>CP053135.2:14909141-17363712 GCA_022674325.2 Grapholita molesta | reverse complement strand
GTGGTGCTGGTGTGCATCCCCACGGCCTGGCCTGGCCTGGGTCTTACAGGGGGTATGTGGGCCTGGCCTCCGGCCACCTGGCCTGGCCTGGCCTGGCCTGGCCTGGAAACCTGTACTGGCCTGGCCAGGCCTGAGCCTGAGCTGGCCTGGCCTGGCCTGGCACGTAATACCTGGCCTGGCTGGCCCCTGGCCTGGCCTGGCTGGCCTGGCCTGGCTGGCACCCGCTGGCCTGGCCTGGCGCAGGCCTGGCTGGCCTGACACAGCCTGGCCTGGCCTGGCCTGGCCTGGCCTGGCCTGGCCTGGCTGGCATGGCCTGGCCACCGGGCCTGGCCTGGCTGCCGCCTGGCCTACGAGATTACCTGGCCTGGCCTGGCCTGGTTCACTGGCCTGGTGGCCTGGCCTGGTTCTTGGCCTGGCCTGGCCTGGTGGCCTGGCCTGGCCTGGCCTGGCCTGGCCTGGCCTGGCCGCTGGCCTGGCCTGGCCTGGCCTGGCCTGGCCAGAAGGCCTGGCGCCTCCCAGTTCCTTTCGCTGGCCTATTGGACCTGGCACACTGGCCTGGTGACAGCGAAAGGCCACTGGCACAGCCTGGCCTGGCCAATTGGCACCTGTGCGGCGTTCTGGCTGGCCTGGCTGGCCGCCTGGCCTGGCCTGGCCTGGCCTGGTGGCCCTGTGGCTGGCTGGCCTGTCGCTGGCCGGGACGCGCCTGGCCTGGCCTGGCTGGCCCTGGCCTGGCCTATTCGACACCAGGTAGTGACCGGAAGCACCCGTGTCGGTCACCACCCTGTGTCATTCTATAAGTCAGATCGGAGCCGTGTCCCCGACCTTATCCATTCCCCTTAGCGACGGGAGGATCGCCTTTATGTGGTGCGCGTTCGCCAGCAAGAATCACCTCCAGGTCGCCTTCTCCCTGAGGTCATGCGGGCCTCCTCGTCAGCGCGACGAGCCCGCAGCAACTCGTCTTCGAGGTCAGGGGATCATTCTCCCTGACCTCCATCTTTCCTAGTATATCTCCTCGCGGCCAGCACCCGGGCATCAAGCTCCCACGGTGGAGTGCTGGCAGGAGAGACCTTGTCCAGCCGCGTGTGAGACAGTCTTGTACGCTCGGCTCACACGCAGCCTCCCTCTCACCCTTTGAGGTCGACGGAAGGGCCCTGGTCTTCTCCGTCAGCCTTTCCGCCCATATGGGCGACCCATAGAACCATGGGCGAGACCACTCCTGCATAAAGCCTACGGCAGGGACTTTGTGGTCCGCCCATATTCGGCAGCAGCCCTCCCAGTGCCGCAGCCGCTCCTACAACCCGGGGAGCAAGTCGCGCAAAATGCTCCCCGAAGTCCCATTTCCTGTCCAGAACAAGGCCCAGGTATTTAACGTGCGCCTTGATCCGGACAGCACCTCCCTCCAGCATGATTGGCCTCCCAGAAATCCTCCCCCATCCCCGTCCCCCGAAGACTATACCTTCAGTCTTCGGGAGTGAGACTTGGAGCCCTAGCGATCCAATGCGGCCGATTGTGAGGTCGGTCGCCACCGCAGCCCTCCTTATAACTTCCTCAGGCAGCCTTCCACGCACAGCCACCATAGTGTCATCGGCGTAGCATATGGTGACCATGCGGGGAAGCTGCATGCCCCTTATCGCCCAATCGAACCCGAGGTTCCACAGTAGTGGGCCCAGTACTGAGCCCTGTGGAACCCCGAGTTCCATCGGCCTCACCATCCGCTGTCCCCTCGCCTCGTAGAGCACTACCCGGTTTTCCAGGTAGTGCCCCACAATCTCTCTCAGGTATGGAGGCACTCCGTGATATCGGAGTGCTTCCTTTATAACCTCGTAGGGGAGAGAGCCGAATGCGTTAGCAATGTCCAGGGACACTGCCACGACTCCCTCCCCTTTTCCCTCGGCCCTGCTGCAGAATTCCTGCAGGGCGCCTATAGCGCCAATTGTGGACCGCCCCACTCTAAATCCGTGTTGGCGGTCGCACACGTCTGGGCCTACTTCCCGCAGGTGCTTGGCAATGCGGGAGGCCAGGATCCTCTCCAGGGTCTTCCCGGCCTCATCCAAAAGCACCAGCGGGCGGTAACCTGCCGGCTCGTCAGCTGGTCGACCCTCCTTCCGTAGGAGGCACAGACGGCCCTCCTTCCAGCACCTCGGGAAGCGGCCCTCCCTGAGGCAATCCTCAAGGAGGTCCTTGAACCGGCCTCCGAGGTGCTTCAGCGCCAGCCACAACACCCTCCCAGGCACGCCGTCCGGGCCCGGCGCCTTTTTACCCCCACGCAGTCGCTCAGTGGCGATATATACCTCCTCCTCCGTGACGGGGGGGACAACCCTAGCCTCGTCGTCTGCCGATGGTGGAGCCATCACAGGCGGAGAGAACCTGTTGGCCGACGGGAAGAGTCCCGTGACGATACGTCCCAGAAGGCCAGGCTCCAGGGAATCCATGGGGGGGGCGTTGTTGAGCTTGTTGCGAACAAGTCTGTACGGTCGCCCCCATGGATCCCGGTCCAACGTTTGCAGGAACTCTTCCCTGGCCTCATTCTTTCTTCGTCCTATTAGGACCACAAGCTCCGCCTTGGCTCCACGGTAGGCCGCTCGCAGGAACCCCTCCTCCTCCTCCGTGTGTCGTCTCCTGCGGCATCTGAGGTATGCTCGGCGGGCGCGATTGGCAGCATCTCGCAAGGTTGCGACCTCCGCCGACCACCAATAGACTTGTCGTCTATTGGGGAGGCGCGCAACCCTGGGCATGGCGTAATCGCATACCCGCGTCAGCGCCTGCCGGAATTGGAGAGCCCGGGCCTCTACTCCCATATCTATCGGCGGTGGCACCCCCCACGCCTCGACCATCGCAGCCTCCTCTGCCAGGCCCCAATCCAGCTTTCCCAGGGCCCATCTAGGGAAGCAGCGTTCCTCCCTCGGTCCTGTACCGCCCTGGGTTCCGGGCGTTGGGGAGACCCTCATCCGGATATATAAGTGATCGGAGAGGGTCTCTACCTCCCCCAGGACGCGCCAGTCCTGGATGCGTGCAGCAACGGCAGGGGTCGCGAAAGATATATCCACGATGGATCCTCCCTGCCATCGCACGCATGTGTTGGCGTCACCCCGGTTCAGCACCACCAAACCCATCGCCGTAGCCCAGTCCAGGAGAACGGCCCCCCTAGGGTCCGTGGTCGGACACCCCCACGCCACGCATTTGGCGTTGAAGTCCCCGAGCACTACTACGGGCAGGGGGAAGGCTCTCCTGACGACACCACTCAGGGTCTCCAGCCACCTCTCAAAAATACGCAGCGGCTGATTGGGGGAGAAGTAAGCTCCCACCAATGTCATATTTCCCCATTTAGCCGCCGCGTATCCTGCCCCTGTCTCCCCTTTCATTAAAGGGGGACCAGTGTTTCGGGCCGGGACCACAATGGCAACGCTCCCGTCTGACGCCCCCACCCAGTTGTCCCGTGGCGGGACCGCATAGGGCTCCGCTACAATGGCAGCACTGATGTTCCACTCCGCCATATGCTGCATCAGGAGATCCTGAGCTCGGGCGGAGTGGTTGAGGTTGCCCTGGACGACCTCTAGATTTTGTGTAGGGCGTGCTGGCATCAGTGCTCCATTTCATGCCGGGGGGATCCCCTGGGCTGCTGGGGCGCAACCGTCCGTCTGGAGGCCAGAGTGGCTCTCCACGGGGCCTCTTTGCCTTTGGTGATTGGGGGGGTGCACGACTGTCCCCCCATCACGTGGTCTGCCGCCCTTTTCGCTTTTGCGCATACCGCGCACCACGGCTTGGCCTGTTCGCACTCCCACTGTGAGTGGCCCGGCTGGCTGCAACGACGGCACAGGTGGCCGCGCTCAATCGGCGAGGGGCAGGTCGCCTTGGTGTGGCCCAACTCCAAGCACCTATAGCACCTCATAGGGAGGGGGCCCAACACCTCAACTTTCGCCGCAGACCAGCCAAGCAGGAGTCTGCCTGTCCCAGCCACAATTTTGGCAGCAGCCGTCGGGCACCTAACTATAACGGCGAAGACCCCCCTTCCCTCCGCTCTGAAGTGGCCCACCGAGATTTGTGCCTCCTGGCACTTGCCTGTGGCTGCCACCGCTCTCCTCACCGTCTCCTCGGTGACCGACTCATCCATTCCGGATAGCCTTATATCGGCTTTGGCGACCGGGCGGGTGACCTCCGCCACATCTCCAATCACCCCCTGCAGTCTGGCTGCTAGTCGGTCCGCCACCAAACCATCCTTGGCACCAGGGATCTCTATGATCCTGGCTCCCGAAGCGGCAATGCGGATACTGACCGAGTCCAGGCCAAACTCGGTCAGGTCTAGGCTTCCGGTGGCCTTGGTGACGACCGACCTGTAGTCAGCGTCTGTCCCCGGTCTTAGAGCGATCATAATCGCAGGCGCCTGTGCGGTAAGTTTTGGCGGGGCCCTCTGAGATTGCGCCTGGCTCCGAGGTGCCGGTTGGGGCAATGGGGCCGGTGTCTGCTGAGAAGGGGGAGTGGGCTTTTTCCCACTACCCCTCTTGACCACCTGGGTCCACTCACACCCAGATGGTCCTGGGGTGACGACAGCCTGAGTCGGTGGAGCCTGACGCTGAGGATGGTTTCTCATGGCCGGAACCGGTTTCGCCCTTGGCCTCGGAGTTGGGGCAGGGGCCACATTCTTGGGAGCCTTATGCTGCACCTGTCCCTGCTCCTGTGCGCGTCGGTCCGCTGCAAGAGGCGGTCGGACTATTGGTGCTGGTGGCAGTCTGGATGCCAGCTCATCCAGTCGGTCATTGACCATCCCCCCAATTGAGACAAATAAGTCCCTCTTTAGCCCCTCTAGGCAGGTCGCCAGTTTGTCCTCCACCCGTCTCTCTATAGAGGGGCCCGTGGTTGGGGTCTCAAGGGGCGGGCCCTGGTGCTCTTGACGCTCCGAGAACGCAGTTCGGAGCGCCTTCGTTTCAGCCTGAGATAGGGCTAGCTGCTCCCTCATCCTCTTGTTGTCCGCTGTTAATCGGACAACATCCGGATCTTGGGAGTCTTCTAGCTGGGCAGCAACCTCTGCCAGCTCGTCGCAGGCCCTGTTGATGCGGCCCCAGATGTCCCCCTTGAGGTTACCCGACCTTGCCGCCTCATTTCTGATGGAGAATGCGCACCTCCTGACACTCTCCGCCATGGTCTCCGCCACCTCATCTGCAATCTCCCTCCCGTCCTTTTTCCCTTTGCTTCCGCGTTGGGAGCTGGACCGAGTAGGAAGAGCCGGGAGGAGAGGAGACTTCAGGTACCGCGCGGATGCCTCTTCGTCTCGCTCAAACTCCTCGAGCTCATCTCGTGCCAGCCTGGTGCGTGCCGCGCTCATGCCTGCGTACGCCCCCTTTGCAGCCCCTTTCCCGCCCCTTCTGGCAGAGTTCACCTTAGGGGTGGGAGCAACCTCATCCCCACTCCCTCCCCTCGCCTTGGCTCTTTTAGCCCCCGCAAGGCCCTTGGCCACCATCTCCACATCTTCCGTCTCCCCATCCGTGGATGAGTCGAGAAGGTACAGAGAGCGTGAGGAGTCTCTCCTCCACAGTCTCCCCACTTCCTCGCTCGAGTCCTGGTCCCCCCCCCAATGTAGCCCCTACTTTCCCTGTCATCATCCGAGCTTTTAATCATCTCAGACCCATTCCTCGTCTTTTTATGGCTTTCCCTCCTTTCCCCCCTTTTTACCTGACCCCCCCCCCCTTGTTTCCCCCTCCGGGGCCTTGCCCCACCATTCTGTAGGGATCGCCCGTGGAAAACTCGAGTTTTCCACGGATGACCTAAAAATGGTCAAGTGCGAGTCGGTCACTTGCCGACAAACTTACAAATTATGGGGTTTTTAATTCCCCAAAAATCCCCCCGTCGTCCAAAAAATCAGCTCGGTATGCCAATCGATAGGGGAAACCGTCCCCTACCTGCAGACACCACGCGCTGATTTTTATCCACTCCCCCCTTAAAGCCACCAACCTTACAAAGTTAAGGCGAAAGCTCGCGGTGCCTGATGAGGCGCCTGAGCAATCAACCTTTCCCTTTGTAGCTCCCGCCCTGTTAGTCCTAAAAATATGAGGAAAATACTAAAATGTAGAGCTTGCTGAGCTCCACAATACCTCCTAAGAAGTTAAGAAGGAAAAAAGAAGGAAAAAGAAGATAGGAATTTTTTGAGTTTTGACACCTAAGTCGCCTAACTTCAAAACAAACCCTTCGAGCCCCCACAACTTCTGAACGCGAAGTCCAAAAATTATGGGACAAAAAGGGTCTGTTAGGCCTCAAAAAACTCTACAAGAAAGAAGAAATAAACTTGAAAAAATGAGAAAGGAAGATAAGAAAAAATACAAAAAACCAAAGTCAACAATATCCAAGTCAAGTGAAAAATCAGAAAACCAGTATAACAAGCCAAAATCAAAGAATCAAGAAGCAGCGATGTCCGGAATCGAAAGCAGTAATTAAATATAGCCTAGTCACCAAAAATCGCATATGCACCTCTCTAAACACCCTTTCAAGGCGCTGGCAACCCTGGCCTGGCCTGGCCTGGCCCCTGGCCTGGCCTGGCCTGGCCTGGCCTGGCCTGGCCTGGCCTGGCCTGGCTGGCCTGGCCTGGCCTGGCCTGGCCTGGCCTGGCCTGGCCTGGCCTGGCCTGGCCTGGCCTGGCCTGGCCTGGCCTGGCCTGGCCTGGCCTGGCCTGGCCTGGCCTGGCCTGGCCTGGCCTGGCCTGGCCTGGCCTGGCCTGGCCTGGCCTGGCCTGGCCTGGCCTGGCCTGGCCTGGCCTGGCCTGGCCTGGCCTGGCCTGGCCTGGCCTGGCCTGGCCTGGCCTGGCCTGGCCTGGCCTGGCCTGGCCTGGCCTGGCCTGGCCTGGCCTGGCTGGCCTGGCCTGGCCTGGCCTGGCCTGGCCTGGCCTGGCCTGGCCTGGCCTGGCCTGGCCTGGCCTGGCCTGGCCTGGCCTGGCCTGGCCTGGCCTGGCCTGGCCTGGCCTGGCCTGGCCTGGCCTGGCCTGGCCTGGCCTGGCCTGGCCTGGCCTGGCCTGGCCTGGCCTGGCCTGGCCTGGCCTGGCCTGGCCTGGCCTGGCCTGGCTGGCCTGGCCTGGCCTGGCCTGGCCTGGCCTGGCCTGGCCTGGCCTGGCCTGGCCTGGCCTGGCCTGGCCTGGCCTGGCCTGGCCTGGCCTGGCCTGGCCTGGCCTGGCCTGGCCTGGCCTGGCCTGGCCTGGCCTGGCCTGGCCTGGCCTGGCTGGCCTGGCCTGGCCTGGCCTGGCCTGGCCTGGCCTGGCCTGGCCTGAGCCTGGCCTGGCCTGGCCTGGCCTGGCCTGGCCTGGCCTGGCCTGGCCTGGCCTGGCCTGGCCTGGCCTGGCCTGGCCTGGCCTGGCCTGGCCTGGCCTGGCCTGGCCTGGCCTGGCCTGGCCTGGCCTGGCCTGGCCTGTGGCCTGGCCTGGCCTGGCTGGCCTGGCCTGGCCTGGCCTGGCCTGGCCTGGCCTGGCCTGGCCTGGCCTGGCCTGGCCTGGCCTGGCCTGGCCTGGCTGGCCTGGCCTGGCCTGGCCTGGCCTGGCCTGGCCTGGCCTGGCCTGGCCTGGCCTGGCCTGGCCTGGCCTGGCCTGGCCTGGCCTGGCCTGGCCTGGCCTGGCCTGGCCTGGCCTGGCCTGGCCTGGCCTGGCCTGGCCTGGCCTGGCCTGGCCTGGCCTGGCCTGGCCTGGCCTGGCCTGGCCTGGCCTGGCCTGGCCTGGCCTGGCCTGGCCTGGCCTGGCCTGGCCTGGCCTGGCCTGGCCTGGCCTGGCCTGGCCTGGCCTGGCCTGGCCTGGCCTGGCCTGGCTGGCCTGGCCTGGCCTGGCCTGGCCTGAGCCTGGCCTGGCCTGGCCTGGCCTGGCCTGGCCTGGCCTGGCCTGGCCTGGCCTGGCCTGGCCTGGCCTGGCCTGGCCTGGCCTGGCCCTGGCCTGGCCTGGCCTGGCCTGGCCTGGCCTGGCCTGGCCTGGCCTGGCCTGGCCTGGCCTGGCCTGGCCTGGCCTGGCCTGGCCTGGCCTGGCCTGGCCTGGCCTGGCCTGGCCTGGCCTGGCCTGGCCTGGCCTGGCCTGGCCTGGCCTGGCCTGGCCTGGCCTGGCCTGGCTGGCCTGGCCTGGCCTGGCCTGGCCTGGCCTGGCCTGGCCTGGCCTGGCCTGGCCTGGCCTGGCCTGGCCTGGCCTGGCCTGGCCTGGCCTGGCCTGGCCTGGCCTGGCCTGGCCTGGCCTGGCCTGGCCTGGCCTGGCCTGGCCTGGCCTGGCCTGGCCTGGCCTGGCCTGGCCTGGCCTGGCCTGGCCTGGCCTGGCCTGGCCTGGCCTGGCCTGGCCTGGCCTGGCCTGGCCTGGCCTGGCCTGGCCTGGCCTGGCCTGGCCTGGCCTGGCTGGCCTGGCCTGGCCTGGCCTGGCCTGGCCTGGCCTGGCCTGGCCTGGCCTGGCTGGCCTGGCCTGGCCTGGCCTGGCCTGGCCTGGCCTGGCCTGGCCTGGCCTGGCCTGGCCTGGCCTGGCCTGGCCTGGCCTGGCCTGGCCTGGCCTGGCCTGGCCTGGCCTGGCCTGGCCTGGCCTGGCCTGGCCTGGCCTGGCCTGGCCTGGCCTGGCCTGGCCTGGCCTGGCCTGGCCTGGCCTGGCCTGGCCTGGCCTGGCCTGGCCTGGCCTGGCCTGGCCTGGCCTGGCCTGGCCTGGCCTGGCCTGGCCTGGCCTGGCCTGGCCTGGCCTGGCCTGGCCTGGCCTGGCCTGGCCTGGCCTGGCCTGGCCTGGCCTGGCCTGGCCTGGCCTGGCCTGGCCTGGCCTGGCTGGCCTGGCCTGGCCTGGCCTGGCCTGGCCTGGCCTGGCCTGGCCTGGCCTGGCCTGGCCTGGCCTGGCCTGGCCTGGCCTGGCCTGGCCTGGCCTGGCCTGGCCTGGCCTGGCCTGGCCTGGCCTGGCCTGGCCTGGCCTGGCCTGGCCTGGCCTGGCCTGGCCTGGCCTGGCCTGGCCTGGCCTGGCCTGGCCTGGCCTGGCCTGGCCTGGCCTGGCCTGGCCTGGCCTGGCCTGGCCTGGCCTGGCCTGGCCTGGCCTGGCCTGGCCTGGCCTGGCCTGGCCTGGCCTGGCCTGGCCTGGCCTGGCCTGGCCTGGCCTGGCCTGGCCTGGCCTGGCCTGGCCTGGCCTGGCCTGGCCTGGCCTGGCCTGGCTGGCCTGGCCTGGCCTGGCCTGGCCTGGCCTGGCCTGGCCTGGCCTGGCCTGGCCTGGCCTGGCCTGGCCTGGCCTGGCCTGGCCTGGCCTGGCCTGGCCTGGCCTGGCCTGGCCTGGCCTGGCCTGGCCTGGCCTGGCCTGGCCTGGCCTGGCCTGGCCTGGCCTGGCCTGGCCTGGCCTGGCCTGGCCTGGCCTGGCCTGGCCTGGCCTGGCCTGGCCTGGCCTGGCCTGGCCTGGCCTGGCCTGGCCTGGCCTGGCCTGGCCTGGCCTGGCCTGGCCTGGCCTGGCCTGGCCTGGCCTGGCCTGGCCTGGCCTGGCCTGGCTGGCTGGCCTGGCACAGCCTGGCCTGGCCTGGCCTGGCCTGGCCTGGCCCTGGCCTGGCCTGGCCTGGCCTGGCCTGGCCTGGCCACAGCCTGGCCTGGCCTGGCCTGGCCTGGCCTGGCCTGGCTCTGGACCTGGCCTGGCTCTGGACCTGGCCTGGCTCTGGACCCTGGCCCTGGCTCTGGACCTAACCTGGCTCTGGACCTAGCCTGGCTCTGGACCTGGCCACAACTCTGAACCTAACCTAACTCTGAACCTAACCTAACTCTGAACCTAACCTAACTCTGAACCTAACTAACTCTGAACCTAACCTAACTCTGAACCTAACCTAACTCTGAACCTAACCTAACTCTGAACCTAACCTAACTCTGAACCTAACCTAACTCTGAACCTAACCTAACTCTGAACCTAACCTAACTCTGAACCTAACCTAACTCTGAACCTAACCTAACTCTGAACCTAACCTAACTCTGAACCTAACCTAACTCTGAACCTAACCTAACTCTGAACCTAACCTAACTCTGAACCTAACCTAACTCTGAACCTAACCTAACTCTGAACCCTAACCTAACTCTTAACCTAACCTAACTCTGAACCTAACCTAACTCTGAACCTAACCTAACTCTGAACCTAACCTAACTCTGAACCTAACCTAACTCTGAACCTAACCTAACTCTGAACCTTTTTTTTTTTTTTTGTTGACCCAGTGAAATGCGTTACGCATACCACTACGTAACAAGAGACCCCCGGGGTGGAGTCAGTTATTACGTATTGGTTATGTGGGACTCTCCGGTGCATCGCACCGGCCTACCACTAAAACACTGGGATGCTGCCGTCACCGTGCCTGAGTGGTAGTGTCGCGGGATGCACGAGGATTCTACCACAACACTACCGGCACCAGCGCCCTAGGGCGCACTCTCACCACAATAAGGCACGCTGTAGCATAACCAGCGTGCCTTCCCGCACCGGCTTCCCTGTTCCCCGAAGAAGCCAGGGTCCTCGAAAGGACCCACCCTCCCTCACCACTCCGACCTGGTTATAAGCAGCACCCTGCCAGCTGGGATCGGAGCAGCCCTCACGCAACGGCGCAGGACCCTAGTTCCCCTGCCCGCAGTGCCCCAAAGAGACCGCAGGAGGACCGAGGTCCATCCTGCAGCCACCGTCACCTGCCGCGCCCAGGAGAACCAGCTCAACCCGGCGCGGAACCCCCATCCCCACAGGATATTTGCAGCACCGGTAAGCGATCTTTTGTGAGCCAACAAGAAGATCGCTTACCGTTGCCAAGTGCACCGTCCAGAACTCTTCCCTTACCTTCGGATCAACCGGATCAAAGGTATGCGAAGAGCCCTGGCACTCGGGGAGGTTTCCTGTCTAGCACCCCAACCTAACTCTGAACCTAACCTAACTCTGAACCTAACCTAACTCTGAACCTAACCTAACTCTGAACCTAACCTAACTCTGAACCTAACCTAACTCTGAACCTAACCTAACTCTGAACCTAACCTAACCTAACTCTGAACCTAACCTAACTCTGAACCTAACCTAACTCTGAACCTAACCTAACTCTGAACCTAACCTAACTCTGAACCTAACCTAACTCTGAACCTAACCTAACTCTGAACCTAACCTAACTCTGAACCTAACCTAACTCTGAACCTAACCTAACTCTGAACCTAACCTAACTCTGAACCTAACCTAACTCTGAACTTTTTTTTTTTTTTTTTTTTTTTTTTTTTTTTGTTGACCCAGTGAAATGCGTTACGCATACCACTACGTAACAAGAGACCCCCGGGGTGGAGTCAGTTATTACGTATTGGTTATGTGGGACTCTCCGGTGCATCGCACCGGCCTACCCACTAAAACACTGGGATGCTGCCGTCACCGTGCCTGAGTGGTAGTGTCGCGGGATGCACGAGGATTCTACCACAACACTACCGGCACCAGCGCCCTAGGGCGCACCCTCACCGCAATAAGGCACGCTGTAGCATAACCAGCGTGCCTTCCCGCACCGGCTTCCCTGTTCCCCGAAGAAGCCAGGGTCCTCGAAAGGACCCACCCTCCCCTCACCACTCCGACCTGGGTATAAGCAGCACCCTGCCAACTGGGATCGGGCAGCCCACCACGCAACGGCGCAGGACCCTAGTTCCCCTGCCCGCAGTGCCCCCCAAAGAGACCGCAGGAGGACCGAGGTCCATCCTGCAGCCACCGTCACCTGCCGCGCCCAGGGAGAACCAGCTCAACCCGGCGCGGAACCCCCCATCCCCCCCACACAGGATATTTGCAGCACCGGTAAGCGATCTTTTGTGAGCCAACAAGAAGATCGCTTACCGTTGCCCCCAGGGTGCACCGTCCAGAACTCTTCCCTTACCTTCGGATCAACCGGATCAAAAGGTATGAGAAGAGCCCTGGCACTCGGGGAGGTTTCCTGTCTAGCACCCCAACCTAACTCTGAACCTAACCTAACTCTGAACCTAACCTAACTCTGAACCTAACCTAACTCTGAACCTAACCTAACTCTGAACCTAACCTAACTCTGAACCTAACCTAACTCTGAACCTAACCTAACTCTGAACCTAACCTAACTCTGAACCTAACCTAACTCTGAACCTAACCTAACTCTGAACCTAACCTAACTCTGAACCTAACCTAACTCTGAACCTAACCTAACTCTGAACCTAACCTAACTCTGAACCTAACCTAACCTAACCTAACCTAACCTAACCTAACCTAACCTAACTCTGACCCTAACCTAACTCTGAACCTAACCTAACTCTGAACCTAACCTAACTCTGAACCTAACCTAACTCTGAACCTAACCTAACTCTGAACCTAACCTAACTCTGAACCTAACCTAACTCTGAACCTAACCTAACTCTGAACCTAACCTAACTCTGAACCTAACCTAACTCTGAACCTAACCTAACTCTGAACCTAACCTAACTCTGAACCTAACCTAACTCTGAACCTAACCTAACTCTGAACCTAACCTAACTCTGAACCTAACCTAACTCTGAACCTAACCTAACTCTGAACCTAACCTAACTCTGAACCTAACCTAACTCTGAACCTAACCTAACTCTGAACCTAACCTAACTCTGAACCTAACCTAACTCTGAACCTAACCTAACTCTGAACCTAACCTAACTCTGAACCTAACCTAACTCTGAACCTAACCTAACTCTGAACCTAACCTAACTCCGAACCGAACCTAACCTCCCTTACATGGCAAACACCTGGGTGTGTCGTGGGAAAATTTTAACACCGCGATGTAGCGACCGATTTGTTCGATATTATGACGCCATCTACCGGACTTGACAAACAACACAGTTACTATATGACATCAATAGATGGCAAAATTGTTAGAATAGTAGAAACGGTCCAATGTGCTTTAGTTGCGTCGTGTAATATTAAAGCAGCAAGCCGACATCAAAACCAAAAATGATTGTATTGTACAAAGAAATTTATTATAAATTTAAATTTAGTCTAAAAGTAATAAAGAAAACAATTATTTTGATGTTCTTTAATACATATTTGAAATCAGGTATATATTTTTTTTTTTTTTTTTGTAAAAGTTTATTTATATATTAACATTTTAACCAGATATCACAAAAAAAAAAAAAAAAAAAAATATATATATATATATATATATATATATATATATAAAAATATAAATATATATATAAATAAAAAAAAAAAAAAAAAAAAAAATATTAGCCTTTCTTACTTTTCTTTTATATATATATAAGCCTTCGCACGTGCCTATAGTCTGCTGCAATTGAAGAGATGGAAAGTAGTGCCCCCACGCATTAGCCTTGCACGGTAGTTCAGATTTTTTTCTTTTTTTTCGTTTTTACCGTCAGTAACGGTCACTTCACCGTGGATCCGGTCCCGACCGTTCCCCACTCCCCCATTGCTGCCGGCCGGCTTGCCAGTACCAATGGCTTCATTTCGTTTAAATTTTATAAGCAGGAACACTGCACATTTTATTTGAAACTAGGGTGGGCGTATGTATGTTATTCATTCATTTATAACGGGAGGGTGAATGTAAATTTATTGTTTACATATTGTAGGATGTTCAGAGCAGTAATAAAATGTGCAAAATATGTTTGAAAATAAAGTAAGTACCTAAGTGTAACAAATCTGAATTTTTTATTTTATTATACTCTTAATTCATAAACATGCTTAATTATACCAATTATACTTTGGTTAGTACTGATGTTTAATATTAATTTATTTTACAGAAGAAAGAATCGATTCTGCGAATTGATTGGCATCGGTAACAATTTCCTTATTATAAAATCTTGCAAACACAGAGGAGGAATCAGTCCAGCCAGCTGTTTTGCGAATCAAGTTAATGTTGACTCCAAGTCTGTTGGCAGTGGAGGATGCTGCGTGCCTTGTGCTATGTGCACTGAAGATAGAAGTATCTATTCCGCTTTCATCAAGTAAGTCCTTGATCCAGTGACAAAGTGTTTGTGACGTTACCTTGGAATGCGGTCGCCTTATGCTTACAAATAAATAATCACTATTACGAAGGTTTTGTGTTTTATTTATATAAGCCTCTAAACATCTTGCAGGGCAAATGTCTGGGCGTGGATCAAAGTAAGGTAATCTTAAAATCGGTTGTAAACTATTTACATTGGAAGTTTTAATAAGGTCGGGTATTTTTATAAGAATTTGATTACCAATTTGTATATTAATATTGCACAGTTTTATAAGCGAAAAAGTTTGTACACGATGTGCAGTAACCAAGGCCAACAGGGTTAGAGTCTTTTTTGAAAGAGTTTTTAAATCGAGATCTGTATTGGCCCCTTTAGTTGCTAAATGTGTCAGAACGACATTAGGGTCCCATGTTACGTTATACTTAGGATTTGTGGGTCTCAATTGAAAACTCCTTTCATAAAGCGTTTAATTTGATTGTTGTCAAGTTTATTGTCCAATACAAGTGACAGTGCAGATTTGTAAGAGTTGATTGTACCATATTTAGCAGGGGCTAAATATGGTACAAATATAGATTTTCTCACTAAAATATTTGATACAGGGGTATCAAATATTTTAGTGAGAAAATCTATTACAACTGATACTGACGCGAATGTATAATTATAATTGTATTTATTACAAAAACATATCCAATTTTTTATACAACCATCATATTGCTTATATGTTGAGTTTGATAATGATGCTAATATAATTTCAATAGATCTTGGTGACAGTGATTTATTTAGTAGCACTTTCCGGAAAGCTTCACGGCTACCAATTTTAGAGTCTTGTGGAGATTGTGTTGGTTTCTGAAAGGGGAAACGAGCAAATTGATATCAGGTTCAAAAGTCAATAGGTCAGATATTACTAACTTTTGAAATATTGGGAACCAGGGTTGGGTAGGCCAATATGGAACAACAACAATGCCCTCAGCATTGTCACTTATGATTTTCTGCATAGTTTTAACAAGTAATGAAAATGGTGGGAACGCGTAAAAGTAGGTGTTTTTCCATGAAATTGTAAACGCATCCACTGCATATGCATCGGGATCGTTTTTCCACGTAACATAGTTGGAACATTTGGCATTGCAACGACTGGCAAACAAATCAATTTTTGGCATACCAAAATTAAGTGTGATTTTATTAAATGCAACATTATTTAACTCCCATTCCGTATCATGAAATTTCTTTCGCGAGAGTGAGTCGGCTTCAAAGTTAGACTTCGTATTTATGTAAGACGCAAACAAAGTGATTTTTCGGCATTCACACCATTTCCAAATTTCGTTTGATATTGAATTCAAATGCCTGTACTGTATGCTACCCATTCTATTGATACATGAAATAGTAGTCATATTATCCGATCTTAACAAAACCTTATTTCCGTGTTTACGAGAAGCAAAGCATTTAAGGGCTAAAAATGCTGCTTTTAGCTCAAGTTCATTTATGTGCAACTTTCTTTCATCCTCTTTCCAGTAACCAGAACATTCTTCAGAATTACAATAAGCGCCCCATCCTGTTAAGGAGGCATCGGAGAAAATCTCTAGATCATAACAAATGGAACCTAATGAAGTAAAACCTTGTTCGATATTCCTTAGCCACCATAACATATCACTCCTCAAAATTTTTGGTATTTTTATAATTTGTTCGTAGCTAGGGTTTTTTAACAAACATTTGTATTTAAAATGCTCAAATTCTTTGGTATACAACCAGGAGTACTGTATAGCTGGACAGGCTGATACAAGAAGACCTAAAAACCTTGCGAACTCACGTAATTTGCACTTGTGTAAACGAAGGAAGGTTCAAATTTTTTCTTTAATTTTAGACTGTTTTTGGTCTGGAAGTACCATTTCCATATTTTTGGAATCAAACTCAAAACCTAGAAATTTACATTTTGTTTTTGGAGTTAAACAGCTTTTACTAGTGTTGATTATAAATCCGAGATTTTCTAAAAATCTTTTTGTTGTGTTAACATTATCGGTACATTCTGAGTAATTCCTACCCACACAAAAAATATCATCTAGGTATACTACCGAGATGAAATTTTGTGATCTCAATGCCTCTATTGCTGGTTTAAGTAATTTTGTGAACACATAGGGCGCCGTAGATAAACCGAATGCGAGACAGTTAAATTCATATAATATGTTATTGTATTTAAACCGCAAGTAGTTTTTGTGAGAATTGTGTATGGGTACTAAGAAATAAGCATCTTTTAGGTCTATAGATGCCATGTAACAATCTGCAGTGATAATTTTAGATGCAGTTCGGTAATCTTCCATTTTGAAATGTTTAGTATTTATAAATTTATTTAAACATTTTAAATTTAGGAGAAATCGCTTCTCGCCATTCGGTTTAGGTACTAAGAATATACTGGATACAAATTCGTTAGGTTCATGAACACATTCTGAGATAGCACCTATACTTAACAAAGTTTTAATTGATTTAGAAAACTCAATATGTTCATGTATTGACCGTGGATAAACACATGGACTATCTCTACGATATGGAGTTGCAGTAAATGGTATTTTGTACCCATTTATCCAAGACAAAATAGTTGTATCGTTTGTTATGCTTGTCCAGTTAGAGTAAAAGTGTTTTAGTCTACCAGCGTAAGGTACCTGTGCGTTTATCTCCGGTAATAAGACCTGCGCGGCGGCGGCGGCGAGCGGTCGCGGTAGCTCCGTTTGTGCGCACGGCTGTGCGTCTGGCGAGCTGGCGGCGCTCGAGCTTGTCTCGAAACGGCGACGTCTGCGTTGTTCAACTTGTTGTCGGTCTTGCGGTGAACTGGTTTGAAATTTGTTCGGTTTTTATTTTGCTTTGCCAAGAAATTATTTTTCGTGAATTTTTGAGGCTGTTTTAAAACTTCACCGGACCTCTGAATATTCTTTGCAGTCTTGACTACTTCACTGACGTTTTCTCCAAATAAAAATTTACTATCTTGTGGAGCTTCCGTTAAAGTCTCTTTCAGGTTTGTGTTTATGGAAGATAATATTAAACTTCTTCGAGTTTTAGTTTCTATGTAATGGCTATCGCACAAAATGCGGCAAGCGTCACTTAAAGGTTTAAGCAACTTTGTATTAGACGTTTCGTTTAAAACCACCATTTCCATCGTATTCGCTAAAGCTGCCAATGCAACTCCAATTTGCTTTTGCTTATGCATTAGGGACACGTCGCGACGTATCATTACCTCATTTAAGGGTACTTTTGCTTCCGGGTTGAGAGCTGGGGCTTGCAGGAGATCGCAGTTGCTGGGAACCGCATATTCCTCTAAGAGCTTATCTTTTTGGTCTTTTGGTAAACCTTTACTCAAAATATCTTGCCATCGACTAGCTATGTCTTTATGGATCGCTGGTCCAAGAGGAGTGTCTACCTTAGGAGCACTTCCTAATAGCTGCAGAATTTCTTCATCGAGTTCTTCTGAATCCTTTGGCTCAGTTTCAGCAGCCGCACCAATTTCTTGGTCAGCAGTTTTAGATGCTTGTGGCGGACGCTCCGGCGACGACACTACCGATGATGTAGGTGACGGTCCCCGGTGAACTATAACGGTTGGCGATAATACTCTTCTGCGCGGCCTTGACTCCCTGCTTGGTGGTGACGCAACATTGTTTAGTGAATCAAGTCGCACACGCGACACACCATTGCCACGTGTGTTGGCTGGTGGAGATTTTTGTCGCACTCACGACGATGAAATGTGGGGTGTGGATGCAACAGGTGAGTCCACCTGCATCACACTGCGTGACGAACCGGCACGTGGCTCTTGGAATGACATGATTTCGTCTTCATCTTCAGAAGAGGACGAATAAATTATACGCCTCAGCCTTTTTTCTGGTCGATGCTCTGAAGACTTGTAAATTTTTCTTATATATTATATATTATATTTTTTATTAAAAAATGTATTATATATTTTCTTACTCCATTTGTCAACAAATCAAAATCAAAACATGCACGTACAGCGGTATATAAAAAAAAATCTAAGTTTCAATTGTATGTTGAGTAGCGTGGCTGGCACCGACTCCAAAACCAAAAATAATTGTGTAATATAATTGTCCTAAGAAATTGATTTGTTCTAAATAGTCCAAAAGTACTTATCAAGTGATAAAGAAAACAATTATTTGTTGCTTTTTAGTACATATTTGAAGTCGGGTTTATTTTTAACCCACTTCAAAAAAAAGGAGGAGGTTATCAATTCGGTTGGTATGTTGTTTTTTTTTATGTGTGTTACTTCAGAACTCCGTCATTTAAGGACCGAATTTAAAAAATTTTTCGTTGTTTGAAAGCATCTACTTCAGGGTTGGTCCCATTCAGATCTGATGATGGGATCCATGAGGAATTAAGAGAACTCTTAAAAATTTATAGGTACATGTATATTTCAGTATATTCGGTGACAAGTCAAGCATTTGTATTCAGAAAATAGTATTTGGTGAAGAAGAACTGATGAAGAAGACCATAGGTGGTCATAGGAAATTCCTTGTGTTTCCTGGGTGGCGCTGAGATATTTCAATTGAAATTCTATAGCGACTATGACAAAGTCAACTTGAACATTTCTGACGAAATGTTACCATTAGCCTGATCTGGTGGTTGGACCCGGGAGGTAGGCAACAGAACACAGAGATAAAAAAGTGTGGAGTGGCCGTGTTTGGACTTAATGGACTTGTCATGAGATGCAGTCTTATAACCTTGACTAATGTTTTAACCGACTTTAAAAAATAAACTTTTAACAAAAAATAAACCCGACTTCAAATAGGACTAAAAAGCAACAAATAATTGTTTTCTTTGTCACTTGATAAGTACTTTTGGACTATTAAGAACAAATCAATTTCTTAGGACAATTATATACAATTATTTTTGGTTTTGGAGTCGGTGCCAGCCCCTTTTTTCGTTTCCGAAGCCTTCGGCAGTCGTGAATAAATAAATTGATATCTGAAGCGCTACCGCGTAAAACGAAATTCGTAAATTTCGGGCATCTTTCTATTTTACCCCTATTAAGACCTCATGAGAGTGACAGAGACAATCGTTTGAAATTAACGAATATGGTTTTTGGCGATAGCACCTCAGTTTCAATATTTCACTTCCTCACTTATCGGTACACTCTTCACTATAATTCGTCGCTACCTTGAAAAAATCTCGTAAGTCATTCTGGCAATAAAAAAAAACCGGCCAAGTGCGAGTCGGACTCGCGCACCGAGGGTTCCGTACAAACCTGCAAGGTTTACAAAGTTCGTTCATTACGACAATCGAGTCATAACTATGGTATTTTTAGGGTAAAGTAATAAGTTTATATTTATTAAAAAAATATATATTTTGTAATGTAACAAAAAATTTAAGGTTTTCGGAATTTTTCCTTTATGTGTGCTATAAAACGTTGCTTCATGCCAAATTTCAAGATTCTAGGTCGACTGGAAGTACCCTTTAGGTTTTGATTCCCTTGCGAGTACTTGCGAGTTTCAAAATATGCAGCTTAAATTGCTGTTTCTTTTGATTGCGTTGACATAGAAGTTTGATTTTGCTACAGCTTAAAGGTATTATAAACCTGAGTATTTGGTATGAATTTCAATTTAATACCTCTACGCGTTTATGAGGAAATGGGTAGTAAGTTTAAAATTATTAAAAAAAATATATTATGTGATGTAACTAAAAATTTATGGTTTTCGTAATTTTTCCTTTATCTATGCTATAAGACGTTGCTTCGTACCAAATTTCAAGATTCTGAGTTCACGGGAAGCACCCTGTAGGTTTTGATTCCCTTGCAAGTGTCGAAAATTTGCGGCATAAACGGCTGTATCTTTTGATTGCGTTGGCTTAGAAGTTTGATTTTTTCACAGCTTCAAGGGACAGTAGACCTGAGTAATTGATATAAATTTCAGCTTCATACCTCCACGCGTTCCTGAGAAAAAGGGTCTTGACAGACGGACGGACGGACGGACAGACGGACAACAAAGTGATCCTATAAGGGTTCCGTTTTTTCCTTTTGAGGTACGGAACCCTAAAAATGACGTAACTATATATGTAATGACTACAGAGTTACTGCGTTTCAACTTACAGTATCTGTCAGATACAAGATTTTTTCAAAGTAGTGACGATATATATGTATTATATATTTTCATAATCCATTTGTCAACAAGGCAAAATCAAAACAGCTGACATGCACGTGCAGCGGTGTAATAAATATGAGTATCAATTGTATGTTGAGTAGCGTGGCTGGCACCGACTCCAAAACCAAAAATAATTGTCCTAAGAAATTTATTTGTTCTAAATAGTCCAAAAGTACTTATCAAGTGACAAAGTAAACAATTATTTGTTGCTTTTTAGTCCTATTTGAAGTCGGGTTTATTTTTTGTTAAAAGTTTATTTATTTGTTAAAAGTTTATTTATTTGTTAAAAGTTTATTTATTTTTAGTCTTTTAGTTTCTCATTTTGTCACTGATTTTTAATAAACTAATATGGGCAGACAGTGTCGTTTCTGCCAAACGAGGAAATACTATAATAAAAGGAATACATATAAACGTTGCAGAGACAAAATGTATGTCTAATTGAGTCGTGTTCGAAGCTTAGGACCGATTTAGACGCTAATAAACTGTCAAACCGAACACCTGACTACAGATCGTTAACTTAAAGACTCGAAATCGTCATCTGATACTTATCGTGGCACATAACTAATGCAACGCCAGACACAGGCAATTCGCAGTATTGCTGGAATGTGGTGGAAGACTACGATCGCTAACCCGCTTGCCAAGCGTGGCGATGGCATTTACACTAAAAAGAACATGCAACCGAATTAAGAACCTCCTCCTTTTTAAAGTTGGTTAAAAATACATGCATAGTTACCAAAATGCATTTCATGACGATTACATTAAGCCTAAACAGGACCCGCTACACTATTTTATCATAGACTTCCGTTGCCTACTATCCGGCTTCAATCATCATACTAGATTCTGGTAACAACAGAACCAACCTTTGCAGTCAAACTACGAAAAACAGGGTTCTTCAAAAAGGATGTAAAGAGGTTTTTACGGGGTCGGCAACGCGTGAATGATGCCTCGGTATTGTAAACGTCCATAGGCTGCGGTGACCGCCTACCATCAAGCGGGCCGCATGCTTGTTTGCCACCTTTGTGGTATAAAAAAAAAATTACCAAATTCGTTCCTAAATGATGTAGTTCTAAGGTAACACGCAAAAAATGAACATACAATCGAAATGACATTCTCGTCCTTTTTTAAAGCCGGTTAAAACATTAGTCAAGGTTATAAGACTGCATCTCATGACAAGTCCATTAAGTCCAAACACGGCCACTCTACACTTCTTTATCTCTGTGTTCCGTTGCCTGCCTCCCGGGTCAAACCACCAGATCAGGTTAATGGTACTCGTAACATTTCGTCAGAAATATTTAAGTGGGCTTTGTCATAGTCGCTTTAGTATTTCAACTGAAATATCTCAGCGCCACCCAGGAAACACAAGGAGTTTCGTATGGTCTTCTTCATCAGTTCTTCGTCACCAAATACTATTTTCTGAATACAAATCCTTGACTTGTCACCGAATATACTAAAATCGTTATACATGTACCTATAAATTTTGAAGAGTTCTCTTAATTCCTCATGGATCCCATCATCAGATCTGAATTCTGGTAACAATGGGACCAACCTTGAAGTAGATGCTTTTAAACAACGAAAAATTTTTGAAATCGGTCCATAAATGACGAAGTTCTGAAGTAACACACATAAAAAAAAAAACAACATGCCAACCGAATTGATAACCTCCTCCTTTTTTTGAAGTCGGTTAAAAACAACATGCCAACCGAATTGATAACCTCCTCCTTTTTTTGAAGTCGGTTAAAAATAAACTAAATTAGATGCTGACTCCAAAGTCTAATTTTAGGTCTATTTAAAGTCCAGTTTGAGCTAATTGTTTGGTTGATTGAATAATCAATAAGAATATGTACTAATGTGAGTTAACGGTTGTTGAGGCACTTAAAATGCGTGGCCTTATAGTATAGTATAGTATAGTAGGTATATATATCTATAGTAAAAATTGTTTCAAATCATGACCAGATGCCGGCTTGATAATCTTGTATCACGTTTTTATAATACCCGGTATATAAGTCGGACACAGACCGTATATTAGTACAGACACTACGCTGCGGTGGCCCCCCGCGGGTAGCTGCCATCACACCCCCCGCCTGCCGCACCTCGTGCAATGTGGAGTCGGGCCCAAGACGGACTTCACCTTCTGACTTCTGACTGACTGCGCTAGGGCGGACACCTCTTGGTTCTGCCTCGGAACTGTCCTCGATACAATATAGTATCCGATAATTGTATTAGTATCGTGTAATAAGAATAATTTTGATTGATCATTGTCTCAATACTCGATTACCCTATAACGCCCAATGTCTTAACATAACCCTCCGTCATATAATATACATGTAGATACATTGTGGCTCAGCACGGCCGACTGCCTATTATCTAGGCAGGAGAGGCACGCCAAGATCACCTTATGTTGACTTCACCGATGTTTGTGTTGTTCAATTATGAAGCGAGGTATGGATTTGTTTATACATACTTATTTTTATACTTGATAACAAATATCTCCCGCTGTCAAACTCCTTAACCTTCGCAAGAAGACCTCAAAATGAGATAAAATATCTCGTTCACTTTTTAGGGTTCCAGAGTCAACTAGGAACCCTTATAGTTTCACCATGTCTGTCCGTCAGTCCGTGCGCGGATAATCTCAGTGACCGTTAGCACTAGAAAACTGAAATTTGGTACTAATGTGTACTGTGTGTAAGTCTAATACGGGCGAAGAATTAAACCAGACATAGGATTTACCAGTATAATCATTGACCAAAAGGTTTTTTTTAATTATACCTATTATACATATGTAATTATTTATTGTCGAATTTCTGAGCAGTAATGTACTGCGAACATTGCGCGATAATTATGAGCTTTTGAAACTAACTGTCAACGAGTGTTTAACTCGAGTCTGTTGCATTACATTGCGGGTCGATTTTTTATATGGATAAAATTTTAATTGTACTTCTAAACAAAAATTATCTAAATATAATATTTCTTATTACAACTATTACTTAAAATGGGATAGTTACCATGTATATAATTTTGAACGAGTTTCCGATATTTCGGCACTGTTGCAAGCGCCATCCTCACGGAACAACTGATAATTGTAATGTGAATGACCATGTTTAGCTTAAAATTATATTTCTTATGTCCTATTCTACCCTCCGTTAAGAGATTCGCCCGTATAAGATATACACACTGTATATCAATCACGCCGACAAAGTGGTAAAATAAAAAGTGGAAACAAATGTTTTACTAGGGTACTCCGTACGTAAAGTGGGGAGTAATTTTGTTCTTCATTCTAATCCTAACCTGTGATATATTGTTGGATAGGTATTTAAAAATCAATAGGGGTTTACTAACATCGTTTTTTGATATTGTAAATATTTTCGGAAATAATCGCTATTTTCGTAAAAAAGAGTGCGTCCCCCCCCCCCCTCTAACTTTTGAACCACAAGTTTAAAAAATATGGAAAAAATCTCAAAAGTAGAACTTTACATAAACTTTCTAGGAAAATTATTTTGAACTTGATAGCTTCAATTGTTTTTGAAAAAATTACAAAATAATTTCTGAACTTAGTTTGTAATTTAACCGTTTATTGTACCCGTAATTTGCACAAAATCATAATGAAGTGGCTTAATTTCAAATAAAGTAAAAATTGTAAAAATCGGTTCACGCAATAAATAATTATCCCATAAAAATCACCTGTACTTTAAGCTCGCACGCATAGTTTACTTAATTTGTAGATAGATGTAGGTGGAACGCTCATACCCTACATGGTGGTTTAAGGGTTAAGATTATTTCTGATTTAATGCGGTCGGAGCATACATGCCCATACATTAGGTTGAAACTGACTGACTGACTAGAAATGACGCTGGCTGGTTATCACTCCATGTTACAACCCCTTCCTACTACTTGTGGTGTGACTAAAATAAACAACATTTTTTCGAATTTTCCATCTATAGTTGGTATCTACAACTGTTGCTTTAGTTGTCACCGTCCATTGTGGGCCCGTTATTAGGATTCTTTTGAATGTATCAAATAGCCCATTCTTTAACTCTTAGGTTAACCCGACAGGCTGTTGGCCGGTTTTATTATTTACATAAATACGTAATCTGATTTACTTTTGATCACTTCGATTAGTTACCATAAAGATATATGTACACTGTATTTCGTAATCTAAAACTCTAAAAATCTAAAACTGTATACGAAAAATAATTCTATAATAAACGGACCTCTCTGAACTCGATTCGCACTTCACGTATTGTTTATAATATAACTTTTCTTGAGCAAAATCCAGTTTGCTGGATGTGCGACGCGTAGAAAGCTAAAACAAAACCTGTTTTAGTAAAAACAAGATTCAAACTTGAATAAGAATTTCACACATAACACATAAGTAATGTCCACGGGCGTACCCGAGGTTGTTTACTAACAATATTTTGATTGGCTCAACGGACAATTTAAGGTAAAATCTTCAAAGCGAATAAGTTTAATTATTTTTCAGGCTTTGCTACGAACGGCCCGAGCCATTGAGTTTCCTTGAAACTGATGTATGTACGAAATATAATTTGTTATTATAAACTTTATTCAGCTTGTTATTTTTAAGTGTCAGTGACGAAATTTTTTCCTAGTAGTCGTACGCTGCCCCAGTCTAGCGAACCTTTTTTATAAAGCAACTAGCTAAGTTCGAGTTCGGCTTGCTGATGAATATTAAAGTTATTCGTTTAATTTTAATTAGGCACCTGAGTGCGCGCGCTCGCGTCGGCGGCCGCAGAGTTACGAATTGACTTTGATGGGTGAATGTTAATCTCGAACTTAAAAGCAGCGAAACTTACCTAATAGTATGTAAAATAGCTTTAGAGCAGATACCAGTAAATAATTAGCCAAATGTTTTGATCAAACGTTTACTGTTTTGTATTTCGGATATAATTTAATTTTCAATTTTGGCGTAAACAAGGTTGGCATAAATGTGAACTCCTTTATGTAAACAAGCTTTAACGCTTTCGGCAGTCGACAGCCACACTACACGACAGTATAATCAACCCGCGCATTTAGGACATTTAAAATTCCTATTTATGTATTATTGGATATTTTACCAAGCAGGAAACATGCAAAAATTTCCGAAGAAATCTAAGGGCCTATCTGATTTGTATTACCGGCATTACCGCAGATAATACAGTGGGGAAATGGCGGAGAAACCTAAGTTTTATTTATTAAACTAGGTTTTTTTAATAAAACATGTAGTTTACATAAAACAAGTAAAGGGCGCGATGTCCGCAGAGAGGTATTACAAAGACTACGTTACGTTATATCGGCAATCAGCTTGCTCGGCAACAGCCTGATAGAACGATGTGACATTTGTTTACCTTCAGTTTATTATAAGAAGCATACAAGAGCGATAATTGGATTTTAAAATAACTCCAATGCACTTGGCAAGAGATAAGGGGTGTGAGGCCCCTTAGTTTGACTATATGTTGTTCAGATATAGCGCATGAATTACCCAAAATAAACAGAAAAACAATAAACAGGAATGTCTGAGCTGCATGAATACATGACAACCATAGGTACTTTACGCCCGGTCTGGCCTAGTGGATAGTGACCCTCCCTGTGAAGCAGATAGTCCTGGGTTCGAATCCCAATCGGGGCATTTATTTGTGTGATGAGCACAGATATTTGTTCCTGAGTCATGCATATTTTCTATGTATTCAAGTATTTATGTATCTATCTATTATATATATCGTCGTCTATTACCTTACTACTACTACCTATAGGTCGATTTGTGTAACATTGTCCCGAAACATTTATTTATATTATACATATACATGTATGTACACGCGCGACAGCGACAGGTGATCGTGAGTGATTCACTATCACCATTCACGTCGGCCACTCTTTGTCTCCCTAAATGGGACGCCTAAGCCTAATAAGTCTAGCAATAGAGTGAAGTGTGGGGAAGAAAGTTATTCATAAATTATTGAAATAACTCACATAAGTTTAAATATACATTATACATATATACGACAGTTTATACTGCGTTTCCTAGCAAGTCCCTGATGGGCACCAGGCTGCCTGGCGGTGGTGCCGTGTCTAATATCTTCGTACCCATATATCTATTTTTTTTGGGTGTTTGTGAATTTTCGGGAAACTGAGTGCGCCAGTGTGTAGCGAGCTGTATGGACGGCTCATCACGACTACCGATGTCCCTACATAGAGGTAATAATTCAGTGGGTATTAGGTAATCGAAAACCAATTGTTGTTATGAAACTAGTCATAACAATTTAATCTCAGTGACATTGAGCACGATCGGGTTCATACACTGACCGACACTAATAAATATGCAGTCGGCGGCACGAGACCCGCTACTCGCAGTCCCACAATGCTGAAGCTAGTAGCTCTGTGCATGGCGGTCGCGCTGGCCAGCGCCGCCACGTCCCAGGGTCCTGCGCCGAAGAAACCCCCGCACTTGGGTGAGTTACTAGGCGACTTCAGTAATGTACCTCGTCATTACCCTCGGCCCGTATTACACATTCGACATTTGGAAGTTATCGAGGAGTCTGCCCCTTGTTGGAATGGAGTACAATCAGGGTACCGTAGCATTGCACACTGCGCACTGAACCCCTGCGTTATCCCGCCAGAAAGGACAAACAGGTGGCAAAGTTCATAAACGACGAGCTTCTAAAGGGAAGTTTAGTCCGTCCGTCTGGCTGTTTGTCTGTCCGCGGCTTAGTTCAGTCATTAGTACTAGAAAACTTGGTGTGAGTGTTACCAGTGGTGTTAAAACAAATGAAAGCTTTTTAGGTTTGTTATAATTTACGTAACGAGTATTCCTTTCTTACTTGTGAGGCTATGTAGTCCACGTAGATGTTCTACATAATTCTAGGACAGTAACTACGAAACCATCACTTGTTACATGGCCCGACATACGCCCGGTCAGTTTTCTGTAAGTTTTGAAACTGATATAAAAACTGTATTCCGACTCCTTTTTAAGCATATATGGGAAGGATCTCCGGGATTAAGAAGTACGTAGTTCCTGTGCGTATTTCTGCACATGGTGCGTGTGTGGCCGCACCCCGAGCTCGGGTATATACGAGCCGCGGCGACTCGCGCGCCAGTCGCATCTCGTGCGCGGAGACGAGCGTCGAGCACGCTCACTGTGTACAAGTATACAACAAGCACGTAAGGACGTACAACGAGTTCTAATTGGTGTTGTACAATGTCGAAGTTATTTATTTTGTGCCTGATGCTGGGCGCAGCGAGTGCTGCCACGTTTCAAGGAAAGGCGCCGAAAAAGCCGGTGCACTTAGGTAAGTTTGAGGCTTCTTTGTTATTGAGTGAAGATTGGAAATTCCAGAATTCGGAAATAGCTATTTAATCGATTTCATTATATTAGAATGGCATTGTTTGCACAAGATTGTTTCGAAGTTAGCTTACTGAGGTTTAAATACTAAATGTACGAGCGAGTGCTAAGTAGAACTATAATTGCAGTACAAATGTAACTAAATATAAAAGAGATTAGTGCTCCATCTCCATCTCGCCGCTAGAATCATAAAAATAGTAGCAAGCTTTTACGCAACAACTTTGTGCAAAGCTGTAGCAAGCTCGACAGGGACAATTGGGGAGAGATTGGGGACACAGCTAACCCGGTTTGGTCATTTTCAAAATATTGAATTGTGAATGTAATGAACTAACAATAAAAAGCAGGTGACATGCTTACCGAAGCATGTCACCTGCTTTTTATTGTTAGCCGTCGTCGACCTCTGTGCTCCCTGGTGTAGTCACGAACGTTGATCGTAATGTTCAAATGTAAGCAATTATAAATTAAATAGGACTTTGTCGTTAACAGCAGAAATAAACAAGTGCAATATAGCTTCGCTACCCGCTGTTAATGTACTGCGGTCGAAATCAAACAAATGCATCATTCAACAGCTCACAGAATCGTGCGGCGCCAGATCCGCTCCTGATCAGAGGCTCTAGTGTAAGTTTGTTTTGACGTAAAAAAACGTTTACGAACGCGTAAGAGACAATTTCTTTATATGGGTAATGCAACGCGTTCGTGACGTAAAGTTACGTTAAAAACTGACACTCAGGGCTCAGTGCGCGCGTGATGATTGAGGTTATCATTCCTTGTTTACAAGTAAGAACAAAGTTGGCGTGTGTCGGTGCGCGGGTGGCCGCGTGTGCTCTCCGACTCGCCCCGTGACCTCGACCTCCTGCCCCGGTTCGACACTTCTTGTAAACGCATTCAAATTATTGCAAATAAAATAAAAACACATATGTTAACACGTGCCATCTAAAATGTATTTTCTTTCTGTCGCCGTAGAGATCTCGCTTGCAACCTACCTATACTGAAAACCCGGCTGCCACGGCAGTCCCCCGGACAGTGACTATCTTGTGACTCTTGAGTATCGTGGAGTCCTTCCGTCCTTCTAGCCAAAAGCTACTCGATATACATTTAAAATTTATTGAAACAGGCGTTACTTTACGGAAGTCCATATTATTATTAATTAAAGTATTGCTTTAGCATTTCCGTTCTTATTATAGATTTCTGCCAACCCATTAAACTTATATGCATATTGTATTTTAGCATTAATTAATGTTCCCTGCCTCCCATTCTAACCCGCTCTAAGTGACTAACACTTCATACAACAACGGAGTAGCAAAGCAATATTATTATGTAATAAGTACACGTATTAATCATTATTGCGATATATAATTGTAGTACAAAAAATGTACAGAGGATAATGTTAAAATCTGACGCCAGCAAGGCCAAGTGTGTGATCACGTATTCAAAACCAATTACTATTATTCATTACGACCTTCGTGATTCACCAAACTCATCAGTGAGTCAAGCTGTGCTATAGCATCATAGTTCCGTTGTCAACATCGTGCTTGCTTCTCCACAGAGAAAACAAGTGACGTCTGCAACTGTCTATCCGGATCCGGGTCCAAAGAATTTGGAAAATCCAACGAATAGGACGTTCTTCAACTGTTAGTAACATTTTGCGGCCGAACGAGTACGAGATATATCTCTTATCATTATGACACTAAAGTGTATTTTTGACAAAACTGGTGCTTGAAAGAATACGACGGGTATCTAATTATGGCGCGCAGGCAGGCGAGTCGAGTCTGAGTGCCCCGGCGTAACGAGACCTGACTTTTCCAATTCTTTGTTAACAAGAAACGCAGGACGTATTTGTATGATTGGACTCGCTGCGGCCGGCGAGCGTTCGCAATGGCACTCCGGCGACGCAACGCCGGTCGACAACCTGTTAAAGTGACACGAAACACTTATGTCAACACGGCAGGCTTCGGGCTTTCCCGCGGCTACATTAGAGATCTCTCTAACGTCGCCGCGGGAAAGCCCGAAGCCTTATCTATATCTTACGAAAAACGAATTTCTTTGTTTAAACTAATCTTAGTTTACACGAAGAAATTAGTTTTTCGTGTGCAAATTACAGACACGTTTTAATTAATCGTTCGGAAAAGATTTGTTTAAGAAAATTACACACAGCAAATGGTGTATAGTAAATTAGGCAAATTTAAATTATGCTATTAAGATAAGTTTAAAAAACTCACGAAATTGATAACATCTCGTATTAATGACATTATTAGGTATATGAACCCGCGAGCAGGGTCCAGTAGCTCGCTAATGATGTGTTTGTTGACAAGTGTGGCCGGTTAAGGAATGCAATAAAATCAGCACGGCACGGAGCGCCGCCGCGCCGCCGCCGGGATTCCTCAAAATAAATTAAAAGGCAACAAACGACCTCATCGCGTTGTTTACAAATGAGGCGACCCTGACCTTCAGGTGACCTCCGGCGAAATATTTTATCATCTATCAGACTCACCTGCACAGTACACTGGTCTGAACAGTAGTGCAGGAGTGAGGCGAGAATACAGTCTCTAGTAAAGTCGCTGGAGTGGCACACGTCTTGTGTTTCAATTGTCTACGATACTTTTACTTTGTCGGTATTTAGTGGATTGATATATAGGTATATATCGCAATGATAAATGGGAGAGTTAACTAACTTAAGAAATGTTTCTGATTGAAACTTTCACGGGTTACATTTTTATAAATAAACGGGACGCAAGCACGTGTAACTTAATAGAAGCGGTTATTTGTTATTAAGTAATTAAGAAATGTTTCTAAGGTATGACTTTTCAGACGTAAGAGCTATGAGATATTTTTGAATTCGTATACCTAGTATGCAGCAAGGTTCTTAAGTAAAAGTCGGTTACACAAGTGTAGGTTGAAGTAAAATGAAGTCTTGGAATTTGGACGGTTACTGTTTGTAGTAGTGATTATTACCGAGCGGGCGGACGGAGTGGCCGCGAGCAGCTGATTATTTGGGGACAGTGCGGCCTTGGGGCTGATAACACCGCGGGTTGACCTCAGCAATACTTGATGCTGATTTGTAGGAAAATAAAGTAACCCAGCGATTAATGTAACGATTGTCATTAACCTTATATTTATTCCAATGGCTCAGTAACTGCTCTGTATCTACTGTCTGGCGATCATTTTGCATATCTCAGCGGCGCTACCGCAAAGAACGATATTCGTAAATAATTAAATATCGGACGATTATCTCTTTATCGTGACGCCTTAATTGGAGTAGAGGAGAAAGATAGCCGAAATATAAAAACGTTTTCTATGTATGGACACGCGCCACTGGTGACAAACCTACCTACTGGATACACAATAAACTTCTGAATTTGTTTTCACTGTGGGTATTATGTGTTATGTATATAAATAAATTAGCAATTCGAACGTGTCTCGTGCATCCAGACATAGCGAGGATTTTTACAGCAGTTTAATGGTAACGATGATCAAATCCCAAGTTCGAATTCACCTTTGCTTGCCATTCTGCTTAGTAATCAGACAACCAAATTTATTTAATTTATTTTATACATACCATTAATGCAATAAACATTATTATGTGTTCCACGAAGAGATCTGCCAATAAGCTTAGTGACCTATCTGATCTTTAACACGACGATAAGTGAACTAGGTCAAGTCGCACACATGTGCGTCGTCGTCGTGTTTAAATATCTGTCGGGCCAGCATCGGCCGACTGCTAAATACCTACAGATACATTGATATCTATATAACAAAATCTAAAGTGGGATCAAAAGCTAAAATGGATTTTTGATAACGTGAGACATGTGGTACCGAAAGAGGTCCAAAGTACACGAGGTCAAAATAGAGACATAATACATCGTTGGGGCAGGCTAATGTTTTGCAGCAACAGTTTGTAACGAAATACGATGTCGGGTCATCCAGATCACCTGTAGCCCACGTGGGCACAAGGTCATCAAACATGACATAAACGCGTCACTCGATACAAACAAAACAATGCGCTCGCGTCTCCGTGCCGCGCCGGTGCCTTTGTGGGCACTAATATCTATACACTCTGTCACCAGTATAGCCTGAAATAGTGTACACATGTTTATGCTCTTGCCTGTACAAGGTTAAGCTTAATAAGATTCGGACGTTTAAACAAATTGAGTCAATGATATCGTTAATGCCCTTTTCTGTAGGCAATTAAGTTATTCAAATATGGCGACTGATGACAGATTTGATATTGTTTTATGGAGCACCGTTTTTTTATTGTTGATGTCATTCATATTATGTGATGGACATTCAGTGACCACGGGGTTCGGTGTTGTTCCTGACAACAATTATCAGTGACAGACTGTAGATCGCACACTGCGAGGTTCCACGTGTTATATTCATCACTCTAGCTTTTATTTTTGGTGCAACTTTAACTGTGTTCGAGAATTTATATTAATGAGATAAACCTGTATCAGATATGGGACAAGTTTTTGCTAACTATTTCAGAGTCGCTCTATAGAAAAACTAGTTTAGCATGTTCTAAAGTTTTATCAGCACAAAACTTGAAAAAACACCCTGTATGTTGTTTGACATGTTGAAATATAATGTAAGTGTCAGCTGTACTTTGCGACATTGTTACAGGTGTTGTTCTTTGATTCGCAGCTCACAAACAAGGCTGCTACGTGGAGGAGCTGAAGGATGTGGTGGCGGACGGCTCCACCACCACTCCCATCGGCGTCTGCGTGAGGATCGAGTGCGCGGGCGACTGGCTGTACTACGCCACGTGAGTGACGCGCTCCTGATACGCGGGCCGGTCCTAATATAAACTACATTATTATAAGTTGACGACATTTAACGTTGTATTTAAACACACATATTTAAGAACCATTTAGAAAACTTCGGTTCCCAAAAACTACAATATTTCGGAAATTATGATGCCGATGGTGGCGCGGGTCAATGTTTTGTTTAGGTTAAAACAAATTGTACCTAAGAAGGAATCATGGCGTAATTTTCATTTGTGAATAAGTCTTTAGTATTAGCACTAATATATGATTTGGCTTAGGTATTAATAAACACAGAATAGCAAACAATCATTATGTAAACGTAAGTAATAAATAAAAGCTTATAAATAGTAGTCTCGAGTACAGAGCAGGGTGCCCAGAAGGCTGGCCGCAATCCCGTGTCGGACCGCAATGCTTATCCTCTGGGCGAAATAGTGGCCAGCCGTCTGGTCGCATCATGTAAAACGCTGGTCATCAGTCTTGTATAAAAAAAGAAAGTCGAACATAATACTAGAAATATTACATAAAATATGCTATTATAAATTGTTTCCGATTCGCCAGACAAGCGTCCAGTTTACTTGCTGGGCTACATCCATTTGCCGCGAGTCGTAGCACCGCTGACAAAATGTACGTTGAACGTGCCAGTCGCTAGCGACAAACGTCGCGCTGCGCTCAAAGCAGAGTCCGTCCGGTTACTTAGCAGCGCAGCGCTGAGGATACTACGTTTGAAATCCTTTGGTTGCTTCGCGTAAACAACTTTGCTGTCCAGTTTAATTATTTACTATTTTTCACTGCTGCCTAAATAAATACTGTACATTTTCCTGCAACAGTAAAAGTTTAAATATAATTTATTTGTAAGTTTCTTTATTACATTTGTTCTGTTGAAATTTAGAAACAAAGGGAAATAGCATTTTTAATAAGTTGAATCAGATTTCACTTATACGTAGAAAGCATTTTGCGCGTTTCAAGGATATAGAAATACATTTTCTGAATAAATCAAAATTAGAATGTACCTAAGCATGAACGTAATTTTATTAGCCCATTAGGAATATCAAATGCAAACTTTGATCTTATACAAAGCTATAAATAGCCTTGTAGAATTGTATAAAGAACGCACAAGTCGCAATTGTGTAAGGTTTTTGTTATGTTTTCGAACACTTAAAGGCCTCCCCCTAACGGTGCTTGTAGATGCCACGTTGAAGGTAGATGCATGTTTCAGATGCGGCGTGGTGTACACGGACGACCCGGGCTGCCACACGACCGCCGGCGACCTCACGAAGCCCTACCCCAAGTGCTGCCCGGACATCGAGTGTGACAGCGACAACCAAGTCTAGCCGCCGGCAGCTCACAGCGGACCCGACTAGCTAACCCAACCTGCGACAAGGAACAACCAAATAAAAAAAAAATGTTAATGTCGAAATGTCTGTACATTATTAGGGTCACTTGCATCAACTAGCTTGACCACCCAGCCGCCAACTTAGCCAACTAACCCGAGGTAAACCAAGTCACTCGTGTCAGTCCTCACGTATCCAAACCTTTTCTCTGGGATAGTTGGCCAACCCTGGATGGTGCAAGTGGGCATGAGGGCTAGTAGGGATAGACAGCATTAAAACTTCAATCCAGCTACAAAATGGGTTTGAGTGCAGTTATGATGCAGTTGTCGTAATTGTAAACCGACGACGCAGTCGGCTTGCAGTTACCATGTCCAGTCGATCGAACGCCGACTGCTGTGTTGCAACTGTTGTATACTGCATTACAACTACACTTAACCTGGCGTTTTGCAGTTCAAATGTAGTCCGTCCGTGCCGACCCTCACTCTACTCCGCATCTTGAACTGCGGTTGTAGTGACTAGTGATATACTATAAGCAATTTATTTAGCTGTTTAATTCGTTAGGTAGGATTTTTGATTCTAGGCTGTTTTGTTTAGTGTATCAATGTTATGTGGAAACCAGGAACCTTCACTGTTGAGTGTGCAACGAGCAGTGCTGGCGCATTGGCTTCGATAATTTGGCTAAAAGTCATTTCATCTTTGCTATCACACGTAAGCTCGCAAAATGGATTGTATACTATATGTCTAAGTTAACTGTATTTATTACAGTTTAACGCAGTTCGTTTTGCTTTAGTCCACCTCAGCCTCTGATGCACGGCGGTGAACACATTTTGATACATAATTCAGCTCGATTTTCGTATTTATTTTGATAATGTAAATGTACAAATAATGGAAGCAGTTTCTACTGAGAGGTATATCTGTAGTGTGTAAGTACCAGTTGGAGTAGTCGTGTGAGTGGATTGAAGAAGTTCCTCGATGAGAGTCGGGTCGTTAGTTCGACTCTCGAAGCTATCTTGCCGCCAAATTGTTGACTTAATTTATCTTTTATCATTAAATAGTTTTGTAAAAAAAACATTTTTTTTCTCTAGTTCCGAAATGATTAACTCGAATCTTAGCGTAAAGCTAACTTACTAACTCATGTGACAATGTGCAGCGTCCCGCTACCGTTCCCTTCCCAAAACCATAACCTCGCCACTATCTTTCGGTAACGTTCGGCTCGCTCCGCCGAATGTGGAACTCACTTTTCGTCCGAGCTCGTTATAAAACATTCGTGTGCACCACGAATTACTAAGAAGGACGATAAGGGGTAGTTCCTGCACCCCCCGACCCGCGAGTGCCTAGTGAGACGTTTAATTTAATCCCCGATACGCGAGTGAAAGGAGCAATCTGTGCACTAGATTTGGACTATAATAAGTATATGCTGTGAGTACTTACCATCCCCTATCCCTTCTTTCAGCCCTTATACATTGTCACACTCACTTAGTATACTTATTTAATAGGTATCTATAAACACTAATTGAAAGAATAGATGTAGAAGGTACATTTGATAACATGAATCATAACGTGTTATAACTGTCGCTCGAAAATACTCAGCAGGAAGGAAAGGAAGTTATTATAGCGTACATAAAATATAGGAATGTATTGCACGTGACTACGATAAGTAATCAGTAGCTTCTCCAAGTTCAAGAGTGGAAAATAAAACCACGACAGTACTTTGTACAGTTTTATAGCGTTGCGTCATATATATAAATCATGGAAGTCATAGAGCGTCCTAAGTTAGGACTCCTAACTAGACACATGGGATGGGAACAGGTTCTAGTCTAGAATCTAGTCGCAGACGACGTCCCCGCAGCAGTTGTCTGCCGTCCGCCGGCCGGGGGCGGGCATCACGAGACGGCAGCCGTCTGGCACCACAGCGTTGCCGCACCTGAAAGTTTATATGATTTTAACAAAATAGCTCTTTCGAGAACCCGTGAACTAGGCAGAGATAAAGAGCTAGTAGACATCTAGGGAACACTGCGCAAAAAAGCGCCTGTGTAAAAATATTAGCCACGCATCTTAGAGGTAATTTGCAAGAAAATGGCCATGGCATCATTGTACACAAATACAACAAGTTTTAAGTTAATTAGGTTTAAGTTATAAGTGCTGCAATAACAGTAAATTATCAAAATTAGGCAGAAACGAATGATACTTGAATGCAGCGATTTCATACAACCACTCTCAGGGCCTACCACAAAAAATTTAGTTTGTAAATTACGGGCATCTTTCTCTTTTACTCCAATTAAGGTGTAACCAGGGTTATAGAGACAATCCGTGAAAATTAGCGAAGTTCGATTTTGCGGTAGGGCTCCTGGACGTTAGTCTTTGCGTTGTTGTCGGCGTGATTCATACCTTACTTGTATTAGAACATTCAAGTACAAGCGATTACTTAGTTTATCCGAGGATAAAAAACAACTGGAAACTATGAGGCCTGTAGAAGTCTAAACAGAGATCCCTGTGGGTCTTTATAAATAGTTTGTCCAAGACAACGTTAGTGTTGCGCTTACGTGTCTATCTGCGTCTCGTTGTCGGCGCGGCAGAGGTAGCTGGCGCACGGCTCGCCGCCCGCCGGCCGGTGAGGCTGCTCGTACGGCAGCACCCTGCCCAACTCCGGGATGTAGCACCCATCTTGGTCAGCTGGAAGAAATAGGTAGCAACGAGAACACATAACAACAATACACTTTATTCGAACAGTTTATTGTCTCGAGCTTGGGCGAGTGTCGAAATAGGTGTGCCATTAAAAATGTGGCTACGTAAGAAACAAAGCGAAGTTCTCCATATTGTTTTGGATTTTTGATACAATAAACATAAATTTTTCCTCACGTGTGAAAAAAGTACAATATGAGCACTATTTAAGCAGTTCAATATATTTCAATTAGTAGGCGTGACGTGACCCCTGCTGAAAACAAAAGTTTAGTTAAAGAAGGAAATCAATTTACGTACCGAACTCGGCAGGTTTTTCAACGAAGGGCTGGTAGCGCACAGCGCCGTGCGCCGTTGCCAAAACCACTAGAAAGGCTATTGTTGTGTACATATTTAGCAGTAACCGACGTGTCTGTTGTTCACGGAGCCTGTTGCTATTGCTGGCGAAACAAGGAAAGTTCCTAGTTATAATATCTCGTAGCTAACTTCGGCGACGCGCGAAGTAGTAAGAACTAAGGAAAATGAAGCGGCGCTTGTGACTTTTGATTTAAATAGGATTACAGTGGCCTTGTGGAGGTCGTGATGTTTGTTGTTTATGCGTGGCTACTTAAGTAGCTTGTCTGATGTTATCGATGGAAAACCCACTTTACATATATATCCAAGTTTTGTAGTGGTTATAAAAATATGAATATATTGTTACTAAAGCATTTAGAAAGAGCTGACACGTTAGGTTAGATTGCAAATGATTTCTATTTGTCTAATCTTTCTTTAACTGATGATTTCATCTCAATGATATTTTAGTATTAACTATGTTGAAGGAAGGTTTGACTTTTTAAAATGGGCCATTATATAGCAAAATTAACAGATGACAAGTTAATATTCGGTTGCATTTGTTTCCTCAGCACAGCTAGTCGACTTTCCAGCTCTGCACGGAGTGTCTGCAAGGGCTGTATGTGTCATGCTCTAATTACTTGACCAATAAGATGATGGCTATATACACGCGCTTCGATGTGTGACTACGCGTAGCTATCCCTCCTAACTATAGTCCAGTAGTTGCAGTAACCGCAGTTGCAGGGTCCACAAGTTCAAACCGTGACTTAGTACAACATTCTTCATTTCATGTCATTTGTTCATGCCTAAGCATGACACATGATAACCTGTAAAAACACAGTAAAATAAAATTAGAGTTAGGTATAAAATTATTTTATACCTAATGCGTCTGATGACCTTATCTTTAGAAAATCTTCGGGATAGTAACGTTTTCTGAGTAGTATGGGGGCCTTTTTAATTGTTTTAACAACATTAATGTTTCTCCCTATTTCATTTTTTTACTTTTCTGATTAGTCTGAGTTTCTTCCATTTATGAACACAGTTTGTCTTCCAAAGACTAATAGAACGTGACTGAAGACATCCGAATTCGATGGTTCGCGAGTTGGGTGCTTCCTGGAGCACCCAACTCGCGAACCACCCGAACTTAATATAAAGTTGGGATCAACACAAAGTATTTTGTTTCCACTCCGCAGGTGCGGCGTGGGAGCGCTGGTCGTGAGGCCGGGCTGCCGCGCCGCGGGGACCGGCGCCGGCGCTGCCGCTGCCCGCCTGCTGCCCGCCGGCGGACTGCCACTGAGGCACACATTAAACGAGACTCGCTTGTCATACCAATAAAGCGATAAAACTATTTTAACAACGAGTTTTGTTGTTGAAAAATACAAACTAAACGGCACTATGTTTAGCCTACAAATATCGAATATTATTTTTATATTAATTTCAACTTTTATTATTTTAGTTTCAAAAAAATTACGAATTTTAGTACTATAAAATTCGTAATGAAACGTAACAGTATTTTTTTGCAGTATTTTACTTGATCTACCACTCGATTTAATTGTATTCAATTCTAAAAAAAACTATTATATTTTAATTATATTATACAACCGCAATAGTTTATTTTTAATTCATTTGCCATCTGCCGGATTGACGCAAATCGAAAGCATTTGTCTTAATATTTAAAACTACCTTCATGAATAATTGTTGACCAAACATTAACAGAGAACAACCAAAAGCCATGGTTACGAAAACTCTTTAGTTTTTCTTTAGGTCTTTTTATTTTAGTGTCGTTAGCTTTCGTTTAAATACAAACTTAGTCATACCATGCAACGTATTAGTACTATAGCTTATGAGTCACTCCATGCAATAACTATTGATAGAATAAACCTAATGCCAATAGCAAATGTAATCAAGGTAATATTACTTAAAGAGGTTTTGTGAAGTGATTCCGTGCAGGATTGCAGAAATAAAATATACGTCTCTTTCAGAGTGTCAATGTCAGTAGCACTAGAACTGCACCTCATCTCCTACTGAACTACACCTGTTGAACGTTGGCACCAGGTCGTCTGACTAGACAGCGAGCTCCTAACAATCCCGTTGTCTTAATAAAAGATGTAAAATCATTCTACAAAAATGAACACAAAATGCATGCATCAATTATTGACATCTGTTTCACCCAACAGATCTCTTCAAAAGTCCACTTCTAATCTTCCAACACGTAACTATAACTAATGGTTTTTTTATTTCGGAAATGTCCATTTCTAAAATTTTCAGTTTTGTTCTGAAATCGGAGCTGGCTAGTGTCCAGCGGTGGGCGTCCGGGGCTGACGGGTACGTAGGTACACATGTGCTTCTTTCCCGACATACACAATGGGTACCTTCACGATACGAACTTGTGTGTCGCTAATTTTATCCCGAATTTGTTTATCGCAAGTCGTGCGCACGCACTTTGAAAGCAATTGTTCAAATATAAATAATAGGTAGTATAATTAATTAATTTTGGTCAAACAAGAAACGATATGCTAAGCAAATATAGAGTTTATTTCGTTGCCTTAAAATCTTAAGATTAAGTTAAAATTATTAGTTAAACTTAAAACCTTTTAAATATGGTAAAATAATTTACTGACGTATGTATCTCAAGTTTATACGAGTACACATTAAGAACATACAAGATTGCACCTTGTCCCAATGATATAAAGGTGCGGATATGTGAACTGTTTTTTGTTTTATCGGTTCCTGAAGCAGGTATATAAAGAGAGCCCTCTCCCCAGCTACAGAGGTGCCAGCTGTAACTCCGGTGGAGATGCTGAAGGCGGTCGGTCTACTTGCGCTGGTGTGTGCGGCCTCCGCCGCGGTGTACCGCTGGCCGCCGCAGGAGAAACCTGAGGACTTTGGTAAGACCTGCAGCCGCACACAACAACTGGTCCAGGGATGTCAGTGTCTCTGTTCACATAATTATGAGTTGGGAGTTGGAATTTTTGAAAAAGTTTAAGCATTTAAATGATATCCACAAAGCCCGTTAATTATTGAAATGCGTTAAGCTTAGCTATTAATTGCATTGCAGACGGAATTATTTAATGGAGATAATCATGTAGATTTCTTTGTTTTTTAGCTAACCAGCTAGGATGTTACTTGGAGCACCTGCACAGAGTGCTGCAGTACAACGTATATTTCTATCCCAACACTGACTGCGCGCGGTACCTCTGCCTGCCCGACAGTAACGAGACTATCTACGAGACGTGAGTACCACAGCCATCAGTGATCTGAATAACTTACTGAGTCCTCAACACAGTGAGCTTTGTCTGAACAGTTGAAAGTTGACTTCCGGGTGGTGTGCCAAAATTACTGCACCCTCGTCAATAACTGCATGAAGCATGCACTTGGCGAAGGATAGAAGGCTATGGAAAACCTTGTCTTAAACAGAATGGTGATGTTATTAACCTCAGCACCGATTGGTGATGATTTTGATGGTAAATGTGAATTATAAGGGTCTCAAATTAAATATGCGTAAATATAGGCTGATATTGTTTAAAATCATTTTATGTAGCTAAAAGACCAGAAACCGGTTTGATCTCATTTGCAAACACGTGGAAGATTAAGACATCATTATCAGATCATATTTTACAGCTGCGGAGTCGTGCAGGTCCACAGCGGCTGCAGACTAACCGCCGTCGACTTGAGGAACTCATACCCGTACTGCTGCGGCAGAGAAGCGTGCGACGTCACCACCACCACCACCACCACCACCACCACCACCACCCAGGCTCCAACCACCACCACGCAGGCTCCAACCACCACACAGGCGCCAACTACTACCACCCAGGTGCCAGACACCTCCACTACCCAGGCTTCAACCACCACCGAGGCGCCAACCACTGCCGCCGACGTGCCGAGCACTACCACCTCCACCCAGGTGCCAGCCCGGGGCCCGCTCCCTCCCCCGCCTCAAGGTCCGCAAACCTTCGCATCAGCTTCGTCGGTGAGCGGACAGCCCCCACAGACCCGAGTGGTCAACAGCGGTCCTAACGCCCGCGCCACGGCCAGCGCTTCGTAAAAGATAATGATTAGTTATCAATAAATATATGATCAGCTGGTATTTGTACTGTCTTTTTTGTCCCATTCGGTTTATATGCCTATAGCATGGTTGTCATTGCGTCGAAGGAACGTTTATTTATAGATACAATAATATAATAAGGGTGCCGGCTCCCGACCTACAAAACTGGTAACAAGAGCCTAGTACACCTTGCAAAGCGAACATGTGAGGCATGAATTAATTTTATGTGTTCATGAATAAGTGAAGGAGGGGATAGAGGAAAAACAGGCGTAAGCTACTTACGCCTCTTTCGTTTTAAATAGAAGATAATGATATTTGGAATAGCCCATGACGCATAGCTTATACATATTCCGCGTTTATATGAATAAAGACATATTTATATCAATAGTTGTCACAAGTTAAATGCTAATGGTATTATTTACTAAAAGTGCTAATCGGAAAGCTATTACCAATCATCTCTCCGGCTGTGTAGTTTTGCTCTTAGGGCCTTAAATAACTTTGAACAATCTTTCTTTAAACATAAAAAAGAAGTTGGATCCAATTATTATCGTCTTAGTTAAAGCTAGATTTACTATTACACTACACATAATTTAAGCCAAGAAATATATTTATATCTACATAAATGTTTATTTATTGTGTAGGTATATTCGATGATGTCTAGTCAAATATATGTCTACCCGTATACAGCAGCTCAAGTTCCTCGTTCCTTATAAGATTGTGCGACAGTTTCCCTGAGTCACTCGGTTTCTTGTCGTGTGATAGCAAGGTTGTTTATGTTATACATACGTATACATACATACATACATATATTGAACATGTTCGGTGTGTGGACGGGTCTGGGCGTGTTGGCAGCGGCGGTGTTCGCGAACGCCGCTGTCGCGTTGTACAAGGCGCAGGAGAGGCCGGCGGGACTTGGTAAGATGTTTGTAAAACTAAAATCCATTTCAACCCTTAGAGACCCCCGTACCCATCAGCAAGCAAGGCAAGTTACCGGGGCTAAATAAACGTGAGTGAAGCCGTGTTTTTAATAATATTAGAATAGCCAACAAGAGTTAGTATAAAAAAACACATATATAGTACACACATACTTTGATTGATTATTATTTCCTAGAAAACGATTGACATTGAATGGTCTGGAAAAAGGAGGAGGTCGTCAATTTCGTTGTATGTTCTTTTTTTTTGTTATTCATATAAAATTCAACTGGCTCTTAGTATAAATATTCCAGGGTCGAAATTTACATACTTTAATGTGCAGATGTATATTGAGGACTATTATGTAAATTCTTTTATAAATTCTTACTTAAAATTCATTTTAATAATTTTTATTATGGTAGTAAAACGTAGTATTGTATCAAATCGCCAGAAATTATGAATATGTAATCAAGATAACTTGATTTAAATTCATCAGCTTTGAAATGCATTCTTCCTCGTATTTTGGTTTAGATATTATGATAAATGGTGTCACCAGAGTTGATGTGACTTATTAAGAATACTCATTATATATGTATAGTACTGATTACAAAAAATTGGAAACTGTTGAATGGCGGGAATTGCAACTGGACACTTTATTTTTGGCACTTGGTCGAACGTCATTCAAACAAATGTAAGAAAGACATTGTTGGAAATATTAATGGCGTAGGCATGTGACGACGTTCTTCGTCCACTGGTTTTCTCCAGTGCAAGCAGTCGACGCAGGGCAACCTGTGTTGGAAACTAGTGACGACGTACCTGAGTGCCCTTGAAGTGGAGCCCTGTCGGACGGGTGGGACAGGCCTCCGGCGTGCCTTAACCGGCCGTCGCCAAGGGGTGGCTAGACCTGCATTCTCGAGGGTAGCCTGGAAAACGCAGCTCTCGCCACGCCTAATACAATGCCTTAGCCCCCCTGCAGCATCTACATGTGGACACATTTAAGTGGCGAGCTGGCTCAATGTTTAAAGTCTTGTGACACCTCTCTATCCTTAGCCCTTTGTCCGGCGTAGCGTCTGGTCTGTTAATCCAAGAGCTCAGTAGCTAATCCATTCCTTCTAATCTAAAATTCCCTAGTACATTTAAGATTCCATCGAAACTCAATAGCCATTACACTAAGGCGGGTGCTGTGCGCGTCCCATGATACGAACAGGGGCAACATTCGCTTAGTATACGTATTACATTTCATTAAATTGTCAAATGGGCTCGTCGAATTGGTTCAATTCGCCCCCGCATGCGCCTCCCAAAGATCTGGAACACCATTTTTCCGTGTACGAGACATACATATAACAACAAAATCTTTTATTTCTTCCAACAAGGTCATAAATACTAGCAGATTGGATTTAGATCATCCATTGTCACATTTCCGAACACTGTCATAATATTTTGTTATATTTTTCCAGCAACCCTGGAGGGATGCTACCTGGAACATTTAAACAGAGTGATTCCATACGGCGACTACTACCCGGAGAAGTCGTGCCTCAAGTACACGTGCGGGACAAACAACATTACACAACTTTTCACGTAAGTAATATGATAGAAGTAATTATGTTGTGGGACAAACTTACACAAATACATTTGAGGATAATAAATGTAATAGATACATACGTGTATATACTTTTAAATTCATAGATAACGTCCAAAACGCATAAACAAATATTCGGAATAAGCACACATATTAATGCCCTTGGGGGTATACGAACTCGGGACTTCTTGCTTCGTAGGCAGTCTCTATAGAATAGGGTAGGGTGCCGTAAAAGCAACATGTCAACAATTCTAAAGATACTAAGTTGGCAAATAACCGTGTGGGTATGATACCTATTGAGCGGCTGCAACTTTTCGGTGTCTATACAATGTCCCCTTAAAACAAGTACCGGGTGTTGAAATATACAATACCTGAACCCTGAGTGTAAGTTTTTAACGTAATATATTACTTAACATCGCGTTAGAGTTTCCCATATAAATAACATTATCACTTACGCTAATTTTATTTATATATTAGGCAGAAACGTCTGCTAGCATATCAAAGATATTTGATATGCTAGCAGACGTTATGCACATTGTATATGCACATTGTTATCGATGAATTCTCAATCTAAATTTGAGACATCGATGCCGTAAAAAGGGTTCAATACTCTTCGGTAGATGTCGCTACACGTCACCCGTAATGACGTATACCAGGAAGGATAAGATAGAACAATTTGACACGTCTAAGCGGCGCTCGTATAGCACAATTGGTAGTGCACTGGGTTATCCAGTGGTTGTGGGTTCGAGTCCCGCTGCGAGTCACATTTTTCTATTTTTCTTTCGATTTAAATATCTTATCACTTACGCGTTCGAGACGTTTTTTCGTCATAAGAAACTTACACTAGAGCCTCTGTAAAATAGTGTTTCCATAATTCAGGGTAACGTACTAATGCCATTTCAACGCTCGCAGCTCTCGACTCAATACTTAAAAATTGATATAACATGTCACGCGAGGTACTAAATGAACGTTAATAGTGAAGGCGATGTGTTTAATAAAATGTTAGAAGACTCACGAAAGTTTTAACAAAATCGCCCTCTTATTTATTTATTATTTATTTATTACTGTTACTCAATCCGGCCACTCTGCATTTGCTGCTGCTGTTTGAGGTGTGTAATAGAGAGTAAGGCTACGTTCACACGGCGTCATTTTTCTCGTATATACGCGATTTTATCGAACACCGTAGTGACAACCAAATTTGTATGGCTATTTTTAAAATCGATCACACGGCGTCTACGACCGACGATCTTATCGAATGCGATACTCAGTGGCGCTTGCGTTACTTTGATATGTCGTCCGTATGCGAGAAAATATCGAATCGAATAGTCGCCCTGTGTACGTATCCTTATTGTATTGACAAATTTACCGTGACTTTAGGTATACTTAAACATTTTATTGCAGATGCGGCGTGGTGGCGGCAGACAAGAGGTGTCAACTAATCAGCAACGAAGCTGCCGACTACCCGGACTGCTGTCCGCGAGAGATGTGCGGAACCATTTCACCGGAGTATTTGACCGGTCCACCGGACACCGGATCCTATGCGGAAGAAGAAGAAGGCAGAACAGGACCACCAGCAACTGGTCTATTAAATGAGGAAGCAACCGTAACTGGATCGTCAATGTCCGAAGGAAGCGAGGTCTTGGCACCAGGGACCAGTGAAGTCAAGTCGCTGGACCACGAAGGACGGGTTAACGAACTTTTGATAGCTCAGGCTAATTCTTATCCCTCCTAAAGGTTAGGTACTTTGATCGCCATAAGTGTGTCTGATACAAATACACCTATCTAAACGTATGATAGGATTATACTTATTCTATTAAACGTACATACATAAAAACAATAAATACCGTCCTCCCAAATTATGGTTGGATAGAATTACCAGGGATATTAGGCATATCTTTGGTCTTAGATTTATTCGTCTAAAGACCTATCCTCAATACAGCATAGTACAAAACAATTACAAACTACATTTATTACAATGCATTTGAAAAAATGCAAGGTAGGGTACCTACCCTATAAAATGTTGTATTTGAAGAATCTACCTGATCACTTTTTTATATAAGCATATTTCGCGTAGTACTTATAAAACGTTTTAGGTGTTATTTGTACACAGTTATACTCCTAAAGAATAATGGCAGGATAATGGTATGAACAATGTCCGAGAATTCATTAAACCAGGCCCGGATTCATTATATAAAGCGTTATCAGCCCCAAATAATGTGCTCGTAAAATAACTATAACGTTAAAATCCACACGATGGTCTTTCCAAGGCTTTTAATGATTTTCTGCCTGAAAGCAACAATTATACGAATAAAAGTACATTTTTATTTTTATTTGTTCTCAATAATAGTTACTTATGTCTGTGATAATAAAGCGTTACTGCCTTGATAATTGCCTGCGCTATCTCGCTTGTACATTATCCGTTTTATTTCGATTGACCTATCGATAAAAATAAGCCTAGAAACATATTTTCACCTCACTAGCTCGGAAAGAAATACAGTTATTTCCGAGCTTTCATACAAATTGTTTTCGAGTATTTCATACAAATTGTTTGTTACTAATCAAGTGTTTTTGTGACATGTTAGCTTTTTATTTTATTTTTTATGACATAGGCGGCAAACGAGCAGACGGATTGCCTGATGGTAAGCAATTACCGTCGCCCATGGGCACCCGCAACACCAGGGGGTCAGCGCGTTGCCGGCCTTTAAGGGGGGTTGGAGCTCTGGGAACCTTACTCACCATCAGGAACACAACACTACATACCTGAAAGGTAGCAGTGCTATTATGGCTGTGGTCTTCTGTAAGGAGGAGGTACTTCCCCAGTTGGGCTGCCCCAGATTCAAGCGTGATGGTCATTGCTGTGCCCTACCTCTCATTGTTGGACGTAGTTTAAGGACATACCCGGGTCCAGCTGGTAAGATTTTAAAATTACATTTTTCTCGCGCTAGTGAGGTGAAAAAATGTGTAATTCACTCGGTAGCAAAGTGTGTTCCCCTCTCGTGTTTTGAAACCCTTTCTAATAGATTCTCGTGCTTTGGACCCTGTAGATTTTGCAAGCGAGTGACGTGAAATAACTATTTCAGGTCACTAGCTTGCAAAATCCTTTATAGGGTTCCGTAGTCAACTGCGACTCCTTATAGTTTTGTCAGGTCTGTCTGTAGGTACCTGTTCTAGTATGCTCCGTTAATCACAGAGAGCTGTAATTTGTCATGAATAACTATGTATTAGTTAATTCAATCTCTCATTTTGTTCCCTTGTAAAACAAATAACAATACATAATGCCGATTTGTTATAAGGTGCATACAGTTCAAATACGACACCACCATCTATTTTGCTGTTACAAATGTTACAATACTCGACTGTAAAATTGCAATTGTAATGTAATGGCATGTTACACGGAGGACTGAAGCATTGTGTGACGTTTCGATATAAAATGATTTATTCGAGGAAGTGGAACGTGCGCCTCATAACGGCGCAAATCTCACGGAATATGATGTTGCAAGCATGGGGCTAGTACACACGTTGCTGTAGGACGGTTTGAAACAAGTTAATAAGGTAATTAAGAGCTGAACATCACGGCAATATCCTAATCTATCTAGGTACTTGTAATATTACATTACTACAGAGGCCAGAAAGTAAGGGGTTCCCGGCCGAGTATACTTAGTCTGGATTGTTACGAGGCTGACAACCCCTTTTCACGCGGAGCTATATATAGTGCTTTTCTCAAACATGCACTACAATGTTTGCATTGTGTTTCTTATAATAGATTTCGAAGTATGTCGTTCCAGGTTATGAGTGTTATGAGTTTGTAATTTTGATCAATACCTACAGGATTAGGAAATACTACACCCAAGAAATAGTAATCTTATTGCAGTGTATAGAGCTGCGGATGCTTGTGCACGTGTATTCCAATGTTACATAATTCATGATCCTAATGAAGTCTTATTTAGAGTGCTCGTATCAATACACCTCCCTTCTTCTATCCTCATAAGGCCTCAAGGCCATGAGAATAGTATTTCTTTTTGATACAGGACATTCTTACACAACGTACTCCACGGTAAGCTCAAGAAGGCTTGTGTTGTGGGTACTCAGCCAACGATATATATAATATACAAATACTTAAATAAAAAGAAAAACCCATGAAACCATGACTTGGGAACAAATATCTGTGCTCATCACACAAATAAATGCCCTAACTGGGATTCGAATCCAGGACCCACTAGGCCAGACGTGTCGTATTATGTATGCATTAAAAAAAAACATACTTTTAACCAGCACTGTTTAAACTGTAATTGGTCTCGTGGCCGACGAGGGAGGAGACTCGACCCCAATTAATAGAAAAGGGGCGAAGGCCGACATACTGCGAAAAATTTCTTCGCCAACGGTTTTTTAGAATTCAGATGCAAGATTCGACCTGAACATATAAACATTGCAAGTTAGATAAAAACTTGTAACTTGTAAAAAAGTACATATGGCTACGATACTTCGCTAACTTCAGCAAAACTTAACAACGACATCAAGCCTTACGCCTCAATTACTCGTCTTCAATTTATAAAATGCATCCCGGCGCCAGGTTGACATAATGCAGCGCTCAAAGTGCAACTCCGTTAAAAAAGATACGGAAATATCCTGCATCGACGTGATTGACAGTAATTGGTAGTGGACTGACGTTCAGTGCTGCGGTTGCGGCGGCGGGGCGAGCGCGCGGCTCAGCCCCGGCCTGGTACCGCGGACATCTGGACCCGGGTATGTCCTTAAACTACGTAGAACAATGAGAGGTAGGGCACAGCGAAGTGCCATCACGTTTGAGTCTGGAGGAGTCCAACGGGGGAAGTACTTACAGAAGACAACAGCCGCAGCACTGCTACCTTTCAGGTCTGTAGTGTTGTGTTCCTGATGGTGAGTAAGGTTCCCAGAGCGCCAATAACCCCTCTTAAAGGCCGGCATCGCGCTTGTAACTCCCCTGGTGTTACGGGTGCCCAAGGGCGATGGTAATTGCTTACCATCAGGCAATCCGTCCGCTCGTTTGCCACCATTGTCATAAAAGAAAACCAAGTTCATGAATTTCGAGCATCTTTCTATTTTACTCCAATTAAGGTGCCATTAGAGTGACAGAGACAATTGTTTGTGACAAATTTACGAGTATCGATTTTCGCGGTAATGTTTCCGATGAAATAACTAATATTAGTGAGGCCAATAAACAAGGTAAGCCGGGTTTTAATCCAAGTTGAAATTTTCCACCCCAAGGAGGAGGTCATATTTAACAAATATTTTAGCAATATTATCTTTACGGTGTGTTCTCTAAATAGCTAGGGGTCACATTATACTAGCGCAGCCCCCGACTGCGTCCGCCCGCGAGCGACGAGTCCGCGGCAACGCGGGCTACCCCGACAGATTTTTAATGGCGACCGCCAGCTTCGAGGTTTTTCGGGGTTCAGTTTAGAAAATTAGATATTAATTTCTTTATGTTTAATTTTAGTTCGACATGTTTTTATTAAATTTGAGGTTCGGTATGAATATAAGTTTTCTTATATTAGTGATAGTAAACATAATCCTAGTCAAGAGGCAGACAGCGCAGGACCTGTCGTTTCGGTGGCCAGCGGAGGAGGCCTACGTCCGTCAGTGGACATCTTCCGGCTCAAATGATGATGTGACGATGAACCTTAATACTAAAATACAGACAAGCTACAGAAAATATTTAGATATAGATGCGTACTTGCACGTCTGAACACTTACACACGCTTATATATAATTAGCTAACCCCGCAAACTTCGTACCGCCAGTGGAACGACTTCATAGTTCATACTAAAGTCTACTACACCTCTGTATGTAAGTACCAACTTATGCCGACGAAGTTGAGGGCAATTTACAATATCTACATGTATATAACAGATAATGATAAAGATTACGACTATCCACAAATAAGGGTACCTATAATGTTCTTTCTTAGGCGGTACGAAGTTCACAGGGTCAGTTAGGTACTTATAAATACTTACTTAAATGTACAGTTTGTATCTAATGAAAAGATTATAAAAAATCGGTTGGTAATGGTTGGTACTCAGAGACAAGGTGATTTTTTGGGAGATCGGTTACGACTCGGTCTGCTCTTTTGTCTTGCCTTAAAACCCTGCCTACCCCGTGAAAATATAATATTACACGCGTGATATTATACTAATTTCACATATAAACTTTTACCCACCTTCGTGTCTATTGTCTATTCTAAATATTAAAACCATTAGTCACTTAGAGTGCTGTTTCATATATATTACAATTTTCATTGACGTCGATGAATAAGCGAGTTACATTAACAAAGAGTTCGGCTGTTCACAAACTTCTTATTTATATTCTACAGTACTTACACCACTTCATTCTTTCTACTCATTTTAAAATTATTTAGAACAATATACGCAAAATAAATTTACATCGTAAAGAAAACCAACATCGTAAAATAAGTTTCGCGCTTAACTATTCTAATTTACGATGAAAATGTAATGCAGGTTTTTATCGTGCAAATTGTGAATTTTATGTTAGATATTTGTGGTATCGACGCGATTGCTTTTGTGTTTTCAACAAGAAAAACAACTCTATTAACGTCATCAAGATCTTTATAACTTATTGTTCAGTTCTGTAATTGACTAGATATCATCATATCACAAACTATCGAGTGCTACAGTCAGCGTCATATAGTTGATAGCATCCAAAGTACTCATGAAGTTTGGTACACCATTCATTTGAAGGCTGCCAACTAACATGACGCGGAATGCACAAAGTTACATTTTAAATTAAAAGATGAAATAGATAACACATACTTAAGAAATAAAAACGACGAGGACCTCCGGTGTTCGAGACGGGATTCGAACCCGCATCTCCAGCTATCGCGGCTGACGCCTTAACCAATTCGGCCACCCGTACACAGCGGAACCCGTCGGAATTAATCAAGTATATGTGATCTTGTTTATTTTAACGGTTTTAGGCACCGTTTTACCAGCTCTAAGTAGTATTACTACTTTAAAAAAAATCAAAGCAAATCAAAAATTATTCATAAAAAATAATTTGTTTGTTCTCAGTTACATTTGAAAGTTTGAAATAATTGTAATTATTTACGCGAAATAAATGCGGGCATAGTAGACAGCTTGAAACTTCCAACATTAGGAAGCTAAGCTCGCGTGACCTGTACAGCCTTTGACCTTCCCGGGGCGCCCTTAAGAGCTTAAGACATTAGTTTTAAACTAGAGGTGAAGGCGTTTTCAGTTGACCTTGCCCTTTAGCCGTGTGCTCCCTACCCCAGGCAGGCCTCTGATGGCCTCAGATCACAGACTACTGGTAGACTACTCAGTCGAAACTAATAAATAGAAATACAAAAGTTATCATTGTTATTCTACGAAATGTATAGTTTTTATACTCACGATTATTAATTTTTATCATATATGTTTCTAAAGTAAGCACCATTTCTTCGTTTCTGACATAGTTTAAAATATCAGTCTCTCTCGACCCTAAAAAAGCCGTGCTGCGGGTCCACACACCACCTTGTGGAAGGTCTGTCCACGCTGTGTCTTCAGGCACGTGGTCGCCAGTCAAGTCGTTTATGGCCATCTCTTCTTCTGGCGATGAGTATAATTATAATACAATTCTATTAAAACATAAAGTATACAGCACTTCTTGTTTGCGAAACTGCGCTCGTCCACTTATCATCGATAGCCGCTGGTCGCCGGCCGCAGGTGGAGTTCGCAGAAGTTTCCAAAGCTCCCCGAAATCGCCTCTCACTTCCACCGCCGCCTAATGACACAGCCAACAGTATGGGATTAATTGGACTCAAGTCTAAACTGCGACGAGAACAGCCTACTCACTCTACATACAGTCACGTCTAAAAGTATCGGTCTTTAGTTCTCTGTCATTTGTTGGACTTATGCAGGGTTTACATACATGTAGTATTAAATCAGTGGAAGGGCCTGTTTAACTCGTAACTGGTGCTTTATGAAGTTTCGGAAAGCAAAGGTCTCCAAAAGATGTTGTCCGAGGAGCTAATTAACGGTGAGTAAAACCGTTTACTTACATAAAATATTACAATGACTCACGAAAGTTTAAATACAAATGATTAGTATTTAGTGCGGATGCATACAGTTGCCATTAGTTTAGTAACAATGTTAAAATGTCGCACTCCCGCCCCGTTACCATGCTTCAGATAAAACTACGCTTTGCCAACGACTCTTAAATCAGCTTAATCGGCACTGCAGCGCCGCTAATGCAAAAATCGATACTCGTACATTTCGAACGATTGTCTCAGCAACTCTCATAATACCTTAATTAGAGTAAAGGAGAAAGATGCTCGAAATTTACTAACTTCGATGTTCGCGGTACCAGGCCAGGTTCAACGCCAAACATGAGGTTTGAAATGTCGGTGATGTTGCGTGTGACTGTAGCCTTTTCGTTTGACATGCTGTTGAAAAGGTTATAATGAATGTACAAAGTGAGTGGTCTGCACCCCCTGGGATCGGAAATTCCGAGCCCCAATAACACTAAGTTCATGGTTGCTATCTGTTTCCATTAACGACCTATAAGTTTAGTTTTAAAGGTAAATTGATTCCAAACAGTCTGAGCCGTTCATTACCGTGTGGGCCTTTTAACATCGGGATGTTTTGCACTTTTTAGAAATGCTTATAACTATGGGTCTTTCTACTGCCCATTATTCTCTGAAAACGAGGAGAGAGAACTCGTAGTTCTTTTTAAACTGTTTTGCGAAAACTAGAGACCTAGACTACAGCGTTACAAAGTACGTAAATATCCAAAAATTTTATGTTAGTTTTGGTTTTTATCGGGGAAATGCTTAACTAACTTACTTGCTTGTCGTGCATCCGACTCTGACATTTTAAACTTTGAAACTAAGAACAAATCAAATTATTTTTATGAAAATATTTTGATTTGCTTTGATTTTTAAGTAGTAATACTACTATATGAATTAAAAGTTGAAATAGATGACATATACTTAAGAAAAAGCGACGAGGACCTCCAGCGTTCGAGACGAGATTTGAACCCGCATCTCCAGCTATCGCGGCTGGCTGGCAACTTTTTATTTTAAACTTTGTCATAAATCAGAAACGGAATTTTCGTGCGTATCGAAATAATTACATTTCGTGCAAAAATTAATGGTGGTGAGATTTTCTGCGAGATTATTTTTTCAATGTTTTTGATTTCGAACCCTCGAAAATCAAAAATCGGTGTCCTGAAACATTTTAGGCCTTTAAGGTGTAATTTAACAACATTTTTTAACATCATAGCAGCCGAAGGACGTCCACTGCTGGACATGAGCCTCCCCCACATACCGTCACACTGACTGGTTTTGCGCCACACGCATCCATTGGATTCCCGCAATCTTTTCTTTTGTATATAAGTCGAGAAAAATAAATTAAGGAGTTAGAATTTCTCGAGTGAAACCTACTAAACATTTTTATACAAGAATTTTGCAAACATGCAAACGTGAGACTTGATACTCTTCTCAGTCAAGCATAAACTACTAAGATTTAGAAATATACTATTATATGCAGTGTAATTTAAAAGAATATACTTTTCCATATCTTAACAACATTAACAAACAAGGTTGGTCTACCATTTTATTCATTGACTTTCTTGAACTGACGTTTCGTTTTGACCTTGACTTGCCAGATCTTGAAATTGTAAAAAAATAATATAGGATACTTCACAATAAAAATAGATTTACATTATCTGAAGTAAAAATTTAAAAACAGATCGTATTATAATAATGTATCTACCTAAATCTTATTTCTTACTTCTACGAGTTTAATGCTTTGCCTCTCGTACAGGTACATACTGTACATCATATTTGTTTCACTAGTATAGTTGAAATGAAAGGCGCATACGCCTAGTATTCCTAACTCGTACAAACAATTCGTCCAATCGAATAAGAAAATAAATTTTAAAACTCTCAAACCGAATGCAATAATTCTTGCAACAACGTTCCGGAACTACTGAACTCTGAAGCTTGTCGCAGATTCCGAATACTCATTGCTCTGCATTAACATAGAAGGCGAATCCAAATAACGAGTTCCCGAAGGTTATAAGCGACATTAAAGCCGTATACACTTACGCCCTTCTTACGAAATAGTCGCGAGTTCTAAGATAAACGTTTGATCAAAAACTTGAACAAAACTGTACCTTATTCCCAAGTAGGTAAAGGCAATGTTTTCTTGTACAAGAAAAACACGTGCTGTTCGAAACTGCACTTTGATGTCAAGGATTTAAGAGTTTTAAGATTGAAGCAGTTGTAAGACAAACATGCAAATACCCCGACTTGGAAAAACTTTAAGAGGATTCAGTGTGTGGCTTTGACATTGTTTCTGCTGGCAGGAGGTTCCCGGACAGCGCTCTTTAGATGTCAGCTAGCTCAAGATGGCCGGGCTTTTATCTTCTGGCAATGGCCGTTACCTTCTTTTTGTCAGCCACTGCTGTATAAAGTGAGCGATCACTTGAACATGGGGTATTCATTGCTGTATGCAGTATTGTCAAGCTTGGCAGGCGGTTGGCGGTTGTAGTACGAGTATTTTCCACCGCTCCAAATGGACGCTGCAGCGGGCAGCGGCGAGGACAAGACAACAATATGTATGTATAGTCAACCAATTTGATTTCTAAGCCCCATGGAACTTTGTCGCAGTGATGTTAATAATAGATCTTTTGCGTCTTTCAGATAGATTTTCAGTGTGACAAGGAACGAAGTGGCCCATAAATGAAATTGGTTGACTGTATTAACAAGTATACCATAACCCTCTCATAGTCACTGCGCTTGGAGGCAGGTTGGCGACCGTAGTAGCTGTAGATTGAGTTGCAACGGATGCTGCTGCCCATCCCTTGGTTTTTTCCCTTTGTCACCTCGTATGACACCCGCGGGAGGAGATGGGTGGTGCTATTCTAGTCGGCCTGAGGAGTAGGAAGTCGGTTGATAAGAGATAATTGCCGAGCAACGGCGAGGCAAGATGGTAGATCGAGGTGTGGCCAGGGTCTGTGACAGTTGACAGCTTAACTGCCTGCTTTCGCTGTCCACTCTCAACACATCCCGTTCGAAATGTACAATTTCCTACAGTTATACTCGTATTAATTAAAGTTCTAAACAATTTAACTCGAAATCAGCACTAAGTCGAAAGACCACAACGGGCAGCGGGCCGGCCGTGGTTGTAAGTGACAGTGCGCGCGCGCCACGCGACTATGTGACGTGTTCCCGGGCAATAAGGCTGTCTTTTTCGTGCATTCCGCAACACTAGGTTACATCATTTCCAGCGCGGGACTTGAAAACGCTTCGCTAAAATACATTTCATACGATTGCACTTCAGTGCATTGGGAAGCATATAAATATGACTGCTGTGAATATCTTGTCAACTTTTAAGTATACATAGAAATTGCAAGTTATTAGGTTGGGTATTTCGCAATCTGTACTTGGAACCCCTGTATAAAATATCGTTTAGCTGAAATGTACTGAACTGAATAACCATGTTACATAGACATGGTTGTGCAGATAACGCACACGTTACTACCACACAGGCCAGGTGCTTTAGCTAAGATTTCACCTACATATACCTACTGATTTGAAAAAATAAGTCCTAATTAAAGTTAAAATTCGAAAAAGCTTTTTCCTAACTAGTGCGTAAAAAGTGCACTTTTCGCGTGCGTAAATTTCATTTTTAAGGCACTTGCTATGAAAAATTAGGTTCGATACTCGTGTAAAAACTTCTTTAAGACTCGGGTGATTGTCACCCTCGTTTCACACGGGCTCCAACTTTCACCCTCGTCGAAAAAAATGTTTTTTTCACTAGTATCGAAATGTACTATTTTGTCACTGCCAATATTGACAAGTAGGAAGCTATAAATATTTTAGAAATAAAGATTATCATTTCATTCATCTTCAACATTATTTGATTTCAATCGAGAAACGACCAATATTTAGACATTTTAGATCAAAGCCCACATTGCATAAATACGTACGGTCAGCGTCATATAGTTGGTAGCATCCAAAGTACTCAAAAAGTTTGGTACACCATAGAATTAGTATGGTGTACCGAACTATTTGAGTACTTTGAATGCTACGAACTATATGACGCTGACTGTACCTACGAGTATACTGTATACATTGTTCATTGTAATCATAACGTAATATATAAACAATATGGCGACCTCTTTTAAGGCTCCACGCCACCACTTAGTTCACTTTAATTATATGTATTTGTCATTTGACATAGAACCTTATACTAATATACAAAAGCGAATGCATTACAAGCTAGAGTGTACAGACTAGAAATAATTCCCGAATACTTATTAACTTATTATCGACCTGGACGGATGTTTTTAGTATCGGAGAATAAAACGGCGGCGGTGCGGTGCGTCAATATTTTTCTTAGGCAAGGCGGATCCAATATTACCCGCAGCGAAAGCGTCGATGTATACTTTGGCCGGGCCCGACGTGCAGGCACGGGATTCTGAACCGAGCGGCAAGTGAATTGTAAATTGTTCGGTGCACCCAACTGTATTTTCGCCACTCGCTCAAATCGGCGCGATTGAATAAGCAACTGATATCGAGAGGAGGCGATTTGGCCCGGCGCGAACACTTAGCGTAAATTTCACTCGCTTCACATATATTTGCATGCGAACGGTTTATTTGCACTGATGTGTTTACGTCGATTCTTCCATTATCTACACTTGTGGTAAAGACGAGTTTATTCAAGAGTTAGATGCATATTTTTTGTAAGACCTGACACGAAATAGACTTTATTTTTATATCGGCAAAAATGTCGTCAAATATGTTTTTTAGATGTAAGGTGAAGGGGGACAAGATTGAATGATTTTTAAGAAGGGACAAGATGAGATATCTGCTGTATACCGAAGTATTACAAACGACTGTTTATCTACCCCCGCCTTACCTTACCTTACCTATTATATGTCTTGGTATAAGTATATGAATATTGTCTCTATCTCTCTGCTTTGCCGAAAAGTTGGCTCATAGAGAATGTTATGAACGCGATAGTTTGTTAGTATGTATTTATGGATGTTTCTTACTCTTTCAAGCATACCTAAATTACTGAATGGCTGCCACGTTATGTAAATTCACCAAATTGAAAGCAGGCTATTCGAAGTTATGCAATTTGGGGCAGACGAAGTCGCGAGCAGGAGCTATTAGGTACATATATTATATTTGACCATTAAAATCTACAGTTAGGCAAATGGCCACGCCCACTTATGCTAGCAAGCTCGCCGTCAGCAATTATCGGATCAATTAGTTATCCATTTTTCATGTCCAACTGTCGACCCTCCTAACATGAAATCGGCAGAAACACAGTAATTACTAAAAAAAAACTAGCTTCTGTCCGTGACTTCGTCTGCACCGAATTAGTAGTATTCCAGTAGCCTATTTTCAATGTGATAAAACACAAAATCGTTATAAATCTTACGTGTTATTCATCAGCTCCTTTATTGTTAAAAAAAACCGTGCAGTACCTTTTGCGTGAAAGAGTAACAAACATCCCTACATTCATATTACATACAAATACCTAAACTTTTGTCTTTATAACAAGGGAGAAGTTTAAAAAGTTAAATTGTACAAGACTATAATAATTGAGGAACAACTGTAATTAAATTTATTGTTGGTTTATAAGGAACAGCTGTAAAATATAGATTTGAACAATTATCTGAATAATACTTTATTATGGAGTTCGTTACACGTGTAAGTGTATTATATTGTACGAGTATTTATATGGTTCATTACTGTGGGACGGCGCGAGTAGGAAGTGAGCAGAGATTAGTTTGAAAGCACTTCGTTTAATAAACAACTACGTATAAAATTACTTCCATATACAACTGAATCTATATTCTGTACAAAAAGTAAACAGTACGAAATCATTTATATATTAACGTTCTCTCTCTAACACATACTATCTCGTTCACTCAAGTTCTGACTTACATCCTACACTTCTAAGGTCACATCAATAAACGCCAGCATCATATACGTGCCTATTGAATATTTGTTTTTTTTTTCAGTGTTGCAAAAAGAAATATTAAAAATGCTGAAATAGATACACACATAATTCCACAAACATGTTAGTCGTTGGAGAACAAAAGCCTGAACATAAAAACATGAACGCGACCAACAAAACAAAGCAAAAGCTAATATCTCACAAATCTAATTTATTGCGCGTGGAAACGAAAGTTCCAAGAATCATTACCCCATTAAGCCGGTGGTCAAAAGTCACTAGCAGACGCCAAAAACGGGACAAATAATTTGGACAATGGACCTTCAGTGTTGTGGCTTACGGGGCGGTGGTCAGGCTTTCTATTGTGATTTGAATTAGGAATTTGTCATTTCGGGGATACGAGGTTTTGGGCCGCTGCCGAGGGTCCGATTGTCCGCAAATTCGTTTCCCAAATCTGTTTTTGTTAAGGTTATATACTTTCAACAGTTTGATGAAATTCTTGCTGTTATGAATTAGCCCTCGGTTACAGTCGATAATACATTTATAAGCAGTTCCAAGGCTTCAAACCTAAATGTGCTTAACATATAAACGTACAGAGGCTATCAGAGGCTCTAGTGTAAGTTACTTTAGAAGTAAAAAAACGTTTACGAACGCGTAAGTGATAATGTTATTTATATGAGAAACGCAAACGCGTTCGTGAAGTAAAGTTACGTTAAAAACTTTCACTCAGGGCTCTGAGGCCATCAGATACATCGGCGCTGTGGTGGTGGTCACAAATATCTGAACAGGCACTTTATCGCTTTGACAATAGGGGCGTTGTTCAGATTTTTGTGTCCACCTCCACAGCTCCGATATATCTGATGGCGACTGGACATATACCTCTGAACAGTTTATCAAAAATTGTACACATATCACCTGTCATATACATCTGAGCAAGCGAACATCGGTGGTCGCAGGTTAGTGACAACGTTTTTATTTCCAAAAGAAAGAAAAATGGTATCATTTGATTCCTTCTATGTCGGTTGATACATCTGGCCTCATTACAGACACGTTATGAAGCGCCCCCTTCATTGCTAAAGACGCTGGTGTTACCTACTCACCCCACTTAATTATTAAGGCGAATTGTTGACCTCCGGCCAGAAACGGGCTACCGAATGTGGCCAAGTTTAATTATCTTGATCCTTCCCTCGTTTTAACGATTCCCTTGTGCGTAATTACTTACGCTGAGCTGGAGTAAACGCAAGACTGCACAGCGGGCATTCCTCTTGCAAAATTGGACAAAGGATCTACATGGTTCCGATCGGTAGGAGATTGACTAAGTCAAGACATTGCTAAGGTTAAATAAATTAAAATTGGTAGAGAATTAGCTACAAATATTGCAAAAGTAAATTAATTTATATATTCAGGGTAGTATATTTTTGGAAAACCAAGAGCACAAAATAATACTTAAATAGATACAGACAAATACTTAAATACATACAGAACACCCATGGCTCGGGAACAAATACCTGTTCTTATCACACAAATAGATGCCCTTACTAGGATTTGAACCCAGGACCGGCGGTTTCATAAGGCAAGGCCAAGGTAACTGCCCATTAGGCAAGACCTGTCGTCAAAGTGTGTATTGTATATCATGAGCCATATCGATATCAGAAATGAGTAGCTAGATCTGTACCCCAACCGCGTCAGTTCCTCTCGAAAATATGTCTTCATCTAGTAACAGAAGTAAACAATTACAATTATGTTGAACACTGTCGGGCGTCTGCCCCACTAGGCGATGCGTACGAAATAAGTCTTAGCTGATAGATGTTGCTAATGTGTTTCCAAACAAGTTAGTGATCGGGTAATTAAGTAGCTAATGGTTTAATTAGCCGTGTGAGCTTTACGGTTATTGGTTGGAAGAAGTAGCCGAATTTGCAGACCCTACCTACAGCCTTGGCCAGAAGTATTGAACACCCCATGCTTTTACCAATTAATTTAAACTGATTAGGTATCGGTCGTTATGGTGACTGGTGATTGCATAGATTTGCAGTAAGACACTTCGTTGTAGATCCGAATTTTTGGTGCTTTCTGTTTTCTTATTTACCCAGCTGTTGCGGGTGCCCATGAGCGACGGTAATTGCTTACCATCAGGCAATCCGTCTGCTCGATTGCCACCTTTGTCATAAAGAATACCTACTTGTAAATGATGTTCTCTTGTTGTGTACAAGTAGACTTTCTGTTAATTACATATTAAATAGGTTAGGTTAGGTTTGTTTCATAATCCTGAAGAGTACAGTTCCAGAAAAAAACACCGTATGCGAAATTTCAAACACAAAATTATTGTCAGATTGAAACATATTAACTGTATAGAAGCGGGTAACTCACGTTTTATAAGTCGAATATTGCTCGACACTGCGTAACGAGGAGCATAATCATGAGCCGTTCGCGTGGCGTGCGTTGGCTAACCGATTCTATACTACGAGTACTAATATTATGCGAAATTATGAATTCTCTGCTGTTTCTCCCGTCCGTCTAACTGTCTCATTTTTCATCTTAACGGCTGATAAAAACATGATTTACTTACATGCACACATGTTGTTGATTACCGACTACAGCAGTTAAATAAATAAATATTACAGGACATTCTTACACAAATTGACTGAGCCCCACGGTAAGCTCAAGAAGGCTTGTGTTGTGGGTACCCAGCCAACGATATATCTGATATACAAATGCTTAAGTACTTATATAAAACATCTCTCAGATGAAGAAATATCTGTGCTCATCACTCAAATAAATGCCGAATGCGATTTGAACCCAGGACCATTAGCTTCATAAATAGGCAGGGTCACTATCACTACCACTACCCACGCCTAACCTGTCATCAAAGTGTGTGCTTTATTCTGCTTTTTCTCGTCGATGAACCAAATTGAGCGTTTGACTTCTACCGGTAGGAATAACGTACTCGCACAAAAACTAGGTTCCATCCAAAACGAATGGCCGCGACTACAAAGGCCGTCTACCGAGGTTCCGCCAAACAAAACCGCGAGATACGCGAAAAATTGACTTTGCCGCTGAAAAAACAAATTTCTACTAAAAGCTGTGATATTTTCGAGAGCAAAACCAACAAAGCGTGGTCAGTCGCAAATGCAAATGCACATTTATTAAAAACTATGCACTGTGACAATACAAAAGATCCGCTCGTTTGTTTTGATATTTAACTGCAGAATAATTTGTGTTGTTTGTTATAGTTTATTATGGCAACAGTATAGTTAGCCTAACAAAGCGATGTCGCCTAACGAAGTGTGCATTATGGTGTTGGCTTTTGATAATAAAATACGTTGCCTCATGTGCCGTCTGTCTGTGACGTGTCTTCACTAATATTTGAACATTCCGGAACAAGATAATATATGAATTGCATAATTTATATCAATAGTCAACAACTACTACTGTCAGCCAGGGGTCCAGCCTCCCGCATAGACCGCCACAGTGAGCGATATATGGATATTTGGGTTTAATGCTAGCCTACCGTAGATATATTAAGGACTAGCTTTTGCCCGCGGCTTCGCATACGCAGAAACACACCCTTTTTGACACCTTAGGGGCCGAATTTCAAAAAACGGTGACATTATAATCTTTTGTATTCGAATAAGAATAAGTATTTATACAAAATTTCGAGTTTCACTTTTATTTTTACACAATCCCCATACAAACTTTCAACCAAGGCTCGGAACCGGTTTAAAAAATAGCGGTTAAAACCGGTTTATTTCGGTTTTACTTCGAACTATTATGAGAACGTGAACGTTTGAAGAACTTTATTAAAACCCAAATAAACCGGTTTATTCGACGATTGACGATGGCCGGCATGCCGCGTGTGCCGCGTAAATACAGACACGTAGCTAATTGCTACTAGCAACTTATGCTTTATTGGAATAAACCGGTTTTTATGGTTCCAAACCGGATAACTTGACAAGAACTTTATGAAAATGTTCCCCCAAAACCAGTTTAAAAATAACGTTTTCGCGAGTGAAACCGAAATGAAAAGGTTTTGCGCCAATAACATGATAATGGTTTGTAAATTTAACCGGTATCCGAGCCTTGCTTTCAACCCCCTTTTTACTCCCTTAATGTAGGAATTTCCAAAAATCTCTTCTTACCGTATAAAACTAACTATCGTGAAAAAAAACAGTTATCTGGGTTTGGGCTGGGCGTTGATCAGTCAGTCAGGACTTTCACGTTTATATACTCGTATATAGATTTAGCTATATTACGTAACGTTGTATAATTTAATTATTCTCAAAAAATAGGAACCTGTATAAAAATCCCACCGGGAGTCGGGTGTCAATACATCAGTCCCGCGATCCCGGACAACTGTCACGAGGCAAATTAAACTGTCAATCATTCGCGAGCGAGGCCGCGCCCCACATATGTATTGTGTGTTTCAGAGAATTGTGTTCCCTTTATTTACATCATGTCACCAAAATTCAGAAATAATGTTACCACTTACTGTCACATTCTGTCAAAGCCTTGTTATATAATTCCGTCCCCAAAGGGTATAAACGGAAAATACGTATTACTAACCTCAAATATCACTGACAGACGGTTTATCTATCTGTGTGTCTGTCTGCCGGTCTGTATGTCTGTCTGTCTGTCTGAATAAACCATGTTATTCAAGTATTTTTGTTGACGCTATTTCCACTTAATACCGGTAGTACAAATACGTACTGACCTCCGCATTAGGAAAAGCCTGTCCCGTGGAATCGTTACATGTACTAAACAACAGTATACAAAATACAACAAACGAAACGTTGTTGCTGGTTTTGCTCGATAGTTACAAGTGTCTAATGTTATATAGATAATGGTACGAAACCTTTCGGGCGCCACTCCGAGTCACACTGTGTGCGACAGCTTTGATCATCAGCAGTTCAACCGTCGTCTCGTCTGATTCTGTCCTGAACTGTCATGCTCTTTGTCGGTCTTCAATTGTAAGTCATTCTAAATATAGCCAGTAAGTCAGTAGAGGTCGGAAGCTAAAAATAGAAGTTTATTTTTGTGTACGAACAAGCGTACGGCCCGACTGCTGGTTAGCAGTTACCATAGTCTATAGACGCCTGTTACTCCAGAGGATTCAACGAGCGTAAATAATCAATATGTGGGTTGCGCTGAAAATTTCGAGGATAAAAATGTGGTGAAGATATTTAAACCTCGTTTACTTTTTTACTTTGTCAGTAAAAAAGTAACAGTTCTCTCCCTCCTAATATATTTTGGAACTTCTATATACCTTTAAACCAATTATTAAAGCAGTTATTCAATTCAAAAACAGTAGTCGCTGAAATGGCGTTTATGGAGGCATTGACTGCTTTCCTCAACTGTCCAACAATCCTCAACTGCACACTCTGAATAAGACCGGACTTCGACGTAAACGTAGCCATTATATATATCAAAATAATTTATTTTCTAATCCTTTTAATGTAAGTACCAATTTAAAAATAATACTTAAATAAAATCTTTTTGGTCTATCTTGGTTCTTGGTATCTTTGGTTCAACTTGCTATCGCTACGAAAAAGAGAACAGTAACTTTAAAATCTAACTGTCATTACATTGATGTGTGCGCGACCTCAACCTATAGCCAGTTAAACCTATTTACGTGTAAAGTTTACTATACCAAGTTAAACTCAGTAAAGAGAGTTCTTTACGCTAACCATGAGTTGTGACATTAAGGTTTTCGATTACGAGTATCGAGTTTACTATCTGTGCATCTCGCTTGTACTATTTTAGTGCGAACGAGATGCACAGATAGCAAATGCGATACTCGCTATCGAAAATCTCAAAGTAACAACCCATGGTAAGGGTACTGGTAGATTAACGTTAACGTCTACGAAAAGCAGAAATCATGTTAGAAGGATAGCTAAAATTTCAGACTGGAACTCAAGAGGATATTGCAAGCATGGCCTTCCGAATGTTAGGCAGGCGTGTGACGTAAGCTCGGGCAAGCCGGACTCCTGTGCGCTACCCCAGATTCCCTAGAAGCACGGGCAGGATGCACTTTAAATTGGACACATACCTTACTTTAATTAATTGCATACTGTTTTAAGGTGTATTATGTTTTGTACTCTTTATTTGACTTGTGGTCTGCGACACAGTCTCATTTAATTTGTGTATACGTAATTGGCTATACTGTATGTGGCATTTATGCTGAGGCGGGTCAATTTCGTGGTAAACTTTTTAATTTATTTTTTTTTTTTATATTAATTGTTTTTTATGTTACATGTTTGTAGTTTAATGTAGTTTATCACGAATAAAATAATTTGAATTTGCATGTTATGTATGCTACTCTTTTTAGGGTTCCGTAGTCAACTAGGAACCCTTATAGTTTCGCCATGTCTGTCCGTCCGTCCGTCCGCGGATAATCTCAGTGACCGTTAGCACTACAAAGCTGAAATTTGGTAGTAATATGTATATCAATCACGCCAACAAAGTGCAAAAATAAAAAATGGAAAAATTTTTTTTCTTAGGGTACCCCCCCTATACGTAAAGTGGGGAGTGTTTTTTTTCTTCATTCTAATCCTAACGTGTGATATATCGTTGGATAGGTATTTAAAAATGGATAGGGGTTTACTAACATCATTTTTTGATAATGTCAATATTTTTGGAAATAATCGCTCCAGAAGTAAAAAAAAGTGCGTCCCCCCCCCTCTAACTTTTAAACCACAAGTTTCAAAAATATGAAAAAAATCTCAAAAGTAGAACTTTACATAAACTTTCTAGGAAAATTATTTTGAACTTGATAGGTACAATGGTTTTTGAAAAAAATCTATATATATAAAAATGAACCCCTATTTCTCTTGGTCACGCTATAACTTGCGAACGGCTTTACCGATTTGGCTAATTTTGGTCTTGAAATATTTGTAGTAGCTCAGAGAAGGTTTAAACGGTGAGAAAGCATGAAAAAAAAATCGAGTAATATACTAAAAAACGAAAATATTGTTCCCCCATACAAACTTATCAACTCGAAAAAACTGTAAGCGCCGCAGGATTTCATACATCTTACGCGTTTTTGGTAAGATGGTATCTGCTTTCACTCGAGACAGACGGAAGCGCCGCTGGATTGCATATATCTTAAGCTTTTTTGCGAGCAAAATAGGTACTTTATATTATTCCAGCACTAAAGTCGTTAAGGCGATAGTTTCTTACAAATTGTTAATAAATTAGCCCTTATTCCCTAAGATATGGCTGTCAAAATCTCTACTGAATGACAAGACACACTTCCTCACTTCAGGCCCGGTACCGCGAAGATCGAAGTTCGTATATGTCGAGCATTTCTCTTTTACTCCAATTAAGGCGTTAAGAGTGACATAGAGATATCGTCCGAAATTTACGAATATCGTTGTTCGCGGTAGCGCCGCCGTTTTATGTATAATTTCGCGTTTAGTTTTAACCGTAAATAAGAATCTGCACTAATATTCTTTGCCCAATGCGACCGTCCCCTCCGTTGTCTTACTACTTCAGATGGGTACTGAGTGTGAGTGAAGTAGTAAGACAAATACGAACATTTCCGAGAAAATACAATAGGAAAGGATTATTCACTACATCTGAGCCCCGAGTGTATGTTCTTAACGTAACGAAACGTCACCATCGCGTTAGTTACCCATATTATATCAGTATCACTTACGCATTCGAGATATTTTTTCCGTCGAAACTTACACTAGAGCCTCTGTACTTTAAGCTCGCGCGCATAGTTTACTTAATTTGCCGATAGATGTCGCTGTAGGTGGAACGCTCATACCCTACATGGTGGTTTTAAGATTCTTTCTGAATAATGGGGTCGGAGCATACATGCCCATACATTAGGTTGAAACTGACTGACTGACTTCCAATGACGCTGGCTGGTTATCACTCCCTGTTACAACCCCTGTGCATGACGCACCTCGTTTTATATTATTTTTACTTTTTTATACTTTTTTGTACTTTTGTTTTACATATTGTTCTATATTTATTTTTGAATTAATAAACACACTGATAAGACCACACCATTCCATAAATTCCACGAAGGGCCACAAATGTTGGTGGTGGGAAATTATAGGCACTGGTTTTTATGATGTGGTTTATTCGGCGGCTGATGACACAATGATAATATGAAAATCAATCCAAAACCAAACAAATAAATATAGAACAATATGTAAAACAAAAGTACAAAAAAGTATAAAAAAGTAAAAATAATATAAAACGAGGTGCGTCATGCACAACCCCGTCTTACTACTCGTGGTGGGACTGAAATTGACAGCATTTTTTCGAATTTTCCATGTATAGTTGGGATCTATAACTCTTTCTTTAGTTATCAGCGTCCTTTGTGGGCCCGTTTTTAGGGTTCTGTACTTAATATTAATATGTCAACAACAATGTATCAACTGTGACGGACGAAAAACTACGGAACCCTACACTGAGCGTGGCCCGACACGCTCTTGGCCGGTTTTTTATATTTGATATAAATTTTATTTGCTATCGATGTCCGTATAAGACTAAAACAAAATATTCATAAAACACCAGATACAAACATATCCTTAAACTAGAAACGCTGCTTCTGATAAAAGTATGTCCTTTGCTTTAAGGTAAACATCTATATATAATAGTTATATCGTCATCTGGTACCTACAACAGAAGCCGTTTTGAGCTTACTATAGGCTTCAGTCGATTTATGTAACAATCCGAGTGAACAACGTTTATAGACCTTATGAGGCTTAAAATTCTGGTTCCCTGGTGCCGTCATATAGCGGTGGTGTCCATACTTTGTACTTATGTCAAGTTTGGAGACGGCCGCTATATCATGGCGCCACTATCCTAGTAAACCAAAGCTTAACTACAGCCTGAAATACGTGAAATATTGCCCCAAAACATTAGTTGAACATCACGACACAAAAATAACTCTTTACAGACGCATTTGTTTAAAACGCGTACTGAATCAATCGTCCCGATGATGTCAGAGCACGCCTCATTTGATGACAAAAAGGGCTTGAAGAAATCCCTCTTTTGACATTCCTTTTTTCTCCGGAAAAATAATCCCTTAAGCAGTTCAGAGCGACAGACTTACATCGAGGAACGAAATTCCAGGCACGATATCAACCAGGAATATGTTAATGGGGTTTATTTACGAAATAATTTTTCATCGCATTTCCTGCTACGACTAAATAAGATACATACAATACGAGAATATTTTCTTTATTTTTAAATTTCGTGTAAATAAACACAACGAGAATACCTCTTTCGATTCTAACCCTACATCTCCGACACGAAAAGATTATTACTGGCAAGCAACTCCGCAAGTTATTTTTTCAAAATAATACACTAAATCTGCCCAGTAGTAAGGTTGTAAATAATATTTGGTAATTTTTGTGATTAAAAAAAAACATACTAGGCTTGACTGTCAAAAGTATTTTATTTAAAACTGCCACGAGTCACACATTTCAGGTATCATCAGCTTTTCAACCGATAGAGGTCAACTGTTGGACATAAACCTCCCCTAAGGATCGCCAGACCGATGATTTTAAGTATGTTTAAAAGGTTATAAAATTAGGTGTAGCGTAATCGGACTTAGGATAACGTGTATGTTTTGGGCCAAATAGTGGCTATGGATGCTAAGGGCTATTCATATATATTTTTTTTTTTTTTTATGACATAGGCGGCAAACGAGCAGACGGATTGCCTGGTGGTAAGCAATTACCGTCGCCCATGGGCACCCGCAACACCAGGGGAGTCACAAGCGCGTTGCCGGCCTTTAAGGGGGGTTGGAGCTCTGGGAACCTTACTCACCATCAGGAACACAACACTACATACCTGAAAGGTGGCAGTGCTATTATGGCTGTGGTCTTCTGTAAGGAGGAGGTACTTCCCCAGTTGGGCTGCCCCAGATTCAAGCGTGATGGTCAACACTGTGCCCTACCTCTCATTGTTGGACGTAGTTTAAGGACATACCCGGGTCCAAAATAATGAGGGCAGGAAACCCGTTAACTTTGGTCAAGTCCACAAAAAATCGCAATAAATTTTTTGTTTTTAGCCCAAATGTATTCCGTTACTTATGTAATTGGCATTCTGTAGAACTGCAAGTTCGATAAATAGTGATAGTAAATTTAAATAAATGCGTCATAGTGAGGAATGCATAAGTTGTACATCAAATGCAACGGTTGGTGCGGCCTTGATTAGTATAACAGCTTTGTGATGCAGTTGCATACATAATATATTACGACTTGCTTAACATATGCTTTAAGAGCACAGAATTGTTAAATCAAGAAGAATCGTTTTGCCATTGTATTTTCAGCTTCATAGGTAAACTAGGTGCCTCGAGAATAACTATTGAAATAGCGCCGTACAAAATTTCAACCCCGAATTTACTGCCTTCAGAGTTATTTTTTATTTTTTTATGACAAAAGATGGCAAACGAGCAGACGGATTGCCTGATGATAATTGCCGTCGCCCATGGGCACACGTAACACCAGGGGAGTCACAAGCGCGTTGCCGACCATTAAGGGGGTTGGAGCTCTGGGAACCTTACTCACCATCAGGAACATAATACTACATACCTGAAAGGTAGCAGTGCTATTATGGCTGTGGTCTTCTGTAAGGAGGAGGTACTTCCCCAGTTGGGCTTCTCCGGGCTCAAGCGTGATGGTACTTCGCTGTGCCCTACCTCTCATTGTTGGACGTAGTTTAAGGACATACCCGGGTAAATGTCTAAAAGTACGAGAAATATACGAGTAGGTAGCGGTTGCCTACACAACAGAAAGTTGTGACAGTTCAGATTTCTGTGTACATACGTTGTGGACGGGTCGCTGATTTAAGTTAGTTATTCAGTTAGGACTTTTAAATATAGACTAGTCTGCATAATTCTCTATACAAACTTCCACCCTGAGGAAGATTTTGGGATCAAAATGGACATATGATTATACATAACATAACAAACAGATCTACACACTTTTATTATGTAAGGTAAAGTGGAACAACATTGAATGACTTTTTTGAGGGTAAGACGAAATATCTTCCGTTTACTGAAGCGTGACAGACCATTAATCTTATTACAACTATTACTTAACACGGGTTAGTTACCATTAGATGGTTGTTAATTTGTCTGAGTTTCCGATATTTCGGCACTGTCGCAAGCCCTATCTACACAGAATAACTGAATTACTGCGAGATTTAAGGGTGCTCAAACCACACGCATCTCTTTCTGATGCGCTTTGTTTGTGGAATGTCACTTTCTCTACCCCCGTTCCCTACCCTATCGGCCGTTTACCTAATTATGAAAAACTTTTTTAGTGTACCTTAATCGTAAGATTCTATTCTAACAGCCCTGAGACCTTAAAAATAAACGCTATTTATAACAGAATGTAGTTTTAGACTGGGTGCCCCCTCTGTTAGTCCGTCAATGTAGTCTGTGCAGTTTTGTAAGTAGTTTAACCCGCAGGTCTCAGCCCATCGAACACATTTAGATTCACGTATGCATCAGTCCTGCAGTCAGTCCTGGAGCCACACCTGGCTCTGCAATCAATTCAACTGGTACTTTTACTTCTAGAAATTTGGATACATTGAATGGGCAAAAACTTGTATCCAAAATTACGCCATGGTAAAAGATTCGTCGCTAACCTATACTTGCATACCAGTGGCGGCGAGTAAACTATTTAGGTAAGACGGAGCTATATGGCTTTGCCTGTTCTTCATGAGCTTAAGGAAGACTGTTGAACTGAGTGACAGTTAGTTAAGCCTGTGGGAATCGGTTAGCATGGACGTGCCGCCGCTGTTACATATTTTTGTTACTTTAAATTTTTTGACGACCGGTCTGGCCAAGTGGGTAGTGACCCTGCCTATGAAGCCGATGGTCTGGGTTCAAATCCCAGTCAGGGCATTTATTTGTGTGATGAGCACAGATATTTGTTTCTGAGTCATGGGTGTTTTCTATGTATTTAAGTATTTATATGTATTTATCTATTATATATATCGTTGTCTGGCGAAAAGCCTTACCGTAGGACTCGTTCGATTTGTGTAAGATTGTCCCGAAATATAATCATAATCATAAAATTTTATTTCATAGAATATGGTGGATACAAATTTGATGTTAACATTTTATACGAACAGCATATTCTACCAACATTGGCTTAGAAATATAAAATCAAGAGCGATAGCTATATAATACAAAGTCATTTAATACAATAACAAAATGTACAAAGAACAATAAGGGTCAATCAAATCAGTATTATAATACAAATATATTTTTATTTATAAATTTATCCGTGCCGTGTGGTGCCGGCTGATTATAACAGCACCACCCCATCTCCTCCCGCGGGTGTCGTAACAGGCGACAAAAGGAAAACCGACGGGCAGCAGCGTCCATGGAAATCCAATCTACAGTTACTACGGTTGCCAACCCGCCTACTAAGTGGCGACTATGGCGACCGTACTTCCGAAGGTGATACAAGTCATATTTGGGGGGTGTCATGTCCAGCAGTGGACGACTTACGGCTGAAATGATAATTAATGATGAAAATCCGTATTTCAGACGTGACTTTGCACAAAATTCTGTACTATTCCCACGTTCGTATCTTAGCCGTGTGATGAAAATCGGGCGAGCACAAAATCGGGAGGCTTAACTAGTATCTTCAGTACTTTGAAAAAATCTTGACTTTCTAAAGTCTCAGAATTCGGGCGATATTAGCTTCCCACTAACCAAAGAAAATACACGACATTCATTACTCTGTAAAGGAACAGCGGAAGACCTAGATAACGTAATGTTTCATGCCATGAACGTTTCGCTTGATGTTTCGGCGCGGCTGCAGACTTACGAGTACGCAAGCTCAATCAAATATTTACCACGTTATGCAACTACGGGCTTAACCAGAAGTATAGAGCACCCATGCTTTTTATATGAAAACTCGATATTTTAGTGTAGTATTTACATCTTTTCTTTTTCTTTTCTTTAAAGTATTGGTCGTTGCGGTTACTGGTGATTGCAAAGAAAGTTTGCAATAAGTCACTTTGTTATAGAATTTTTGGTGCTTTATATTTTCTTATTTAAAACACGTACTTTTAAGTATTGTTCTGATTACTTTCATGTTTATTTATTTTTTTATGCAAGACTGACCAACGTTTGACTTCAGTCGCACCTGGTGGTCATGTAGTGGCATTGTGTTTATAGACATTCTATATTCGAAATTTCCTTTTTCCCGCACAACCACTACAAATTCCACGTTCTCGCCAATTTATTATACATGGCTCAATCACCTATTTTATGTCACTAGTTGCCATAGTTACGGTACGCTGGGTCACTCTTCATCTAGACAATAAACCATTATAATGGGTCACCTAACGTGTTAATATAACGCGTGTCATATTTCTTCTAACAACTATGCCGCCGGCTGATGACCAAAGTAATAGTTGGTTTACATAAACAGACGTATGTAGGTAATAAGTGATTGTTGAGTAGCGCTGCTCCGTCTACCGACGCAGGTGTGTCGGGTATCGGGAAATTTCATGAGATTATCCTGTTCAGGGACCCGGTGTGTACAAAGAAAATGTTGTTATAATTTAGTATGCCGCTTGTTTTCGATAAACAGGTCTGTTTCTCTTTAGTGTACCTTTTCCATTGTGCGCTTGTTATTCTTTTTTATATATTTGTAAAAGTACTCGGCTTAAGTTGACGCAATCTTATATTTGCTGGCGTGTCCCGTTGGTCAGCGACATTTACAACTTGGTATCTCTACCAAGTAGTGGCCGTGAACAATGTATGTGAAAATTGATATTATTTTTAGATTAATTACTATTCGTAATTATGATATAGTGTTTATCATCATCGTCATTATCACCAAACTAGCCGAAGAACGTCCACTGCTGGACGTAGGCCCACAGAGGACCCATAATGACCGGTTCAGCTCCACCCACATCCAGTGGATTCCCGCGATCTTTACCAGGCCGGGGGTCCACCTGCGGTGGTCGCCTCTAAAGAAACTTTATGACCCAATGGCCAGCGGTTCGGTGTTTCAGTATTATTTAATGTTTGTATTGAACAATGTTTCGCGAAATCTAAATTGGCAAAAATAATTAATCTTCCCTGTAGAAATAGTTTCCAGTTACCGATCGTCAAGATACTAATATATTTGTGTTCCAACAACAAATACTGGCATTTACCTCTTCGTATCCACGTGAAGGAACGTCCTGGACATCAAATTACCAATAATACGAAGTCATCTCCGCTTTCCCGGGACAAAATAAATAATCCTATACGTAACTCAATCTACACACCTTCCTCAATATACATTTTTCGATTATATCAGTAATATATACGTCCACTGCTAAACATAGGCCTCCACGATAAACTGCCACGGAGAGCGATCTTCAGAACACTGCTAATGGCATAATCTCCATATAAGCATAGCAGTAAGTTTCTTCGCTCTAAGGAACGCTGCAGTTCGTACTTCGGCCGTTACTGCGGTGCTACAGGGAACGACGATATTCGTAAATTTAGAACGATTGTCTCTCTCACTCTCATGACACCTTAATTGAAGTAAAAGAGAAATATCCCCGAAATATACGAACTTCGATGTTCGCGGTACCGCTCCTTGTCGCAGTTTTGGCTCCATTAACTCTCATTATTATCTGTAAAAAGCTATAATTATTTACGTACACACGATGCTTACCTACTTAACTAATAAAAGTAACATTATAGCCTAAAATTATGAATCCTAAGTAAAGTCAACTATAGGTATGGTTGAGTAGCTTACCTGTGTTCGTCACCTAGAGGAGTACGTAGACTTGTATCCACAAGTCTGATGATGATCCCATCCTCGTCGTCATGTCAGTCGAAGGACGTCTACTTGTGGACATTTAGTCTTTCATGTTGGATGTCATTGTGGATGATGATTTTTAAATGACAAATGATTGGTACTAATAATCTGAAGTCTTCATGTTTTAGAGTTGGCATTTTCATCGCGGTTTTGATTGGAAAAATATCTCGGTATCTCGCTAGGCTCGTGAAAAATTTTGGAAATTTTCACTAGCTCGGGTTTCATTTCAACATTAGCACGAGAAGGTAAACACTAACTTTGCTCGCTTGTTTTACAAATAACTATTATCATTTATCTACGATAATGTTCGAAACATCTACATATTACGTGAGCCAGTTCGTAAAACGCATCAATTCATAATAAATACAGCTACTTTTCCAACTCCATAGAGGAAGCGGAAACAAAGAGTGTATTTTCACGAAAGTGGCTCGAGTATCACAAATGCATACAAAAGTGCACCCTCACGCCACATTAGCCATTTGCCGATATAGTGTTATCATGCCCGCCCTCTCTCTCGGAACACACGGCTGTCAAATGCGCGCGGTGACGTTGCACCCCGAGCGGAAACCAGCGCGGTACGTAAACCTACCCCATCAGCTCCGAACGGCCTGCTTTTGCCGACAAAGCTTTCATGACCGGGGCATTATTTTTGCGTTTGTCACGAATACATCTACCTGGCTTATGGATGTGACACATATATATTATTGTGTTTATAATGAATTAAATTTGGTAGTGAGCACTGTAGTATTTAATGAACGAAACTGACGCCTTTTCTCACGTTTATTTAGTCACTCGTACTGTTTCGGAGAACATAGGTCTCCATTTTCAAGCACTAAGCGTGGCGTATGTATAAATAAACGTGATTAAAGCCGTCATTTTCATAATCAAATTAATTAACTTTGTATTAAATTGAAACCTCTGCTATGCTACTTAATGCTTAATAAAGGAGAGTGCCACTGCCTCTGGCGAGATACGATTTAATGACTTCGGGTTGCCAATCCACCGATTTGTCATTTGAGCTACCGAGATTTATCCTTTAGGCAGCGATATTTTTTCACCTTATCCTTTATATGCGCATAGGGGGTGTATTATGACATCTATCGTCTAAGTGACCCGGACCCGGGTATGTCCTTAAACTACGTCCAACAATGAGAGGTAGAGCACAACGATGACCATCACGCTTGAATCTGGAGCAGCTCAACTGGGGAAGTACCTCCTCCTTACAGAAGACCACAGCCATAATAGCACTGCTACCTTTCAGGTATGTAGTGTTGTCTTCCTGATGGTGAGTAAGGTTCCCAGAGCTCCAACCCCCCTTAAAGGTCGGCAACGCGCTTGTGACTCCCCTGGTGTTACGGGTTCCTATGGGCGACGGTAATTGCTTACCATCAGGCAATCCGTCTGCTTGTTTGCCACCTTTGTCATAAAAAAGTGAAATGAAAGATAAATAGGGTCTTAATGAGTGATTAAGATAAAAATCGTCTTTCCTGTAGGCAATGGTTACTGGTTTATCTTATGTGCTTGTAAGTAATGTTTTCGTCGCAATGAGCGATACAACAAGAGGCATCCAGAGATAAATGAATTAAAATTCATACCCGTCAACCTGATATATGACCTAATAACGCGGCGGGCACGTCCTAAACGCGCCGCCGTGACTCTCACAGCGGGATAACGTTTATAAATAAACACATTAGTGTGAAAGCCGGATTCGGCTACAAAGGCCGAGACGCCGATATATAGACGGCGATACCCACGCGTCATTACTGAGTAATAACATTCATTATATTTGTGATTGCATTTTAACGTTTCATCTTTGTTTGTTTTTGTGGCCATGTTGGTTTGTTAATGTTATGATTTATTTGTACACCACGGGACGATTGTCTGGGATTTTTGACCTTGGGGCATGTGTAGAAGCGAACCACGCAGGCCTTTGGTAACGGTAAACCGAGCGGATGCTACAACTGCCCTTCTCAAAGGTGTCACGAGCACTCGACAAATCGGTTTCGTTATCGCACAAATAAGAATCAAATTTCATGTACTAATTGCGGACTTGATGGCATTTTCTTCCAGTCAATCATGGGGCTAATAAGACGAATTATGTCAAGCAATGTGGAGCCGGACATTGTCCCTAAGTGTCCTTAAACTACGTCCAACAATGAGAGGTAGGGCACAGCGATGACCATCACGCTTGAATCTGGAGCAGCCCAATTGGGGAAGTACCTCCTCCTTACTGAAGACCACAGCCATAATAGCACTGCTACCTTTCAGGTATGTAGTGTTGTGTTCCTGATGGTGAGTAAGGTTCCCAGAGCTCCAACCCCCCTTAAAAGCCGGCAACGCGCTTGTGACTCCTCTGGTGTTACGGGTGCCCATGGGCGACGGTAATTGCTTACCACCAGGCAATGCGTCTACTCGTTAGCCGCCTGTCATAAAAAAAAAAAAAATCTGTTCAAGAACCAGGTTATTCAGGGAAAATAAAACTTTTAAATTTCCATTTGGATATGGATGGATTGTGTAGGTCATAAGCATTAAATATTACCATAAAACATGGTATCTAAAATTAATACAATGCATTTGGGTTCGATTTCCGAACTGAATACAAGTTTTATTATTAGGTAATCTATGTTTTGACGACCTGTCTGGCCTAGCGGGTAGTGACCCGCCTATGAAGCCGAAGGTCCTGGGTTCGATTCCCAGTCGGGGCATTTATTTGTGTGATGTGCACAGATATTTGTTCCAGAGTCATGGGTGTTTTCTATGTATGTATTTAAGTATTTATATGTATCTATTATATATATCGTCGTCTAGTACCTACAACACAAGCCTTACTGAGCTTACCGTAGGACTAGGTAGAATTGTGTAAGATTGTCCCGAAAATATTATTAATTTATTTTAATATTTATGTATGAAGTTTTTCTTGTACTTTAAATCATGAATCCTATGAACTGATGTTTGTATATGTTATAGTTTCAGATTTCCTCTTACTGACTGAAGTAGTAGCTGTAGTAGTAAGTCACGCAATTATGCTGAGCACAGCCATGAGTGAGACAGCATGAATGAGCATGAGAGACGACACTGTGTGGATGTTAAACAGTCGACTTGAATAACGAAATAACCAACCATAAACCTACATTTTCCACTGCACTGACTTTTGCGAAGCAAGTTGTCAATGGTGAACACATTCAATAGGGAACAGCCGGCCGACTAAGATTTGAAATTTCCGCGGAGAGGCCCGGGTCCAATTTTCTAACAACAGCCATGCATATTGTCGCGAACACATCAACGACATGTGTTGAAGTCCGGGTCTTATTAGATTTCCTCATACTGAGGGTTGGGCGCGGTGAAGATGGTTTACTCAGTTTTCGCCAAAAAAAAAAACAACCAATGCCAATTGAGCTAAGTTAATAAGGAGTGTGATGTATTTCGTTGATGATCACCTAGGGATTTCTGTATAGTCTGTAAATCAACTGTGGGATTTGGGGTGAGGAGAATGAGGAGTCGAAACAAAATTCTCAAGTCATTTATTTTAAGTTTGTTATGTTATCATTAATATGTTATAATTTTGTCAACTGAACTTGGAATTGCTGAAAACTGTCTTTACACGCAATGTTTTATGGAAGTTATTTTGAGGTGCTCACGGAAGATCAGTGCTGGTTGAAGCTATCAAATCTATGTACTATATATTATCATCATCATCATGTCAGCCGAAAGACGTCCAGTGCTGGACATAGGCCTCCCCCAGAACGTCCCAAGAAGACCGATCGTGCGTCTTCCACATACAGCGGTATCCCGCGACTCTAACTAGGTCGTCGGACCTTGTGGGAGGCCTACCTACTAGCTATGTATATAGAATACAGCAATATGTTAAGTTAGCCCCATATCTTGATTATCACTTAATGTTCTAATCGGTTTAAAAAATCGTAATTCAAATTCAAAACTAAAATGTAATGCCTTTTTATAGCCTTTGGGCGGCTAGTTGTGTGTTAAGAGACCTTAATTAAAGTACCTTGATGCAGCGGAAAAAGGTAAGCAAATCCATAAAATGTGAGACGAAAGCATCAAACTTGTTCATCAGAAATAATTCTGACGTTATATTAAATTGAACTCTATAAGTAAATAGCATTTGCGTGATGCAGCTGCAGAGTGCAGAGTGCACCATCTTAGGCAGGCTGTGTCTCGCGTACGTTTATATGTTGCAGAGTGCACCTGCGAGCCTTCTTCCCATTTCCGGTAGTCGATACAAGATGGCGCCCAATATTTACTCTTTTGTTAATCTTTACTCGCGTTCTATGTAGATGTGGTGTCTAGTCACGTGCTAGTGTCAGCCCGAGGGGAGGTTAGATCAAGTCCAGGGTCAAAAATACCAATTTCCTTTATACTAAGATGTTGGTAATCATAATCAAGCACAAGGCCAGCCTGATGGCAAGCAGTCACCAGGATTCACACGCGCGTTGCCTATACACTTGGCTCTGAGCTCTCTGGCGACATTACTCACTGGCAGTAACACAACATTGTGAGTAAGGTAAGTGACGACCGGTCTGGTCTAGTGGGTAGTGACCCTGCCTATGAAGCCGATGGTCCTGGGTTCGAGTCCCAGGCAGGGCATTTATTTGTGTTATGACTATTGATGATTCACAGATATTTGTTCCTGAGTCATGGGTGTTTTCTATGTATTTAAGTATTTGTATATTATATATATCGTTGGCTGAATACCCACAATACAAGCCTTATTTGAGTTTATCGTGGGACTCAGTCAATTTGTGAATGTCCTGTAATAATTATTTATGATTTATTTGGTTAAAAAACTGTAATAATTGACTTAAATTATGTGTGTCTTATCCTAAATGCCTGGCCGCGATTATCAGTACGATGCACCGCACATCTAACTTGTGAACATAATATTAAGTGAGTGGCTTAACAATCCCTGCACGCGACTGTTTCACAAGTCGATTCTTCTCACTTGTGCCGAGTGATGATTGATTGACTAAAGTAACCGCCATCCATCAGGAGAGCTTGATTGAAGACTTCCGTTTATTCTTTATAATCTTATTTATTGAATATAAAAGCATTTGAGATCATTTTATTGACCGACCTCGAGATTCCGAGAGAAAAGGCCGTGAATTCAACAAGACTTTTATGTTCCTTTACTTCCATTAACTTATTACTTCTTATTTAATTACGAAATTTATACAGTTATTCATTATCATTTCACTTTATACCTAAAATTATCAGTAATTACATTTGTTGATACTGTTGTGAATAAATATAAATATAAGAGAAAAATATATTAAAGATGCGTGTTGACACGAGTGTTTATTAGAACGAAGTAACCAAGGAATTTCAAACAATATAAAAATAATAGAAATAAACAACTTAAAAAGTATAGTCTGCACAACAGAGGTTAGTTTATACAACAGCCGGCCTTAATCGAACTTGTGACAGACAAACAAAAAATATACAACTTAAGTTCTATCCCTAAATTAATCGTACACCTTTTATGTGCTATAGGCCCAAGTGGCTTCGTAAGTACATCTGCAGGCATATCGCAAGTTTTAATATATGTTACATTAATAATATTATTAGATACTTTTTCTCTTATAAAATGGAATCTGGTATCTATATGCTTCGTCCTGCAATGGTGTACCGGATTATGTACGAGGTTAATGGCACTCTGACTGTCAGAAGCTAAGTTAACTGGATAGAGTTTACCTGTTATCTCGTAGATAAACCGTCGTAAATAACACGCTTCCTTCGCAGCAGAGGCTAATGCCATGTACTCCGATTCTGCTGAGCTAAGGGCAATGGTAGGTTGCTTCTTGGACTCCCAGGATACTGGACCTCTACTCAACATAAAGGCATAACCAGTGTATGACCTTCTGTCAAACGGACAATTTGCCCAGTCCGCGTCGCAAAAACCTTTCAAAGGTTTTCCACTCTTTCTGTAAACCAATGAATAGTTTAAGGTACCCTTTAGGTACTGCAGAACCCTTTTTGCAGCATTCCAGTGTTCTTTAGTAAAACACGTATTAAACTGACTTAAATAACTCGTTGCGTACGTGATGTCAGGTCGTGAGTTTACTGACAGATACATCAGACATCCTATTAAATTCTGATAAGGATAACACTCACCAGTTTGACCATCAGGTCTCCGTTCCATATGTTTTTTAACTAATGGAGTATTGACATCCTTACACTCCTTCATATTAAACTTTTCCAATATAGAAAGAATATAATTACGCTGGTTTACTTTAATACAGTCGGAATCGTATTAAATTTGTAGTCCCAAATAACATTTTAATATTCCGAGATCCTTTAATGAAAAATATTTCGACAAATCATTCTTGACAATGTCAAATGTCAACTCGGACTTATAGAAGACTATTATGTCATCGACAAATATACCCAATATTACGAGTTCTTTATCAAAAAGTTTCGTATATACGCAAGGCTCGGAAGGAGTTCCTTTAAAACCTATTTTTAACAGCGTATCGTTTAACTTTTTGTTCCACGGTCGCGGTGCCTGTTTAAGACCGTAAAGAGATTTTTTGAGCAAACAAACCTTGTTTTCCTTGCCTTTTTCTATAAAACCAAGTGGTTGCTCCATGAAAACTTCTTCTTCTAAATCTCCATTAAGAAACGCAGTATCCACGTCTAAATGCTTCATTCGTAGGTCCAACTCTGCAGCTAATGCAAACAACGTGCGGAGGGAAGAATGACGAATCACCGGCGCGAACGTTTCCACGTAGTCTATTCCCTCGACTTGATGAAAACCTTTGACGACGAGTCTCGCTTTATACTTTGTGATATTACCATATGCGTCTTTCTTAATCTTATAAACCCATTTACATGGTATAACCTTTTGTTAGGTCTATCTACTAAATCCCATGTATGGAGTTTTTCAGTGAACTGTACTCATCAGCCATAGCATGGTGCCACTTGTCAGCATCATCGGCATGAGTAGCTTCGTTAAAAGTTGTAGGTTCACTAGAATCAGCCATAGAAATATTGTAAGTAAGGAAGTCAGGTGGTTTCCTATTTCTTGATGGGTACCGACGTTCAGAAATAATTTCTTCTTCCACATTTTCAGGCTCTTTTCTTCACAAGATAGCCTCGAATCATTGGGAGGCTTTTGCTCTTCCAATATCACTGGCTCTAGATTTATTGATGAAGACGCTTCAGCCACAGGATCAGTACTCTCATCACAATCATAGAATTCAACTTCATGATTATTATCAGGGTCAGGCTCTATTCTTTCTGCAAATAGAGGCGTACAGTCTGACTGTACCACAGGCTGGCTATTCTCAATCTCAGCTTTCTTTGTATTTGTATCAAACAGTAAGATAGAGTCAGATTGTACTACTGGCTCAGATTGCCACTGCTTTAAGGCTGTAAACTTATTCTCGAAAAAGGTTGCATCTCTGGATATAAGTACTTTTCGTGGATTAACAGGATCTCTAAAAATATGAGAACCTGTAATTTCTGAGTATCCCACGAATATCGCCTCCTGCGCCTTAACATCTAACTTCCTCCGATGACACGAGGGTATATGGACAAGTGCTCTACATCCGAACACTCTCAGGTGACTTAGATCACCTTTTCGACCATACCATCTGTCATAAGGAATATTGCCACCCAAGGCTCTGTGAGGAGACTGATTACGGCATCAGATATACGGCAACTTTGAATGCATCTTCCCAGTATGCTTTCGACAATGAGCTATCAGCCAGCAACGTTCTTCCCTTCTCTGTAACCGAGCGATGAGCTATCAGCCAGCAACGTTCTTCCCTTCTCTGTAACCGAGCGATGCGTACGTTCCGCAACTCCACACTGTTGAGGACTGTAAGGCGTCGTCGGTTGATGCTCGATACCTTTTGAAGCAAAATAATCAATGAACTCTTTATTAACAAATTCTTTGCCTCCGTCAGTCCTAACAGCTTTTATTTTCTTGTCTAATTGATTTTCAACAAAGGATTGAAACAGACAGAATTTATTTTTAACTTCATTTTTGGAAGAAATAAAATAAGTGAATACCTTTCGTGTATAATCGTCTACTACAGTTAACATATACTTATTACCTTGAAAGGAGGTTGTAGAGACCGGTCCCATGAGATCCATATGAATTAACTCCAACGCGGACGTAGCCTTATTGGAAGCTACTTTCTTGAAAGGTTTTCGCGCTTGTTTACCTTCCACGCAAGCGATGCAACTATTTTTATCTACAACTGTAAATTTTACGCCTACCTCGTGATTCTTCAGTTGTCTCATACCTATACGACACAAATGCCCTAACCTCGCGTGCCAAAGTTTATAACTATCTTGACAGTCAGAGTGCACATCGTGTGTCAAATAATTGTCCGCCGCATTCACGGGATTTTTAACTGTACCGTCTAAAACGTACAGTCCACCGCAGGGCGAGGCATGAGCAACAGATTCACCTGTAAAACGAAAATTATCAGATTTATAAAAGTTACATCCATTTATATCAAAAACACATACAAAACCCTTTTCAACAGTTTTGTGTACAGATAGTAAATTAGCTTTTAAATCTGGTACAAAAACAACATCACTAATCTTGTTTACAACGTTTTCTGGTGTATTTATAGAAATATTTCCAACTCCACAGCACTTTATCTGTTCTCCGTTTGCGACAGTAACGGTGCCTTCATTTCGCATCGTTATATTTTCAAACCAATCACGTCTAGAAACCATGTGCCTAGTACAGCCCGAATCAATATAGAAGATGTCCTTGCAGGAGCTACTAGAAGTGTTGAGCGATGTAATTGTAGTATTATTGACAGTTACCGCATTGGCTTCCTTCTTCTTGCTCTTCAATGGACAGTCTGGTCTCTTATGACCAGGCTTTTTGCATTCGTAACATAATATTTTCTTTACCTTCGGCTTCTTTTTAGTATGAAAAACGGAATCTAAAGATGAAGTTGCAGATTTGTCTTAACAAGTTCTGTAGTCACTTCGACATTACTGTTTTCTAAAGCCATAATGAGAGGCTCGTATTTTGGAGTAAGACCTCCCAAAAGTATCGCAGCAATAGAGTTATCTTTTATGACTACATCAATATCCGCTAGATCCTGTGCGGTTGACATTACTGCGTTAATGTACAGTTCCATGTCATCAAAGTCCGACAGACTCAACCTGTACAGTTTACGCTCTAAAGCTAGCCTTCGTCCCATTCCCTTGTCTTCAAAAGCGTTCTGCAAAGATTTCCATGCTTCAGCTGCAGTTTTCGCACATCTCACGTGAGTAATAGCTGCGCCGTCTACTGTTAAACATATTTTTGCGAGTGCTTTAGAACTCGACGTACCTTGGTAGAGGCAAGAGTTTTATCACCTTCGGGGTAGCCACCTATTGTTTCCCACAGGTCCTCATGTACAAGGTAATTGCGCATCTTAAATTTCCACGTAGGGTATCCATCTTTTCCTTTTAAGCAGAAGAATGGAACAGATGAGCTGGTCGTAGGGGAATTTTTCACACGCGTAGCATCTCCTTGTTCAAGTGACATTTTTAAATGTATCTATTATTTAGTCACAAATAAACAAATTTAATTATTTTTCACTAAATTCACATTAAAACTAAGCTCACTATCACATTTCTATTTTAGAGCTTCGTGCTGATAACGTGTTGTGAATAAATATAAATATAAGAGAAAAATAAATTAAAGATGCGTGTTGACACGAGTGTTTATTAGAACGAAGTAACCAAGGAATTTCAAACAATATAAAAATAATAGAAATAAACAACTTAAAAAGTATAGTCTGCACAACAGAGGTTAGTTTATACAACAGATACCCATCTGCATCGCTGGCTGAAGTTCCACAGGTGCAGCGTTAGTGGGATGATGTGGGGGCCAGGGATACTCTTTCTCGGATTGTGGAGGGGGCCAAGGGCGTGGATTTGGCCAGACTGAAGTCGGTGTCGAGAGTCGAAACGGGAGCGTGGTTGCAGGCTTTGCCTGCTCCTCATTTGGGAATACTTCTGGACAACGACTCATTACGGGTGGTGGTAGCTCTCCGCCTGGGCTGCGATGTTTGTGTACCTCATAAATGCATCTGCGGCGCCATGGTGGAGGCTAATGGCCACCACGCATTAAGTTGTTGTCGTTGTTCGGGAAGATTTCCGCGCCACCACGCTCTCAACGACATCGTTCGGAGGGCCTTAATATCCGCCAACATCCCCTGTGTGCTGGAACCTTCGGGCCTCTGTCGCGCCGACGGTAAAAGGCCGGACGGCTTAACGTTGGTGCCGTGGCAGCCGGGAAAGTGTCTGCTTTGGGACGCCACGTGCGTCAGTACGTTCGCCGCCTCGCACCTCGGTCGAACAGTGCGAGCGGCTGGTGCCGCTGCGGATTTTGCGGCAATCAAAAAGCGCGAAAAGGCTCTGGGCAGTAATTACTTTTTTGTACCCCTTGCATTCGAGACTACTGGGTGCTGGGGGTCAGAGGCAATTGCCTTCATTAGGGAAGTGGGACGTCGAATTAGAGAGAGGGGGTCTGACGCCCGCGCGGGTTCGTATCTGGTGCAAAGGTTGTCCGTCGCTATTCAGCGTGGTAACGCGGCTAGTGTAATGTACCCATTACTACATTTGCATCAGGGACGACTCGAGACTATTTGACTAGGCTTAAGTTAGTCTTAAGTTAGCCGGTAAAATGTATTTTTGACATGAAGTAAATAAAGGATAATATTATATAGATACATATAAATACTTAAATACATAGAAACACCCATGACTCAGGAACAAATATCTGTGCTCATCACACAAATAAATGCCCTGACTGACATGTTTCAGGGCTGTTTTATTGTAGACATAGCTTTAGAATCTGAGTGATCCATAATTTAAATTAAGAATTTATTAACACTGGAACCCAGAAGTCCGTGGCGTAAGTCGTCACCCATAAATGTGGAGGAACTGACAAGAGAACAGTTTTTTTGTGAAATCCTATTTAAATATGTTTTCATATTGTCATTATAATAATAAAGTAGCTACTTATTTATTTTTTCACAATGTGCCATAATTATGTAGCCACGACTCTTTCATCACGGCGTGAAGTATTGGTTACATATTTTTAGCACATTAAATGTATTCATATATTCAGTTGTGACCGTACAAAGAGCGTAATCCGACAGACACGGAATGTATCAGATTACCGGTTGTGTCTTCCTACTGAAAACTTTTTCATTACGCCGCTGCAGCCCACACAGCACTGCAAACGACAAACTCCTCACTGATTTAAACTTTCGCGATAATCACACATAATTATAAACTAAATCGGACTGGGCACATTGAAGTTAAACGTTGATGTCGTACTTGCGACTTTGGAGCGTTTTGTGTGGAGGCGAATACGCCGCGAGTTCGCCGCGTAAGTTTTGTACAGAAATCGCTGAAAAACATTGTAACCTAGATTTTTGATACCCGTTTTTGGTCTTTATTTAGTCATAGCAAGAAAGATATTCAAAATAGTGCGGTTATAAAATATCTAAAACAATAATGACAAATTATCGTAATTACATGTAAACTAAACTTTAATTGTAACAGATTGTAAATATGTAAATAATATTCAACTGTAATGCATGTACAACTTCTACGAGTATACTTCAACATCACATCTTTATTCAAAAACAACTAAACACTTACAAAAACAATTAATAACTTGTATACTTAGCTTATACAGGCTTTGACAAAAATAATGGGGATATGGAAAAATTTGATTACCACTTTTTCTAAATAAGAACACGACACCGAATAATAATTATGTCCTTACTAGATGATGCCCGCCCGCACACGCTTAGAGCAAAATGTAACATATTGAGTCTTCTCGTGGGAATGAGATATTTTCCCGCTGAAAAAAGTAGCCTATGTCACTCTCCATGCCTTAAACTACCTCCACTTGAAAAATCACGTCATATCGTCGCTCCGTTTTGCCATGAAAGACGGACAAACAAACAGACACACTTTCGCATTTATAATACTAGTATGTATATTACGTGTCAATATAAGTTATTCTGTGAGGATGGCGCTTGCAATTGCGAAATATCGGAAACTCATTCAAAACAATATACATGGTACCTATCCAACTTTAAGTATGTTGTAATGTACACGTGTCCCCGCCATTTTGTGTCGCTGTCTCTGCCGGCTGTGGCTCCGGCCCGGACAGACAGCGCTGAAATCCGCTGCTGTTTACTAGTTCTCTAACTAGGTACCTGGACCGAAGAGTGCTAATACTTGCCAACGGTCTATTCACGACACTATTACACTCACTGTTCAGTATTTTCTTCAGAATATATCACAATAAATACAACTATCACAATTGTATAGGAGAAAAACTTAGCTAAATCATCTGGCCCGGTAGAGCATCTTTCTCTTTTACTCCAATTAAGGCGTCATGAGAGTGACCGGCACAATGGTCCGAAATTAACGAATATCGTGTTCCACGGTAGCGCCTCTGGCTTATGTATAACGTGTCTCACGTATGTCGTGTAAGTTACATATTCATTCTCCGCACAACTACATAAACATGGTGCTTCATTACGGGCGTATTAAACCCTTTTTTTTTTCTATTTTTTTATTTCTATTTAAATATCGATGATATGCTAGCAGACGTTTCTGCTTAATATAAAATATGGTGCTTCAGTTAAGTTTTAGACTTCTAAATAACCCAAATTATTATCAATTTTAAATCAGCTTATATGTACGTAAAATTTTGCTGCCAAAGCTGTTTCCTCAGTCAGCCTCACGTGTAGCAATCAAAGTAGCCGAATATATCGGTACAGTGGCCGTAGCCAAGATGCTTGTCGATTGTAAAGTCGCCATCAGATACATCGGAGCTGTGGAGGTGATCATAAATATCTGGAAGGGCACATTATCGGCTTGAAAATAGAGATGTTGTTCAGATATTTGTGACCACCTCCACAGCTCCGAGATATCTGATAGCGACCGTAGGAACGCAAACGAAAAATGTGTGTGGAATAATTCACGTGACTTGACGTTCGATCTAACATTCCAATAAGAAGCAGTCTTAAGTCGAGCGTTTCATACAGTTGAGTGATAATCGGGAGGCATTTCCTCGCTGCGATTTAAGGATCAAATTCTACCTCATCATTTGAGGCTCAAGTCGTCTACTGCTGGACATAGGCCTCCCTCGAATATATCATATTCGGGGGACTTGCCATAATCGCCACGCTTGCCAGGCGGCTTGGCACTACTGATGGGCATCCATCGGTTTTCCCTTTGCCGTCTCTTACGGAATCCGTGTGAGGAGGTGGGTTGGTTGGTTGGGTCAAAATTCTACCTACATGTCCCCCACGGCCGAAGGGTCACATTATGTGGCGACAGGCTCACGGTCGAGAACCACCCGCTCGTGAACAGAAGCTACAAGTAAGTGCATGTTCTCCAAACGCGGCCGCAGCGCTTTAAACTTTCAACTCAATCTTATTGATTTTTAAATCTAGTTTAGAAATACGTACCTACTTGTTCTGCGCTGGCTTTGGAAACTAATTGTTTATATAACATAGTGTGTACAAAAATATGTTTCTAGAAATGATATATTGTTGGAAACTCAATATTACGAATACATAATATCATTATCTTATACAATATCCACATCAGTGCAATGAGAGCAACTAATTTAATTAGTTATTTTTTTCCGTGCAATGAAATAAATGGTTCATGCTTTTTCCTGATTTCGTAATCTATTGTGCTATAAAATATGTACAAGATATAATTATATAAAAAAAATATATTACAAAGGTGGCAAGCGAGCAGACGGATTTCCTGATGGTAAGCAATTACCGTGCCCATAGGCACCCACAACACCAGGGTGTCACAAGGGCGTTGTCGGACTTTAAGATAGAAATGTTATTGGTTCCATTTATATTTTTTTTTTCTGAAATAATTTTTTTTTTATTTTAATTATTATTTGCTACCCCAATTTTTTTAAACACTTTCATGTGACCTAAATACCTCACTGTATATGGCGTTAACTACACATATCTGTCGTCTAATATATTCTTGACAATCGTATATCGAGAGACATCTGTCTGAAATGGCTGTTACTGTACTGATGCATGTTGTACGAGTATGCAATAAACTAGCCTTGCTTACGAGCAAGAACACCAAAATAAATAGATGTGATTTGTTTAATCTCTGACTGTACAGACTCTGATTATATTTTGGGAATACCTCGGCCAATTGAAGAGCGTGAGAAAATCTCACGCGTAACATTAGTATTCTTAAATAATAACAAACTGTTCATATAAAGAGCACGAACTGACGAGACGTCAGTTATATAACATCCGAAGCAATGCTAGCCGAGACACTTCTAGTGCTCTTATACTTCGATGTCATAAACCATCTAGGGAAAAAACCTACGTTAGAAGTACTAGTCAACCCTGAGATCAGCATTCAGGACATAGACCTGCAGAACCCCATACGGTCGAACAAATTCAAAACGATATTGACAACGGATCAAAAAAAGATGCCGCTAAAGAATTACCTTCGATCGAAGACCAAAGAGCGCATGGTCGACCCCAACGCGCAGAATACAGCATCTCTGCGGTCTGTCTGTGACAACTTCAAATACCATCAATGCTTACAAACCATGGATAAATGCAAGTGGTACCTCGAAGAAGGATGGGTGACGACAGATGTTAAAAAGGATGATTTTGAGTATATTGACTATGAAGACGAAGAAAAGATGAAGAGGAAACATTATGGACGTAAGAAGCCGTCAGGGAGTGTTGGGGAGGCGTATGCAGCTCTGAAAAATATGGGTGTGAAACTTGTGCCGCCTGGCATCCCGTACCGGCAGCGACTGGCTGAGACTCTCTAGTGTTTAGTTAGTGTTGCGAGCTTATCGCATTGTTTTATAATTAGTTTAAAACATAAATAATAATATACCATCATGTGATTAAGACCACCGGTATCTACGGACGCCACGAAAGCTAAAGACGCCAGAGCTCAGAGAGCCTACAACGAAATTCGAAGTTCGAGTTAAGGCGAAATTTGAGTGACAGAGACAATATTCCGATATTTGATTTTCGCTGTAGGCCTCCAAATCCACCCTTTGACACTGATAGGGCTAAATCAATTTGTGCAATAGTTTTAAGTTTTCGTTAAATATAACTATTTATTTATTTTAAATGAATACGGTACCCGACGGAGTCATATTTACAATAAAATATATTTTAAATTAGACATGTTGTCGTTTCAAACCGTCCCACAACACAAACAAAAAATAAATCACATTTCCACGATCACATACCTACCTTATTCAATTTAGCCAATGGAAGCACCCGTATGATAGCAGAAGTAATACGATACGTGACGTTTATCACGGGCGTCACCGAACCTCTCGCCGGTGAATTGGGAAACAATAACTCAAACCCATGACCGATAGCCCGGCCCGACCGGCGTTTTGTCATACTAATTTAGAGACGGTTTTTTACCCTGGAACAGCATTAATTCTCCGACGAAGCAATATGTCTCCCGAAAGCTTCCAATTTACGCAATCCCATCGTAAATCTGAAGAGCTTTGTCTGAAATTTTAAAATATTAGGGCCGGTGTCGAAGGAAAAACGCGGAGATAGCGCCCGGATTACGTTTCGGGTTGAATGAATTATTTTGTTTAAATTCCGCTGTTAAATTTTGATGCCTCGTTAACAGCGACCCTGTTCAAAAAGGATTAATTAAAACTAGAGGTTCTTAATATGACAGTAACATTTAACAATTTTAAGTTCGATTGCTTCTAATGTTTGACCTTGTTTATTTTAGTTTAAATCCGTTGTTTAAAGGAATTAGAGCAAACCTTTTAAGGCTGACATTACTTCATCATTATCATCATCTCAGCCACAAGACGTCCATTGCTGAACATACGCCTCCCCCTTGGACCTCTTGACATTACTTAATGCTGTTTAATTACATCATAAATCTAAATAGCGAGTAATAGTGCGCACACCATACTATTACACAATTCAGGCACATAATTTTGAACAGAGAAAAATATATCCTGTACCTAAACAACGCCGAGGTATACCAACACAACTGACTTAATGAGTCCAAAATAAAACTGTGAACCGCCTCTTGGGAGATGGCAATGCTGTCGGAATACGGAATCGGCAATAACCTTAACCTTAGAAAAAACAAAAGCCAAACTCTTTTCATACAGCATCTTGCTGCCGTGAGCTAAAAACTGGCAGTTATTGTAACAAACTTGTGGATTCCGTACAAATAGTCCTCAGCGGACGAACTTGCCAAGAAATAAGGTAAATTGACATAAAACTCAGCGGAAAGTTAACATCTGACGCCATCCCAACTTATCTAACAACAAATGTTAATCAAACAGGCAGGAAGTTTTTAATTGTCGGCAATGTTGCGTCGTCGAGGCGAAGTCAAACAAACTGTTCCATAAAGTCGCGTGTGTCTCGTGTGTCTCGGCTGCACCGCCAACCTTGTTTGACTGAAATCTAATTTACATCTACAATTGTACTGAATAGCAATGTGCCAACAATTAACACAAATCGACGAAGTACATGTCGTATTTTAAGGTTAATTTTCGTTTAGATGTGATGAGTAAATAAGATGTAAACATTATTCAACATCTCGAATTATTTTATAAGTGAAATACGGTTTTAATCACGTTTATTTAGTGTTTCGGGGAACATAGGCCTCCATTTCTAAACATCGAGAACTCAAAAACACAAATATATGGTAAATTCGTCCATGTTAGCTTATAAAGTTTAAATCCGTTTGCTTCAAAGACTACTTAACCGGTTCACATACATATATTTCTTTGTTTGTACAGCTGCTGATTTTTTTACAAAATAGGGTACAGCCAAGGACAAAAGTACTAAAAGTTTAATACATAAAACAAAAAGGTGCATGTATACATATTTTGGTAATGTGAACAAACCCTTAGCTTGACTGTACCCAATTAGCAATGATTAATTGTCGTCACCAAACTGACTGCGATTAACTTTTCTTAGCAACACGAGGGTAGACTGTTTTCTGTGAACTTCCAGCGTCGCATGTTCCATTTATGAACAATCCTAACAACAATATTGTAGACACCAGAGCTCTGTAATCCAGGAAGGTCGGGGAGCGAGCAGATGTTACGGATTCCAAAACCTTTATCAGGTTACATTACATTGGAAACAAGCAACGCGTGGAGTTACGATGAGGGTGATGTGGTATCTGCAGGTTTAGTAAAGTAGGGTCTAGTACGTATTTAAGGTCTAGGAGTGGATACAGCATCAACAGTAACGTATGAAACAACGCACCAAAAATATCTGCCATCGTGTGTATTTTTTTTACAAGTGAGATATTTTTTATAGTTCGCTTTTCAAAGTATCTATTGCATTTCAATTGAACACGCAACGAAATAAAATGTGTATTCTCAATACTTTTGGTGCGCTGTTTCATAGGCTATTATTATTGACACTGACTGTACTCGTGTAGCCTACTTAGTAGTGACTCTATCAACAAAGCAGGGGGCAGCAGCCCTGGGTTGGATACTGGCTACTTAATACCCAATTTGTGTGTAAAGGGTAATAATAGTAGTTTATGTATCTGTGCATAATGAAGGGCATTACAACAAGAGTGTGGGTTTATGAAACGAGCCGAAGGCGGGTTTCATAATAATATCACACGATTGTTGTAATGCCTAATTAATTAATTATGTATAGTTACATACACTACTTTATCTACACACATATCATTAAGTGTTTTAAGATGGGTTCAGAAACCGTAGGGAAATGACTTATTACTAGGGTTACTTGTAAACATTAAAAAGTCAACGAACAAAACAAATGACAGCTTGGAACGGCGGCGTTGCGTTATCGTATCTCAGTCACTTTTTTTTTAAACCATAGACAAGCGAATGAACTCCCTATTCTACTGTCACTCGAGTTCAAATGTCGTTCGATTTATATTAAAAAAACATAACGAATTGGCGTTTCGTATCAATGGCTGTTTTAATATCTATAGATACTAGATTAGACACCCCACTTGAATTTGACAGCTGTTCGAAATTTAAATTCATAATCTTTCTGATGGTTGGTAATGCTGGTCATTGCCTACGGTTTCTGGACGCATTTTAGAGCACTTATGACATGTACGTAGATAAATATTGTTTACGATCTAATAAGCTCTGGGCAATTTACGTATTTAAGTAATTGTAATATACTAGCTTTTCCTCGCGACTTCATCTGCCACCCATGCCCGTCTTTAAAATATGGTTAAGATTAAATTAAGATAAATATTAGTGTAGATTAACATTGTGTAAAATAAAATATTAATAATGAACTTCCAAGATTATTTCTACCTTCGCTTCGTTTTCGTACAATGTAAAAACGTTAATTATGACTGTGTTCTATATATCGGGGAACCTCTGCCGCGTCCAATTTTCGAAGTACCGCAGGCGCGATAAAAACGCTCGGCCATTGATTCCCACAAATTGATTCCGTGAGTGTATTGCGGCGTAAACCTTTACATATTTACGCTGAGTGGATGAGAGCAGCCGTCAGAGCTCGCCTAATATGATTACTGGCGTCGACTAATACGCTTTCTTTCTTGATTAGGCCTTCAGTGCTAGCGAGGAGGCTACAAGGCAAACCATAATTAGCTTATCAGTACTCAATATTATCTTACATAGGTCTCAGTATAATATATATTATATAATACTTATATACCTATAGATGTCAGTTTTAATGCTTGCAGCAATGTATTGCTTCCGTTACACCATGGTTACCAAATATCCGACAAGCCAAATTTGCCCTAGCTCAGTTATCAAGGCTCTATTGAGTGAATCAACTATTTGTTGTTGTCAGTCTGTTCCATCAGCCAGGGGACAACTGAAGCATAGTTTGTTACAAGAAATGTGACCCTGTGTACTACTGACGCGCTTGGTTTTTAGGAGATCCATTATGGAAGGGACGTATAGCTTCCATAAATATCTATGTATTTTGTATTTAAACGCAATAAGACTGTATGTTGAATAGTGACCTAGGGAAACGTTACCATGGCAACGAGGGACAAAAAATACTTGATTGAGCCCTATAGCTAAAATGGCAAAAACGAAATCCTTACATTGTTTCATCATGAATGATTTATTACTAAAGCTACATCAGACAACAGACGGACCATACGACCATATATGGAACCCGTTGACCAAATATCTGTCAGCTGCAGAAGTCCACTGCTGGATATAGGCCTCCTCCATATGTCGCCACAGACAGGACCCCCGCACTAAGCGAAGGTTTCCGACGCAGTTTAGGGACATATATTACACCATTATATTCCGTCTCAAAAATAAATTTTTGACTGCTACTTCAGCCACGGACTTCCAAAGTAGGACATGGGCCTTCCCCATAAACTGCGATACGCAGCATGGGGGTTTACATGCCATAATCCTCATGATTTGTAGGCGGATTGGCGATCACAGTACGTTCCATTGCGCTATTTCGAAGACAATCTTATACAATTCTATGAATTTCTAATAAGATAACATGTTGCTTCTAATTTATCTTCTCTAATAAGATAACATCCTGTTACCAATGTAAAATATACGAGTAAGTACATCGAAAGAGATTGCCTCGTGGCAACACGATAGATCAAACGTTCCAACATTGGCTACCGGAATCACAATTAGTTGAGATAATTTTAACAACTCGATGACCGGATCTATAACAAAATGAATTAGAAATGTAAGCAGCGCCTGATGTACTAACAGCAGAACACGCAAGTACACTAAGCCCCTATTTTTCCGCTTCCTATTAGGATAACACGGGTACAGTTTCATATATTTTGTTAAAGTTTATTTTCTCCCACTAAGCGGATTACTAACGTAGCTCAATTGTAATCTTTCTCAAACAGTTCTTGCTCACAGAAATATAATGTTTTTAAAGAAAAATATATTTATTTTGCTTGTAACACTGATTTATGCGACAGTGGCATTGTGTATGAAAAGAGTTGTGTGTGTTACGGCTCATGCAGAATTCGTTTAAATAGTCTTAAGTTTATACACGCAATTTTCTGAGAAAATCTATGGACGTAAATAATTGATGCAGCAGTGGTTGATCAGATCACCATTTCTTTAAATTTAGATCACAAAAAGTCTATTAACTTAGTAATATTGAAGTTGTATACTTTTGTACGCAAAGCACTAGAATAAAAGTTAATAATTGATAGTAAGATGTTAACAGAATAAGGAAGATAAATAGAAACAACAAATGAGCTAATAAAAAGAAACAATAGTGAGATTTGCGTACTATTACCCAATAGTATTTGTAAAAGAGCACGCAATCTCTCAGTTCTGTATTTTTTTGACACCATAGATACTGACCATGAAAAATTTTGTTATAAAAATGGTTATCAAAAAGTGTCTATTCAGAGCTTACATAATATATTTTCTTATTATGAGGAAAAATATCCAGCATCATGAACAAGGTGATCCTATAAGAGTCTCCGGAAGTTCATTTGATCTTTGAAATCTCAACTTGATTTCTTTTGAACGCCAAATAGTCATATTGTGGACGACACTAGGTAATCGACCATTAACGGATAAATATTTTGAGCAACATCTAGTCTTACAGTAAGGTATTTGGTCGACGATATAATTGACAGTAGATACATATAAATACTCCACTGTATTTAGATAGGTGGAGAGAGATAATGTACACCAAGATTGTTCTTCCCTTGCGAATGAAACCAGGACCTTCTGTTTCGACTGGGAGGATGTTAAAGGCCATTGTTCCATATTTATGAGTCAAGTCCACAACCTCTTTCGATCCTGATCCTTTTTTTTTCCACACATACAAATATAATTACAGGGTATCTTGTTAGTATACCTTTCGATTAGTTTTCTGTTTATTTAAATTTAAGTAAATGACAAGTTTTCATCTTAATTGTGGGAAGCACCGCCTACAAACTTTTCTGCTTCGTCCTAAGGTTAACTGGTTGATAATGCCTCATGCCATTATGTTCGCCTTATGTACAATAAATTGTCTATATGATATGGTGGAGAATTTCACAAGCCTTTGGGCAAGCCTCTGGCCCGGTACCGAGAACGTCGAAGTTCGAATTATTCGAGCATTTTTCTCTTTTACTCCAATCAAGGCATCACGAGAGTGACAAAGACAATCGTCCGAAATTTACGAATATCGTGTTTCGCGGTAGCGCCGCTGTACCTCAAATGGTAGAGCCATGGGCATGTATCCCAGAGTCTCACCCGGGGCAGTTGTTAATAATTTTGGACCCGGGTATGTCCTTAAACTACGTCCAACAATGAGAGGTAGGGCACAGTGAAGTACCATCAACGCTTGAATCTGGGGCTTTCAAGTATGTAGTGTTGTGTTCCTGATGGTGAGTAAGGTTCCCAGAGCTCCAACCCCCTTTAAAGGCCGGCAACGCGTTTGTGACGTAATGGGCGTGATGGGCGACGGTAATTGCTTACCACCAGGCAATCCGTCTGCTCGTTTGCCGCCTATTTCATAAAAAAAATAAAATCCAACGAACTAGTGTGTTTAAACGTGATCAAGTAAAATATCAGTAACTTACACAACAAAGAACAAATCAAGCAAAGTTCTTTAGAACGTCCGCATAGACCTTCAGCGGGCGTGTCAAAAATTCAGGCAAATCTGCCGTGATCCGGTATAATCCAGTATTTTCGTGTTTTGCAGCATCACTCGGCTTTACCTCTCAATCCGTAAATGCAAATGGATAGAGAACATGATGTCAGTATTTTACCTTTTGTTGCCGGTGTTTTAGTAAATAGTTGAAGGACGCGGGCGCCGGTCAAATACATTTTTGATTTATGTGCTTCGTTTTTTACGTAGAACCACCGACTGCAATAATATGTATCGGTTTAATCTGCTCATGTATATGTACAATTGTACATAGCATCAAACGTGTTGTATGAAACAATGAGTTGAAATTTCTTCCTAAGTTCTGACAAAGTTAACATTATGCAGCCAAAGTTCGATTTATCTTTTACCTTGACTGAACACCAAAAATACTACATAAATTTTCCAAATTCAAAAAAAAGTCAAGCTGTTAGAAGCAGTATGTACCGCGACATCATTCTACGTGTTCACAAGCCATGAGAGTAAAACAGTTTATTTAAAAGCTTAAGAGCTTTTTAACAACATATTAATCAAATCTGCGGCCCTCCACGTTGTACATACGCTCGCGTTTATTACAGCCGTGCCCCAAACCCCGTGCCGCGTGCTCAGGGGTCCGGGGTCCGTGCTTGGAGCTTCTTACGGAATTAATAAAATAATAATTGCCTGGTAAAACTTTGAGATCCCCGTCTACACGTCGAGACAAAATAAGTATATTTTCGGTTTATTAAACGCTTGCTGCTCGCCCTGGCTTCGCACGAGTAGATAATAGATATGCAGCCTTTGACAAAAATATTGAGCACTCATGTATTATTTATACAAGTATCGAATTTTGAATTGTAATGGCCTATCATTGACCAAAAAAATAAATAAATTAGTATCTTAAAATAAGGTACTTAAATGATGTTTTATAATAATTGTATAGAAAACTTACAATAGCTCGTTTTGTTGGTGACTCGGTTTTTTGCTTTCATCTCTCTTACATAATCATTACAATGAATACTACATAATTAAATTCTAGTTTTCCAAATGTATTTATATTATTAATACTTATTATATTCTACGTAATCTAATATTTTGTGATTCGGAAATAAGATTTCATTTAAATGTTATCGTGCTCAGTACTTTTGGTGTAGGTGTCAAACAAATACGCAAAAAATAATGTCGCCTATATTAATTAATTAGAGACAATGTAGGCTGGTCAAAGAATTAGTTAGTAAAACTTAAACACCTCTATTTTTAGATTAGACATTTAACAACTTAGTATAATTATCAAGTATCAGGGTCTGCCATAAGAATATTTATACACATAAAACACATTCGTCCCTTCTGGGAGAGTAATATTTAGCGTATTAGAGCCGTACTTTATTGCACATTAAAACAAAAAACTAAAGGCATTCTCTACTTGTCAACCAAAAAGCCAAATAAATATTTGTTGAATAATTATCTAATTTAGACAAATTATATTAAAACTTGCTTTCGCAATGTCCACGCAAATTACGCACCCAAGCCTCTGAGTGATCATAAAACTTCAGTTAGAGAGAATAAGACTTCAAAGAACTTGTAATAATGAGCAGGATGTACAGTTTTCAGTGCCCTCCAGTGCACACACAGAGGGCACATGTAGCACATTTTCAAGTTTCGTAATATCTTCTCCTCAAACAATTATATTCCGCGACGACCATGTTACACAATAATGTCTTTCAAATTCGTTGTGAAGTTTTGACATGTTTTAAAATGGATTTGTCGGCCACGTAGATTTGAGAAAGGCGCACAGGTTAAAATTACATAAGATGGAGGAAATAATCGGCCGGCGTCGCGTCGCAACGAAAATATTTTTTCATCTCACTAGCTCGGAAAGCTTTTATTATTAAACATCAGATAGCAAAACTGCAATTTATATACAAGGGAGCAAAGTACATACTTTTGACATACAGGGTTTATTTGTAATAATACGTAATAAAGTAATGTCACATGACTACAGTAGTTAGACTGAGACAACTTTTACGGAGATATTAATATTTATGTCAACGTTCTACTTTATATCTCAATATTGTTGCAAGGGAGAGGGTAAGTAAGTAAGTGTTATTGAAATTTGTAACTAAGAGATTCATATCATAATAAATGAGTAGCGTCGTTGTTTCGATATTAGGTTTCTGAAGTGTTTTAAGACGTTCAATATTAAACAATCTTACAAAGAAAACTGGCCCAGAGCAAGTCATACGTTCATTGTTTTTTTTTATGATGTCGGAGGCAAACGAGCAGACGGATTGATGGACGTAGGTCGCCCCCAATGATCGCCATAATAACTGCTCCTGTGTTTATAATCTTCAGCGGCTTTCTGCGATCTTGGCCAAGACTTTAGACCACCTTTTCCACCTACCGCGTCTTCCGGTCGAGTAGTATTTGGGCAGTCACCGACATCTAATGAATCCATGGGTCAAAACGCCTGGAGTTCTTCAAGGCCTCTCCAATCTCCTGTGCAAAAGGCTTAGACCCGACAGGTTTGGAGCCACCTGTCCAAGCGCCGTAATGACCATTTTGATAATCTGTTATACATAAATAAATCTTTAGTTAAATGGGAGTTTTCAAAATTTGGTACACACAATTAGCAAAAGTTGTTAAGAAAAAGTTTTTTCTTAAGTATATGTTATCTATTTCAACTTATGTTAAGAAAAGTTAAATCACTGTCAGTTTCGTGACGACAATTAAGCATGAAATCTTTATGAAGGACAACTTTTTGCCTTTAATTAGGTTGTAATATCGATTGAACGTCATAATATGAACATCAAAACCAAGTTTTTATCGAAATGTAATGCTAAATAAATAACTAAATAAATTAACTTCTCTTAACAACTTTCACTAATGGGTGCACTATTTTTTGAAAACTCCCATTTTAAGTATGTCTTGATAAACGGACTGATCAGAAATAAGGATATCCGTAGAAGAATCAAAGCAACTGGTTTAAGTACTGCCCACATAGCCCGGAGAGTCGATGGCAGAAAAGTCCTAGTGGCGACCATGTAAAGGAAAATTCAGTGTCTGACGTCAACAAACTAATAGATAGGTCGGTGATACCTCCCTGTGGCGGTCTACATCTACTCGTATATCCAGCAATGGATGTCTGATAGATAGGAATTGATTTCTTATTATTAAAGTTACAATATTTAGGTTCTTATTACACATGGCTGTATTTACTTTGATCCGTAGCAGTGTACCTGTTACATTTTTATATCAAATGTTATATATCGACAAAACATTCTGCTGAGCAATCATCAGAATTTCCGTATAAAATCCTGGCGCAATATTACGGTCTAGTGCCCCCTATAACCTAAAACCGCGCGGCAGCCGTCGCGTTTGATAATCGAAATAAAAATTCATATCAAAGGGACGGGCGATCAGTCAAATTCGGGGTCCAGGTGTGAACAAGTGTCTAAGGCTTTAGTGCAAACAACATTATACCCTATCTTAATGAATTAAGGTCGAAAGTTCTCGGGAGGATAAAATTAGAAAATGTATTTGTATCTTGTAAATTCTCGTTTTGAAATATTTTTATTGATATAGCTATCTCGTTGATTTGACTTGTGATGAAAAAGGGGCGCCGAAACGACATTATAGGCTACACTAATAAACAGGAGTAATGTATGAAAATTTTGATAAAGTGACCAGTCTTCTTTGCTTTAGAATGTACCTATGGATGGGTGAGTGGTGAATTCATGGCCTAAAAGTCGAGCGCAGATAATAAGTTATAGCAAAATACGGTCATAACAAGTTGGAATATCAGGATCAATAGAGAGTTTTAGTACTTATACAAAAATACTTGTTAATTTTTTTTTATATGTTTCTTACGCCTGAGCACTACAGTAATGTGGCAGGGTCGCCATGTATACGCTAATTACCTTTGAACATCTTTTAGGTGAAAACTGCTTGCAACTTTGTGAATAATTGTGCAGACAGAGAGATCTCAGCTTTGGTCTAATCGTTTCACGAGGCGATGCAAAAATTGCTGCCCATTAGTGAAAATACGTTTTCTTCAAAAACAGATACTATTTTTTTTTAATGATATAGGAGGCAAACGAGTAGACGGATTGCCTGATGGTAAGCAACTACCGCCGCCCAAGGACACTCGCAACAAGAGAGGAGTCACAGGTACGCTACCGACCTTTAAGATCTCTATACGCTCTTTTCTTGAAGGTTTGGATGTCATATCGGTCCGGGAATACTGCACACGACAATTTATTCCAAGGTTTTGCTGTGCGAGGCAGGAAGTTTCTAGAAAAACGCACAGTTGAGAACTGCCAACCATCTAAGTGGTGATGATGGAAGTGTTGTCGTGTAGAGTGCTGGCGGAAGGAAGCAGCAGGGATTAACCCGAACAATTCCTCAGAACACTCTCAGTAGTAAATAGATGCGGTAGAAAATGCAGAGTGAGGTCACATCCTCTACGCAGTGCCAAGGAGTCAAGCCGGTCCGAGATATCCTGGCTGCCGACAATTCAAAGGGAGAAGCTGATATTGGGGTGCCCCTGACCAGAGATGAGAACAGTATTCCATATGTGGCCGTACTTGCGCCTTGTAAAGTTTATATTATATAGGTAATATTAATATGTTTCATTGAACAATCCAGGCTTTCAAACCACCATGTTTCCGGGTTCCGGATTCCGGTCACCTTTCCACTGAGCCACTAACAATAGTTACTTACATAAATAATATAATGACATAATATAATATTTTGATGTGTCACAAATATTTACTTTTAAAATTTATTCGGCGTTTCGAGAACGAAATTGTCCTCGTGGTGTCGGACTGACTAGCGTTGATATCAACATCTTTTAGCCACCAGACTTTTTCGAACTACCCGCATTTGATCTTGTTAACGCGTTTGTGTACGCGGTTAAGTTAATTTGAAATATCGAACAATTTCCCACGCGTTTTAAGTTAAAGAACGTCGTTACTTGTAATTCATTTTGCCTAAATACAATGAGAAAAAGACTAAAAAAATTTATATTTTGTAATTTTCTTATAACAGAATACAGACACGTTTACCGGTCTAAAACATGAGCCAACGTAAAGGCGGGTGCAGTCGTTTGTTTATTCACGAGACAAATGACCCGGAGAAATGCATAATGTGTAGAACGGGCTGTTTCATTAAGACAATGGGCTCCAATTGCAGCGGTCAGAGGCCGGCGAAGCAACCGGGTGCGAGCGGCGGGCGGGTAGGGCACGCAACTCCGGAATTTTTTAGAGGTATAAAAAAAAATCGCTACTGTTAATCTTAACGTTCCTTCGAAGGATTCGTAACAAGATGGCTCGAACTTATACAATCAGAAACACGATTTTTTTATTTCAAATGCGTCTTAAATTAAATACATCGTTGCACAGATAGCACTGACGCAGTATTCGGCAGATTGCCCCGGAACTTCCAAAACAACCCCCTTCGGCTAGAAGTCCGCGCTTCCAATGTTGTCCAGCAGTGCGCATGTACGCGCACCACAAACGAGCTGAAGTGCACGTAATGGTGTTCAGAATTCTCTGTGACAGAATGTTCTCGAAATCTTAGTAACAGAGACAAATAAGAGAAATGGCGAAACCAGCTCAATACAAAACAATCCATAACCACGAACGCTCTGCCAAGAGTGTCCGACTGAGGAGAGAAGAGAAAAGGCTAATCCTAGGAAAGGTATGAAGGCAAGAATGATTTATCCAGAAATAAACAGCCTGTCACCTTCGCAAGGGAGACAGGCTGTTTGTTTGTGGTTAAAGCAACACAAGTACCCACTTGTGTAGTAAAGTAATACAGCTTTTCAATTAAGTTGACCGTCGGTAGCTGGAGACTAAACCCTTTATTATCCTTATTTTTAGAAAAAGTGAAAAAACGACCCGTGTTCTAAAAATGGTACATTTCAGCTTCCGGAAAAAGGTGTATTTATTAAAAACAAATTCACCTGTGTGCTGTTACTACTAACACCATTTCGATGTCCTAAAATGGGACCATGGAATAGGCACGACGATAAAGTTGAACAATAAGAACAACGCTCGTGCCTTGCATCGCGTCTAAGTTGACAGGCGTCGAGAAACAGCAGTAGGTACACCGGCGCGGTTAATTCTAGATCCGGAAATAACGGACATTAGTCAGCCCCGGACGGATCTGTGACGTAACTGTTGATCTTTGCACCACTATTATGGTGCAGTCAGCTATAATGCATGCGGAATTACTTTGCTCCGGAATAAAACCCTCCTAACTGGCATCTGTGGTAATAGCTGGCTCTCGAGCGGCAGTCAACTCAATATGTGATAGAAGTTTTGTGTTTGTACAAATGCTGTCTTTACTGATACTCTTCTGAGTGAAAATTTCCAAAAACGACATAACTAGATCAAGACGTGGAAATGAATAGACAATATAAAATATAATAGCATCTCACAGTAGTGTCCGTTGCGGAACAGGCTTATCTTTTTTAGATGACGGACGTTCGTCCGAGCCTCGGTCATTACCGGCGTCCGCTAAGCAGCCTTGCACGTTCAGGTCAGTGTTCCGCTTTCCTTAAATCATGGTTATCTTACGTTGCGTTGTTCTCCAAACGACTTAGTTTACTACCAATGCCTGAATGCTCTCAACCAATAAATTTCTGTAAATACTTAGATTTGGTGATCATTTTATAATCTTTACGCAGTAATTCAATGCAAAAAAAAATATTTTATGTCACGTTAATTTGGGGCACTTTTCTGAATACTCCCATATTACCAATCGCTGCTTTCATAGTAATTTAGTACTCGTGAAGTCGTGAAATATTTCTGACGACCTAAATCGCTTGTGACCTATATGTTATAAACGGACTGGCATCTATTAAACACAAAACTAGAAAATCAACCTGAATAAGGTTGTACAGAAGCGAGTAACTCACGTTTTATCGAAAATTGCTCCACTCTGTCGCTGCGTAACGAGGAGCATAGTCATGAGTCTTTCGGGTTGGCTGACCGAACAATATTCAACTTATAAAACGTGAGTCTCTAGTTTCAATATAATTAATATGGCATTTATTAGTATTACTTTATGTTTGAAATATGTTAATCAAATAAAGCTGTTTTCCTTTTAAATACTGTGGAAAAAATGTTTAATTTAAAAACTTAAAAAATGAAGTATGTACTAATAATCCGATACGGAGCTGAAACGAGGTCACTTACTGTGGGCCACATAAGAAGGCCCAAAGTCATCCAAAGGGCAATGGTGAGGGCTATGCTGGGAGTGTCTCTGCGCAATAGCATCAGAAATTATACCATCGGCAGCAGACACAAAGTAACCGATATAGCACCCTGGATCGCTAAACTTATGGCAGTGGGCGGGGCACATTTCACGTAGAACCAATGGCTAATGGGGCGTAAAGGTTCTCGAGTAGCGACCACGTACTGCCAGTTGCAGCGTGGGATGACCCACCACAAGTTAAAAAATTAATAAATAAAAACTGGGGGAGGCCTATGTCCAGCAGTAAATGTCATTCGGCTGATATGATGAAGGCCATTACTTAATTATAGTCAAGACCAAAGATAACTATCAGTACTGCAAAAATTTCTAAATATTTATACATGCAACCATACACATATATTGTACATAGACATAATTGGTATCGTCTTATGTTTAAAGTGCACGTATACATATATTTGGCACCCCGACCGTGTCTGATTGTACAATACACGAAATAAAACATCTGAAAACGGATTATATCCCAGAAACATTCTCGTAAAAAGCACATGCAGTGGCTCTGCGTCCATCGCGTCCCGGAGCTGCCCGCGAGATAATGGTCATAAAACCGTCTGGAGCCTGGCCTCCCGCTCGTAAAACCATAACTTTGCTACCTCTTATCGCCGGTACGAACAAAAATCGTAAATTACCTGCGCTCTATCTCTGAACCATGCTTAATCGGAGGCACACTTGTGACGTAAATATTAACTAGTATCAGGACAGAAGTCCCCGACTTCGTCGGAGTGAGATTAGTACTTTGAGCAGCCTATATACAGAACTCTGTTTTATTCTGATGTATGAGCTATATATATATTTTTACGTAAGTACCCAAACAGAACTATCCGGCTGCTGAAAATAGGAGGATGCCCAGAAGCAGCCAATCAAGCCAAAGCAGGTGACATACTATTTGGGTTCATAAACCTTGTTTAAAGTTTAATTAAAATACATTCAGCACGACCGCTGGTAACCTAACGGGAAGAGCGTGCGACTTACAATCCGGAGGTCCCAAGTTCAAACCCCGGTTTGTACCAATGAGTTTTTCAGAACGTACGTACGAATATCATTTGATATTTACTTTAATAAGGCCTAAGTGAGGTGAGTAACTATGCTCAATCTGCACTGAAAATACCGCTAAAATCGAAATTCGGACGGTTCTCTTTGACACTATAATTACGGTTTAATTGGAGTAAAAGAGAAAGATGCACGAAATGTTCTAACCTCGACGTGGGCGGTAGGCCGTGCTAGCGCGGCGAGCGCCCGGGACGGCGCAGGCCGAGCTGCCGAAATTATCCTATTCCAGTTAATGCTCATCGTTATGCGCCATCTTGCTGACTTTTTTTAATGTGCCGTAATAACCGTTAGACTCGGATATTGTCCGTAAACTGCGCAAATCACTGGAGGACCAGCAGCGTCTTTTTAAGCGGTGGAACTTACTCCGATCGCCTACCCTCCTGCCAAGCGTGGCGATTATGGCGTTGAGCGCCTTATGCTCATATCTCATATCCTGATAGGAGGCATGTGTTCAGTTGTTGATAGATAGAACAACCGTTATTACTTTGATTGTGAGTATAAAGAAAATAAATAATATATATCGGAACAATCTTAAATAAGACAAGAGAATCATTAGACCAGAAATGAGGAGATCCGTAGACGAACTGAGGTCACCGACACAGCTTAATGGATTAGTAAGCTGAAGTAGTAATTGGCAGGCCACATTTCGCGCAAAGCAGATGGCCGATGGAGTCGAAAAGTGCTCGAATGGAGACCACAGACCAGCAAGCATAGCGTACTGTAGGTAGTCCATAAAATGTTCTTACAAAGGTCGCCGGAAGATTCTGGGCCAATGTTGCTTCCAACTGATGCCTATGGAGGCTCAGGAGTAGGCCTATGTTCAGCAGTGGACATCGTATAGCTGACATGATGATGATTACACCGACCTAGCTAGAATGTCAAACATCACAACCAATGTGTTGCTTGTGCTATAAAATGAGGAAATCACATGATATAAGGAGAAAAGGCAAAAAGGAACGTGTTATAGGGTAATGGCACAGATGTTGGATACTTTAAGTTGAGAGGCACCAATGATGAACACATAGGTTCTTATCAAATTGGTTGTTTGTCAACAAATGCACAACATTTTACTCCTTTAAAATAAGCATTAATATTCATGATTGGTTCCTTGTCCTTTACTGGCGTCGTTAAAACCAATACGACGTTAGTAAAACCAATTACTTTGTCAAAGAACATAACTTATACAATTATAATATATTATAAACTTATGTGTTTTGCAATTCGGAATAAACCCGTCTTTGAGTAAGCTGTTTACACAGTTGTTACGGAAAATACTGCAAAATGGTTACAAGTCGGAACGGTTTACTGCAACAGAGTTTGTTTTTGGATTGTCTTTGGATTTTGAGCTACTGTAATAGTTATTTGTTTACATGGGAATAAAGTTAGTGCTACCTTCCCTTACGTACATTGAGACCCTAGCTAGCGAACGATTCCAAAATTGCACGAAGAGTTTACAAAGTAGAATCTTTCGCTAGTAGGGGTAGGTACCTATAAGTATATATTAGGAGATGAGAACAAAATTTGCTGCCGAGTGAAATATTTTTTTTTCACCTCACCATACCTCGTCGTTAAGATTAGAATAACAAAGGTAGATTTTGCCCATGTTTCTTCAATTAGTAATCTCCTAAACATCTCGTAAATATAGATATAAGATTCCATTGTTAACGGTTTGGTGAAGAAAATAAGAGGCAGATATGATAGCTCTTAAATTGTTTTCCTAAAAATGTCTCGATGACAATCGCAAGACTTTTCTAATCCTAAAAAACGAGCTATACTATAACGCGAGAAAACCACTCGACCGACCACCAGAAACAACTCGGAGCGGGAGTCCTCATAAAAATAAAAATTATAACCTTTGTTCTTAGCCAATTGTTAATAAGTTATCATATAATAATTTTACACTTGACCGTACAATATCACAGCAGACGTTTAAAGCAGTAATTAATTATATTTTAACAGCTTGTTGTATCGTGACGACATTGCACGCAAACAGCCATCTTGTGCCACAGGTAACGTTTATTTGCGCTAAAGGGCTGAACACACGAAATTATTGGCAGTAGCATCTTTCTTGCTCTATCTGAATCCATAAGTGATTCGAATAGGAGGAATGAAAAAGAACTGCTTCACTTTATAAATGGCCAATGCTGCCAAACATCGTTAAGGGATTGAAAAACTTAAAAAAATTACGGGTTCTAATCTGGCCGGTTGTTCTAATTAGTCAGGGCGTCAGCCGCGATTGCTGAAGGTGCGTTAACTCCTGCCTCTAACGCCGGTGAGCCTGGTCACTATTTCTTGAGCAATATGTCATTTATTTCAATTTAAAAATAATACCCAACATTCTCGGTAAATAGGAAAAGTGTTGGGGTAACACATTTTTTTAAAGCGCCAACTTTAAAATTGGAATGTAAAATTACCTTTGAGAAAAAAGTACCCATAAGGCAATACTGTGCGAAATAGTGCCCAGCCTTTTGGTCACCAGAAGCCTCAATGAAGCGCAACGTAATCTCTTATAAAATTAGCAATTATTTTTTTTAGAAATAGAAATAGAATTTATTTGTTCGTGACAAAACACAAAATCATAGAAAACATATGACACAAACAAGGATACATTTCGTCACACATGGATCACTTACAAACAAATTAGTAGCACACAACATGGTACACGAACAAAATAGGCATAGAGACTTTTATGTATTCATTAATTATTCATTTAAATAACATTTGTACTGTTTACATTATATTAATAGAATGACATTAGGATATGACATTTACTTTATTTTATTTTTTTTATTATGCAGAAACGTCTGCTAGCGAATATCTTCGATATTTAAATCGAAAGAAAAATAGAAAAATTTGACTCGCAGCGGGACTCGAACCCACAACCACTGGATCACTAGCCCAGTGCACTTCCAATTGTGCTATACGAGTACCGCTGATCAACAAGCTGATGACAAGTCTCAGCGGTACTCGTATAGCACAATTGGAAGTGCACTGGGCTAGTGATCCAGTGGTTGTGGGTTCGAGTCCCGCTGCGAGTCAAAAATTTTTCTATTTTTCTTTCGATTTAAATATCGATGACATTTACTGTTTATTTTAATTTATACAGCATCATAGATAAATAGGTTGAAGTATATAACAAAGACATTACATTACAAACAGATATGCGTTTTTGGACCGGTTTCTCCGTATTTGCGGCGACAGGTGTGGACAAACCTTTATTGACATTGCCATGCTCGTGCGTCGGGTGTCATGATATTAATGTATATCATATTCTGTTCTTCATGTTTTAACCACTGTTGCCAACAGTTTGTTTTAGGGTTTGAAAAATACTACAAAATGTTCAAGCTGTGCTTTTTACTTTTAGTAACTACAGTGAATTATGTATTTTCTGCTGCTGCATTGTATCCTTATCAACCGAAGCCAGCGGAGTTTGGTGAGTATTTTTTTTCGTAGCCAAAATTTTATTTCCGTCTATCTGGCTATATGTCACGAACCGTAATAGTGATGATATATTCCTGTTACCGATACGACAACAAATACTAAAAACAACCATATGTGGTTATGGTGCCGTTTTTTGCTTGATATTAATAACGTCTTTGACTGACGACTGACATGTAGAATTTTACAGATTTTACTACACAATTACATAAATCCGACTAAAAATATATATACTTAGTACGTATCCTAAGGCATGCAAGCCTGTCTCTGGGTGTCCATAAGGCTGGCTCCATCAATATAAAGTATTTAAAGTTATGCTCAATCTGAACTTGAGTCTATTCTGATTCTTAAGGCCATGTGTTGAAAAATAAAGCACTTTTTCAAACGCTCTAACAACTTGTCTAAACCTGCCTAGGTTCATGATATTTTTAAATGAGCACATTCATAAAAAAAAATATTGTTTGTTTTCTTAACTTACCGATTTTTACAGCGGATCAGGAGGGATGCTACATTTCAGCTTTAAATCTGGTGCTGCCTTATGAAAAGCCGTATTATCCAAAAAATGAAAAGTCCTGTCTACAATACACGTGCGGAAAAAATAATCTGACACAATTGTTTTCGTAAGTATTCTTTGTTCTTCATCATCATCATTTCAACCGAAGGTTGTCCACAGCTGGGCATACCTATAGACATCCTCCAAATATGACTTGTATCATCTTGGGGAATTGCCATAGTTGTCACGCTTGGAAGGCAAGTTGGCGACCGCAGTAGCTGTATATTGGGTTCGACGGACGCTGCAGCCTTCCATCGGTTTGTTCTTATCGATGTTTGATCTGTTTTTTTTTATGACATAGGCGGCAAACGAGCAGACGGATTGCCTGGTGGTAAGCAATTACCGTCGCCCATGGGAGTCACAAGCGCGTTGCCGGCCTTTAATCTTTGTTATAAATTAATATTTATACTCGCGCTTCGTCCTCTTAGACATAGATAGTAACACATGAAGTAACACGTAGGTGACACCACTCTTCACTGTAGTTTAGAGATTTTTTTTTAATGGTAGTTTAACCCTACCCGATGCCTATATAATCTAGTCGCAGACCGGTCCCTCCTCATTCACATTTTAGCGCTCAACCACTTAAGAAGTGTAGTAATGTGTTTTAAAGGTGTACATCACTTGTAGATAAACTGAAAAACGGAACTATAAACTAAAAATCTAATTCTATAATTAGCCCGAGGTGCCGAGGATGCTGGCAGCGTTTCCTCGCTGAACTGCAATGATTATGCGTTGAGCGAGGAAGCTGACAGCTCTTTTGTCACCAGTGACATGGACCAGCCGTTTAGTCAACTGGTGGAACAGGCCTTGTGCTGCTGGACTCCACGGGTCGAAGGTCGTTGTATCTATCTTTTTTGAGAACCTTTGTTAAATTATGCTTCGTCTGTAGCTAATTAACAATGACAAATGCCACAGATAATGTCAAAACATAACTAAAGTAGGTTTTAGAGACGTCGATGAATAAGCAGGCTCGGTACCGCGAACATCGAAGTTCGTATAATTCGGGCATCTTTCTCTTTTACTCAAATAAAGACGTCATGATAGTGACAGAGACAGTCGTCCGAAATTTACGAATATCGTTTTTCGCGGTAGTGCCGCAGATTAATTAACTAATGTGGGTTAATTTTGAAACATTGACTTTCTGGATTTCATCCCACTCCCACTCGCTAATTACTGATATAATAAAAAACAATCATTTCAGTTGTGGTGCACTTGCCTATCCTGATAATTGCCACTTGGAGTACGACTACAGCCTTGACTACCCTAAATGTTGTGGAACACTCGTGTGCGAACCGACTACGACTACGGAACAACCGACTACGACTACAGAAGAACCAACTACGTCTACGGAAGAACCAACCACCGTAACCACGGAAGCGACGTGCGTAACAATCACTGAGGAACCACCACGTGAAGGTCCAACTCCATTACAAAAGCCCAAGTCACCTAAAAGCCCACAGAAACCTGATAACCCTAAAAAACCGGAAACCCCAAAGTCCCCCGAAACCCCAAAAACACCTGAAACCCCTAAGACACCCGAAAGACCAAAAGCTCCGCAAAGACCGAGATCACCTAAAGTACTAAAGCAAGAAATTTATTAAAACCTAACACGAGCCTATAACCACTTGAACACAAACCATTTAAATGACCTGTAGAGAAACCTGATTCATAGAAATACATTCAATATATCACTAAATACATATTTGTTTAGCTTTTCAATTTACACATTTCTTAACCCTTAACAAATTCATATTCTATCAGGAGCTGCAAGCATATTGCTTGTCCTTAGAGTATGGCCAAGGTAGCCTGGACATCTAAACATTGCCGACTTCTAGTTGTCACCAATGACTATTTCGAAACATATGTATGAAATAACATTCGAAAGTCGCGGTTCAAGGAAGTTAACTTTGTTAGGAAACCGGACTAATTCCTCTATATGAGGCTCTGTTGACCCTCTGGGTTAGAAGGTCAGAGGGCATCCACGGGGTAGGCCTATGACCGACAGTGGACGTCCGTAGAAGGGTAGGACAGTACACATGTACAGCTTAAGCCATTTAGTAGTATTTAAACTCCGAGTATAGGCGAAAAACTTAGCTAAAGCAGCTGACCTATGTAGTAGTAACGTGTGTGTACACATATGTCGACGTTCTATATTCGAATTTTGACGTTAGTTACATATGAATTCTCTGCACAACTACATAGACATAGTCCTTAAGTTTAGTTTTTCACCTATAACATTTTATACAATGAGGTCAAATCGGGCACTGGTTTAATATAGTTGGACCCTTGACGTCCTAAGGTTTTGATCTGCTCTTTTGAACAAGTACCATGTGCCCCGAGGTCAAGATACAATGGTCCCAACTTGTCAGTCCTGGCCGAATCTGCTACTGAAGTTGAGTCTATCTTAAGAGCCGTTGATTTAATATAAGAATATAATATCTATTTCTGTTCGCTATCGATCTTTTTATTTTCGTTCTTAGACGTACCGTAAAACCCGTGCTTTTGTTCAATGTTATCTTTCTTAGATAACATTTTCTCTTTCAGCTCTTTTATAGAGAGAATATAAATTATACAAATATAGAAGGATGTTATAAAATAGGTAGCCGCTAATTTAACTAAGACCAACTAAACACAAAACTATTGTGAGACTTGACCTGAGAGCGCTGGTGGCCTAGCGGTAAGCGGCTAGAGCGTGCGATTAGCAATCCAAAGGTCGCAGGTTCGAACTCCGGTTTGTACCAATTAGTATTTCTACATAAGTTCCGAATGTACGAAATACCAACAACTGGTTATGAAAGAGTGAAAACACTTAAGAAGAAACTGATTGCGAATGGCAGTTGCGAAAATGGCCGGACGGGAAATTGTTTTATACCAAAAATACTGCAATCATAACAAATCACAACTCATCCTTAATTGCAAAACACATCATTAAAACGCATCGCGGCGGTTCCCGATCTCCGCATTATAGTTGCCGATTCCAATTGCAATTTTCCCAATAATTACTACCGGCCCCTGATTACCCCTGACGTGCCAGCGACCCGCATTGGTATGCAGCGCGGCGTCCGTCAGGAGACAGTGGCGTTTCAGCTGAGCGTAGACCACCTGCGTAGACCCCGCATCATTCATATATATGGGTACAATTGAACACGATTACGAATAGGTACAATTAAAAGGTTTTACAAGGTTTGTACACATTATTACAAATAAACGGGACGCAACCGTATTTATCAATTTTAACAAATATACGCAGTTAAGTACTGATTAATTGTAAAAATATTCCTAAACCGTCCACAAATTCGGTATCGGTAAGTATTTCTGCTTTATAGTCTCCCATTTACGGCAATAATGTTTGGTACTACGTAAGCGTCATGTAATTAATAAATAATCATACATAAATATAAACATTATTCGTCTGAGTTAGTTCAACGATTCCCAGCAGTAAATAACAAGTACATACTCAACAGAGCAAGGCAATAATACTGAAATATAACCTTAGTTAAACATGAATACTAGTAAATAAGTGTGTATATACAGACAGTGATAGTGATAACTGACTATTCTTATATGTGGACGCTCGAGTTTGGCGTGAAGCGGGACGGGGCGAGAGGCGAGGCGTGCATGTTAAACGCATGCAAGTGTATGGGAGCGGGCACATCATGGCTACTACATCCCTCGGAACATCGACGCGACGAAGAGAAGCTTCGAGCTTGAACTCAGTAATCACGTCTAGTCGTAGTGACCCTGCCTATGAAGCTGATGGTTCTGGGTTCAAATCCCAGTTAGGGCATTTATTTGTGTGATGACCACAGATATTCCTGACTCGTGGGTGTTTTCTATGTATTTAAGTATTTATATCTAACTATCTATTATATATATGGTTGTCTAATACCTACAAGCCTTACTGAGCTTACCCTAGGACTAGGTCGATTAGAGTAAGATTGTCCCAAAATGTTTGTCTATTCAGCAAGTGATCTGAGAAGCTCGGTCATAAATCGATCATAATCGAGGCATGTTAAGTGCATGAACAGTTTAGGTAATAGGGTAATTACTCAACTATTGACGCTGACTCAAATACTTAAATTGAGCGACGACCAAAAGAGAATGGTTGAGGTTAGGTTAGTTTGGTTGAGTGAGTAGCCGTGTTGAGAAGGATCCATGGTAGTTAATGTTTCAGTGAGCAGATCTTTGAGTAGGGTTGAGGGTAGTTAGTGTTTCAGTGAGTAGATTGTTGATGGGGGTTGAGGGTAGTTAGTGTTTCAGTGAGTAGATTGTTGATGGGGGTTGAGGGTAGTTAGTGTTTCAGTGGGTAGATTGTTGATGGGGGTTGAGGGTAGTTAGTGTTTCATTGAGTAGATTGTTGATGGGGGTTGAGGGTAGTTAGTGTATCAGTGAGTAGATTGTTGAGGGGGGTCGAGGGTAGTTAGTGTTTCAGTGAGTAGATTGTTGATGGGGGTTGAGGGTAGTTAGTGTTTCAGTGAGTAGATTGTTGATGGGGGTTGAGGGTAGTTAGTGTTTCAGTGAGTAGATTGTTGATGGGGGTTGAGGGTAGTTAGTGTTTCAGTGAGTAGATTGTTGATGGGGGTTGAGGGTAGTTAGTGTTTTAGTGGGTAGATTGTTGATGGGGGTTGAGGGTAGTTAGTGTTTCATTGAGTAGATTGTTGATGGGGGTTGAGGGTAGTTAGTGTATCAGTGAGTAGATTGTTGAGCGGGGTTGAGGGTAGTTTGTTTTTCAGTGAGCAGATTGTCGAGAAGTCAAGGGCAGTTGTACATCAGTGAGTGACGGTGTTGAGAAGGATATACTGGTAGGGTAGTTTCAGAGTTTTTGAGCAGTACACTTAAGTGGACATAAGATTTCACAGATAATTCGACAGTTAAAGTTAGTTACTCGTACACTAGTTAGAGGATCAACTAACGAATTCCCATATTTTCATGTTTTTTTTATGTGATCTGGATCACATTAAAATAATTCTGTTAAATACGTCATAAATGAGCATAATATCGTGTTTGAAATAAATATTTTGTGTTGACTCGTACATGCACCTTATAGTGTATAATTATGTCTTCACGTATGGTAATAATATTATGAAGATGTGAGTTTGTAGTACAAATCGTCTTATTTCCTTGCTCGAAAGTGTAGTTTAGCGTCAAGCGTAGACTTGCCAGCGCAAATGCTTTCAGCAACTAGAACTTACGAGAAGGAATTTTAAAAATTGCCATCTTTACGATCACGTCGCCCAGCGTTATTAAGCTCTATGTTTTCTGTACTTGGTTACTTCTAGTTCGTCGTTGTTTTAAGCTGTTTTATGGTCTCTTTAGAAACGAAGCGTGCAAAATATATCACTTATATATAATGGGAGGATGACGTGCAATATATGTCAGAATCACGTCAAACGATATACATAATAAGGATATGACTACAATTAGTTTCAATAAGCGAATATGATTTGCGAAATAGTTACAAATGATTACAATTTACTGAATATCAAGCATTATAGATCAAGATACGGTTTGCCATAACTAGCTTAAATATAAATATGGAAGGAAACGCACATCTAAAGATGTTGACAAGTTTAAGACGTAATAGATAGAATAGTCTTAAGATTCTCAAGAGGAGATGATTTACAAGTGGATAGTATTAGTCAGTCATTTCTTAATGACCTAATTATGTTCTTTGTTAAGGAGGACACAGGTATTTTGTACTCACTGATATATTTATAGCATAACTGCATACATAAATATTAGTCGAAATTTAATAAAAGTCTTATCCATCTTGTGCTTTCGTCACCATATTGCATCCACTGTCCGCCCTCTGCTTATATAATATATACAGTTGTCTCGGCGCCCACACGAGTTCTCTGCATTCGGCGTCGAGACGCTCGGACCTAGCTGTGATCGAGTTTCTACAGTTGCAAATTTTTCTACCCGGGTAGTCGTCAAAAATTAAATTTTACCTGTACCCTTACCATGAGTTGTGATATTGACGTTTTCGATAACGAGCATCGAGTTTACTATCTGTGTATCTCGCTTGTACTATTTTAGTGCGAACGAGATGCACGGATAGTAAACTCGATACTCGTTATCGAAAACGTCAATGTCACAACTCATGGTAAGGGTACTGGCCTGGCCTAGTGCGATATAAGTACACGTGAGTTTATCAGTTGTAAATGAGTAGTAGCGTGACTCACAAAAGATGTATAACTACCCCCCAAGACGATAAAGTCATATTTGAGGGAGACCTGGGTGATGATGATTATGGTCTACTTATAGTCTTCAACTGGACGTCAATTGATAAAAGGACGCGCAGTATCCGAAGTCCACAAACTAGCACTTGCATCGGACCTCGTACTAGCTGGGAATCGGCTGTATTGCGCTGGAGATCGCTGTGGCGGTCCATGGGGGAGAATCATATTCAGCAGTGGACTTTTGGCTGACGATGATGATAATAAATCTCAAAGTTTAGGTTTTATGACTGTAAAAAAGATCACTAAAAGCTCTGAATTATTTTTGTAAAACGCATTCATCAAAAACCTTTGCGAATGGAGTCTAGGTTCATTAACCGGAGTGGTCACAAAAGCCACAGGGCCTTTCGCGAAAATCGAACGTCGGAAATTTCGGGTATTTTTCTTTCTCTTTTACTCCAATTCAAACAAACAGAGACAATCGTTCGAAATCGGTAAATTTCGATTTTCACGGCAAGCCTTCTAATGGCGCGGAATTAGTTTAAATCCGCTCCTGTATCAGTAACCTTATGCTGTCGCAATAGAGTTGACAATTGGTCAGTCAACATTGACGCGACAATACAGTTGCCATCAGATATATTGAAGCTGTCACGGTGGTCGCAAACATCTGAATATGCACTTTATCGTCTTGACAATAGAGGCGTTGTTCAGATGTTTGTGACCACCAGCACGGCTCCGATTTATCTGATAGCGACTGACCTGTAGTGATTTAATTTGAAACGTGCGAATGATTTACAGCCCTCCAGACAACTAGTAGTGGGATATTAACATTTATTTGTCTGAAATGTAGCCAACTGACGTTTGTTGTCAGTTTGAAGTTTGTGGATTCGTTTGAGGTAATGTTTTATCTAGAATAGCACCACCCCACATCCCACGGGCGAAAACCGATGGAGGGCAGCAGCGTCCGTCGAACCCTAATCTACAGCTACTGCGGTCGCCAACCCGCATGTCAAGCTTGGCGACTAAGGCATCATACCCTCCAAGATGACACAAGACATATTTACATTTCAGCCGTATGCAGTCCACTGCTGGACATAGGCCTCCCACAAATATGACTTGTATCATCTTGGGGGGTAATTGCAATAGTCGCCACGCTTGACAGGTGGGTTAGTGACCGCAGTAGCTGTAGATTGGGTTTCGACGGACGCTGCTGCCCGTCCGTAGGATGTTTTCCCTTTGTCGCCTCTTACGACACCCGCGAAAGGAGATGGGGTAGTGCTATTCTAGTCAGCCGGCATCACACGACATATTTGGGGGAGGCATGTCCAACAGTTACGGCTGAAATGATGATGTATTCAAAGTTGTATGTTCATGTATTTCTGGGTTAATCATATACTCGTATTTTGTATTGTTACACGGGAGCGATTATCTTTTGTCCCTTGAAATAGCTGAGCTCATAGCTTACTAGCCACTACCAGTGCCTAACAGTGCGAAAATAGGCACAGCGTTCCAAGCTTGGTAACAAAATATCGATACTGTTCAGATGTTTTATTTAAAGTTTCTAATTTACTTCGTATAATTTTGCTCGATATGCTTCTCTCCGTAACGAGGAGCATAATCATGAACCGTTTGCCTTGACTGACTGACGAAGGCCACGTCATCATTGTGATGATTGTTACGGAGGGGAACATGTCGAGCTCTATTCGACTTATAAAACGTCAGTTGCCCGTTCTGATACAATTAATATGGTTGTCTCAGTAGTTTTCTGTTTAAAATAACATTGTTCGTTTTCTTAATAAACGAACAAGGAATAAAATCAGAATGTCTGCTCTTTTTATAGGTAACTAGAAATGTTATGTCCGTAAAGAATGTTAAAAGAGAAAAACATTTCAAGTGAGCGCCGAGGTAAACATTAAATAGTGGACTAGCTCTGCTAATGGCAGAGACTTTCTCTACTAATGACATCGGAAAATCAACGTTAGACGGGATTGCAATTAGGCTCTCATCTCACGAGGCAACTCTTAAGCGACTAGTCTCATACGCGTAATCTACGCGTCGCTTGTGAGCCGCCATACACATGCACATGGTTTCGCACACGACGACACCTGTCCGACACGTTTGCCGGGAGTAAAAACAAAAATGGCGGCGAAACATAATTTTTAGGTGCAAAATTATACATATTTGCATAATCATAAGCTGCATGAGAAAGTATTTAACGGAAAAGGCGTAGTTTATTTATTTATTATTAGTAGTTATTAGACAAAATTTTAATTTGATAGGTAAGTATTATGTTTTATAAAATTAAGTTCTTTTAATATTCTTTAATAAATCTACGGGTGCATACAGAATCTTCTTTTACATTTCCGTTTTTTTTTCATATAAAACGTAGAGAACGAGAAGAACATCATCGTCTTCGTCGCTAGAATCACTCGACATTTTCGCACGAATGTTTTACTCCAAGTCTGTAAAAATAGTCTCAGGAGCGGTACCGAGAACATCGAAGTTCGTATATTTCGGGCATCTTTCTCTTTTACTCCAATTAAGGTGTCATGAGAGTGACAGAGACAATTGTCCGAAATTTACTAATATAGTTGTTCGCGGTAGATAGTGCCGCAGTTGAGACCACGAATTGTATTGCAGTTGCTTGTCAGTCGCCTCGTGAGCGAAGAGCCTCAAAGGTCGACTCGATACAGTGACGCAACAGTCTCGCAACAGATGACAATATTGTAGACACGTCACTGGGAGCTCAGGTAAAGTTACCTACAGGGATTGTTGAGCCATATTTGGGATTGTTGACGACCGGTCTGGCCTAGTGGGTAGTGACCCTGCCTATGAAGCCGAAGGTCCTGGGTTCGATTCCCAGTCGGGGCATTTATTTGTGTGATAAACACAGATATTTGTTCCTGAGTCATGGGTGTTTTCTATGTATTTAAGTATTTATATGTATCTATTTATTATATATATCGTCGCCTAGTACCTGCAACACAAGCCTTATTGAGCTTACCGTGGGACTAGGTCGATTTGTGTAAGAATGTCCTGAAATATTTATTTTATTTATTTATTTAATTTGAAGATTACCGTCACCTGGCGTAAAATTGAATCTTAGAATTAAGCCTCATGAAATGATTCACAGAATGAGATGTTTCCTGAACTTTTTAAGTTATTATTCATGTTAAACATTGCAACCACAGAACCGACTGCCGTTGGGCATAATGGTTCTCGAGTGAAGACAGATTAGCGTGGGCAGATTCCCCACAAGGTGGACCGACCGACCGACCTGGTACATATTGCGGAAATCATCTGAATGCGGGTGGCGCAAAACCACCGCGTTGAGGAAGGCCTGTGTCCAGCACTGGACGTCATTCGATTGATATGATGATAATGATTCTGTTAAATAGGCAGGATAGGTTAGATTGGATTTGTAATAATCCATAAAATGCTAGTTTCAGAAAAATACGAATTATGCCAAAAGAATATGTCAATAAATGATCTGCCAGAAAATGAACCATAATTTAGTCGCGTAATAGCTAACGTCTGTAGAATGTGTCCTGACGTTGTGTTACGTCCGTATTACATAAGACGATAAGAATACGAGTCTTTTACTAACACTCAAGTACATAATATGAAAGAGCAGGCCTGATATTAGTGAATATAAATTAAATTATTTTTTGATTTATTCGCTCAAGAAAAACATCCATTATTATTTCACAAGGGTGATCCACACAACCAGAACCGACACTCACACACACACACACATACACACACACACACACACACATAATCGGACTTGTTTACCCCAAGACACTGAACTTGTTGTATAAAAGCGCCTATAAAATACTTCACATGTACAATTTCCGTACCCAAATCTGTCTAAACTAACTTAACTTTTATCAGCAAGTTAAAAGAAAATCCCCGAACTTTGTATTTACAGTAAGAGACTCTTAAATCTTCGTGTTCTTGGACCATGAAACGGAAAAACTTTGCGATACTTATTCAATGTACTTACGGATGCTCGACTCCGGTGCTATCTTGACGCTTGCATTAGATTAAAATCGTATTTGTATATTTCCCTTATTTTGAAACGCCGTTGTTGTATTTGTAAAAATAAAGAAAGTGGGATTTAAGCTTACACCCCGCTTGATGACATTTTATATTACTGGTAATACTGTAAATAAAATACATTTTAAAATGGTGGTAAAACGGTGCCCAAAACCGTTTAATAATTAACAAGATTACATATACTTGATTAATTTCGACAGGTTCCGCTGTGTACGGGTGGCCGAATTGGTTAAGGCGTCAGCCGCGATAGCTGGAGATGCGGGTTCGAATTCCGTCTAGAACGCCGGAGGTCCTCGTCGCTTTTTCTTAAGTATATGTCACCTATTTCTACTTTTAAAATACATTTTCTTGATGATTTTTGGTATAAACAAGTTTATTCTATCATGTTATCTGAGAAATAGGACCCTAGAATGGCGACATCGCAGTCAAAAAACTTATAACGTTAAGTCGCAAAATAGATGAATTCTAGAAAAAACGCTACTATACGATATTTTAATTTCTGTATATGACCAGAGGATGTATCATGGAAGTTATCACCGACATACCAGAGGTAACTACTTAAAATTGCGTGATTGTAGAGATAGACACTGTCTTTATCTCGCTGTCACCTAGACAGCCAAGTATATTATTGCCCTGTTGAGATCTGTTGGACTGTTCGTTCATATTTGTATATTAGGCAGATCAGCAATAGACAAGTTACTTGCAACACAAATGACATGAAACACATGGAGCGGTTTTTCTCAAATAAGATTGACGCTGCGAGATGCCGCGGCGTGCCGATTATTATGCAGTCGCCGGGATAACGTCGAACGGCCGCCGCTTATGGGCCCTCACTCATGTGTATTGAGTTGCTTCAAAATGGAGACCTAGGTTCTCCGAAATATTTCGCTTCAGCTTGCGAAAATGTTACTCGTAGAGTGACTTATTATTATAATATATTTACTATACGGGACAACAACAGAGTATATTAAATAGGGCTACAATTTTGATAGTCTTATGACGTACGAGTATGTACAGTCAAGGTAAAAAATATCGATGCGGAAAAAGTTCCAAAATATGTAAACATGTGCTTTAATATTAAGGCAATAAGGTGCACGTATACATATTATGGCACTGTGTTCGCATCGATATATCTGACCTTGACTGTACCTCAATTACAGGCGGACACATAAAGACAGGACAGGACGTGACTTTGAGGTTTTCGATAACGAGTATCGAGTTTACTATCTCTACATCTCGTTCGCACTAAAATAATACAAGCGAGATGCACAGATAGTATCGAAAACCTCATTGCCACAACTCATGGTAAGGGTACAGTAGATTCCCGCGATCTTCCATGTCGTCACAAGGTGGACTAACGAATAAATTGAAATAATAACGATGGATTAGAATGACAGTAACACAAGCAGAATGTCCCAGTCGCCTTTTACTTGGTCAACTTTTTATTGAAATATTAAACATATTGGATGCTGTATTAGAGTGGGGTACAGTTCTTGGCACACGGCAAACTGCTCCATATATCTTGTACTATCTAGCTGCACGTTGATAGAATAAGTTTGGTTAGTGGTTCAGTCGCCATCAGATATATCGGAGCTGTGGAGGTGGTCAAAAATATCGGAACAACGCCTCTATTATCAAGGCGGTAAAGTGCATGTTCTGATATTTATGACTACCTCCACAGCTCCGATATATCTGATGGCGACTGTTCATGCGCGGCTCCTTTGAAATTACATAACTTCAAATTTTACACAAACGGGACATACAGGTGGCCTAGCAGTAAGAGCGTGTGACTTGCAATCCGGAGGTCGCAGGTTCAAACCCCTTCTCGTACCAATGTGTTTATCGGATCTTTTGTTCGAAATACCTGTGATCTGAGCCATTCTTTGTTTTACCGCCCTGGGTACGCAATATACTATTTTAATAGTATTTTCATGAAAAAATTGAAGAACAGCGTATCAGCATTCAATGAATGTCAAAATAGGATAATAACGAAAAATAAAAATCTTAAAAATTATCAAGAAAGAGTGGAATTCTAAGAATTTATTAATGCCTACAGAATGACTTTCGGCCATTAATATTTAAAGTCTTTTTAACGATATTTGTTACGTACATATAGCAATATAAACTCTCTCGGCCATTTATTATAATCATCATCATCATATCAGTCGAAGGACATCCGACCCGTTTTTGGGTCACTCAGTGGATTCTGTGAATTCCCGCGATCTTTGTCCCCGGGCCACCTTGTGAGGAGTCTGACAGATGCCCTCATCGCCTACGTGGTCTCCACTCGAGAACTATTACGCCCTAACGGCCATCGGTTCACGTGCAATATGTACCATCCACTGCCACTTGACGACCGGTCTGGCCTAGTGGGTAGTGACCCTGCCTATGAAGTCGATGGTCCTGGGTTCGATTCCTAGTCAGGGCATTTATTTGTGTGATGAGCACAGATATTTGTTCCCGGGTCATGGGGGTTTTCTATGTATTTAAGTATTTATATCTATCTATTATATAATTATATCGTTGTCTAGTACCTATAACACAAGCCTTTCTGAGCTTACCTTAGGACTAGGTCGATTTGTGTAACATTGTCAAAAAATAATAATAATAGAAGTATTAGCCCTGCCCCGTTGCCGGCGGCACTCTAGGTTAGGTTTTTTATAATATTTTTATTGTTTTGATACGTTTTAGATGTATTTTTATATTTTACTTTTATAAAAATGTTATAAAACCTAATCTAAGATGTAAAATGAATAAAATAAATAATAGAAGTATGATACTTCTGGAAACATAAGATATTTAGTATTATTCACAGTCACAACCACGGGGCAGCAGCTAGTTTGTTAGAAGAAATACAAGCACCTTATGGACACGCTTATAGAAAAGAAAACATATTATTATCCTGCCCCAATATTGAAACAAACAAAATATTGAAAACAAAAACAACCGCATCTAACGAATACTCTCAAAAGAAATCAAGTTCCATCTAATAAAAATATTTTCATACAGTCGACGAGCACTCTCGGGGTTGCGTTATCAAATAAGTTAAACTCAATAAGTTTCAGTGGAGACGTCCTGCGGGAGAGCCAAACAGGAAAAGTTCACACCTCGAAAAATGGGGGATTTACGGAGGCCGAGCTACCGGTACCGATGACTACCGGTACCGATGTCCCCGGAAGAGTTTGCAGTTAATGAAACTGTTTCCACCAAACGACCTTAGTCCGATCGGAACAGAAATCGTTTTACGGTATTTAAACAATATTTAAATCGAAAGAAAAATAGAAAAATTTTGCTCGAGGCGGGACTCGAACCCACAACCACTCGATCACTAGCCCAGTGCACTACCAATTGTGCTACACGAGTACCGCTTAGACTTGTCAAATTTTTCTATATATTCCTCGTCGTATACGTCATCATGGGTGACGTGTAAACACATCTACCGCCAGCGTTTTAAACACTTAACGGCATCGAAGTATCAATTTTCATTGAGAATTCATCGATAACAATGTGTGTGTGCCTTTAAAAAAAAATATTTTTATTTTTAAATATCGAAGATATTCGCTAGCAGACGTTTCTGCAAATTAAAAAAAAAAGTATTTAAACGATTATAATCATATATGTATTATTTTAAGTCTATATGAGTATTACCGAGCTACGACAGTAACAGCTTGACTTTTACATTTACTTTAACCACCTATGATTTCTAAATATGTATACAGTGTGTAAATCTTATACGGGCGCGAATTTCTTAACGGAGGGTAGAATATGACATAAGAAATATATTTAGATAACTCTATCTTAGAAATACAATCAAAATTTTATCCATATAAAACAATTCGGTCCGCAATATAATGCACCACACTCGAGTTTAAAACTAGTTGACAGTTAGTATCAAAAGCTTATATCGCGTAATGTTTGCAGTACATTACTGCTCAGAAATTTTACGAAAATTAATTACATATGTATAATAGGTAGGTAAAATAGTAAGGTAAAGAAAAGCCTGTTGGTTAATGATTATATTTGTAATCCTATGTCTGGTTTAATTCTTCGCCCGTATTAGACTTACACACAGTATGTATATATTATTTGGCACAACTCATCATTGGCATAATCCAATATCGTATACATTTTTATCTTTAAGTTTCTTTGTGAAAAATCTGCCAAGGAGAAGAAATAGCCAAGAAAACTACCCTTTGTAACGTCTCGCATCCGAGGTTACATCCCGTTTTTTCTAGAATAAAATTCCAAACCAAAAAAAAGAGAAATAGTGCTTTTGAAACGTAATATTTTATTTCTGCAGCCGCGCCACGAGGCAACTCGCAAGTTATTTTAAAATACTGTGAAAATAGCTCTCTTAATGGACGGACAAGGCAATGGATACTTAAATCATTGTTTTATAAAATATATCCAGGGTATTTCTTACAGGGATCATCATCATCATTTCTGCTGTAAATGCATTCAATTTGTTTTGCGGTTCAACGTGGCAACGCGGCAAGAGTGATGGCCATGGTGTATAAGTTTAGTTTTAATTTATGTTTTATAATTAGGTTTTTTGTAGTATTTTGTTTATTTTCAGTGCCTTTATATATAAATAAAACTATTTGTTTTATATTTTTTAACTATCATATATATGTCTGCAATAAACAAATTTTATAATACATATATATGTGTATATATTATAAATTCAAATTTTATAAATTAGAGCTTGGCTAACCAAATTTTGTTGACAGATATTTCGTTGTTGTATCACTAATTTTATTGTCTATGATTTAAAAAAAAGGCTAAAAGTCTGTTGTCAATTTATGTCATTCGTTTAAAATGTTCGCGGTGGCTACAGGACTATTTAAAAAAATATTAATAATGACGATACCAAGAGATATAATAATACCCACCTATTATTTAAGATAATAAACAATTACGAAAATGTGTGAAGTAGGCAAGAAGCGTTTTTCAAGGAAAAACTGCAATGTTTACAATTCGTAAACAATGTAGTAGGTTGGTACTCTATTAATCTTTTGATAATTTAAGTAAGATTTCTAACATTTGCCCATAAAATATTGTCGTCGGTTTCCGCTATTATAGTCATTCATTAAATAAAACGACTAAAACGGATTATATCGATTAGTCGACCCATTGACCACGAACGCGGTAGTGTTCGAAACGTCGGGACGTAATTTAAGATCAGTACACGAGATATAATCCATTTTAAGTAGTTTTATTTCATTTGCCTATACCTTTGATTTAAGTACAGTCAGCTGCAGAGATAAGTATATAAATCCCCCTTCATATAAACTTTGTATGCAGGGGGTATACTGTCTCTGCAGCTGTCTGTACGTATATATTATATTACTCTCATAAACAGGACAAGTGTGTAATGACACGGATAAATTAAAAGTTCTTGAAAATTCTGTTGGTGCAACCCATTTTTTAAAACAATTGGTAAGGACCCCGTTAGCGTAACTGTTTGCCTACATTAGCAGATAGTTTGGTGCAATCCGCCCTTAGTTCCTTACGTACCTTACGTGTGGACAGAAAATCAAAAATATTTGCTAGTATCAAAACTATACGTCCTACTATACAACGTGTGACCATCCTAAGATTTTATTCATTTCCCGCCAAAACATTGATTATTATTTCAATAGCCAGACTCTAACGATTAACACGGTTCTACTCACGTTTATTTAGTCACTCGCGCGACATGTGTCGGAGAACATAGGCCTCCATTTTCAAGCACTAAGAGTGCTGAGTGTCCGTTCGGTTCGCCGATCGCGTGAGTAGAACCGTGTTAATCGTTTATTTATATAATATGTCTCAAATTTTAAATAATTAATGGAACTCACTTATTAAAACTATTAATTGAGTCAGTAAGCATAGCATCTGTGGAAATAGTAAGTACTTGTTTAACAAATTAATGCACATATTATTATAATGCTATTAATATTTATGGACCCGGGTATGTCCTTAAACTACGTCCAACAATGAGAGGTAGGGCACAGCGAAGTACCATCACGCTTGAATCTGGAGAAGCCCAACTGGGGCAGTACCTTCTCCTTACAGAAGACCACAGCCATAATAGCACTGCTACCTTTCAGGTATGTAGTGTTGTGTTCCTGATGGTGAATAAGGTTCCCAGAGCTCCAACCCACTTATAGGTCGGCAACGCGCTTGTGACTCCCTTGGTGTTGCGAGTGCCCATGGGCGACGGTAATTGTTTACCATCAGGCAATCCGACTGCTCGTTTGCCACCTTTGTCATAAAAAAAATATATATATTTATTAAAATGTTTAGATAACTGTCTAGCGGGTTCTAAACAACAACTGAGTCTCGGAAAGCGAACAGATGAATGTTTTCGTAAAGAAAATACATATAATGTTCCAGAAAAACCCATCACTATTATCCCACGATTACACTCATAAGAGGCTTAAGTACACCAAAAACTCGTTTGAATTTGGAATCTATTGCCCGGGAATACGATATGTAATTGAATGTATTTGTCGATGACTTTTACGTCGACCGATCGACCGGAACAATTCTTACTGGAGACTAAATCTTAACTCAATAAGTTCAAAAGGACTTTAGATAATGGAACTCATAAAACCCGTAAAGGTTCAAAAGAGACAAGTCTTTAAGAGTTCTCTGATTGGTTGTTAAGTACCGTTCATTATTACGCATGAATGAACACGGTTTTCACTTTTAATTTCTTTCAGGGAACATTTAAAATATTGTTATTTTTAATGAATTGCCGTAATTTTTAATTTGTCGGGCGATTTCTTTATTCTTGGCTGTATTTAATTTTGCGTTGATACGCTTACTACTGGTGGAACCTTAAAAAATTAAGGCTCACTTGATGAATTAGAAGGCCAACGATATGGAAGATTATTCGTAAAATATAATTTGGTATTCGTTAAGAGATGGGCCTTTGATTCGCAGAATTAACTTTGTATAAAAATTTGTAATTTATTCATGTTATTTTTTGTTTTACCCGCATACCTGGGAATTTTCAGAAAATATCCCTAATTAGCGTGACTTACTGAAAAATTAACTATATCAGTTTTGTGACGATAATTAATTTCCATACAGAGTTCATGCATAATTATCATCACAAAAGTGACATATATAACGTTTTTACGTCTCGTTAATGGGGGGCTCTTTCTGAAAACTCCCCCCTACCTCTCGTCCACGTTCGTCCACAGCCAGCCATCTCTGAGCATGGGGTGTTTAATGTTATAGACAGTATGGCTTGACTTTATCTCATGCTCTCAACACCGCCGGACAAAATACGCAGTCACATCGCATCTTTCTTAGGCCACGGTCGTTTAGCCCCCGCCCGCGGCGTGTAGCGTCTGCTCGTAGACACTGGACGCCGCCGACAGCGAGTGTTTGGACGTTTTGAGAACCTAACGCAGCGGCGCCCATTTTCGAGGGTTTGACTAAATGTTTGGCTAATAATTTTTCATTGAAATTGTCCATATTCAGCCAGCGTCCACTCGTCGCAATTCGCCAAAATAACTCAAGACACGGCGGCCAGCGGGCGGCAGTCGCGGGCGGCGGGGAAACGTCGCACGTAGCGGGCGAAGACGACCGCTCGTGAACATTCCCCAACATGTCATACCGACGCCGCGGGCGACGGGCCGCTGTCGGCCGCGGGCGGCGCTTTAAAACGACCGTGGTCTTATGGGGCACGTCACGGCGTACACGTTGCGTCTGCGTATATTGAGCAGGGATGTGGAGACCATGTGGTAACAACGGCACGCATACGATGCGTCACTGCGATTCCGTACCGTCTGCGTATTTTAAACAGCGCTGTGACGCCTCTCTAAAAATAATCGAGATTATGAGACCATATGAATCAGTTCCGTAAATTAAGCTTCTTGTACAGTAAAGTTAAGTAACCTAAATTAACCAAAACATTCTAGGTTCACCGACAATTAATTGCTCTTTTGTTCCTTCAGGCTTCAACATTAAAATACAGTCATTAGAGTTAAAAAAGGCTTTCTACAGCAATAAAGCCTCCACCAGTGGTCGCGTCCTGTTCAGCATTCCGGCCCACAGGGAGTAATGAAAAAGTTGTAAGCCAAAACTACTCCGCTGCAATGAAATGAGCTTAAGTTTTAAGAAATCCATTCTATATGGGTGGGTATTTTTAAAAATACATTGTTTTTCACAGTGCTCTAGGTTACTGCAAGACTGGGAGTCTTCAGAAAAAATTGTACGCAAGAAGAAGGAGTTGTTAAGAAAAGTTAAATCGCTGTTGAGGTTGGTACTACCAGAAAAATGTTGGTAGTAATGATATAATAACATGGCACTCGGTAAAGGCTAATTTTATGCAATTTTGTAGGCGCTGCAACCCTTTCTTTTATAACCCATATAGATTATGGACCGTGAGCGTAATATTAATGCACATTGAAGTTAAAATAGACAAATTGAGATTTAAAGTAGGCATGGTAGGAATGCAATATTTTGAATGGAAAGTATTTAACCGACTTCAAAAAAAGGAGGAGGTTGTGTAATAATACACATTCCGTGAAAATAAATACCTATGGAGCAACAATTCCAGGAAGCCAAGTAACGAAATTTAGGAAGGGTTGGAATCGAAAACGGGGAATAGATCGGAAGCAACTTAATTGTAAATCAATTTGGTGAAACTTGATCCGCGCCCGCGCCGCGCTCCGGCTCTGAGTTGTTACAATATTATTTACGAGTACTTTATGTAACTTCTATTTTTAAAACCTACGGAACGTTTTGTTATTATTATTTATTGTTCAGAACACAGTCATACATAAAAAGATAGATGTAAATTACAAACATTTGTAAAAACTAGCAATTTTTGAGCGTCGAGTACTTGAATGGTGACATTTTAAAAGAAACAAAGTAATGGCACTACAAACAACTATAATTATTTATAGATATTTATTATTTATCATTTCCCGCGGGAGGAGATCCCCATTTCCTCCCACGGGTGTCGTAAGAGGCGACAAAGGGAAAAAAACCGACGGATGGGCAGCTGCGTCCGTCGCTATCCATTATATGGCTACTGCGGTCGCCAACCCGCCTGCCAAGCGTGGCGACTATGGCAACTACTCCCCAAGATGATACAAGTCATATTTGGGGGAGGCCTATGTCCAGCAGTTGACGATTTAACGGCTGAAGTGTAACATTTCACGATTAAAATAGCAATTTGCTTGATTTTCTAAATGTACTTTCGCATGAGGATTTGATAGTTATTTTGACCATACTTTTACGATTTTTTTTTTTATGACATAAGGTGGCAAACGAGCAAATGGATTGCCTGATGGTAAGCAATTACCGTCGCCCATAGGCATCCGCAACACCAGGGGAGTCACAAGCGCGTTGCCGACCTTTAAGGGGGGTTAGAGCTCTGGGAACCTTACTCACCATCAGGAATACAACACTACATACCTCAAAGGTAGCAGTGCTATTATGACTGTGGCCTTCTGTAAGGAGGAGGTACTTCCCCAGTTGGGCTTCTCCAGACTCGAGCGTGATGGTACTTCGCTGTGCCCTACCTCTCATTGTCGGACGTAGTTTAAGGACATACCCGGGTCCAAAATTGATCCGATACTGACATTTCATTTCATCCTCGCATAAAACACGTATGATTGACATAATTTATAAAAGCTTGTCAAGTAGCCAATTCAAGAAGAATAGCGAATGTACCAAAACACTCACAACCCCCGCGAACCTACAGCACTACGAGTATATCGTAAAGGTAAAGAGCCACTTAGTAACTCTGTATCTAACTTTTATTAGAATTCTTAGCAGTCCAATAACCTCACACTCGACTGGCGCCGGCGGAGGAAAAAACGCCGGCTGATCAAGTGGAAAATTACTTGAAAGCAGTACCTCTTAAGCGGCTACACACAGGCGCGAAGGGCGGAGAGCAGTGTAGCCATGCAACTAGGAGAAGCTCTAAGTCCAAAGTTGCGAAATCTCTTGCCCGGAATGCTCCGAGTTTAACTTATGCAAGGGTTGAGTGCTGAAACTCGATAAATCGATATTTAATTGAAGTTCTCGTAACGATGTAACGCAATTTCTGGTATAGTTCTTAAATCTAAATCCTGTTGTTTTAGCTTATCGGATGTTACCATACCTCGTTAAATGATTATGCAAACAAATAGAAAGCCTATAGCCTTAGTCAAAAGTATAGAGCACACACTTTTTCTCTTCTAACTCTAAAACCATCTTTTTCTAAATGCTGATATTTCAAACCTAAATGAATGACACCACAAGAATACATAAGAAAACAAAAAGCAGAAGAGGAACGCCCGCGTGGGTGTTCGGGTGGTCCAATTGGTTAAGGCGTCAGCCGCAATAGCTGGAGATGTGGGTTCAAATCCTTCCTACCTCTCCTTCCTTCTTCTCGTCACTGTTTCTTCGGATTTGAACCTAAGACCGTCGGCTCCATAGGAAGTCACTAGCTCACTACCCACTAGGCCAGACCTATCGTCAGAAAAAGAATCATATACTTACATATATGATTCCTTACATTCGTTTAGCACACCTTACTGATGCTACTACTATTAGACTCAACCCGCATGCTCGGAGATCGCTCGCAATGGCGGCTTGTGTGGGACACTTATGTCCAGCATTGTACATTGTACTAGTATGAGACTGAAATGAAACGTAACTCATAGAAATGTAGGAAAAATGCTGCGAATTTCTCCACCTTACTCCTTTAGGCAAGCCTCTGTAGCTCAGTTGGTAGAGCGATGGGCATGTATACCCGAGTCGCGAGTTCGAGTCTCGCCCGAGGCAGTTGAATTTTCCATTTTTCTTTTATTTCCAAGAATGATGGTGTCGTTAGCAGACGGTGCTGCTTAAAATGAAACATGTTAGCCGCAGGGGGGAGCTCTGTGTCTCTCGCCTCACGGGATGACAGCGTCACGCCGTGGACGGTCTTTTTAGCTCATTCGATTATTCTGGAAGCGGAAAATATGTCCTCGTTGTCGTGCCAGTGATCCGCTTCAGCTGGCATATTGGCAGCGAGCTCAATCCTGCGTGCTTCCCAGAAAGAGAAAAATTCAATTATAGAATTATTTTCCCCATATATTTTTTTATACGACGATGGCAAACAAGCATATGGCCCGCCTGATGGTAAGCAGTTACCGTAGCCTATGGAAGCAAACAAACCAGAGGATTCATATGCGTAATTAACATGTTGTTGGAGCTCTGAGAACCTTACATAATTACCATCAGGAACACAACACGACATACCTGAAAGGCAGCAGTGTTATTATGGCTGTGGTCTTCAAAGGAGAAGGTACTTCCCAAGTTGGGCTTCTCCAGTCTCGAGCGTGATGGTACTTCGCTGTGCCCTACCTCTCATTGTTCGACGTAGTTTAAGGACATACCCGGGTCTAAATACTACTCTCAGTTATCTTTATTCATTTTGACTTCTAAACTAAAAATATACTATGTGTATTTCTACATTTAGAACTGAAATCTCAAACATATCAAGATCACAACTAAAAAACATAAAATATATATTTACGGCAACGGGGCAAGGTCCAAGCTGTCCATGAAACCGCCGAATTACGCGCGCTGCCTTCTGAATTCGACCCTTGATCCAACCACAACCGCGTAGCGAGAGTCTTTAGATGTTGGTCGAGGCTCTTCGCTATGAGACCGTTCACGGATATAACTATTGGTAATGATCTCCGAATCAACCACATGGAGGGTACTATAGCACAAAGTGATTCATGACCCACCTAGCCGACAAACGGTATGAAAGTGTCATTCATTAAATTGATTTGACATTTTCAACCATTTGCGATTATTTGGGTCATGAATCACTTTGTTCGATATTACCTCAAGAGGTAACCGCCATGTGGGAAAGTACTAGGGTACGTGCATTTTAGGTACTTGCTTGCCTGGTTCTTCTCGGTATACCGAGAAGAATGGAGCGATTCGAGCGTGAACATATAGGTAATTATATTCACGCTATTAAGTATGACGACCGCTTTGGCCTAGTGGGTAGTGACCCTGCCTATGAAGCCAATGGTCCTGGGTTCGATTCCCAGTCAGGGCATTTATTTGTGATGAGCACAGATATTTGCCCCTGAGTCATGGGTGTTTTCAATGTATTTAAGTATTTATATGTATCTAATCTATTATATATATCGTCGTCTAGTAGCTACAACACAAGCCTTACTGAGCTTACCGTAGGACTAGGTCGATTTGTGTCAGATTGTCCGGAAATATTTATTTATTTATGTACTCTCTGTGTTATTGTTATTCGTTGCGGTTTATTATGTGTTATATATTTACTAGCTTCTACCGCGACGTCGTCTGCGTAAGATCCCACGGGAACGCATTACATGGAAATGAAGTATCCTATATCTCAATTCAGATCTAGTTCACAAACTTTCACATCATATTTAGATACTGTATATTGAGTAGTGGTTTCATATTGGTTCGCATAATTTCAATTGGCATTGTTTTTCTGTAAGTGTGAAATTATCAAGACATTATTAGGCTTCAAATAAATGTAACCGATATGGTCCTTCGTATCGCTATCGGCAGTGGGCGGGGCACATTGCACATACAACCGATGGCCGGTGGGGCATAAAGAGGTTCCTGATGATGATGATGTGTAAACGGAGAACATTCTGTACAATCGTCGTAAAATCAGTTGGTCACATGGAGGATACTTTGGGATACTAATGAAAACACAAGTTGCAAAAATATGAAAAATATATAATTGATTTTTATTATAAATTGTTGTACTTCATTTAATGCTAAATATCTCTTTGTAATAATTATTTGATTGAACACGTAACTAATAAATTCATTTTGAGATAACTACTAAGTACAGTCAGCATCAAAAATAAGTGATACAATGTGTGTACCCAGACAAAGTTTCAAAATGACGACAAAAAATTACGACAGGTAGTGAGTAGTGACCCTGCCTCTGAAGCCGACGATCCTGGGTTCTATTCCAAGAAAGCCCATATATTTGTGTAATGAGTATATGAGTCATGGGTGTTTTCTACACATGTATTTGTACATGATATATCGTTGGCTGACTACAAATACAATACAAAGTCCAAAATAATACAAAATATGTACCTACCACACTAGCCTTCTTGAGCTTACCGTGGTGCTGAGTAATTTTATGTATGTACTATAATATATATTTATTCTTTATACTTAGAACACAGCATTGAACAGATGTGTATTTTCTTAGTAATAAATGCACCTAGTCTTTACTTGTCATAATCTATAAATTAATAGTTATATTAAAACAAAACAATATGCTTAATTTACGCATATTGTTCTTTAAGCAACCTTCTCAACAACTTCCCAGAAGGATTTTTCGGAAGACTATCTAAGATAACTACGTCTTTTAATCTTTTGAACTTTGCTACTCGTGTTGCCACGAAACTTTTGATATCTTCGACATCTGCTTTCTGTCCATCTTTCAAGACTATGAAAGCCTTTGGCGCCTCTCCTGTTCTGTCATCAGGTACTCCCACCACGCCAGCATCCAGAACTGATGGATGTTCTTTCAGTACGCTTTCCAGTTCGGCTGGTGGCACTTGTAACCCTTTCACCTGGAAATATGTGCATATTGTTTCAAATCATACTTTAACCCAGCTGCATATTGTTTGCCCGACACCAAAATCAAAAGTAATTGCATATAATTGTCATAAAAAATTGATTTGTTCAAATAGTCCAAAAGTACTTATCAAGTAAAGTAATAAAGAAAACAATTATTTGTTGCTTTTCAGTGGGATAAAATTTATCTAACGTTTGCCATGTCTTTTGAACAAGAGTGGGTTTAATCTTACCTTAATAAGTTCTTTGAGCCTGTCTGATATGGTGACTGCCCCGTGTTCGTCCAAAGAGGCCAAATCCCCACTTCTGAACCAGCCCTGTTCGTCTATGGCACTGTTGGTAGCTTCTGGGTTGTTTCTGTATCCACTCATCACTTGAGGTCCTCGGATCAACAGCTCACCAACCTGTTCATATTGTATTTATTATAATTGCATGTGGTCTAACATGATTTTATTGTTTAATATGTTCAAGCATTGCCCGGGACACAGGAATTGCACGATTTAATTCCGCCATATCCGTTCTACCACCACCGGACGTCCAGGCGAGGGGAGCGGTTTGATATTTACATTGTGAAAATTCCATTCATTCGCACGAAGCGATTCGCTTCTACCTTCTCAATGTGGACTGCTAAGGAACGGAATTCGCTCTCATTGTCTTCTCGTCGACACTTACCATCAGGTGTGAGGCCAAACGCTGGTCAGTCGTGTATAAAAAAAAGAACCGGAAGGCGCAGCATGGGAAGACCCACCACAAGGTTCGCCGACGACATAGTAAAGTTAGCAGGAATCCACTGGTGGTGCAAAACCGGTTACTGTGGGATGCTATTTCCATCAGTGGACTTCCTTCGGCTAATATGATGATGATGGTATTCGATACTTTCCTCATTAGGTCCAAGGTTCCTCATGTCTGAGTCCACTATCCTCAGCTCGGTGTTAGGAATTGCAAAACCCGCAGTCATATAATTAGTTGCTCCAGGGACGGTAGTAGTCACCAGCGGCGAAGTCTCGGTCAGCCCGTACAAGTGGATGAAGTTCACATCCGGCTACAATAAAGAGTTTGGTTATGACTGGATAGGAGATTCTCTAAAGTTGTGTCTTCGCATTCAAGTGTGTTTTTCAAAAAAAAATGTGGTGAAATGGGCGTTGAATTGAATTGAACCCAATTCGGATGTAATTTACTTTGCTTTAATAAAAGAGGGGCATACGTCCTAGAAAATATACGGTACATGTAACCTTTCTTGTTGAGCCAATTTGACTTACACTTCTACTATATCACTAACATAGTAAAGTACATGAAAATAAGTAGTTACCTTACACTTGTCCAGGAATCTATCGATGTCCTGCTTTGGTAATGGCGCTGCTCCAGAAACTGCTCTTTCTACATAAGCTAAATGCTCTTTTTTTGATTCTGGATGGGAACCCAAAAATAATACTGAAAAGGAATTGGAATGCTTAGATTTTTCAAAGTTACTTGACTAAACCGGTAATAAACTAAAGATTGGAAACTTTATTCAAGACAGTCACAAACATAAAGGCGGAGGACTAGATTAAGTGAGCATTACGACAGGTCTGGCTTAGTGGGTAGCGACCCTGTCCATGAAATGAAGCCGATGGTCCTGGGTACAAATCCCAGTGAAGGCATTTATTTGTTTGATGAGCACAGATATTTGTTTCTCAGTCATAAGTGTGTTCTGTGCATTTAAGTATTTCTATAATTATGAATGTGAGCATACACAACATTAACCTTCTTCAGTTTACCGTGGGGCTCAGTCAAGTTGTATCAAGGTATCCTGTAATATTTATTGTTAAAATGCTTCTCGCGTCAGAGGTGTAGGGTTGGAACCGGTGTAGTTTTTACTTTTCTTCTTTTGTATACTCGACGTGTAAAAGTGCACTTGTGGCTTACTTACTGAATAAACGTTTGAGTTTGAGTTATGTAACTCAGTATAATTACGTAACAGAGCACAAAAAGCTAAATAGAAACAAAAATAAAACAGCTATTGTTTCATAGCACTTATGAAACAAAAGCTGGTTTATTTATGAGACAAAAAAAAAACGAAAGAATTACACAAAAACACAAAAAGGAGTCAAACTCAATAATATGAAATTGTAAAAAATCAATATCTGAAGTTTATGTATGCAATGCTCCATGAATGCATACGTAATAAAGTTCAAAATAATACTCACGAATGGGAGGAACAATGTACAGCAGGCTAATTTTATGATCCTTCAGAGTAGATAGAAAAGTGTTAGGCTGGAACTTGGGCAAGGTTACTATTTTGGCTCCTATGGATAACTTGTGGAGTGTGATAATGGATAATCCATAGATATGGTACATCGGCAGCACGGCTATAATGGAATCTTGGTGTGTAGCTGCAAGTTAAACAGAAATTGATTTAAATCCACTTGAAGAGTTTAATGAAGTTGATTGGTAATTTTTCAGTAACGTAGTTAATTTACTGAGTCTTACATTATTTCTTAGTTAATATTCCATTTTGTGTAAATAAAGTTTGCATTGTATGTCAATTTCATAGTAAAAAAAAATAAGTGTTGGAATCAATTCTGCTAAGTCACGGAGTATTTTCCGAAATATTGGGAACTTGAAAACACAATTCAACATGGTATTGAAATACTCCTTTAGTATTAGTAGTTAGTTGTTTTGTCAGTGATCATGGTAGCTTAAAATCCATGTATATTTGAGACTTTGATTTAACAGGCATGATACCTGTTCTCATGTGGTATATATTCACAACTCTCATCTTTTACTATAATAATATTTTTATTATCTGAAGCATCCAATTTAACTTTACCTGTAGTATCGCGATATTGTTTAACTCCTTCAACATCGGCTTGTATGCAGTTTACAACTATATTCCTTTGCGTCAATTCTACGCCTTTAGGTAGACCGGTTGTTCCACTAGAATATGGCAGGATGGCCACGTCATCTGCGGTCTTCTTCACCTCGTTAAGAACACTATGGTCTACATCAGTTGTTAACTCTCTAAGAGAAATAGTGTTCGGAACGAAGTTATTATTTTCTGTTATACATATTACTGGAATGTTCATTTTGGCTAATTTTAGAGATTCTCTGATGACATCAATCGTATCTGTGTTACTAATTATAATTTTAGGTTTGGAGAGTATCAATTGTCTTTGAACTTCATCTGAAAACAAGTTTAACCAAGTTATTACTACATGTTGAAATATATGACATATACTTAAGAAAAAGTGACGAGCTCCTCCGGTGTCCGACGCAGGGTTTAAATCCGCATACCCATTTCATCTTAAGTTATTATTAGATATTTGCACAAAGCGCCATCTGTCGAGTACCGTGTGTAGTTATTTTGCGGGCGTTTGCCAGCGAACAAATTATATGCAACTGAGATTTATTGCGCCTGTGAAACACTACGTAGCACTAGTACCTTAGAAATGCGGGAACTATATATTTTATAGGCATTGTCTATCCAAGTCTTATTACTTTTTTTTTTTTTTTATGCAAGACTGACCAACGTTTGGTAAGTGACGACGAGGTCGAAGGTGTAGCACGCTGGTTCAGTAACAGCCTATTCACTCTTGACTTGAAGAGACCCAAATTATATCTTGCCGGGAATACAGACGAAGGGAGCGAATTCCATTCCTTAGCAGTCCGCATTAGGAAGGTAGAAGCGAATCGCTTCGTGCGAATGAATGGAATATTCACAACGTAAGGATGAAACTGCTCCCCTCGCCTGGACGTCCGGTGATGGAACGGAGATGGCGGAATTAAATCGTGCAATTCCTGAGCACACTCTCCAAAATGTATCCTGTAAAACACAGACAAACTAGCAACCTTGCGGCGATGCTCAAGGCTCTGCAACCTTACACTCACTAATTTAGGATCGCCAATGAGTCTGCGAGCTCGGCGTTCTATTGAATCCAAAGCGGCCAGCTGATACTTGGCAGACCCGTCCCAAAGGTGGCAACAGTACTCCATACACGACCGAACCTGCGCTTGGTAAAGTGTTAGGAGCTGTTCCGGCATGAAGTACCGCTTCACCCTACGTAAGACTCCTAGTTTTTTAGCAGCGGATTTCGCTTTGGCCTCAATAGTGGTGCCGAAGTTCAGCTTAGTGTTTACTTAAGAAAAAACTAACCCACCGCTGCTAACTTACGAGCTGTGTATATGGGGTTGACCGTGGTCAACTCTGCCCCAGCTGTCAGTATCCCCAGTATAGCGAGCACATAGTCTGGCGAGTTTGGCATCATGGTACATATGACGTCACCGTCTCTCACGCCCAGTTTGGTGCGGAGTTGCGACGCCAAGTTCCGGGAGTACTTGTATAGTTGATGGTAGGTGTATGAGCGATTTGTTACTCCACATATCTATAAAAAAATGTGTTATCAATACACCAATGCTGATATTAAATTGCCTTTCCATAATGAATTGCATTATTTGAAGGTCGAAAATAATTAAGATTTATCGCCTAGTGCCCGACCGAAATAAGTAGTTTTGCCGAAAACGAATATAATAAATTCATTTTCATTTAATATTCGATAACTTGTATCTATAATAAGCTCATAAAAATGTTTTAGATAATGTCAATTTTATAATGTAATTGCATCCAGGAAATCCGAAATGGGCAAACTGTTGATACCAATATTGTAAATATGATAAGAGGTACACAGTTTGACAATAAATATATCTTTATCTTTAATCTTTATCTGTAGAATCCAGATGTTTTAGAAAAATCTGGAAAAAACTAAAGCATCACACCAGTACACACATTTACGTTTTTTTCTTTAAATAAACTCACAAAGAAATACTACAAATCACCATCACTAAATGCCAGCAGAACGCGAGCAAGATGATGATGATCTTGCTCGCGTTCTGCTGGCATTTAGTCTGCACTGGCGCTACGGGTCTGCAAATATCAAATGATATTTCGTACATAGCTTCCGAAAAACTCATTGGTACAAGCCTGCGATATCCGGACTGTAAGCCGCATGCTCTTACCGCTAGGACACAAGCGCTACCACTAACAAAAGCACCAAAAAACAACGCGTGTTGCCCTACTCAACAATGTATTCAATCTTAAGGGAATCCCATCATCTCCTTAAAATCTGGAGCATCTCTTCACACCGGCAATATCTCCATAGCAATTGTCGGTCGCATAAGCAAGTTGGTTTATCTGGTAGCCACTAATTGACTAGCCACGTAATAAAAAAACAATATTATTGTTGTTATCACAAGTATGATAACTGTTATCAAATAGCAAGTCATTAACAAAATACAAGCAGATAAGTGTTTAATTAACATCAGAGCCGACTGCTAGGTTCAGCCCATACAGAACTGTGATATACCTAATAAGTACGTAAATGTCAAATTGGACATGATTATGAATGATTTTTTTTATTATTTATTTAAGGAGCACCAACAGCTATTACATGAACAATAAGCATTAAAAATAAAAAAAAAACAAAGAGCCAATTACAGGAACAAAGGTACAAAGATGTACATTTGTGCCAAGCACTCATGTCACCGCACGTACAAATAAAATAAAAAAATATAAAACAGTAACATATTAACATAAAAATTGAAACTTAACGACTTCGCTAACTATCTATACAGTCTATATATTATGAGATCAATTTTGAATGAAATGACGGGCATGAAATTTGACCGCTCGGTACAATCGGACCTAAGAACCTAAGTGGTAAGAAAGTGTAACATTTGTAACAATATTTTTTTATTCCCCCTTAATATCTTTAAACCTCTGGTGATTTAAGGAACCACTGGCGCCATCTATTCGAGCCTGCGGGAGTCGATACCGACATCGACACGAGAGGGGTTGATATCAAATTCCCGCGGCTGTTGGGTGTCGCTAATATCGCCTTGTCGGATAATCATCGGAAATCGATAAATTTAATATATCGATTTTGTCCTTTAGTAAAATCCTTATATTTTATTTCAAATAATTAATTACATTTGGGTCTTTTTTCTATTAAATAAACTTCGAGTATATTCCGGTAAATGTGATGCAGCTTGTCGATTCCTTGGTTTTGTCTTCGCTGTGGTCAACCTGCGTTTCAGTTGTCAAATCTGACAGCGTCACCGCTATGGAAAGAGGAGTGAGCTTGTTTGCGAACGCGGAGGGAGAAGCCTCCCAAAATATTGTAATCTGGTCCCATCGGCCTTTTGAGTGAGTTTTTTTATCTATCCTTGGTTGTATTTCCATCGAGGAATATAAATATTAATGGCAGTTGTGATTATTTATTTTCAGTCCCGGCATCTTGTGTCCGTCCTGTGACTCGGTAGCCTAGCCAAACGACGACCTAGTAGGCCCCGACGCATTGACATGATATCAGAATAAGTTAAGAGAGATTCTTTTCTGCGAAGGGGCCTACTATATACCCGCCTTACCAGCCTACGATCACCATTACTTGTCTTCTGGCCGCGCTGTCGCGCCTTACTTCGGTGCTTCGCCTGCAGGAGGTAGCCGCCAGCGGCTCCGCGGACAGGCCTTCCCCGGAAGCTGCTGAGCCGGACCCTTTTCGGCCCCAGGTCACCGTAGCGAGGTCAGACGTATTACCCCTATCTCGATTTTCTCAGAAATGACTGAGATGGCGCCCTTCTAGTGAATTTTAGTTGTTTACGTGGCAGTGGTAGCAAGTACTAAGAGTCAAGTTAGTTAGCCCACAGAGTCTCTCCCTTATGGCTTCATTATAGCCTTTAATTTAAACCCATTTAAGCTCACGAGCTAGTCGGCACCATTAGTTTAATATTTCATAAATAAACCTTTAAAATATATCTCTTTGTTTTTTTTACATATATTTAACCTCTAGGGCCCTCATCCCCCTAGAGCAAAACTCATATGTAACAGTGGCGCCCAACGTGGGGCTATATTAACTAACTTTCTTGGGTCACAGTATTTCGTTAGCCCGAGGAAATCTTAGTGCTTGTACCACTTGCTACTTGTTGTGTTTTCCTTATTGCTGAAGTGTGTTTTAATGTTATCTACACTTTCTATGAATTTAAATTTAATTACTGCTCACATAATTAGTGGTAATTTGGAAACATTGTGAGCACATGTGCGTTGCCATGTGGTTTTTTGAACACAGTTGAATTGTGTAATAGTGTGAATTTAAAAGTTAAACTTAATTGAAGTTTCAAACACTACCTATTTTTACAAAATTTAAAATTATTGTAAGTTTTGTTAATATTTTTTTTTTCAAAACTATAAGACAAGTGATTTAGTTACACTGAATTTTATGTACTTCAGTGGATAACTATTGTTGATGCTTATTTTGGTGTCTTATTAGTAATTTAAAACTAAACTTATTGTTAAATAGTTAGCAGTCAAAACAAGTATTAGTTTATTGACAGCTATAATGTACAAACACTATTTCTTTTCAAGAATTCCTATATTCAAGTCTAAGTTATTCTTGTATCTGATAATTCAATTTATTTTGATTTTTTTTTTTGGTGACTAGTCAGTCAAGTACTAAAGTGCTGTTATGTTATGTCTTTAGCTAATTCTATATTTAAATTTGAATTTTCAGTTGAGAGGTTTAACAGTTACTTAAAATAATATAATTAGGTATATACCTTTGTTGTTTACTGGATAGTCAGTTAAATAAAAAACATAATTTTGCTTGGTAGTTTGGAGCAAAGGTGTTACTGCTTCACATTAATATAATGTTTAAAATGTTTCCTTTTACCTATTGAGAGTGATTGTGTATTTTTGCTTTAATTTAAACTTAGCACTACCTACCTTTTATTTACCATATTAAATTTAATTTACTACCTACATAAAGATGATTTCGAAGTTGTAAAGAGTTTCAAAGGTGAAATTATTTAATTTATTACCTACTTATATTAAAAATTAAAGTTGTGTTGATAAGGAGTTACATACAGTTGTACACATTTTCTTGTTACAATTTTTACATTATAAAAAAAAAAAAATACTATTGAATGTTACGGAAGGTGAAGTCATTGAACTTATTATTCATTAAACGATGTATTGAGAAGTTGTGGAGTACAGTTGACTGCATTAAAGTCGACTTATATATTTGTACAATTTAAATATTATTATACTTTTTACCCTAATTAAAGGACATACATTCTTTAGATACTTATTGTAAAGGCTTAAGGGAGAGTTATTTATGATAATTTATTACGTTTTCAATGATCACTGCCCGTTAATACTTTTTTACAACTACCCTTTTTTTTGAGTTTTGTTGTTGGAGTTTTTGAGTTGTTTTGATGGGAGTAACTAATAATTACCTATTATTTACACATTCTTTTCTCGACTTATCCTCGAGATTTCTTTTAGTTTTGATGGAGATTTGATGGAGTTTGGAGTATTTTACCGTTTATTTTAGATGCCGCAACTGCTGTTGATGAATGTTTTGCTACGTTGTGTTATGTTGGGTGTTATGTTTTATATGAGGTTTAAACCTTATTTTCGATCGTTTTCGGAGAAAACACGTAAACTCCGAAAGCGTGGTGTGTTGTACGTTTCGGTGTTTACTTTATGTTCGATCGTTCTCGGAGCAAACTAGTTAACTCCGAGTTCGTGGTTTGTTGTTGGGTGAAGTGGGCGATTTAAAGTTCTCTTCACGTGGTTTTGTGAGTAGGCGATATAAAGCTACTTCACGTTTCTTCACTTTTCTGTTTCGAGTCATGGTGGATTTAAACACATGCACTCTTAATAGTTAGTGTCGTATTACTAGTGCTTCTGCGGTAGTGGCCTTAAAGCCCTATGCGTGAACACTAGGTTTTTTTTGTGTTGTTGTGGTGGGTGTGTTGTGGTAGCCGCTTTAAAGGCTATGCGCAAGCATCGTTTTTTATTTGTGTCTGTTCCTGTAGTGTACCGTCTTGTGTCGCATTAGACGCAGACTGGATAGTCGTTCTGACTGCCTATAGGGACTTACCATTGTGCAGTTTTGTAGTGTGTTGCAGACGTGTTGTCGGTCGTTAAGTTTTTGTCAACAGCAGGATGCTATCTAAGCAATGACATTACAGTGTTAATGTTGAGTGATTCGTAAACTTTCACCTCTAGTGTACGAGTTGGAAGACTATAATAGTGGGAAGAACTTAGGATCCTGGCATGTCCAGAATCTTAAGAGCTTTCAAGCTAATTAATTAATTTAATTTGGCTATAAGCCGTCTGCCGCAGCGAGGGTTGACGGTGCAGGCAAAGGTTCTAGATCGCTGACTGCACTGCCAGAGTTCCTGTGAAGAGTGTTGATAGGAGTGTCACAGCTTCCAGCTTTATCTCTGGACACTAGTACCCTTTACCTTGGCTATTCTAGGCCGTATCAGACAACAGGAATTTTTATTAATTCTTATTTTTATTCATAGGTTCTTTCCGTGCCCTTGAAGACTGGACGTACACCCCGGTTCCTGCTACGGTTCCTCGCTGTGCCGCCAGTATTCCAGTGGTCGTGGTCGTGTCTCGTCGTACGAGTAGTAAAACCTCTACTAAGGGTATAGTTCCCTATATTATTATGTTTTTTTTTATGTTGAGATAGGTTGTATAAGCATAACCTTAATGGGTTATCTTTTATGGTGCGTGGGTTCGATCTTGGTGTTCGATGATTGTTGTTTAAACTTTAATTGATGGATTTGAAAAGCTGGGGACCAGCTTAAAATTTTGACCGTGTCAAAATTTTACCCGAGGAGGGATGTACTGTAACAATATTTTTTTATTCCCCCTTAATATCTTTAAACCTCTGGTGATTTAAGGAACCACTGGCGCCATCTATTCGAGCCTGCGGGAGTCGATACCGACATCGACACGAGAGGGGTTGATATCAAATTCCCGCGGCTGTTGGGTGTCGCTAATATCGCCTTGTCGGATAATCATCGGAAATCGATAAATTTAATATATCGATTTTGTCCTTTAGTAAAATCCTTATATTTTATTTCAAATAATTAATTACATTTGGGTCTTTTTTCTATTAAATAAACTTCGAGTATATTCCGGTAAATGTGATGCAGCTTGTCGATTCCTTGGTTTTGTCTTCGCTGTGGTCAACCTGCGTTTCAGTTGTCAAATCTGACAGCGTCACCGCTATGGAAAGAGGAGTGAGCTTGTTTGCGAACGCGGAGGGAGAAGCCTCCCAAAATATTGTAATCTGGTCCCATCGGCCTTTTGAGTGAGTTTTTATCTCTCCTTGGTTGTATTTCCATCGAGGAATATAAATATTAATGGCAGTTGTGATTATTTATTTTCAGTCCCGGCATCTTGTGTCCGTCCTGTGACTCGGTAGCCTAGCCAAACGACGACCTAGTAGGCCCCGACGCATTGACATGATATCAGAATAAGTTAAGAGAGATTCTTTTCTGCGAAGGGGCCTACTATATACCCGCCTTACCAGCCTACGATCACCATTACTTGTCTTCTGGCCGCGCTGTCGCGCCTTACTTCGGTGCTTCGCCTGCAGGAGGTAGCCGCCAGCGGCTCCGCGGACAGGCCTTCCCCGGAAGCTGCTGAGCCGGACCCTTTTCGGCCCCAGGTCACCGTAGCGAGGTCAGACGTATTACCCCTATCTCGATTTTCTCAGAAATGACTGAGATGGCGCCCTTCTAGTGAATTTTAGTTGTTTACGTGGCAGTGGTAGCAAGTACTAAGAGTCAAGTTAGTTAGCCCACAGAGTCTCTCCCTTATGGCTTCATTATAGCCTTTAATTTAAACCCATTTAAGCTCACGAGCTAGTCGGCACCATTAGTTTAATATTTCATAAATAAACCTTTAAAATATATCTCTTTGTTTTTTTTACATATATTTAACCTCTAGGGCCCTCATCCCCCTAGAGCAAAACTCATATGTAACACATTATACAGCCATTTAGATAGGTCAGTATGGGAAAGTCTGAAACTACAAGATATACGAAGATCTATTCCTAGGAACCATAACGTCAAGTTTAATAATAAAAAATTTCATTCGTATGTACATTAAATGATGCTTTAGCTTAGCTTAGTTTATCACCTATTACTTCATTTTATTAATTTTAGACATCACCTAACCAAAATTTACTACTTAGGACTTACACAATTGATATCTACGTGGAAATAATGTTGATTTTATTTTTCAAAAGGTCTTCCCAATCCGGTTTTTTTAAAAAGTCGAAATTTTTTGCGTTTCGTACCGTCGCAATTTTGTCCGGCCACCGCTCCAAATTCTCCCAGACATGTTCCACAATGGTCCTGTTAGGGACCTCGAGGTCCCTGTAGGGAGACTTGACGACTTTGTCCGGGGTCCACACAGACTGTGTCCGGGTGTGCGGGAAGAGGCTTGGACACGACACCAGACGTCGGGCGGTTCTGGTGAGGGCTGATGCCATGATGGATGTTTCTGGAAAGATAACCAATATTAAAGCCAACCGGGTTAGCAAGCTGATGTGGCCATGGGCAGGCCATTGCACGAGGAGAAGATGGCTGATGGGGTCGAAAAATGCTCTAACCTCTTCTCCTTTACTTTACTTTAGCCTACCTTTTACTCCTAGCTTATTTTTTCAATCCTCAGTCAACTTTGTTATTTACCTATATATATGTAATTAGAGTAAGGATCGTTATCTACTAGTAGATATTTAGATGCCTAGTTCAGAATCATTGATATTATTAAACAGTATTTAGGTAATGAGAATAAATTATGAGATACTAATGAGATAAATACTAGAGAGAAATTAAATACCCGTCATTGTAACATGGGGTGAATAAAGACTAAAGAGACATTGAAACCATGATAAATATACCGGTTTCTATTTCAGCTTTTTTATGGCTTAGTTTAATTCTATTTCATACCTTCAATGATAAACACAATATGATAATTGTAGGAAAATATCTTACCCCAACTACGGGATGAACTAGGTAAATTACTGGATTATATAATACAATTGCTAAATATATTATTTACGTAGCCTGAGCTCTCTGTCTGTCATCCAAACTCTCCACCTTTAAAGCCCAACTGCCCTCGCCATTCCTAATCCAACCCCGTTTTACGATATTATGAAAATCTCGACATGTCGAGCAATATTGGACTTATAAAACGTGAGTTACCCGCTTTTATACAATTAATATTATGAAAATAATTAGTTCCTGTCAAAATTAACATTTTTCATACAAGCTTTTACTACCAATTGTACTTATTTTGCACAATCATCAACACTCACCATGAGGATTCTAATGAACCTAAACACCACGACATAATTGTGTATTTTAGGAGTTGATATGGCTACCTTCTGGCTCCAGCATCAGATCCGGTCAGTGCAGCATTGGTACCATAATATTGCATTGTCAGCGAGCTATATACGTGTGCTAAATTTCAGCTCAATCAGTTAAAGATTTGCAAGACATTGCAAGTTAAAAAGCTTGTAATAATGTCACTATTTAATCTTTGAGTAACAAATTTATTTGGTCCCACCTAAAAAGGTTAAATAATATAAAAATTCAGGCTGACATGCGCCATATTTAGACAGCTATATAAACACACACAAAGTGTAAAGAATAACTGACAGAGGCACAAAACTAATATTTACGAGTATTTTATGACAACGCACAAATACTAAACTACCTATATAATATGTATACAGGGTGAAACATAAGTCGTACACAGAGTTTTTTGTTTCTATCACAGTATTTTAAGGCGAATTCATTGCATTAACTCGGGAAGCAAACAATTAAACTTTATTAATGATAATTAATAAAAGCAAAAACACCAACCTTATGGTCACCCTATTCGACAAGACTTGCTAGTTGCTGTGATTAAAGTACCACTTTTGATTATTGTAGAATCGTGTTTGCTCAGTACTGTTCCTTCGATTGTAATATCTTACCATATCGAAACGCTCAATGAAAGTGTAAGGATACGGCGCCGGCATTTTAAACGCGATTTAATATTTTTTTACAATTTCAATTTGCAGCGTAATGTTATGACTTTTGAATTTGTCATTGTCAATTTAATATTTTTTCAAGTTCTTACCAGCCAATTACAAAGAGGCTGAATGAATTATTTTAGGAATATGCTATGGGTCTATGACAGTTAGCGTAGCAGATTAGGGTGACCACGAGACTCAGTAAATTTAAAACATTATTTTAACTTAACGAATTAAAAAACAATGCTTACATATTTCTGCCTGTTGTTAGGTCCACATGTTTAAACCAAAGTTAAACAATAAGAAATACACAATTCTGTTTACAACTTATGTTTCACCCTGTAGATATAAACACTACTATGAAATGGGGCGGGTAAGGATAGCGAGGATAGTTGGGTTATGAATGATGAGAGAAGGGATGGCAGAAGGGTGAAGAGGTTTTTAGCGGCTACTGCCATCTAAATAATCTATTCTTACGAGTATTACAAATGCTATACTCATATTCATAATAAAAAAAGTTTATATCAAAATCCAATTATACTTAAATACCAAACTCGTAACAAAAAGTATAGGTAACAAACTTTATTGTTTAAAGAATTAATTGGATGGTCAATATTACTATTTGCGTACCGGGTACAAAATCACTTATGTATTGAGGCAGAACTCATACCAATTTGAGGCGTCAACCAAATATAAAAATAGCATATTTTATTTTAATGTTGCGTAATTTCATACAACTCACCTATAAAACACGAGTAACTCAGAACTTTACAAAACTAAATATAACACAACACACATAACAACAACACCATACAATAGACGTATATATCGGTCAACGTTACATTGCCCACTGACACTTACGAGAACAAGACCTCAGCACAGTTACTACAAAACCAGTTCCATTCATATCCTCATGATACTGTCATTACCCGGGTATCCGATATTCACCCCTCTACCACATTAATAAAGTCTACATTCCACTGTAGCCTCAACTCAAACATGTGATACAACTAGTAGCCCGCTTGCTCGTTATGCTATCCACAAAATTAAGTGGCGAGTCGGGCAATAAACATCCTTTTTGTAAGTACCGCTACCTGCACTATTGCACGCGGCTCCTTAAGGCCGTACAGGTTCGAAAGAGAGCATAATTCCGATGTAATTATTACCCGACCCGCCACTTAATTTTGCTGATAGTGCAGTACAATTAAGACTGATAACACGACGTGACCTTAGTTCAGCCAAATTTATCTTATCGAACTGATATGGCGTTGACTAGATACGTTTTGTATCGTTTGACCTGAGAGTAAAGTCGTGGCCATGTCGAGTTATACTACCGTCTGGAACGTGTTTAATGTGTCTTTCAGGTTTCATTTATCGAAAAACATAAAAATATTTTATGTTCTGCGTTGTTGTATTTGGTAAGTTTAGTTACTTCATTAAATAAAATAAATATTATAGGATATTCTTACACGAATTGACCGAGTCCAACGGTGGTTAATTACCCACAACACAAGCCTTCTTGAGCTTAGCAACACAAGCCTTCTTGAGCTTACCAAGAAGGCTTGTCTTGTGAGTACACAACCAACGATAATATAAAAGATATACAAGATACTTAAATACGTAAAACACACCCATGACTATGGAACAAATACCTGTGCTCATCACACAACTAAATGCCCTTACTGGGATTTGAACCCATGACCATCGGCTTCATAGACTGGGTCACTACCCACTTGGCCAAACCTGTCGTCAATAACTACAGAATAAATTATTTGACTTGAAAAGATAGGCTATTTTAATAGGAGAGCTGTCACAAGCTCTCCTATTAAAATAGCCTATCTTTTGCAACTGCAAATGCAACTCGGAGATTGCAGGCTTGAAATCCGGCATGTACCTATGAGTTTTGGAACTACCTACTGTCCGTCCAGGTAGACTGTAACGTAGGACGGACAGCATGCGGCCCTTAAAAGCGGTGGAGCATACTGTGATCACCAACCCGCCTGCCAAACGTGGCGTTTATGGCATTGTGCACCCATGTTCTCGAAGCTATGGGGGAGGCTTATGACCAGCAGTGGACGTTCGGTCATGGAGCTTGTTTGTTGAGCAATTTAGAGTTTAGTTTACACTGGGAATTTCATATAGTATTTTACAAAATAATATTTGGACCAGCCAACAATTAAAATCCGTTACTATTTTCTACGTGGCTAAGGTAGTTAGGTATCCCAGAAATGTTTCTTCCCAAAATGTTGGAAGACGCGAGTGGCATGGCGAACGGACCTCAGCACTCTAAGTGGAGAACTCTGTTTTCAAGAGTTTTCCGAAACATGTTGCGCGAGTGTCTAAACGTGAGAAAAGCCGAGATATTCACTTATAAAAAATAAATTCAGATATTTCTAATCTTACCCCATTAAAACTACAAAGGCAAAATGTAAATCTCTAAAGATTCAGCAAACCTTCAACAGTCTAAAGTCAAATACAACTTAAGTCCGCAATAAACTGTTTTCAAAAAGGCAGAAAATACTAATTGAACCCACGACCCAGCGATTTCGCAGTCAAACATAAACTTCAAATAAAACTGCTTACAAACTGCCAACAAAACTGCCGACCGGCCATTTATTGAGTGAAACGAAAGATATTCAGAAATCTGGCGATCCAGGGTACTGTTTAACTTTGAAATATGTCAAAAACTACGATCATTACTTTTCATTATGGGTTTATCATCAGCATCATCATCTCAGCCATAAAACGTTCACTACTGAGGCTCTAGTGTAAGTTAAGCGGTTTATATATAGATTTGCGACTGTGATGTGAAATATTCCGTCCGAGATTCCCTCGACAGTAGCAAGCTTAGAATTTTACCAATATCAGTAACTTGATGTGTACAGTTGAGTACAATAATATGTATGGATTTGATCCTCTTACCAATATGTACGGTTTAAATATTTTTTTTCATCTGACTAGCTCGGAAAGTCCGGTTTTATTCTTCAAAAAAGATAGCAAAATTGCATTTCACTCACAAGGGAGCAAATTAATTGAATACAAATTTTGAATATTTTTTTGCCGCTAGCTGGGTTGGATGTAATTTTGAATGATAAATGATTTATACTAATAATTTGGAGTCTTTTTTATATTTTATTGTTCGAGAGTTAGTCTTTTCCACGTGGTAGTGAGCTGAAATAAATTATGTTTGTGGCAGCAAAGTTTGTTCCTCTCGTCTCGTGCCCGTGTTTCTTGAAACCCTCCCAACTCTTAATGTAATTATACAATAATGTAGCTTATACACCAAAGTAACACATAGGCTATGACTTATATCAATATTGTGTAATATCCACTTTTAGAATAGGCTACCTACTCGAAGTAGACTCGAAATACTAAATTGACCCAGACGAAGTCATGGGCCGGAGCTGGTATCTAAATACAAAGGGAGAAAACAAGGGATGTGCAGCGTCAGCAGCTACTGCGGCCACCAACCCGCCTGCCAAGCGCGACGCTTATGTTAGCTCCTCTCCATTATAATACGAGTACAAATCTTAGTTGGAATTACATGGATTTTTTACGACTGTAATGATGATGATGACTTAAATACATAAATAACGCATATGTGGGGAATTCGTAGTCAGTCAATAGCCTTCTACTAGTCTGGTGTGATGTTTCTGCACTTGACTGTACTCCATATTCCGGGCGGACACTGAATTCACGCGCGGAATGCACTGAATGTACATATTGCACTGGACTGTCCCAGTTTCATAAATGTATTTTTTTTATACAAGCCTGACCAGCGTTCGACCTCAGTTACACCTGATGGTAAGTGTCGACGAGGTCGAGGGTGTAGCACGCTGGTTCAGAAACAGCCTATTCACTCTTGCCTTGAAAAACCCCGAATTATATATTGCCGGGAATACAGACGAAGGGAGCTAATTCCATTCCTTAGCAGTCCGCATTAGCAAGGTAAAAGTGAATCGCTTCGTGCGAACGAATGGAATATTCAGAACGTAAGGCTAAGGATGAAATAGTTACAGTTTTTGTACCCCTTGTTGGCTGAGCTGTTTGTGAGCTGAATCGATAACGAATTTTTTACTGTCAGGGAATTCTATAAAAAAAAACGTGTAATGGTTTTGTTTATTTGTTTAATTTGTGATATGAAATATACAGATAATACTTACTTAATTAGGTACATAGAAAACACTCTTGACTCAGGAACAAATATGGTTCATCATCATAATAATTTCAGCCGTTAATTGTTCACTGCTGGACATACCCACAAATATTATATGTATAATTTTGGGGGGTAGTTGCCATAGACGCCACGCTTGTCAAGCGGGTGGCGACCGCAATTGCCGTAGGACCGGTTTCGGACGCTGCTACCTATTTGTCAGTTTATTTCCTTTGACGGCTTTTACGACACCCGCGGGAGGAGATAGGGTGGTGGTGCATAGCACCACACCGTCACCGCGTCGCCAAAACTGTGTCGAAATAACGGCTTTATTTTTATTAGTCTCCACTCTGTCGCTGCCAGTACCTACTTAACAAACATACCTAGGAATAACTAGCTATCATGCAATTGTTTTTTAATCTTAGGGCATCGCCTCCCGAGTCCCTGTTAGGCTACGTCCACACTGGCAGGCGGCTTGCTTGGCGCCTAGAGCCTAGTAGCCTCGCCACAAAAAACCAACACGTTTTTTTACTAGGACACACGCGCTAAGCGACTAGCTAGGCGCCAAGCGCGCAGTGCCGGTCGCAAATATTCAAGGACGTTTTTACTAAGCTACTCCCTAGATGACGTGCTAGGCCCTAGGCACCAAGCAAGCCATTGCCAGTGCAGACGTAGCCTGAAGGGGGCCCTGCCCCCACCGTGAACGTATTCATCATGGCGGGTTTATAGGTTGCTTTAAATGCTGCCCGTTAAAGAAGCGTAACCCGCGCTGTGCAATTGCTAAATGTACCGAGAAGAGATCGGCGTAATCGGGCAAGTCACTTGTGTTGAGCAGATATAGGTTGTTACGGACAAAGACGTCACCATTAATAGATGTCTCAGCTTACCGCGAAAATCGTAATTCGCTAATTTCGAACGATTGCTTCTGTAGGTAACTCTAATTGGGTTCATATCGGGTCATAATCATTCATTGTCATGAGATTTCTTTCTGGGTTATTATAAAACAAACCTAACCTAAAGTATTGAACAGTGTCATACCTTAAAAGTTCTGGTAAATTCCACAGTCTCAGATAAAAAATATATTATGCCATATGATGAACCTATGGCTAATGATGAATTATGAGAATATCAAATACAAACCCCGACTTTTGGGACCCCGGTATGTCCTTAAACTACGTCCAACAATGAGAGGTAGGGCACAGCGATGACCATCACGCTTGAATCTGGGGCAGCCCAACTGGGGAAGTACCTCCTCCTTACAGAAGACCACAGCCATAATAGCACTGCTACCTTTCAGGTATGTAGTGTTGTGTTCCTGATGGTGAGTAAGGTTCCCAGAGCTCCAACCCCCCTTAAAGGCCGGCAACGCGCTTGTGACTCCTCTGGTGTTACGGGTGCCCATGGGCGACGGTAATTGCTTACCACCAGGCAATCCATCTGCTCGTTTGCCGCCTATGTCATAAAAAAAAAAAACAAAAAACAAAAATAAAGTAACCTAGGGTGCCAACGGCAACGAAGCAAGTCCCGGGCTGCTGGTGGTTAGAGAGAGGGGAGCCGTCGGACCAAGCGCGCCGTGTCCAGGATTACCGCCTTCTGTGTCTGACCCTTGATCCAACCACAACTACGTAGCGAGAGTCTTTCAATATTTTGATCTCGACTCTTCGTTATAAGAGCGTTCGCAAAAACTATATTGATACTGCTAGTAAACAGTAGGTCACCACATAGATAGTTGGCAGTCCTCAACTGTGCGTTTTTCTAGAAAGTTCCTGCCTCGCACAGCAAAACTCTGGAATAAATTGTCGTGTGCAGTATTTCCGGACCGATATGACATCCAAACCTTCAAGAAAAGAGCGTATAGGGATCTTAAAGGCCGGCAACGTACTTGTGACTCCTCTGGTGTTGCGAGTGTCCATGGGCGGCGGTAGTTGCTTACCATCAGGCAATCCGTCTGCTCGTTTGCCTCCTATATCATAAAAAAAAAAGGTACAATGATCGCCGAATCAACATGGCGGTTACCTCGTCACCATGACTATGTACTTGCTGCACTTTGTACTTTTATTATGATTACTGTTATCTACGGCAAGAAAGATAATAATAGCAGAAACGTGTGCATAGTCTACTGAGATATATGTCTTTATAATCGAAGTTAACGTGAATCCTGTAGACACTGTTGTGTATCGCTTTAGAAGAGTTCATTGTTAAATTACGAAACTTGAGCCATATATTATTACTAGCTTCTTGACACGTCTTTATTTGCGCGAGATTAGTATAGGCACATCATATAAAGAAAATATATGATTAAATATGTTGAAAAAAAAAACAACTTTCTTGGGATATAAGGTTCCTGTCAAAAATAACTATTTTTTTTATTATTTAGCTCTTATTAACCACCGTATTTTTTGCACAACCATCAACTACCAATCGAGAGGATTCTAACGATCCCAGCATCCGCGGCACCATGACACATGACAACTTTAAAATTAGATTTATAGTTATAGTTGTTGTTTGTATTGACTATTCGAAAGAGCTACTTGAATGTCAATTCATATTCCTTTTTTGTTTTGCGTTATTTTTCGTGACATCACCAAATGGGCTCAACGGAAGATCAGCGCTGACTTCTCACACATTTCGTGATGTCTTACTCATTCTTCATCTTCTATTCTGTTTATTGTATGTGTACGTCATGAATAATAGTTATTTGTTATACAAGGGTGCAAAGTTGTATTTTAACTGCGAGTGTGGGATTGGACCACGAGCAAGCGAATCGATTCTATACTTTAACCACGAGCAAAGCGAGTGGTTCTAAAATAGAATCATGAGCGTAGCGAGTGTTTCAATACACGAGAAGTAAAATACAATTGCACCCGTGTGTAACACAAAACTTTTCCCCTCACTACAGCGAGGAAAGTGAAACATGCAAAAAAACGTTTTGAAATCGCATTGACTTTTTCTTTGCGTTTAGATACATTCAACATTTTTACAAAAGGTGCCTTTAGCTTGGTTAGCTTGTGGTGACCGATTTTCGAATGTTCTGATTCGATTTTCAACTCGGTGCGTTAGCGAGGCTCGCCCGCGCCCGCCGCCGCGCCGCCGCCGCGGGGCGACGACGACTTCGCGAATTTAGACTTTAAATACAAAGCAATAAGAGCTATGAGAAGTCAATTGTAAGTATACTTCAAGGTCAACTTACTTTAATCACTAGTGGATAAAATACGTTTTTACCCGCTTGTATTAAAGGATAAACAAGCGCTTTACGAGCTAGCGTGGGGAAAATGATTTTTTTTATGACGAAGGTGGTAAACGAGCAGACGGATTGCCTGATGGTAAGCAATTACCGTCGCCCATGGGCACTTATAACACCAGGGGAGTCACAAGCGCGTTACCGGCCTTTAAGGGGGGTTGGAGCTCTGGGAACCTTACTCAGCATCAGGATCACAACACTACATATGTATGTAGCACTGCTACCTTTCAGGTACATACCTGTTATGGCTGCAGTGCAGTGCAGTGCTACAGTGCTATTATGGCTGTGGTCTTCTGTAAGAAGGAGGTACTTCCCCAGTTGGGTTTCTCCAGACTCAAGCGTGATGGTACTTGGCTGTGCCCTACCTCTCATTGTTGGTCGTAGTTTAAGGAGATACCCGGGTCCAAATGTCTATTATCTTTTTTATCTTATCTGCTTAATTATGTACTTACCCTTTAAATATTATCTCTTACACTATAAATATTACAAGGACTTTATTATTTACTAGGTTATTCTAGACCGACATCAATTAAGATAATGATTGATATTTTAGGGCTTTTTATCGCGCAAGATAACGTTGTAGGCTTATGACCATAAAATACCAATCAATACTTTGGTACAATTTTACGCTTATCAACCTACTAGCTTTTCCTCGCGACTTCGGCGGCCAGATATGCCCGTCTTTAAAGTATGGTTGCGTAATAAAAATTATCCGTCCTTTTTCGTAGCCCAAACTATCTCGAAAAGCGACTGGTAAATATCAAATGATATTTTGTACATAAGTTCCGAAAGACATTGGTACAAGCCGGGGTTTGAACCTGTCACCTCCGGATTGCAAGTCGCACGCTCTTACCGCTAGGCCATCAGCGCTTCTTTGTTATATAGTTACACGCCATTAAATGTAATATGATCCTATTACATATCGAGCATCAGAGTAAGCTTCATTTAACCCCTAACCCCGTCCCGAATCGCCCCGGGCGAGTCACGTGCGTCCTTAACAACTTAAGTTCTGGGAAACTTCGATCATTGCAAACAAGGGGCGTAATTAAATTTTAAGATCCGGCTTGTTTACTCATTTTCGGGGTTAGTGTGGACGAGCATGGGTGTTAATGGGGAATGGATGAAATTTTTAAGTGTATGATATTTTATGTAATGATAAGAAAAGCTAACCTTAGTTACAGGAAAAGCGGATTGTTTTAAATTACTGTCGTTTAAATTATAATAATATTTAAAAAAAAATCTTGCTCTTTGCGCCCGCCCCACTTCGGCCGTAAAGACGGAACAAAGTATTTATATTAAGCCAGTCAAAATCGACATAAATAAAATAGCAAATTTTTATCGATTTTGACTGGCCTGTAGGTGAAGCATGTTATATCTTCTTTTGAGAATAAAGTTTCTTAAACGTGAAGTAACTATGACTCAAATATGTTGAGAAGTGGGCGATGAAATGGATTGGTTAAGTAAAACCATTCATTGCTGAAGATGTGTTGTATTCTTGATATTTAAGTATATAAGAGCGTTAACAAAACTAAACATACCGTATTTATAAGTTATTATTGCTTACATGCTATGTGTGTCACATTATTTTGCAGACAGTAACGTGACGTTACTGTTAATATGTTAATTAGACATAGGTACACTACATGACATTAATGCCAACCTTTCGTTTTGGTGTTTTAGTTTGATGTGTTGCTATCTGTTTTTTTTTTTTTTTCAATTATTTCATTTAAAAGTTAATTATTCATCCTGGAAAATCCCGTTCGGGAGTAGAGGCTCTATAATTGTCTCTGTCACTCTAACTGAATGGATTAAAAGAGACAGATGCCCGAGGACCAAATGTTTACGTCACAAAAAATTGAACGCAATGTACCTTATATTACAGTTTTAGTATTTATGAAGTTACGTTCACTAGGAACATGATTACCTACACAAGTACCTTTGACCACATTCTTTCTGTTTTCTGAATGGATGCAAAATTGCAAATGGCGCCGGTCTAAGTTCGTGGCCAAGGTGTTACGGAACGTACAAAACAAGACAAATAGTTTTAAGCCTAAGCATTAAGGGTAGAAAATTAATAAATGTAATAAAAATAAGCTTAATAAATTCATAAATAATTTAATTTCATGTATAATAATTAATTTTATAACTAATTCTAATCAAGTTCCATATTTTTTAAATAAAATATTCAATAACATCAATCAATTCTCAATGTATAATTTTATTATGGCAACTTTTGCATTCAAAATTTTGACAGATTTTTGGATTTTGAACTCACCGTTATTCATTGATTTCCAACGACTGTAACGCACCTCACTTTCTTGTTTCTTTATTTTAATTTGGATTACACCAGTGTTTATACAGTCCACTAATTTTATTTATCACCACTACACCACCTGAGACCGAGCGAAGAAGTAACATGGTCCTTACGAAGCCTCTGAATTATAGAGGGACAAGATTGTGACTACGAATCGAGCTCCATATATTCAACGGTTCATCTCCAGTGAAGCCGTGGGTCATCCAGATTGGCGCAGGGTATATCCAGCTTCGCGCCATCGCGTCTTACCAGGTTCAGCGCTGTGAATAAGGCTACGAAGGACACGCGAAGTATCCAAATACAGTGGGAATCCAGCCCTAACCAGGAGTCAGTTACGGCATCCCGCCCATCCAGCACCAATCAGACCAGTCCAGGAGTATTCACAGGGAATCAAGCGTGAAGCAGCCGAGTTGAAGGAATCAGAAGTTACAGCACTATCCAGCAGACGAAGAACAAAGGAGTTGACACAAACAGTGAGATCGTTCCTTAACTTTTCTTTTCATCTTCATTTCCTTCATGTAGCTTCATACCCAAATACATATTCATTCATTTCACTCATATTCATCGTTATTCCATCCAGTGCACAAAGTAGAAAGTAGTAGTTGCATTGCTTTCTTTTAATTTATTGGATCAGTTGCAAGTAGATATTCACTAGTATTCATTAGCGGTATTCATAATTGTAGGCAGAAATAACCTCTTTACGCATTCCATAGCAACATTGACGAATTCAATTTAAAATTCGCTTTAATTTAGTGCATAACACTTCTTTTTTTGTTCATAATAATCTCACTTTTCATATTTATTTCGCTTATTTTCACATTTTAATCGTACTAATCACAGAACAACACAATAATCTCTTAATTGTTTCTCGCCAACTGCAGTTAACTCACACGGAGTAAACAAGGTAATAAAAGTATTACATAACTTAATTGCACTTCGGGCCGCTGCTGTCGCGAGGTGGGTTAACGCCTGATCAAAACGCAAGGCAAATTTTCTTATTACCATCACCGAAATATATATTTATAGGAGCATAAATTAAGTTGCATTGAATAATTCATTTACAATGTCTTTGGAACAAGATTTAAAGAAACTTAATTACAAGCGTGGGGCTATTAAGGGAAAGTTGACTGCTTTTCAGAGATTCGTGTCAAATGCAGCTTCCGAGCCGCAATTGAGTGAGTTGCAACTTGCTGAGCTTCAGTTAAGGTTTGACAAAATTGTACCTATATTCGATGAATTCGATGCATTACAGACTGATATCGAGATGTTGTCTGCGGCTGCAAGCGGAGAGAACATCGGAGAAGAGCGCGCTCTCTTCGAAGATACCTACTACGCGAGCATGTCGTCTGCGCAAGTGCTTATTCAGAAGTATGCGAGGCGTAATTCCGGCGTCAATGAATCGGAGGTAAGCTCTGCCAGCACAGTTGTTAAGGCGCACAATAGCAATTTTATTAATTTACCAAAATTAATTTACCGCGTTTCGACGGTGGATATCAGGACTGGCTAGCTTTTCGAGACACATATATTTCATTAATTCATACTAATGATTCCATCAACACAATAAATAAGTTCCATTACCTGCGGGCGTCACTTAAAGGTAGTGCGGCACTTATTATCCAAAGTTTGGATTTAACGTGTGATAATTATGCAATTGCATGGCAATTACTCTCAGAAAGATATGACAATCAAAAATTATTAGTAGCAAATCATGTTAATGCTTTATTCAACGTTGATCCAATATAAAAGAATCGAGTCACGCCTTGAGAAATATGTTGGATATAATAACCAAAACCTTACGAGCACTTCATTCATTAGGCCAGCCAACGGACAACTGGGACACTTTAGTTGTTCACATGATGTCATGTAAACTGGACTCAGTGACTACGAGAGAGTGGGAGGAGCGTCGTAATACGGAGTCTACAGTTCCTACTCTGGAATTCTTTAAGACCTTTTTATTACAAAGGGCAGATTTTTTGGAAAGTCTTGAAGAAATTAGATTGAGTAAACTGAAACATGAATCATCATCATCATCAGCATCAAAAAATAATTTTGTTGCAAGTGGTTCATTCGATGTCAATCGTAGGCCGGCCTATTCTAATACGTGTCCTTTGTGTAAAAATAAACATCATTTATATAGTTGCCATTCGTTTAGAAAGCTGACAGCAGAGGCGCGACTCAGTAAAGCAAAACAGTTTAGGGTATGTTTAAACTGCCTTTGTCATGGTCATTCCGAATCTCAATGTCGTTTGTCTCATTGCAAATATTGCAACAAAAAGCATCATACTCTCATTCATACCGAAACGATGCAGTCAACAAATTCAAAGTCAGACGTACCTAGTAATATCGCGGTAGTTGCTGAACAGGTTGTGCCGGTAGCTGGCGCTAATTCAAAACGAAAGTTGCTGTCCACAGCTGTTGTACAGGTGGTTGACAGCAAGGGGAGGCTGCAGAAAGCGCGTATTCTTCTCGATAACGCAAGTACACTTAACTTCATTACCAGTGAATTCTGCAGTAAGCTCGGTCTGCGTACGATTCGTAGTAATTCAAATGTATCAGGTAGGTATTATGAATCATTCATCTAGAATTTCACAAGAGTGTTCGATTCAGATTCAGTCAGTAGATGGGAATTACAGGGTGGACATTGATTGTTCTGTCGCCCCGTTATCACAACTGACATTCCGACTACGTATAGGTATACATATCAAAGACTTTAATATACCTTCAGGGATACAGTTAGCGGATCCAACATTCAATACGCAGGGTTGCGTTGATATTTTGGTAGGCGCTGAAATATTTTGGGACGTACTTGGTTTGAATAAAATCGAGTTGGGTACAAATCAGCCTGTGTTGTGTGAGACCAAGTTAGGGTGGCTGGTTTGTGGAGCAATCCATCAGTCTAGGTTGAACGTGCCACAGACATGCATGTTCACACATGAAGTACCCTCAGATTCAGATATAGCCATAACTAAGTTCTGGGAATTAGATTCAATTGCACCTAGACATAAGCTGACGCCAGAGGAAAATGCTTGTGAGGAATATTTCATAAAAACCACAACACGTGATAGTGATGGCCGGTTCAAAGTCTCCATGCCGTTGAAGGAGTCGCCTGAGGTTTTGGGGGACTCATATCAGCGTGCTTTGGCTACATTTTTATCGGTTGAACGTCGATTAGAAAGGAATCCAACTTTAAAAATCTGTACGTGGACTTTTTAACGGAATACGAAAGCTTGGGTCATATGAGCAAGTCGTTAGGTAACGACCACGGAGTATCATGTTTTTTGCCGCATCATGGTGTGCTTAGAGACTCCACCACGACAAAATTGCGGGTCGTGTTCAATGGGTCCGCCCCACGACCTCAGGTAGGTCATTCAATGATATTCAGAGGGTAGGGCCAACAATTCAAGATGATTTGCAGTCCATACTTATACGTTTTCGTCAGCATAACTATGTAGTTACCGCTGACGTCGAAAAAATGTACCGTCAGATTCTGATTGAGGAGTCACAGCGCCCTCTTCAGAAAATACTATGGCGGTTAGATCCTTCACAGCCTATTTCAATTTATACATTAAATACAGTGACATATGGCACGGCTAGTGCACCTTTCCTTGCCACTAGATGTCTCACTCAGTTAGGATATGATTCACACGACGAAAATGTTAAGCATGCCATTTGTCACGATTTTTATGTTGACGATTTTTTATCAGGCGGAGACACGGTCGAGGAAACCATTGCGTTATGTCATAATGTCGCACAACAGTTAAAGTCAGCAAAATTTAATTTAAGGAAATGGCATTCAAATAATAAAGATATACTGCTTGCAGTCTGTCAAGATGTTAATGGCTCCGACACTGTAGATCTCAGCATAGAGGATTCATCTAAGACTCTCGGGTTAAATTGGGCTTGTTTTCAAGACAAATTGAAATATTCCATTAATATCAATAGTAATAATTCAATTACTAAACGCTCAATCCTCTCAACAATTTCGCAGGTATTCGATCCACTTGGTCTGGTTGCTCCGTGTATCGTAGAAGCAAAACTTATCATGCAGCAGCTATGGATTAGTAAATGCTCATGGGATGGGGTAATTCCCGAGTCAATTAAGGATGCATGGATCCATTTTGCACGTACATTGCCACATTTGAACAATTTGTCAATTCCGAGGTGTATTAAGCTGTCGCATTCTGCTGAAGTCTCACTTCATATTTTCACAGACGCTAGTGAGAAAGCTTATGGGGCTTGTATATACGTGCGTAGTGTGGGCATTGACGGGACAACCAGTGTTCGTCTTTTGGCTTCTAAAGGTAAAATTGCGCCGATCAAACCACAGACTACAATACCACGTTTGGAATTGAGTGGAGCGTTGCTTGGTGCCAAACTTTACATGAAGGTTTCGTCGTCACTCACATTACACATAAAAGAGTCTGTGTTTTGGTCTGATTCCACAATCACATTGGGGTGGATTGCAGCGTCCCCTCTCAATCTTAAAACGTTCGTGCGCCACAGAGTAAGTGAAATTCAGGAGCTTACAGCTGGCTGTCAGTGGTGTTATGTGCCGACTAGAGAAAATCCTGCGGATTTAGTTTCCCGGGGTCTCAGTGCTGATCAGTTACGTCAAGCTTCTCTGTGGTGGTCAGGGCCACAATTTATTCAATCAGATCAGACAAATTGGCCAAAGAATCCCAACAGGAGATCCGATATCAATCTGCCCGAAATGGTCGAACGATCTCTTTTGGTCAATGATAATCCTGAAAACATATTTAGCTCATTAATCAAGAATTCATCCAGTTTTACAAAGCTCAAGCATGTTATGGCGTATGTTTTTAGATTTGTAAATAGCTGTCGTAAGAAAGTTGAAATTCAATCTGGCTTCCTCACATGTAAAGAGCTCGAGCGTTCTTGTAACTTTCTGTTGCTTAGGGCTCAGGAGGACTCGTTTCCTGTCGAGTTACAGTTGCTACGTAACAAAAAGCCTTTACCTTTGAAATGTAATCTTCGTTCTCTTACTCCATTTATCGGTGATGATAACCTCATTCGTGTGGGGGGAAGACTGAGCAATTCAGGTTACGATTATGACCTTAAGCATCCGGTGTTGCTCAGTTCGAAGCATCATCTATGCAAGTTAATATTCAGGTTTTATCATATCACGTTCTTACATTCGGGTCCACAGCTTCTTCTCGCCACCGTCAGGCATAAATATTGGGCTATACGCGGTAGGGACCTGGCAAGAAATACAGTTCATAAATGTGTTAAGTGTTCACGATTCAGTGGGAAGTCAATTCAGCCCGTGATGGGTAACTTACCAAAAGAGCGTGTTGAATTAGAGTATCCATTTCTAGAAACTGGTGTCGATTATGCTGGTCCAGTCATGATATCCAACCGAAAAGGCAGAGGCAGCGTGCTTATCAAATCATACATTTGTGCATTTGTGTGCCTTGCGACAAAAGCAGTGCACCTGGAACTTGTTTCTGACTTAACAAAAGAAGCTTACATTGCAGCGTTGCACCGATTCATTGCGCGCCGGGGTAAGCCGCAGACAATATTTTCAGATAATGCCTCGACTTTTCAGGGTACTAGCAACGAATTGTGCAAACTTCTCAAAGCGTCATCATCATCGGAAATAGCCGACGGCATTAAGTTTTCTTTTATTCCGGTTTATGCACCACATTTCGGCGGTTTGTGGGAGTCTACAATAAAATCAATTAAACATCACCTCCGCCGTGTTCTCGATCAAACGCACATGACGTACGAAGAGATGTCTACTCTACTGATCCAAATAGAGTCTATTTTTAAACTCAAGGCCATTAACTCCTATGTCCGACGACCCCAATGATCTCTATCCCTTAACTCCATCCCACTTCCTAATAGGGCGATCCACAAAGTTTGTGCCTCAACCTAGAATTAGTGTCACCAACATTTCATCACTGCAACGTTGGAATCGCATCGAGCTGCTGAAGCAACAATTCTGGCATCGCTTCTCCAACGAGTACATTTTCTGGCTCCAGCAGAAGACGAAGTGGCACTCATCGTCGGGAGAACTTCAGGAAGGTGTTCTAGTTGTTATTAAGGACAGAACTCTGCCTCCTCTTCTCTGGCAACTCGGTCGAGTGGTCCGGGTCATCCACGGCAGCGACGGTGTTGCACGCGTCGCTGACATAAAAACAAAAAGAGGAGTCATCCGACGCGCATTCAACAACATCTGCCCTCTCCCTGTAGACAAATAGATTATTGAAGTTCTTATACTTCAAGGCGGGAGCATGTTACGGAACGTACAAAACAAGACAAATAGTTTTAAGCCTAAGCATTAAGGGTAGAAAATTAATGAATGTAATAAAAATAAACATAAATTCATAAATAATTTAATTTCATGTATAATAATTAATTTTATAACTAATTCTAATCAAGTTCCATATTTTTTAAATAAAATATTCAATAACATCAATCAATTCTCAATGTATAATTTTATTATGGCAACTTTTGCATTCAAAATTTTGACAGATTTTTGGATTTTGAACTCACCGTTATTCATTGATTTCCAACGACTGTAACGCACCTCACTTTCTTGTTTCTTTATTTTAATTTGGATTACACCAGTGTTTATACAGTCCACTAATTTTATTTATCACCACTACACCACCTGAGACCGAGCGAAGAAGTAACATGTTACCCCGGCGCGCAATGAATCGGAGGTAAGCTCTGCCAGCACAGTTGTTAAGGCGCACAATAAAAACCGTGTGAAACCAAGTTAGGGTGGCTGGTTCATGTTACTTCTTCGCTCGGTCTCAGGTGGTGTAGTGGTGATAAATAAAATTAGTGGACTGTATAAACACTGGTGTAATCCAAATTAAAATAAAGAAACAAGAAAGTGAGGTGCGTTACAGTCGTTGGAAATCAATGAATAACGGTGAGTTCAAAATCCAAATTCTGTCAAAATTTTGAATGCAAAAGTTGCCATAATAAAATTATACATTGAGAATTGATTGATGTTATTGAATATTTTATTTAAAAAATATGGAACTTGATTAGAATTAGTTATAAAATTAATTATTATACATGAAATTAAATTATTTATGAATTTATTAAGCTTATTTTTATTACATTTATTAATTTTCTACCCTTAATGCTTAGGCTTAAAACTATTTGTCTTGTTTTGTACGTTCCGTAACACAAGGAAGTGGCGCGAATAGTTCAGAAGTTGACTCTTAATGGAGTAGAACATAATGAGTGCTGACTCTGAGGGCTTACGCGAACATCGAAAATCCCATCTCAACGATTTGTCTCTGTCACTCTTACGCCTTAATTGGAGTAAGAGAGAGATGCCCGAAATTTTTGAACTTCCATATCGCGGTTGGCTGTAGTACCTACTTGTGTAATCTCCGTTCGAAATTAAAACGTTCATCTTGCTATGTTCATTACAAGCTTTTGTTTGTAACTTATCAGTTAACTTACTAGAGAGTTTGAACACATATTTACATTTATAATTGACTAGCTTTTCCTTGCCACTTAGTCGGCCAGCCATGCCCGTATTTAAAGTACGGTTGCGGGATAAAAATTATCCTATTCCCTTTCTCGTAGCTCAAACTGTCTCCATACCAAATTTCATACAATTGGTTCAGCGGTTTAAGTGTGAAGATGTAACAGACAGACATATAGAGTTACTTTGCATTAATAATATTAAGTATAGTAAGTAAGTATGGAGATGTATAGTTGATAGAATACAGTCAAATTGTAATTAAAATAGTACATAAAGTTCTTGTTTTCACCATGCAAGCAAGCGTACAAATATTTGTTAAAATTATTCTTAAATAAATATAGTTTAGTTTGTACACAGTTAAAAATAATGATGAAATCTTGCTACGGTTTCGGTTCCTTTATCTTTCATTAACCCCTAACGCTATAAAAATATTTATCTAGTAACTATTAAGTTACCTCTCGTTTTCATATTTCTTTCGTATATACTCGCAATTTATTTGGCAAATTATTTATTGAAAATTACTATGTTCATATAAAACACATTTTTTCTACTATATTTTTTTACTTTTTAATGACCTTTCAAAGAGATTCAAAGATGGCTCAGGAGACCGAAGAGCTGGTAGCTACCACGCGAGGAAATGCTGCCAGCGACTTCGGTAAAATGCCGCAAGGGCATTTTATTAGATTTGTGTACTTAAGTTTTTGTTGAATTTTATAGATACTTTTAACATTAAAATCATTTTTGTAGGTATTTCGTTGTTTTTGAATAAAAATGTATTAAGTATTATTTCCATACAAGTGAAAACAAAAAGACTAACTCTAGTCTAGTGTAGTTTCTACTAAGAAATAAAGTGTAAATACTATTTCAGCTACTTCGTCCATCATTCTAGTCTACTGAACAAGATTTGGGACAAAGAGAAGCAATTTAAGTCACTGCTCCCGACGTCCTAGGTTATACCGGACACTTGTTACACCGAAACCGTACAAAACTCTAGTATGTTTAAATTGATGTGAGCGAGACAGTCGCGCTCACCGAGCGTGCCATCTCACTTGTTACTTACCTATCAGTTAGTGGACACACTGCTGAAGGCTTATTGCATCAATCGGATTTACAACAACGATTCTCTCTCTCGCTTTACGCCTTAATTGGAGTAAAAGAGGAAGATGCAAGAAATTATCTGACTTATATGTTCGCGATAAGCCTTATGGACTTAGGCGGATGTATGAAGATCACCACAGGCAGCGATCTGAGAGCATGGGGCGTTCAATGCGATAATCACCATGCTGGGGTGGGTTGGCGATCGTGATATATTCCACCGTTCTAAAGGTATGCTGCTGCTCGTCCTCGGGTGGTTTCTAGTCGTAGATTAGGGACAATAACACAAACATTTCAGTATTACGTGACGACAGGTCTGGCCTAGAAGCCGACGGTCCTGGATTCATATCTCAGTAAGGACATTAATTTGTGTGATGAGTACACATTTGTTCCTAAATCATGGGTGTTTTCTATTTGTTTAAGTTATTGTATATATCGTTGGCTGAGTATCCAACATAAGTACAAGTCTTCTTGAGCTTACCGAAGTCGGTATGTGTAAAGATGTCCTGTAATATTTATTTATTGCGTTTTCCAGATTCGCCGTCGGTGTGACATGTAGCCACACGCTTGCAACACTTCTGGGTTAACCCAACGTTTCTGAAAGTATAATGGGAATCTCGAATTAACCTAAAGTTTTAATTAGTTGCGACGCCGGATTGGAAAAGCAGACGTTTTTGGTTAAAGTCTATCTTGTTTGAATTTCAGATTAATTTTCTCAATTCTCAATAATATTTCAATGCGCTTAAATTGGATAGTGAGAAGTTGATCAAATCAAATTACAAATAAATATGTATGGGTATTTGTTGCTGTGTGATTGCGGATTGCGGGAATAGAATGATGTCATACATATATTAGGTTAGTATATGAATAAATTAATACTTATATTGTAATCTTAATCGTTATGGTTATGGCCCAATCCCCTTGATGTGCAGCCGAAAAACCGATACCATGTACATGCCATCAGGATCCCGCCGCGCCATGAGTCATCTTCAAACTCAACTCAACTCAAACGTTTATTCAGTAAGTAGGGCACAAGGGTACTTTTATATGTCGAGTATGCAAAAGAAAAAATAAAAACTAGAACGGTTCTAACCCTACACCTCTGACCCGAAAAGCTTTTTGACTTTTATGACCGGCAAGAAACTCGGCGGAACTTACCCGCCACCACTATACCATATTAGTGGGCCAATATGATAGCACATCACGTAGAGCATCCATAATATATAAAATATTCCTTCCTCAATTTAAGAGCTGAGCTCTTGTCGGTGGAGCAATTTCCATACGGTTCTATCCTGGGCCTTTTCCTTGACATCCTGATACGACATGACATTTACTTTACCTTTCATTTGGTCAATATACGTCCTTCTGGGTGTTCCTCGCAGCCTCTTCCTTCTAAGATGGTCTTGATGTAATCGGCATGTCGTCGTAGTGAGATAAAATAATAAAATTAAATAATAAATATTACACAAATTGACTGAGCCCGACATCAAGATCTAGAAGGCTTGTGTTGTATATATGACACACAAATACTTAAATATGTACATAGAAAACAACATGCCAACCGAATTGATAACCTCCTCCTTTTTTTGAAGTCGGTTAAAAACATCCATGACTCAGGAACAAACATCTTTGCTCATTAAACAAATAAATGCCCTTACTCGTATGTGAATCCAGGACCGTCAGCTTCAAACACCAGACCTGTGGCCAGACTCACTAGTTCATTGTAGTTAAAACGATAATTCATATACTTTCCGACAATAGTGAAATAACAAAACTGACCAAGGTTTCACAAAGGAGCCCGGCAAGTTCGGAGCCAAATGTTATTTTACAAACTAGTTTTATCCGGAATTGTTATCAAATTCAAATATTGAAAGTTGAAGTCTATTGTTATATTTGTTAGTAACTTTCAACGGTTTTCGCGAACTGAATTTGTAACTTTGAAAGGGTTTCTGTGTCAAATTATGATATAGTCGCGGTTCATATTTCTGGAAACAAGAGGCGAGTGGTTAGTTTTCATATTTTTAAAATAGGAATCTTGCGGAAATGGTTCTCACGTATTTTTGGATGACAGGTCTGGCCTAGTGGGTAACCCTTGCTATTAAACCGCATGCCAGGGTTCAAATCCCAATAAGGGATGAACGATAATAATAATTAATAAATGAATGAATGTTTTTTTAATGAGTTTCCGATATTTCGGCACTGTTGCGCCATCCTCACGGAATAACTGAAGTACTGTGAGATTTAACGGTGCACGGTGGTCAAACCAGTCCGCAGCGGTCTAATGTCAACGACTATGTTAGGGATTGTATCGTATATCATCATCATCTCCCTCGCGTTGTATGACATTGTATTGCATTGTATTGTATTTTTGTTGTATCTTAGTTATATTTTTAGTTTTTAGTTTAGTTTCATTTGTAAATAATGAATAACTATTAAGCGCGTCAGTGCAGCTGCCTCGGCACTCGACTCATGGGAGCCTGAGGTTCGCTTGGCAACTAATCCCAGGATTTGGCGTCGATGCTAGTTTTACGACTGCTATCTGACCTTCCAACCCAGACAGTAAACTAGGCCTTATTGAGATTAATCCGGTTCCTAACGACATTTTCCTTCACCGAAAAGGGACTGATAAATATCAAACGATATTCGAACCTGCGACCTCCGGATTGCAAGTCGCACGCTCTTAACGCTACGCCAACAGCGTTTTATTTGTATCGTACCTATATCAACACCACCAATAACCCCAATGGCAATGTTAAGGTGCATACATTTTCATACTTTCGTCGTATTTGACCTCTACTGTGCGCAAATATTTTTTCATTTATTTACTAAGTCTTGGCCAGCGAGAATTTGAAGTGGCCGTAAATCCTGACCTCCTTGGCTTCCATTCTGCAAGTTTCCATAAGTTGGAGGCTGTCGTCGACAGAACGTTTCCTAACGGCGGTGCCCAACCGTTATTTTTTAATTCGGTGTGTAATGTTTGCGGTGCTAAAAATATCTCACAAGCAATCAACAACATTATGTAAATATTTGTATTTAAACTTTCCATATTGATGAAATAACGAAACCCTTTTTGGACCCGGGTATGTCCTTAAACTACGTCCAACAATGAGAGGCAGAGCACAGCGAAGTACCATCACGCTTGAATCTGGGGCAGCCCAACTGGGGAAGTACCTCCTCCTTACAGAAGACCACAGCCATAATACACTGCTACCTTTCAGGTATGTAGTGTTGTGTTCCTGATGGTGAGTAAGGTTCCCAGAGCTCCAACCCCCCTTAAAGGCCGGCAACGCGCTTGTGACTCCCCTCATGTTGCGGGTGCGCATGGGCGACGGTAATTGCTTATCACCAGGCAATCCGTCTGCTCGTTTGCCTCCTCTGTCATAAAAAAGAAAACTTAAGAAAAAGCAACGAGGGCATCCGACACAGGATTTGAACCGTTGGACAGGATTAGTGAAACAGAATTAGTTGTAATTCTGCTCATTTGTGCGAAAAAATTAATATTTCAGTTGTAGGTACCTCTACAGAGCGACCACTCGCTATAACTTTTGCTTTACTTTATTAAGTCAATGTTGAACATGGAATGTTGTGCAGGCTAGACTTAAAACACGCTGTAACATAATAGGCGACAAGTTTCAAGCTGGTACCCGAAACATGTCGCCTAGTGCGATATAATTACATGAGAGTTTATCCGTTTGTAACTAAGTAGTAAATAACATGGCCCACAGTGGTTTTAATTATACATTATCCAAATGTCAGAAAGAACAGTAAAATGTTCTTATGCAATTTACCGTCTTTAGGCCGTAAAGAGTTTTTGATCGGCTAAAGCCGGATCGCCGGAAGCGTTGGCCGGTGGGGCGGAAAGGTTCTGGAGTGGCGACCAGGAACTGGAAGACGCAGCGTAGGTAGGCCTCCCACAAGGTGGACCGACGACCTAGTCAGAGTCGCGGGATACCGCTGGATGCGGAAGGCGCAGGATTGGTCTTCTTGGGTAGTTCTGGGGGAGGCCTATGTCCAGCAGTGGTCGTCTTTTGGCTGACATGATGATGATGAAAGCCGATACCGGGTCGATACGTGGGGGGAGACCCATAGGTGTCGAAAGGCCGTTTATAATGCAAAACTGACCATACGGCGTGCCTTTTGAATATTCACGTTTTTTGGTTACAGCGAATGAGAGATTATTTCGGGAAATTGGATTTTACTGGTGTTTTATATAGGAATTAACTGAACCTGATTGTTTTATTAGGTACCCACGTAGCTCCAAAATGTCAGCACGTTTGTTCATGCGTGCTTGCAAGTTGCAACAAAGCTTGTCTGCCGCATTTTTTCTGGATAGGTTTTCTCCTCTCCTAACAGATAAACGTGTTTTCGAAGTGAAAACTATGTACTGTACCTTACCATGAGTTATGACATTGAGGTTTTCGATAACGAGTATCGAGTTTACTATCTGTGCATCTCTACTATATTACTATTTTAGTGCTTGTACTATTTTAGTGCGCACGAGATGCACAGATAGTAAAGTCGATACTAGTTATCGAAAGCTTCAATGTCACAACTCATGGTTAGGGTACTGTACATAGTTTTCGTTCATTTACTAGCTGTGCATCTCGCTTGTACTACTGTATTTTAGTGCGAACGAGATGCACAGATAGTAAACTCGATACTCGTTATCGAAAACCTCAGTCACAACTCATGGTAAGGGTACAGACATAGTTTTTGTTTCGAACTCGTTTTCTGTAAACGATTTTCATCTTTGTTACGTAATCTTGCTCAGATCAAGTTGCGGGCAGTTACCTACTAGTATTTGAATATCCGAGTTTCACTACAGTTAAAAAAAAATTATACGAGACTGGCCAGCGTTTGACACAGTCACACCTGATGGTAATTGTCGACGAGGTCGATGGTGTAGCACGCTGGTTCAGTAACAGCCTTGCCTTGAACGATCCAAAAGATATCTTTCCGGGAATACAGACGAAGGGAGCGAATGGAATATTGAATATAATGCTCGAAGCAGCATGTAAACCGAAGGCCACTTCCACACTTCACTCCACTTCTTCTTTTTGGACCCGGGTATGTCCTTAAACTACGTCCAACAATGAGAGGTAGGGCACAGCGATGACCATCACGCTTGAATCTGGGGCAGCCCAACTGGGGAGGTACCTCCTCCTTACAGAAGACCACAGCCATAATAGCACTGCTACCTTTCAGGTATGTAGTGTTGTGTTCCTGATGGTGAGTAAGGTTCCCAGAGCTCCAACCCCCCTTAAAGGCCGGCAACGCGCTTGTGACTCCCCTGGTGTTGCGGGTGCCCATGGGCGACGGTAATTGCTTACCATCAGGCAATCCGTCTGCTCGTTTGCCGCCTATGTCATAAAAAAAACAACGTCCAAGCCGTCGCGGCTCCGTCGAGCCCTGCATAAAAGGACTGAAATGTTCCCTAAGTTCCCCGCTTCGAAACTCTTTAGTTGGAGCCAATTAGCTGAATTATTGAAGAGGCGAAGTTGCCGGTAAGTACAAGTAACCTTGTTAAAGATTAAGATCGGAATACTTATAGCACCTGTTAAGGTTGGTGCTGCGTTTGAATTGGATGAGTGATGGAGCTAATACTGTACTTACTACTTACACGTGCTTTTTTATTTTCGTATAAAGGAAGATTTTATAGGTCTGCTGGGGCCTTATTTTATTAAACATATATATATTTCATAAACATAATAAATATATAAATATAAACCGGGAATCGAAACTGGTCGACGTCTTGTAAACAATTTTAGGTGTAAATCTGAAAGATTTTTCGTTGTTATTGTTGATGATACGAAACGTAAATTCATGAGTCATTAATAAATTTTTCATCATCATCATAATCAGCCGTATAAAGAATATTGACAGGTTCGATTCCCGGTTATGTATAAGAGATTTAAAAAAAAAGTTTGAGTGCCATTATTATTAAATTTAAAATCGAAACCATGGTTCCTAAGACCAGATTTCTGACCCATTTGAATTTATCACCCTGTATATACAAACATGCAAGTATTTGAGAAAAGCTTTATAAATACATCGGCGTGAAAGAGGTTATCGGCCTCAGGATCAGAACTATCCGTATATTCTATTCGGCTAAAAACCTCTTTCTTCCCGCCCTTTGTAGAAATGTACTTATTTTATAACATTATGGAAATGCATTTACAAATCACGAACAAGAAAATCATCACGCGGATCCTTTCTCTGCGTAATGTGTTGTACATTTTGTATGTTGTACTTAACTTTTATACTTATTCATGACGTTAACCGTGCCGGCTGACAAGAATAGCAATCCCTATCTCCTCCCGCGGGTGTCGTAAGATGGGACAAAAGGAAAAACCCGATGGATAGGCAACAGCGTTCGTCTAAACCCAATCAACAGCTACTACGGCCACCAACCCGCCTTCCAAGGGTGGCAACTATGGCCACAAACCCTCCAAAATGATGTAAGTCATATTTGGAGTAGGCCTGTCTTCAGCAGTGGACGGCTTGTGGCTGAGATGATGATTATTACTTACTCATACTTGAGCCAACAAACATTTACTTGAAACACAGCTTCAAACTCCTGTTCCAGTAATTAAAACAAAGCACAAAGAGTAGAACATTGAAGAAGACTCGAACTCGAGCGGAGGAGGAATAGCCCCGGGTTATTGAACGAGTCTTTAAATTTTATATAAATTAAGTAGTTTTCATCAATAACTCGATTCATAAAACTTTATTAGACTGGTGAGTAATTAATTGTGAAAAGTTATTTTTAAGTGTCTGTCGAGTTTTGAGATGTTAATATCGTTTGTACTTTCTCCGACATGGTGATATTTATGTTTGTTAGAAAGAGAAAAGATTTTAAGTTAACATGGTCGTTCACATTACAACTATTACTTAAAACGGAATAGTTACCATGTATGTTAATTTGAATGAGTTTCCGATATCGGCACCGAACTATGGGAACTATTGGAAACCGGTGCCGAAATATCGGAAACCTATTAAACTATCCCGTTTTAAGTAATAATTGTAAAGAAAGAGATAATATTGGACACACTTTTGCTAGAAAGAAACCGGTGGATGGGCCGTTATTAACACATGACAAAAATATATTATATCACTTTATATGTGACTTTGACAGGTCTGGTGGGTAGCGACTCTGACTATTAAGCTGACGGTACTAAGTTTCAATCCCATTAAGGGCATTTATTTGTGTGATAAATTAAAAAAAAAAACTTACTTTAGTAAAATAAATGTTCCATCTACATTGTTCAAGGTGTTATCACTCCATGTGACATAGCCGTGGGGCCCCCGTATATAATCACGGAAGTAAAACACAGTGACTTCGCCAGTCTTACATTAAAACTGAAGTTTACTGTTCCACAGTTTATAGAGGTTTCGCGAGTCGATTAGCGCGCTTAGTATTCATTGGTCGTTTCCAATTTGGCTTACGGAACGGTGAGAGTTACTGGTGGGGCAAGTAAGTTGTTATTGTAAAGGGAGCATTGACAACAATATTTCGTTAAAGTTAAGGGAAAATATTGACTGTTATTTTTCTGAAGTGAATATGACTGTAATGTTATTATTATCATACAATCGAAAAGTCGAAATTTCGTATTACGAGTCAATGTCACAATTAAGTAATACAATAAACTTACGAACATCTTTCTCTTTTACTCCAATTATGGCGTAATTAGAGTGACAGAGACAATCATTAACGATTAACACGGTTCTACTCACGTTTATTTAGTCACCCGCGCGACATGTGCGCGACGAGCCGGCGACGCGATCTGCGAACCGAACGGACACTCAGCACTCTTAGTGCTTGAAAATTGAGGCCTATGTTCTCCGAAACATGTGTGAGTGACTAAATAAACGTGAGTAGAACCGTGTTAATCGTTAATTATTACGTCTCACGAAAGTTTAAATACAAATTACAGAAACAATCGTTTGGAATTGGCAAATTTTCACAGTAGGCGTTCTGTTCTATATAAGATATTTAGACCCATATGAACGTCCACAGCTGGATAAAGGCTTCCCCTAAAGACCGCCAATCCGCCAAATCAATGAAGACTAGGTATTATAATACCTAGCTAAGCTCGAGTATTGATTTATTAAATTATAAATAAACGGGACTGAACCGCGTATATTTACTTTCAAAATTACCTCCTGTGTTTCAAGAACGACGTTGTCCTCGTGGTCTCGGATGAAGACTGGCTAAAGTTCACATCAGCATCTACCCGCTCGAGTTTTTCAAACTACCCGCACATGATATTGTTTATCAACTTGAACATTATGCGCACTAGGGATGTCACTCGGTCACACTATACTAACCTAGGAGGAAAAGTTATTCTGGCTTTTGTAGTCCAAAATGTAACAATTCAATATAGTTTTGCTTTAGAGGACATTCTTTATAACAAAAAATTTAGCTTATTCTGTATTAATTACTGCAACTTTGGTTGAAAACCCAAGAAAACTCCTAATGTATTTGTTTGATCCCCTCCAACTTTGACAGTTCTGAAGGGTCCAGTTTGGAGGGGAACAAAAATGTGTGAAACTATAACAAGGACGGACGAAAATAGTGCCGTCTCTGCCATACCTATGGAAAGTTGCATAAGACCATCCCTTTTGATCGTGGTATTATTATTAGCACGCTCCGTCTAGTTAAATGGTATGTCTATGATACTAACGATATCGGTATTTTTAACTTGTAATATTAGACGCGAGCGGCGCTACCGCGAAAACCATATTCGTTTTCGGACGATTGTCTCTGTCACTCTCGTGACGCCTTAATTGGAGTAAAAGAGAAAAATGCTAGAAATGTACGAATTTCGGTGTTCGCAGTACATTACTGGATCTGCATTAACTAATGACTAGATTCCACGAGGATGAGATCCGGAAACCATCGACCATTCGAATTACAATGTTTTTTTATTGCAATGGCTTCACGCATAATTATTTGTAATAATACTACTTAGTTACAAACGGATAAACTCACTTGTAATTATATCGCACTAGGCGACATGTTTCGGGTAAGCTCTGATGCCCATTTTCAAGTAACATAGCTCAAAGCAGTTTTAATTATATTATTTGTAATAATCTGTTAATGAAAATTTGAATCAGTATTATTTGATATGTTTTCAAGTTATTTGTTTTATTTCAACGCAACATGAAACCCTATAAGACGATAAACCGTAGGCAAATACGGATCTCGTATATAATTCAGCGCACGCGTACCTACATTATATATATGTACTCCGACCGCCACAAACAGTGCCGTGAAGCTCGCTTAACTAATCAGCATAAGTTCAGAGCGAATCAATGACTAATTATGCTGAATTAAACATCACACATCATATAAATACGTAAACACCACAGACATATATTATATAGACGTACGTATAAAGGGTTTAGGCTTGTTTCATCTGGTTCCCAATGTACGAATTCAATTCCGTTGACCCGCCGGGCATTTGCCAGGCCCGGGCCCGAGCGGCCCGACACTCGAATATTGACATTAACACGAGCATCGTTCCATGCAGCCATTTGTAGCGTGTGGCGGTCGTCACATGCCCGTTGACATCGCGTCGACATTACGTCGCCTTCCCAACACCGTGGCGAGCAGAGCCTTTTTACATAGCTGTAACGGCCGTCGCATGACCGGCCCGTGCCCGGGCCGAGTGGCTTGGAGAGCTCGGTGATCACGTGATTCCATACAAATGTAACGACGGTGGCCTCGGGTCGGCGACGGGCCGCTCTAACGTGAATCAACCTTAATATTGAGTTGGTTCCGCAAGAGAACCAAAGTGACGAGGTCCTCCGGTGTCCGAGGCGGAATTTAAACCCGCATCTTCAGCTTTCGTCGCTGACACCTTAACCAAAGAAAAATTCTGATTCTTAGTGACTGAATACAAAAACAAAACATAAAATTAACTAATGTAGGTTTGATGTACGATAGTAAAAAAGACACTAACTTGCATTTACATACACATACATAGTCTTAACATAATTATCAGTTTTAATTAAAATGCATAGCATTTATAAAGCGTTGTACGCTTTTTCAAAGTAAAGTCCTGGCGGAAGACCAGCGATGTGGCTTGCCGCGTCATCACGCTGAGCCAGCGCCTGTTCTCTGCCACGGCACATGGTTCTTGGTTCAGTTTATTTTTTTGTAAAACTTATGTAATTTAGATTTAAGAAGCATGGCTTTTTTTGTTTATTTTTCTGTTTTAATACCTACAATAAAGAATAAAGTGTTTATCTATCTATTTATCATTTGTGTCTGTTTAGTCTAGTACAGACATGTCTGTGGTAAACCTACCAATTCAGATCGATGTATATGACAGTTTCCGACCTCGCGCTGCGCTGCAAGGAACCGAGATTACATTATACGCGTATTTGCTATTAATAGTTATGATGGCGGTTATCACACTCGGATGAAAGCGAGATAACAAATGTACATATATCGCTATACTTTCCATCACCTAAACCTAACGCGACACAATGTACCTTTTTAATAGGTAAGTATTACAGGACATTTTGACTGAGTACTTCAGTACATAGAGAAACCCCGTGACTCAGTAACAAATATCTGTGCTTATAATTATTTATTTTTTTATGACATAGGCGGCAAACGAGCAGACGGATTGCCTGGTGTTAAGCAATTACCGTCGCCCATGGGCACCCGCAACACCAGGGGAGTCACAAGCACGTTGCTGGCCTTTAAGGGGGGTTGGAGCTCTGGGAACCTTACTCACCATCAGGAACACAACACTACATACCTGAAAGGTAGCAGTGCTATTATGGCTGTGGTCTTCTGTAAGAAGGAGGTACTTCCCCAGTTGGACTGCCCCAGATTCAAGCGTGATGGTCAACGCTGTGCCCTACCTCTCATTGTTGGACGTAGTTTAAGGACATACCCGGGTCTAAAATGAATGAAACACAAAAATAAATGCCTTTCCTTACGAACCCATGTTAAATAATGTCAGTTTTGTGACAATAATTAATCATGGAATCTGTATGAAAATTAATTATTTAACTTCTCTTTGCATTGTGATAAAATAAAACAACCACAAAACCTAAGTATTTATAGAAAATTAAAGCTTTATTATCAAAACAAAACTGATATAATTTGACTTTTCCATAAGTCCAACCATGTGGTGCTGGCTCACTAGAATAGCACTACCCCATCTCCTCCCGTGGGTGTCGTAAGAGGCGACAAAGGGAAAAACCCACTGATGGGCGAAGAAACGCACTACTGCAGTTACTGCTGTCGCCAACCCCCCTGCCAAGTATGGCGGTTAAGTCATTAAACCCCCCAAGCTATGGGGGAGGCCTATATCTATATAGTTATATTATTAAGAAATGTGTGCACCACTTTTAACACATCATCTAATTGAGTACACTTTTCTGAAAACTCCGACCTAATGATTGGTATGCCATCTCGCCAATTCATCTACACACTATTTAAAGTCTTCAATCAGCATTAGCCCGGGCATGGAGGAAAGAAGGTGTTTAATATGTATGTGTAATGTGTGTCATGTGTGACTTGTGTGTGTGTGTGGCGTCTCGAAGTAGAGGCTTTATTATTTAGACGCCGCGCGGCGACACTGCAAAAGACTGCGGTCTCTTTGGCCATGTAGATAGCTAAGCATTATTATAATTTTGCTAACATTACCAATTAGTCACATAATGTATGGGAACATAGCAGTCTTGACTTCAAAATACATACATGGACATAGCGTTTCTAATTGTAGAATAGTTAAGCTATGATCAATGAGGGTTTCCGCGATGTTTACTAGATGACAGCACTATGGATAGAAATCTAGCTGTCATAATCCACCAATCATGCTTAATCATAATATCTTTTTATCGGTGGTTTAGCAAGCCCAGACTAATATTTAAAATCTGAAAAACGCGATCGCAGAAACCCTCATTGTTTATTATGGAAACGTAACCGTGAACGTAATAATACATAACATACATATATAGATTTGACGACAGGTTTGGCCTAGTGGGTAGTGAACCTGTTTATGAAACCGATGGTCTTGGGTTCAAATCCCAGTAACGGCTTTTATTTATGTGATGAGCGTAGAGTGCCTGAGTCCTAGGTGTCGGTGTATTTAAATATTATATATATCGTTGCCTGACCCACAACACAAGCCTTCTCGAGCTTACCGTGGGACTCAGTCAATTTGTGTAAGAATGTCCTGTAATATTTATTCATTTATTATTTATTTACATAGCGCTCTTATTAGTAACAGTCTTGCCAAAGAAACCGCAACCTAACTTCAAAATATGAAAGGTGCCCGATGAAGGAGGGTATGAATATGAGAACGCCTCTGAACGCAGTAAACCGCGGACCGCTCCTGTTGCCACCGGGGGCTTCGCCCCTTCTTCGCCATTTAGAGGATTATAAAAAAAAAAAAAATAACCGGCCAATAGAATCTCGTGTGGTAATCAGTGTTTTGTGTTGCGATGCGTAACTCAAAAACGTAATATTGTCTTCGGTCGCCGCGATAATTACTCATGAAATCAAACATCTAAAACTGATTATGACCACAAACGCTGCTAAAGTGTTGAATCGTTGAAGTCGGGATGAAGTTTAAATTAGTATACGCGATATAATCCGTTTTAGTTGTTTTATTTCGTCAACTCAAAAACGGATCAACAATTATTTTTTGTCTCGCGTATTGGGCTGGCTGAGGGCTCGTATAATTACTTCAATAATTAGAGCGACCAGCATGTGCATTCGTGGCACCCGCCACAAATGGAAGACAGCAGCGAAGTTATTCGGCTTCGATGATGGTGCCGCCCTTCCACACGCCGACTGACCTACGAACTCTTTCTACCACTATTTTATTTTACGTCTACCTATTTGTTTAAATTTTTTTGTGTTCTTCATCATGTTACATTATTATTAAATAAATATCACCTATTATTTTGAACTTAATCGTCAAAATATTTTTTCTTACTTATGTTTTTTTTTTATAATTTTTGGTCTTGCGGTTCAAAAGTTAGCGGGGGGGAATTTAGGACTAAGAACTTAGGATTGCATCTAACACTTAACATGTAGGGGAGATACCCTAAAATTATATTATTTTGTTTTTTTATTTGACATACAAAATTACAGAGGCGCTACCACCAAAAACGATATTCATAAGTTTCGTACGATTGTCTCTGTCACTCTCATAACGCCTTAATTGGAGTAAAAGAAAAATATGTTCGAAATATACTAACTTCGATTTTCGCGGTACAGGCCCGGTACCGTGAACAACGAAGTTCGTATATTTCGAGCATTTTTCTCTTTTACTCCCATTAAGGCGCCATGAGAGTGACAGAGGCAATCGTCCGAAATTTACGAATATCGTTCTTCGCGGTAGCGCCGCAGGGACTAGCTGTTGGACAGAATGGCAACAGAACAATATATTCACTCTAAAAAAAAAAACATGAGTACAATGAGGAACAGACCTCGTCTCTCCGAATGCACGTGCGCGTTTCACGGGGATTGCTTTCAACAAAGGCTGCTGTCGCCTAAAACACAATAATGGCGCTGGAAAATATCTACCGACCGCCGCGTGAGTGGATCAAGTCCGCTGCGAAACCCTTCATTCATTCATTCATTCCTAATTCTATGAAGAGGGAGTAGGCCTTATTAGGATTTGGACCCGGGTATGTCCTTAAACTACGTCCAACAATGAGAGGTAGGGCACAGCGATGACCATCACGCTTGAATCTGGGGCAGCCCAACTGGGGAAGTACCTCCTCCTTACAGAAGACTACAGCCATAATAGCACTGCTACCTTTCAGGTATGTAGTGTTGTGTTCCTGATGGTGAGTAAGGTTCTCAGAGCTCCAACCCCCCTTAAAGGCCGGCAACGCGTTTGTGACTCCCCTGGCGTTGCGGGTGCCCATGGGCGACGGTAATTGCTTACCATCAGGCAATCCGTCTGCTCGTTTGCCGCATATGTCATAAAAAAAAAGGATTAGTCAGATTTCTTCCCGATGTTTTCCTTCAACGAAAAGTGACTGGTAAATATCGAATGATATTTCGTACATGTTCCGAAAAACTCATTGTACGCTTTTGTTGGCTTACAGATGTAGATGCAAACTCAAACTTCAACGTTTATTCAGTAAGTAGGCCACAAGGGCACTTTTACACGTCGAGTATACAAAAGTAAAAGAGAAAAATAAAAATTACAACGGTTCTAACCTTACACTTCTGAACCGAGAAGCATTTATGACCGGCAAGAAACTCGGCGGCATTTATTTTTTTCAAATAATTACTTACAAGTCCAAATCTGACTTCTTGCTGCCTAATATTTAATTACTGACTTTTTTTAACAGGTTCCACGAACAAATGATCTTTGACCTTGATCAAAATTCGAAAGTTCTGCTATTTTTTTTATGATGTAGGAAGCAAACGAGCAGACGGATTGCCTGATGGTAAGCAACTACCGCCGCATATGGACATTTGCAACACCAGAGGAGTCACAAGTACGTTGCCGACCTTTAAGATCTTTATGCGCCGTTTTCTTGAAGGTTTGGATGTCATTTCGGTTCGGAAATACTGCACACGACAATTTATTCCAAAGTTTTACTGTGCGAGGCAGGAAGTTTCTAACGCACAGTTGAGGACTGCCGACCATCCAAGTGGTTATGATGAAAGTGTTGTTGTGCTATATATATGCTCCTTTCATGGTCGTTCCCTTATTATTCAACATTGCGTGAAATAGTGCGAAAGAACTCGATAAGAAGGGTAGGAAAATGGCTTACTAGTCGCAAGGGCCCATCGTCCAGGGTTAGCTGACTAACCCGAGGTTGACCGGTTAAGTCCTTACATATTTAACATTAAAAACCCCTATTTCACCTTAAACATAGACAGATAGGCAGCAACGTCCGTCGATACCGAATTAACAGTAATTGCGGTTACCAACCCGCCTGCCAAGCGTAGCGACTATGACAACTCCCCCCTAAGATGATACGGGGGTGGCCTATGACCAACAGTGGAAGTCACCACTAAAATCATAACTATAATAATATTTAACCTAGTATTTAACAATAAATAAATGAACAACCAACCAGTCAAAAAAAACGAAATTAGTAATTCACAATTTATAGAAATCACTTTGCACTCTTGTGAATAATATGCAACTTTGCTATCTGTTTTTAAAGAATAAAACAGTCATTTCCGACCGGTCTGGCCTAGTGGGTAGTGACCCCGCCTATGAAGCCGATGGTCCTGGGTTCGATTCCCAGTCAGGGCATTTATTTGTGTAATGAGCACAAATATGTGTTCCTGAGTCATGGGTGTTTTCTATGTATTTAAGTATTTATATGTATCTATCTATTATATATATCGTCGTCTAGTACCTACAACACAAGCCTTACTGGGCTTACCGTAGGACTAGGTCGATTTGCGTCAGATTGTCCCGAAATTATTTAAATAAAATTATTTTATTTTTAATTATTTCCGAGCTAGTGAGGTGAAAAAAACATTTCCATTACAAATTCAAAACAAGTATTTCACGATTTCCATCTATGATTAAACTGTAAAGTATAAATCAAACGATGAAGGTTAAAACTATTATTTATAACAGCTTTTCAATATTCGCCCCAAATACATTAGCAATATGGGTGATGTATTCCAATAATGCGAAAACATTAAGGGAACCACTCATGCGGACTAGGCTTGGATTTTCAATATCCGTACTGAAAGGTTTATGACCAATCCCAGTATTTTGAGGGTAAAAAGTTACATTTTGGTCCGAGTTCAATAAATATTTATAAAGCCCGACAGTAAAGGCGTAATGTGCTGTGAAATGTGAATGCCATTCAAAATAGCTCTTAGGACATCCTCTTTCTTAGGACATTCCTTCCTCCTTCATTGGATCTCAAAATGGCGAAGTCATCTTGAGAACATATCTTTTGTTTATTGTTCAGTCGCCATCAGATCGGAGCTGTGAAGGTGGTCACAAATATCTGAACATGCACTTTATCGCCGAGACAATAGAGGTGTTGTTCAGATATTTGTAACCACCTCCACAGCTTCGATATATCTGATGACGACTTTGAACGACTTTGACGACGAATGATTTCACACAAAACAACGTTAATGAACGCGTTGTTTTGTGTGAAATCATTATCTTCATTATATCAGCCGAAAGACAAAAGTGACCCACAATAAATGATGAATTCACGATCTTTCCAGGTCGACGATCCACCTTGTGCTGCGCCCACTGCCACATAAGTTTATCGATCCGGAGGGCTATATCGGTGTGCGCAATGTCTCTGAGTTGATCTAAGGATGATCATAGACGACAATCATGTCAAATGTCCATGTTGTACCAACTCCCATTGCTACACTCGAAGTTGTAGACTATTATGTATGCCTAGAGCAAACTGTCCAGTTAGGCAAGTCCAACTTCCAGGAAGAGGTAGGTTTGATGAGAGGTAGGGCACAGCAATGACCATCACGCTTGAATCTGGGGCAGCCCTACTGGGGAAGTACCTCCTCCTTACAGAAAACCACAGCCATAATAGCACTGCTACCTTTCAGGTATGTAGTGTTGTGTTCCTGATGGTGAGTAAGGTTCCCAGAGCTCCGACCCCCGTTAAAGACCGGTAAGCGCTTGTGACTCCCCTGGTGTTGCGGGTTCCCATGGGCTATGGTAATTGTTTACCATCAGGCAATCCGCCTGTTCGTTTGCCGCCTTTGTCATAAAAAAAAAACGGCAGGCCACCGTTCGGGAAGCTACGACGCATCAGACACATCTTTTCTTCCAATATTCCGCAATGCTCAAGACGAAAGTATTTGACGAATGTGAGTTGCCAGTGATCTGAATTCGTCGGGTTAATCTCTGCTCACGTTTCCTCAATTAATCTATATATATGAAACTGACAATTATAGTGAAAACTGTCCAATAAAGCTGCACCAGTAATATGCCAATATGATACAGACAAACAAAATTGGATTTTGATATAGCCCACGGCTAGAAATCAAATATTTCTAAAATTAATTGTTGTCAACCAATACATTTTTTATTGAATATTCAGTGTTGTGCAGAATTGGAAAAATGTATTTCATATACACTGTTGGTACCTGTCCTTTAGTTCAGGTATGAATTATTTAAATTAACTAGCCTTAGAGTTGATAAACGTTGCCCAAAAACCATACTTTTGAAACTATTTCTTAATGAGAATGAAGTTTTTAATTAATAGTACTTACAGAAAACTTATAATATAGCTCGCTTTATTTGACACTCGGTTTTTTTTTGGCTTTCATTTCGCTTGCATAAAACATTACTTTGGATACTAAATTCCAGTCTACGTCATTTTTTATCATTGGGTAATTAGGTTTTATTTAGAAATTACACATAAAAATTGTGTTGATCAATACTTTTGGCCAAGGGCCTGGCCAAACGTAGTATAGCTCTGGTGGAAGGCGCCCTAATATCAAAACTTGAACAGCTTTTTTGTACTACCAACGTTTCGGTTACTACAGCTCTATAGTATGTCATTATTTCTAGATATATATTTATTTATATTCACCCCATTATATTAAGGAAACGTTCTTGCCTCAACAAATCACATGAAAGAAAATAGTACAATGAACAATCTCGACGCTACCCCTTCCTTTTTATCGCAATCTCACCCTTATCCCGACGATATTAGAGCCTTTACCGAATGTACCATATAAAATTGTGTAATCGTAATTGCGTATTACCTTTAGAGTTGAAAGATCAATGACGTCATTAGCGTTCGGGATGAATGGGAAGGCAGTTAGGAACGTGGAGCCGAGTTCCGAGACGTCGGGAAATAAGAAAATGTCAATCCTTACATTATAGATAAAAGTAATTGGTATGAAAATTGTGAACTAATTGAATTTTGTACCTTTTGGCGTACTTGCAGAAATACCGAAGAGCTGGCGGCTTCCTCGCACAACGTATCAGCATTGCGATACAACGAGGAAATGCCGCCAGCATCCTTGGTACAATGCCTCAAGGGCCTGTAACGAGTTAAGTACTTGTAGTTATCATACGATTATAATTTCTGAATTTGATATAGAATTGTGGAAAATGTTACAAGTAGCTATTCTGCGCTTTTTAGCCAATGAATACCTTACTTAGTATATTGTTATGTGCACGAGATTAATTTAAACCTTCCACAGCAAAAAAACATATGATAACATTTATATTTAAACTTTTGTGAGACATTGTAAAATTTTATAAATGGCAATAACGACTCTACTCACATTTATTTAGTCATGTGTACATGTTTTGGAGGTACAACATAGGCCTCCATTTTCTAGCACTAAGGTTGCTGAGTGTCCGTTCGCTTCGCCGGCCCGTCACGCACTATCGCGCGTCGCGCTGCCCGCGCGTCCAAGCAATACAATAAATGTATGGCGCCGGTCCCGGACCGCACTCAATCGGTTTTGACGTCAAGAGCGACGTCTTGCTAGGACGCGAGCGGTAGTGCATGACTGGCCGGCGACGCGAGCGGCGAAGCGAAGGGACACCCAGGACTCTAAGTGCTTGAAAATGGAAGCCTATGGTCTCCGAAACATGTCACGCGAGTCACTAAACGTGAGTAAAGCTGCTATTTACATTAACAAAACTTTGCCAAACATCAGATTAACTATAAATCGAATAATTCCTGTAAACCCGCTTGTAAATTGATTTAATGTCATCAAAACATTAGCTTAAGAATGTTGTACCAGCCTTTCAAGCGAGTTTTAATCAGAAATAATGCGTTAAACGTTGTTATATCAATAATTCCTAATTGGCCAAGTTGACTGCGCCGAGACAAAACTCGGTAACTTGTTTATTTAATTACTTCCCTCCTTTAATTTACCAAAAGCTTACTTTAATTTCATAATGGACGGGCTCGGGAGGTTATAAATAGCACGTATCGTACCTTACCAGGAATGTACTATGTACCCACTGTGGTTAGAAGACATTTTTGGACCCGGGTATGTCCTTAAACTGCGTCCAGCAATGAGAGGTAGGGCACAGCGATTATCATCACGCTAGAACCTGAGCAGCCCGACTGGGGAAGTACCTCCTCCTTACAGAATACCTTAGCCATAATAACACTGCTATCCTTTTGGCTCGTAGTGTTGTGTTCCTAATGGTGAGTAAGGTTACCTGTGCTCACACTCCCTTTCCGCTCTAAATGTTGATGGCGCAGACCAATAGTTTACCCCAGGAGGGTACCAGCTGCGTTAGCGCTGGAGAATCCCTCTCTGGACCTCCATGTTCAGGGCTTCTTGTACCTGAGCGTGGACGCCCAGACCGCCCCTCGTACTCTGGGGGGGGCAAATCTGCGCTCCGTCATCGAAAATCTGGCCGAGGCATAACGAGCAAATCGAATACGGCATCCCCTGCCACGCTTGCTGTGGATTTTTGCAACATCAGGGGCTTACATTCAAACCTTAATGCTGTCCACCAACACCTTGAGACAGCAAAGCCAGCCTTGCTCTTTTTGACCGAGACTCAGATATCATCTCCGGCGGACACATCTTACCTTTCCTATCCCGGGTACGGCCTGGAACACTCCTTTGTACCTAGGGCTGGGGTATGTGTGTACGTTAGAGATGATATCAGTTCTCGTCGTCTCACCCATCTTGAAGGTAGGGACCTATCCATCTTATGGCTGCGGGTAGACAGCGATGACCATCCGCGCATCTACTCCTGCCTGTATAGGTCCCATAACGGTAATGCCGAAACTGACCGACTCATAGAGCACATTCAAACATCTGCTGACTCTGTGCAACAACAGATCCGGATTCAGGCTGAGATCGTGATACTTGGCGACTTTAACGCCCACAATGCCGAATGGCTCGGCTCTAACAAAACCGATCATGCGGGTAGATCTGTTTGTGACTTTGCTCTGGCAAATGGCTTGACACAATTGGTCACTGCGCCTACGCGAATCCCAGATGTGGAGAGTCAGGAACCTTCCCTGTTGGACCTTCTGCTGACTTCCCATCCGGACAGCTACCAAGTATCCGTTGTAGCTCCATTGGGCTCCTCGGATCATTGCCTGATCCGGAGTACGGTGCCAATCACGTGCCCGCCGCGTCGGCAAGTTGCCCATAGCCGCCGTGTGTGGCACTACAAGTCAGCAGATTGGGATGGAATGCGGTCCTTCTTTGCTTCCTACCCGTGGAAGCAGGTTTGCTTCACGCCGGTTGATCCCAACGTCGCTGCCGACTCTATTGCCGATGTGGTTCTGCAGGGAATGGAGCTTTTCATTCCATCTTCTGCAGTTCCCATTGGTGGTAAATCCCAACCTTGGTTTGGACTTTCCTGCAAAAGGGCATCTCGTCGAAAGCAGGAATGTTACCAAGCCTGGGTAAATGCAGCGGCGGCTAAGGATGCAAAAACCAGTGCTTTAAAAAAGGAGTTTAACTCTGCTTCCCGGTCCTTTAAAAGAGTTATTGCCATCGCAAAGTCGTTGCACATTCGTAGAATTGGCGAGAAATTAGAGCGCCTCCCTTCGGGAACTCGTGCGTTCTGGTCTCTCGCCAAAGCTATCCAGGGGAATTTCTGCACGCAGTCTTTTCCACCTCTGCGCACGGAATATGACTCATTAGCTCATGACGCAAAAGACAAAGCCGATCTTCTGGGTAAGCTCTTTGCGTCTAACTCGACTTTGGATGATGGGGGAAACGCGCCGCCGACCATCCCGCGGTGCGAGAGCTGCATGCCGGATATACAGTTCCGGCACTGCTCTGTGCGTAAAGCTCTTGTTTCCCTTGACATTCATAAGTCGAGTGGGCCTGATGGGATCCCCGCAATTGTTCTTAAGATGTGTGCTCCTGAGTTGGCACCAGTTTTAACGCGTCTTTTTCGGCTCTCCTACTCTTCTGGCGTAGTCCCGATCTCGTGGAAGTCAGCTTTGGTGCATCCGATCCCTAAAAAAGGCGACCGCTCAAATCCCTCCAACTACAGGCCAATAGCTATCACCTCCTTGTTCTCGAAGATAATGGAATCCATTGTCAACTGCCAGCTCCTCCGGTACCTAGAGAACCACCAGCTGCTTAGTGACCGTCAATACGGCTTCCGTAGTGGTCGCTCGGCTGGTGATCTTCTAGTTTATCTGACACATCGTTGGGCTCAGGCGATCGAGACGAAGGGTGAAGCATTGGCAGTTAGTCTGGATGTAGCGAAGGCCTTCGATCGTGTGTGGCACGGGGCTCTTCTTTCGAAACTACCATCCTATGGGCTTCCTGAGAAATTATGCGAATGGGTCAGCAGCTTTTAGCAGACAGAAGCATTAAGGTCGTAGTCGACGGTGAATGCTCGGATTCCATGTCTGTGAATGCTGGTGTCCCTCAAGGCTGTGTGCTATCGCCCACGTTATTTCTCCTGCATATCAATGACATGCTGCAGACCAGCGGTATTCATTGCTATGCGGATGACAGTACGGGTGATGCTTGCTATACCGGCCGTGCCAACATTTCTCGGGAAAGTGTCATCGAGAGCCGGAACAAGCTTGTGTCTGAAGTTGAGACTTCCCTTAAAGAAGTCTCAGAATGGGGCCGAATGAACTTGGTTCAATTTAACCCCAGTAAGACACAGGTTTGCGCGTTCACGGCAAAGAAACTCCCGTTTGTCGTATCGCCTCGCTTTGAGGGCACTCTCCTAACAGCCACAGCCAGTATCGGAATTCTGGGTGTCGACATCTCTAGCTCAGTCCAGTTCCGCGGTCATTTAGAGGGAAAGGCCAAGTTGGCCTCGAAGAAGCTTGGTGTGCTCAACAGATCGAGGCAGTATTTCAGTTCGGCCCACCGCCTACAACTGTACAAGGCGCAAGTACGGCCACATATGGAATACTGTTCTCATCTCTGGTCAGGGGCACCCCAATACCAGCTTCTCCCTTTGGACCGCATCCAGCGGAGAGCGACTAGAATTGTCGGCAGCCAGGATATCTCGGACCGGCTTGACTCCTTGGCACTGCGTAGAGATGTGGCCTCACTCTGCATTTTCTACCGCATCTATTACGGAGAGTGCTCAGAGGAATTGTTCGGGTTAATCCCAGCTGCTTCCTTCCGCCAGCGCTCTACACGACAACATTTCCATCTTCACCACATAGATGGTTGGCAGTCCTCAACTGTGCGTTTTTCTAGAAACTTCCTGCCTCGCACAGCAAAACTCTGGAATAAATTGTCGTGTGCAGTATTTCCGGACCGATATGACATCCAAACCTTCAAGAAAAGAGTGTATAGGGATCTTAAAGGCCGGCAACGTACTTGTGACTCCTCTGGTGTTGCGAGTGTCCATGGGCGGCGGTAGTTGCTTACCATCAGGCAATCCGTCTGCTCGTTTGCCTCCTATATCATAAAAAAAAAAAAAAAAAAAAAAATTTAGACTGTCAATTGAAATTGACATTGACGTACAGCCTTGGTCAGAAGTATTGACCATCAATGTTTTTTTATATGAAAACACGATATTTTTTTTAACCGTTGTAGATACGAATTTTTGGTGGTTTTACGTTACGTTATTTGTAATACGTATTTTTAAGTATTATGCCACTCTGAGTAGGCCGGTTGGTGACCGCAGCAGCAGTTTAGCTTTCGACGAACGCAGCTGCCCCTCCGTCAGTTTATTCCCTTCGCCTCTAAAAATGATACTAACAGTAACCTCCTTACGCATGCTACTAACACCGATTCATCCAAGTTAGTCCTTAAGTCTTAAATAAAGAAATTAATTAACTTATTTATTTTTACCTCCCCGCGGGGGAGAGGGGGAGGCGCTATTCTCATATTTGGAGGAAACTGTTATATTCATGCTACTCAGGGTTGGCCATGCCGATTCAAATGCTGATGCCGCATTGACGTCAATGCCGTAATGCTACATCAGCACGAGTTAGTTTACGTTATTAAGTAATTTATAAATTGCAATCAGATCGGATTGGACTTTCGTGCGGTTTAAATATTTGTACTCTATATTTAGTTTTTTAAAGTAATAAAGTCGTGTTTGTATTAAAAACTGTTTTTTAAAAAGATCTTCCTGATCCACCCCGTAATAGTGGTGTCAGAAGTGGGATCCAGCACAGAAAATCGTAACTTTCTGCTGGATATCAAACGCGACGCGCAAAATCCATAAAGACTTTTTACAAACAAGAAAATAAGCATCCAGAATCGCCTACTGCAAGGCATCGCCGATCCATCTCCGGGGCTTCAAATTCAAGAGTTCCTGCTTGCCCCGTCAAGTTCCTGACCCTTCGTGAGCCACCGTCGCGACAGTCAGTCTTATTTTCCAATAAGCCTGCCGACGAGCCACCTACGGAAGCCGACCAACCCTTCATTTTCTTCGTAAGCCAGCCGTTGCGACAGTCAGCCTTATTTTGAGTAAGCCTGCCGACGAGCCGCCCTACGACTCCGACCAACCCTGCATTCTCCTACTTCGCTAGCATCATTTCTGCAATGAAGATCGTCATTGCTTTCTTCCTGTGAGTAAAGCATTTTATTCTTCGTTAACGCTACATATTTTCCTTATATATATATATCAAGGTCGATTTTTCACGGCATAGTACAAGATGTCCCAAACTGTTAACAAGACCCCTCTTAAATCAATGGCAACCGACTCGATGGTTGTTCCACCCCCAACTACAAATGAAGAGTTTTCGATTTCTGTGTTATGTAAATTCATTAGTCCTTATAAAGGAGACCGTGAGACACTCACGGCTTTTCTCACCAACTGCCAAAACGCCCTAGATTTGGCATCAGTAAGCCAAAAGACCTTATTATTTAAATATATTTACGCACGGTTAGAGGGTAAGGCCCAAATAGCCTGTTCTAATAAAATCTTCGACAATTTTGAAAGCCTAAAATCCTTCTTGAAACAGAATTTCGGAGAAAGAAAACATTATAATCACTTGTTAATTGACTTACAATCATGCAAACAAGAGAATAACGAATCTGTTGCACAATTCGCACTACGAATAGAATCCTGTCTGACGGATCTACAATCCGAAATACATAATTCCGATTCTTATAAAAAGGATCTCTCTGGTCGTATCGCTATGACAGAGGATCTTGCTTTACATACGTTCTCTTTGGGGCTGCATCCTAGATTAGGAAATATGGTCCGGTGTAGACAGCCGAAAAACTTAAATAACGCAATTAATATCGCGCTCGAAGAGGAAAAGATTCAAAATTTGGTATTTAAGACGACTTTTAAACCCAAATGCAAAACCTGCGGTAAAACTGGGCACTCCGAACAGGAATGTTTAAATAAATCAAAACACGTGGCTCAGCCGCGTGCATTTTTCGGTACGCAAGCAAGTAGCTCTCAGCAAAACACGGGGCCTCAAGTTTTCTGCAGGTATTGCAAACGACCCGGTCATGACATTACACAGTGCCGGAAGAGACAATTTAATAATGAAAAATATAAACGCAATAATGATAATCAGGCCGCCGCGCATCATGTTACAAACGAAGCGGTTCAAGCGCGTGCATTGTCTCCGTTACCCGATACTATCAATTGCGAAAACAATGGCGATTACGAATATGATTTAAACTAAGTAATCGGATCACGAATATGTGCCAACGTGCTCCGAAACCTCCGAATTCTAAAGGCACCAATCCTAAAAACCACCTAAAAGGTAATCCTCAACCCTCCCTTTCGGGAGCCTCTGTTTCGTTGAGACGTAAATCTATTAATCCTCAACCCTCCCTTTCGGGAGCCTCTGTTTCGTTGAGTCCTAAATCAATTAATCCTCAACCCTCCCTTTCGGGAGCCTCTGTTTCGTTGAGTCCTAAATCAATTAACCCTCAACCCTCCCTTTCGGGAGCCTCTGTTTCGTTGAGTCCTAAATCTATTAATCCTCAACCCTCCCTTTCGGGAGCCTCTGTTTCGTTGAGTCCTAAATCAATTAATCCTCAACCCTCCCTTACGGGAGCCTCTGTTTCGTTGAGTCCTAAATCAATTAATCCTCAACCCTCCCTTTCGGGAGCCTCTGTTTCGTTGCGTCCTAAATCTATTAATCCTCAACCCTCCCTTTCGGGAGCCTCTGTTTCGTTGAGTCCAAAATCTAATAATCCTCAACCCTCCCTTACGGGAGCCTCTGTTTCGTTGAGCCCTAAATCCTCTAATTCTCAACCCTTCCTAGTGGAAGCGTCTAACTCGTTGATCTCGAAATCTCAAACTACTCCTAAGGATGTCTCTAATTCACTCCCTATATACGAAATAAATACATTAGTCAATAAAATATCTTTACCATACATACATCTTCAAACAAAATATGCCACCAAAGCCCTCTGTTTTCTTATAGACACTGGATCAAGTGTCAGCATAGCTAAGTTCAATAATTTTGATACTAAACCTTTACTTTCTAATGAAAAAATCCTACTCAAAGGACTGAGTAAAACGGTTCCACCTGTGAAACCCTAGGTTCTTTCAAAATGATGTTTTCGTGCCGAAACTACAAACAAAGCGCAATGTTCCAATTCAAATTTCACGGCTTAACAGATGACGTTTACTTGAAATATGACGGTATCCTAGGAAACGATTTCCTAAAATATACAAATGCTGACATTAAATATTCTACCAATCACCTTGTTATCCAAGGTCACGCGTTGCCATTTTATTTTAACGAACCAGTTTACACCATCCCTCCACGATCGGAAGCTGTAATTGAGTGTCAAATATCAAATCAACTATCAAAATCGAATCTTACCGAAGGCATAATCCTAGATCACCAAATTTCCACCGGAGTTTATCTCGCGAATTGCATAGTAAAACCCAAACTCAACGGACGTGTTAACGTCTCAATTCTTAATACAACCAACTCCGAAGTTCTAATAAAAGATTATAAAGTTAACTTACAACCTTTTGACATACAAAATTCAAAACAAGTAGTTGAATCCGCCGCCGCTGACATACTGAACGTGACGACCTCTTCGCGAGATAGATCACAAGAAGTCCTAGATCTCATTCGAACGTCTCACTTAAACGAAGAAGAGACGAGAATATTACTAGAATGTTGTTCAGACTATACAGATATCTTTTACCTCGAAGGTGAGCCTCTGAGCTGCACTTCCGCCATAGAACATTCAATCAATACAAAGATTCGGTACCGGTTCACGTAAAATCCTATCGTTTCCCAGAATGCCATAAAAATGAAGTAGAAAGCCAAATAAAAAATGTTAGAACAAAACATAATCCGTCCTTCTAATTCACCTTGGAGTGCCCCAGTATGGGTAGTTCCTAAGAAACGAGACGCTTCAGGCAAACAAAAGTGGCGTATTGTAATTGACTATCGTAAATTAAATGACGCTACTGTCACCGAAATCTATCCCTTGCCCTTGATCACAGATATTCTCGACCAATTAGGTCATTCTAAATACTTTACCACCCTTGACCTTGTTAGTGGTTTTCATCAGATAAAAATCAAAAGTGATGACGCCCTTAAAACCGGCTTCACGGTTACTACTAACGGGGTCCAAGGCCACTTTGAATATACCCGGATGCCTTTTGGTCTAAAAATGCACCGGCGACCTTCCAAAATTGATGAATACTGTCCTATCAGGCCTGCAAGGCCTCCACTGTTACGTCTACTTAGACGATTGCATAATCTACTCGCACGACCTTCGATCCCATATGGAAAAACTCAAGTTAGTATTTAACAGACTGCGTCAGTTTAATTTAAAACTACAACCTGACAAATGCGAATTTTTAAGACGCGAAGCCGCTTACCTAGGTCATATTATCACTGACAAAGGAGTTGCACCAAATCCCGACAAAGTAAAGGCAGTTATCGAATTCCCAGTTCCTAAAAATCCAAAAGAAATCAAGTCCTTTTTGGGCTTAGTAGGTTATTATCGTCGTTTCATCGACAACTTCTCAAATTCACAAAACCTCTTACTTCGCTACTCAAAAAGGATGCTCGTTACTTATGGACCACGGAACAAGACCAAGCATTTAATACTCTTAAACATAAGCTAACGAGCGCCCCGCTACTCCAATATCCTGATTTCCAAAAAGAATTTGTCCTAACTACCGACTCGTCAAATTATGCAGTCGGAGCAATTCTATCTCAAGGTGAGATTGGTAAGGATAAACCAATCGCCTACGCATCGCGAACATTAAACAAAGCCGAGGGTAATTATTCGACTACTGAAAAAGAATTAGTAGCAATCTTGTTTGGAGTCAAAACATTTCGACCTTATCTATATGGTAGAAGGTTCAAAATCGTCACTGACCATAGGCCACTAGTATGGCTTATGAATGTCAAAGACCCCGGATCTAAACTCATCCGATGGCGTTTAAAACTAGAGGAATATGATTACGAAATTGTTTACAAACAAGGAAAGTTAAATGCAAACGCTGATGCATTATCACGCTTCCCCGTAAATACTCTTACTAATGCTCAAGAAGCCAGTTCGCCTACCTCTACAACATGTAACCCTACACACAATAGCGATAACGAGGATGACTCACATAACCTTCCCTCCATATCTGAAACCTATGAACAATTTCTCCAAATTAGCAAACAACCTGGGGTGTCATACGACACCATCATAGAAGAGCATAATCATTCTTTACTTAACGCCAAAAGCAAATTAATAGCCTATCCTACATCCGTTGATTTGGATGAATGCGTCCCATATTGCTTAGATATAATAAACTCTTCGACAAGCCAGCCTGACATTCGAGACACTGAACGTGCACTTTACAGCTTTTATTCTACGTCTAATGATAAACATGTATTTACACATCTATTTACGCGAGTTCATCACTTCGATGAAATGACGTATAAAGATATTTTTAACTTGATTCGTGATTATCGAGATATGGTTAAATACTGGTATTTGGAGGAAAAAGAGATAGCAATATCCGATTTTAATGACCCATTTAGTAAACTATCCTTCACCAAGATTTATAACATTATATCCTTTTTATTTCATAATACGTCCATAAAAGTAAATATCTATCATAATTCTATTAAATACCCTACTCCAATAGAAGTAAAACAAATTCTAAAGGATAATCACGATTCACCTTTAGCTGGTCACCCTGGTATTGCCCGTATGCTCGAAAGAATTAAATCCCAATTTTGGTGGAAATCCATGCGACAGGACGTAGAGGAATACGTAAAAAACTGTCGATCCTGTCAAGTCAATAAGCCATTACGCCAAACAAATCGAGCACCAATGATTATCACTTCTAATGCTACTCGACCAAATGAAAAAATATACCTAGACCTCGTGGGCCCACTACCAGAGACCCACGAACGAAAATACAAATTCATATTAACTCTGCAAGATGATTTAACAAAATTCTCGCAAGCCTATCCCATGCTTTCCTGTTCTGCCGAGGAAACGGCCATGTTATTAGTCACATATGTCTCTTATATGGGAATCCCTAAAATAGTCGTGTCCGATCAGGGCACTAATTTCTGCTCCGAAGTATTCAAACAAATAAACAAACTCTTCGGCATAAAACACATTTTCGCATCTCCTTATCACCCTCAAACTTGTGGGGCTCTGGAAAGGAGCCACTCGAACCTTAAGGAATATCTAAGGTCGTACATAGGAGAAAACCAACATACTTGGGACCTTTATATTCCAAGCGCCATGATTGCATACAATTCTAACGTGCATAGCACGACGGGTTTCTCGCCTTGGGAATTATTGTTTGGTTTTAAGCCCTACATTCCCAGTAGTATCGATAACCTTGACATTAACAATTACACAGACTATGTCCGAGCTCTTAATCACCGTCTCTACTACAGCCGCCAAAAAGCCATTCAAAACATCAGCTCGTCAAAAGAAAAATCTAAAACATATTATGATTCACATGCAAAACCAGTATCGTATAAAATAGGTGACATGGTATATGTTCGATGTCATCACAAGCAAAATAAAGCTCTGTTACCCGTTTGGAAGGGTCCGTTTAAAGTAATTAAGACAAATGGCAATCACTCGGTGACATTACAAATAGGTCGCAGACACGTACGTCATCACTACGATGAAATCAAACCCGCGACAGACCACACGTCGCCGTGACGTGAACTATTGCTGACATAGTCGTATCATTCTATTACAGGTGTGTACAGTCGCCCGCAGCCGGCGAGTTCATCTCGCCCATAAGAGGAAGCCCGGGCTTATACTTTGACAAGGATTTAGATGTTAAGTTTACTAATAATAATTGGAATATAATAACATACTTAGATATAAGTCATATTTTACCTACTTTAGATAATATAGAGTTTCTATTCGAGAGGACACGCGCATTGTGCAACACGCTCACTTCTTCCAAAATACAAACCGATTGTAATAACTCTCTCTCCGCCCTTAAACATCAAAACTTAAAAAACATTAACAAATTTTCCTCTATTTCATATCTGCTTACTGATGACAAACCTAACAGGCGTTTTAAAAGATCACTGATGGATTTCGGAGGCTCCTTATTAAAAACCATATTTGGCACCTTAGACACCGAAGATGCATTAAAATTCTCCCAGGCCATCAACGACGTACAGACAGACGAAAAACAGTTAGCGCATTTGATGAAAGATAATATACATGTAATAAAATCAACTATATCCACCTTCAATCACTCCTTAAGCAAAGTTAATGAAAATGAAAACCATCTAATGGAAAACATCAAAACACTACACAGCATCATGGAAAACATCTCGAACTCTAATGACAAACTAGAAATTAAATCTCAAATAAATTCCCTTTTAAATTCACTAGAATCCATAATTATAACTCTTTCACTAGACATTGACGACGTTAATAATGCCATATTGTTTGCAAAACTAAATGTTATGCACCCGACTGTACTTAACCCACATCAGCTCTATAACGAACTTGACAGACATAGAAATAGCCTACCTAAGCACTACGAACTCCCCGTGTCCCTGACACTTCAGAACATTCACGACCTTATTGACATATCCAAATTAATTTGCTACTATCATTCAAACAGAATAATTGTTGTTGTAAAAATTCCTTTAGTCCTACCTCAAGTTTATAATTTATATCACGTAATCCCTTTGCCTGCGCCGTATGACGTAACGAAACCGGATACATATGCTCTTATTGCACCGACCAATTCATATGTAGCGATAACGACGGATCATATGTTCTACTCACTCATTACTGACATTGAAAAGTGCCAAGTGATAAGTGAAAAGTGCTATGTGTGCGTTTTAGAAAGTATTTATTCAACAATAGCAAATCCTATTTGTGAAACTACATTTTTAACAGAAGCTGTCAATAAATTACCCGAAACATGTGTAACTAGACTAATCCACGGATTAATTGATGTATTCCACAGACTCAAAGGAAACCGCTGGATCTTTGTACAGTCCGATCCAGGGAAATGTCACATAACTTGCAATAATCAACCTGATAACACAGAATTGGTATTATTTGGAACGGGCATACTAACATTGCCGAAAAACTGCAAAGCTTTTTACAAAACCCTTCAGTTCACACCTACTGGTGATACCACCTTAAGTAACGTAACGAATAAGATCTCTGATTTTAACATTGTACAGGATGATTGTTGCGAAAAAATCAAATTAAATAAGACACTGGATAGATTACCATTTATAAAAATAGATAAAACTAATAACCTAGATTCACTCTTACATGCCAGTACCCATTTAAATTTATTTGAAGAAGAACTTAATAAATTAGAAAATCCTTCACACTTCCATAAATATGGAATGCATTATATGTCCATAAGCTACGTAATTACTACCTTGTTCCTTCTGTTCTTGCTTTACAAAGGCCGAAACCTCTTCTGCCGAAATCAACCTACAGGAACCGGATGCTGCGTTAAGATCTTTAACCAGTGTCACAACACCAGAACAGAACATCCATCCACGCAAATGGTAATCGTAAAAGAAACAGCAGCAGCTGAATGCTCCTCGGAGGATGATATCTGTACACCATCCCCGGTCAGAAGGAATATCCTTGTCACTAAAGCTCATGATAATTAACGTGTTGTCCTTTATAATAGATTAACTTAATTTTTACATTTTGATTGTAAACGTAAGTCCAAACCATCAATACTACAGTTAAAATCTCTCATCATCTTAATTATGATGATCGATCTTAACGGGGGGGTTGTTATATTCATGCTACTCAGGGTTGGCCATGCCGATTCAAATGCTGATGCCGCATTGACGTCAATGCCGTAATGCTACATCAGCACGAGTTAGTTTACGTTATTAAGTAATTTATAAATTGCAATCAGATCGGATTGGACTTTCGTGCGGTTTAAATATTTGTACTCTATATTTAGTTTTTTAAAGTAATAAAGTCGTGTTTGTATTAAAAACTGTTTTTTAAAAAGATCTTCCTGATCCACCCCGTAATAAAACCTATGTCCAGCAGTGGACACGTTACGGCTGAAAAGATGATAAGATAGTGACATATATATTATATGACAGAAAACACAAAGCGCCTATAGTTCCTGTAACATTTTCAATGTTATAGATATTTTGGACCCGGGTATGTCATTTAAACTACGTCCAACAATGAGAGGTAGGGCACAGCGAAGTACCATCACGCTCGAGTCTGGAGAAGCCCAACTGGGGAAGTACCTCCTCCTTACAGAAAACCACAGCCATAATAGCACTGCTACCTTTGAGGTATGTAGTGTTGTGTTCCTGATGGTGAGTAAGGTTCCCAGAGCTCCAACCCCCCTTAAAGGTCGGCAACGCGCTTGTGACTCCCCTGGTGTTGCGGGTGCCCATGGGCGACGCTAATTGCTTACCATCAGGCAATCCGTCTGCTCGTTTGCCACCTTATGTCATAAAAAAAAAAAATATTTTCCGATAGCTATATTGAATGTTTGTCCTTCATACACGGTTTTATACTTTATAGCATCGATCACGGGCTCATACTATTCCTATCCTGTTTTATGACGCAAGGAACCCTAATCGTAAAAATTGTTTAGCGCTAAAAGTGATTGGTCGGTGAGACGGGGGTATGTATTTATTATGAATATGTAGTAAAGTACAGTCTTGGCCAAAAGTATCACTCCACTCCTGTATTTTTCATACAAAATATCGAATTTTGATTTAAAATGGCCTATGCAACTAAGCCCCCGCGATCGCTGGAGATACGGGTTAAAATCCTGTCATGGACATCGGAAGTCCTCGTCACTTTTTTTTAAGTTTGGAAAAAGGCCTATCTTTGTAACAAAAAAAATGAAACTAATTTAAATGTTGGTTTATAATAATTGTATAGAAAACTTGCTCGATTAATTTGAGGTCGGTTTTTAGGTTTTTATTTCGCTCATATAAAAAATTGTTTTAAATATAAATACATTAAATTCTAGTTTTCTAATTTATACTAGTCATACTCTATGTCTGATATTTTTTTTATAAGATATTATTTTGAAGTTATATAAATAATAAATAAATAAATATTATTGACTGAGCCCCATGGTAAGCTCAAGAAGGCTTGTATTGTGGGTACTCAGCCAACGACATATAAACATAATATACAAATAATTAAATACAAAGAAAACAACCATGACTCAAATGTCTGTGCTCATCACAAAAATAAATGCCCTTACTGGAATTTAAACCCAGCATCGGCTTCATAGGTAGGGTCACTACCTAGTAGGCCAAACCTATCGTCGGTAATCATATAGAAATTATGTCGCGCTAAATACTTTTGGCCAAGACTGTACGTGGCTATTTATCCCCTATGGATAAGATAAGTTAGGGATGTACGTTTGTTCGTGATAACCTTTTCAGACTTGCGGGAGACTGTGTATACAAGTAACTAGTAAATACGTGTACAGTCAGCGTCATATAACTAGTTACAGCCAGTATGGCCAAATAGATACAGATCGTTATTTATATTAGCAGTGAGTATGTGTATGTATCGATATATCGGGTGTGGCCTGTGATAAGAGCAATAACTTTAGGCATCGTTTCTACACCACAAACGTAGCAACATTTGTTTTACGACTTTCTAAAACAACTTATATTTTACTATACATTAATAAAAAAATATTTTCCAAGCAAGCAATGTATTGTGAGAACCATGTAGCTTGTAGGCTGACAGTAAATGTCAACTAGACTATTGGATGTCGTTCATGAAATGAAATGAATGTTCTTGAAAATACTATTTACTTTGTTCGAGAAAAATCCAAGTGCTAAATAACACATTTTTTTAAGTTGTAGAACAAATTTTTACAGGCCGCACCCGGTCTATTTGACCATAATGACTGCAACTAACTATATGACGCTGACTGTACACAATGAAGAATATATATAACTTTTACAATCACAAGACTTAATAAATAAGTAATAAAACATGTTAGAGAATTTCAAGCCAGGTTTATATTAAAATATGTTATAAATGAATATTACAGGACATTCTTACACAAATTGACGGAGCCCCACGGTAAGCTCAACAAAGCTTGTGTTATAGGTATACTATACGAAACTATATAATATATAACTCTTAGAATTAAATGGAAAGGCGAGTCTCGAACTCGAGACTCTGGGATACATGCCCATCGCTGCTACAGAGGCTTGCCCAAATGCTGCGAACTTCTCCACCATATATATTCTTCTTCAATGCGCTTTAAGGCGCCTAGCGACATCTACGGTAAAGTGTTGATACTTTTTAGCGGCACATATAAATAATTAAATAAGTAAATACCATCTATAACCCAGGTACAAATATAAAAAAATCCAAATAAATGCTTTAGCCAGGACTCAACTTGGGACCTTCTGCTTCATAAGCAAGGTCAACGATTAGAATCCCCTGACCTGGTTCGAATCCTGCCCAGGGAATTTATTTGGCTGCCTCCTGTAATACCCAAAATGATTAATGAAATGATTTTCGAAAGACAGAAATTTTTGAGAAATACATCCATTATCATATTTGATCACATTATGACGTTTAGGGTAAAACAATCTCAGGTGTTTCGGGAACAAGTCATTTGTCAAACGTCTGACGCCCACTTCCACTGGCTCAACAAGGCCGACAGATTAAAAAAAAACATGCAGATATGTCAGCCTTAAAACATTCTGAAATTAAGTGGACCCTGGTATGTCCTTAAACTACGTCCGACAATGAGAGATAGGGCATAGCGAAGTACCATCACGCTTGAGTCTGGAGAAGCCCAACTGGAGAAGTACCTCCTCCTTATAGAAGACCACAGCCATAATAGCACCTGAAATGTTGTGTTCCTGATGGTGAGTAAGGTTCTATTACGGGGTGGATCAGGAAGATCTTTTTAAAAAACAGTTTTTAATACAAACATGACTTTATTACTTTTAAAAAACTAAATATAGAGTACAAATATTTAAACCGCACGAAAGTCCAATCCGATCTGATTACAATTTATAAATTACTTAATAACGTAAACTAACTCGTGCTGATGTAGCATTACGGCATTGACGTCAATGCGGCATCAGCATTTGAATCGGCATGGCCAACCCTGAGTAGCATGAATATAACAACCCCCCCGTTAAGATCGATCATCATAATTAAAATGATGAGAGATTTTAACTGTAGTATTGATGGTTTGGACTTACGTTTACAATCAAAATGTAAAAATTAAGTTAATCTATTATAAAGGACAACACGTTAATTATCATGAGCTTTAGTGACAAGGATATTCCTTCTGACCGGGGATGGTGTACAGATATCATCCTCCGAGGAGTATTCAGCTGCTGCTGTTTCTTTTACGATTACCATTTGCGTGGATGGATGTTCTGTTCTGGTGTTGTGACACTGGTTAAAGATCTTAACGCAGCATCCGGTTCCTGTAGGTTGATTTCGGCAGAAGAGGTTTCGGCCTTTGTAAAGCAAGAACAGAAGGAACAAGATAGTAATTACATAGCTTATGGACATATAATGCATTCCATATTTATGGAAGTGTGAAGGATTTTCTAATTTATTAAGTTCTTCTTCAAATAAATTTAAATGGGTACTGGCATGTAAGAGTGAATCTAGGTTATTAGTTTTATCTATTTTTATAAATGGTAATCTATCCAGTGTCTTATTTAATTTGATTTTTTCGCAACAATCATCCTGTACAATGTTAAAATCAGAGATCTTATTCGTTACGTTACTTATGGTGGTATCACCAGTAGGTGTGAACTGAAGGGTTTTGTAAAAAGCTTTGCAGTTTTTCGGCAATGTTAGTATGCCCGTTCCAAATAATACCAATTCTGTGTTATCAGGTTGATTATTGCAAGTTATGTGACATTTCCCTGGATCGGACTGTACAAAGATCCAGCGGTTTCCTTTGAGTTTGTGGAATACATCAATTAATCCGTGGATTAGTCTAGTTACACATGTTTCGGGTAATTTATTGACAGCTTCTGTTAAAAATGTAGTTTCACAAATAGGATTTGCTATTGTTGAATAAATACTTTCTAAAACGCACACATAGCACTTTTCACTTATCACTTGGCACTTTTCAATGTCAGTAATGAGTGAGTAGAACATATGATCCGTCGTTATCGCTACATATGAATTGGTCGGTGCAATAAGAGCATATGTATCCGGTTTCGTTACGTCATACGGCGCAGGCAAAGGGATTACGTGATATAAATTATAAACTTGAGGTAGGACTAAAGGAATTTTTACAACAACAATTATTCTGTTTGAATGATAGTAGCAAATTAATTTGGATATGTCAATAAGGTCGTGAATGTTCTGAAGTGTCAAGGACACGGGGAGTTCGTAGTGCTTAGGTAGGCTATTTCTATGTCTGTCAAGTTCATTATAGAGCTGATGTGGGTTAAGTACAGTCGGGTGCATAACATTTAGTTTTGCAAACAATATGGCATTATTAACGTCGTCAATGTCTAGTGAAAGAGTTATAATTATGGATTCTAGTGAATTTAAAAGGGAATTTATTTGAGATTTAATTTCTAGTTTGTCATTAGAGTTCGAGATGTTTTCCATGATGCTGTGTAGTGTTTTGATGTTTTCCATTAGATGGTTTTCATTTTCATTAACTTTGCTTAAGGAGTGATTGAAGGTGGATATAGTTGATTTTATTACATGTATATTATCTTTCATCAAATGCGCTAACTGTTTTTCGTCTGTCTGTACGTCGTTGATGGCCTGGGAGAATTTTAATGCATCTTCGGTGTCTAAGGTGCCAAATATGGTTTTTAATAAGGAGCCTCCGAAATCCATCAGTGCTCTTTTAAAACGCCTGTTAGGTTTGTCATCAGTAAGCAGATATGAAATAGAGGAAAATTTGTTAATGTTTTTTAAGTTTTGATGTTTAAGGGCGGAGAGAGAGTTATTACAATCGGTTTGTATTTTGGAAGAAGTGAGCGTGTTGCACAAAGCGCGTGTCCTCTCGAATAGAAACTCTATATTATCTAAAGTAGGTAAAATATGACTTATATCTAAGTATGTTATTATATTCCAATTGTTATTAGTAAACTTAACATCTAAATCCTTATCAAAGTATAAGCCCGGGCTTCCTCTTATGGGCGAGATGAACTCGCCGGCTGCGGGCGACTGTACACACCTGTAATAGAATGATACGACTATGTCAGCAATAGTTCACGTCACGGCGACGTGTGGTCTGTCGCGGGTTTGATTTCATCGTAGTGATGACGTACGTGTCTGCGACCTATTTGTAATGTCACCGAGTGATTGCCATTTGTCTTAATTACTTTAAACGGACCCTTCCAAACGGGTAACAGAGCTTTATTTTGCTTGTGATGACATCGAACATATACCATGTCACCTATTTTATACGATACTGGTTTTGCATGTGAATCATAATATGTTTTAGATTTTTCTTTTGACGAGCTGATGTTTTGAATGGCTTTTTGGCGGCTGTAGTAGAGACGGTGATTAAGAGCTCGGACATAGTCTGTGTAATTGTTAATGTCAAGGTTATCGATACTACTGGGAATGTAGGGCTTAAAACCAAACAATAATTCCCAAGGCGAGAAACCCGTCGTGCTATGCACGTTAGAATTGTATGCAATCATGGCGCTTGGAATATAAAGGTCCCAAGTATGTTGGTTTTCTCCTATGTACGACCTTAGATATTCCTTAAGGTTCGAGTGGCTCCTTTCCAGAGCCCCACAAGTTTGAGGGTGATAAGGAGATGCGAAAATGTGTTTTATGCCGAAGAGTTTGTTTATTTGTTTGAATACTTCGGAGCAGAAATTAGTGCCCTGATCGGACACGACTATTTTAGGGATTCCCATATAAGAGACATATGTGACTAATAACATGGCCGTTTCCTCGGCAGAACAGGAAAGCATGGGATAGGCTTGCGAGAATTTTGTTAAATCATCTTGCAGAGTTAATATGAATTTGTATTTTCGTTCGTGGGTCTCTGGTAGTGGGCCCACGAGGTCTAGGTATATTTTTTCATTTGGTCGAGTAGCATTAGAAGTGATAATCATTGGTGCTCGATTTGTTTGGCGTAATGGCTTATTGACTTGACAGGATCGACAGTTTTTTACGTATTCCTCTACGTCCTGTCGCATGGATTTCCACCAAAATTGGGATTTAATTCTTTCGAGCATACGGGCAATACCAGGGTGACCAGCTAAAGGTGAATCGTGATTATCCTTTAAAATTTGTTTTACTTCTATTGGAGTAGGGTATTTAATAGAATTATGATAGATATTTACTTTTATGGACGTATTATGAAATAAAAAGGATATAATGTTATAAATCTTGGTGAAGGATAGTTTACTAAATGGGTCATTAAAATCGGATATTGCTATCTCTTTTTCCTCCAAATACCAGTATTTAACCATATCTCGATAATCACGAATCAAGTTAAAAATATCTTTATACGTCATTTCATCGAAGTGATGAACTCGCGTAAATAGATGTGTAAATACATGTTTATCATTAGACGTAGAATAAAAGCTGTAAAGTGCACGTTCAGTGTCTCGAATGTCAGGCTGGCTTGTCGAAGAGTTTATTATATCTAAGCAATATGGGACGCATTCATCCAAATCAACGGATGTAGGATAGGCTATTAATTTGCATTTGGCGTTAAGTAAAGAATGATTATGCTCCTCTATGATGGTGTCGTATGACACCCCGGGTTGTTTGCTAATTTGGAGAAATTGTTCATAGGTTTCAGATATAGAGGGAAGGTTATGTGAGTCATCCTTGTTATCGTTATTGTGTGTAGGGTTACATGTTGTAGAGGTAGGCGAACTGGCTTCTTGAGCATTAGTAAGAGTATTTACGGGGAAGCGTGATAATGCATCAGCGTTTGCATTTAACTTTCCTTGTTTGTAAACAATTTCGTAATCATATTCCTCTAGTTTTAAACGCCATCGGATGAGTTTAGATCCGGGGTCTTTGACATTCATAAGCCATACTAGTGGCCTATGGTCAGTGACGATTTTGAACCTTCTACCATAAAGATAAGGTCGAAATGTTTTGACTCCAAACAAGATTGCTACTAATTCTTTTTCAGTCGTCGAATAATTACCCTCGGCTTTGTTTAATGTTCGCGATGCGTAGGCGATTGGTTTATCCTTACCAATCTCACCTTGAGATAGAATTGCTCCGACTGCATAATTTGACGAGTCGGTAGTTAGGACAAATTCTTTTTGGAAATCAGGATATTGGAGTAGCGGGGCGCTCGTTAGCTTATGTTTAAGAGTATTAAATGCTTGGTCTTGTTCCGTGGTCCATAAGTAACGAGCATCCTTTTTGAGTAGCGAAGTAAGAGGTTTTGTAATTTTTGAGAAGTTGTCGATGAAACGACGATAATAACCTACTAAGCCCAAAAAGGACTTGATTTCTTTTGGATTTTTAGGAACTGGGAATTCGATAACTGCCTTTACTTTGTCGGGATTTGGTGCAACTCCTTTGTCAGTGATAATATGACCTAGGTAAGCGGCTTCGCGTCTTAAAAATTCGCATTTGTCAGGTTGTAGTTTTAAATTAAACTGACGCAGTCTGTTAAATACTAACTTGAGTTTTTCCATATGGGATCGAAGGTCGTGCGAGTAGATTATGCAATCGTCTAAGTAGACGTAACAGTGGAGGCCTTGCAGGCCTGATAGGACAGTATTCATCAATTTTTGGAAGGTCGCCGGTGCATTTTTTAGACCAAAAGGCATCCGGGTATATTCAAAGTGGCCTTGGACCCCGTTAGTAGTAACCGTGAAGCCGGTTTTAAGGGCGTCATCACTTTTGATTTTTATCTGATGAAAACCACTAACAAGGTCAAGGGTGGTAAAGTATTTAGAATGACCTAATTGGTCGAGAATATCTGTGATCAAGGGCAAGGGATAGATTTCGGTGACAGTAGCGTCATTTAATTTACGATAGTCAATTACAATACGCCACTTTTGTTTGCCTGAAGCGTCTCGTTTCTTAGGAACTACCCATACTGGGGCACTCCAAGGTGAATTAGAAGGACGGATTATGTTTTGTTCTAACATTTTTTTTATTTGGCTTTCTACTTCATTTTTATGGCATTCTGGGAAACGATAGGATTTTACGTGAACCGGTACCGAATCTTTTGTATCGATTGAATGTTCTATGGCGGAAGTGCAGCTCAGAGGCTCACCTTCGAGGTAAAAGATATCTGTATAGTCTGAACAACATTCTAGTAATATTCTCGTCTCTTCTTCGTTTAAGTGAGACGTTCGAATGAGATCTAGGACTTCTTGTGATCTATCTCGCGAAGAGGTCGTCACGTTCAGTATGTCAGCGGCGGCGGATTCAACTACTTGTTTTGAATTTTGTATGTCAAAAGGTTGTAAGTTAACTTTGTAATCTTTTATCAGAACTTCGGAGTTGGTTGTATTAAGAATTGAGACGTTAACACGTCCGTTGAGTTTGGGTTTTACTATGCAATTCGCGAGATAAACTCCGGTGGAAATTTGGTGATCTAGGATTATGCCTTCGGTAAGATTCGATTTTGATAGTTGATTTGATATTTGACACTCAATTACAGCTTCCGATCGTGGAGGGATGGTGTAAACTGGTTCGTTAAAATAAAATGGCAACGCGTGACCTTGGATAACAAGGTGATTGGTAGAATATTTAATGTCAGCATTTGTATATTTTAGGAAATCGTTTCCTAGGATACCGTCATATTTCAAGTAAACGTCATCTGTTAAGCCGTGAAATTTGAATTGGAACATTGCGCTTTGTTTGTAGTTTCGGCACGAAAACATCATTTTGAAAGAACCTAGGGTTTCACAGGTGGAACCGTTTTTACTCAGTCCTTTGAGTAGGATTTTTTCATTAGAAAGTAAAGGTTTAGTATCAAAATTATTGAACTTAGCTATGCTGACACTTGATCCAGTGTCTATAAGAAAACAGAGGGCTTTGGTGGCATATTTTGTTTGAAGATGTATGTATGGTAAAGATATTTTATTGACTAATGTATTTATTTCGTATATAGGGAGTGAATTAGAGACATCCTTAAGAGTAGTTTGAGATTTCGAGATCAACGAATTAGACGCTTCCACTAGGAAGGGTTGAGAATTAGAGGATTTAGGGCTCAACGAAACAGAGGCTCCCGTAAGGGAGGGTTGAGGATTATTGGATTTTGGGCTCAACGAAACAGAGGCTCCCGAAAGGGAGGGTTGAGGATTAATAGATTTAGGACTCAACGAAACAGAGGCTCCCGAAAGGGAGGGTTGAGGATTAATAGATTTAGGACTCAACGAAACAGAGGCTCCCGAAAGGGAGGGTTGAGGATTAATTGATTTAGGACTCAACGAAACAGAGGCTCCCGAAAGGGAGGGTTGAGGATTAATAGATTTAGGACTCAACGAAACAGAGGCTCCCGAAAGGGAGGGTTGAGGATTAATTGATTTAGGACTCAACGAAACAGAGGCTCCCGAAAGGGAGGGTTGAGGATTAATTGATTTAGGACTCAACGAAACAGAGGCTCCCGACAGGGAGGGTTGAGGATTAATTGATTTAGGACTCAACGAAACAGAGGCTCCCGAAAGGGAGGGTTGAGGATTAATTGATTTAGGACTCAACGAAACAGAGGCTCCCGACAGGGAGGGTTGAGGATTACCTTTTATGTGGTTTTTAGGATTGGTGCCTTTAGAATTCGGAGGTTTCGGAGCACGTTGGCACATATTCGTGATCCGATTACTTAGTTTAAATCATATTCGTAATCGCCATTGTTTTCGCAATTGATAGTATCGGGTAACGGAGACAATGCACGCGCTTGAACCGCTTCGTTTGTAACATGATGCGCGGCGGCCTGATTATCATTATTGCGTTTATATTTTTCATTATTAAATTGTCTCTTCCGGCACTGTGTAATGTCATGACCGGGTCGTTTGCAATACCTGCAGAAAACTTGAGGCCCCGTGTTTTGCTGAGAGCTACTTGCTTGCGTACCGAAAAATGCACGCGGCTGAGCCACGTGTTTTGATCTATTTAAACATTCCTGTTCGGAGTGCCCAGTTTTACCGCAGGTTTTGCATTTAGGTTTGAAAGTCGTCTTAAATACCAAATTTTGAATTTTTTCCTCTTCGAGCGCGATATTAATTGCGTTATTTAAGTTTTTCGGCTGTCTACACCGGACCATATTTCCTAATCTAGGATGCAGCCCCAAAGAGAACGTGTGTAAAGCAAGATCCTCTGTCATAGCGATACGACCAGAGAGATCCTTTTTATAAGAATCGGAATTATGTATTTCGGATTGTAGATCCGTCAGACAGGATTCTATTCGTAGTGCGAATTGTGCAACAGATTCGTTATTCTCTTGTTTGCATGATTGTAAGTCAATTAACAAGTGATTATAATGTTTTCTTTCTCCGAAATTCTGTTTCAAGAAGGATTTTAGGCTTTCAAAATTGTCGAAGATTTTATTAGAACAGGCTATTTGGGCCTTACCCTCTAACCGTGCGTAAATATATTTAAATAATAAGGTCTTTTGGCTTACTGATGCCAAATCTAGGGCGTTTTGGCAGTTGGTGAGAAAAGCCGTGAGTGTCTCACGGTCTCCTTTATAAGGACTAATGAATTTACATAACACAGAAATCGAAAACTCTTCATTTGTAGTTGGGGGTGGCACAACTATCGAGTCGGTTGCCATTGATTTAAGAGGGGTCTTGTTATCAGTTTGGGACATCTTGTACTATGCCGTGAAAAATCGACCTTGATATATATATATATATAAGGGAAAATATGTAGCGTTAACGAAGAATAAAATGCTTTACTCACAGGAAGAAAGCGATGACGATCTTCATTGCAGAAATGATGCTCACGAAGTAGGAGAATGCAGGGTTGGTCGGAGTCGTAGGGCGGCTCGTCGGCAGGCTTACTCAAAATAAGGCTGACTGTCGCAACGGCTGGCTCACGAAGAAAATGAAGGGTTGGTCGGCTTCCTTAGGTGGCTCGTCGGCAGGCTTATTGGAAAATAAGACTGACTGTCGCGACGGTGGCTCACGAAGGGTCAGGAACTTGACGGGGCAAGCAGGAACTCTTGAATTTGAAGCCCCGGAGATGGATCGGCGATGCCTTGCAATAGGCGATTCTGGATGCTTATTTTCTTGTTTGTAAAAAGTCTTTATGGATTTTGCGCGTCGCGTTTGATATCCAGCAGAAAGTTACGATTTTCTGTGCTGGATCCCACTTCTGACACCACTATTACGGGGTGGATCAGGAAGATCTTTTTAAAAAACAGTTTTTAATACAAACACGACTTTATTACTTTTAAAAAACTAAATATAGAGTACAAATATTTAAACCGCACGAAAGTCCAATCCGATCTGTTTGCAATTTATAAATTACTTAATAACGTAAACTAACTCGTGCTGATGTAGCATTACGGCATTGACGTCAATGCGGCATCAGCATTTGAATCGGCATGGCCAACCCTGAGTAGCATGAATATAACAGTTCCCAGAGCTTCAACAACTTTTAGGGTAGGCAACGCAATGTGAATCGTCTGGAGTTGCAGGCGTCCATAGGCTACAGTAACTGCTTATGCTTGTTTGTCACCGTCGTTGTATAAAAAAACAAGTGGAAGTGGACCCTTGGGAAGGGCAAGAGCACTGCCAAAAGAATGGATGGCCAAAGAAGCCAGAAACTACTCGACTGAGGACCAAGACCTTTCACAGGGTGCTCTGACGACCTGAACGTCTACCATGGTTGAAATTTTATCGTCTATCGCGCTATTCGTCACTTTCGCAGTTCTTTCTCAATTCGTCACAAAGTGCGATTAGATCGTGACAGATATTGTGACGAGGGACAAAAACCCGACCATATTAGGCTAGCTGGTCAAGGTCTCGATAACCAGTTGGAGGTTAACAGCGCAGGACCGATTGTTTTGGCGATTCTTGGGCTAGGCATAAGTCCAGCAGTGGGCATCATTCGGCTTAAATGATGATCATTAAAGCACGACTTAGGTTATGTTTAAGTGACTGTCACAAATTGACAATGTACATAATTATAGAGTAGCTATTAATGTAGCCAGGAGGGGCCCAGACAACTTAGAAAAGCAAATCATGCATGGCAGAGTACAAGGCAAACGGTCGCGCCGCACAGCACCTTGCCGTTTGTCTGACCAAATAAGAGACGTCCTTAAGATTAAGGTATGTAGTATGAGTATCAACCCATACTACCTTAATCTTGGGTATTAACCCATCACTACCGCTCTCCGATTGGCTGAGGACTGAAATTCGTGGACGAGCGTAGTGAAGAACGCTACCGAAGCTCATGAATAGCAGAGTTATACCTTCAGATAACTAAAGAGCATGACGACGAAGAAGCTGGCATCACTGCCGTATAAATTAATTGCTCGGTGAATATTATTTTTAAATGTGGCATATCTCTACCATCTTTCCTCTGCTCTAATCTGTGAAAACTGTCATGTTTGACCATTATCATTATCACACTATTTTAGGCGCCAAACGAACAACAAAAACAGGACAAAAACGGGAATCAAACTCCCCTCGACATGATTTATTCGATCAGCGGATTTGGCCATATTAAGGGAAGCACCCTCCGTTTTGAAATAGACTGTAGTGTTGATTTGTTGCTTTAATAAAAGCATGTCAAAATTGACAAGAATATTTTTTCCGACTACGCCATAGTGTAGTTTTGAGTATTTATGGTGTGACTCAAGTAGGTATATTAACACTTCGCTACGCTCGTAATTCTAGCACAATGACTTGTCTAATAAATAAATGGACCCGGGTATGTCCTTAAACTACGTCCAACAATGAGAGGGAGGGCACAGCGATGACCACCACGCTTGAATCTGGGGCAGCCCAACTGGGGAAGTACCTCCTCCTTACAGAAGACCACAGCCATAATAGCACTGCTACCGTTCAGGTATGTAGTGTTGTGTTCCTGATGGTGAGTGAGGTTCCCAGAGCTCCAACCCCCATTAAAGGCCGGCAACGCGTTTGTGACTCCCCTGATGTTGCGGGTGCCCATGGGCGACGGTAATTGCTTATCACCAGGCAATCCGTCTGCACGTTTGCCGCCTATGTCATAAAAAAAAATACAATATGGCCTATGGTCCTTTCGTTAAGTTACAAGGCACTGCGCCTTTAAATCAAGCCGCAGTTACATAAAAAATAAATAAGCTGAAAGCAAGTAGCGGGCGATAGTGTATAATTATCTGTACGTAATGCTGTCATTACGATCCTTACCGTGGAGTTTACCCGGACTAACGCAATTAATTACCCTATTAGATACGGTTAAATTTTGAAGATACTGAAAAGTCGGTGTAAATGATCCCTGCGGCTAGTGTTCGGTAATGTTACGGTGTACTTGGTAACGGTAAATACCGTTTACTGTTATTTTAGGAAGTCGGGGAAATGTGTAAACTAGCCAACGGTCGGGTGGTGATTTTAATATGAATAGTATATTTGCTTATAAGTTAAAATTGGCATTTTACTGTGCGTTAAATTAAGTAAACAAAATACTCTTCATGCCAAAAATAAATGACAACACAACAATTAGAAATAAAGGTAGACAAAAGGTGGCTTTATCGCTCAAAAGCGATCTCTTCTAGACAAGATTAGAACTTGAAGTTTGATTCTGTAACCGTATACAACAGTAGGCAGCATCAGAATCTTAGTCAAGTCAGTAGCTAGATCACTACCGACCCTGCCTACGAGACAGGAGGTGTTGGCTTCGAATCCTGGCAAGGGTATTTATTTATATGCGTGTTGGTCAAGAATATTTGTATGTAGCTTAAAAAAGTCATCCATTTATTTATATGTAGATAAATATATATGTAATTGCCTTCTAGTGAAAAAAAAAAGTAGTATAAAGTCTAAATGTTGTCAGGGTTATAGGTGCTTCTATGTATTTAGGTATATATGGTTGGCTGAGTACTCACTACACAAGCCTTCTTTAGCTTAACGTGGGGCTCAGTTAATTTGTTGAAGGATATATGTAATATTTATTTATATATTTTCATTAAACTAAATGTTTTAAAAATTAACACGTGTAAATCCTATTATCAGAATACAATGACGTCTAAATATGTACTCGACATTGTAATCACACCTCCCACGTCCGCAATGCATATAACAAATAGTAATATATCACCCGTGCCAATTCCCCTTCAGCTATTGTCGTCTCCCTACTGGTTCCATTATAACAACTCAATATGGATTAAGGAATTCTAAATGACGTTAAAATGTTAAGCTACTGTGAGGGTCGGGGGTTCATCTGAAGGGTTCTGTTGAAATAAGCTGATAATGTATGGGCCTGGGTATTGTTCCTAAACTGCGATCATCACTACTGCAAAACTGGCAGTGTGTCTTGAAAACGGTGGAAGATACTGCACTCGCTAACCCGCCTGCCAAGCGTGGCGAATATGGCATATACCTATGCTTAGAGATCGTTCCCTGGGCGGTCTATAGGCCAGACAACCTATCTGGCTTAGTGGGTAATGGCCCTGCCGCCGATAGTCCTGGGTTCGATTCCAGTAAGAGCATCTTTTACATGATGAGCATACATAGATATAATTATGTTACCGAGTCATGGGTGTTTTTTAGGTATTTAAATATTTGTGTATTATGTACATCGTTGGATGAGTACCCACAACACAAGTCTTCTTGAGCTTACCGTGGGGTTCATCCAATATGAGTATACCTAGATATTTTTCTAGCAGGAACGACATTTGCTTAATGCATGCCACAATAAAAATATCGACAATCCTGTTATCGATTACTCGACATACTACTTCAACGACAAGACGTTCATACAAGACAATTTTCAATACTATCAATTTATTTATATTTTACATACAATTTAGATATTATACATTGCAAATTATAAAAGGATGAAAAGTGTACGGATTACGTTGAATTTGTACAAGATCGGTAGCACGAGGCGTCTAGGTAGGTCGATATAAGCCTGTCTTGTATATTATCTATTTTTAACGCACTCTATTACCCTATATTTGTTTTTGTATTACCTGTATGATGTTGAAGTGGTACTTATCGATAACAGGTCTGTCGATGTTTTTATTTTGTCAATCATTTACAAAAATCTTTTGTGCTAGAAAAATATCTAGGTGTAAATATGAGTAAGGATGTCATGTATTATTTATTTATTGTTATAAATTAAATACTTATTATGTATTTGTATTTAAACTTTCGTGAGTAATTTTAAATTAATTTGCCGTGTGATACCGGCTGACTAGAATTATTAGCACCACCCCATCTCCTCCTGCGGGTGTCGTAAAAGGTAAAGGGAAAAATCCTACGGACGGGCAACAGCGTCCGTCGAAACCTAGTCTACAGCTACGGCGGTCGCCATCCGCCTGCCAAGCGTGGCGACTATGGCAACTATTGCAGAATATGAAACAAGTCAAATTTGGGGGAGGCATATGACCAGCAGTATTACGGCTGAAATAAGAACAGAACAAAACACGTCGAGCTATATTCAACTTATGTTGGTACCAGTTTCAATGCAATTAATACGATAATTTTGTGTTTAGAATTTTTGTACCAAACATGTCCCACATCAATCATCAACATTTACGAGTATAGTACTTAAGAGCTCTGGCTTAAGAGTTACAATCGTGGACCTAATTAACTTTAATGAGCCCTCTCTACTTAAACAAAAATCCTAGCAAGCTTCAGTCGGATCACGAATATCTCAACAAGACATAATGTCTCCGTATTTCAATCAAGCATAAAATAAATTACCTTCTCCGTCGCCTGAAGAGAGGTGCCACATAAAATCCAGTTTGAAACCGCCAAAAGGTGACAAAATAAGTTATTTCGGAACTCATTTCAGCGCCGATAGAGATCCCTGAAGGAACGTAATAACAGCAAATGGTGCCCATCTCTGAACGGCACATTAACATCGCCTGAGATGACTCGTCATTTGGGCCTTACCATTGGAGAATTTGCTATTATTTTTGCGATGGAAAAGTCCTATAATAGCCACGGATAAGCGCAGTGTCGTGCAGGGCTTCTACAAACTAACTAGATATACCTGCTAGCCTAATATGGTTGGTTTTTATAATTTTTGACAATATCTGTCACGCTCTAATAAGTGAGTGCAATAGTGATAGATAGCGCGATAAACGTATAAAAAGGCAACATGTTTCCATTCTTGGATAACTTAGTTACTTGTTTAAGTTACAGTTTACCACAATGGTTTTAAAGGTATCAATGGCATGAAAGGTTAATACAATTAGATTGCCAATTTTTCTTCTTTTTTTAGAATATGCCAATGTCGAGTAAAGTTACACTTAAGAAAAATTACATATTAAGTTTGATCTTAGTCAAGTTGTTCGGAAGTAGTACTTGTGTTTTGTAATGTGGTAGCTGGACTTGCCTAGTTAGAGTCGCGGGATACCGCTGGATGTGGAAGGCGCAGGATCGGTCTGCTTGGGTCGTTCATGGGGGACGTCCAGCAGTGAACGTCTTTCGGCTGATATGATGACGATGATGAAAGTAGTAGCTGGACTTTAAAAGCCACGAGACGGCTGCGGCCTTGGGACTCCCGGGTCTTGACTATTTAGTGGTGAGAGACGATTAGGGATGACTTCTTAATACCTGCACAGTACCGTTTTAGATCACTGCGTAGTAAGCTATTGATATTACACACTAAACAGAGTTAAAGAAAAAAAATCAGACATCTTCGCCATTTTAAGGCTCAAAGGGTATTTCGGATTCCCATTTTCTAGCCTAATGTTCAGACATTGAGCATTCGGCATGACAACAATTTTTGACTCAGAAATATGTCAGAAAATTTTATCTTCTTATAAAAACCTCATTAGTCTTACATTATTCGCCAAGTTTAATACAAGTAGGTAAATGATTTATGACTTTTTAGAATTACCTATAATAGCCTGTTTTATTGCTCAAGAATTTTCTTCTATTGCCCTGGTCGCGTGTTCAAGAAGGGTGTGAAGCGAACCAATTATCGGAACTATTATACAGCTATTATATAACCAGGCATTCATCATTAACATCGTTGGATTGACGCGCTAATAGGCCGGTTATAAGCTGTATTAATAGTCTAGGTCGAGTCTATGGTTTCTTTATATTAATTAGTGTCCTCCTGATCAAAGTGACGATAACTACGATGTTGAGCTGAATAATGAATAAATAAGTTACATCTACATCTGCAGGAAGCCGTGCATTTGGCGGATGACAGAAGCCTATGGAGGAGACTGGTCTACAACCTTAGGACATGATGTCACGATTGAGGGAACGACTGCTGATGATCTGATGAATGAATAAATAATCAGCACTCGAGATTGTGTGGTGCTATTCGCAGTCGGCACCACATGGCACTCACTCCAAGATCGCTTGTGGGTGTCGAAAGAGCTGGCAAGGGAAAATAACCCACGGATGAGAAGCAGCGTCCGTCGAAACCGAATCAACAGCTGCTGTGGTCTACTAGCCCGCCTGCTATGGAAACCGCACTAATCCCAATAAGGCAAGTTCACCCTCTGGGTTGGATGGCAGTCGTTTTTGTAAAACTAGTGTCTACGCCAATTCGATGCAAAACAGACTGTAGGCTCCCATGAGCCGTAGCGAAATTCCAGGAGCAAGATGATGAGTACCATATAAAAAAAAAAAATAAAAAGATCTTTATTTTTCAATTTAGGCACATTACATGCACTTATGAACGTAAAAAAAAAACCTACACCGGTTCAAACGCTACACCTCTGACCCGTGAAGATACCGGCAAGAAACGACGGCGGGATTTATTTTTTCAAAACAGTGATACATCAAATCTTAAAGTACTTACATAATTATGCGTAGTCCGATAAGAAAACATATCAAACAGTTTATTACAAGATAAGAAAATACTAAAATATAAAAGTAAAAATAGTATGTATAAACAAATTCGACTTCACAAAATAGACATACTTTAATATGCTTTCTTATCTGAACTGTGTCATTTACATGATCTGGCAGTACATACAATTGTTGAATTAATTGCTAGGCGGTTTTGTTAGTTTCTATAGCTGAACTTAAGCTACCTAAGATGACTCACGTTACACCGTCGCCCTTCTTACACGTCGACCTCACGAGCCCGAACCCACCGTCGACCCACCGTGGCGGACCCGACACTCAAATATTGACATTAACACGAGCGTCGTTCCATCTAGCCATTTGTTGCGAGTAGATCATTAGACACCCGTCGTTACCACGTGAACATCACGTCGCCTCTTCACCGGGCCGAGCAGAACCTTTTTACATTGCTGTAACGGCCGTTGAACGACCGGGCCGAGCCCGGGCCGAGTAGCTCGGAGGGCTCGGTGATCATGTGATTCATTCCATACAAAATGTCGCGCTGTGATCTCGGGTCGGATGCGAGCCGGTGTAAACTGAGTTACCCTTAATTCCCCTTTCCAATAGGATGCTCAATTAATGCGAATAACAAGTAATTATTTATTTCTTGTCATTAAGTGTCAAAAACCAAGGCACAAAAGCTTAAATGTGGTAGTCCACACGGAAAGGTACCTTATGGCGCTTGGCGCTTACGTTACAAAGTGTCACATTAGTATTGAAGCGTCATTGACAATAGCGTAAGCGCCAAGCGCCATAAGGTACCTTTCCATGAGGACTACCACAAATATAAATTACGTTTTAAAAAAGCCAACGTAAACCGTCAAGTCGGGATTGCCGTGGCATCATTCAGATTACAATGGTAAGGGTCTACGTGTCATGAGCCGAGTTAAAAATACTTATTACCTGGCCAAATGTTTCAGGTGCCGAGTAAAGTCTTCATTACACCCCACGTTAGCCGAGGTTTGTCCTTTAATGTTTCGCCCGTTTTAAGACGCGGTTGAAAAGTCTTGACGTTGCTGTAGTTTTTTGTTTTTATTGCTCAGATTTAGAAGGTTTCTGCTGATTTGACGACAGGCTTGGCCTAGTGGGTGACCTTGCCTATGAAGCTAATGGGTTCAATTCCAGTAATTGTTTATTTGTGGGATGAGCGCAGATATTTGTTCTTCAGTCATGGGTGTTTTATATATGTAAGTATTTAAGCATTTATATATTATATATGTATATATCGTTGGCTGAGTACTCACCATACAAATTACTGTAAGAATCTACTGTACGTTATATTCATTTATTTATTTCAGTGAAGGAAATTATTTAAGGATATATATCATGTTGAAAAGACTGATACTAGCTCAGCCGATTATTTAGTCACTCATTGTGTCAACCGTAGTGTGTGTGTAAGATACTAAACATGCACTTTTGTGGTAACTTTATGCCCTTTCCATAATGGTCACCTACGAAGCGTGATAGTAGAATGTTGTGTCACATTTATTGTATATAACTATGCTTATGTTGTTCCCTGGGTGATAAGGCAGAATAAGAACACAAAAGAGCTGATTAACCCAATCCGTCTTTCTCTAACTATTGTACTTAGAAAGGGACAGGTAGTCTATCACGCCGCGAGATACTGTCGTGCCCTAAATGTGCTGGTCGGGTTTTTATCATTTGTCACAATATATGTCACGCTTCAACAACTATGCGAGTGCGAAAGTGAAGTAAAATGTAAACCATGATATACATTCTACGGTTAATCCAAATGTCGAAACATTAAAATTGTCACTAGCAACACACACCTACAACTAAAATACCTCCAGCTATTAGGAAAACCGCCATGTCATGCATAAAAACAAAAATGGCCGAAAGAAACATCCGTAAGAAACCGCATACAGTCAAATATATCTATACAACCAACCTGCCAAAATATGTATTCATGCGCCGTTTTGTCTCAATAATAAGGCACGCGTGTACATATTTTGGTAGTTAAGCCATATAGATATATTGACGTGTGAAGAAACTCGCCTAAGTACCCAACTCAATTTGCAGAAAACTGTCGCGTATTTCGGCAGTTCTTCTCACTGCTCGTTAGGCAGTTATATAAAAGTGGCTGGATACACGCGCGAAACTTCGCCCCTGGGGCATAGAAACTCCATTATAATTTCTATGTCATTAGCCAACTTCGAAAATCAGCTTCCGATAGTTACCGCTTTCCGAACACGTTCGTTATTCATTTGACTTTAGTCTATTTCCTAATTTCTACGGAAAAATACAATTTAAAGATTTCTTTGGATTTGGCTTAAGCATCATTGGTAATTCTTTGATAAATCATTTTTTAATACAAATATGGTGGCAAACAAGCATACGGCCCGCCTGATGGTAAGCAGTTAACGTAGCCTATGGACGCCTGCAGCTCCAGAGGATTCACATGCTCGTTGCGTATCCTTTGTATAATTGTGAATGACAAACAAATTGCTGTCAACCCTATTGGAAGCATCAAAAACTGCCAGCAGCTGCTGATATTATAGCTTGGACCTCCTTATAAATTGTTCTTCGTCGTATCCTCATGGCTGAGGGACGTGACGACGCTGAACACCTTTCACCAACGCTCTCCAAGCCATCTTGGGCCCGGTGCTTGCTGGCCTGTAGTGTGATGTCAGTGACGGATGTTATTCTGTCCGCCCAACGTATCGCCATACGGCTTCTTCTCTTATTTGCCATCCGTCCAGTCAGTACACTTTTCTAGACTCTCTGGCCCGGATTTGCTTAGATGGTCAAAAAAACTTAGTGCTGGGTGCAGAACGTCCAGGATGGAGGACCCATGTGTTCGGCATTCAGTCCAAGAAATTCGGAGCATCCTATGCCAACACCACATTTCGAACGCGTGTCTATCCTTAGTTGAGCTTTTTTTTGGTGGTCCAAGTTTCTTAAGCGTCGTACAGAAAGATCAAGAAAACAAGGGTTCAATTTTTTTTTTACAATTTATAATACTTAAAAGTACGTATTAAATAAGAAAACAAAAAGCACGAATTTGGATCTAAGGCAAAGTGATTAATTGCAAATTTTCTATGCAGTCACCAGTCACCGCAACTACAATACCTAATCAGTTTAAATTAATTGATAATTATGTCATCAGAAAATATATAGATACTACACTAAGGGCGGATTTTTCAATTGTCAGATAAGCACATATCTGACGGATACCCATAGAGTTATTAGCCGAATAAGGCTTATATGACGACTGAAAAATCGGCCTTAAAACAAAGAGTTTTCATATAAATAGCTCATACTTCTGGCCAAGGCTGTACTTATCATAATAGGTTTGTTAGAAGTCACAGGTGCTCATTACGCCAATCCAAACTTTGACTTCAGATCTTCAGAAAATCCTTAAGTAAAGTCACCTTTCTAACTTCATTCACTTTAACTTGGAAGGCTTAGTGAAGTTGATAGCTTAATATTATAAATGTGAAAGTTTGTGAAGATGTTTGGGTGTGTGTCACGTAATCACGCAAAAACCAATTTATTGTGTAAGTATTGTAAGTAAGTACAACAACTACCTATATAATATAATTATATCATTTATTTATATAAAATATTTACATGTCACATGCTTAATTGTATAAATTAGGATTATAAATTAAACATTAACACGGCTCTACTCACGTTTATTTAGTCAGTCGCGCGACATGTTTCGGAGAACATAGGCCTCCATTATCAAGCACTAAGAGTGCTGAGTGTCCGTCCCCATACAAAAATAAGGCGCGAGTAGCGCGGCGCGCGTTAGTGCGCGACGGGCCGGCGACGCGATCGCCGAATCGAACGGACACTCAGCACTCTTAGTGCTTGATAATGGAGGCCTATGTTCTCCGAAATGTAGTGTTGTGTTCCTGACGGTGAGTAGGGTTCTTAGAGCTCCGACAACTTTAAGGGTGCCTACGCGCATGTGAGTCCTCTGGAGTTGCAGGCGTTCATAGACTAAGGTAACTGCTTACCATCAGGCGGCCCGTATGCTTGTTTGCCGCCGTTGTTGTATAAAAAACACTGTTTAGAATATCATGATGATTTTTAGGTATACTCAGAGAGTATGGTTACAGGTGGTAAGCATTTTTTTGTAAACCCGATTATTCGTATGACGTCGTAGACATCTTCACTCACGATGTAGCGAGGAATTTTGCCTAAATAAGTTTTAATTAAATAATAGGAACACGGACCAGCGGCGCTCCCGCAAAACACGGTATTCGTAAATTTCGGACGATTGTCTCTGTCACTCTCATGACGCCTTCATTGGAGTAAAAGGGAAAGATGTTCGAAATAATACGAACTTCGATGTTCGCGGTACCGGACCAGAAGCGCTACCGCGAAAGACGATATTCGTAAATTACGGACGATTGTCTCTGTCACTCTCGTGACGCCTTGATTAGAGTAAAAGAGACAGATGCCCGAAATATACGAACTTCGATGTTCGCGGTACCGCTCCAGGGCGCTCCACTTCGTAAGAGAACCCACTAAATAGATATACGACATTGGTACAGAATATTTTAAAATGTTGTGTACAATTGTTACTGTGATGTAGGCAGTCATTATTTTTAATTTTTTTTTACTATTTCAATGTATTCTGCTTGTGTCATTGTCAAGGTACAATACTTTATTAAATAAATAAAATTTCTACTGAAAATGGTAATTTTAGTCTTCAGTACCATGCTGCAGGGGCCATGTTTAGATTTATGTTGCTTTTAGTTGGATTTTATTATGAGTTTTAATTAATAAGTAATTATATTTCTAGGTTTAACTTATTAAATAAAAAAATTAGTGTATGTGAAAATATAATGTAATAAATATTTCGTTGAAATACAACCATTTCTCAAGTTTATGAGAGGTAGGGCACAGCGATGACCATCACGCTTGAATCTGGGGCAGCCCAACTGGGGAAGTACCTCCTCCTTACAGAAGACCACAGCCATAATAGCACTGCTACCTTTCAGGTATGTAGTGCTGTGTTCCTGATGGTGAGTAAGGTTCCCAGAGCTCCAACCCCCCTTAAAGGCCGGCAACGCGCTTGTGACTCATCTGGTGTTGCGGGTGCCTATGGGCGACGGTAATTGCTTACCACCAGGCAATCCGTCTGCTCGTTTGCCGCCTATGTCATAAAAAAAAAGTTGTCTTTTATTATTATTAGTAAATAACAAACCAACTGAATAATTTCACATTTATTCGTAGAATTTAGTCTCGTTATTGTTTCTAATATTTATTTACTCTGTTTTTGGTCGTATTGAAACGATGTTTTCTCAGCAATTTGATTTAATTTTCTAAAAATTGTCCCGGAAAATTCCTAACAATTTTGAAATAATCTCCTTAGTTACCGTTAGAAGAGCGAATCAATTATTTGGTGCTGTTATTCTGTCCTATTAGTCAAGGGACAACTGAACCAGTTTATTACACGGAATGTGGCCCTGCGTACTACTGACGCGCTTGGTAGGTGACCCATTATCATACGTCGGACTATAGGGGGCAGTTAGGGCAAGGTAAAGTTTACAAAAAAAACTTAACTTACGAGTATTATAATGTACCTAGTATTTGTAACATAGTTAGTTAAATTAGTTACCCGTTATCATTTATTAATCTTTAATGTGTAAATACTCATTGAAGCTGTGTTTTATTCCTTTCTCACAGCTGCAAATTGTCTGAGTGACGGATAAATCCAAACGAACTTTTTCGAAATTTTGACTTATGTGTAGTCCAAGTACGTTTAGAAATATTTGGAATTTCACATTATAAATACTAGGTACCAAATACTCGAAAGTGAATTGATTGATTTGCAAACCTTACCTAACATTCTGACATGCCACGAAAATGCCCGCTGGAGTCCGACGTATGCCCATTATATGTAGAAGGGGCTTATAGCTTCTACAATGTTTTGTGTATTTAGATGCAATTAAAATGTGATCGAAGAGTGAGCCACGGGAACGTAACCATGGCAACGAGGGACAAAGAACAGTTGATTGAACTGAAACAATTTTATTAATGTTTTTCCTATTGTATTAGAAACAGAACGAAAAAAATGTTAATAACAAAACATGGAAAAGTGACAATTGTTAAATAAAACACTCGGATAACAGTGACACAAACGTCGCTTTTATTAAAACGCAAATCCCATCGACAATCGGAACCGCGGTGAGCCTGCTGTCAATTTTGAGGGACGGTTCAAAGGCTCAAGAGAATATCGTTCTGTATGAGTGCTGTACCCTACCAACTCCAAAAGCCATATGTACACTGTTTACCAAGTTATAATTTTGACTTTATTGCTTGGGAATAAGGTAAACAATCGAATGTGCCTGCGTTGCAGTGACAATTCCATTCTAACACTTTTTTTGGTTAGTATCGCGTTGTTAAAATATATGACAGTTTGTGAAATGCTAAAATAACGGGGATATTTATTGTATATGTAGTTTGAAAAAATAGAAAAATACGCATTGTAAAAATACAATGCGTATTTTTCTATATTTTCAATCTTTTATTCCCGCCAATTTTTTTTGCACAATCGAGAGGATTCTAACGAGCCTAAACACCAAGGGTTTATCTTGTGTATTTTAGGAGATGCTATGGCTGCTTTCTGGACCACGAATCAGAAGAGACCACGAACATTTCATGGTCACCGAACTTTTATAAGTATGCTTAATTACAGATCAATCGTAAACACAAAACTATCGTGAGATTGAAACATATTGATTGAGCAATATTCGACTTATAAAACGTGAGTTACCCGCTTTTATACAATCAATATATAGATCAATCGGTGAAAGATAGAAGCTTCAAAATTGAGATGCCAAAATTTCACCCGAACATACTTGCATAATATAAATTGCAAGTTAAATAAAAGTTTGTAAAAGAATTTAAAAACGGTCCACAAACAATTTGCAACTAATATTATTGGAACTCTCTTTCTAAAAAGATAAATTGGAAAGGGACTTCCGCTAATATTACAAGTTACTAGTCGTTAAGATTAACAGTTACCATGTATGTTCATTTTATCTATCGATGTTTCGGCACAGCGCCATCTTCACGGAATAAAAGGAATTAACGAATAAAAAAAACTATATATTTCGGGACAATCTTACACAAATCGACCTAATCCTACGGTAACCTCAGTAAGGCTTGTCTTGTAGGTACTAGACGACGATGTATATAATAGATAGATACACATAAATACTTAAATACATAGAAAACACCCATGACTCAGGAACAAATATCTGAGCTCATCACAAATAAATGCCCTGACTGAGAATCGAACCCAGGACCATCGACTTTATAGGCAGGGTCACTACCCACTAGGCCGGTCGTCAATGCTGGCGGCATTTCCTCGTTGTATCGCAATGCTGATATATTAGTATGGATACGGATTAATAAAACTTCAGACTTAATTTAAGTATTTATATTTATTTTCTCATACCAAACTGTATGTTGATTTAAATGTAACTCTAAGTTATATTTACAGCTCTTATTTTTACTAAATTAATCAGTAAAATTTCTATTTAGTAATATCAAAGGGTGTTTATAGATGAAAAACTTAGCGAAAGCACCTGCGGCGCTACCGCGAACAACGATATTCGTAAATTTCGGACGATAGTCTCTGTCACTCTCATGACGTCTTAATTGGGGTATAAGCGAAAGATGCCCGAAATATACGAACTTTGATGTTCGCGGTACCGCTCCTGGCCTATGCAGTAGTAACGTGTGTACAATCGTACATGCATGTCGACGTTCTATATTCAAATTATGACGTAAGTTACATATTAATTCTCTGCACAACTACATTGACATGGTGCTTCAGTTAAGTTCTTTATACTATTGAAATAGTATAGGTGAAAAACGGATCACTGGTTTTTAATATTAATATAATATTACAAATGTTAAGCAAGTGTCAGATCTTAATTATAATTATAACTTATGTATGGCTTACAAACATCGCAAATTATATAATCTGCTAAATATTTTATACAATAGATATATAAATTAGTTTGAGAAATGACAGCTAACATTATTTGTACATTAGACACTTGCTACTTAAATTGAATTCTGGGTTAAACTCAAAATGGTCTTACAACATATTTTATAATATTTTTTAAATGGAATCATTTCATCGTCATCACAATTTTAGCCACAAGATACCCACTGCTGAACATAGGTCTCCCCCAAATATGACTTGTGTCATCTTGGGGGGAGTTGCCACAGTCGTCAGTCGACAGGCGGGTTGGCGACCGCAGTAGCTGGTGGTTCGGTAATCATTGATGTGTCACAAATTTTTACTAATAAAATACATTTTCGGTTTATTAGTTTAGAGATGAAATTCATACCTGAATTAGAAATTGATACTCGTATTTGGTAAGTTCGCTCCATTACGATTACGTTATAGGAAAATCACAATGAAATTACATAAACATTAAAAATAAAGTTTTATTATCTCATACCACACTGTAAACAAAATTTAATTTTATTATATTTGAGCGTTTGGGTGTCGGATATTTCAATTTTGTTTCTGAAAATATATCAGAGAAGATGGTAACAGTTTCATATTTGAAATTTTTGCGATTTAATCCAAAAAGGCTACGTTCACAAAAAACATATTTACAATACATCTAGCTCTTATTGTTCCGTAAAATATATATTTTTCCAAAAAAATCTGTAAGGACATAGATAGTAGCATCAGATTGCGGTGATCTAGTTCAAAGTAAACCAGATACAAGTTTTAGAGATTAGTTGTAAAGCCTCACTCCGGCACAATGCACAGTTTCCGAAGAAGCTGGAACTATGCACGAAGTAGTTTATTGTATTAACGAGAACATACCAAGTTTATCTACTATAATTACAATGTGCTAGGATGGTTAACAGTTTCTGTATTAGGATGGGACAGAATTTTTTGAATGATAAAAGAAAAACTTGGTGGGCGATTTTTGAATGACGAACACTCTTAAAAAAATGACTCTTGACATGTTAAACGCGCTCTTAAACGGTCCGTTTATGAGCGAGAGAGAAAGAAATAGTAATTAAGAAATATGAATGGAAATTAATAATAGATGTCAAAATATGTGCAATTAACATTAATAACTAACTTTCGAACGCTCCGAGATCAAAAATCGCCTCATTGTTATAATTATTTTTCTGATATTGCTAAGAGAAAATTGAAGCAATATTATAGCCGCATCTTGTTGCCATCTCACAACCACAAAGTTACCACTACGAAATAATTTAATTAAATACAAATAACCAGTCTTCATTCTTACGAACTACAGAAGAAAACGGCAGACGTACAAAACTTTACAAAACAAGCAACACATTGTTCCCTTAAAGTCCAATTTCGCTTGCGTTTAATTTAAAACACTTATAGTGACTAGAGTGAGGACTAATGAGAGGTTTGACAGGATTTTGAAACTTGAGCTCGGGCGCCAGTAACTCTCGTCTTTCGATGATAGCATTAGCGAGTCTTCACCGTTTTGTAGCGATTCTTGTTTGCAGACTAACGCTTGCACCGGGATATCTAATACTACAAGTTGTTCAAGCGTGGGAGGAGTAGCTTCCACTTTGTAAGATGGGTTAGTTTCTTCATAAGTTTCCTCTTCGTCTTGTTGGAAGTCATCGGCGCTAGCGTCTATTTGGAATTCACCTCTGTTTGGAGTTTGGTCGATGTCGTTGGATTCTTTGGCCTGAACGCAGGTCACGTCGTCAAGCGCGCTTAAAAGCGGTTCGCTCTTTGTTTCGTTCCGCAGAGCGTGGATCCAGGACAAGCGGCAGTCGCAAGTTAATTGGTTACCTGGAGACAAGGAAAGTTATTAAATTGTGAAGCTAGTGCAGAGTATTACGTGTGGAAGATACTAGTAGCAATGCTGTACTAAATACAGGAGTTTACTAGCATTTGCCCGCGGCTTCGCTCACGTTAAGAAGTAATTAAGTTATTTTTAGCACACTATCGTTCATAACGTAGTTTCGTATGCATGGATGTCTACTTTAACACAAATGCCTACGTCATAACATCTACCTGCATGCTAAATTCAGCCTTATCCGTCCAGTGGCTGTGCGTTAATAGATCACTATGTCAGTCAGTCAGTCACCTTTGGGTTATATATATTTAGATTGCCTCATGTTTTAAAGTTTAAGGCAATGCGGAGCACATTCAAGCATATGCGTTAGCTAATCGATGAAGAGTGTAGAAGAAAAAATCGAGAAGTTCAATTTAGAAAAAGTATGATACCCGTTTATATATTTAATAAGACTTTCATTGTTAAACTTTACATCTTTGTGAATTGATTTTTCTTTCAAAGACATGTGGTATTAACGTCTGGACTTGTATAAAATTTAATGACTCTAATTTTTATATCTTTCCTAAGCTCCATAAATAGACTTTAGGTGTAATTTAGAGTAAATGCCTATAAATGTGTATAATTTATGTATGTTGCAGACTCTGCTGGAGATTTTAATTTTTAAACTTCGCCACGTTTTCAGATTTATTCAACGTTTTTTGAACTTTAAATTGGGAATAACAGTTTATACTCCAGCTGCCGGTTTTAAAAATACTTTTCTAGTTATTTATATTTCTCCCACCGAATAAATTGAACAGGAAAATTTTAGCAAAATTATTGGAAAGCATAACTTTCAATTAAACTACGGGCTCTGGGGCATTCTCGGGCCAACCGGCGCGTGGCGGAAAAAGTAATGAAGTTATCGTTTTTATCAAATTCTGTTTGTTGACTGAATTAAACACATTGCATTGTGTGCACTGTTATTATGGCTTTGTTGGCTTGCTAAAGAGAGTCGTTACACTCATTAATTGTCTGTAATATGGAGGGTGCTTTTGTAGGGGATTAGAATTGTACAGGGACTGCGCCTTTGTTTGGGCGAAATAATAGTTGTTTATCTTCCCATGAGCGCGCTGAGCACTCGTGTGTGCGCTATTTTCTTCTAAATAACACGTTTGCGCCAAATATAAGATTCGTATGATTTGATTACAATAACTTATTGTTGTTTGCTTCATTGTGCTTTGTGTTAGAAAAAATGTATTTCATTGTTACGACGAAAAATATTTTCTGTCTTTGTTATTATGCCAAATCCGTTACAATAGTTCAGTCCATCAACGCTAACAGAACTAATTGAAAGGTAAACCAATGGAAGTGAATTAAGGAAAATTTTCTTGTAGGACAAACTCCGAATTCAGATCAAATTACGAGCTCCATTTTGCGAAATGTTCGAGAGAGAAATGAAATTAATCGTTATCACTTACCACTCAAGTAAAGGACAGCCGTCTTCGTTTTCAAATTGTCAAGTATCGGTTTAACAGTATCCAGCGAGAAGAACTCAAGCTCATTGTTCCTCAAATCTAATAACTCAAGTCCCCTAACGCCCTCCAAAAGTCGATCATCTATGGACCTCAATTTATTCCCGGTCATAGACAATTTCTGAAGCAGAGCGAGGCCGTCGAAAGCTCTTTCCCGTAAATATCTCAATTCATTATTATCCAACAACAGTTCATTCAAATTCCACAATTCGGCGAAGGTGAAATCTCCGATCATTGACAGCTTGTTAGACCTTAGATCCAATCTCGTCAGATTAGCCAGCCCTCTGAAAGTGTCTCTAGTGAGGACGGTAATCGAATTGCCTTCTAGGATGAGTTCACTGAGCACCGTCAGATGTTCAAAGCAGCCGTCGTGAGCTAGATTAATGTTGTTGAACGATAAATCCAGGTATCGGAGAGCCGGCAAATCCACAAACACGTCGCGTTGGATCTCGGTCAGTTTATTGTCTTTAATAGTCAGGTTTACAAGCGCCGGCAAGTTGGTGAACGACGAGAAGTCTAGCTCTGTTATTTTGTCATTAGTCAGCATTATCTCTCGCAACGTGGTCATATTTGAAAAAGTCCTCTTCTCTATTTTGCTAAGAGTAGCGTAATGAATGTACAGCTTCTGTAGTTGTTTGAGGCGATGTATGACATGTAATGGGATGAATTTCAAAGCGCTGTTGGCCCTGACGTTGAAATTGAGGCGTTCCAGATGAGGTTGTGAATTGAAGCTGGACCAGATCGGGTCGGTTTCGTTTATGCCACCATTGAACACCCAGCAGTCAGCTCTTGTGGCCGTTCTTGGTTCAGTTTTCTCACAATAACAGTGAACTTTAGATTCTCTGTCGGATATCTCACAGATGTTGTCTTTGACTTGCGCCGAGTGCTGCCTCCGTTCAGTTTTATCGCGACGTTTTTCATTTAGCCGGCTCTCGGTGAAGGATATTTGCACGGAGGTCAGAGCCAGCGCGAGGAGTAAATATTGGATGACGGACTCCATAACCCTCGGCTTTGCTTTTACCTGCAACAAACGGGGAACGGTTAAAAGGAGGTTTACTTTGCGAGTGGAAATGAAAGGCGTTCCGTTTCTATTGAAAGTTTTTGTACCATTAAACATTGTAGTTAATTAAAAAATAATCCAAAAAAGCTTAATTTAATTCGAATTGTGAAGTTAATTCTTTTGTGTTTTCCGACTAGACGTAATACAGAAGTTTAAATGTTTATTTTTAAAGTTTGAATGACTCGGTAGCCTAATTTGCTTACAAAGCAGGTTGCCCTGTGTTCGAATCCAGGCAAAGGTACAGTCAGCAGCAGAAGTGGCTAAGCGTTTGAGGTGTTCAATGTGAGGTCAACACACCTCTATTGTCAAGAGGATAAGAGCGCGTGTAGGTCATTGTGAACACTTCAAACGCTTAGCCATTTTTGCTGCTGACTGTACCTATTCATTTTATTTATTTGTGTGTTTATCATTAAATTAATTTTATAGTTGTGTCTTAAGCAAAATTTTGTAATGTCTTTCTTGTACCTACATATGACCAAATTAAAAGGATGCAAGCCTAAATTTTTTGAACGGACTCTAATCCGCATAAACGCTATTATTTGTATGATAACAGAAACAACAAGCTACTGACCACAGGGAAGACAAAATAATCACAAATATATTTGACCCGTTAGGTCCTAGGTTATGGACATTATAAATAAATAAATATTACAGGACATTCTTACACAAATTGACTAAACCCCACGGTAAGCTAAAGGCTTGTGTTGTGGGCTTGTCTGCTAACGATATGTATAATATATAAATACTTCAATACATAATATAGAAAACACCCTTGACTCAGGAACAAATACCTGTATTGATCACACACTGAAATTTGAACCCAGGACCATGGGCTTCATAGGCAGGATCTCTACCCACTAGGCCAGACCTGTCGAAATTATTTATTAGTATTACCTACAAAGTTTTCATTATATATATCGTCCTCTATCTACAATACCCATTTCTGTAATATTGAAAAATAAAATAATCCTCAAAACAAACTTAGGCTTATTAAAATGCCATAAACAATTTGCCATTACAGTAATTTCAGTCTATTGCCAGTCATTATTAGAAAATTACCTTTTTCACGAAGCTCGCATGCGTACTACACTAAAAAATATAATTATATATGTATGCACTTAGTGGGGTGTTCGCGTTACTGACGTGAACAGTCGAGGGTGTAATTATTTAGGCAATTTTCGATCTTATTACAACGGGTTAAGGTTGAGACATGTATACATGTCCTCGAGACACGCGTTGACCCCTGCTCATCGGTGTGTGGTGAATGAGTCAAAACAATATGGCGGACCATGTGGACGGTTTGTCTAATTAAAAGTAATTAATTCCATTAATCTACAGCGACGTCAGAAAGTGTCACAATTGAGTCACAAAGAAGCTGTCATGCTATTTAACTCTGTTTAACCGTGTAGCCAATATAAAAGGTATTTTGGGTTATTTGTTTTACAACGGAGCGAACTTAGGGCCGATTTTTCAATAGTCAGATAAGCCTTATTCGGCGAATAACTCTATGGGTATCTGTCAGATATGTGCCTATCTGACAATTGAAAAATCGGCCCTTAGTGTTTTGTTTATCTTCTTGTGCTAACATTGAGACTTAAGCTTAGCTAGCAAAAAGTGAGAAAAAAAATGTGTTATACTCGGCAAAGTACCCCTTCCAAGTCTTGAAACCCCCCCAATTCTTAAGATTCCACTTTTTGAAATAAAGAATCCTTCGCTAGCCCGGGTCTCAATTAGCACGAGAGTGTTTATTTTACTTTATTTCACGAAAGACAATAACATTATAAGTTTGTCTTATTTACAAAGTTATAATGAATTTCAATCATGATGTAAACACTTACTTTGCTCCCCTTTAAAACAAATTAGTATCACCTTTGATTTTGAAGCAAAGTTCTTAATTTTTCAATAACACTTCATAGTTCTGTTTTCATTTCAAATTGAAATCTCCAAACTTCAAACCTATATAGCATGCCTCCAACTATGGAGATTTATATTCAAGTCTCCATTCTATACACTTTTCTGATATAATTTTATTGTGTCTTACAAAATACTGACTATTTAGATAACTTATTAGACCTCAAAGTTTAATCGTGAAGTCATTGTATCAACGATTGCGATATTATCCTAATCGAATGGTCTCGTGGTGCGAGGGCGACATTTGCGTTTTTAACATTTGACAACTTAAAAGTGAAAACAAACAGTAGAATACTATCAATTCTTGTTGCAAATTACACTTGTATGATAATAATAAATTTAAGAATGAAAGTATTTTTTTAAGTTGCTAAACAAAAGGTGCTCAGTTTGGATGGTAAAATTAAACCTTTCATTTATAGCCGTGGTCAAACACACACTGTATAATGTAAATAAAAACCACAAGTCCTAAATTCAAAAAGTTTCTTACTAACAAACGCAACAGTGGCAATAAGTCGAATGTTAATTAAACATCTGTCCCTTTTCACCGTTAAAATGAGCTTCCTAATCAGAGCGAGACAAAAAAGGTAATGGCTTTGTGTCTAAATGATTATTAGGGATTGAGTTCTGGTCCCTTGACGCTTTGTTTAATTAAAAAAGGAGGAACGGTATATTTCGTGTTTATTGTTTGTGTCAATGATTAACCTTAAAATGAAGTGAGATTGAAGTGAGTTTTTCATTGTTTTTGCTTGCCTAGACTTTAAATGAAAGTAATACTTTTTTATGTTTTTCGTTTTATTAAGATTTTCCTTCGCTCTCTTAGTGCTTGAAAATGACCTATGTACTCGGAAATACGTCGCACGAGTGACTAAATGAACGGGAGTGAAGCCTTCATTTTCATTTATGAAATATCATAATGACTCACCAAAAAATTAAAATTTTCTTTCGCATTTTCTGTTGTACTATTTCATCATCATCATATCAGCCAAAAGACGTCCACTGCTGGACATAAGCCTCCCCAAAGCAATCTACAATGACCGGTTTAGCGCCGAATCCGGTAGATTCCCGCAATCATTACCAAGTGGAATGTTTACTAACATAAAGTAAAATTCACATTTAACGAATTCACATAAGTATGTAGAAATGTAAGTATGTAGAAATTCTACAAAATCATCATCATCATTCAGCCAGAAGTCGTCCATTGCTGGACATAATACCCCATCTTCTCCAGGTGTTGAAGAAGCGACAAAGAGAAAAAACAGATGGGCAGCAGCGTCCGTCGATACCTAATCAGCTACTGCGGTCCCCCGACCCCACTACCAAGTGTAGCGACTATAGCACTGCCCCCAAGATGATATGTCATATTTGGGGGATACCTGAGCATTTCTCAAAAAGTTTGTACATTTGGATCACGTCTTCGATTTTGATTAAAAGTGGTAGACTGATAGAGCAAATGATGCTTAGCAAGATCTACCATATTTCCCAAAACGTCCTATAAAGTTTGTATGGAACTTTTCTTTTTGTTACCAAATTTCTATAGACTTTCGGTAACATAAAAGAAATGCTCACTTATGTCCAGAAGCTGCGATTCACGACTGAAATAATGATGAAGATATAAAATATTTGTGACAAAAATCTTCTTGAACGCAAAAAATGCGTTGGAACGTGGAACCTTAAAATTTTAAGAGTGCGCAAAGAAAACAGAGGAGATTAGGGAACAGTCTTTTGTTTATAAATTTAATTTTGCCACTGGGAGCGTGCCTGAATTTTCAATCCGCCTTGTTAAAGACACTCCACGAGAGGCGGGTCGTTCAGGACACAGTTGCCGACATTACCCCATTCTGACATTTTTATTTAAACAGTTACTTTGAGGACATTGCCTGACTTTTGTTCTAATGTTATTAAAGGATTTTTAGCCTCGCCCAACGACTAGCCTCTGCCCGTATTGTGTGCGCAAGGTACTTTTTGTAACCCATTTTCAATAATATCTTTATTAATAAATTTTTTGCTACTAAAAATATTTGGATGTTTAATATTTGTAAAGGTTTTTCGAAAAGTGATATCGTTGTAGTACAAAACAATTGCCAGACGTTCAATAACCTTTAAATAAAATGTTTTAGCATATATTTGCAAGTCTCAAAACATGCGATACTTTGTAAACAATTATTTGTGACTTCATAGATTCTGCACAAATATTTTACTAAAATACTTAATATATTTTTCATATTGCAGCCCGTTTACTTGTCGAGGGGACTTTTATAAAAGTATTTATTATACTTACTAAAGTGCTTTTTCTATGGTATTTTGGTCTAGCTAATACATGTTGGGATAAACTGAGTCAAACTCAGTCAAGGTTGCGGGAATCAACCAACGCGTATAAATACAAATACTTAAATACATAATTACACCCATGAATCAGGAACAAATATCTGTGTTCATTATACAAATAAATATCATTAGGTACTGGGATTTAAACCCAGGACCATTAGCTTTATAGGCAGACATATCGGAAATGTATATTTATATAAATCATTAATGAATAGCTACTTAAATGTATGATAAGGTAGTATTTTTCATACAAACACACTTTCATCGGATATTTTCGCAAATCCGAAGTTAAAAGCTAACAAGGTCTCCAATTAAATGCTCTTAGCGACGTGAATGGCAAAGCTTATAATTTAATAATGTAACAGATTTTTCGCAAATTAATGGAAAGTATGCACGTATACTTACATTCTTTTGAAGATTATGCAACTTTTTCCTTAAAGTTCAGTTATTTAAGTCACCATATAAAATGGGTACCAGAGCTTACCCGTAGCATGTCCTAGTGCAATATAATTGCACGTGAGTTTATCCATTTGTAACTAAGTAATATGGCTTAAAACAGTTTTAAATATACCCTAGAACATATTTTGACTTCGTTAACCGGACCACAAAAACAACGACGTTAACGCGAAAAACGATATTCGTAAATTTCGGACGATTGTCTCTTTCTCAATTGACGCCTTAATTTGAGTAAACGCGAAAGATAATCGAAATATACGAACTTCGATGTTCGCGGTGCCAGAGTAGAATCGACACTTAGAAAAGTGGTAGAAATATCGTTGCGCAAGAATACATCAAACAATTTACGTCAGAAAATAATATTGCATCTAACTCAGAACCTGCAATTAGTCTTAAAGTTAATTTCATTCGTGTTACGACAGTTAACGATGTAAATAGTATTCTATTTATTGTATTAAGGTCATAATCAGATATGTTTAAAGCATACACCAAAAACATTTACATGCATGAAACTTAATTAGCACCTGCTTAATTGTCGTAACACAAATGTCGTAAGTGTCGTTATTCACTGTAACTAGTTTTTTTTGCCATACACCCATATTAAATGAATGCATACATCAATATTTTGAGCCATATTATACAATACTGACCAAATTAAAAAGAAACTGTCATCACTTTAAATATTTAATATTAGCGCAAATAGTAAAATACCAATAACCTCAAATAGAGCTCTCTACAAAAATCCCATTTCAATATTCATATAATGATTACCTACTACCTGCGCTTCATCGCATTCTACCTGCGCTGCAAACCTTTTGAGGGCTTAAAGAATACATTTCTCTCAAATATCCCGTGTTAGAAAAAGAGAGTAAATCCCAAAGAACTTTTTATATTGTACTTCGTTTTGCGTTTGTTAAACTGTGTCCACACTCCCCTTACCTTTGGGCCACTTTGAGATCTTTGTGTTTAATTTTATTGTGTTGCCAAGAATTTAGCATTCCATGTCACGGTACCGTGAAATGTTTTGTGCTTGCATAGGTTTTGTTTTTCATATAAAAACGGACTTTAGGGTAAACCGTACTTAGATTAAGTTTAGTAAACTTGTGTCCTTTATATTCTGACTGACGATACGTGTTCTTAGAAAATATGGCCAAGATTTTAAATCTTTTGTTTATTATAGGAATGGCACCTACAGGTATTTTTTATACAATAATTGTATAAGGGCTCTTTAAACAACAGGTTGTCTTTTGTTTTGTTAAAGTGTTTAAAAAGGTATACTAACTTTAATGCATTTTACAAATTGACTATATATTTTTACAAGCTTTTATTTGTAAATGTTATAATGTTTTAATAATAAAACAACTTACACGAAAAATAAAAATACATGAAACTATACTGACAGAAAAAAAAAACTATTATTTAATTTGTACGTGTGAAATCTTGCAACTTAATAATGAAGCACTTATATAAGTAAAGTAGATTGTGTAACCTACCTGTTGAAATAGAGAAACTTTTCCTGGTCTTACCATATTGACTATATCTGTGAAAAATTAATTATAATCAAATTTTTTATTAGATGGAGAAAACTGACAGCAGGTTTCATACATTTGACAGGTCGTTTGACAACTTTAGTATGAAAACTGCTGTCAGTTTTCTCCATCTAATTAAAAAAAATATTTTAGGTAAATTCTATCACCTGAGTTATAGAGTACATACTTTAAAATGTTTATACTTTGCTCTGGTAGATTCTATACTAGGATATGCTCTTGACTGTTTTGGCCTCACATTTTAAAACATATTATATAAAAAAAAATTGCCAGACTTTTGCTATAAGTAGAACATGCAAAGTGACATATTTGCCAATTTTTATTTTGGAACATAACTTATGGCGAAATAAAATATTTGCTTAATAAGCATTTGCTCAATATAATCTTGAAGTGAAACTTTGCCAAATGATATTTTGACCACATTACTTAATTGTCAGAGCCCTGAGTGAGTGAGTGAGTTTTTAACGTAACTTTACGTCACGAACGCGTTTGCGTTTCCCATATAAATAACATTATCACTTACGCGTTCGTAAACGTTTTTTTATGTCAAAAGAAACTTACACTAGAGCCTCTGATGTAACTTTGCTAAAGGTTTACTTAGGAAATATAACTATCGTAATATTTTTTTTGAAAAAATCGTTTGCCACACGGCAGTACTCTGAAAAACTTAGCTAAAGCACCTGGCCCGTGTAGTAGTAACGTGTGTACACGTATGTCGGCGTTCTATATTCAAATTTTGACGTGAGTTCCACATTAATACACAACTACATAGACATAGTCCTTCAGTTAAGTTATTCACTTATGATTTATCTGGTGTTAAAACATTAAAGATTAATATTCAAGTTTCCAAAGTGTTAAGTCACGGTAAAAATCTCGTAGCTGAAGTCGGCATTACTCCGTTCATCTTACTTAAGATAAGTTAATGAGTAGAAAAGCTTAATTAGTTTTCTATTCTAATGGATCTAGTTAGTTCCCTTTTCTTTACAAGTTATGTTTGCCTCCCTCATCGCTGCTTGTCTTTCTCTTGAGGTTTGCACTTAATCATAATCATCATCATCATAACTGAAGGTCCACTGCTAACATAAGGCTCCCCCAAAGCGACCCATATTTTTTTTCATGACATAGGTGGCAAACTAGCAGAAGGATTGCCTGATGGTAAGCAATTACCGTCGCCCAGGCATCCGCAACACCAGAGGTGTCACAAGCGCGTTGCCGGCCTTTAAGATAAGAGTACGCCTAACTGAGTAGGGTTTGCACCGTCCGCATCCAATGGATTCCTGCGATCTTTACCATGTCGGCGGTCCACCTCGTGGGGGTCTGCCCACGCTTCACCTTTCGGTACGTGGTCACCACTCTAGAATCTTCACTCTTATTGGCGTAACGGCCATTGCGTTAACGTTCAATGTGGCCTTTTTTTGACGCAGGGAAAATGCATTTGCGCATCCCCCCAGCCCTGGGGCAGGGTCTTGCAGGGGGTATTTAGGACTCGCCCCTTCATATGGGAGGGGAATACCCACTAAAAACTGCGGCATTTTCGTCTATGCGGTTTGTGGGGGACGCTGTGGGATCGCTTGCCCCCCCCGAGGGTGCAATGTGGCCTGCCCAAGTGTCCACTGTCACTTAAATTTAGCGATCCGGAGGGCTAACTATATTGGTTACTTTATTTCTGCTGTGAATGATGTAGGTATCCATTGCTCTTTGGATGACTTTGAGTCTTCTTGTAAGACCCATAGTAGCGACCACGTTTCAGTGTCGTACGAGCTGTATGGTGTGTACGGATAAGCTCATATAGTCGGTTTGACGAGTGTTTATAGAATGCGGAGAGGTAGGTATTTATTTTTTGTGTCACTCTCTGAGTTACCCATCTTCACTCGCAATTCAGTCAAGAATCCCTTGTAGCTAACTTTGTCCTTATTGCATTTATATTGTCTAGTGAGAGCTTCTACTTAACTTCGGACAAAGCTTTCAGAATATTAAATTTGTGCTTTTTGGTGCCTGGCTTAACTACAACTTTATGTAGAATCTATTTACCGGCTTCCGAGTATCATAACTACTTCGTACCTGAAGTTGTACTGCGGATATCTCATTTTCTTTCTTTATCTATAGCTTGATTGACCAAGTGCAGTAGAGAGGCATATACTATATTTCATCCTAGTCTTATAGTACTAATTGAGAGATATCTAGGTGATAACCCTCAATTAAATAGTGTAAACTGGACCCATAGTGGCCATACAGTATCACGATATATTTGAGAATGTTCGGATATTGATGTGCTCCATTATTGAATTAAATTCCCTCTAAAATTTAAGGGTATGGTGGAAAGTTACACGTTTTTGTTTTTAGTCAAGCTGGCAGAGCGACGCGCACCCCGGAGTTGTCATTACTTATTTTTAATGATACTTTAATTCATAGAGATTGTCACGACCCAGAATCAGGTTATTTTTAATTAGGGACTGATTAAAATTAACTTATTAGTAGGTATTTGATGAAAACAAAGTTAATTTTCTGATCTTATTTTTTCAATTAAAATAATTTTAAACTAACCAAATCATGATCACCCTGTGCCTTTTGACATACGCAGTATGTAGGATGACCAAATTGTAAGCAATGTTTTTTTATACTTTCCATCAGAAAAATAATTATAATTTTTGGTGTTGAAAAAATTATATTTAACATAATTAGCTTCACCTACGAATTCTATGTCATGCCTTGTTTTCATGCTTCACCACTCTGATATAGCTGTACCTATAGCTCATAAATAGTAATAACATATAGGCTACAATTTATAGATATAATGCGTAGACGAAGTCGCGGTCATAAGTTAGTCGTTTGATAATGACATAAACCATTGAAGATATTATTTAATGCAAATACGAGTAGAACATATTCTAAGTTCAAGATAACAGACCCAAGATTCAAACATCAACATTAATTAATTTTGTTTAAGGGCCTCAACCTCTAAGCCCCTGGGTTAATGTATCTGTTTTCAGTACCACCAACTAGCTACCTAAACAGCCCGTAAATTACAAAGACACCTGTGCCAATTGAATATAAACCTTCACACCCAGCAACTGAGCACACCTTCCCACGAAAAATGCGATTTCTCATCACTCAAATCCGAAGCCTCCATAATTCAGAACTTATTGCCTTAAGTGAAAACTTGGTTCGAGAGCCACTCGTCAAATTTAACTTCAAGTTCCAAGTTTGCACCCGTAAGCTACTGATAAAGTCAGTTTACATAAATTTTGTTAATGATAAATTTCTTTAGGGTGTTTGTTTCATATTTAAAGTATTTTGGACCCGGGTATAAACGGTTAAACTACGTCCAACAAGGAGAGGTAGGGCACAGCGTTGACCATCACGCTGGAATCTGGGGCAGCCCATCTGGGGAAGTACCTCCTCCTTACAGAAGACCACAGCCATAATAGCACTGCCACCTTTCAGGTATGTAGTGTTGTGTTCCTGATGGTGAGTAAGGTTCCCAGAGCTCCAACCCCCCTTAAAGGCCGGCAACGCGCTTGTGACTCCCCTGGTGTTGCGAGTGCCCATGGGCGACGGTAATTGCTTAACACCAGGCAATCCGTCTGCTCGTTTGCCGCCTAAGTCATAAAAAAAAATAAACCTCGAGGGGCTGTGACGGGAAAAGTGGCTACGTGCCAAGTTGCCTCGGACCCCAGGTAAACATTATTTTTGATCTACGACAATAAGCCTGTGCCTTACTATATGTGCATCTTGTTTGCACTAAAATAGTACAAGCGACATGCACAGATAGTAAACTCGATACTCGTTATCGAAAACCTCAATGTCACAACTCATGGTAAGGGTACTGGTCTAGGTAGTGACTCTGCCTAGAAGCTTACGGGATTAGTCTTGAATTCAAGAGCACTAATTTCTGAATCTACCACTCCGAGTATAGCTCTTTCCTTTCTACGCTGAGCAACTCTCTAATTCCAAATCGATATTATAATAAATATTTTAGTATTTATTACATGAACTAATTCAACATTGCTATTTTAGCTAAAAGTGAGTACAGAATTCATAACTTCGTATAATATACAGATCAGCAATAACCAGACAGCGACAGGCATGATTTAATATATAAAATACCTGCGTATATTTTTGTATAAGCTCACAGAAATGTAATAATATTTTTGCTAAAAAGTGGCCCATAGGTATATGATTTTTAATCTATCTTCCATGAGCATATTTGTTTTAAATAAAGAGAAATAGCAAAATTAAACTGCCTCGCGAGAGACCCAAATTCGCTACTCTAGAATACATGTTTATGTAGTTGTGGCTAGAATGAATATAACTTACGTCGAAATTTGAATATAGAACGCCGACATGCGTGTAAACACGTTACTACATAGGCCACAGTGTAAGTTTCTTTTGACGTAAGAAAACGTCTCGAACGCGTAAATCATAATGTTATTTATATGGGAAACACGAACGCGATGGTAAAGTAATATTACTACGTTGACAACTTACACTCAGGGCTGCAGGTGCTTTAGCTAAATCACCTAAACCTTTTTGCTAAATCGTATCAAAGGTACTGCGTCGCTACCGCGAAAACTAATATTCGTAAACGATTGTCTCTGTCACTCTCATGACGTCTTAATTGGGGTAAAAGAGAAAGATGCCCTAAATATACGAACTTCGACGTTCGCGGTATCGGGCCTGTATTAGTAACATGTACACGCAAGTCGGCATTCTATATTAAAATTTTGAGTTTAATAAATAAATAATAATTTAATTAAGTTCCATATTCATTCTCTGCACATCTACATAGACATGGTGCTTGCAGTTAAGTTTCTCACCTACACGAAACATCTAAAAGTCCTGACTGACTGACTGACTGATCAACGCACAGCCCAAACCGCTTAACCTAGATGACTGTTTTTTTCACAGTAGGTAGTTTTATACCGTAAGCACCCACTAAGAAGGGATTTCTGGAAATTCTACCATTAAGGGGGTAAAAAAGGGGTTGAAAGTATGTATGGGGATTGTGTAAAATTTAAGGCTATAAACTTGGATTAATTGGATTAATAGAGAAAGATGCTCGAAACATACGAACTTCGATGTTCGCGGTACCAAAAAGTAGTTAGAAACTCTACATGTAATAATGCTTAACGCACAATAGACCTGAAATATTCAAAAGTCAGCTGGTCTATCCCCGCACTACTTGAGCTGGCGAAGTTATAACAAGACTAGTTCGCCGAGCCATGTCGACAACAATAGTAAACAACTTTCGTGTAATGCATATTCTTTTATTAAATAATATCTTCAGAAGTTTACTGCGTCCGTCGCAGTTTACAGAAGCCTCTGGAATGGCTACGGATTTTTTCTTAAACAATTTACAGTCTGTAGACACTACATGGGACCCGAGTATTTATTTTCTTTTATTTTATTAGGGATAACAATATATATTATATTATATTATTTTCGAGACAATCTTACACAAATCGACCTAGTCCTATGATAAGCACAGTAAGGCTTTTGTTGTAGGTACTAGGCGACGATATACATATATAATAGATAAGATAGGTACATATAAATACTTAAATACATAGAAAACACCCATGACTCAGGAATAAATAGCTGTGCTCATCACACAAATAAATGCCCTGACTGGGAATCGAACCCAGAACCATCGGCTTCACAGGCAGGGTTACTACCCACTAGGCCAGACCGGTCGACATAACAAACAACCATACCTTAAGTTCACAATAAAAGTTACAATGTGAATGGTCAACAGTATTATGTGGTATTATCCACAGATAACTTTTAACATTTAGGGTTGCCATAGTGAGGCATACGTATTTGTCTACGACGCTACCGAAGGACAGAGCAGCGTCCTTTACAGCGGTGGCTCATATGATCGCCAACCGCCCACCAAGCATGGCGAGCGGAGAGGCCATGTGGGTACGTTACGTTGTGTTTGAAGCTGCGGTTATACTGGACGTAGGCATTATATTGTACCTAGTGGACGACGCGACGCAAGGCATCAAAGCAGGAGCGGTACCGCGAACATCGAAGTTCGTATATTTCGGGGATCTTTCTCTTGTACTGCAATTAAGGCGTCATGAGAGGGACAGAGAAAATTGTCTGAAATTACGAATATTGTTGTTTGCGATAGCGCCGCAGTGTGGCCTCACATTCGCTACCGCTAAAAACGATATTCGTAAATTTCGGGCATCTTTCTCTTTTACCCGAATTAAGACGTCATGAAAGTGACAGAGACTATCGTTCGAAATTTATGAATATCGGTTTTGGAGGTAGTGCCTATATCTATATGGACGGGTGTTGGTGACACTCAAGTAGTAAGAAAGGGATATCGCCAGACATAGAATTATCTTATTAAATAAGGCCCCTTACACACTGCGACTTTTAGCAGCGATGCAGTCGCGCGTTTCTGAAACGCGCGACTGCATCGCGACACCAGCAATTTTGCATCGATGCTGTCGCGCGTTAGTATCGCTACAGTTGCGCGTTAGCATCGATACACACGCGCGACAGTATCGCGACATCATCAATTATTATTTTTTTTGCATCGATGCTGTCGCGCGTTAGTATCGATACAGTAGCGCGTTAGCATCGATACACACGCGCGACAGCATCGATACAGACGCGCGTTAGCATCGATGCAGAATTGCAGACGCAGGGTAGTGGGCAGTTTGCTAAATCTACTGATAAAGCAGTTCTAAAAGCAGCTATCTGATTTTAGAGCTAGCTACTGACATAATATGATACACAATGACCACTTCTTAATCTTTCACTTTTTTTTTATGACAAAGATGGAAAACGAGTAGACGGATTGCCTAATGGTAAGCAATTACCGTCACCCATAGGCAACCGTAACACCAGGAGAGTCACAAGCGCGTTGCCGACCTTTAAGGGGGGTTGGAGCTCTGGGAACCTTACTCACCATCAGGAAGACAACACTACATACCTGAAAGGTAGCAGTGCTATTATGGCTGTGGTCTTCTGTAAGGAGGAGGTACTTCCCCAGTTGAGCTGCCCCAGATTCAAGCGTGATGGTCATCGCTGTGCCCTACCTCTCATTGTTGGACGTAGTTTAAGGGCATACCCGGGTCCAAAATGGGTGGACCAAATACTTCCTCTGTTTGCGTTTACGTTTCTTTTTTAAAAGTAATAATACAGAGAGCGTGATTAAAACAGTTTCAATCGAACTCATCGCGCTGTGGCTGTCAATGAATGACTGATCAAAATACGTATCGCGTCGAGGCTCACGTTAGCATCGATACAGTCGCGATGCTAACGCGATACAGTAGCGATGCTGCATCGCGATTGCATCGATGCTGCATCGCGATTGCATCGATACTGCATCGCTACAGTTCAATGGCCAGCTTTTGCATCGCGACAGCATCGCTACTGTATCGCGACAGTATCGCGACTGTATCGATGCTTAAAGTAGCGCAAGTGTGTAAAGGTGGACCATTTGCGACTGCATCGATGCTGCATCGCGACAGCATCGCGACTGCATCGCTGCTAAAAGTCGCAGTGTGTAAGGGGCCTTATATAAATAGGCCCACTTGAATAAAAAATAAAAAATTGAAATTGAACAAATTGTGGCGATATACGGAATTCGTGTCCATGACTAGCACGTTGACACCGCGGCGCTACCGGGAAAAACAATATTCGTGAATTTCGGACGATTGTCTCTATCACTCTCATGACGCCTTAATTGGAGTAAAAGGGAAAGTTGCTTAAAATATGCTAACTTCGAAGTTCCCGGTACCGGTATCTATAATACACGTGGTGTCCTAAAGCTGAAACATGAAGGGAAAATACCGTATATATCATAGATAGGATATTTTCCTGAGAGAAGACTTATGTTATTTTTAACAGTTAGTCTTTACTAACCGGGCCTTTGCCCGGTACGGCGAACTTCAAAAATTCGAGCAGCTATCGCTTTTACTCCAATTAAGTCGTCATGAGAGCGACAGAGTGAATCGTCCGAAATTCACGAATTCCGTATCGCCACGATTTATTCAATTTCAATTTTTATTTTTTACTAAAGTACATCAAGCAAGTAGCACTTTCTCTTTTACTCAAATTAATGACAGAGATAGACGTTCGAAATTTACTAATATCGATATTCGCGATAGCGCCGCAGGCCATTTTTAAACGACTTCAAAAAAAGGAGGAGGTTATTATTGCCACAAAATATTGTTAACTGTTCACGATTCTACGCTCGTTCTGCATTTCCTAAAATCAATACTTTGAAATAATTATGGAGGCACTGAGTCATATGTGAAATTAGAGGGGAGGGTAACAGAATTAATGATTACATTAAATCTATCTGACATGCCATCTAAAGTTTGTTGATTAATTTAGGTACTAGGATTACATGATGAAATTGATGAAGTATAAAATATTCATTCAACGCAAAACTATCGTGAGATTCAAACATATTAATTGTATACAAGTGGGTAACTCACGTTTTATTAATAGATTAGACGAATCTTGCTCGACATGTTTCACTTCGTAACGAGGAGCATAATAACCATCACACGTCACTTCGGTTAGGTTAGGTTACCCGATTCTATACAATTAAAATATTCATTATTACAAAGCGGACTAAACCGTTAAGTTTAAAAATTACCTCCGACGTTTCGACAACGACGTTGTCCTCGTGGTATCGGATGAAGACCACAATAATACCACCACGATAAAAAATGAAAGTATACGCGACTAAGTCCAGTATATTTGTAACTAGATGATGCCCGCGGCTTCGCCCGCATGGTTAGAGGAAAGTGTAACATATTGAGTCTTCTCCATCCCTTCAACGACCTCCACTTAAAAAAATCACGTCAATTCGTCGCTCCGTTTTGTCGTGAAAGACGGACAAACAAACAGACACACTTTCGCATTTATAATATTAGTATGGATAACGTGTAAAAACAGTGAAAGTGTAAATCAGTATTTCATAAATATATATTTTTTAAATATTCTTCAAAACCACAGATAGCTGACAAAGAGAAAAATAAAATAATATGAGAACGTAATACTACTGAGAACGTGAACGTGGTTGAACATACTGCGATCGCCAACCCGCCTGCCGCCTGCGGTATTGAATTTGATCGCTCACTGTGGCGGTCAATGTGGGAGGCCGATGTCCATGGATATGATCTTACGAACCTACTTGAACGTTAATGAAAAACCCCTATGGTCTTCATTAATGAACATACGACCATAAGTCTGTCGTGAGAAAATAGAAAATTTGCCACGTCATTGGTTGAAGTGCTGACAAATGGGGCCGTTACCGGAAAGAGCTGAATTAGAGCAATTTGACCAGCTCGGGGAAGATGGATTACAGTTCCACGTATTAGGAACCTAAACCTGCTATTTATAGGCAAAGAAAACATTGGCTTATAGGTGAATAGCTTTTGCCCCCGGCTTCGCACGCGCAGATGACCTCTTTTTGACCTCTTCGGGGATGAATATCATAAAACGCTGAAATTACTTTTCTTGTCTTCTTTAGCCTTAAATTTTACACAATCCCCATACACACTTTCAACCCCTTTTTTACCCTTAATGGTAGAATTTCCAGAAATCACTTCTTAGTGGGTGCTTACGGTATAAAAACTACCTATTGTGAAAAAAACAGCCATCTAGGTTAAGCGGTTTGGGCTGTGCGTTGATCAGTCAGTCAGTCATTCAGGACTTTTAGATGTTTCGTGTAGGTGAGAAACTTAACTGAAGCACCATTTCTATGTAGATGTGCAAAGATGGACCCGGGTATGTCCTTAAACTACGTCCAACAATAAGAGGTAGGGCACAGCGATGACCATCACGCTTGAATCTGGGGCAGCCCAACTGGGGAAGTACCTCCTCCTTACAGAAGACCACAGCCATAATAGCACTGCTACCTTTCAGGTATGTAGTATTGTGTTCCTGATGGTGAGTAAGGTTCCCAGAGCTCCAACCCCCCTTAAAGGCCGGCAACGCGCTTGTGACTCCCCTGGTGTTGCGGGTGCCCATGGGCGACGGTAATTGCTTACCATCAGGCAATCCGTCTGCTCGTTTGCCGCCTATGTCATAAAAAAATGAATATTGTAATTACGTCAAAATTTAAATATAGAACGCCGACATGCGTGTTCACGTTACTATTACAGGCCAGGTGCCATAGCTAAGTTTTTTCACCAACAATTTCGTGATATTATAATTATCTTAAAAAGCGCTGGTAGCCTAGCGGTTAGAGCATGCCACTTGCAATCCAGAGGTCGTAAGTTCACACCCCGGCTCGTACCAATGAGTTTATCGGAACTTATATAAGAAATATATTATCATTTAATATTTACCAGCCGCTTTTCGGGGAAAGAAAACATCGTGGCGAAACCGGACTATTCCCAAGAAGGCCTAGGTTACCATCTAGGTTGGAAGGTCAATTGTCAGTCGCTATCGTAAAACTAGTGCCTACGCCAAATCCTGGGATTAGTTGCCAAGCGGACCCCAGGCTCCCATTAGGCATTAAGGATTATCTTATTAATAAATTGCCGCCATTCCGAGTGCAAGCATCAATAACTGCCCCCCTGCCATCGACTATAGTTTACCTATAGATGTCATAGCAAAACTTGTAGCCTAATAATCCAGTATCACCGTATTACCAAGCAGCAGTAAGCCAAGGTGTGTTTGTGTTGTGTGTATCTGTTCGTAAATATATTTCCTATACAACTAAATAAAAATGTCTTTGTCCTTTTTATTTAGCATAATATTATTATTTGATTCCGCACTAGCTAGTATTAATTTTAATATACATCAACACAATAAACAAAAAAAAATCTTTCTTCCCTCTTTGTTCCATTTCTGGTGCCTCTACATTTTTTTATATTAAATCGGATTTTAAATTTCTTCCATACAAAATAAATATTTTCTGTGGATAACTATATGTACATAAAGATTTTTTAAAGTGATATTATCCGCTATAGTACGTACATTTCACTGTTTTTTATTCGAGTGTTAGAAAAAGTTCAGAAAGCTCTTAAAACATATAAAAAAAATAGTTTTATGAATTACTATCTTTGCAATTAGTGCTTTTAGGTTTCAACATTTTGGTTTCACATCTACAAGAGAACTCAAAAATACGAATAATATTTAGTTGCATTTAAATTTTTGGTATAAACGAAGTATAAAAACATATTTTTTAATATATAAATATGGAATTTTTAAAATGAAATAATAATATTATAAATAAATATTATATTACTTTTATGATAGTTTTAATAAAAAAATTGTTTAATGCCGGTTTCAAGCAAAAATATAACTCAAACATCCATTTTTTCTACTAAAATAAATACAGATACACAAAAGAGCAAATCAAATATTGCAATAAATCCCAACTCAACAACCAACACAAATTAACACAGAACATTCAGTAAAGGCGAAAACGAAATAAAACTAACATCAGTTACTGAATCCCTAATTAACACTCGATAAAGGAAAATCGACAGAAATAACTCACCCGAGCCAAGAATCACGTATGACCGCCAATGTGAGCACGCACCAACAATAATCACTGAATTACGAGAACCAAGTTCTCCGAAACTTCCACAACGAGAACTCCGAATTCCCGCGATCTGGGAAGCACCCGAGCCGGACTGAGCGGAGTACCCAGATGGGGCGGGGACGCTGGCAATAGGTGGGGAGTGGGTGCATGCGACGGGGTTTCTTGGAAAGGGTCGAGATATTAAGGTAGTTGGGGTTTAAAGCAGAGTTGTATAGTTGTGAAAGGATATGTTGGTTTTGAGCACCAAAATCCGAGGATCACAAGATTAGAAATAAACAATCAAGATTTTTTATGTGAAAATGTTGACGATTATAACGACAGTAAATATACCTAAAAACCGATTTAAAAATCTTTTGCTAGCTCATAAAATACTTAGATAAACATTCAACATCTTTCTCGCGTTGCTTAGGTATTTTGACACACCTAGGACCCAGGGGTCCACTTGGCGTAGGCACTAGTCTTACGAAAGCACCTTCAAATCTAGAGGGTAAGCTTTATTGGGATTAATCCGGTTTCCTCACGAATTTTCACTTCACAAAAGCGACCGGTAAATATAAAATGAGATTTCGTACATAAGTTCCGAAAAGCTCATTGTTACGAGCCCGGTTTTGAACCTGTGACTTCCGGATTGCAAGTCGCACGCTCTTATCTACGCCACCAGCGCTCCGAGATAGATAAACCTTAATTGCACTAAGAGGTTCAGAAAGAGCAAATATTAAAAGGTGAAGAGACGAACTTATCCGTTTAAGAGACCTCCTCCAGCTAACCTAATTAAAATGTCTACCCAACCCCGCGAACTTCGCTCCGTATTCATATTATAACAGTTATTCTGGGACGAAACTATTCATATTTAAACAATTCAGTGATCATCCAAAATGTTCCCGCCGTACTGGAATAAAATTTAACTTATAAAACTAAAGGAAAACCTATTAATTGTATAAAAGCGGGTAACTCACGTTTTATAAGTCGAATATTGCTCGACAAGTTTCACTCCGTAACGAGGAGCATAATCATGAGCCATTCGCGTTGGCTTACCGACGCAGACTGCGGGCTGCAGCTCTCCGCGACCATGCACTGAGGCAAGAAACTACCCTCATTTTCAGCAATATTGTCAATAGTAGGGTTGCACACTACACTTTTTGTTGCCGGCGTCGAGTGCACGGTCGCGGAGAGCTGCGGCCCGCAGTTTGCGTCGGTTAGCCAACGCGAATGGCTCATGATTATGCTCCTCGTTACGGAGTGAAACATGTCGAGCAATATTCGACTTATAAAACGTGAGTTACCCGCTTTTATACAATTAATATGTTTCAATCTCACGATAGTTTTGTGTTTAAAACTAAAGGAAAACCCCATCTTTTTATGACGAAGGTGGCAAACGAGCAGACGGATTGCCTGATGGTAAGCAATTACCGTCGCCCATGGGCACCCGCAATACTAGGCGAGTCGCGAGTTCGCTCTTTTCTTGAAGGTATGAGGGTAGGCCGATACGTCTGGAAATACCGCTGACGGCAAATCATTCCACAGTGTGCGAGGCAGGAAGTTCTTCAAACCCTCCCTTGATTTATATATAGATACATATTATATTAAAATCAAATTCAAATAGATTAACCATCTTACACGCGTTGTTCCGATTTCTATAGAAAATCTGATATAACGAAAACGTGCTTCAATTTCAGGGATAGCCGGGCTGATACGAATTTATTGATCATCATCATTTGCCTCGCGTCGTCCCGGCTTTTTGCTACGGCTCATGGGCGTTTGGGGTCCGGAAGGAGGAATCGGTATAGGTACTAGTTTTTTTACGAAAGCGACTACCATCTGACCTTCCAACCCCAGTATACATGAACTTAGGATTAATCCGGTTCCCTGAAGCTGTTTTCACCGAAAAACAATGTGTAAATATCAAATGATATACATATATACAATATACATTTATTTTTCATATAAGGTAACGGCACCTATAATGGACAAGGACTCATTATGGACGTTCACTTTTATTATAAAGAAATGAGGTCCATACATAAATGTTACGTCAAAATCAAATTGTTAATTAAAAATAGATGACATATAATCGAGGTTATTTATTTTTAATATTGTCATCTATTTTGAATGTAAAATTTACTTATATAGTAGTGTGACTACTTAACAATAACAACAAATCATAATATTTAGTATAAAATAATTTGATATGTTCTTAGTAATTTAATATTATATAAAAGAAAGTGGGGTTTGTTCAACCGCTTATAACTCGAGAACGGCTGAACCGATTAAAATGATTTTGGTTTGGTTAGAATCGTCATTAAGTACTAAAAAATCACAAAAATCCCGTGATTTTTGCAAGCTATCACTACTTTTGTCGCTTTTTAGGCGGTACAAAGTTCGCCGGGTCAGCTAGTTGATTATAAATGAAATAAAATAACTTTAATAACTATATTGGTGATAGAAATATATGAACTTTTGTGATAAATTTCAATACGAGCCGGTCCTTTATTATACGTAATAAATTATAGTATTATTCACTTCGAGAGGGCAATTCTTATAAATAGCTATTTTTCTGTGAAAAAAGATGATATCATTTTTCACACGCAATATGGAACTTCATAACTGACATCTAAATACTGAGTTCAATTCTTAAAAATAAAACTTAGAGCTATTTACACTGAGAGAAGATTTAATTTTTTTCAAGGGGTACCTAAGATGATACAAGTCGTTCAATTTTGCCCCATTTATGTGCAAATACCCGCGATCTGAGCCATTCTTTGTTTTACCGCCTTAGGTACGTAATATACTATTACAGTACATGTGTTACATTACCGAACTAGTGCAAGAATGAGCGCATTACGTAATTATTGACGACTTTGGCAATTTGGCTAGTGACCCTGATGAAGATGATGGTCCTAGATTCAAATTCCATTAAGGGCATTTGTTTGATGAGGACAGATAAGTATTTGATCATGAGTCATAGGTGTTTTCTATGTATTTAAGTATTTGTGCATTATATATATCGTTGGCTAAGTACCCACAACACAAGCCTTCTTGAGCTCAGTCAATTTTTGTTGATTTAGTTTCCTCTTAAACTGTGCTTTGACAATTAATAAATCTTAAGGGCAGTCATTAAAAATGGCAGGCATTGACTTGAGAGAGAACTGTTTCTCTCTAGGGCAATTTTACGTTGCATGTTCCAAAGTAAGCCTGGTTATTTCATAGCCAAATAATACTACCACTAATATTGTAGAGAAAGAAGTGTTACGCACATAATAGGGTACATATGCTTGTTATATGCTTAAAACTTGTAAATAATACAAACTTTTTTGTCTATGTGTAGTGTTATAATAGATAAAAAGTTTGAAACCCGGGATGACAAATGATAGTTGTTAATTTTTTTTAAGGACATGCTATTGGGAGCCACACCCTTTATAAAAACCGTATTATACACGGATGAACTTGCGGGCGAAAAGCTAGTTTACATACATAATTATAGACAGACAAATGTTAGGTCGTTATTTGTTTGCTATACTCGGGCAGTACCCTAACTAAATTACACAAATCGAATGAGTGTGATAAGGCACATTACACCTTATCTGTCCCCCACGCTATAAAACCATGACTCATAATGTGCACCTGCCCTAACTATCCTAAACAAAACATCCTATGTCTATAGCATAATAATTTTACTTACACCTTTTTGTCCACAAAACTAGCCAGAATGCTTTATACTTGATTAAATAACCTCGGTGTAATATAGTATAGACGGGTAATTAAATATTAATATAATTATATCGCTAGTTGGAAATAATGGACTATAATGGGATAAGTTGAAGTGTTGGCCAAACCTTGGCTTATTGGCGATACCTACTTTGTAATTGGGAGTTTTTAGAAAAAAATGTTTCATATTAGCGTGACTTGTAAAAAGGTTAACTGTATCAGTTTTGTGATGATAATTAAATATTTTTCGGTAAATACTTATATTTGGTGCTCGTTTCGTAAACTTTAAGCAGTAATAGTTAATAAAAAGGCCCGGGTATGTCATATTTTGGACCCGGGTATGTCCTTAAACTACGTCCAACAGTGAGAGGTAGGCACAGCGGTGACTGGGGAAGCACCTCCTCCTTACAGCAGACCACAGCCATAATGGCACTGCTACCTTTCATGTATGTAGTGTTTTGTTCCTGATGGTGAGTAAGGTTCCCAGAGCTCCAACCCCCATTAAAGGCCGGCAACGCGCTTGTGACTCCCCTGGTGTTGGTGCCCATGGACGACGGTAATTACTTACCACCAGGCAATCCGTCTGCTCGTTTGCTCTATGTCATAAAAAAAGCTAATGAAAATATTAATAACACAGAATTTTATCGACAAAAAATGTATATAATTACGTTTTTACGTCAAGTTAATTAGGGGCACTTTTTTCTAAAAACTCCCAATTTAGAAATTCTGCTTACACTGAGCTTTTTCTCAGTCATAGGTGGACAAAGTTCGTAGGGTCAAAGTACCTCGACCTTAAGGTACATTTTTTCTTCGTATTCGATCGTTATATTCGACAAATTCTGCATTATCTTATATGTACAGTCGACTACAAAGATATGTACACTTTTGCATCTTATTACAAAGGACTAAGGTGAAAAAATGTATACATATCTTTGTAGCCGACTGTACGTTAAAAGAAAATATTTTATCTTGAAATTCTAGAATCAAAGGTAAGCTTTGCGAGTAAGCTGTGTTGGCACCCTTTGAGATATCTTTAAAACATATATCTAAAGTCTGCTTTGTAGTCATCGATAATATAAAAACGAGTGAAATAATATACATTTTTGGTTTACATCTGATCTGCTACTCTTATATGGTCGAGTTTTTATCATTTCACAATTGGGACTACGCATAATTATGTACTTTAAGATTTGATGTATCACTGTTTTGAAAATAAGTCCCGCCGTAGTTTCTTGCCGGTATCTTCTCGGGCCAGAGGTGTAGGGTTTGAACCGGTGTAGATTTTTCTTTGACGTTCATAAGTGCATGTAATACTCGTATGCCTAAATTGAAATATAAAGATCTTTTATCTTTTTTATGTCACGATCCAACAAGTATGTCAGTGCGAAAGAGACTGATTATGCAAGCGACGAATTTGCCGACCATTCTATCAGTTCTGGTAAAACCAAATTTATTTCAGACAATAAGATTAGTTCTGAGAATGTTCTTAGAACCGATTTCTAATTTTGTTTTTACCTATCCAGGTTTTGTATACATAATGTGACACAACGGAAACGTGCCTTCAATTTCAGGAATAGGTGGGCTGATAGGAATTATCTGATTGATCATCATCAATCATCATCTTCCTCGCGTTGTCAAGGCTCTTTGCCACGGTTCATGGGAGCCTGAGGCACGCTTGGCGACTAACCTCAGGCTCAGTTCACTAGTTTATAAAGCATCAGGCACTAGTTTTTACGAAAGTGACTACCTTCCAAGCCAGACGGTAGACTAGGCCTAATCGGGATTACTCAGGTTTCCTCATGATGTTTTCCTTCACCGAGAAGTAACTGGTAAATATCAAATGATATTTCATACGTAACGAAAAACTCATTGGGTGCGAGCCGGGGTTTGAACCCAATTGCAAGTCACAAGCTCTTACGGCCCGGCCACGATATTGCGCGAATTGCGGCGCGGGAAGCGTTTTATCCGTTCATTGCGTGTGACCCCAACTAACCGCAATGCATTGCGCGTCATGACCGCGCAACGGATAGATTAAAACGCTCGCCGCGCCGCAAGTCGCGCATTGTCGTGGCCGGACCGTAACAGCTAGGCCATCAGTAATCTTCTTAATTTTCTAATTGAATACGAAATTATATCATTTTGCTTTAAATCGGCCGTAGCGCGTATCATCATCACATCATTTCAGCCATAAATCGTCCACTGATGGACATAGGCCTCCTCTAAATATAACTTGTATCATCTTGGGAGGTAATTGCCATAGTCGCCACGCTTGGCAGTCGGTTTGGCGACCGCAGTGGCTGTAGATTGGGGTCGATTTTTTCGATTTGTCACGCGGGAGATGGGGTGGTGCTATTCCTGTCAGCCGACACCACGCGGCACTAATTCACTCAATTACATAATTAGATTAGTTTACAAAGTTTTAATTCAATCATTAAAGTCCTTGAGTAGGAAAAAATAATTACTTATTAATCATAAAGTCGCTTTCTCTGTCCCTATATCCCTATGTGTGCTTAAATCTTTAAAACTGCGCAACGTTTTTTTTAAAGATAGAGTGATTGAAGAGGAAGGTTTATATGAATAATAACATCAATGAAATAGTGGAGAAATACTAATACCAGCATTGCACCCGTGCGAAGCCGGGGCGGGTCGCTAGTAATTATCTAATTATTTTTCAATAATTACCTACTTACCTGTAATTACGAAGGGGTTCGTAATAAAATCATTTCGGTAGTTACAGCTGTAATTTTACAAAAAACTGTGGAACTTTTCTTACAAGAAAATTTTAAGGGCATTAACAGCCTGTTTGTCGCAATCATAAGTTTTAATTATAGGATACAAGAGTTTACTAAATTTAAAAATGTATTTTAAGGTGTCTTAAGAAGTTAAATTTATATTGTCTTTGGTTGCCGTGATATATAATCATGACATGAAACAAAATAATTGAATTATAAATATAACATCATCGAATATTTCAAATACCTACTTAGTTTTTTTTACAAAATATGTATTACCTGTCTCAAGGCGTTACTTAAGGATTATCAATGAAATGGAATTTTAAAGAAAACCCTTATAAACTCGAGTACACCCTTGTAGTTCAAACAATTGCACCATAAAAAACTTCAACTTAAAAGAAAACAATGCATTCGCCACAAAAAAATCTTAAGAAACAATAACTTTAGAAAAATAATTACAAGAAATAAGATAACAAAAACTCCCTTTTTATTCTCAACTATATTTCAATGACCATAGAGTACAAATTACAATGCTTACTTCTTCAAGTCGTTTCTTTGTTTTGTCTTGGATGTAGGGTAACAATAGTATTATTGTTTGTCGGACATCATAAAAGTCCAAGACAAAGCCTCGTGGGTAAAACGTCTGGTTTTTGTTAAGTCGTTGCAGGTAACGTGCTCTCTGGCGCGCGGTGACCAAGGCTTGCGGATTTTGGGGACTTTTCTTAAATGGTTTGATGTGGTCACTCGATGATAAAGTGGATAACGTGGTTTTTTTTTTATACTTGCACCTTACTGTCTTACTATTAAGGTGCGTGCATATTTTAATTGTTTGAGTCGATGTCTTTGACCTTCAACGTTATCGGCTTTATAGGCAGAAAAGAAATGGAATCATTGTTCAAGTACTCTATAACGGTAGATAATAAGGTTAATTTCGACACTTGTTATTACATCTATCTTGACTTTCGATATAGGTAGTGGTAACTTTTGCCAATATCCTTTTTAGTACCTAGTAGGAATTTGAATAATGTTCCTAAGAATCCTAAATAAAGTTCAAAACATTGTGTCCCTACAAAGGTGTACCATCAATGTCTGAATTTCCTCTTACATTAAAGCCACGGAGAAATTCCCGCAACTAAAACGGTCAGTTTATGACGGATTACTTGAGGTGTCATAAAACTTATAAACAATGATTGTGAGTACCTGATACCATCATCATCATCATCATCATCTCAGCCATAAGACGTCCACTGCTGAAGGCCACCCCCGTGGATCTCCACATGTACCGGTTGGAAGCAACCTGCATCCAGCGTCTTCCGGCGACCTTAATGAGGTCGTCTTTCCATCTTGTGGGTGGACGTCCTACTCTGCGCTTGCTAGTCCGTGGTCTCCACTCGAGCACTTTTCGACCCCATCTGCCATGTTCTCTGCGTGCAATGTGGCCTGCCCATTCCACTTCAGCTTGCTAACCCGGTGGGCTATGTCTGTGACTTTAGTTCGCCTACGGATCTCCTCATTTCTGAGTCGATCTCGTAGTGAAACTCCGAGCATAGCTCTCTCCATAGCTCGTTGAGCGACTTTGAGTTTTGAGATGAGGCCGATAGTGAAAGACCACGTTTCGGAGCCGTTAGTCATCACTGGTAACACTCTAATATGGCCCTGATACCCTAATATGGTCCGGGTTTTATCATTTGTCACAATATCTGTCTCGCTCCAACAAGTATGTGAGTGCGAAAGTGATGGATGGCGCGAGAACCTTGCTATCCGTTCTGATCACAGATAAGTCGATTAAAGCGGCTTAAGTCATATTAGACTCTTTACGACAGGTCTGGCCTCGTGGGTAGTCTGTCTATGAAGCCGACGGTACTGTGTTCAAATCCTGGTAAGGTTTATTTCTGTGATGAGCACAGGGATATGTTCCTAGGCAATCCGTCTGCTCGTTTGCCGCCTTTGTTATAAAAAAGTCATGGGTGTTTATTATGTACTTATTTAAGTATTTGTTGCGATATTACATTATATCGTTGGCAGATCATCCATAATACAATATTTCTGCTGGACGGCTGGACATAGGCCTCCCACAAATATGACTTGTATCATCTTGGGGGTAGTTGCCATAGTCGCCACACTTGGCAGGCGGGTTGGCGACCGCAGTATCTGTAGATTGGGTTTCGACGGACACTGCTGCCCGTCCGTAGGATTTTTCCCTTTGTCGCCTCTTACGACACCCGCGGGAGGAGATGGGGTGGTGCTATTCTAGTCAGCCGGCATCACACGGCAAATGAATAAATGTTTGTCGTGTGTTTTTGCTTTAGAAATTCAGTTGTCAGTCCGCCATGTTTGTTAACATTATTCTCGTTTTCTATTGAGCCTGAACACACATGTGTCGGCAGAAGCCCCTCACGTGATCTATCAGCCATCCACGTCCTCCTTATGCGTCCTCGTACACGCAATAATAATAAAATGGTCATAACCGTAGGCGAATATGGGCGTTGTTTCCAAAATTAATCCGTAGAGCCGAAGATCTATCTCAGGGTTAGATGCGTCACTAGCAAGGAAAATATTAACCTTAGGTAGTAATATTATAAGCGCCAAAGTTTTCATGGATGGATGTTTGCTGGATACGTAAGCAAAATATTGCAATGACAAAAGAATTTGTCAATGTTACTGTCAACGTCTAAACGTTATTCAACATAATTCAATATTTTATATTTTCTCGTAAGGTTGAAATATAGACATACTTTTGTTATCTTCAGATTACTCGTATCTACTTAACATATCAGACATGACAACAAACCATTTTATACTGATCCAAATTTTTTGAGCAATTTACGCTGGAATTAACACAGGTATGTCAATTTATATAAGTAATAAGCAAAATTTAACCTTAAAAAACCCTTACAATACTAATTGTTTGTAAATTTATGACATAAACAATAATAAGTCACAAGTTTTTTTTTCGAATTATTTACATAAATTCTAAACCATTGCCCGTTGTTATTTAATTACTCTAAAATAACTGCCATTATAATTTCTTTAAAATTTATTTCAGTCGCCATCAGATATATCAAAGCTGCGTAGGTGGTCACAAATATCTAAATATGCACTTTACCGCATTTACAATAGAGGCGTAATTCGGATATTTGTGACCTCCACAGCTCCAATATTTCTGATAGCGACTGTACAACACAAACTGCACGACAATTTGTCTCAGCAATTTATCATTTCAAATAACAAGTAGGTAGCAGGTCAAATGGTCGCCAACTCGACTTTCGGCTCACGTACACCGATTTCCCTCCATCTCCGCCCGCATCTAAAACTTTAAACCATCTAAGCGTAATCATGAAATATGAGTTCCTAATAACCGAAAAAAGTAAATCGAAAATCAAAATGCAATATCAAAAATCTCTGCACCCTTCGTTATGAAATTATGGTAATAAGAATATTATGTTATTCGCCTTTTGTTGGGTTGTTGAACTGTATTTAAAGGGAGTAAGGGTGGATTTTGAATGGAGAAACGGGTGGGTAGGCAAACAGAGGGTTATGTTATGGTTTTGCACAATTAGAAGATTATTACTTTCATGGTGCTTTTGTTGGAAATTTTTATATTAGGAGCTTATGTCTGTCCATAGACAGTCGACCGTCGCCATAGACTATGGCCGTGGGTAAACTTAATAAAACTATAAATTGCTTGGGCGGCCCGGGGGATAAAACAGCTTACTGGTATTAAATTTCACGAAAAGTTCAATGTGTTCATTTTTATGATTCGGGTATAAATCAAGAGTACCTCGAGATATAAACTTACACAATATAAATACTTAAACATTATAAATAAATTACTCGCATCTTTTATATCGTTTTACGTTTTGTTAGCGCTGGTGGCCTAGCGGTAATAGCGTGCGACTTGCGTTCCGGCGGTCGCAGGTTCAAACCCCGGCTTATACCAATGAGGTTTACGGAACATATGCACGATATGTCATTTGATATTTACCAGTCGCTTTTCGGTGAAGAAAAACATTGTCAGGAAATCGGACTAATCCCAATAAGGCCTAGCTTACCATCTGGGTAGGTCAGATGAAAAAGTAGGGGAAGGCCAGATGTAAGTCGTACAATCCCGGGATTAGACGCCAAGCGGACACCAGGCTCCTATGAGCTGTAGCAAAATGCCAGAACGACGAAGATGATGTTTTATATCGTTTTGATGCAAATGAATAACTTTTAGAACAAGTCATACTGTTTTTAGTGTTGTATTCCTGGCCCGGTACCGCGAACACCGAAGTTCGTATGTTTCGAGCAGCTTTCTCTTTTACTCCAATCGAGGCGTCATGAGAGTGACTGCGACAATCGTCCGTAATTTACGAATATCGTTATATATCGTCGCATACCCAGTGTTGTCATAATTTATATATAAGCAGAAACTAACGGTTAACACGGTTCTACTCACGTTTATTTAGTCACCCGCGCGACATGTTTCGGAGAACATAGGCCTCCATTTTCAAGCACTAGTGCTGAGTGTCCGTTCGGTTCGCCGCTCGCGTCACCGGCCCGCTTAGAGTCGGTGTGCTTACAGAAACTGATCGCGCATAATTATTTTTCACGGAATTCTATTACGCAGAATTAAACTAAGCCGAGTGGTCAGTACGCATAATTTGGAAACCCCGAATGGTGTTATTACTATTTAGTATTTTTTTCCCAGAAGTGCGTTTCTATTGTGGTCGCAGTTCTAACCTAAATTAACCGACCTTGCTTTTCTGTTTTGGTAACAGTTCTAACCTAACCTAACCTAACCCACTCTCGGACATTCAGCCTCAATGATAGTATGCCAATAAATTTTCGGATAAAGTAGTATTCGTGTAATAAAGAATTATGCTAAATAAAAAATCGGCAACATTCGGCGTATGTAAATGAATTATGAGAAACTTGGTATACGTATTATGATTCAGACAAAACAAATTATGCCAAATAAAGAGACAGTCAATCCTGTCCGCTATCATGCACAGAATAGTTGGGCAATAACTAAAGGCAATAATTATTTGAAATTTTGAAAATTCGCAATTCTCGGAACTTCTCGCCGGTTCATTGCTAAGCCTGATTACATTATGCATTATCTGGTGGACCAAATCAGCTCTGGTAGTAAATTCTAAGCCATAACGAGAATGAGCATCACGATCAGGATCCGTCCAGCTTATTTGAGAGCAGAGCATGTGAGGTCCTATAACCCTGCATCATTTTGGTAAATATGGACAATGCGCCGCAGAATTTGGGACAGATGCTTCATAATATTGTCTTCGGTTGCCGAGATGAGACAAGCAGCGAAATACCATCATGCTTGAATCTGGAGTAGCCCAACAGAAGCCTCGTTACTGAAGCAGCCATAATTCCCAGAGCTTGTGACTCTACTGGTGTCGTGGGTGCCCATTGGACGACGGTAATTGCTTACCATCAGGCATTCCGTCGACTCGCTTGCCACCTTTGTCATAAAAAAGAAACTGAAATGGATTATATTATCGCGTATACTAATTTAAACTTTTCCCGACGTTTCGAACCCTTTAGCAGCGTTCGTGGTTATCCACACCGTCCACCGATGACCACGAATGCTGCTATAGGATTAGAAACGTTGTCCAGCCGATGGTCTTTGATTCGAATCACAAAGTAAGGACATATTATTTCATTATTTGAAAAGCACATATTGGTTTCTGAGTCATGGGTATTTTCTATGTCTTTGAGTATTACAATGATATATCGTTGGCTGAGTACCCACTAGATTTTGAGCTTACCGTGAGGATGCCGTGTTATGCCGGCTGACTAGAATAGCACCACCCCATCTCCTCCCGCGGGTATCGTAAGAAGCGACAAAGGGAAAAATCCTACGGACGGGCAACAGCGTCAGTCGAAACCCAATCTACAGCTACTGCGGTCACCAATCCGCATGCCAAGCGCGGCGACTTTTGCAACTACCCCCAAGATGATACAAGTCATATTTGTGGGAGGCCTATGTGCAGCAGTGGACTGCATACGGCTGAAATGTGAGGTCCAGTAAATTTTTGTAAGGATGTCTTGTAAGATTGGCGGTTATGACAAAAACCCCTCGTGCAAATGGTAGATTTGTTGGTCTGAAAATATTTATATGAGCTAAGATTTCTGTGATTTTGGACCCGGGTATGTCCTTAAACTACGCCCAACAATGAGAGGTAGGGCACAGCGTTAACCATCACGCTTGAATCTGGGGCAGCCCAACTGGGGAAGTACCTCCTCCTTACAGAAGACCACAGCCATAATAGCACTGCTACCTTTCAGGTATGTAGTGTTGTGTTCCTGATGGTGAATAAGGTTCCCAAGCTCCAACCCCCCTTAAAGGCCGGCAACGCGCTTGCGACTCCCCTGGTGTTGCGGGTGCCCATGGGCGACGGTAATTGCTTAACACCAGGCAATCCGTCTGCTCATTTGCCGCCTATGTCATAAAAAAAAAGATCATGTTGAACAAACAGGCCCTCTGATGCATCTCGCCGCGTCTGTCCACTGCGGTTGCAATCCTATCACAAGTAAATATGCGTTTGCGATGCGGTCGGGCGGTACGGATTCGATATTTCGATTTATGAGGATTAGCGTCGCAGCGGGGATTATTTATGTCAAATGGGATGCGAGCTTGTGCCGGTCGGGAGTGGACGTAGTTTTAATTAAACAATTTTAACTTTTTAACTAGGAACAAAGCGAAATATTTTTTATGTTTTGATGGTTATACTAAGCTTACTATCCGGGTGCACGGCAGCGTCCTAATGGATGCCACTTTCGGCATTAAGTAATTGTTACGGTTGCGTTTCCACCAAAGATGAGCTAGGATGTGAAGCGAAGAAAGTGTTTTTAAGAACCAATAGAATCACATTATTTATCGAGGACAGGAGAATGAAATAATTCTATTGGTTAACAATCACATCCCTCGCAACGCATCCTAGCTGATCTCTGGTGAAAACGCAGCCAAATAGAAGAATGTCATCCATTGGGCATTCGCGTTCGACCACTGGTACGGTTACCTAACTATACAATGTGTAAAAACCATTGGACAAAACCGAAAGATACATATGGAGTAAAGTATTTAAAACCAAAAAAGTATCAACGACCGGCTAGGTACTACTTCTTCGATTTAAATATGGCTTCTATTAATACGAGTATATCAAATAGGTAGAATAACATATCAAGTTTGCTTTTAGACCATGCCGTTTTTCAGTAGCAGACCTTCCGATTTGTAAAGGTGTAGCTGAACTTTACAGAAAGAGACGGCGGCCCCGGGACTACCGGGTGTTGACGAATTAGTGGTGAAACGCGATTTAAACTCATTTCTTTATTAGCTGCACAATACTGCGTTAGATCACTGCATATCGAGCTATTGATATTACACACTAAACAACGTTAATGACGAAGTAATAAAGTTTTAGAATTAACCATAAACAAAACTTAAATGGCAGTGGAGATTTAAGTTACACACATTGCACGTGAACAGATAACCGTTGGGGCGTAAAGGTTCTCGAGCGATCACGAACTGGAAGGCGCAGCGTGGGAAGGCCCCCAAAAGGTGGACCGACAACATGATAAAGATCGCAGGAATCCTCAGGATCATAACCGGTCACTGTATTTTGATATTGGATAGGTCTACGACGTTCTGGGGCTGTTATGATGATGATTAATGATTAACATTTAAATACACATATTATGTATATTTTAATGCATTTTCTGTTAAAATAAACTCATCGTTCTTTTAGATAACATAGCATTAAGGTAAGTTATTATGTCTAGACTCTCCGGTGTAATGACATTAGTTCATTTTAATTGATCTTAATTAGATGTCTGAAGAGCAATACTTTTATTTACTAAATAAAAAGTACTAATTAGAAATAGAAAGAAATAAAAGTATTTTAAAAGTTAAGGTACAGATTAAAGAAATAAACTTTAAAAAAAATAAAAAATAAAATATGGGAACATAACTTTTTTTTCAATTTAGGTATGCGGAGCAGGATCTATTAGCCAACGCGCGGAGGTAATTACAATTAAATGGAAAACACTAAGCGGATGGTGCCCCTGTCGGTGTCTTGAGACGCACACAGAGATAGCTCCCGCCATGGTGTAAGACTATTGAGATTTAATGGGATCTAAAATGTTTAAGAACCAGGGGTTTACTATATGGGTGCTGATTTTTTATAGAGTTTAGGAAATTATGGAAAAGATGGACCGGATAAAAACCGGATGTCTGCATAATAGAATGTACATACCGGGTGCGGCCTGTAATAGGAGCAAAAATTTTAGGGCTCGCTTCTACACCACGAATGTAACAACATTTGTTCTACAACTTTAGACAATTGTTTAATTTTTTTAGTTTTGATTTTTTCGAACAAACTAAATAGTCTTTTCAATAAACAGCATCCAATAGTCGAGTTGACGTTTACTGTCAGCCTACAAATTTCATTGTTTTCGCAATACATTTTTTTGCTTGGATTTTTTTTTTTTATTAATATTGATTAAACTATAAGTTATTTTCAAAAATCGTAGAACAAATGTTGCTACGTTTGTGCTGTAGAAACGAGCCCTAAAATATTTCCTCCTATTCAAAGCCGCACCCGGTATATCTCTCCCAACAGACGGTGACTCTAATATTATTAGTTTATACAGGTTCGAACCCACGATCTCCTACTTCACAAACAGACTCACTGCTGACTAGGCTAGGACATCTAAATGAGTCGTATATTTATGCGATAAATGTATATCATTCATTTTAGACACAGAGTACTGAGCGTTTAGAGACACAATAATAACGCTTGCCCCTAACGGTCGTCAAATCAAATCAACGTCAAACGCACAATCTTATCTGATCTGCAGATAACAGAAAGCTACAGATGTTTAAAGGACTGTGTGATTGCAAGGGGAGCTGTCCAATAGCCATTTGTTAGTTTTAATTGACAGTTGAAGTATTGCATTTGATATACAGCCATGGCCAGAAGAGTTAAAATAAAAAATAAAAATAATAAAATCACTTTATTGTCCATATTTATTTTTGGTTTACATAACATAAATCTTAACTTAAAATACATATATATGTCTATAATTAAGCACACATGCTTTTTATATGAAAACTCGATATTTTAATGTAATACTTATATCTCTTATCATCACATATTATCAATTAATTTAAACTGATTAGGTATTGGACGTTGTGGTGACTGGCGATTGCATAGAAAATTTGCAATAGGTCACTTCGTTGGTGCTCTTTGATTCCTTATTTAATACGTACTTTTAAGTACTCGTATTATTACTTATAAATAACTGATGTTTTCTTGTTGTGTACACATATTAAGGTTTGAAATAACGGAAAAATCTTTAACTGCATTTAGAAAGAGATGGTTTTAGAAGTAAAACATTTCAGCCGTATCCATTCCACTGCTGGACATAGGCCTCCCACAAATATGACTTGTATCATATTGGGGGTAGTTGCCATAGTCGCCACGCTTGGCAGGCGGGTCGGCAACCGCAGTAGCTGTAGATTGGGTTTCGACGGACGCTGCTGCTTGTTCGTAGGATTTTTCCATTTGTCGCCTCTTACGACACCCGCGGGAGGAGATGGAGTGGTTTTATTCTAGTCAGCCGACATTACACGGCAAGAAGAGAAAATAGAGAGAGAGAAGTAAGAAGTGTATGTTTAATACTTTTGATCATGGCTGTATTCGAGTTTATAGAAAAAGTGTAGACAATTAGCATGTAATTATGTCAGTCTTGTGACGATAATTAAGCATGAAATCTGTATGGAAATTACATGTGTGTCTTTTTGTATTGTAATATTGCTTATAGTTTATTAAATGGAGTTCCACTAGGCACGCACTTTTTACAGAAATCGCGAAGCGTCTGGTTTCCATGGGGTCCCAGCGAAAATTTTGTAACTGGTGACCGAAGAGCTAAGGGTTCCTCGCACAACGTATCAGTATTGCGATACAACGAGGAAATGCCGCCAGGATCCTCGGTGTAACCTCAAGGGCCTTATTTACATTTAATGTAGTAAATAGTTAAGTAAGTACTTGTAATTTTGTTTATGAAATCAAAATGTAAGTCGGGTTTCTATAGTTTTTCGGCCTTTAAATCAATTTGACTCGGCGATTTTTTTCTGTTTATCTCTTATTGTGATGGGTAATATTTTATTTAAAGATACTAGAAGAAGATATAACGAGTTCTTGAGTGGTGACCGCGTCTCGGCAAGCGTAGTGTAGGGCGCCCTCAGGCTAGGTGGAGTGACGACTTGCGCAAGATGGCTGGCAGGAGCTGGATGCGAACAGCCGAAGATCGAACACGATGGCGTGAAATTGGGGAGGCCTATGTCCAGCAGTGGACTGCAATAGGCTGATGATGATGATGATGTTTAGTTTCAAAATTGTGTTACCTTAGAACTGTAAAGGAAATACGATGAAATGTACAAAACAACCTCAGCATAACAAAGAGGATAATTTAACATGTCGACAATAGTAAATATCGCTCATTCTGTTCGAATAAATCATTTCGATCGCACTGACTCACGTGCGAAATAGGGGACATTGTTACTGGTCCCCACATGTATGGTCCAACTCAAAAGATATAAGGGTCTATCAACTGTCAGTCGCTGCCATTATACATGACTGTTGTAACTTAAATCGTGAATCGCTGCGCTACTGCGAAAATCGATATTCGTACCGGGTAACCATGAAAAACTGCCCTCAGCGAAAAATTTTCTTTACCCATGTATATGTTGTGGTTTCACCAAACGTTGAGGCTCAAATAAATTATTATTTTTAAGCAGAAACTTCTGCTAACGAAATATACTTAAAAATAAAGAAAAAATGGAATAGTCAACTGCCCCGGGCGAGACCCGAACTTGCGACTTTGGGATAAGATAGGCATCGCTCTACCAACTGAGCTACAGGGGCTTACCCAAAGGCTGCGAATCTCTCCACCATATCTTTTAATGCGCTTAAGAGGCTTCTAGCCACATCTACCGTAAATGTGTTGACACTTTAGCGGCATCGGAGTCTCAAACCATATTAAGAATTCACCGATATCGATGTGCAAAAGCATTGAGCACAACTCTGAAAACCAACACTTTCTAAGTGCAGTTAATCATTTATATGATATATCAAATCTTAATAAATATGAACAACTAGAGAACATCAGTTAATAATACTTAAAAGTATTGAAAAAGAAAATCAAAAGCACCAAAAATTCGGATCTACAACGAAGTGACTTATTGCAAATTTTCAATGCAATCACCAGTCACCGCAACGACCAATACCTAATCAGTTAAAATTAATTGATAATATGTCATCAGAAAAGATATAAATGCTACACTAAAATATCGATAGTTATTTTAAAAACATGGGTGCTCAATACTTCTGGTCACCAACCAGACCGACTTACGACCACAAAAAAAGGAGTTATTAATATTAGAATACAAATTCAAAACACGGCATTATGTAATTTAATCTAAGAACCTTTTAGACCCAATATAAGTATAATAAAAAAACTATCATTCAGATAGTCACTCGTGACTTGTACGACACTCGATCCTCAAAAGTCATTCATTCGGAAGAAGAATATATTGTACATTCACCCTCAAAAGAAACACGTTACTACCCTGTCGTACTAACCCAAACATACGTCCGTCGCCCGTATTGTAACATGGGGGTTAAAATGATAAAGTTCTAATAACATTGTTGGTTTTTAAACTTAATATAATAGGTAATATAACCCGGGATTAATCGTGTTATTTCAAGAGGCGGCTCTTTTGAGGTGCGCTGAGATGGCATTAATTTGTTGCTTTAAAAATATTTTTGTATAACGATTGTATAATCATTTTTTATAATACAATATAAATAGTGCTCTCACTATGTGTTATGCTTTAAAGTATAATTATATCGACGGGTGTCCGTTAGTACTTTATAATAATCATCATTTCAGCCGTTAGGCGTCCACTAATGTGACTGGTTTCTTCTTGGGATTTGTCATAGTCGCCACGCTTGGCACGCGGGTTGGCGACCGGAGAAGCTGTTGATTCGCTAACCGTAGTCTTAGCTCAGCTAGCCGAATCATCATTATCATCATTTCTGCCGTAAGACGTCTACTGCAGGACACATGCCTGCCCCAAATACCACGCTTAGCATGCGGATTGGCGACCGCATTATTTTTTGATGCTGTTGCTAGTTTCGTGGAACACTGCTACTCCCTCAGTTTTTTTTTACGTATCTGTGGTCTCTTACGACACCCACGGGAGGAGATTGGGTGATTAATTATATCAGTTTGATTATTTGACGACCGGTTTGGCCTAGTGGGTAGTGACCCTGCCCATGAAGCCAAAGGTCTTAGGTTCGAATCCCAGTCAAGGCATTTTTTTGTATAGTCGCTTTTTGGTCAAGGAAACCATCGTTAGGAAACCGGACTAAGAGATATCGTTTCGCGTTTCCGATAGCGCTGTCTATTTTTCGCTCCGACGCTGCGTCCGAAATTCGAGCAGTGTGACAACCGACTCCATCTAATATTGAGTCGGTTGTCACACTGCTCGAATTTCGGAAAAAAAAAATTGACTCCATCTAATATATATCTATATATTTTTTTTTTTTATTGAAGCCGGAGTAAATATATAGTGCGTGAACCACGCAAAATGGGCGCCCAGTCGTCGAGTTGCGGAAACCCGCCCGTATTACAATACAATAAATACAGTGCGTGAACTAGATAGACAGCGAAAAAAAAAAACACTGAAGTAGCATATCACACGGCAATTACAAAACTTGCTCCTAATATCATGAATCATCGAGAATGTCCCGTCACGGGGTGACTCGTACTTTCGGCTACCCCACCGCTAAACGGGCGCTTTTTAATGGAATGCCCCCTTTTCCTGCAGCAACACCAGACAATTTGGTAAGTGGCATTAATAAGGCAGGAAGTATAAATATAAGTGTAAGGGTGGCAACACACTAGACTTAAAAAAAAGATTTAGGAAAATTTTACACAATCGATCTAGGCTAGTTTAACTCTATAAGGCTTGAATTGTAGGTACTAGACGACTATATACAGGGTGTTACCAAAAAGAGTTGAGGTAGAACAAAACAAATTGTTTTTTAATAAATATTTTCATTTGCTTTGATTTTTAAGTAGTAACAATACTATGTAAACTTGTAAAGTATACATTGAAAGTAAATGACATATAAATTATATTTTTAAGCAGAACTGTCTGCAAAAAAACATAATTCTTAGAAACAAAGGGAAAATGGAAATATAAACTGCCCGGGCGAGCTCTGTAGCTCATTTGATAGAACGATGGGCATGTATCCCAGAGTTGTGAGTTCGAGTCTTTCCCCGGGCAGTTGATTTTTGAATTTTCCGTTTATTTCTGAGAAATGACATTACTTAAGAAAAAAATGTTTCAATGGCTCAATTGGTTAAAGCGTTAGTCGCGACAGCTTGAGACGTGTGGGTTTAAATTCTGCCCTCGAGATCGTCGTCACTTTTTCTTATAACTTTTTAGTTTAGTTGATTTCCGGTTAAGGGTATATTCGGAATAATGTTATGATTAGGAAAAATCAGAAATAAACATTTTATAACTGATTGATTCGGCCACCTAATGAGTTACAAGTATTTAGTGGCTACTAGTAACTCATCTATTTACTAAGTCACTTGCAACTCGCCCAGACATCGGTCTAAACGCACCACGCCGCAGGTGCGTGCGGCGGAACTATAAAAACGAAGCGCGAACATTTAACCAGCGTTATGCCTCGTTTAGTCAAAACGTCATAACGCCAGTACTAATATCAGCGACTTACCACTTTCAGTCAACTGTCGGAGCTCCATCATAACTCACGCTTGTACTAGATAGTTGGGTAGATAATAAACGGCGCCAAACATAGTGCTACTGTAGCTGCCATCTAGTTTTATGTTATTTATGTAGTTGTGAGGTTCCGTCCTAAGTCATAACCATAATCTACTATGTATATAAAAACGGATCCCTATTTCCCTTGGTCACGGCGTCAAGCGTAAACGGCTGGACCGATGTTGCTAAAAATTTTTTTTTGTGGTTTGTTATTGTTAGGAAGTCACTTACCCCAGTAGTAATAAGTATTCACAAAAAATAAACCTTGTTTATCATTAAACAAGGGCCGCAATTCGGGCCGTGTGATGCCGGCTGACTAGAATAGCACCACCCCATTTCCTCCCGCGGGTTTCGTAAGAGGCGACAAAGGGCAAAATCCTTCGGACGGGCAGCAGCGTCCGTCGAAACCCAATCTGCACCTTCTGCGGTCGCCAACCCGCCTGCCAAGCGTGGCGACTATGGCAACTACCCCGCAAGATGATACAAGTCATATTTGTGGGAGGCCTATGTCCAGCAGTGGACTGCATACGGCTGAAATGTTATCATTAAAAGTTGAAATAGATGAAATATACTCAAGTATATGTCATCTATTTCAACTTTTAATTTATATAGTAGTATTACTACTTAAAAAAATCAAAAAGCAAATCAAAATATTTCATAAAAAAATAATTTGATTTGTTCTTACATTCTTGTTTATCAAATAATTTAATTAATATTATAACCGTATTAACACAATATAATATCGCAAAACTTGTTCATACAGGGTGAAATTTTTACCATGAACAATAAATAGTTTTTCTAACTCCATAAACAAGTAGTACTCGTAATTAAACCCTGGCTCTGACTTATATATTTTTTTTAATTTTTCATTACATAATTTACTTTTAAAGGTGATATTACGAGTATGATATTAAGATGAAAATAAGTCATTCTAATTGACATTACTCTTAGTTCAAAATTTAATAATAAGCTTTTCTTTACTGAAATTAATAAGGGCTGTTAGAAAATCCTAAATTCAATGTAAAATGTAAAATAAGTTGCCTGGTGTAAGTGAGAGTCGGGGCGATCAATATAATAGCTATTTTATGGAGACATAAAAGCATCATCACGCGATTTCTCGTAAGCTATACATTATGGTTCACAATAGTTTATAAGTTCGCTAGTTATATTATAAGTAATCTAATAACATTTACAATTTTCCCATCTCTTCCTGCGGGTGTCTTAAGAGCCGAGAAAGGGATAAAAACGATGATGGACGGGATGGCCAGCGTCCGTCGAAACCCAATCTACAGCTACTGCCTGTCGCCAACCCGCTTGCCAAGCGTAAAGACTGTGGCAACTGCCCCTCAAGATGACAAGTCATATTTGGGGGAGGCCTATGTCCAACAGTGGACTTACGGCTGATGATGATTTACAATTTTACGGTAACATATATATATGAACTTCTACCTTCCTAATGCGGACTGCTAAGGAATAGAATTCACTCCCTTCATCTGTATTCCCAGAAAGATATAATTTGGGTATTTTCAAGGCTGAACCAGCGTTCTACACCCTCGATCTCGTCGTAACTTCACATCAGGTGCGACGGAGGTCAAGCGCTAGTCAGTCTTGTATTTAAAAAGAACGTTAGCTTCAGTTCCAGCTAGCATCAAAAAATACAAAGGCAGTAAATAATGAATAAGGCTTTTCAGCCTGATTATGAGAATACATCCCCGTATAGTTTCCAATTCTCTACAATCCGCAGAGAGACGGTTTACGACGTCGGGGTTATTCTCGGATGCACGCGGCAAATCGAAATGATATCGAAAACTAATTGTTTTCTAAGAACATTCTCACATTTGTCGACGAAGATTTGGCTAAGTTTAGAAGAAGAAGTCAAGAAGATTATGTTTGACACTCTCAAGTCGCATAAATTTGAGTAAAAGACGCAGATGTCCGAAATTTTTGAATTTTTTCAGCTGGTGGTGTGTGGTTTTTGTATTACATTGTAAAGGTTCCAGCAACTCGACGCCCAGGCCACTTTAGTCCAGACAACCCCACTCAAGAAATCCTACCATTGATGATGTGCAGTGTCTCGGGGTGCTAACGGGATACCGCAAATTAAGCAAAAAATGTGTGGAATCCAAATAAATATTACAGAACACAAGTATTTACAAAAATTGAATGAGCCCCGTGTAAGTTCAATTCAAGAAGGCTTGTATGGTGGGTACTCAGTCAACGATACACGAGGATATAATAAATACATAGAAAACATCCATAACTGTGGAACAATGTGTGCTCATCACACAAATAAAAATGGTTTTACTGGCATTTGAAGTATTTGAACTGATTTGAACCCATAATCGGCTTCAGGCAGTGCCACTGCCTAAGACCTGGCTTATTTGTTCTATTTGTACAGAATTTTATCTGAATAAGGCCAGACGACCGAACAGCCTGAATTTCTAAGAACATGTGCATCCAACAGAACAGCCGGGCTTTGTGTGCCCCGTAATAGATACTTTGTGGTTTTAAATCAGATTTGGAGCGGCTGTGTTGTGACAGAAAGAGCGAAGTGGACGAGAGTAAATTATTTGCTGAGATTTATTACACAAACTCTTACACAAAAAACTGATATAAGGGATCGTTTAAGATCATTATGATTTTGATATACGAAACTCAGAAATACGAGTTTCGGCAGCAGAGGGTAAACAAGACAGCGCTATGGAAACGCAAATCTCTTTCCCACGCTGACTCCCAATCCAAAATTACTGATACAGGGAGCTGAGATGCTAGGAGAGGCTTTACAGCAGTTGACATCCGAGGCTTATACAGTCGCCATCAGAAATATTGGAGCTGTGGAAGTGGTTACATATATCTTGTCATGCACTTTATCGCTTTGACAATAGAGGCGTTGTTCAGATATTTGTGATCATCTCCACAGCTCCGTGTACACAGTCGTCATCATATATATCGGAGCTGTGGGTACTCAGTGAACGCTTTTTTACAGTCAGCAGCAAAAGTTACTAAGCGGTCGAAGAGTTCAAAAGAGTTCCCACGACTGTTTTATTAAGAGAATAAGGTTGCCTTTCCACCAGATTTGTGCTTTTACCAAGCTGAAGTGGCAATGGGCAGGCCACATTGCACGCAGAGGAAATGGCCGATGGGGTTGAAAACTGCTCGAGTGGAGACCAGGGACTAACAAGCGCAGCGTAGGACGTCCAGCCACAAGATGAACAGACCTCATTAAGGTACCGTCGCCGGAAGACGCTGAAGGCAGGTCGCTTCCAACCATTACATATGGAGGTCCAAGGGGGAGGCCTATGTTCAGCAGTAGACGTCTTATGACTGAGATGATAAAGATGAACACAGCTTCATAGCATAGCTTGGCCAATTTGTATATGAACGTAGCACAGCATAGCTCTAGTGGAAAGGCACCCTAACTGTCAAGATCAATATGAACACCAGGCCCGTTTAACAACCAACTTAAAAATTGCAAAGCTTAATAAAGTTTTATTATCAAAAGCAGGGTTAAAATGAGAAATAGCATATTAATGTTAATTGTAAAGACTTTTCCCTCACAGCATCCCGGAATTAAAAATTATGCCTCCATAAATATCTTACGCAACTTATTATCGTTTGCAGGTAATTACCATAACATAATCATGAGGGGGCAGGCTCTTGGGACGAAAGTCTGGTTTTGTTACCGCCGTTTAGTGAGTACTGGGCATATGAATTTCATTTGTGTAACAAGTTTGGGAGATGGGTTATGTTAACTTGTTCCGGCTTGGTTATGTGTGGAAACTACGTCCAAAAGGTATGGGCACTGCGAATGTCATGTTGCTAAGGTAGGGCACGTTGGGCGAACGACATCTGGTACAAATCTGGGGCTTAGCCCAATTGGGAAACCTGGCCCGGTACCGCGAACAACGAAGTTCGTATAATTCGGGCATCTTTCTCTTTTACTCCGATTAAGGCGCCGTGAGAGTGACAGAGACAATCGTCCGAAATTTACGAATATCGTTCTTCCCGGTAGCGCCGCTGCCTCCACTGTAGAGAAAACCACAGCCAAATTCAAATAAAGTATAAAAAAATTTGACGATTTTATCACGATAGAAAGTACTCATAATTTTGAGCTCTGAGCACACAAATTTTGAGGGTCCTCTTACAACTTTAAATAAAATAGCACAGGTGTGGGAACTTTTTTTGGACCACCGTTGAAGTGGTCCAAAAATACAAACAATTAACTGTTTTTTTATTTATTTTTTTTCATTTAAATTATTATATGTACTGTAGTTAAGAAATACATTTGAAAAAAGTATGTTATTTTTTGTGTTTGAATTGAATGGGCTTACAATCTACTGAACCGATTCTAAAAGTTCTTTCACCATTTGAATCCTATATAATCCCTGATGAGCAATTTAATTACATACCCCTTGTTTAGCCGCACCCGGGACGTGATACCAGAGGCGCTACCGCCAAAAACGATATTCGTTTTCGGACAATTGTCTTTGTCAGTCTCATGACGTCTTAATTAGGGTAAAAGAGAAAGCCCGTAAATAATACAATATCAATATTCCATTACACGTTTAAGAAAATTAAGTTCCTGTTCTCGTCTCCTGAGTCACCCAGTATCACCAGTGCCTCTGTGTGCCTGCACATTCGCCTGAGGCATGTTCGAAGCATAAAACAATTGTATTCACTGAACCGGAATTTCAAATGAATCTGCTTGGAAAATTGCCTGTGATCGAAAAAACCGTTGGAATAACTTTTGGTTTATATTTATGGATAAAGGGATCAAACGATATGTCAGGTTTTGGCTTAGCCTAGACGTCTGGCTTACGAAGCTTGCTTTGCTTAGGTCTTTGAAAAGTTAACGGAACGCTTAGAAGATTTTGCTATCATATACAATTCTGTGTTTTAACAAAAATAATATTGCTTTGCTAGCGTTGTCTGTCTGGTTTTCTGCAGACAGCGCAATACAAAAGCAAAAATTCTTTTAAATATATACTTAATATTACAAATGCGAAAGTAACTCTGTCTCTCTGTTTGCCTGTTCCCTCTTCACGCTTAAACCGCCGAACCAATTGGGATGAACTTCAGAAATTAGCTATGAGAAAAGGCAAAGGATAATTTTTATCTCGCAACCATACTTTAAAGACGGGCATGACTGGCAGACGAACTTGCGAAGAAAAGCTAGTTTTTTATAAATTTTAGATATTAAAATAATTTAAGTGAATATTGTTGTTTTTCTAAGTATGCCTTACCCGATCACGGAATAATAAAATAGATAACACACTACAATAAAATGACAAATGACATAATTAATTTACTTAAACTAAACACCTGCGTACTAATCCTAGACTAGTCTAAGCCAGTTTTTACATCGTTGGTGTTCGGCATCGGCAAAACATGTTTTCTTCTTCCATTCCCCTCTATATATCTAATTTGCAAAATCTATTTTTGCTAATTTCCTACCTAGAACATTCTAAGCAAAGCGAGCACCAAATATTGCATTTAATTTTTCAAATAAAATTTACATTCTTGTAGAAAATTAAATTTCAAAGTCATAACCTGTCAGTACAACGCGTGCCCCTGACAAACAAATTACATCTCGAAAATTAAACGGGTTTGGACCTTAAGGGTTTTCTTTAAGTATCAAATTTGTTTAAAATCAAAATCAAAATTTTAAATGGAACCCCCTTTCATTAAATGTAAATCACACGACCTGGATTCCATGGCTGTTGGTTTAGGCCGCTGTTTCGTACAAATAAATAAATATTATTATGATTCTTCTGACATAAATCAAAATTAATTCCTATAGTAAGTTGAATAAAGCTATTACCCGGACGGAGTTGAATAAAGCTATTATTTTCTGGACCCGGGTATGTCCTTAAACTACGTCCAACAATGAGAGGTAGGGCACAGCGATGACCATCACGCTTGAATCTGGGGCAGCCCAACTGGGGAAGTACCTCCTCCTTACAGAAGACCACAGCCATAATAGCACTGCTACCTTTCAGGTATGTAGTGTTGTGTTCCTGATGGTGAGTAAGGTTCCCAGAGCTCCAACCCTCCTTAAAGGCCGGCAACGCGCTTGTGACTCCCCTGGTGTTGCGGGCGCCCATGGGCGACGGTAATTGCTTACCATCAGGCAATCCGTCTGCTCGTTTGCCGCCTATGTCATAAAAAATAAAAATTACAATTTATTGTAGGTACTAAACACAGTACTATTTATTACAACAATTACATATTTACTAATGTAAAAGCGGGTGCAGCGGCGGAAAGTGCCGAGATTCTTAAACGTAACAAATATAAAAGCCTGGGCAGAGAGTACCATTTTGTACCGTTTGGCGTAGAGACGCTAGGTCCATGGGGTCCCAGCGCACACAAACTTTTTGCAGAAATCGCGAAGCGTCAGGTTGATGTAACTGGTGATCGAAGAGGCGGCTTCCTATTGAGATGTATGGGAAGGGAGGTATAAAGGAACACAGTGTAACTTCAATCACGGTTTATTCTTAACTAACAGGCGTCAAGCGGGATCGACATACCCACATATGGGTCGTCTACATGACGTGTTACTTGTACGTACCCACATGCATTATTCCGATATACTACACCACTTCACCCCCTACCGAAAAGGCTCACCTTGTATATGCACACGCTTCGTACTGCAAGTATAGTATTATCTAACACGATATACTGCGCGGATAACAGCTAGTTGGAACGTATGGTGTATATGCATTTAAAGTAAGAAGGGATGATGTGGTGTTTACATAATTTACTTTATGAATGCTTATCTACTAATCTACAGACAACAATACGTATAAAGCGTATGCGTATTATTTAACTATTTAAGTACATGATATTGACAATAATAAGTTTTAAACTACATTTACTCTTACTTTACTCTCCTCTGTTAAGAATCCGAAATCGGTTAGGAAAATTTAAATGGCTATACCAGTGCCCTATACCACAAAACTTTACAAGTGCACAATTCTACAAAATTGTTAAATTGTAAACAAAAAAATGTACCACAATCATTACAAATATGTAATCGTTACAATTTGCGGTACACAAATATGTCACTTTTTTTAAAGCATACCACAAAGAATAAAGGTATGTCACGACAGCTACATATTTGTATGATTGTTAACTTGTAAATATACAGGTGAAAAATTGTAATGTTACAACTACAATTATGTCATAACTTATTTCGCCTCTGTTAGTTTGAAGGTAGTTTCACCTCATTCGCAAGACACAACAATTGCATTAAATTATAATCGTAGATCTGATACATTTATAGTGAAATAGGTACCGATATACGAGTATCCACAGACATTACCTATTACGTACGTCTGAGATTACAATGGACTTACAAAACAAATTAACTATTTTAGGCCTCATAAATGAAAATAAAGACATACTTTTTGGTAAATTTAGTGATAAATTGACGCACGCTATAAAAATAAATAAATGGAAAGAGATAACAAAAAATTTAAATGATTCAGGAATAATGGACAAGGATTGGAAGTATTTAAGAGACACTACCTGGCAAAATTGGAGAAGACGTACAATGGTAAGTTAAATTTAAATGCAAGTATTTTATTGATTGTACCTATAAAGGGTGAACACTATTAAATTGTCGCCTACATTTTTACTTTGCTAGCGTGTTGCATCGAACCTTTTTTGAATATTCTTTTAAAATTTTAAATTTAGAAGGCTCGTAATATATTAGACAACCATAAAATGTTCATTTGTTTTTTATTTATGAAAATGGCGTTACACGAAAAAAATGTTCGCGAATTAATTTTGCAAGAATTCAGTAAAAATCCTCATTTATCAACTTTAGATCTGGCAAAATCTTGTCAAACAACTCGGAGGACGGTTCAACGAACCCTAAAAAAAATTAAACAAGGTGAAACTATAGATAGGAAGCGGCGTGAAGGTCAACCCACCAGAAAATCTAATGTTAAGTTACAATCAAAGGTGTGCAAGCTATTTGATAAGAATCCGAGTATCTCTTCCCGGGATGTGGCGAAAAAAGTAGGCACTAGTCAAGCAAATGTCCAAAAAATTAAAAAAGAATGCGGCATTACAACATATAAGAAGCAAAAGGCTCCCATTTCTCTTTACGAAGTGTTAAACCCGCGGCTTCAAAACGACTTAAGACACTCTTTAAATTATTTATGTGATCAGCTTCACTTTTCCCGGTAATGAGAACGTCATCTTGATAAACAGTCACGTTGGGAATTCCGGCCACTACCTGTTCGATAGCACGCTGAAAAATCGACGCTGCTGATGCTACTCCGTATACCAGTTGGTTATACATGTACAAACCGCGATGTGTTCTTACTACCGTGTACTTTTTTGAATCCTCATTGAGTTCAATTTGCATGTACGCCTCCTTTAAATCTAATTTCCAAAATAATTTTCCCCCGTTAAGATTGTTAAATAACTGTTCAGCACGCGGAAGAGGATATTTGTCTACTTCTAACACGGGATTGAGGGTTGACTTATAATCCCCGCAGATTCTAAGACTACCATTGTTTTTGACAACAACAACCAAACAAGAAGCCCAGTCAGAGGAAGGAATCGGCGTTATTATACTTGCGCGCTCCATGCGCTCGAGTTCGGCGTCGACGGGTGCGCGCAGAGCCAGCGGAAGCGGGCGCGCGCGCCGGAACACGGGCCGCGCGTCGGGCCGCACGCTCAACGTCGCGCGCACGCCTGCCAGCATCCCCAGGGAATCGCTAAATACTCGTCCATGTTCGCGTATCAATGCAGAGGCATCGAGCATTTCACTCACACGCGCGTTATTAACTTTTTCTCAAACATGCAATGAAATGTCTTCGTTACGTGCGTCATAATAGGCTTCGAAGTATCACGTTTAGGGCGGATCGACTCCAGAGGACAGGTAACGAATTTCATATAAAATTGAAGGCCTAGGCCGGGAAGTAATATTTTTTAAATTTTATGTATACCTGGCGTCTGTGTTCATGAAGCCTGTTCAAACAGCTGAGTTATATTTTTTTATCATTTTTAGTGACTAAATGATTAGCGGGCTAAAAAATAATCTCGCTTATTTCAGACGAAATGGTATGAAGAGATTTATTTTATTTATCATGTAATTGAATATTCATATCATCAGTGTAAAAAACACTTCCCGTGTTGTTCACATTCAATGAAACATCAAATGTAATTTTTCAACACAATATATTTGCTCCACAAAAATAAAGACAACTATTTTGAAATTCAAACATATTCTATAAAGATTTACAATAAAATATCGATAGCTAGTTATGCCGCTGGAACAACGACATCTTTTGGCAGAGATTGGTAATTAAAATATTGATATTGTCTAATGAAATTAAGTAAACCATTTGTTCGTCAGTTTACTGAAGGAACAGCGACATCTAGTGAGCTATCATGAACTAAACAATAACTTCGCTGTGTTCAACATGTTAACAAAAGTTTTGTCGTTACGTAGTTTGCCGAAGTAACAGCGACATCTATGTATGTATCTTATAACTAACTAAAACATTAACCAAATTTTACACTTAAACATTCCGCCCACCAAGGACAAAATGTCCTTCCCTTGCAAGACCGTCTATGTTGACGGTCCCCACGAAGGTTCACTATAGGATATTTTAAAATATAATAACATGAATTCTTAACTAGACACAGGTAATATACACAATTTAGAGGTAGGCCGCTTAATTAGGGAGTTTCCACATTTCAAAGATACAACTCTGGTTAGATTGTCGGTGCCTGGGAATTTTTGAATGATTCTACCAAAAAGCCACCTAGCCGGAGGCAAATCATCTTCCTTTACTAAAACAACATCTCCAACTTCTGGCTCAGGAGTTTTAAAGGCCCATTTATATCGATGAAGAAGATGTACTAAATATTCTCTAGACCATCTACGCCAAAAACATTGCAACATCCTCTGAGTCAATTGCCATCGCCTTAAAAGACTGGTGTGAGACTCTTCATAATTAAATTCCGGTATGGTTACTAGAGGTTCTCCTACCAGGAAGTGACCAGGAGTCAATGGACTTGGATCGTTAGGGTTACTAGGCAACACTGATAATGGCCGAGAGTTCAAGCAAGCTTCAACTTGGCAAAGAAGTGTAGCCATCTCTTCATATGTTAAGGTTGATTCACCAATGACTCGCCTTATGTGAAATTTAGTGGATTTTATGCCGGCTTCCCATAATCCCCCAAAATTAGGAGCTCGAGGAGGAATAAAATGCCAGGTGGTTCCTTGCACTGCCAAAGCTGCTGATATCTCTTGAACCACAGCTGATTGTTCTGAAAAAAGTAAGTCCTTTAGCTCTCTAAAGGCTCCGACAAAATTTGTGCCATTGTCACTGTACAGTTCCGCACAATACCCACGTCTTGACACAAAGCGTTTGAATGTCTCTATAAATCCCCTGGATGTTAAGTCGCTAACAACATCAATGTGCACAGCTTTTGTTACCATGCATATAAATAGACAAATGTATCCCTTATACGATTTGTGACCTCTGCCTTTAGATGTTCTTAAAGAAATAGGTCCAGCATAGTCTACACCACTTCGGTAAAAAGGTCTAGCTGGGGTGATTCTCACTCGAGGTAGAGAACCCATTAATTGAGTTTGTGTGTTTGCCTTGTTTCTGATACATATAATGCATTTTCTTACATAACCTTTAACTAAATTTTTAACTCCTATGATATAATACCCAGCTCGTAGGTAATTAAGCATTACTCGTTCTCCTCCGTGTAAAGTTTTCTCATGTGCGTCGGCTACTAATAACCTTGATAAAGTTGAAGTGTGTGGAAGCAGAATAGGATGTTTAATATCTTCTGGCTCATCAGAATGTGCTATTCTACCTCCCACTCTAAGAACGTTACTAACATCTAAGAAAGGTGTGAAAGACAAAATTCGAGACGAATTATTTTTCACACCGCCATATTTTATAATATCGTTAATTTCTTGCGTAAATTCGTTACGTTGAGCTATTTTAATACAGGTGGTTAGAGCATTATTTATTTCAACCGCGTTTAAATATTTACTCTGCACTCCCACCTTTTGGCTTCCTGTTCTAAGAAATCTTTTGCAATAAGCTACAACTCTTATTAATTTCTGAAGTGATGAATACTTGCTAAGAATACAATCATTTAGTAAACAGTGTGCATGATGTGATTTTATGGTTTCTTCCAGTTGTGTTTCGTTGTCATTTGGTTTAGTGTACACAATAACCTTTTTATGTAAGAACTGGGGGCCACACTGCCATAAAGAATTTCCGATTAATTCCACTGGACGGACACCCCGAGACGCACAATCTGCTGGATTCTCCTGAGTGGATACATGGGACCATTGACTGGGTTCCAGTAAACCTAAAATCTCAGAAACTCTATTCGCCACGAATGTTTTCCAGTGGCTGGGATGTTTGTTTAACCATGCTAGGACAACTGTTGAATCCGTCCAGGCCCTCAAATTGTTCTTCGAAATATTTAACACTGCTGAAATTTCAGTCAACAGTTTAGTCAGCAATACGGCGCCACACAGTTCTAAACGCGGTATACTAACTTGTTTAACCGGAGCAACTCTTGTTTTGGCTGCCACAAGATGCACTTTAATGTCCCCTGACGTACCGATCACTCGGAGGTAAACTACAGCAGCAAACGCCAGTTTCGAAGCGTCAGAAAACCCATGTAATTCTACTCTGACGTCATTTGCCTGCGTGTTGATCCACCGAGGGATAGTTAACCCAGATAATTGACTCAATTCCTCCCGATACGTATACCAATCATGCAATATTTCCTTTTTTGGTTCTTCATCCCATCCTGTTCCTGCTAACCATAAACGCTGTATAAATGATTTTGCCGTGATAACACATGGGGCGATCCATCCTAAAGGATCAAAAAGTCGTGCTACATCCGATATTATTTTCCTTTTTGTTACAGGAGTAGATACAGGCGGTAGTGTGACTGAGTACTGAAACTCATCATTCTTCTTATTCCAAATAAGTCCTAAAATCTTTACAATGTTATTTTCCTTTATTTCCAGATTTTTCTCCTCTCTTTCAATAACTCCTTCTCCTTCTTCGTGTTTACCTATAGTTTTCTGTAATTCTTCTTTATTGCTTGCCCATTTTTGCAATGTAAACCCACCTTTAGTAAGCAGATCTTTCATCTCTTTATAAAGCTTTACTCCGTCGTCGATCGTTTCACAACCCGCCATTAGATCATCCATATAAAAACTTCCAGCCACTCTCTTTGATGCCTCAGGATACTCCCTTGTATGGTCAACTGCAACCTGGTTGAGGGCTTTAACAGCCATGTACGGTGCGGATGCCGTTCCAAACGTAACTGTTAGCAATCTATAATCTTCTATTTTATCGGTTTGATTATCTCTCCATACAATTCGCTGGTAATTAGCGTCCTGCTCAGTTACTCGCACCATGCGATACATCTTTACAATGTCTGCAATAAGACATACGGGATGCATTCTCCATTGCATAATAAGGTGCCGTAACTCAGGCTGTAGCTTAGGTCCAATCATTAACGTGTCATTTAATGATGTACCGTTCTCATTTCTACAGGACGCATCGAACACCACCCGGACTTTGCTGGTAGACTTGTCCTCTCTGATAACAGCGTGATGAGGTAAATAAACGGACTGATTGGCAGTTTCTTCAGCCTTAGGAATGAGTTCCATGTGTCCCAATTGTAAATATTCCTTCAAAACTGCTGTATACTTCTCTTTTAAGTTTTTGTCCTTAACAAACTTATTTTCGAGTGATCTAAACCTCTTAATAGCAATTTCTCGTGAATTTCCCCCTTTGCAGGGTGGGTCCTCATCGCGAAATGGTAATTGGACCACATACCTGCCAAGTTCGTCTCGTTTCGTCGTAGCTGCGAAAATTTCTTCGCATCGCTGTTCTTCAGAAGTCAACATCGTTTTAGTATTTAATAAAGGCTCTGATTCCATCTCCCAAAATCGCTTTAGTATTTCATCATCCTTGGCCACTTGCGCATGTAATACAATCTTTTTCTCGTTATGGTCTGCCGAACCTCCAGATAAAATCCATCCCAGACTAGTTTTCTGCGCTATTGGAGCTTCGACAGGCCCCTTTTTTAGACCCTCTTGCAATATCTGAGCGTATACTACTGCTCCTAACAAAATATCAATTTTACTAGGTGTGCCGTACCCGGGGTCAGCCAGAACAAGGTGCTGTAAATGACACCATTCTGTAACGTCAACCTTGCGCCCGGGGAGATTCGTAGTAATTTTTGGGAGTACGTATGCTTTTAATTTAATTTCAAAATTTGGATCTATCAACGATTTGATTGTCAACCTTACCATATAGTTTGACTTTACCGAGGCTTCTTCTAACATCGTAATGGTTGACCGTACTGGAATCTTCTTAAGCCCTAATCCTTGTACTGTTGCTTCTGTGATAAATGAGGATTCAGACCCTTGATCTATGAAAGCTCTATAAACGTTAAACTGCCCTGTCCTAGACTCCACTTTCACTAGAGCTGTAGCCAAGAGAACTTGGCGATCTAACTTTTCTTTGCTGAACAGCGAGACTTGTGACGGAGGTGATATAATATCATTCGGTGTATCCCCCACTACAGCATTTATTTTACACATATCCTCAGAGGATCCTGCAACTGCTTGATCTATGTTTCTCACATGAGCAGTTGAAGTTTGAATACCTTTCGGATGAAGTAGTGAGTGATGTCGCTTATTGCAAATGCGACAATTCGTGGCTTTTTGGCAGAACCGCACAGAATGATTGGCCCCTAAACAATTATAGCAAATACGATTGTTAGTTACAAATTCGTGTCTTTTATCATATTCCTCCGCTGCGAACTTTTTACAAAAGCATAATTTGTGATTGTCACTACAAAACTCACACTCTACAGTGTTAGTTGAATCATTAGAATAGAACGTCTTTGAGGTAGTCGCAGTCGCAGTTGACGGCCTAACATATACATGTTTCCCTTTGTTTTCAGGCTCTAGAACTTCTAAAGCTCGATACCTACTAGCCAAAAAATCTTTAAATTGTGCAAACGTAGGCAAATCATTTGGGCTTACGTTTGACGTAACACTTAACTCCCATTGCTTGCGAGATTCTGCATCTAGTTTTGATGATAGCAAATATATAACAATAATATCCCACGTAGATACATTTATCCCTAAATTAGTCAACGCGCTCAAACAATCGGAAGACGTATCCAACAGTTCTTTTAAGTAACTTGCCGATTCTGAATTCGCATTTCGCTGGCCTAGCAAACGTTTCAAAATATTATAGGAAAGATATTTTTTATTGCTATACCGTTCTTCCAATTGCTTCCAGCACGTCGCGTAATTTGTATCTGTTACTGGTGTATACCTAATCAATTGTTCTGCTTCCCCGGTCAAGTACCCCTTCAGGTAATGCAACCTTTGAACATTATCCAGGTTTTTATTATTGTGAATTAAAGACACAAACAAGTCTCTAAATGTAATCCACTCTGTGTACTTGCCTGAGAAGCTTGGAATATTTATTTTTGGCAGACGAACATGACTTTGCTCACTATTCCCTACATTGAATTCATTGGACTTATATGACATGAACACTGGTTGAAGTTTAATCAAAATAGACTTTAAGTCGCATTTATATTCCATATAAATTTCTTCTGTGGTGTTATAAACATCTTTCTTAATATAGTCTTGAGCCTTCAATAACATTTTGTCAACTGTTTGTAGAAGTTCTTTATGACCAACTCTAAATTCTGACCACAATTGCTCTAACAATTCTAACCTTCCTTCAACATAAATTTGCGTAATACGGTCTTTTGGTGACTTTTTAAAATTTACCTTTGCCTTAGAAATACGATCGGATATTTCATCCTGATAAGAAATTAATGACTCCATAATAAACACAAGTTTTCAACCTATAAATAACTTTTACATATAATTTTTATACCAATAACCAACTTGTAAACAAACACAACTGGTTAATTTTTTCCCGAGAATTCTAAGTCCAATCCAAGTTCTCAAAATTTTACAAGTGTTTAAGACCGTAAATTCTATATAAAATTGGGCATGGATTCCCCGTACCTTCGTTTTTCTTGTAACTATTCTAAGTCCTAAAATAATGTTAGTAAATTTTCTAAGTTAATATAAAGTAACAAATGTTTAAAGTCCCAAAATTACTATATATGTTAAGTTAGTTTGTCACACTTCTTTACTTCTTCTAAGTTTTATTCTTCACTGAGTTAAGGTTTAACTTGGCATGAAGTAACTAAGATAAATGTACTCACAGTTTGCACTCGAACACTTAATATTGAACATAAACAACACTTGTATGTGAGATCCTTCCTTGCTGTCCTCTCCTGACGATTGCGCCGCCTTCGCTGCACTGCACCGTCTGTGATCCAGCTTGGCAACCGGTAGATGGCGCCACTGTACGCTGCTTCACTGAACTTTATCAAATCTTCAGTCGTATCCCTCTGAACAGCAATCCACTGCTACTATGGGAATGAACCGACGAACCACACACTGCACACCGACTAATTTTAATCGCTACAGTGCCACAAGAAAACTATCCGGTTCGAAGGACCATGTAAAAAACACTTCCCGTGTTGTTCACATTCAATGAAACATCAAATGTAATTTTTCAACACAATATATTTGCTCCACAAAAATAAAGACAACTATTTTGAAATTCAAACATATTCTATAAAGATTTACAATAAAATATCGATAGCTAGTTATGCCGCTGGAACAACGACATCTTTTGGCAGAGATTGGTAATTAAAATATTGATATTGTCTAATGAAATTAAGTAAACCATTTGTTCGTCAGTTTACTGAAGGAACAGCGACATCTAGTGAGCTATCATGAACTAAACAATAACTTCGCTGTGTTCAACATGTTAACAAAAGTTTTGTCGTTACGTAGTTTGCCGAAGTAACAGCGACATCTATGTATGTATCTTATAACTAACTAAAACATTAACCAAATTTTACACTTAAACAATCAGGTTATTACATTATTATATTTATTATTCATGCTCTCAATTTTAAAATTGTATTGGCAACACCAAACACTACTCCACGCATGCGCGTTTTTGAACGCATTTTTGACTCAACCAATCACAGGACACTTTTACTTGTTTTAATAATGGCGGAATGGAAAAGTTTCTCGGCGTGTAAAACTCTGTTTATTAAGACTAAATAGTGGTAAATGGTGTGATTCAATGCTTTTGTGACTTAGATATAGTGTTACGGGTGTATAAAAATTGAATAATCTAACCGGGCCCGGTTTTATTTATCTATATTTTGTTATTGTGTACCGCCAAAGGCAGATGCCGTAGCGCCATCATTTAAAAGGTAAGTGCATTCTTTTTTGGTGGTTTTTCTAAATGTTGTATATAGTAATTATATTTTATGCAGAAGGGTCTCCACGGAAGATCAGCGTCAGGGGTCATACGGCACCTGACACAAGCTGAGTGGAGGCCATTTCAGTGACACTCCTTTTCTTGTATTTTTAATCTTAAATGTTTTATTTTGTTCTGTCCTGAATAAATTTATTCTTATTCTTATTCTTATTCTTATTCTAATTATAGCCAGACTATTTATGATAGTCATTAATTATTACATCGAAGGCAAAAATACTACAAAGCGGGATTGGAGGGAAAATTAAAAAACTTATGTCGTGAAGCTGTTTTGTTCAGTGGTATTTTTTTATTTATTTCATTGCATTAGTTTGAGAAAAGCACTATACATGCCTAGCCGTGAAAGGGTCTTGAAGGCTTCGTATACTATCCGGCCTCCTTACAGTCGGCCGTATATACAACTCAGCCTTCAACCCCCTTTTTCCCGGCGGCTGCAGTAATGTACTATATCGATTTTTAATACAGAGTCTGTGACGATGACGCTCATGTCTAGCGCTTTTAACCATTCCCGACCTAGTAACGGGACTCCACCGTTCACGATGACATATAGGTTCAAATTTCGTTTGATTTTTAAATACTCTACACTAACACGTATGAATCCGAGAGATTGGAGGGGACCACCATTATATACGCGTAAGTTCGAATCGGCTTTGTGCAGTTCGTAACATCTGAACGACTTTCTGTATAGATCTTCGTTAATGCAAGCAAATGGCGAACCAGTATCAACATGCATACGAAATCTCTTCCCTTCAACAATGACTTCGGCAATAACTGGGTCGCGTCCCGTCAGTTCCACATGGTACAGGCCCGCGACGTTGTCGGTCTGATCTGGCTCCCAGTTCTCCTCTTGATGGTAGTGCAAGTTTTCATCTTGTCCATAATTGTTTGCCATATCCATATTGGTAGTATAATTCATGTCACGTATGTTAGGACATACTTTTTTTAAATGGCCCTTGTTTAGACATACTTTACAAACATATTCCTTAAACTTGCACGTAGTTTGTTCGTGACCTTGGTCACCACAGCAGCCGCACTGCTGCCACTGCTGCCGCACTGGTGGTCGTGGTCGCCACGAGCCCCTCGAGGGCCGGGCCGGAGCGGCCGCGCCGCGCCTCGGCCCGCCGCACCGCCCCGCCGGGGCCAGCGCGCACCGCTGGTGCCGCGCCCGGGTCCGGCGCCGGCGCCGCATAAACCGCATGAAGATCGTGTTCCTTTGAGCTAGCAGGCTTCTGGTTGACAACATTTGCCGCATTTTTAGCTGCAGCCTCCAATGATATCGCTAACTTATAGGCTCGTTTGAAATCTAAACTATTTTCTTCACAAAATAAACGTTGACGGGTTGTTTCGTCTCCCAGACCGCATATAAATTGATCCCGCAAATTATCATCCAATGTAGTTTTAAAATCACATGTTGTTGCTAGGCGCTTTAAAGTAGCCGCAAACTGCGCGACTGATTCACCTTCCGTTTGTTTTGTTAAACGAAACTTGTACCGTTCGGCGAGATAAATAAGATGGCTTCGGTTGAATATGCGATTCAACTAGCTCGACCAACTCGACGTATTTAAGATCCATTGGTTTTTTTGGACTGCATAGATCCACCATCAACTCGTATGTGGCCGTGCCTACACATGCTATTAATATAGAAACCTTTTTTGTGTCCTCCACGTCATTAGCTTCAAAATATTGTTCGACAATCTCACAATAAGTCGACCACTTTCCGTCGTTTATATCAAATTCCTTTAGTTTTCCAATAGGCATTTTGTTTCACTTACACTTTCACTTTTAACTATTTGTAATCAAAGAGCTGTAGGGTCGCGATTGCGCCAAATGAGATGTATGGGAAGGGAGGTATAAAGGAACACAGTGTAACTTCAATCACGGTTTATTCTTAACTAACAGGCGTCAAGCGGGATCGACATACCCACATATGGGTCGTCTACATGACGTGTTACTTGTACGTACCCACATGCATTATTCCGATATACTACACCTATCACAACGTATCAGCATTGCGATGCAACGAGGAAATGCCGCCAACATCCTTGGTACAATGCCTCGAGGGCCTTTTTTAGATTTTATACTGTAACTAGTTAAGTACTTGTAATTATTATAATACGATTTTAAACGGGATAGTTACCATGGATTTTAATTTTAATGAGTTTCCGATATTTCGGTACTGTTGCAAGCAGCATCCTCACGGAATAGGTAACTAAAATATTAACGATGGTCAAACCACATTCCGTAGATGTGAGCCCTCTGTTTGTTTTATCGCACAAAGAGTATTAAAGATTTTTTAACCAATCTAATCGTATCTACAAAAATAAAAGGGGAATTAAAAAGCGCTGTATTTTACCATTTGCAGGCGGGTTGGTGATCCCAGTATAATTCACCGCTGTATGAGACTCTGCTGCCGGTACTACGGTGCTTTTTGGTAGCATTTAAATGCCAATACCCGGGCCATTGTCGAATTCCGAAGTCTGTAAACTGTCTAGATTCTAAAACAAAAAAAAATATGCTCCGAAAACACTCCAAAAACGGTGTAGTGCAGTACGGATAAAAACCAGCCAAGCACGAGTCGAACCCGCCCACGAAGGATTCCCTACCATTAATATAATGAAAACTGATGTGAGCCATGTTACTACTACTTAGCTACAAACGGATAAACTCACGTGTAATTATATCGCACTAGGCGACATGTTTCGGGTAAGCTCTGGTACCCATGAAGCCGAGTCAGGAGACCGCTCGCGTTGAGGGTGTATCGCTCACTGCTGTCCGCTATCTTGCACGGCGTTCCGCTCGCCGCGCCCGCTACGAAATTGCTTGCTCTCTTTACAGGCGCTATCGCTAGTGCGATATAAGTAAACGTGAGTTCGTCCGTTTGTAACTACGAGTAAGTAGTGGTTCCCTATCATTCCATGTACAACATTAGACCATAATAATATTATTAAATCATATGTCGGGGAGCCCCATAATAATTTTATTTACATTTTTAAGTGAATTATTATAACTTTATATTCTGTAAACATTTGAAGCGTCTACTTGGTGTCTTTATCAATATCTTTAATAATACTGGCAAAAATATAACGTCTGTTATATTATATCTATAGGCTGTTATGTATAACCTTTAAAAAAAAATTATTCTGTTTTTAGTATTTATAGCGGCATCAGAAACATATCTGTGATCATCTGTCTGACTATCACGGTTATGAGATACAGCCTGTTGACAGACGGACTGACAGATTATGCTCCTCGTTAAGGGGAAAAACATGTTGAGCAATATTCGAATTATAAACCGTGAGTTATCCTCTCCGATAGTTTGGTGTTTATAAATAAATAATTTGTGTAAATATCGACTAAATTGCTATTTTCGTTCATGAGATACAGTCTGGTGACAGTTGAATAGACAGACAGCGGAGTCATAGTGATAAGATTCTCCTACTTTACGGAACCCTCATCATCATCATCTCAGCCATAAGACGTCCACTGCTGCCTCCCCCTTGGGCCTCCACTCGAGCACTTTTTGACCCCACTGCTGTCTTCCCTGCGTGCAGGACCCTAAAAAGATAGTATCGAGTAGATGCATGCCAGCTTTAATTCAATTTAAATGACGTTTAGCAATGCACCCTCTGGGTAAACAGCGTATGCATTCGCCCTCGAACAATGGGTAATCAATGGCTAAATTAAACAACTCCCTCTGTTCACCTTTACATAGATGAAAGAGAGGTACTAGAAGAGACTTGGTTACGTAATGTGTGTAAAGCTGCTACATGATGGCCCATCATGCTGGCCCGCGAAGATGGGCCATCGTGTAGAGGATAGTAGTCTCGAGGATAGTGGCGCGGCGGAATGGCGATGGGATGGCCAAAACGGTATGAATCCAAAAAAGCCATTCCATTCATTCGCACAAAGCGATTCGCTTCTACCTTCCTAATGCGGACTGCTAAGGAATGGAATTCGCTCCCATCGTCTGTATTCCCGGAAATATATAATTTGGGTCTTCAAGGCAAGAGTGATAGACTGTTACTGAACCAGTGTGCTACACCCTCGACCTCGTCGACACTTACTATCAGGTGTGATTGTGGTCCAACGCTAGTGAACTTGTAAAAAAAGGTAATACCAAGGCTATTAACAAAAATCAATGTCACCCAAAGGGCAATGAAGAGGTCTATGCTGGGACTGTCCAATGGATGCGGGTGGCGCAAATTGGTCAATGTGGGTCGTTTTGGGGGTGGGCTATGTCCAGCACTGGACGTCCTTCGTCTGATATGATGATGATGATGTAATAACAACTTTACCTGGCTCACTACCTGTGGTTCTCTTCTGTGGTCCTGTTTCTGTTAACCGCCATGTGAGGAATTGATTCGGCGGTCACTGTACAGCCGCCATTAGATATTTCGGAGCTGTGGAGGTGGTCATAAATATCGGAACGCCTTGACAACAAAGGCGTTGCTTGGATATTTGTGACCACCTCCACAGCTCCGATATATCTGATGGCGACTGTACTGATAGTTGTTTAAATAATAACTGGATTAGAATACCTGGATACACTTGGGGCTGCTTACCTGCTCACGGAGGACTTAGTCTACTCTTAAATTCGGGTGGGGAAAATGCGAATGGTGACATGCATGAATGAAAACAAACTAGAGTGAGGAAAAAAATCGACTGGGAATTATTCTACGCGGAACTAACGCGCGGGGATGTCCACCATGTGACAACACCGACACATACAGTCCCTTATTAACCCGGTATACCCGATACAGTCACACCGACAGCGGTCGAGCCTGCTGGGATTCTTGCTGGAGTCTTTACCAGCAGGCTAGGGGTAACGAACCAGAAACAAAACTCCCATTAACTCGATACCATTACACACCACTCAGATTCGGTTGAGACCGTCTCAACCAATCTCGCTGGAAGCGTAAACTCAGTAGGACTATTCCAGTAGTACAAGTCAAGTCTGGCACGGAAGGGTTTTGGATTTTCCCCAGGATACCTTCCCCCCACACAGTCCGATCGCTGTACTGTACCGAACGGTATGTAAAGCCTAAGTCAGGTAAAAAAAGGAACTAACATAGTTGGGGTACAGATCGAGCTCCTCAAAACAGTTCTAAATCAAAATGGCTTGTCACGTCTAGTATCTGTAGTTTTCTCGCCCCTGTTTGCGCAGCGTGAAGACGCAATCTATCGGCTTATTTGGCTGTGGATAATTAACGCAAAGTGCAAGCCTATGTGCAATGTGACAGTCTGTAGAACGGTTTGTGTAGAATGGCGGAGATGAAAGGAATCATGGGGGAGGAAGATCATTTCCAAAGATACGTCATGTCTGGCCTAGTGGGTATTGTGTGATGAGCACAGATATTGTTTCCTGAGTCAAAGCTGGTTTTTATGTATTTAAGTATTTGTGTATTATACTGATTGTTACAAAAACGTGATACAAGATTATCAAACGGCATCATAATATTGAACATCTTTTACTATGGGATCAAGTTTGTAAAATTAAATAAAAATTGAACTGTTCCATAGAAAAGGTTAAGTATAAGTTGATGAAAATGTGTGAGAGAGTTGTTTTTTCAGTCCCAGGAAGTTGACCCCATGATAAAAATTGTTCCAAATCATTACCAGATGCCAGCTTGATAATCTTGTATCACGTTTTTTATAACACTCGGTATAATATCGTTGGCTGAGTACCTACAAGTAAGCCTTCTTGAGCTTACCGTGGGGCTCAGTCTATTTGTGTAAGTAGGTTTGGTAATATATATTTATTGTTTTTCTGTATTTATTCAGTCAAAACTTTTAATTTCGTCTAAACAATAACAATACATGACAAATTACACGGCCAGGGGCAACATCCTCTTAGTGTCCCCTTACATTCTCGAAATTCTTGTCGAAAACGACGGCGACGTAAGAGTACCCGTAGAGAGTTACAAAGAAATCCTCAAACCGTTCGAAACGTCGAGATGTAATTAAAATTCAGTACACGCAATATACGATTTTAATCGATGAGGGAAGATAACAACAATATCTTTATTAATATTAAAAAATATTCTCATCATCTTCCTCGCGTTATCCCGGCATTTTGACACGGTCCATGAGAGCCTGGGGTTCGCTTGGCAACTAATCCCTGGATTCGGTATAGGCGCTCACGAAAGCAAATGCCATCAGACTTATTGCGATTAGTCCGGTTACCTCACGACGTTTTCCTTCACCGTAAAGCGACTGGTAAACATCAAACGATATTTCGTACATAAATTCCAAATAACTCATTAGTATAGTCACCATAAGATATTTCGGAGCTGAGAAGGTGGTCATAAATATCGGAACATGCACTTTGCAATAGAGGCGTTGCTCCGATATATGTGACCACCTCCACAGCTCCGAAATATCTGATGGCGACTGTACAGTGTACACACAACAACACTCTTAGTTGTACATCGGTGGACCTTATGCCTTGGTCTATATGCCTTATATAGGAAAAAAGGTCATGTTATGATAAGGTCTATATGCCTTATATAGGAAGCTAACAGTGTTGCTGTGTGTAGCTAAGCCAAAAGCGCTAAAGTTAGCCTGTATTTTCACATTTATGTTTTTGATGGTATAAATATACACACATGCACTTTCACCCATTCCATCTGTTGTAATTAGACCTTTACAGACAAAATGTTCACGTGATTTTAGTTCCGGACGGAATTAAAGGCTGGAATAGATTAATTAACGAAAGCGGCACCTTTGTAGCGCGTCATGGTCCCATGTTCCCGACACCCTACGAGAGTTTGCCTCACACACACTAATATACAAATACACATGGTAATGTGGGATGTGGGTAAGACCGTCTATCAGGAAAGACCGTCTACCAACAATTTTCCTACATTATCTCATCGGTATTTAGTGTCATATGACGGACTTCCCTTAAATTCCTGTTGGTGAGTAAGGTTCCCAGAGCTCCAACCCCCCTTAAAGGCCGGCAACGCGCTTGTGACTCCTCTGGTGTTACGGGTGCCCATGGGCGACGGTAATTGCTTACCACCAGGCAATCCTCGGTCCAAAGCTCGTTTGCCGCCTATGTCATAAAAAATAATAATAATAATAAAGTATGCCGGTCTTACCCACATTGACATTAGATATGTTTGTTGGAATCAGAACTCTTTTTTTGTCTGAAAACCTGGTCGCGCGTTCTGGCCTCCATGACTTTCAATCTAAATAAATATTACATGACATACACAAATTGACTGAACCCCACGGTAAGCTCAACAAGGCTTGTGTTTTGTATACTCAGCCAACGATATACAGGCTGATCAATCGAAATGGGTCAGTAGGGGAAGTCAGAAACTATGAGAGATAGTGAAATCTATTCTTAGGAATGGCTTCTATTTTAGATTTAATAATAATGGCATTCAATTTTTTTCTTTTTTTGTTCCTAAGAACAGATGTCTCTATCTCTCATAGTTTCTGACTTCGCCCTACTGACCCGTAGGCTATGGACGCCTGCAACTCCAGAGGATTTACATGCGCGTTGCCTACCTTAAAAGTTATTGGAGCTCTGGGAACCTTACTCGCCATCAGGAACATAAAACTACATACCTGAAAGGTAGCAGTGCTACTATGGCTGTGGTCTTCTGTAAGGAGGTACTACTCCACAGGTGGGTTTTTCCAGACTCAAGCATGATGGTACTTCGCTGTGCCCTACCTCTCATTGTTGGATGTAGTTTAAGGACATACCCGGGTCTAAAAATAATCAACTGCGCTGGTTTCCACGAGACGCGGGCTTGCCGACTGATGATGAAAAGCATGATGACGGGATTCCGCCGAGATTCTTTACCCAAAACACCCCACGTATACCTGCCGCCGGGTCATAGCACCCAAAATAATGATGGCGCAAGATTGAAGCGAAATGTAACTTGAGTTCATTATTGACGATAAATATTCCTGTACAAAGACTGATCACAAATAATTAAATTATCATTTATATGCAACTATTTGCATAGTCAAATAGTAGATTGTTTGACAAGGGGCTAAAGTAGGCCATAGTACCACGAGGTGGTTATTTTCCCGAACGAAGTGAGGGAAAATAGTTCGAGGGGTAATATGGCGTTTAGATCCGAGTAATGCATACTAGTTTTCACTTCGATTGAGAGAAAATAAAAAAAAAACATTTTATCAAAATTAACAAATATAATTTTATTCGCCCGCAATGAATTCTCAGTCAAAAATTTTTTATTTTTGTATTTTTTTCACTGCTTTGATACAGATAGGATATATCCACGCCGTGAATAAATGCCACAGACAACGTATCATTGGGGCTTCAAAGAGTTTGCCAACGATTAAAACTTTTTTTTAATGCTTGTGAAGTAGGAACTAAAAAACACCTAATTATTTGAGAATTTGATTGCGTTTCCTTATTGGTTGATTTTAATATTGCGGTATTCTGATTGGTTGATACTTTACACAAAGTTTAGTTTTAATGGTGTCACATTTTTAGACAGTATTCGCACCAAAAAAGATTAACTTCGATATGTGCCGTGATTGGTGGATTTAATAAGGTGAAGTGTTCTGGTTGGTCAATTTAAAACGTTTGTATATCATAAATATGTATACATATATTATATTCCCAAGAGGCTAAATGTACTACTTTTAGGCGGACTGCCTTGGCAAGCACAATATGACACACTTTTAGGGCATGAGAAGTGAAAAAGTATATTATTATTTATGGTATGATGTATATTATATTTGCCGTGTGATGCCGGCTGACTAGAATAGCACCACCCCATCTCCTCCCGCGGGTGTCGTAAGACCCGACAAAGGCAAAAATCCTACGGACGGGCAGCGGCGTCCGTTGAAACCCAATATACAGCTACTGCGGTCGCCAACCCGCCTGCCAAGCGTGGCGACTATGGCAACTACCACTAAGATGATACAAGTCATATTTGTGGGAGGCCTATGTCCAGCACTGGACTGCATACGGCTGAAATGTATGGTATGATGAATTCTTGATTTTTTTATCCGTCAGAACTGATGTTAATTTGGAAATGTTTTGACGCGATAATTCCAGCACATATTTACAATATTTTACTATTGACCACTACTTATAATATTGTATGTATTTATATGTATAACTAACAATCTAATAAAAATAAATAAAAAGTTGTGAGTGCCTCAGAAAGTAAATACAATAATTAATTCTGTAACAGTCTACTGAAACCAACACAGCCCTATCACATTTGCCTTGCGTAAGAAGTTCTCGCATCCGATTACTTGTCTGTACACATAGGCAAAGCATCTTTTTAATTTAAAGTATCTCCCCTTTGCTCACACAACCCGATTTATATAGGCGTAAGTGCATTCAGTACCCTCGTAAGATACACCGTTTATAACCAAAGTAGTATTTTCTAGAAGCAATCAGACTAAGCTTCCCGCTATCTGCTAGTCCTTCGGACCACGGCATAAGGGCTAGATTAGAATGGCGGCAACAGAATAATTTCACGGTCCGTTGACACGCCGGCGGCTCAATATAATGAGTGCAATGTTTATACGGAGTTGTTATTGCTTTGGGTTGTATGTTAAAAATAAATGCAGAAATTCCTGGTTTGGGTCGGAATTTTGAACATGATGTATATGGACCGATTACAATTAGAGGAACGGCCCGGGGCGGTATTTGTGATGTTTTGGAATTAATTTAGTGGAATACATTGCAATGCTACAATAGAGAAGTACCGATAGGCAAAAAACTTAGCTAAAGCACCTGGTCTATGTAGTACACGATTCGAAGTCGACAAAGTCGGTACAGTCGAGCGATCTTTTTGACGTCAACTGTACGATTATGTTGTCATTCTATATTCAAATTTTGACGTAGGTGACATATAAAACCTCTGCACAACTACGTAGATTTTCAGCCGTAGAAGTCCACTGCTGGACATAGGAGTCACTCATAGACCTCCACAGGCAGGGGTCAGCAGCACACAGCAGTCACCACTTCCGGTCTGTACAAAGTCATCTGTCCACCTTGTTTCTCATCATCATCATTTCATCCATAAAACTTCCACTGATGAACATGCCTTTCCCTTTTGGACCTCCATAGGCATCGGTGAAAGTAACCTGCATTCAGCGTCTTCCGGCGACCTTTATAAAGTCGTCTGTCCATCTTATGGGTGGATGTTCTACGCTGCGTTTGCTAGTCCATAGTCTACTCGAGCACTTTTCCACCATATTGGTTCACACCATATCTGCTTTGCGTGCAATGTACCTTGCCAATTGCGACTTCAGCATCATCAACTAGTTTCTCGTCGTCAGATAAAGTTCGTTCTTCTCTGTGATCAATCTGTGATTGTTCAGTCCCAGCACACAGCGCTTGTCACTTAAACTACTCTAACCCTAGTCGATTATAAAAAAAGTCAGCTGCAAACGCCATTACTGGAGATAGGCATCCTTATGGCCTGCCACAGCGGTCTCTAACCATCGCCATCATATACATACATCGGAGCTGTGGAGGTGGTTACTGTCAGGGCTTCCGACCTCTGGCCTGGTACCGCGAACATTGAAGTTCGTATATTTATAGCAATCTCTCTTTTCCTCCAATTAAGGCATTACGAGAGTGACGGACACAATCGTCAGCAATTCACGAATATCGTTTTTCGCGGTAGCGCCGCTTAACTGTACCAGACGCTGACTGTACTGCTGGCTGACATATTGTTTTGGAATGACCCACTCTAAATTCAAAGTCTGACAGAACAGAAATTGACAACAAAATTGATTCAGTAATATACAAGAACTATAGACGGTAGTTCAAGTTATTTAAAGATCAAGAGAAAAAGACGGTTGAGCAACAAATATCTGAACATGCACTCTTGATAATAGGGGATTTGCACAGATATTTATGACCACATCCACAGCTCCGATATATCTGATGGCGACTGTACAAAATGAACTATATTATTTTTGAAGTATCTTTATGACATTTTCTTCAACTAAATTCAACTTCTCAAAGTAATTTTAATTTTGCGGAAAAACTAATTGAGACAAAAATAATTAAAAATCTTCCTTCGAATTTAAACCCATTTCAGTTAGCCGTCCAGCTGCATTTTCTGCTGACTGCATCACGAGTGCATATTGTGCACTCCGTAAGCCCCGGCACACATTCTCGCATCCCTTTGCTCTCACAAAGATTGAGATAAGCCACTACGTGAAAGAGATTGAGGGACGGCATAAAGACATTCTAGAGATCGAAAAAAATGTCAAAGCTTTGTGGCGGTACACAGATTTGAACAGTAGGAGGGCTACATTTCTTCTTTTTCTCAGCATGTTTGCGTCCACTTCTGAAAATTGCCTATTTCATGGATATCCATGTTGTCGTTTTGCATGATTCTTTGCCATAGCCAAAGGGCAATAGAGAAGGCTATGTTGGGAGTGTCTCTGCGTGATTGGATCAGGAATGATGTCATCCGCAGTAGAACCAAAGTTATCGATATAACCCTCCGGATCGCCAAAATTAAGCGGCAGCGGGCGGGGCACATAACGGTTCCGGAGTCACGACCACAAACTGGATGACGCAGCGTAAGTAGGCCTGTCACAAGGTGGTCCGACGACCTGCTGAGGGTCGCGGGATGCCGCTGGATGTGGAAGGCGCGGGATTGGTCTTTTTCGGTCATTTTGCGGGAGGCCTATGTCCAGCAGTGGGCGTCTTTCGGCTGACATGATAATGATGTGCCAGGTCGGCCATGTCCTCTTTTTCCGACCATCTGGCTCGTGGTCTTCTGCCATCTCGGCTTCCTGATCGAGGTCTACGGAACATCACTCGTTGATTCCGTCTGTCATCACTTCGACAGATGTGGTCGGCCCATTTCCATTTCAGTGACATTATTTAATTGAAAGTGTAATACTATTTATCCGGAAAGAATAGAGTACGACCTACACAAACATTTAATGGAGATTCAAACCATATCGGTAAAATTTTTGAATGGAATTTTTTTAAGGGTTTACTAATAGAGCTCAAAAATTAAGTGCCTTGACGCTCGTGTAGTGCCGGCAGAGAATAGCACCAGCCCGTCACCTCCCGCGGGTGTCGTAAGAGGCAACAAAGGGACTGGGAGGGAAAATGATGGGCAGCAATGTCTATCGAAACCGAATCAACAATTGCAGTAACCAACCAACCCGCACAGGCTTGGCCAATATGGCACCGCAAAGATTATACAAGTCACATTTGGAGGAGGCGTATATCTAGCAGTGGATGGCTTACGGCTGAAATGATGATAATGATGAGAGTGAAATGTGAAATTATTTAGGTGAGGGATTGGAGAGTAAAAAAAAAAACAACTATTCGTTATCATTTTATTCGCCATCGCAAAAGAAACGTGACGTATGTCAACTGTGGTAGTCCATGTCATAGTCATCATACTATTATGTTAAAACAGATAAAATTATGCGATTTGAAAACATATCGCAGAGCTTGAGACATACCGAATAGAGCGATATAAATTATTGACTATATATTTTGACCTAATAAATAGTATGTATTAAGTAAGCTATATGTCGAAAAATATATCAAAGTATTGAGAGATAAGTAATGAATCACGACACTCATTCATTTATTTCAAATATTCCTATTTCTGAAATTAAAAATTAGATTCAACATTTCCATTTGGTAATGTCCTACTGACTGAATCTGTGTAATATGAAACATGTTAAGTTGGCAGTATTTTACTACTTATAGTAACAAATCTCATAGGAGAGATAGACTCATGGTTCGCTACCATGTCCAACGCCACCGCTAAATCATCAAGAGAGATTTACTGTTATTATTTAGCTCTCATATCATTTGTAACAAGTTTCCTCCGGCAACGGATACGGATTTTTCCATGTTGTTTATTTTGTACACGAAAACACGAGGAATTTATTTAACCAGAGGAAAAAACAAATACAGTAAAACTGGATGAGTAGGAAAAAAATCTTTATTGCAAAATATAAGTAGGTACACATGGCAGTCTTAATGCCATAATGCATTCTCTACCACTCAACGGACGGGCTAAATACATAGATTAAAAGGGGTCTTTAAATTCGAATAAGATCCTTCAAATATAGTATGTTACTTGTACTTAAAGGCGATACTTAAAAATGAAAATATTAGCCTTTACTGATGAATGATAAATATACATATTATATACATAAATATATTTCGGGACAATGTTACACAAATCGACCTAGTCCTACGGTAAGCTCAGTAAGGCTTGTGTTGTAGGAACTAGACGACGATATATATAATAGATAGATACATATAAATACTTAAATACATAGAAAACACTCATGACTCAGGAACAAATATCTGTGCTCATCGCACAAAAAAATGCCCCGACTGGGAATCGAACCCAGGACCACCGGCTTCACAGGTAGGGTCACTACCCACTAGGCCAGACCGGTCGTCAGTATACATACTGTCTTGGCCAGAAGTACTGAGCACCCATGTTTTTATATGAAAAGCTGATATTTTAGTGTAGTATTTACATGTTTATTGGTGACATATTATTAACTAATTTAAACTGATTAGGTATTGGTTGTTGCGGTGGCTGGTGATTACATAGAAGATTCGCAAGTCACTTCGTTGTATATCCGAATTTTTGGTGCTTATAGTTTTCTTATTTAACACATACTTTTAAGTATTATTAACTGATGTTGTGTACAGTCACCGAAACAATATCTTATGAAGTCAAGGCCGCAAAAATATTTGACAGCACTTAAGGCCTTGACATAATATGCGATCAGATATTTTTGCGGTCTCATATACATATTATATTAAAGTTATAAATATCTGAAAATTCTTTAGTTGCATTTAGGAAGAGATGGTTTGGAGTTAGTGGAAAAAAGCGTGTGCTCAATACTTTTGGCCAGGCTGTATTTCGTATATACCTTGTGTGACATTGACTTTCAAACCTCGAGCTGTCAATGTGATACAGGATGCAGATTCAGGGTTAAGTGTACAGACAAATAGCATCTGAACAGCAAGCTTCAACGTGGCAGTCCGAGTGTAGTTCTGATGGCGTTGAAGTTAATTGGAATTGCGAACTGACTTGCATTCCGCTTGCATTTTCCGGGCAGTTCTGCCTCGCACCGACTGCAAGAGAGATTTTCTTACAGACTAAAACCACAGCACTGAAGTGTACTCGAGTATACATTTTGAGATCATATTTCAATGACGGTGACCTTAGTAATATGAGTAATATTTATTTGATTTAATCTTTATTGCACAATACAAGATGGTATAAATGGCGGAATAATGCTTTGAGGCCTCTACCAGGCAATCAGAAAAATGTAGCAGGTGCAGGATCCAAAAACTAAAGATGAGAAATGTATTTAAACTTCAAAAACTTATACGCATACTAGCTATGCCCCGCGGTGTTATTAGGGAAAAAAATGCGAGACATAAAACGTAGCCTATGTGTTAATCCAGGGTGTCAGCTAATTCCATATCAAATATTAAAATCGCTCCAGCCGTTTAGACGTGAAGAAGTAACAAACATACACACTCATAATCTTTCGTTTTATAATATTAGCATAGATATAGAGTTTACGTACCTTGTGTGAACTATTAAATTATTGATGAAGAAACCTTGTCTAGGAAAAGCTTGCGTAACATTCGCTTGAAACAGCATTTGGTCTCCGCTTGTCAGAGAGAGTGGGAGAGCATTCCAGAGTCTGATTGCCTGAACAGTGAAAGAGTTTGACATACAACCTGTTAGGCGCCGGGAAACCACGTGCTTAAAACCACTAGAAGAACTAAGATCAGTGCCCGAACGAGGCGTGTTGAATTTGAATTTCGATCGAAGGTAATCAGGGGCAAATGTGGTGGAGTAATTCATGGCTCTGATGCATGAAGTACGACTTGCCCGATAATGTGGAGTAAATCTGGAGCAAATCTCGACTGAAGAAGTATCTAAACCCTACACCAAAGTAGCGCTAAGCCCTACCCAGTGATCGCCAGAGAGATCAGAGCCTTAAAGGGCAACAGGGCTATCGTACTTAAGATGAGACGGGCCATATGGCCCTAGATGGACAGCCATCGTCATAGCATAAAAAAGTGGCTCAACAATCGCAGTACGCAACTGTTTCACGTATCGGTTTTTTGAGAGGTAAATTATGTTCATTTCAGTTAAGTAATTACTTACATATAAAAGTATTTTACTACATGTGATTTGTAACCACGAGGGATCTATAAAGTGGAATGAAGAGCGTAAGGAATTGCCTTGAATAAGTGATATACAATGAGTTATAAGCTATTAGGGTAAATGTGTATTGAATATGTAATAAACAAGACTTGTGTACATTATATTTATTTGTGTACAAACAAATAAACATTAATATTGACTCTGCAGCCGGCTGTGAATACCATCCCACTCGTCCCCCGGGTATCGTGAGAAACGACTAAGGAAAACCGACGGAGCAGCAGAATACGTGACACCGAAAAAGCTACTGCGGTCGCCAACCCACCTGCCAAGCGTAACGACTATGACAATATGATACAAGTCATGTTTGGCGGAGGCCTATGTCCAGCAGTGGACGTCTTACGGTTGAAGTGATGATGATTGAAGATAATTACATAAGGCATAAGTTTATCTACACTAATATTATAAAGGCGAAAGTTTGTGAGTGTGTATGTTTGTTACTTCTTCCCGTCTAAATGGCTGAAGCGATTTTAATAAAATTTTGTATTGAGTTGACACCCTGGATTAACACATAGGCTACGTTTTTCACTAATAAACCGCGGGTAACACAGCGGGGCACAACTAGTTTTAGATATATCAACTTGAACTTATGTGAATAATGTTAAAAACTGTCCGTATATGCCCGTGACTTTATCTACGTATGAATGTAATAAGGAAGTTTTAAGCAGGTATAAATTAGAATTTAGAAGGAATTAGGTCTTTTAGAAGACTTACCTTACTTACCTTATCATTCTCTTACCGAAAAGCGACTGATCAATCAATATAAAATTATAATTCGCTCATAAGTTCTGAAAGAGACAGTGTAGATCTGGACTCGAATTCGGGAAGCCGGATTGAAAGTCTTACTAATATCTAATGCTCTCATCATCATCGTAAAGTCCAACCCAACTAATTCGACAACGAATGTTTATATTCTGGGTTTACATATAATTCTAGGCCACCACTTAAGAACCTTTCTGCCCTTCTTGTCTTCGGTTCTTTAAGCATTATGCCCTGCCGATTGAACTCAACCTAAGTAATATTTAAAAGGTTACTACACTGGTTCAGTGACCTTACGAGTATTTTAGCCACTGATACTGGAAATTGAAATTTCTCCCTAATTTGCGTCAGTTCTAGCCAAGAACTCTTCTTGGCAAGAACTGTTGATACTGCTTTACGAAAATAATAGCTAATTTTGATGACAAGGAAAATCCTCCCTAAACTGCGAGTAGAAAATACATACTGTGATCACCAACCCGCCTGAATAGCGTGGCGATTATTGAACACCCCAAGCTCAGAGATGCCTTTTTTATGACATAGGCGGCAAACGATCAGACGGATTGCCTGGTGGTAAGCAATTACCGTCGCCCATAGGCACCCGCAACACCAGATGAGTCACAAGCGCGTTGCCGGCCTTTAAGGGGGGTTGGAGCTCTGGGAACCTTACTCACCATCAGGAACACAACACTACATACCTGAAAGGTAGCAGTGCTATTATGGCTGTGGTCTTCTGTAAGGAGGAGGTACTTCCCCAGTTGGGCTGCCCCAGATTCAAGCGTGATAGTCATCGCTGTGCCCTACCTCTCATAAAATATATACCTCTTTTGTCCAGCAGTGGACGTTTGTAACTGATAACCTGATAAGGTATATAAGGGTTCCCTATAGATTAGGGAACCCTAAAACCGGCCTCATCATAATGCATTCAACAGCTAGAATGCACACGTCAGCGGAGGACAGGAATGACAAATGACAGCTATCGTTTATCTTCTGAACTGTCAATCGAGCCAATCACCACAAAAAATAACATTCCAAAATCACTAAAATCACTCTTATCCCCTAGTCTATAAAGCTTAGACTAACAGCAACATGTAATTGGTAGCTTAAGAATTGCAACCATTTTAAAATGAACTGTTGAAGTTATTAAGTGTTAAGACAAATGTAGTGAAGGCGAGGATCTGGTTGTGATGGTTGGTAGGTGAAAAAGGGGTGCCTCGTTGCTATGGCAACCAATCCCGCGGTCAACCAATAGTTAATTCTGCAATCAATCATTTTAAAGGCGTTAAAAACGACATAATTGTGAAAGAGATTTAAATACTTACGAACTATGAGGGTTCGGGTTCGAATATCGGTAAGAGCATTCTCCTCCCGCGATTGTCGTAAGAGTCGACAAAGGGAAAAATCCGACGGAAGGGCATCATCAAAACCAAATCAACAGCTACTGTGATCGCCAATTCGCCTGCTAGTTGTGGCGACTATAGCAACACATACAAGGTAAAGCATATTTGGGGGTTGAGGCCCATGTCCAGCAGTGGACGTCTTATGGCTGAATGGATGATGATGAAATATCATTAAGCTTATTTTTTTAACACTCAACAAATAACATTTATTTATAGAAATAAAATGATAACTACAACTAGTTACTGCATTAAATCTAAAAAAGGTCCTTGAGGCATTGTACCAAGGATACTAGCGGCATTTCCTCGTTGTATCGCAATGCTGATACGTTGTGCGAGGAAGCCGCCAGCTCTTCACTCAGCAGTTACATCAACCTGCAAAGCTTATTATCTAAATAACGAAATATCCAAGCTACTTCAAGCAATTATGAAATTCTACAGCCGTCGGATACAATACAATTGTTCACGAAATCATTGTTAATAGTTTTCTCATTCCTATACTACTATAGTTACTTACTTACAGCATGCATTGGAAACTCCAATCAATTTTCAACCGTACACTCTGGCTGTAAAGTTTATATTCGCACTGCGTTTAGTATGGCTGTTAAGGCCGTTATGGTTGGTACTGGAAGTGTAATCTACAAAGTGGGTACTCGAGTGTTTACAAGATATTAAACAGCCAGTCGTGCTTCAGATTTTTAATGTCTCCGAAGTTAAGGGTAACTGTACGAATCTTAAATCCAGGGGCCTATTTCTTGAATACTTGTAACTGGTAATACAAAGCGGAAGTCACTTTTTGACACATGTTGTTAGAAAGAGACTTCAGCTTGTATTACAAGTTACAAGTGTTTGAGAAATAGGCCCAAGGTTTTTTTTATGACAAAGGTGGCAAAAGAGCAGACGGATTGCCTGGTGGTAAGCAATTACCGTCGTCCATGGGCACCCACAACACCAGGGGAGTCAGCGCGTTGCCGGCCTTTAAGGGTGGTTGGAGCTCTGGGAACCTTACTCACCACCAGGAACACAACACTACAGATCTGAAAGGTAGCAGTGCTATTATGGCTGTGGTCTTCTGTAACTGGACGAATTTTAAATCCAGGCACCTATTTCATGAATACTTATAACTGGTAATACAAAGTGGAAGTCACTTTCTGACACCTGGGGCCCATTGCATAACAATGATAATATTCGGAACTCTCTTTGTAATAGAATAAATTAGAAAGGGACTTCTGCTGGGCGATTTCAAAAAACGTTGTCCCACATCTGCTCATTTTTCTGAGAATCACGAGCTTTTTTGATCCTAATTATTAAAAAGAAGTGTCCCGAAATTCCCGTTCCATTACGCAACCTTAGTATGAACTTTCTATTATGATGGTCGCGTAATGGAAAATCAAAATTTCAAATTTTGTATGACAATTTTGGGACACTTTTCAGGATCGAATAAGGTCGTGATTCTGAGAAAAATGAGCCCTGGCACGTCCAGATATGGAAGAATTAAGTTGGGGGCAACATTTTTTGAAAATGCCCTGCTGATATTATGAGTTGAGTTGTTATGCCATAAACCTCTGTTGTTAGAAAGAGACTTCCGCTTGTATTACAAGTTTTCAAATAATATTGGACAAATTGAACTACCTAGTTCTCAAGTTAAGTCTCGCGCATAGATTTGTGACACAGCAACATGGCGATTGGCCATAATAAAAGGTCAGATTTGCTGATTGCTTCAATGACATTCTGCCACTACACCTATTCTAAATAATATTTTTACTTTGCGTAGTTTTAATTAGCAAATTTTATTTTTAATTTTTCTAAAAATAAAACATTTTTTTTTACTTTATTCCATATTTGAAAAAAAACATGGGCGGCTACATGCACTGGGTGGTCCACGCAGCATACAACCTCATCATATTTATGGTCGCGATCCTCATCAAGGGAACGACGAATAAAATTAAAAAAACACAATACATACCTCGGCGTGTAAACATTGTCGGCCTCGTAACAATTCGTCTACATACTCGTATGTACTCAGCCGGTAACCCTTACTTCCCAGAGTCTGTAGTAATATACTATTGTTGCTGTGTATGTAGAAACATAAGCAACACTAAACAGATAAAATATAGGAAGGTTAGCTATTACTCTCTTAACACAAAGTATACTTCTTCTGCTCCTCTTAAGTTTTTTAACGTCTATCATAAAGGCATTAACAGACGTTCTCATTGCAATGGTGATAAAAAGGAATTCACGAATATGTTTCAGTCGGTTCGTATTTTGCGCCGTAAAGTCCGGGAAGCAGCATCTTTGGGATCGTTACATGGTTTTGCACAGAATTCATGTGGAATTTGATACGGTATATAGAGTCAGCATCAAATATATACATACATTTCAGCCGTATGCAGTCCACTGGACATAGGCCTTGTACAAGTATGACTTGTATCATCTTGGTCGTAGTTGCAATAGTCGCCAAGCTTGGCATGCGGGTTGACGACCGCAGTAGCTGTAGATTTGGTTTCGAGGGACGCTGCTGCCCGTCCGCGTTCTTAGGATTTTTTTCCTTTGACGCCTCTTACGATACCCGCGGGAGGAGACGGGGTGGTGCTATTCTAGTCAGCTGGCATCACACGGTAAAGCCGGCATCACACGGCAAAAGCTATTAGAAGCAAAAGCTATTAGAATACATCAGTTTCAAAAAAAAAAAAAACGGCAAAAGCAAAAAGCATCAAAATGCTAGAAAGCATAATTTTAAATAGTTCTTATTTTATTACGGTAATCAATGTGGATTTACTTAAATCATAAATTTCACTCATACTGTTATTAACATCTAAATAAATACCCTTGACAGGGTTTGAACCCTGGTCTTCAGTTAGTAGCTACCGTACCGCACCGTCGCCTATTAGATCCTTACGCATGGAAATGAAAACGTTTATATCATATCTGAATCAAAAAAGAATATATTTGTTTGATGTTTTACATGTGAGAAGGAAAAAGATCGGTAACCATGGAAACACGTAAGATACATCATAAACGATTTTCTGCGTATATAAAGGTGCGATCACACAGATGCTTTAAATACGCAGATATTACGGAATTTTGACGATAGGTTTAGCCTAGTGGGTACTGACCCTGCCTGTTAAGATGTTCCTGGATGTAAGTCACTGTAAGGGCATTTATTTGTGCGTGAACGCAGATATTTGTTCCTGGGTCTTGGGTGTTTTATATGTATTTAAATATTGGTATATATCGTTCGCTGAGTACTTACGACACAAGCCTTCTTGGGCTTACCGTGGGCCACAGACAATTTGCGTAAGAATGTCCAGTAATATTTATATTTTTAATCTCAGTGAAGTGCTTTAACTGTCATGGCTACCACAAGCTCTAGACGCAACGTAAACGCCGTGCAGTTTCAAATACGAATGATCGACGTAGCTCAATTTACAGTACGTCTGCTTATTCTGAGCAGCGACTCGAGAAGTTTACGACATCTCTGCGATTCCACACCGTCAGCGTCTGTTGAGCAGCGGTGTGGGGGACGCGTGATAAAACCGGTACACATACAATTCTGAAAATATGCAGACGCTATGGAATCGCAGTGACGTGCCGTAAATGGCATGTATTTCCTGCATGCTCTTCAAGTCATTGCTCAAAATAGACACAGTACACCGTGACGTGTCCCATGCGAAACATGTTTCGCAGCTCACTTAACGCTACGTTTGCTTATTTTGAGCAACGAGTCGAGATGTTACACATTACTGCGATTCCGTACAGATCAGCGTATTTTGAGCAGCAGTGTGGTCGAACCTTTATTTTCCGAATAGCGTAGCCTTTTATAAAAACAAGCTTGCTAGTGAACAATCGTTATCTTGTTTGATAATGTTTTCATATAATTCCTTAGATATACAAAAACACGTGTATGAATAATCTTGTGACCGGGTGTTTTACTGTCCAAGCACATATCATAAAAATATCACTAGCAGGGTTTTTTTATACAAGGCGTTTGACTTCAGTCACACTTGAGGCTCTAGTGTAAGGTTCTTTTGACGTAAAAAAATGTTTACGAACGCATAAGTGACAATGTTATTTATATGGGAAACGCAAACGCGTTCGTAACGTAAAGTTATGTTAAAAACTTACACTCAGAGCTCGGATGGTAAGTGTCAACGAGGTCAAGGGTGTAACACGCTGGTTCAGTAACAGCTTATTCACTTCTGCCTTGAAGACCCAAATTATATCTTTCCGGGAATACAGACTGTGCGAGCGAATTCCATTCCTTAGCAGTCCGCATTAGCAAGGTAGAAGCGAATCGCTTTGTGCGAATGAATGGAATGGCTTTTTTGGATTCAAACCGTTTTGGCCATCCCATCGTCATTCCGCCTCGCCATAAGCCATTCGAGACTATACTCTCTACACGTTGGCCCATCTTCGCGGGCCAGCATGATGGGCCATCATGTAGCAGCTTTAATACCGCGTCAACATTTTCCTAGGTCCCCACCAATGTCTGTCTGTAGCTCGGCGGCCATTATTCCGGTATTAAATGGCACCGTAGACGCGACACCGTTAAACAAAATTTTATTTCCACAATAATAAAAGTTTTACAAGCCTCGCCGAATTACTTACAAATGGCTTTCCGTAATTGTAATTTACGGCGTGATGACATGGGATTCGGATTCGGGACATTGCACAATGGGTGAGTCGAATATTTTGTGAATTACAAGTCGATTTATTATGTACGGTTAAAGTCAGTGAAGATGAAAAGTGCTACAATATGTATTTGAGTGAATCAACTATTTGTTATTGGTATTCTGTAGCGTCAGCCAGGGGACAACTTGTTAAATGAAATGTGACCCTGCGTACTACTAACGCGCTTGGTAGGTGACCCATTATGGAAGGAAGATATACCTTCTACAAATATCATTTTTTTGTGTATTTAGATAGAATAAAATTGTCGTTTGAAGAGTGACCCAGGGGAACGTAACCATGGCAACGAGGGACAAATTTTATTAAGCCATTCATACACCTTATTGTTTTAATATTAAAGCACTTAAACATATTTTAGATATTTTTCCGTATACCTTGACTGTACCAGTGGTCAACATCTTTCTTAGAACTTTCTGTGGGTCCGTTAGTCAAGCTGGCGGGATTGTATACATTACCTAAAGAGAATTCTTGGCTTTTCGGTGATACTTAGTAATTCCGTATATATATTTTTTTTATTTAACTTTATTGCACAAATAAAAAATGTACAAACGGTGCACATCTACCAGTCAACCATTTGGTTACCAGTAACCAACGAGTAGCAATACCAGTAACCAACCAATTGGATCAGCCGGACATAGTAATCAATTTAAATCGTACATTTTGGATCAACTACAACAAAAAAATTATGGCGTAAAGTACTCTAGAAATTCACGAGACTCAAACCTACATCCTTTGAATCGCCTCTGCTGCCAAACTTCACACTTACCAGATATTAGCTAAAATGTAAAGTACATTAACGCACTTAGGAGCACCGGGATTTAAAGTGCCCTTAAGATGCCCTTGTTTTAGTAAACAAGGTGTTAGAAGTAATTACCTTTCCAGGAGAATTTGTAAAGTGGAAGACGACATAAAAACATATCCTGTAGTCACCAAATGGTATATTCAGTCCTTATCTAACTACCTACCTACTGATGGACACTGGTCTCTAAACCATACGGTACCCTCACCATGAGTTGTGACTTTAAGGTTTTCGATAACGAGTATCGAGTTTACTATCTGTGCATCTCGTTCGCACTAAAATAGTACAAGCGAGATACACAGATAGTAAACTCGATACTCGTTATCGAAAACCCCAATGTCACAACTCATGGTAAGGGTACAGGGAGCGATCTCCGGCACACACCCACACACTCAGTCTATAATGATAATAAAGAGAGCGTGGAAGTGTATTTGTAGTGGTTGTACGGGAAAAAGGAAATTTAAAAATATAGATTGCCTATAAAGACACAATAGTTACCACTACAGATACAATACAAGGCCCTCGCAAATTTATCTATACAAGGTGATCTATACATCCAGTTCTGATCCAGTCAACTGTTATGGGTCTAGAACTTGTCTGTTGTTTTCCAACGGCCGTCGACTCACTTTTCGGGCCATGTGGCCTACGGGGCCACCGCACAAAACGATATTCGTAAATTTCGGATGATTGTGTCTGTCACTCTCATGATGCCTTAATGCGAGTACAAGAGAAAGATGCTCGATATATACGAACTTCGACGTTCGCGGTACGAGGCCTGCCTATTACCACTTCCACTGAGAAATCTCACAAGCTATGCTGATTGTTTTGATTAACTAAACATGACTAAAATTGTAAAGAAAAGTTCGCCCATTTCACCATTATCATCAGGCTGCTCGTTGTTTTTGAGTCCATATTCGACTGGTTCCCAATTTTGAAATTGTGTTTTAAAATTATCAAACGAAAATTAAACTTCTGCATTTAGTTTTTTGTTGTTCTTTAACACATAAATCTGTTATATTTAGATGAAGTTTACTTACTAACCTAATAAGTTTGGCATACCCTAACTCATAAAAGGACAAAATATAATTTGTAGTCGTATAATTAAGATAGGATGTACTCATACTTGTATGTGCCAAACTTCATCTAAATACACAGTTTTTTTAGAAATAATCTACCAAAATGACGCATCTACAATTAGTGCAAGGCGACTTCTTATACTAAAATTATAAATTTAGTTTTGTATATAAATAACTAAATAGTTTTAACTTATACTCATAAGTTTCTTATGTAATATTTGTAAACTGTTGCAATATAATATCATAAATGTAGTCTAAAAGGTCTCAGTGGCCTCGCACGTACGCAAATGCACAGAGCGCATCGCGACTGCATCAGATGATGCGAGTCGCATCTCAAATTCCGTAAACCACTTTGTAAAAGATCGAACGAATCGAATGGTTCCCTATGAATGATAATAGGTCAGAAATACATTTTATTCGCGTTTACTTGTTTATTCAGGTACTATCCCTAAACTTAAGGACGGGACGCCGCGTTACTTTGACGTAGGCCTAGTGGGTACTGTGAAGGTTGAGACAGACTTCTTGATGATTGAGATTACGAGCTGGCCTAGTGTCAGTTCTTAATTTAAATTCTCTTTCGAACATGTAACCAGTACCCTTACCATGAGTTGTGACATTGGCGTTTTCGATAACGAGTATCGAGTTTACTATCGGTGCATCTCGCTTGTACTATTTTAGTTCGAACGAGATGCACAGATAGTAAACTCGATACTCGTTATCGAAAACGTTAATGTCACAACTCATGGTAAGGGTACAGAGAGTTTCTAGATGAGTCAGTGGGAGACAGTCAAAGCGAGTAGTTGATTTATCTTGTATTAAAATAATCTTAAATAAAATATTACTTATCATACCTAACAATCATCTTTATTATTAGCTCTCCATCTAGGTGCGAACCCCCCTTACATTTCACTACCTATAAAGCCGATAGTCCTGGATTCAAACCCCAGTAAGGGCATTTATGATGAGAACGATGTTGGGGGTAGTTGCCATAGTCGCCACGCTTGGCAAGCAGGTTGGCGACCGCTGTAGCTGTAGATTGGGTATCGACGGACGCTGCTGCCCGTCCGTGAGATTTTTCCCTTTGTCGCCTCTTAGGACACCCTTGGGAGGAGATGGGGTGGTGCTATTCTAGTCAGCCGGCATCACACGGCAAGGCCATACAAATATCTGTTCTACATATATGTATGTATGTATGTATGTATGTATGTAGATCAGATATTTGTTTCCGAGGTGGTGTTGGTGAGGCGAGGTGACATTCATGATGTTTTATGTATTTAGGTATTTTTTACTATATATATCGTTGGCTCAGTACCCACAACACAAGCCTTTTTTGAGCCTGCCGTAGGGAGTCCATTTGTAGAATAGAATAAAACTGATTATGCCTATTTACTGCCGCTAAACCACAGAGTTTGTTGGCAGAGAAGGCTTCTTCGTATAGTTTTAAGTCTTTTAATTTACCAACTTAGTATACACTAGTAAGTTTGAACTTAGTTTATGTACACAAGTAAGTGCAAGGATTTGTGTAAGGACGTCCTGTATTTTTTTATGGCTGTGGAATATATGGCGATCGCCAACCCGTTGCTGAGCGTGGCGATTGTGATATTAAAAGTTTCACGCTCAGAAATTCCTGGCTGCGGCAATTATGGGGGACTCTTATGTCCAGCAGTGCGTGGTGGCTGATGAGATCATTATGTGGGCATGACCAAAGTTAAAGAATAATAAAATATTAGCACATTCTTACACAAATTGACTGAGCCCCACGGTAAGCTCAAGAAGGCTTGTCTTGTGAATACTCGGCCAACGATATACAAATACTTAAATAGGTTAATGTGAAATACGAAATATATGCGCTCATTATACAAATAAATGCCCTTACTGGGATTTGGACTCGGGACCATCGGCTTCATAGGCAAGGTCACAACCCACCAGTGGCAGCGCGTTAATTTGTATCTTAGGCAAGACGGAGCCGTTGACCCAAGGAAAACCGCTGAACTGCAGTAAGTTGGGGAAGCCGGCGAGAATCGGCTTGTATAAACGCACCGACCGCCACTGCTAACCAGTAGGCCAAACCTGTCAAAAGTTAAAGGACATTTTGAACAGACACTGATTAGTGTCATAGACATCATCTGTGTCTGAATGTTTATATCTTTTTTATTTGAAAATAAAAAGTGATATTTTTTACATATGCTGACCTATGTATGCTTTCCGAAAAACGTCGCAAGCGTGAACAACAAACGTGAGAGGCTGTTAATCATAAATTAATCTTTTGACGCTTTTAGTTTTACGTCAACATGTGACGTGTACGCCAATGTCTCGATTAATGACGAACCCAGAATGTAAGCCTCTTTCAGCCCACCTTAGGCGCATCATGCGATCCTTTAATCAGAAGATTTGTCATTAAAAAAAAGAATTTTTTTAATGACAAAGGCGGCAAACGAGCTGACGGATTGCCTGATGGTAAGCAATTACCGTCGCCAATGGGCACCCGCAACACCAGGGCAAGCGCGTTGCCATTAACGGGGGTTGTAGCTTTGGGAACCTTACTCACCACCAGGAACACAACACTACATACCTGAAAAGTAGCAGTCCTATTATGGCTGTGGTCTTCTGTAAGGTACTTCCCCAGTCGGGCTTCTCCAGACTCAAGCGTGATACTTCGCTGTGCCCTACCTCTCATTGTTGGACTTAGCAAGGACATACCAAGGTATTAGCAGATCGTTAATGGTGCGTGATGCATCCCTTAACCAATATACTTAAGATAGGGAAAATATGCAAATGGAAAGGTAAAAACATTTGCTTGTGGACCGCGCGTGGTGACCAGCCTATATTATTTAAGACGGAGTGTCCCCCGAGTGTGGTTGGCCCAAACGCATTGCGACATACGGCTGTGGACACACTGAATATGTTTAGGTTGTTTTTTACTACAAGTATTTGTTATAAGGGAGATTTCTAAATTTGGTAGTTGTACAGTCAGCAGCAAAAGTTGCTAAGCGTTTGTTCAAAATGACCTACACGCGCTCTTATTCTCTTGACAATAGAGACGTGTTGACCTAATTTCGAACACCTCAAATGCTTAGCCACTTGTGCTGCTGACTGTACCCAACTAACGAAAGTAGTTAGAATAGTTAAATCACTGTCAGTTTCGTGACGACAATTGAGCATTAAATCTTTATAAAGATCGACTTTTTGCCTTTAATTATGTTTTAATATCGATTAAAGTTTTTGTTTTTTGCCGTGTGATGCCGGCTGACTAGAATAGCACCACCCCATCTCCTCCCGCGGGTCTTGTAAGAGGCGACAAAGGGAAAAATCCTACGGACGGGCAGCAGCGTTCGTCGAAACCCAATCTACAGCTACTGCGGTTGCACACCCGCCAGCCAAGCGTGGTGACTATGGTAACTACCCCCAAGATGATACAAGCTGAAATGTATGTATGTAATGTAAAGTTTTTAAACGAACATCAAAACCAAGTCTTTATAGAAATTTAACGCTTAATTGTCGTCACGACACTAACAGTGGTTTAACTTTTCTTAACAACTTTACTGATGGGTATTTTTTTTAACTCCCATAAAAGAAAGACTTACGTTCCAATATAGGTGAGAAACTTAACTGAAGGACCATTTCTATATCATGCAGAGAGTTAATATGGAACTTACGTCAAAGAATATAGAACGCTGACATGCGTGTACACGTTACTACTACATAGGCCAGGTGCTTAGCTAAGTTTTTCACCTACATGTCATTATTCTTTTATAATATATAGCATGTCTGTCTGTCGCATGCATCCGGATAAGTAGGCATGCGTAGCTACCAAGTGGATGCCACAAGAGAGGCGCGGGCGCAGGTCTAAACAGAGATGGCGGAACGATCTGGATGCTTTCCTCAGCACTTGGTCGGAAACGGCACGAGAATTGTGTGGGTCCACGAGAGAGGCCTTTGCCCAGCAGTGGGACACTATAGGCTAAAAGATATTATTGCACATACAATCGGCAGCAGAAGTTACTAAGCGGGCCCGAGGTACTACGAGACGTTAAAGGTCTGGTTGGATTCCTCGAGGAGTTGGGCTGGCTGAACTAACGGGCCTCCCATCGCACAAAATAGGCGCCTAGTCGTCGAGTTGCGGAAACCCGCCCGTACTACAATACAATACAATACTAAGCGGGCCACGTGTTCAGAGGTGCTACCGCCAAAAACGATATTCGTATATTGCGGACATCTTTCTCTTTTACCCCAATTAAGACGTCATGAGAGTGACAGATACAATCGTCCGTTTACGAATATAGTTTTAGTGGTAGTGTGATCTTTGCACGCTCTTGTTCTCTTAAAAATCAAGCCTTGTCAAACTCATTTTGAATGCCTCGCCCGCTTATCGACTTTTGCTGCTGACTGTACATACGTACTTATATCAACATATACAAAATTATTTACACATTTATATATTAAACTGTGCGTCAATCGTTTAAGAAAAAGGGAATATACCTCTTTATTTTATTATATGAATTATACAGGGTGAAACATAAGTCGTAAACAGAATTGTGTATTTCTTATTGTTTAACTTTAGTTTAAACATGTGGACGTAACAACAGGCAGAAATATGTAAGCATTGTTTTTTAATTCGTTAAGTTAAAATAATGTTTTAAAAGTACTGAGTCTCGTGGTCACCTTAATCTGCTACGCTAACTGTCATAGACCCATAGCATATTACTAAAATAATTCATTCAACCTCTTTGTAATTGGCTGGTAAGAACTTGAAAAAAGATTAAATTGACAATGATAAATTCAAAAGTCATAACATTACGCTACAAATTGAAATTGTTAAAAAATATTAAATCGCTTTTAAAATGCCGGCTCCGTATCCTTACACTTTTATTGAGCGTTTCGATATAGTAAGATATAACAATCGAACGAACAGTACTGAGCAAACACGAGAATTGTTCCGAAAACGTTACCCCGAGTCACCACTTTAATCACAGCAACTAGCAAGTCTTGTCGAATAGGGTGACCATAAGGTTGGTGTTTTTGCTTTTATGAATTATCATTAATAAAGTTTAATTGTTTGCTTCCCGAGTTAATGCAATGAATTTGCCTTAAAATACTGTGATTGAAACAAAAAACTCTGTGTACGACTTATGTTTCACCCTGTATTTACTTTATATTATTTTCAGATCAACCAGGTAAAGGTCAAATTATACATACGACCTACGCACTCGTCGAGATTTCCAATACCCAAATTATCTCATCAGTTAAATGTCAAAATGTCACGATGAGTAAAATGTCGCGCGACTAAATTTATAGCAAAAAAGCCGGCCAAGTGCGAATGGCCACGAGCACGGAGGGTTCCTTACCATTATCTATACAACAAAATAATAAAAAATTAAATAGATGACATATACTTAAGAAAAAGCATTGAGATCCAAATGATATGACATCCAAACCTTCTATTCAAGAGCGTATAGGGATCTTAAAGGCCGGCAACGTACTTGTGACCCCTCTGGTGTTGCGAGTATCCATGGGCGGCGGTAGTTGCTTACCATCAGGCAATCCGTCTGCTCGTTTGCCTCCTATATCATAAAAAAAAGAACCTCCGACTTTCGTGGCGGCATACGTTACGTTACAAAATCAAAGCAAAGCAAAATGTTTAATAATAGTACATTTCGATACTAGTGAAAAAAACATTTTTTTTCGACGAGGGTGAAAGTTGGAGCCCGAGTGAAACGAGGGTGACAATCACTCGAGTCTTAAAGAAGTTTTTACACGTGTATCGAACCCATTTTTTCATAACAAGTGCTTTAAAAATTTTAATTTCCGCACGCGAAGCGTTCGCAAAGTGTACTTTTTACGCACTAGTTAGATAAATTCGGTAAAGAAAAATATATTTTGACTTGTTCTTAGTTGCGAGATAAAAAAAGGAAAAAATCACTTAAAATAAATTAACGGTAATTTATTTTATACTAATTTCGTTACTCGTAATATCGAGCAAAAACAGTAAAAAAAATGACGTTTCTAATATGGGAGCCACTCTTCAATATTTATTTAATTATATTTTTAGTATTTGTGTGTATAGCGGCAACAGAAATAAATCATTAGTGAAAATTTCGATGAAAATATAGCTATCATCATTCACAATTATGAGAAAACTCAAACTCAAACGCTTATTCATTAAGTAAAAGGGCACTTTTACACGTCGAGTATATAAAAAGTAACAACTACACCGGTTCTAACCCTACACCTCAGAGAAGAAGCATTTGACTTTTATGATTGGCAAGAAACTCGGCGGGACTCATTTGTTTAAAACCTTATGCATACATAAAAATGCGTTATTTTTTAATCATATAAATTATAAAAAATTAACTACCAAACAAAACAAAACAAAACTTACACGTCAAAATCTGACTGCTTAGAACGAAGTTAACAAAACGTTTGGTATGCTTGATACAGATGACAGACGAACGGACAGACTGGCGAACACTGAGTCTTAGTAATAGGGTTCTATCTCGCTTTGGTTACGGAACCCTGTGAAAGAGCGGGCCTGAAACAGTGAAACAGCTATCAGATGGGATTTGTGAATTTTGTAATATATCTTCTAATGTCTGGCAGCTTCGATTAAACTCGCTATCAACATGCATATCGTTGGCTTTTGTGAAATTTTATAAAGGACTGTATGATAAACTCTCGTGTAATTATATCGCACTAGGCGACATGTTTCGGGTAAGCTCTGGTACCCATTTCCAAGTCGAGTCAGGACACACCGATCGCGTTGAGGGTGTATCGCTCACTGCTGTCCGCTGCCTTGCACGGCGTTCCGCTCGCCGCGCCCGCTGAGAAATTGCTTGCACTTTTTGTATAGAGAGATATAATTACACGTGAGTTTATCCGTTCATAACTAAGTAATAGCTACATGGCTTCCAACAGTTTTAATTATATTAAGGCAGTATTTTTTAAATTTCTATAAGTTTTAAGAACACCGTCCAGAATTTTATCACCATAATTTTATCCGTAAGCCGTCCTCAGCTGGATATAGGCCGTCACCAAATATGACTTGTATCATCTTGGGGGTAGTTTCCCTAGTCGCCACGCTTGGCAGTAGTTGTAGATTGGTAGACGCTGCTGTCCACCCGTCGGTTGGCCGTTACAACAGCCTTGTGGTACCGGCTGACTACAATACCACCATCCCATCTCCTCCCGCGAGAATTTTATAAGTACATACTTAAGACAAATTTTTGGCACAATCTTACACACATTGACATAGTTCTTCAGTAAACTCAATAAGGTTTTTTTAGGTAAATGACAATATATATTTATGACGTAAAACGTTGATAACTTCAATTTTAATATTTGTATATAACATACATATTCTTGAGCTTACCGCGGCGCTGAGTCAATGTGTGTAAGGATGTTCTTTTAATATTTATCCTATAAAAACACTGACCCATATCCGAAAGCGCCGGTGGCCTAGCGGTAAGAGCATGTGACTTGCAATCCAGAGGCAGAGGTCGCAGGTTCAAACCCCGGCTTGTACCAATGAGTTTGTACCAAATATCATTTGAAATTTACCAGTCGATTTTCGGTGAAGGTAAAACATATAAACAAATTAACACTCCCGGTTGGAAGGAAACGTGGCAGTCACTTTTGTAAGTAGTGCCTACGCCAATACCTGGGATAAGTTGCAAGGCTCCCATGAGCTGTGGCAAAATGCCGAGACAAAGTGAGGAAGATGTTAAATGACCCACAACACAAGCCTTCTTGAGCTTACCGTGGGGCTCAGCCCAACTGGGAAAGTACCTCCTCCTTACAGAAGACCACAGCCATAATAGCACTGCCACCTTTCAGGTATGTACTGTTGTGTTCCTGATGGTGAGTAAGGTTCCCAGAGCTCCAACCCCCCTTAAAGGTCGGCAACGCGCTTGTTGCCACTCCCCTGGTGTTGCGAGTGCCCATGGGCGACGGTAATTGCTTACCACCAGGCAATCCGTCTGCTCGTTTGCCGCCTATGTCATAAAAAAAAAACACTGATCGTATATAATGGGTACTACGGTTAAGGAGAACGTAGTTCATTATTAACAATAATAACAAACGTTACAGCGCCCTTAAGGGTAATTAGGGGTAAGTTCATGATCACGGTACCGGTCAAAAGGGCAGGTGGCCGCTACGTCGTAAAATATCTGAGTGAGCTATAAATTTTGAGCTCATGCAACTACACGAAATATTATTACGTATGCGAAATTCTGACTTAAACTAATTAATTTAAGGTTCAAATTAGTATAAATGGAACTAAAAAATTATGTTATTGGACAGTAAATATAAACGGAAATGTGTTTACTATATTTTTAATATTTACCTAGCTAGTTCATTTTTTATTTCCCGTGTGATGCCGGCAGACTAGAATAGCACCATCCCATCTCCTCCCGTGGCACTATGCCCCCCAAGATGATACAAGTGATATTTGTGGGAGGCCTATGTCCAGCAGTGAACTGCATACGGCTGAAATGTATGTAGTTCATTTTTTATTTGGGAGATTCAAAGAATAATTCTTTTTACATCATCTTCCACGCGTTGTCCCGGAATTTGCCACGGTCTCATGGGAGCCTGGGGTCCTCTTGGCGACTAATCCCAGAATTTGGAGTAGGCAGTTTTAGGGTCATTTCACACGAACCACAACCACGCGACAACCACGACCACGCGACAAGCGTGACCACGTGGTCAGGTGCAAATTTTGTATTAGAAATAAATAGTACAATTCACATGTACCACATTTTGCAGTCATTATCGACCACGTCTGTGACAACGGCCAGCAACTACACAATTCACACGTAACCACTGCGTGACCACATTTTGACGCTGCGACGTGGTGTGGTTGTGGTCCGTGTGAAACAACCCTTACGAAAGCGACTGCCTTCTGACTTTTCAACCCAGAGGGAAAACTAGGCCTTATTGAAATTAGCCCGGTTTCCTCACGATGTTTTCCTTCACCAAAAAGCTACTGGTAAATATCAAATGATATTTCGCAAATAAGTTCCGATAAATTCCGTTAAGCCGGGGTTTGAACTACTGATCTCCGGATTGCAAGTGGCACGCTCTTACCGCTAGGCTACCAGCGCTCTCATAGAATATAGTAGTTTATGTATCCGTGCATAATGAAGGGCATTACAACAAGAGTGTGGGCTTATGAAACGAGCCGAAGGCGAGTTTCATAATAATATCACACGATTGTTGTAATGCCTAATTATGTATAGTTACATACACTAGTTACTTTATCTACCTACACACATGTCATTAAGTGTTTTAAGATGGGTTCAGAAACCATAGGGAAATGACTTATTTAGGGTTACTTGTAAACATTAAAAAGTCAACGAACAAAACAAATGACAGCTTGGAACGGCGGCGTTGCGTATTTCGTATCTCAGTCAATTTTTTTTAAACCATAGACAAGCGAATTAACTCCCTATTCTACTGTCACTCGAGTTCAAATGTCGTTCGATTTATATTAAAAAAACATAACGAATTGGCGTTTCGTATCAATGGCTGTTTTAATATCTATAGATACTAGATTAGACACCCCACTTGAATTTGACAGCTGTTCCAAATTTAAATTCATTACCTACTGAAATCAGTAGGTTTCTGATGGTTGGTAATGCTGGTCATTTCCTACGGTTTCAGGACGCATTTTAGAGCACTTATGACATGTACGTAGATAAATTATTTTAACACAAAAGGAAATATGATACTATTATTAAAAATAGTACGTTATTCAATTATTGACTATTATGTCTCATTATGGAAAAAAAGTATTAATCCTGTAAACTTTTTCAAAAGGATCGACGAATAGAAACCACCAGAGGACGGACAGCAGCGTTTTTTAAGCGTGATAAAACTATATCGCACTAGGCGAAATAGGAAAATGAAAATAAGTGTATGTTTCGGGTAAGCTCTGGTACTAAGTTCAGATAACACGACTCAACAGTTTGAATTATATTAACTTAAGAAGCTGTTTAATGCTCATATATGGAGTAGAGATGCAACAGCATTCCTTCGCACGAAGCGATTCGCTTCTACCTTCCTAATGCGGACTGCTAAGGAATGGAATTCGCTCCCTTCGTCTGTATTCCCGGAAAGACATAATTATAGGGTTTTTTCAAGGCAAGAGTGAATCAGTTGTTACTGAATCAGTAAGCTACACCCTCGACCTCGTCGACAATTACTATCAGGCCCCTATTTCACCACAGCGACAATTGTCACGATTCCCGTTATATTTAAATTTCTGACGTTGCAGGTGTCCATTGGTTACATTGACCGCTTACCATGGGGCCCACCCCAACAAGTCCCAACTTGGGCTTGTTTACCACTAATAAGTTATTTTTAATGAAATGCTGTTATTTTTTATTATATAGTCAATAGGTAGTAGTTTGGTGAAGAGCTCTTGACAATTGTCACGATCCTCAGGAGAAATTTCGATATTTTCCGACATGTGATTAGCCCTCTGTCGGAATTTCGCGACAATTTTCGTGTTTCTCGTGAAAATTGTCAAGAGCCTTTCATCTAACTACTACCTATCTATTGATGATATAACAAAAAATAAAAGGTATTTTATTGAAACTAACGTGTTGGAGGCAAACAAGCACACGTCCCACGCGGTCCATGTAACCAATGGACACCTGCAACGTCACAATATTACATATTTTGAGAATCGTAAAAATTGTCGCTGTGGTGAAATAGGTGTGACTGAATTCGAACGCTGGTCAGTCTTGCATAAAAAAATGGTTAAAACTAACGAGTTGTCCCCAATTTGTGTCAGTTCCAATATTCTGGGCGGCGCCGTGGCTTCGTTTAGGCAGCCTGAATATTTCAATACATTACACTCCCCGCCCAAAGTGGTCGCATCAATTATTCAAAAATTAAACCAGCTTGTTTACGAGTATACACAGGTATTTGGACTTTGGGTCGATTTTGGTGTTTAACTTGAGAATATACATACAAGGGGGAGCAATATAGAAAGTTCGACTGTAAAAATAATTTGAAATGGGTATGTCCTTAAACTACGTCCAACAATGAGAGGTAGGGCACAGCGATGTCCATCACGCTTGAATCTGGGGCAGCCCAACTGGGGAAGTACCTCCTCCTTACAGAAGACCACAACCATAACAGCACTGCTACCTTTCAGGTATGTAGTGTTGTGTTCCTGATGGTGAGTAAGGTTTTCAGAGCTCCAACCCCCCTTAAAGGCCGGCAATGCGCTTGTGACGCCCCTGGTTTTGCGGGTGCCCATGGGCGATGGTAATTGCTTATCACCAGGCAATCCATCTGCTCGTTTGCCACCTATGTCATAAAAAAAAAAAAATAATAACGCATCCAGTGGATTCCCACGATATTTCCAGGTCGTCGGCCCACCTTGTAAGGCTTGTAGAGGTCTGCCTCCGCTGCGCCTTCCGGTACATTCGCCATCAAATAAATCGGAGCTGTGGAGGTGGTCACAAATATCGGAACAACGACTCTATTGTTAAGGCGATGAAGTGCATGTTCAGATATTTGTGACCACCTCCACAGCTCCGATATATCCGATAGCGCCTGTACGTGGTCTCGAGAACCCTTATGCTCCAACGGTCATCGGTTATACGTACAAGCTACGAAGATAACATAAAAGTATGTTATTGGTAAGGAAATTTTTTATACTTAACTAGACAATTATTCTTTATTTAACCCTTCAGTGTTATTTCAAGTTTAAGAATAACAGAACATTTATTACCTACAACAGAACCTCTAAAATTATACATTTATTGTAACTTTTCTTGCGTGGGCTAGACTTGCAATCGCCATCAGATATATCGGAGCTGTGGAGGTGGTCACAAATATATAAGCTACGCCGCTATTGTCAAGGCCATAAAGTGCATGTTCAGATATTTGTGACCACATCTACAGCTCCGATATTTCCGATGGCGGATGTACGTTCGAGTTTGTTATCAATTGTTTTTGTAGGCTGTAGGTTCGCGGAATTATAGGGGATACTTTGATTCCTATTTACATATTAGAAACAAAGGACAACAAACTATTTTTACGAAGGGAAGTAGACATTATGTTATGGGGGCTGTTACTATCCATAAAAAAAAGGTGGAGCGAAAGTCGAAGTCTGTCGACCACTGTTTTAGGGCATCCCAGAGTGGTCTGAAAATGCATTGATGTGGGCAGCAGGGGATTTCAGTCAGGTGTGACCCCAACGTTCCGCGCTAACCCCATGGTATAGAGACCCATAAAAGCGTTACCCCTCGTTAAAAAAAGATTGGATATTGGACATTTACGAGTACAAGGACAAAATAATATAAAATCGTGAAAGATAAAATAATACATGCATTGATACCCTTTCGACTAATCCGTAAACAGGGTATCATACGTGTTAGAATTTGGGGATGTAACGTCCTTTTTAGGGTTCCGCACCGGAAGGGTAAAAACGGGACGCTATTACTAAAACTGCACTGTCCGTCTGTCTTCGGTCTACCAGGATGTAATCTCATGCACCGTAATAACTGAAATTTTCACAGATCATGTATTTCTGTTTACGCGCTAACAAGAAATAATAAAAACGGAATAAAATTAATACTTAATTGTTGCTCAGATAATAACAAACGTATTTTTTGCCGTTTGTGTAATAAGGCAACAGATACACGCTTGGAATATTCACAGAATAATTAAATTGTATATAAACTATATAAACTAAAATAAAATAAACTTATATGTGTCATTATCTATAAAAAGGGACCTTATTGTCGATGGCGCTTGTGTCGTTGTTCAAGACGATACAATACAAACGCAACGCAATTCGACGTAAGTTGCCATCGACAATAAGGTCCCTTTTCATAGATAATGACACATATGTTAATTTATGTTAGGTCTCCGGGCATATAACAAATGCGATTTTTTTTACCATTGTTTGTTTGATATTAATAACTACCTATTATGTTTGTCTATCTATCAGCCACGAACGTCCATTGCTGGACATAAGCCTCCCCTAAAACCTATCAGAGAATCCGATTTATGAATATTTTGCATAAGCCTTATTTAAGTTAAAATTCAGATTATCATGTTTCTGAATTGTATGATTTACTGAGTTAATCCTTAAATATATAACTTATGACACACAAAGACGATGATTGAGGATTAACTATACAAAAAGGAATCTATCAGACGAAATTATGCTGTAATTTTTTCGCTTTAAGAAACTTTTTTATACAACGACGGTGGTAAACAAGTACACGGCTCGCCTAATGATGCAAGTCCAGAGGATTTACATGCGCGGGCACTACCCTTTAAGAACCTATACACTCCTTTTTTGAATAACATCATACTAGATCTGATCTTGTAAAAAAATTGTTTTTGAACCCGGGTATGTCCTTAAACTACTAGACTAGACTTACAAATGCCATCAGATATATCGGAGCTGTGGAGGTGGTCACAAATATATAAGCTACGCCGCTATTGTCAAGGCTATAAAGTGCATGTTCAGATATTTGTGACCACCTCTACAGCTCCGATATTTCCGATGGCGGCTGTACGTTCGAGTTTGTTATAAATTGTTTTTGCAGGCTGTAGGTTTGCGGAATTATAGAGAATACTTTGATTCCTATAAACATTTTAACTAATGTTTTCATCTCGCTAGCTCGGATAACACTGTTTTATTATTTAAAAATAGTAAGCAAAGTTGCATTTTACTCACACAAGTGCAAAGAAATTTAAAACAAATTGGTTATTACAAATAGTATTTGCGTAAGCCGGTTAGATGTTCTTTTACTTAATGTTTTGTATTATGAATAATGGTATTAAAAATTAGCATTTTTAATGTCTAGAACAATTCACTTTTCCCTCACAGTAGTGAGGTGACAAATTGTGTTTGGTCCCTCTCGTGCCTTGAAGCTCTCCCAAATAGGACATGCAATACCGGTATTATTAGAATGGACAATTCCGGAATTTCCCATACAACTAAAACCGGTATTGGAAGCCCTACTCCCAACGCTCAAGATTCGCTATGGTCGTGGTTAAATTGTGGAATCTTTAGCCTTGGTCTCAATATTAGCACGAGAAGGTAAGCAACTTTGCTCCCTTGTATAACAAATAACTGTAATTAAAGAAGCTACCTATGTGAAAAAGGAGACATATAAACAAAGGACAACAAACTATTTTTACGAAGGGAAGTAGACATTTTTAGGCAGGGGGCTGTGACTATCCATAAAAAAGTGGAGCGAAAGTCGAAGTCTGTCGACCACTGTTTTAGAACCCAGAGTCGCCTGAAAATGCATTGATGTGGGCAGCAGGGGATTTCAGTCAGGTGTTACCCCAACGTTCCGCGCTAACCCCATGGTATAGAGACCCATAAAAGCGTTACCCCTCGTTAAAAAAAGATTGGATATTGGACATTTACGAGTACAAGGACAAAATAATATAAAATCGTGAAAGATAAAATAATACATGCATTGATACCCTTTCGACTAATCCGTAAACAGGGTATCATACGTGTTAGAATTTGGGGATGTAACGTCCTTTTTAGGGTTCCGCACCGGAAGGGTAAAAACGGGACGCTATTACTAAAACTGCACTGTCCGTCTGTCTTTGGTCTACCAGGATGTAATCTCATGCACCGTAATAACTGAAATTTTCACAGATCATGTATTTCTGTTTACGCGCTAACAAGAAATAATAAAAACGGAATAAAATTAATACTTAATTGTTGCTCAGATAATAACAAACGTATTTTTTGCCGTTTGTGTAATAAGGCAACAGATACACGCTTGGAATATTCACAGAATAATTAAATTGTATATAAACTATATAAACTAAAATAAAATAAACTTATATGTGTCATTATCTATAAAAAGGGACCTTATTGTCGATGGCGCTTGTGTCGTTGTTCAAGACGATACAATACAAACGCAACGCAATTCGACGTAAGTTGCCATCGACAATAAGGTCCCTTTTCATAGATAATGACACATATGTTAATTTATGTTAGGTCTCCGGGCATATAACAAATGCGATTTTTACCATTGTTTGTTTGATATTAATAACTACCTATTATGTTTGTCTATCTATCAGCCACGAACGTCCATTGCTGGACATAAGCCTCCCCTAAAACCTATCAGAGAATCCGATTTATGAATATTTTGCATAAGCCTTATTTAAGTTAAAATTCAGATTATCATGTTTCTGAATTGTATGATTTACTGAGTTAATCCTTAAATATATAACTTATGACACACAAAGACGATGATTGAGGATTAACTATACAAAAAGGAATCTATCAGACGAAATTATGCTGTAATTTTTTCGCTTTAAGAAACTTTTTTATACAACGACGGTGGTAAACAAGTACACGGCTCGCCTAATGATGCAAGTCCAGAGGATTTACATGCGCGGGCACTACCCTTTAAGAACCTATACACTCCTTTTTTGAATAACATCATACTAGATCTGATCTTGTAAAAAAATTGTTTTTGAACCCGGGTATGTCCTTAAACTACGTCCAACAATGAGGCATAGGCAATAGGGCATAGCGATGACCATCACGCTTGAGTCTGGGGCAGCCCAACTGGGGAAGTACCTCCTCCTTACAGAAGACCACAGCCATAATAGCACTGCTACCTTTCAGGTATGTAGTGTTGTGTTCCTGATGGTGAGTAAGGTTCTCAGAGCTCCAACCCGGCAACGCGCTTGTGACGGCCCTGGTTTTGCGGATGCCCATGGGCGATGGTAATTGCTTATCACCAGGCAATCCATCTGCTCGTTTGCCGCCTATGTCATAAAAAAAAAATAATAACGCATCCAGTGTATTCCCACGATATTTCCAGGTCGTCAGCCCACCTTGTAAGGCTTGTAGAGGTCTGCCTCCGCTGCGCCTTCCGGTACATTCGCCATCAAATATATCGGAGCTGTGGAGGTGGTCACAAATATCGGAACAACGGCTCTATTGTTAAGGCGATGAAGTGCATGTTCAGATATTTGTGACCACGTCCACAGCTCCGATATATCCGATGGCGCCTGTACATGGTCTCGAGAACCCTTATGCTCTAACGGTCATCGGTTATACGTACAAGCTACGAAGATAACATAAAAGTATGTTATTGGTAAGGAATTTTTTTATACTTAACTAGACAATTATTCTTTATTTAACCCTTCAGTGTTATTTCGAGTTTAAGAATAACAGAACATTTATTACCTACAAGAGAACCTCTAAAATTATACATTTCTTGTAACTTTTCTTGCGTGGGCTAGACTTACAAATGCCATCAGATATATCGGAGCTGTGGAGGTGGTCACAAATATATAAGCTACGCCGCTATTGTCAAGGCTATAAAGTGCATGTTCAGATATTTATGACCACTTCTACAGCTCCGATATTTCTGCGGCTGTACGTTTGAGTTTGTTATCAATTGTTTTTGTAGGCTGTAGGTTTGCGGAATTATAGGGGATACTTTGATTCCTATTAACATATTAATACAAATTTTGACTAATGTTTTCATCTCGCTAGCTCGGATAACACTGTTATTATTGAAAAACAGTGAGAAAAGTTGCATTTTACTCACACAAGTGCAAAGGAATTGTTTATTACAAATAGTATTTGCGTAAGCCGGTTAGATGTTCTTTTACTTAATGTTTTGTATCATGAATGATGGTATTAAAAATTAACATTTTGAATGTTCTAGAATTCACTTGTCACTCACAGTAGTGAGGTGACAAATTGTGTTTGGTCCCTCTCGTGCCTTGAAGCTCTCCCAAATAGGACATGCAATACCGGTATTATTTGAATGGACAATTCCGGAATTTTCCATAAAACCAAAACCGGTATTGCAAGCCCTACTCCCAACGCTCAGACTCGCTATGCTCGTGGTTAAATTGTGGAATCGCTAGCCTTGGTCTCAATATTAGTACGAGAAGGTAAACACTAACTTTGCTCCCTTGTATAACAATGTGAAAAAGAAGACATATAAACAAAGTACAACAAACTATTTTTACGAAGGGAAGTAGACATTATGTTATGGGGGCTGTTACTATCCATAAAAAAAAGGTGGAGCAAAAGTCGAAGTCTGTCAACCACTGTTTTAGGAGAACCCAGAGTCGCCTGAAAATGCATTGATGTGGGCAGCAGGGGATTCCAGTCAGGTGTGACCCCAACGTTCCGCGCTAACCCTATGGCATGGGGACCCATAAAAGAGTTACCCCTTGTTAAAAAAAGATTGGATATTGGACATTTACGAGTAAAAGGACAAAATAATATAAAATCGTGAAAGATAAAATAATACATGCATTGATACTCTTTCGACTAATCCGTATACAGGGTATCATACGTGCCAGAATTTGGGGCTGTAACGTCCTTTTTAGGGTTACGCACCGGAAGGGTAAAAACGGGACGCTATTACTAAAACTCCACTGTTCGTCTGTGTTCTATCCACCAGACTGTAATCTCATGAACCGTATGAAATTTTCACAGATGATGTATTTCTGTATCCGCGCTAACAAGAAATATTAAAAACGGAATAAAATTAATATTTAATTGTTGCTTCGATAATAACAAACGAAGTTTTTGCCGTTTGTGTAATAAGGCAACAAATCCACGCTTGGAATATTCACAGAATAATTTAATTGTATATTCACTTTATAAACTAAAATAAAATTAACATATAAGTGGTTTCCGGGCATATAACAAATGCGTTTTTTTTTACCATCGTTTGTTTGATATTAATAACCAGATATTATGTTTGTCTATCTTTCAGCCACGAACGTCCATTGCTGGACATAAGCCTCCCCTAAAACCTATTAGAGAATGCGATTTATGAATTTATTGTATAACCCTTTTTTAAGTTATAATTCAAATTATCGTGTTTCTGAATCGTATGATTTATTGAGTTAATCCTTAAATATCTAACTTATGACACACATAGCCTAAGATTGAGGGTTAACTTTAAAAAAATGGAATCTAGTAGACGAAATTATGCTGTAGCTTCGGCGCAGCCCTAACAATCTTATTTTTATACAACAACGGTGGTAAACAAGTACACGGCCCGCCTAATGATGCAAGTCCAGAGGATTTACATGCACGGGCACTACCCTTTGAGAACCTATACACTCCTTTTTTGAATAACCTCATACTAGATCTGATCTTGTAAAAAAATTTTTTTGGACCCGGGTATGTCCTTAACTTACGTCCAACAATGAGAGGTAGGGCACAGCGAAGTACCATCATGCTTGAGTCTGGAGCAGCCCAACTGGGGAAGTACCTCCTCCTTACAGAAGACCACAGCCATAATAGCACTGCTACCTTTCAGGTATGTAGTGTTGTGTTCCTGATGGTGAGTAAGGTTCCCAGAGCTCCAACCCCCCATTAAAGGCCAGCAAGCGCTTGTGACTCATCTGGTGTGCCCATGGGCGACGGTAATTGCTTATCACCAGGCAATTCGTCTACTAGTTTGCCGCCTATGTCATTAAAAAAAAAGGTGCTGGCCCGCGCGACTTCGACTCGCACTTGCCCGATTTTCTTTGTTATAAAAAAACTACTAACACTGTTACATTATCGAGGGGAAAACAAAGAAGGTCTCATTCTGCTCCGATGCCTACGTGGTTATTAAGTATTTTTTCCGGGGAACAGAAACAATAAGCTTGTTACAAGGGAGGCACGTCCGTTGTACGTGTGTCCCGGGGACGTAATGCTCTCACCGTTCCGTACCTACGGCCAGAGACGAGCGGTAGTAACGACTGCAGGCAGCACGTGATGGGCGCGATAGTATCGCGTGGCAATATATATTACCCGTCCTTTTCTAACTATACTATTTTTTTTTTTTTATGACAAAGGTGGCAAACGAGCAGACGGATTGCCTGATGGTAAGCAATTACCGTCGCCCATGGGCACTCGCTACACCAAGGGAGTCACAAGCGCGTTGCCGACCTATAAGTGTGTTGGAGCTCTGGGAACCTTATTCACCATCAGGAACATAACACTACATACCTGAAAGGTAGCAGTGCTATTATAGCTGTGGTCTTCTGTAAGGAGGAGGTACTTCCCCAGTTGGGCTGCTCTAGATTCAAGCGTGATGGTACTTCGCTGTGCCCTACCTCTCATTGTTGGACGTAGTTTAAGGACATACCCGGGTCCAGAAAAAAGAATTCACGAAGGACGGGTAGTCATTGAATAAGTTGCTACTAAATCCGTTGAATTCAGCATCAGAAAGTACCTATTAGGCAATTGAGTGTTGCAAACAATTTAAATAATGTTTTGGATGATGACGGATTCTAATTTCAGATTTGGATTGCATTTTGAATTTTTGAGGTCATTTTTTTGGAGTTGACGGTCCTGGGTATTTAATATTTATACACATAATTTGGAATTTTATTCAATTGGATAGGCAGTTGTTATTTATAAATTTAATAATGATTAATATGGAATAAGTCCATCCATTTAATACATTTAATTGAAATTCCTGGTACATTGTACTAACAGCAACACTCTTAGCTGTACATTGGTGGACCTTATTATATAAGGCATAAGGTCCACCGATGTACAACGTTTCTGTGTGTATCTTAAATGAAACTAAACTACCTACGTACACTCACGTTATAGGCAAAATTAAAAACAAAATACATTGCACAGATTATTTCTCATTGCCCGAGACGACTGGTATACCTGGTGCAAATGTATCAAAAATACTGGCGGCATTGCCACGCTGTACCGCCAGCGATATAAAAGAACAGAAAATTTATAATAGAATTACTTACAAATAAGAGTTTTATTTAAAATCAGTATTATTGTAAATGTAAGTTATTTTGCATTATTTTATTATATTTCTGGGCATTACCAATTGTATAGTGTGATTGGGCACTTTTATCTAAAGAGCTCGGTCAAAATTATTAGGAAAAAAAGTGTCCCAAGATCCTTTCTGCCATTCCGTTACTTTTTCATACATTTTATATGGTGGGAACGGAATTAAAGTAATCAAAAATGTATCAAAATTTGTAAAAATACGTATCATTTTTTTCTAAGGATCGATAAAGTTCTTGATTTGTCAGGATTGAGAAAGCACACAAAAATACCGAAATGGAACGTGAAATGAAATGGCCTATTTCACTTTTACGTAGCACGTCTGTATAACTTGAATCTTCTTAAGGGCTAAAGATGAACAGTCTCTTACATTGACTGATCTTCGTTACTTCGAAATATCTGCGCTTTGAAATATTTACTTAAACTACGTTGTCGTTAGATGAAAAAACTGGCCTTTTTGAAATGGCAAACTGTTAAAGTCCTTCTTGAAGTACTTTTTGAAAATACTTTCTTAGTGTGTTTCCTAGCTCGATTGGAGAGTATTAGGCTGTTGTCACACCTTCGCACTTCAAGCCCAGGCACACTAGATCCGGCTACTGGACAATGTCATTATTATTTTTTCCTTTCTTGCATTGTATTACTGCTTAAAGCTTATGAAATGTATAGAAATTTAATGCATAGTTCGTTTTTCTATAAGTCGCGCTATTTGGGAGCATTTTTGTCTGAACATTCCCGCCTATTTAAAATTTATATGGAATCATCTTGGGGGTATACCTTTTCTAATGAAAAAATAATCTTTGAAATTCGACAAATCCGACAACTTTGTAAAAAAATATGCATGGTAATACTTAAAAATATATGGTTGACGAAACTGGAGACCGAGGAGCTGGCGACTTCCTCGCACAACGTATTACCATTGCGATACCTACAACTAGGAAATGTCACCAGCATACTTGTTACAATGCCTCAAGGCCGTTTTTTAGATTTAATTAGAGCAAGGCAATTAATAAACTGACAAGACCTCCGGATGGTGGCCGAATCTAGATTTCATTGGCGAATTTTAATTTATTACTTTCCTTCACAAGTTAAGAGCGCCCTTTTTGACAGGGTTAGGAGTACAATCTCAATTCTGGTAACACCACCACCGCGGCGTGGGTTTTATTTGCAAATTTTATTCTTCGACGAAAAAATAAAAGTCCTATACCTAGCTTCTTTGCAGTAGAGGAGGAGAAAAGGCTAAATAGGTAAGAAAAATCGGCAATCAAAAAAACAAAATATACCATAAATTCACTCATAGGAAATGCTCCGAAGTCTACGGTTCACAGAACCATTAGTATAATAAGCATCTCAATAGTTATTATTATATTGTAATTATTTGATCATATTTATTAGAAAATAATTATCATCTGTTTTAAAAAAAAACTGTATACGCGTCTTGAGAATTACCTCCGTTTTACATCGTTAAAAAGACAACCTCCTAAACAGCGTAAGCATACGTATTACATATTTATGTTCTCAAACTCAATGTAAATGCGATTCCAAGTTAAATGTCCCCATTTACGCGAAACTGGGTGCAAACAGGAGGGAAGATAAGTGATTTATAATGCGACTTGTAATATCACTCGACTTCGGAACTTTCGCGGGCGCCTCAACAATCTCGTAGGTGTGACATGGGAAACCCTTTTTGCTGTCTCGAAAGTAAGTCGGCATTTACTTTTTATAACTTCTCATTACCGATTCAATTTCACCACCAAATGGGCTCAACGGAAGACCAGTGCTGACTTCTGAAGCCAGCATTACGCTGAGTTGGGTCCATTTCGTGATGTCTTACTTATTCTCCATCTTGTATTCTATTTATTGTATGTATACGTCATGAATAAATGTCTTTTATCTTTATCTTTATCTTTTAATTTCACCAGGGCATTTGCTTATCAATGATTCTTGGTAATTAGGTGATACTGCAGTCGCTGAGCTCATAATGGTGAATTGACCCCAACAAAATCCCACAGATGGGCAGCAGCGTCTGTCGAAACCCAATCTACAGCTACTGCGGTTTCCAACCCGCCTGCCAAGTGGCGACTATGGTAACTACCTCCAATATGATTCAAGTCATATTTATGGGAGGCCTATGTCCAGCAGTGGACTGCATACGGCTGAAATATGTGTGTGTTTAACATGATTACAAGCATCAAAAACTTCTTTACACATCTTTTTTTGGGTTATACACGGATGGCTTAGAATACAAAATGATTAGTGTAATATTTTACCTATATCGCAAAAGGTCTACATCGTAAACAGTCTAGTCTTCGTCGTTTTATTTTTAAGTTAGCGATTTCGACGGAGCCCCGCTATTGCGGGGCTCCTATTCTGTACCGTTTGGCCTTCGGCTATTTGAAGAAAAATAACAAACTTAACCTACCTAGTGATATATGAGTGATATAAATAAGTGGTCATTTTGCGTTCTAGACCATTTGCGATGTAGTCCGTTTGCGATGTAGGCAATATATTACACTAGTCATTTTGCGTTCTAGGCTTTCCGCGAATAACCCCTTTTTTTTATAACAAAGGTGGCAAACGAGCAGACGGATTGCCTGATGGTAAGCAATTACCGTCGCCCATGGGCACTCGCAACACCAAGGGAGTCACAAGCGCGTTGCCGACCTATAAGTGGGTTGGAGCTCTGGGAACCTTATTCACCATCAGGAACACAACACTACATACCTGAATGGTAGCAGTGCTATTATGGCTGTGGTCTTCTGTAAGGATGAGGTACTTCCCCAGTTAAGGTTCTCCAGATTCAAGGGTGATGGTACTTCGCTGTGCCCTACCTCTCATTGTTGGACGTAGTTATCTTTACGCATAATGCCAACAGACCAGTAATTTTGCTTAGCAGGTTTGTGTGTTGTCATGTGTCAATATGCGTAGAGTCTAAACGATTTTTGGCTTGGTTTCCTCGTAATTATTACCGAATTACTGAGTATCACCAAACCAGGGTTTATTCTATAATTTCCAACGTTTACCTGAACATCAACACAATTTGATTTAATTCTTTCAACACGAGAAGCGTTATTGAAAATGTGCCACTTGCACCTGCAGCGCGATGCAATTAATCTTTTTCTAAATGACAGCCATGTTGTGTCGGGATGAAACCTGAAAGTATACGGGATACGTCCATACTGATCCCTGTACCAGGGAAATATGGAGATAGTGAAACATGCAAAGTGCAACTTTTCTGTGGTCATATTCACAGGATGAATATGAGGACTACAGTATGAGGTTTTTCAAAAAAGGAGTGTATAGGTTCTTAAAGGCTTATCATCAGGCGGGCCGTATACTTGTTTGCCACCGTCGTTTTGTAAAAATTACACATTATTTACCATAACTACAAATACTATAAAAGAAAAGATCAAATACAAAAATATGACAACTAGTTAGTTTTTCACCCACATCGTATGATCTTAAAAGAAATTAACTGCTCTGTTAATGATACGCCGGTTATTAAACATTAGTATGTTAATTAATAGCTAATTAAATGATGTTCATTTTGCACGTGCGATAAGACATATATTAAGCTTTATCTAAACTATGGTATAATGCAACATTCACTTTGCGCTCCGGGAAAATGCCAGTTCTCTCGTCGTAAGTTTATGTGACGCTTATGCTAAAAAGGCACCACGTGTGAGTTTTGCATAAAACGCGGATTCTAAGAGAATTCTAGATTGCATCTTTTGCTGAGAATTTGTCGATGTTTTAAATTAGCCTTTTTATGAAATACTGCTAACTCTTTCCCTTAGTATTGTTTGGGTTGCAATATTTTCCACTTGATAGTGGCTGCCAATAAACCATTCTCTCCCTCCTTAGTTCATCCCAATGTTTATTGATTCTACGGTTAATATGGCGGGTTTACTGTCACTTCAGCTTGCTAAGCCGATGAGCTATGTCTTTATTATTTTATTCTTCATTCATGAACAATACATAGATTGTTTTTGAACATTAAATCATAAATTAAAATTATAAAAAATAATGAATTATCCAGTAGCAATAAAAAAAATATATCAAATAATATCACATTACATATACACAATAAATCTATAATATAATTAAAATAAAGTAACGAAAAGTAAAAAATTTAAAAAAAGTAAGTGTCGGTTACCTTCGTTCTCTGACGGATTACCTTGTTCCTTAGCCGAGTTTATTGTCACAAAATTAAGAAATATATTCATTTATTAAAAGTAACAAATATAATAGATAACAAATGTAAATTAATAAAACGCTAAGTCCATAGTAGGGTCCAAGCGCGCACATACTTTTTGCAGAAATCGCAAAGCGTTTGGTTGACGTAACTAGACCAAAGAGCTGGCTGCTTCCTCGCACAACGTATCTGCATTGCGTTACAACGAGGAAACTCTAGTAAGTAGTCATAGTATAATATCCCAAAGCCCTTTAAGATGCAATGTAGAGTAGTTATTGTATTATAATTGTAATTCTCTTTATTCATTTTACATCTTAGGTTAGGTTTTATAACATTTTTATGAAAGTAAAATATAAAAATACATCTAAAACGTATCAAAACAATAAAAACATTATAAAAAACCTAACCTAGAGTGCCGCCGGCAACGGGGCAGGGCCCAGCCTGCCGGTGGTTAGGGCTGCAGAGAGAGGAACCGCCGCGCCGGACTATGCGCGCCGTGTCCAGGATTACCGCCTTCTGAATCTGACCCTTGGTCCAACCACAACCACGTAGCGAGAGTCTATAATTATAATTATGACAAAATACTAAGCGGAATCATACCCTAGCTTCTAGCATAGCTTGACGTCATGTTTACGTCAATGGCACGAAAAGTTCGAGCCCAGCAAATCAACTTGAAATGTGAAGAGTTCATTACATAATACTAACTGACTTAAATGGCCGTGGGCGAGGCATTTGCTCGCAAAATAGCTTTAGGTTATTATTTTGTAAGTAACCGCGTGGGATGCCCTTCACACGAAACGATCTAAACAAAATTGCAGACACACTTTGTTAAAGGTCGTGTGATTGATTTAGTCTAGTCGCTTTGTTTTACACAAATCAATAATATATTGTAACCGACAAAAAACAACAGAAAACTTCTCAAGTAGACGCGTGTATAAAATTACCCATTATATTATTAAACTATTTGGACCCGGGTATGTCCTTAAACTACGTCCAACAATGAGAGGTAGGGCACAGCGAAGTACCATCACGCTTGAGCCCGGAGAAGCCCAAGTACCTCCTCCTTACAGAAGACCACAGCCATGTGACCAATAGCACTGCTACCTTTCAGGTATGTAGTGTTGTGTTCCTGATGATGAGTAAGGTTCTCAGAGCTCCAACCCCCTTAATGGTCGGCAACGCGCTTGTGACTCCCCTGGTGTTACGTGTGCCCATGGGCGACGGTAATTGTTTACCATCAGGCAATCCATCTGCTCGTTTGCCACCTTTTGTCATAAAAAAAAAAATTACAATTTTACGAATGGGCACCTTTGTACCTGGAACGACGCGGGGTGGGCTATTTGAATAGTTTCGTTTATTATTATTTTTATTTAATTTTTCTTGAATTATTCGTTTGTAATTTTAGTGAAGTTGTCTTTGTAAAGTAAATCATAATTACTAAACAGGAAAAAGTAGCACGAGGTGAGTAAAAAATAAAAGCTTACAGTATTAAAAGTATTTACGAAATTTTAATACGAAAAATAATTACTTTATAAGTTTGACTTATTTACAAAGTTATAAGAATTTCAATTATGATCGACACATAGGCAATTAAAATAGTGATAATATTATACAATAACAAATATGTGTCTCCCAATAAGGATCGTCAAACAAAATTTAAATACAAGATAATTATGTACAGTCAGCGTCATATAGTTGACAGCATTTAAAGTAGTCAAATAGTTCGGTACACCATATAAATTCTATGGTGTACCGAACTTTATGGGTGCTTTGGATGCTACCAACTATATGACGCTGACTGTACATACTTAAAAAAACTATTTTTGAAAGTATTTTATTATATTTTGGATACAAAATATTTCTCAAGAAAAAAAGTATAATATATAATAATCAATTAGTTAAAAGTCTGTATGTCAAATTAACGATTGAATAAAAATAACCCACAATCAAAATTTAAATTTCATGACCTCATTAATTGAGTACAGGGGGTTTTCCAACTCCAACCAATGGTTTCTCAAACGACGCCTGAATATTTCGTCATATGGTTCATTTCTCAGTTCGGCAGGTAAGTGCTCGATATAAGTGGGTCCCATGACACGTGGATTCCTTCTTGAAGGGGCCATGCGTCGAGGTACTGATCTCAGGCGTCCTTTTGAACGAAGTAATTTACCTAAGTAAATAAATATTTCGGGACAATCAAGTAAGCCCAATAAGGCTTGTGTTGTAGGTACTAGACGACGATAAATACTTCAATACATAGACAACACCCATGACTCAGGAATAAATATCTGTGCTCATCACACAAATAAATACCCTAATTGGAATTTGAACTCAGGACCATCAGCGTGAAAGGCAGGCTCACTACCTTCTAGGCCAGACCGTTCGTCATTAGGCCAGACCGTTCGTCACTAGGCCAGACCGGTCGTCAAATACCCGGACAGTCAACTTTTGAAAACATGGACAAATTACGCACAAACATAATCAGGTCAAAGAGATGCTGTGAGTAGTGATTCATAGATAGACCCGTCCCTCTTTAATAGTCATATAAAAGACAGGTAGTCTATTTCCCTAAGTGTCGAGGTTTAGGTTATAGGTTTTATACTGTTTTACTGTTTGGTCTATGTCTTTATTTTTGAATCCTGTTTTTGTACATATTCTATCAGTTGTCATTATATTTTTTGCCTTACGGTCGCCTTTTAGTTTTCAGCCCATTGTTTAATACTCTTAAGCTATCGAATTCTCTACACTAAGAGACCCTGCCGTACATATGCTAGGTGCCCAGAGCCATATACTGTGTGTAAGTCTAATACGGGCGAAGAATTCAACCAGACATAGGATTTACCAGTATAATCATTAACCAAAAGGTTTTTCTTTAATTATACCTATTATACGTATGTAATTAATTTTTGTAAAATTTCTGATCAGTAATGTACTGCGAACATTACGCGATATGAGCTTTTGAAACTTTAATGTCAACGAGTGTTTAACTCGAGTGTGTTGCATTACATTGCGGGCCGAATTTTTTTATATGAATAAAATTTTAATTGTACTTCTAAGCAAAAGTTATCTAAATATATTTCTTATGTCCTATCCTACCCTCCGTTAAGAGATTCGCCCGTATAAGACTTACACACTGTATATATTTTTTTGGAATTTAAATAAAATTACTTGGAACAGAAAATAAAGTTTATCAATATATAACTATAGTGATAAACTAGCTGTGCCCCGCGGTGTTATTCGCGGTTTGTTAGGAAAAAAACGTAGCCTATGTGTTAATCCAGGGTGTCAGCTAACTCCATACCAATTTTTTTTAAAATCGCTTCAGCCGTTTAGACGTGAAGAACTATTCACATACTCACAAACTTTCGCCTTTATAATATTAGTGTAGATTCAATTGCAATAGTACATATATGAGTACATGGCATGGTGAAATGGGATTAACTGAGCACGGTTTCTGTTAAAATAATTATCTAATTTTATGTAAAAATATAATTATCTTAATGAGGAACAACGGAAAACCCACAAAGGTATGTGAAAAAACCACCAAAAAGCTGCTAAGCCGCGGAATTATATTTCTTTGTCATTTGGCGAATTTTACCCAGAATGTTTTTGTAATTTACGAAAACCTTACATACCGAACTTTGAGTCCGGGTTTTAGGTAGAAAAATGTGTTACAAATTAATGCTCTTACTGGGATTTGAACCCAGTCCCATCGGCTTAATAGGCAGGGTCACTACCCACTAGCCCAGACCGGTTGTCTTGAAATAAAGTGTCACTTTTAAGTTGCTTGAAATAAAGATTTAATGAATGCCTCCCCCAATGGTTTCCACAACGACCGGGCATGTCACCCAGCTCCATTTTCCCGCGACCTTGATCAGATCGTGTAAGATATTTTTTATTAAAACCGCAAATATCCCACGGCGTGCCCTTATTCAAATTTCAACCCCAAAATGCACGAGCCATTTCGGGCTAATTGCTATTCTAATTGCGCAGCTTTAAAAGGGTTGAAGTAATTTATTTGACAATATACGCGGTGTCGGGAACATGACTGTTTTACAGATGTGCCATTGCGGAGTTTACGTAAAACTTAAAAAAAAAAAATTAAATGTATTCTTACCTTTTTTGCAAGGGGCGCAGCATGAGCCGACCCACAACCTCTGGACCTTATTATATGAGGCATAAATTCTAGTCAGCAGCAGAAGTGACTAAGCTATTGAGGTGTTCAAAATGAGGTCAACACATCTCTATTGTCAAAAGAATAAGAGCGCGTGTAGGTCATTTTGAACACTTCAAACGCTTAGCCACTTTTGCTGCTGACTGTACATATACCAATCGTATTGTACGAAAATAAATAAAACAGAAATATCAGTAAAATATTCTATTCTCTCATATATTTTGTCTCGTTTCACTTGCGTTTTCTATGAACGTTTGTGATCTTAGCTACGAATATGCTACGAGTGTAGCGCTACGTCGTAGCTGATAACATGGACCGCTCTACAGAGAAATCAGAGTTACCTTCGCATTTATAATTTTTTTTTTTTTATGACATAGGCGGCAAACGAGCCGACGGATTGCCTGGTGATAAGCAATTACCGTCGCCCATGGGCACCCGTAACACCAGAGGAGTCACAAGCGCGTTGCCGGCCTTTAAAGGGGGTTGGAGCTCTGGGAACCTTACCCACCATCAGGAACACAACACTGCATACCTGAAAGGTAGCAGTGCTATTATGGCTGTGGTCTTCTGTAAGGAGGAGGTACTTCCCCAGTTGGGCTGCCCCAGAATCAAGCGTGATGGTCATCGCTGTGCCCTACCTCTCATTGTTGGACGTAGTTTAAGGACATACCCGGGTTCAAATCAAACCAGGGCCAAGTCAAATCTAACCTACTTTAAGAACTCAATTTTTTTTAATGACAATTGTTATAGGTATTAAATAAAGCAAAGAAATGTTTAATACTTGTTCATAATGTTATTTTGTTCCTATATGATAATACAAACATATTTGGATTTTGCATAGAATTTGGCACTTTAGATTTTTTGGAGATTTAGATATCCATTCTTTTTGCGGCGAAAGCCAAGCATAATTTTTGTTTTGAACTTGGCTCTCCTTTTTTACATTTATGTTTTTGGTGGAATTATTATACACATAAACTAAACTTTAAAAATTTCGTACGACGTTTCTAGAACGAAATTGTCCTCTTGGGTTCTGAGGTTTATTTCTTACACTGCACAGAAAAATTTAGTTTGGTATCTTTTTTGTTTACCGTGCCTTGAACCTGAGTGTTGGGCGTGCAGTACGCTGTGTGGCGTGTATTTTAAACAAATATAAACATACGTGGGCGACCACGCTGCTCACACCGCTTGTAAGCTCGACGCTACGCTCCCCGCTTCGGGCGTACTCTCGCCCCTTACACTTGAGGCTAAATCCCATTCAAACGATTTACCAATTTGGTGCCATCATGTCGCCCATAAGCTAACATCAAACAATTGTTGTCCAAGAGGCTTCTGTGCTTGGTAAAAAAGAGCAGAAGTGCCATTCAAGATGTACGACACTTTATCGTTTTTCACGGATTCTGTTATTCGCTATTGTTATTCGAGAATGTCATTTGGATTACATGAATGTACACAGTTGAGACAGCGTCTAATAGTTGGTAGCAACCAAAGTAGCCAAATAATAATAATAAATATTTCGGGAATTAGAAAACACCCATGACTCAGGAATAAATATCTGTGCTCATCACACAAATAAATGCCCTGACTGTGATTCAAACCCAGGACCATCAGTTTCATAGGCAGGGTCACTACCCACTAGGCCAGACCGGTTGTCAAATGTACCAGTACAGTTTTTTAAAACATGCAATAAAATACTGTTATTTATGTTCTTTATATTGATTTATGATATGTTCTTTATGTTCTTTATGGTTGATAAGTATCACGCGGCTAAGCGTGGGGTCTGTAATGAAATTTCATACAAAGTTGCAGGCCTAAGCCGGGAAGTGGCTTTTTAAATTTTGATTTCACAGCATAAATTTGACGACCGGTCTGGCCTATTGGGTAGTGACCTTGCCTATGAAGCCGATGGTCTTGGGTTCGATTCCCAGTCGGGGCAATTATTTGTGTGAAGTGCACAGATTCATGTTGCTGAGTCATGGGTGTGTACCCCCAGAGAAATGATAAAAAACTTGTATGGGTGGACAGTCAAATTTCACTTATGTCCCAATTTTATGAAGAAATCTATGATTTATTGGACCGGCATTCCACAAATGATAAATTAATCAACTTCGTCAATGACTATAAATTAGTACTTGATAAGGTGAAGCAGAAAAAACGTAGTCAGTTCATTAATAAAAAGGTTGAATGTTCGGAAAATGTGTGTAAAACGTTATGGGGTATTATTAACACGGAGACCTGTAAGAAAAGCAGAAAACCTAGCCCCATTGAAACCCTTATGTTAGCGAACACCGGATCTAATACCGGTTACATACCCCTAGCTAATCAAATAAATGATTTCTACGTAAATGTCGGCAACTCCTTGAATAGACATACAGATTTAAAGCGGGCATGTTTGTATTTAAATCGAGTCACGAGCTCAATAACGGTGATGGCGGAAATTAGTTTGTTTACGATATCGGAGTTGAAGCAACTTTTAAAGACTATAAAGTCAAAAAATTCAACAGACTATTATGATATATCTGCAGATCTTATAAAAAAATTACCGGATAATGTAATTTATATTTTTTGTGCTATTCTCAACCAGTGTGCTATTTTGGGAGAATATCCCGGCTCTTTAAAAATAGTGAAAGTCAGCCCAGTATATACAGGTAAAGGGTCTAATGAGGAAATAAAAAATTACAGACCAATATCGTTAGTTCCAGCGTTGTCTAAGGTCGTTGAATTAGGAATTTGCAATAGGCTACTAGAATATTTTGAAGGGAATAAGTTAATTCATGAGCATCAGTATGCGTATCGGAAAGGAAAGTCAACTGTTGATGCTACGCGAGCAGTTCACCAGCGTATACTCCGTTACCTGGATGGAAAGAAAATGGTTGCGGCGGTTTTCTGTGACCTATCGCGTGCTTTTGACTCAGTTGATCATGAGATCCTGTTAGTTAAGCTTCAGAGATACGGAGTGTGTGGTAGCTTCTTAAATTTTATAAAATCATTTTTACACAACAGGGGGCAAGTCGTGTCTGTGGACGGGGGCGTGACCAGGTCAACTATGAGGATGCTTGGTGATTATTCTGTTCCCCAGGGGTCAGCGGTAGGAAATTTCCTGTTTCTTGTGATGGTAAATGACCTAATCAGCATGTTTCCTCACGGTGATTTCATTATGTTCGCTGATGATGGATGTGCAATAGTTTCCGGTGACTCGTTTTCTGACCTGAAGGAAAATATCACGCGTACTCTGTCGTCATTGTCAGACTGGTTCAATGCTAATGGATTCATTATAAATCTTGATAAAACATTCATTATACACTTTTGGTTAAGGGGACAATATCCGACCCCACTAAATATTGTTATAGACAATACACTATTGCCACAAGTCCAGGAGACACGGTTCTTGGGTTTCCATTTTGATTCCGGGTTGAAATGGGACACACATATAGATGTGCTTGTTGGTAGGCTGGCTCAAGCATCTTTCGCTCTGTCACGGCTCACCCCTTCACTTTCTCAGGAAACTATTAGGATGGCATACTATGCGTATGTAAACTCTATCATCTTGTATGGTATTGACCTTTATGGTCTTGCGGCCGATAGAGATAGAGTTTTCATATTGCAAAAGAGAGCCATCAGAATACTCGCTGGGGTGCCGCCGTTTACGCCAACAGAGGAGCACTTTAGGAGGCTTAAAATATTAACAGTCCCTTGTATGTTTATTCTAGAAGTTGCCAAATTCATGTGGAAACATAAGGATCATTTTAAAACGCGCCGTCCGGATCAGCGGAGAACTGCTAATGACATGAACCCCGTACCCGCCAGACTAGCGAAAATGTCAAACTCTTTGTGGGTAGTGGGGGTAAAAATTTACAATAAACTGGGATGTGAAATAAAGGATGCACCTTCTTATGAGCAGTATGTTGCCATGATAAAGAAATTTTTATTGGATAAAGTATATTTTAGTCTTAAGGAGTTCTTGAAGGACACACACAATTAGCCTTTCTGACATTTTTATTGAATTTGTAGTTGATTATTATTTTATTTTTATTTTATATTATTTTGTTTGTGAATTTTATTCTTGTAATTTATGTTAATTGTAATTTATTTGTATTTGACATGTGTTTTTATGACATTAAATAATTTGAATTGAATTGAATTGAATTGTTTTATATGTATTTAAGTTTTTATATGTATCTATCTATTATATATATCGTCGTCTTGTATCTCCAACACAAGCCTTAGGTACTGAGCTTACCGTAGGGCTAGGTCGATTTGTTTAAGATTGTCCCAAAATATTTAACTATTTATGTTTACTTATAATGGCATTCAGGTGTATATATTTTTATTTTATTTATTAATTTTACATGTTTGAGAAATACATACATCGGTAAAAAGAGGTTGTTGACCTCATAACCATATAATATATTGTACTCGGCCGTCAACCCCCTTTTTTTTTTAGTTGAATAACAATCTTGATCATCAACAAACATAATGCAATCAACTTAACCCACAAAAATCCCATCATCATGCCATAATATTAAATACTCCCATAACCTAGTTACATTATTATGGTACCCCAAATGCCTAATAAAAGCCTTGACGAGATTAAATTTTGCGAGCACTGCTTGTAGGGAAAAACTTGTCCGAAGGGCACTGAGGTGCCCGGGAAATTAATTGGGTACCCGGGAACCCGGACCCTTGTACTGGAAATCCTTCTATCCCTAAATATTGTCCGGGTAATTTTTCCGGATGTCGGTTATTCTCAAGATTCTGGGAAAATTATGTTATGCGCGGCGGGTATTTTATTGGTATTTTGTAGTGAGTTATTCTGATAAAAATTGGATGAATTCTACTTACAGAGATTAGGTTATTTCTTCACGGTACAAATATCGATGCGCCCAGCATGCCAAAATATGTATATATGGACCTTATCATCTGGATAAGAAAGTACGTATTATTATTTTTCTCATACGTATTGTATGTTAGGTGCGAGTAGTTACGATACCTCGGTGCATGAGGTCCCGGAGAGCACAAACTTTTTGCAGAAATCGCGAAGCGTCTGGTCGATGTAACCTGGCGGCTTCCTCGCACAACGTATCAGCATTGCGATACAACGAGGAAATGCCGCCAGCGTCCTTGGTACAATGCCTCAAAGGCCTTTTTTTAGATTTTATACTGTAACTAGTTAAGTACTTGTAGTTATCATAATACGATTGTAATTTCTGTAAATAAATCTTTGGATGTGGAGCCGAAGGCAACACGCAGATCATTTCAACAATTTGAGACAATAGGCCTGCAAGGCCTGCTCGGTGACATAATATGGTGCGATAACACAATCATTTGTTTATTTCCACGAATGCCATACTAAGTCGGTTAGTCGAAAGTGATGGTTCCTAAGATAAAAAAAGTAAATATGCTACGCTTCACGATCATTGACTTCTTAAATGTTCGCTTTTATTTTTGCCGTTGGTGGTTAAAATAGTTAAAATAATGCTTTTTCAACAAATACCCCCCTACCCTACAAACGGGATCGAGTCTCAAGTGAGAATATGAACGGTAGTAGTGAAAGTAATATTCCACAAACAAAACGTATCAGAAAGAGGATAGATCGCTACGGAGTGTGGTATGACCACCGTTTAATCTGGCAGTACTTCAGTTATTCCGTGGGAGTAGCGCTTGCAGTGCCGAAATGTCGTAATCTCTTGTTTCCCGAACCCGTTTTAAATAGTTGTAATGTGAATGACCATATTTAAATGCAAGCAATTAAGGGTACTGCGGAGCACAAGTCTCCAAACCGCAAGCTCTTTTGAGTTTTGTACTCACAGAAGACGATTTTAGCCGGACGAATATAATATAATAGCACTGCGTCTAGTGCCTAATCTTAGCAATTTTGTAACATTACTTGAAGGCAAGCTTGCTGGAAAATTGTTGGCTCTTCCTGTTTGTCGCGAGCTTAAAGCTTCGCGTAGGAGCTTTCGGCTATATTCTCTTCAATGTTTACAGTAATCACTGAGAGGAGATCATGGAAAATTTTCTGGCCTTATTAGGATTAGTAGAAAGTATAGAAAACGTAAATATTTGGGATGGCTACCAAAACATGTTGAAGTATGTTTTGTAATTATCGCACTTTGACAAATTGGGTTTGTAATACAGGCGAAACATAATTTAAATAAAAAAGATAAAATATTTTTATTTTTCAGTTTAGAACTTATGAACGTCAAAGAAAAATATAAAACCGGTTCCAACCCTACACCTCTGACCCGAGAAGATACCGGCAAGAAAATATGGCGGGACTTATTTTTTCAAAACAGTGATTCATCAAATCTTAAAGTACATAATTATGCGTAGTCCCAAAAGAAAGCATATCAAACAGATTTTTTTTGTATTTTTACAAGATATTACTAAAAATACTAAAATATAAAATAATAATGTATAAACAAATTTTACTTCACAAAACGTACGTACATACTTTGCTTTCTTACTTGAATTATTGTGTCATTTAAATAATTTGGCAGTAAAATAAATGAATCAATGCTAGGCGATTTCTGGTGTGGGCCATGCATGTTTATCTGTCAAATAATCCTCTACTCTGTAATAGCCCTTGGACACCAAAAACTTTTTAAGTAATTCTTAAGTACTGGGAAGAGTAATTTTAAGGCATCATCAGGTAAATTGTTATATAAATGAATACATTTCCCAAAAAAATATTTATACATTTACTTGACTTACAAAACGGAAGGCTTATATCGTGGGTAACCTAAAGAAAGGAGCTAGTTCGGAATAGTTCTCAGCTCCTGACCGACACAAGCCTATTGGATTTTGGAGCAATGAATATTAGTACACCTCAAGTGACGGAGTTCTGTGCCCTATCTTCCAGCCCACTAACATATTGTATGCTTGACGTCCAGCCTTGTTTGAGCGCTCGTCTGCCTGATTGATATATGATGTAGTTAATAGGGTTGCTAAAACTCGATAGTACATTACTATAGAAGCCGGGAAGTAGGGGGTTGCCAGCCGAGTATATGTCGACGGAGTTTTACGAGCTGGACAATCCTTTTTCACGCCAAGGTATGTATAGTGCTTTTCTCAAACATGCAATACATTACTTTGGAAAAATACCATAAATTAAAGTTGACAAGAAAAACTTAAGTGAACCATGATAAATGAAATAGCAAAATTCGTTATTATTTTAAATAGGCGTAGTGGCAGCATATCTTAAAACCACCAATATTTTTTTAATGGCCAATGTCCATGATGATGTGTCACAAATGTATGTGGAATGGCAATTAAAAACAAAGACTTGCCGGCAATAGCCTACATTGTCAACCTTAACGACCTCTCGTGCGTCTCGCCTAGCCAAACCTGCAACCACATACTACGGAGCTAACATATTATAAGGGATATAATGTCAACATTGTAGTGCATGTATGAGAAAAAAAAAATATTTAATAGCCTAGTATAGTCGGTACAGAGGTCAAAAGTTGGCATCAATATATCTGTGTTTACCACGAATATTTCTTCCTGTTTATTCATATTTTTGTTATAATTTTATTTCACCATTTTCGTAATTATCTCCATTTGTAGGTTTTTTTTATGACAAAGGTGGCAAACGAGCAGACGGATTGCTTGATGGTAAGCAATTACCGTCGCTCATGGGCACCCGTAACACCAGGGGAGTCACAAGCGCTTTGCCGGCCTTTAAGGGGGGTTGGAGCTCTGGGAATCTTACTCACCATCAGGAACACAACACTACATACCTGAAAGATAGCAGTGCTATCATGGCTGTGGTCTTCTGTAAGGAAGAGGTACTTGCCCAGTTGGGCTTCTCCAGACTCTAGCGTGATGGTACATCGCTGTGCCCTACCTCTCATTGTTGGGCGTAGTTTAAGGACATACCCGGGTCCGGGTATTAGCTACAAAAAGCACATTGAGCGTTTTTTATTTATTTTTATCTTTGCATTTTTTCTCTCATGCGCCTTCTGACTAGCCTAGATGGCTAAAGTAATTAATTATTACAACTATTAACAGAGTACTAGACTGTTGCCAACCCTAACAGCCCCCCCTCCATCGATGATGGACGGTCCCAGCGCAATTTCATAAATCAATCGCAGCACTGTCTTCGGTGAATGCGCTTTCATCGCCGGCCTGCGCTAATGTATAGAAGATGTGGTCAGCGTAGTGATGGGCACCATATGCTAATACAAATATCGATAGTCCATTAAATAACGTATAATAAACGCAATTTATTGACAGGTCTGGCCTAGTAGGTACTGACTTTGCCTATTATGCAGAAGGTCCTAGGTTCAAATCCCAGTGCTGGGATTGTTTGTGTGATGAGTTCCTGAGTCATGGGTGTTTTATAAGTAGGTTTGTAAGTTTTTGTATGTTATATGTAATGTATTGTTGCTTAAGTCCCCACAACAGAAGCCATTGAGCTTACTGAGGGGCTTTGCCAATTTGCTTAGTGTACGCCTTAGACTTCATTAAATTGTGAAAGAGCATCTACGGTTTAGCTTTGGCTCCGACGGCTAAATACAAACATAGACATAAATTAATTGCAAAAATAACTGTCCCTCACAGCGTAGTTTGCAAATGGTTAAAATTAACATTAACATATGAAAACATTTTTTCACCAATTAAGATTTTCTTTTATAAATTGAATTTTACATGACATTTGTGTGAAGAGTATGTTAAAGTTGAAGTAATTAATTTATTCACCAACGTGAAAACTATCGAATTAAATTAATTTAAGGTTTATAGTCTCAAATAACTAATAAAAGCACATTTTTTTCATTTTCTTGTCAAATGAAAATAATTATAAAATCACAATACCTGTGCCTACGCTATTTACGGTCTCATAGACTGGCCATTTGCTTACCTAATTTTTAATAACATGTCTACAATTCGTAATATTTTAGGCTTGCATATATTCGATATTATCATTCAGTATTTATTTCTGAAACTGTGGATAGTGTGTATATACGAGTATTAGGACTTTTAAAAGCATCATCTTAATTTTTACATTCGGTGAGGTTAGGTTTATTTTATCTTTAAAACATTATGTATTCGAAATATGCATGGAAATGCAATTTATCGATATATCGTTTATTTAATTGCCCCTCTCTATTCAGTAGCGGCCACAGCCGGAGCTAGGCGCACAAACTCAAAGGACCAACAATTGCAACTATGTTGCAAATCTTAATTAAATGCAATAACGTTCACAACTACTTGCTTTAGACTGCTGAAGGGTTTGTAATTAAACAGATATTAAAGACGGAGAAGACCGAAAGACCAGAGTCTGAGGCACAGACTTTGAATCGGACACATTCCTTACATGACTTTGCACACGTCATGAAAAAGCAGTCCTCAGACTGCGAAGACTGTGGTCATGTGACATGATCATATGAAGTCGCTGTTGTTCATCTGTCGGTTACTTCCCTTTGTCGCCTCTAAGGCTCCTCCTCGCAACGCATCCTCGCTCATCTCTGGTGGAAACGCAGCCTAACGACACCAGCGAGAGATGGGGTGGTGCTATTATAGTCAGACGACACCTCAAGGCTGAAATGATGATGCTGATGAAGCATTGTACTCGCATAACTTTTCCAAGCTAATGAAATGCAACAACTAAAACGGATTATTTCGCGTATAGTAATTTAAACTTCATCCATCTGATGACCACGAACGCTGCTAAATGGTTCGAAACGTCACATGCGCGTTGCCTACCCTTTAAGAACCTATATACTCCTTTTTTGAAGAACCTCATACTGAAGTCTCCGGGGACAACCTCGACAGGGAGTTCATTTCACAGCCGGAGTGTTCGTGGGAGGCAATTAATCCGTTTTAGTTGTTTCTGTTCAAGAGTAAATTATTGCGGCAACCGAAGACAATATTTTTATAAGCTGGTAAACTTGATAGACAATTTTTACTTAGGCTTTTCATCTTGATAAAAATAAACCGCACGATATCGAATATCTATAAACCGCACGTCGACGCGTCGAAGTTGCCAACTTGCCCAAAACCTTTCGTAGTTTTATCCGACATGCTACAATTATCCTTCGATTCCGCGCTCCAAGCAAAGTCACATGTAACCTTAGCGATCTCTTATCTAACTAATAACAATATCCCAAAATAGACTTTAATACACTTATGATAAGTATTATAATAGAGTAATGTGTGAAAACTTATGCGAGTTTAGAAAGATGAGTGGTTAAAAGGTGTTTTATTTCGCACCCGAAACTTTGGTCGGTGAAATCGCTTAATGAAATAGTAAAATTAACATGAACCGTTTATTACCTTTCTAATGCGGACTGTTAAGATTGGAATTCGCTTTTTGTTTGTATTTTTTTTTTATGATATAGAAGGCAAACGAGCAGACGGATTGCCTGATGGTAAGCAACTACCGCCGCCCATGGACACTCGCAACACCAGAGGAGTCACAAGTACGTTGCCGGCCTTTAAGATCCCTATACGCTCTTTTCTTGAAGGTTTGGATGTCATATCGGTCCGGAAATACTGCACACGACAATTTATTCCAGAGTATTCCCGAAAATATATAATTTGTGTCTTCAAGGCAAGAGTGAATAGGCTGTTACTGAACCAGCGTACACCCTCGACCTCGTCGACACTTACCATCAAGTGCGCAGGTTAAACGGTGGTCAGTCTTGTTATACAAAAAAAATAATTACACAAATTGACTGAGCCCCACAGTAAGCTCAAGAAGGCTTGTGTTACGGGTTTTCAGCCAACGATACAAATAATATGCAAATACTAGAAAACATCTATGACTTAGGAATAAATATTTGTGTCATCACACAAAAATATGCCTTTAGGATTTACAACCAAGACCGACTTCATGTCGTTGTGTCCTGTATGATGATGATGATGACGTGAAATACGTGTTGAATCTCCTTTGCCAAGTGGAACCATGATATTTTACAGAATGATTGCCAAGTTGTTATACCTAAGTATTAGTAATTATAAGCTATTTATTGCTAGTTACAGGGAGCAGGTGCAAATATTCCCACAAGGGAATTATTGCACAAATTGTCAGGAAAGCATCTAATTGTAAGATTGCACAGAAATTACGTTTATAACAAGTGCAGTTGGTATTATTAAATTAAAAAAAAAACTTAAAAAATTCTTATTAAAACCTTATAATAAGTAGGATTACCTTGCTTATCCTTTTTTAATATCTGCTGAATGCCATGTTGCTGTCTCACACACATATCTAACATGGAAATTCAAAAATAGCTTCCCGGCCTAGGCCTGCCACTTTGTATGAAATTTTATTACAACCTCGTCGTATAGCCACGCCCGAGACGCGATACTTCCGAGCCAGATATAAAGAAAATCATCATCATCGTCATCATCAATCATATCAGCCGATTGACTGGACAAGTTCCACAGGGACCGGTTTTGCGCCACCCGCATCCAGTGGAGTCCCGCATTCTTTACCATGCCAATCCACCTTGTGGGAGGTCTGCTCACGCTGCGCCTTTAGAACATAATGTCAACATTTAATTTGCATGTTTGAGAAAAGTAAGTTAGAAAGACGATTATGAATAAGACGTTAGTCATAAAACCTGTAACAGCTAGGAGTATTAGAGGCGTATTAGAATACATTTCAGCCGTATGCAGTCCACTGCTGGACATAAACCTCCCACAAATATGACTTGTATCATTTTGGGGGTAGTTGCCACAGTCGCCACGCTTGGCAGGCGGGTTGACGACCGCAGTAGCTGTTGGTTGGGTTTCGTCGGACGCTGCTGCCCGTCCGTAGGATTTTCCCCTTTGTTGCCTCTTACGACACCCGCGGGAGGATATGGGGTGCTATTCTAGTCAGCCGGCATCTCACGTCAAATTTACTATTTATTAGAATACTCCTGGTATATTTAAAAACCAGCAGCGTACCTTTAGAGTGGTGAAACCAACCCGCCTGCCGAGCGTGGCAATTATGGGTGAGGGGCACCCATAGCTGAAAGGTATTGGAAAAAGTTAAGTGATTCGCGAACTGAAATATTTAATTTTACTGAAGGAAATAATGAATGTTGTAAATTGAATGGGTTATTTTCATTCGTTGAACGTAAACATATTTAATCTGCGTCGGTTTTTGGGGTCTCACCAGTAGCGGTACACTTTAAAAATAATTTACCTCACTGACTCGGAAAAAACAGTTTTAATTTTAAAAACTTAGGGCAAAGTTTAATTTTATTCCCAAGACTGCAAATATATATTATAAAATTGTGTATTACGAATCGAGTGTTTTTTACTATAGCGGGTAATTTTTTTTATGAATTTTCTTTGAATTATGATATATGTATTTATGATGGATACCAATCATTTTTTATATGGATATGGCAGGTCAAACAAAAAGCTACTCGAATTTCTCATTTCATATTACTACAGAAGCCAGGAAGTAAGGGCTTGCCGGCCGAGTAGGTATATGTAGACTGTTACGAGGACGACAACCCCTTTTCACGCCCAGGTATGTATAGTTCTTTTCTCAAACATGCAATATAAAAGTTAAAAAAAACCTCCAAGAAATAAAAAGTTAAATTTTTAGAAAAAACTAAAAGTAGTACATAAAAATTGATTATTGTTTTTAATAGGCGTAGTGGCAGGTTGTCATAAAACCAACAATATTTTTAGTGGCCAATCTGCAAGATGCTGTCACAAAATTATGATATTCCACAGCATACAGTTAAAAAAAGAGGAAGACAGCCGGCCTTTTAGGACGGCAATGTAACGACCTCTCGTGCCTCTCGCTTAGCCAAACCTACAACCACATACTTTGAAGCCTAATAAAGAACATAACCCGTCTGCCGGAAATAAAATTGAATACCATTTTATTAGGCAGACGTCCGGTTTTTTATCCAATAGCCCAGTAGTTAGTCCATCCTTTCCACCCAATAGCCTAGTACATTCTATATTCCATTATAACTCAATAGTCCTTACACCATGGCGGGTGCTGTCTCTGTGCGCGTCCCATGATACGGACAGGGGCAACATCCGCTTAGTGTACCCCTTACATTTCATTAAATTGTCGAAAGGGCCTCTGCGCGTTGGCTCGATCCGGCTCCGCGTACGCCTCCCAAATGTCCGGAACACCATTGTTCCGTGTACGGAAGAAACATAATATTAACATTGTAATGCATGTTTGAGTAAAAAAAATTCTCGACAAACCCAAAATGCTACGGAACACATTTTTCTTAACTCCGTTCCGACTTAAGCCTTCCTGTACAGGACACTAATTCGACGTTAGAAAAGAAATTCCTTAATTATTGAATAACGAAACGTTTTTCATTTTTTTTCATTAGGGACCGTTTACACTCCGCCCGTTTCGCGGGAAATACGCATTTAGAATTTTAATTTGCAGAAAAATTACCCAAGCTAATTTTGTTTAAGGAAAGTCTACGTACGCGTAAACAAATGCGTTTTTACTCAGTCTAATAATAATTAGACGCTTTACTTTACTATTTTTCTTTGTTTATTTAGTTGCTTTGGTTAAATTTTAAAAGTAACAGTTCTAAATACACAAAAAATAAACCCAACTTTATATATGTACTAAATAATTTTATTCTTTAATACTTAATAAGTACTTTTGGACCATTTAGAACAAATCAATTTCTTAGAACAGGTTATACCTACCTATTCAATTATTTTTGATTTGGTGTCGGTGCCTGAAAAATTCTATGAATTCCCCACGGAATTGACTGAAATTCACATTGTATATTATCTTAACCTAAAATTTTGTAAATGACAATTAAAACAAGTGTAATAATTAGCTGATAAAATAACAGTTTTATATGAATAATATGATAGTAATTAGTCGACTTACAAACATAATAATAAATAACTAATAATATCTAGGTCTGAAGCCGATGATACTGGGTTCAAAGCCCAGTAGGGACATTTATTTGTATGATGAGCACGGATATTTGTTACTGAGTCATGGGTGTTACACTGTGTATTTAAGTATTTGTATATTATATATATTGTTGGCTGAGTACCCACAACACAAGCCTTCATGAGTATACCATGGTGCTCAGTCAATTTTATGATCTGTTTCATATTTTGTAAAATAGTATATATGCTCACGAATAAATAATTATTCTATTATAATTTGTGTACGAATGTCCTTTAATATTTACTATTTATTATACGAAATTTTGCTTGTTGGGTAATGCCCAAGAAGGACAAAATACACACAATGCGACTATAAAAGATGTGGTGGTGGATGTGTGGTAAGTTTATTTATGTATTACATGTGTAATACATAAATAAACTTTACATGTGTAATACATAAATAAACTTTTAACAAAAAATAAACCCGACTTCAAATATGTACTAAAAAGCCACAAATAATTGTTTTTTCTGAATACAAATGCTTGACTTGTCACCGAATATACTAAAATCGTTATACATGTACCTATAAATTTTGAAGAGTTCTCTTAATTCCTCATGGATCCCATCATCAGATCTGAATTCTGGTAACAATGGGAGCAACCTTGAAGTAGATGCTTCCAAACAACTTGAAATCGGTCCATAAATGACGGAGTTCTGAAGTAACACACATAAAAAAAAAACAACACGCCAACCGAATTGATAACCTCCTCCTTTTTTTGAAGTCGGTTAAGAACTATTTTCCATCGGGAAAACTCAGATTTCGATCAAAATGCGACGGCTGTACTGTCAATCAATGACTCTATAATATGGAACTTTATTGTTAAGTGTCAAATGTCAAAGTGAAAAATGATATGACGGCCTGAGCCATAGATATAGCTTCACATGAGCTATGTCAATGACTCAGGCCATTCCTACATCCAAACAGTGGACGAGTAATTGACATAGCTTAGTCAGTTACCTGTATAGTAACATACACCTGTATGCAACCTTGCTTATGTCAGTTATACAGCACTTTAAATACAGTCAACAGAAGTTTCTAAGTGGACCAGGCTGTCTTATTCCCTTAACGACAAAGTCGGACCCAGACCCTTAAAGTACGTCCAACAATGAGAGGTAGGGCGACACAGCGAAGTACCATCGCGCTTGGGTCTGGAGAAACCCAACTGGGGAAGTACCTCTCTTACAGAAGACCACAGCTATAATAGAACTGCTACCTTTCAAGTATGTAGTGTTCTGATCCTGATGGTGAGTAAGGTTCCCAGAGCTCCAACCCCCGTTAAACGCCGGCAACGCGCTTGTGACTCCTGATGTTGCGGGTGCCCATGGGCGACGGTAATTGCTTACCATCAGGCAATCCCAGGCAATCAATCATCAGGGCCAGGTGTCAGAATAACCTTGACACGGTATTATTATTTTAACGATAAAGTTGTGTATAGCATTTTGAACACCTCGTCTGCTTAGCAATTTTTGCTACTGACTGTACTTGCAAGTTTAGATCCATACAACTAATTATATATTTGAGAAAAACATGCACTGACTGACGCTTATCGCTTCAAGTAAGAGTTGTAATGTGAACAATCGTATAACTGCACAATTTTATAAAAAAATTTGTATCTTTTGAAAACACTGTCAATGTGTTCACAAAATCCCGCTGTATAAGGCTGCACTCATGAAATATCCTGCAAGTAATATGACGGGGCGCCAGCCCGCCTACCAATATTCTTTGGCCCGCCCATTTCAATTTCCGCCTCCGACGTATTGGATACGGCCCGATTCAAAAATCATTTTTCATTTATTCAAGATTACTAATTGTTTTGACGTTTCAATTGAATTTTTTAACCAGGTTAAAGTTTAACTTGAGTTTAACGGTCCCTAGTATGTTTATTGTGGAGTTGCGAAGTTCATGTGGAAAAATAAGTATCAATTTAAAACGCGCCATACGGATCAGCGGAGAACTGCTAATGAGAACCCCGTACCCGGCAGACTAGCAAAAATGTCAAACTTTTTGTAGGTAGTGAGTCAAAATATACGGTCAAGGAATTTAATTTCCAACCCATTTAGTACCTTGGCATATTAACAACCAATATAAAAGCCAATAGAGATTTCCGCAAACAGTCACTATGACGAGGTACCAAATGGATCGGAAATTAAATACCTTGACTGTACAATAAGCTGGGCTCTGATATAAAACCACCTGTAATGAGCAGTATGTTGCCAGGATAAAGACATATTTACTGGATAAAGTGTATGAGTTCTTGAAGGACACTAACAATTAGCCTCTATGACATTGTTTTGTAGTTGATTATTATTTTATTTTATAGTTGTTTGTAGGCGTGTGATGCCGGCTGACTAGAATAGCATCACCCCATATCCTCCCGCGGGTGTCGTAAGAGGCGATAAAGGGAAAAATCCTACGGACAGCAGCGTCCGTCGAAACCCAATCTACAGCTACTACGGTCGCCAACCCGCCTGCCAAACGTGGCGACTAAGGTAACTACTACCAAAATGTTACAAGTCATATTTGTGGGAGGCCTATGTCCAGCCGTGGACTGCATACGGCTGAAATGTATTCTAATACGCCTCTAATATTACTGTTACAGGTCTTACGAGTAAATATACGGATTAGTCATAATCGTGTTTCCAACTTACTTTTCTCATACATGCAAATTGACATTATGTTCTGAAGGCGCAGTGTGAGCAACCTCCCACAAGGTGAACCGGCATGGTAAATACTCGTAATGCGGGACTCCACTGGATGCCGGTGGCGCAAACCGGTCCCTGTGGGTCGCAACTACCCCCAAAATGATACAAGTCATATTTGTGGGAGGCCTATGTCCAGCAGTGGACTGCATACGGCTGAAATAAAAGGTTTAATAATTTCATTATTGTAATTTATGACAATTCTTTTATTTGTATATGATATGTGTTTATACGACATTAAATAAATTGAATCGAATTGAGTTCACTGCGGCAATTAGTTTACCTGGGTGGTATGATTAGCAGTAAACCTTGAAACAACGCCGTATGGCTGAATATTAAAATTGTCTTTGCCTTCAACCGCCATTTTTCATGGGTAGGCTCACTATTTATCATACCACCCATTTGGACCCGGGTATGTCCTTAAACTACGTCCAACAATGAGAGGTAGGGCACAGCGTTGACCATCACGCTTGAATCTGGGGCAGCCCAACTGGGGAAGTACCTCCTCCTTACAGAAGACCACAGCCATAATAGCACTGCCACCTTTCAGGTTGTGTTCCTGATGGTGAGTAAGGTTCCCAGAGCTCCAACCCCCCTTAAAGGCCGGCAACGCGTTTGTGACTCCCCTGGTGTTGCGGGTGCCCATGGGCAACGGTAATTGCTTAACACCAGGCAATCCATCTGCTCGTTTGCCGTCTATGTCATAAAAAAAACCCTCGTACTACACGTTCGCAAGGTGTTAAACAAATGTTTTAATATACACGAATGGAGAATTACTCGTGACTTTCCAAGAATAATTAGTTCTCTGTCAACCTACTTCCTCACAATCTTGATCGACCCAGTGAAGTTCGCATTTTATACAGCATGTTGAAAATTAAATTCAACGCTTATTAAACTTTGAAGTTGGGTATTACAGTTCGCGTGCTAGCCCTGTACGTTACTCCGGGCCGGCTGAGTCGAGTGACCAGTAGCCTATTTCTTTACCCTCACATCATTCAGCCGAAGGACCCGGTTACGTCCGTAAACTACGTCCAACAATGAGAGGTAGGGCACAGCGAAGTACCATCACGCTTGAGTCTGGAGAAGCCCAACTGGGGAAGTAGCTCCTCCTTACAGAAGACTACAGCCATAATAGCACTGCTACCTTTCAGGTATGTAGTGTTGTGTTCCTGATGGTGATTAAGGTTCACAGAGCTCCAACAACTTTTAGAGTAGGCACCGCGCATGTGAATCCTCTGGAATTGCAGGCGTCCATAGGCTACGGTGACTGCTTACCGTTAGTCGGGCCGTATGCTTGTTTGCCACCTCCGTTGTATAAAAAAAGGACGTCCATTGCTGGACTCTCTTCCAAAAGAAGTCAAAGTTACCGCTTTTACGCCACCCGCATCCAGCGGATTCCACGTATGGTAAATACTGGATAATATTACTGTTGGGCTCTCAGTTTGAGGCTGTAGGAACATGGAGGGTACCGTAGTAGGTCTGAACAGTGAACCGCCCATAACCAGTAATGTGACACTTTAAACCCAGCCCCTTCATTTTGTAAGCACTTTCTAGGGCGTTACGTGATGTAAGAGTTGCGACGAAAGTTGCGATTACAGTTACGTAACAGTTGCGATAGCTCGCGGTAATTTTTTCAGCCATAAGACGTCCTCTACTGGACATAGGCCATGACTTATATTATCTTTGGAATTTGCCATAGCCACCACGCTTGGCAGGCGGGTTGGCGACCGCAGTAGCTGTGTATCTGTGCTGCTGCTCATCCGTCCATCCGTTCTTTCCTTTTGACATCCGCGGGAGGAGACAAGATGTTTCTATTCTGGTCAGACAGCATCACACGGCAAAACTATTTGTGAATAATTATTATATCTCGGATAGACACCCGGTTTCGCTTTTGTTAAGTCCACCCACATAGTTTTCTTTTAGACAGATAGTTTTTTAACCTTTTCCATGCCATGTCAAACGCACAAGCTTTCGCTCAGACGCCACGTCATCGAAATGTCAAAACTTAAGTTGAACTTTGTGCATGTGCGATGTAGGTCTAAGTTGCTCTGTGGTCCGTGACATATATATCAGTCTTTGGTATAGAAAGTTTAACCTTGTCTGTTTGTGTGAGATTAATATAGGTATACGAGTAATATAGGTAATAATATATAGGTGTTACCGGTCTGGCCTAGTGGGTAGTGACCCTGCCTATGAAGCCGATGGTCCTGGGTTCGATTCCCAGTCAGGGCATTTATTTGTGTGATGAGCACAGATATTTGTTCCTGGGTCACGGGTGTTTTTTATGTACTTAAGTATTTATAAGTATCTATCTATTATATATATCGTCGTCTAGTATCTACAACACAAGCCTTACTGAGCTTACCGTAGGACTAGGTCCATTTGTGTAAGATTGTCCCGAAAAATATTTATTATTATTTTTATATTCGTGTAGAAATATTCTTATATATGAATAACTAATAAAAATAACTAAATAAAATAATACCTATTATGAAGTTGCCATTGAACTTTGTGCATGGGCAAGTAAATCTATTTTGCTCTGTGGTCCGTGACATATATATCAGTCTTTGGCGTTGAATCTGCAGTGCCGATATATCAGTTTTTTGTATAGAAAAGTTAACCTTGTCTGTTTGTGTAAGATTAATATAGGTATATAGGTATTCGTGTAGAAATATTAATATATTTGAATGAATACCTATTATGGAGTTGCCATAATCGTCACGCTGGCAGGCGGGTTAGCGACCGCTGTCCGGGCGTTTTTGTAACTGGGATTCGCAACCAATTGCGCTTAGAGTCGCGCTTAGTTTTTTTGGACCCGGGTATGTCCTTAAACTACGTCCAACAATGAGAGGTAGGGCACAGCGATGACCATCACGCTTGAGTCTGGGGCGGCCCAACTGGGGAAGTACCTCCTCCTTACAGAAGACCACAGCCATAATAGCACTGCTACCTTTCAGGTATGTAGTGTTGTGTTCCTGATGGTGAGTAAGGTTCCCAGAGCTCCAACCCCCCTTAAAGGCCGGCAACGCGCTTGTGACTCCCCTGGTGTTGCGAGTGCCCATGGGCGACGGTAATTGCTTAACACCAGGCAATCCGTCTGTTCGTTTGCCGCCTATGTCATAAAAAAAAAAAAAAAAAAAAATAGAAGTTTACACTCTTTTTTCACAATTTTTATTTCTAGTTCTACTCGGTTTGCCCTTCTGGCGTTTAAAGATACGAGTACCTTACGAACCTAACCTATTGTTGTATAATGACATGGGTTTCCCCAAGAATATTATGTTATTCATTCGCAACTGCAGGTTGTGGAAAAGAGTCAAAACTGATAACAACTAGTGAAACTCTAAAAAAATGGCATGGCATCAGCATTTTTTTTCGTTGTTTTACTATTAGTTAAAAGCTTATGAACGCAAGAATAGAAATGCTGCTAGAATTAACAATGTGAGTAAAACGTTATAACGAGTTCCTCGTTCAGATATAAAACTATCCGTGACCAACTTTACGGTGACGTGTGCTGGGGCAGACTACCCTCCGGAAGACTGCGTTTGTGTGCATAAAGTACACACAGTATTAGTCGTAGACATGGTAATAATAATATTACACTTACACCATGGCGGGTGCTGTCTCTGTGCGCGTCCCATGATACGGACAGGGGCAACATCCGCTTAGTGTACCCCTTACATTTCATTAAATTGTCGAAAGGGCCTCTGCGCGTTGGCTCAATCTGGCTCCGCGTACGCCTCCCAAATGTCCGGAACACCATTGTGTACGGAAGAGACATATTAATTACAAAGATCGAATAGGTGGTCAAATAATACTTTTAATAGGTATAACAGAAATGGCGCCAGTATTTTTAGCCATAGTCTCACGTTGTGATTATTTATAACTTCTAAAAGGCCCTGTACAATATTAAAATTGGCCACCCCAACATTTTCTATCGCGAAGCACACGCTTGGCAGGCGGTATGGCGATCGCAGTATGATCCATCGCTCTAAATCGAGGCTGTTTCTCTTTTATTATGGTCGCAATAATAAGGACAATACCTTTAGGCCTAGCACGAAAGGGATGTGTCAGTATTTCGAGCAGACGTAGACTACCCATCTCTTTTTAATAAACATAGTTAGAAAAGGACGGATAGCCTATCTCGCCGCGAGATACTCCCGCGCCCTTCTTGCGCTCGACCTTATGGGTACAATTGAGCTTGATTTTTAAATGTTTTTGAGTATTTACTCATACTCATACTCATATATTTTATTGCGTTTCATGTGTAAGTACAAAAAGATCTTAATTATAATAGTTATACCCCTGCGAGAGTATAGCAATATCAATTAGAATAATACTGAATGAAACCTAAATCTAATAGATACCTAATAATTACCAGGTAATAGAAACTAACTTGTACAGTTACGAAATTAAAAAATCTTGAACATTGTAGTATTCTTTGCCAATATTTATTTGCCAAGTATTGTTTTCATATTATTTTAATAATATATAATATGTATGTTTGTTTCGTTCTATATATATTTTAAAATCTTACTAAATATAGTGCAAAGGTACCAGTGTGAATCATTTTCATGTTTGAGATTTAACACTCGTCTGCCCTACAATGGTCTCATCGGAAGACCAGCGCTGGCAATTGCTGGCATTATCCTGAGATGAGGCCATTTCATGGCACACGTCGTTTGTGTACCTAATGTGTTTTTTTTTTGTTATTATTATGTGTGTGTGTGTCATGAATAAATGTTTCTATCTATCTAATATCAATGCAGCACCTAGTGGACACGCCATCTGTGGCGCTGAGGAAAGTGGATCAAACTCTCGTGCATTTATAATATTAGTTTAGATAACGCTCGAATATTTTTATAAAGTTGGTCTAACGGATTTTACCACAGTGGCCTAGTTGGCTAGTATTTGCCTAGTATCCGACCGAATCGGTTGCGACTGTGCATGTTTTGGATGAAAATTCGGTTTCGGCCAAAAAAAAGTCGATTATACGGTTTTAAGCTAACATGGTCACATGGTTTTGGACCCGGGTATGTCCTTAAACTACGTCCAACAATGAGAGGTAGGGCACAGCGATGACCATCACGCTTGAGTCTGGGGCAGCCCAACTGAGGAAGTACCTCCTCCTTATAGAAGACCACAGCCATAATAGCACTGCTACCTTTCAGGTATGTAGTGTTGTGTTCCTGATGGTGAGTACGGTTCCGAGCTCCAACCCCCTGTAAAGGCCGGCAACCGCTTGTGACTCCCCTGGTGTTACGGGTGCCCATGGGCGACGGTAATTGCTTACCACCAGGCGACTGCTCGTTTGCCGCCTATGTCATATAAAAAAAATGGTCGTTCATATTACAATTATTACTCCCGACTAGGAGTCTTCTATATATATTTTCGTCTAGTACCTACAACACAAGCCTTACTGAGCTTACCGTAGGACTAAGCGATTTGTGTCAGATTGTCCCGTTGTATTTATATTTATTTATTAAATACTTAAACACATATATAAAACACCCAGGAACAAATAATACCTACGCTCTTATGTCTCGAAACAGTGAAAGATTTCTTAGTCGATTTTAATACATCTATAGGTATAATACTCTAGGCTTCGGTTTCGGCCGAAACTAGATTCAAAACCGAACCCTCGGTTTCAGTTTCGGTTTCGGCAAAAAGCGTGTTTCGGTCGGACACTATATTTTCCTAGTTTTAGACATTTATTAATATTTCTGTTTTTAGAAATATATTTGCGACGTTTAGCAGGAATTGAGGTCAGCTGTCGGAAATATCTCACTTAGTTTTGTTTATTGAATTAACCAACTTCAAAAAAAGGAGGAGGTTATTATATTCTAGTGAGTGCGAATCGAAAACTTAGTTTTGTCCGTTAACTGGGACCTGAAATCCTGATAAACGGCAACTTCCTTAAGAGCGGCGGTAATCGCCAACTCGCCTTATAAGCGTGGTCAATGAGTTGAAGATACTATAAGATGAAATAAACAATAGATAGATACATATAAATAATTTAAATACATAGCGTCCATAACCCAAGAACAGGACAATAGTACATTGTGCAACGAGGATGGTAAGTAAGGTATAGTAAACGCGAGTCTATTAGAAGCCCGACGACGAAGTCGGAGGGCTTTTAATGACTCAAGTTTGTTATACACTGACCACCCGTGGTACATACAATGTTTTTCATCACATTTGCGAGGAAATAAAATAAATTCGTGGGTAAAATATTAGTTACTAGTGTAGTGTAGTTTTACCTATCAGACCGCATCCACTTTAAAAGATTGTCAACAATGTCAACTTTGTTCAATGTCTTCCACAGATAATGTTAACAACTGCGTTTTGCTTTCGAAGTTGATAGATCATCCTGCCAAATAGTATCAATTTTATCAAAATCAAATAGAAAACAACTATTTTTAATAAATACTGAACATTCGGCACATTCGGAACATCGGCTATAACTGCTCTGTACTCTCGCAAGTAACAACGCCATTGACGAGCAAGTGTGATGAAAACATAATTATGTCCTTGATAGGATTCGAACCCAGGACCATCTGCTTTACAGGTAGAGACACTACTGACAAGTACTCATCATCATCATCATCATCACATCAGCTTATTTTTTTTATGACATAGGCGGCAAACGAGCAGACGGATTGCCTGGTGGTAAGCAATTACCGTCGCCTATGGGCACCCGCAATACCAGATGAGTCACAAGCGCGTTGCCGGACTTTAAGGAGCTGTAGCTCTGGGAACCTTACTCACCATCAGGAACACAGCACTACATACCTGAAAGGTAGCAGTGCTATTACGGCTGCCTCAGATTCAAGCGTGATGGTCATCGCTGTGCCCTACCTCTCATTGTTGGACGTAGTTCATACCCGGGTCCAAGATCAGCTGATCTACGTTCACTGCTGGACATAGGCCTCCCTCAAAGCGTCTCACGACGCCCGGTTTTCCAGTAGATTCTTCAGAGAGATCTTAACCAGGTCGTCGGTCTACATAATAGGGGGAAAATCTGATCCAAAATGTCAAAAAGTGATAGACGATCATACTTAACTTTTCTCGTGGGACCAATATTAAATCCGCGAAAAAAAAACTGTTACTCCGGACTTCATTGCGAGTTAATGTATCAGGCAGCAAAATTTTTTTGGCGATTTAAATATTGGTTCTTTTTTTTTTATGAGATAAGGTGGCAAACGAGCAGACGGACCGCCCGATAGCAAGCAACTACCGCCGCCCATGGGCACCCGCAACACCAGGGGAGTCACAAGCGCGTTGCCGACCTTTAAGGGGGGTTGGAGCTCTGGGAACCTTACTCACCATCAGGAACACAGCACTACATACCTGAAAGGTAACAGTGCTGTTATGGCTGTGGTCTTCTGTAAGGAGGAGGTACTTCCCCAGTCGGGCTTCTCCAGACTCAAGCGTGATGGTACTTCACTGTGCCCTACCTCTCATTGTCGGACGTAGTTTAAGGACATACCCGGGTCCCGGATTCCATGGGAAAAGTTGTTAAGTACGATCGTCTTTATCAATTTTTGACATTTTGGATCACGACCCAAAACTCATCCTGTATAGTTAAATATTGCAATTGTACAATAACTTTTATATAATATTTGAACCATTTTCCGCTCGGTTTATATATTTCCCCAACAAATGAAAAGCTTAATGAGGCCGTCTGTGTATTCAATTTCCGACCTGCACCGCGGTCTATAAATAATAAAATAACGAAAAAAGTTACAAACAAAACCTAACCATAAATTGCGCTGTATGAGTTTTAGGGTTTTTAATCGTGTTTGGAAAATTAATTTATGGCCCCGCGATACGCATCGATTTCGTAGCCAGTTCCGGAAACTTTTTGATGTATGTTATTTAGACAAACAGAAATAACCAACGGCATTATGCTCCTCGTTACGAAGTGAAACATAAATAAATAAATATTTAGGGACAATCTTACACAAATTGACTTAATCCTACGGTAAGGCTTCTGTTGTAGGTACTAGACGACGATATACAGCTATAATAGTATGGGAAGTTTTTTTTAACTGATTTTTCGGTTGTGACCCCATAGTAAAAGTTGATCGTAATCACAAATAGATTCAGAAAACATAACTTTGTATCACCATTTTGATATCACCTTGCATATAATAGATAGATACATATAAATACTTAAATACATAGAAAACACCCTCAGGAACAAATACCTGTGCTCATCACACAAATAAATGCCCTGACTGGGATTCGAACCGAGGACCATTGCATCGGCTTCATAGGCAGGGTACCCACTAGGCCATACTGGTCGACAAATAATAATAATATAATAATGTTTTTTCCTAACTAGTGCGTAAAAAGTGCACTTTTCGCACGCTTCGCGTGCGTAAATTTCACTTTTTAAGGCAGTTGCTATGAAAAATTAGGTTCGATACTTATGTAAAAACTTCTTTAAGACTCGGATGATTGTCACCCTCGTTTCACTAGGGCTCCAACTTTCACCATCGTCGAAAAAAAATTTTTTTTCACTAGTATCGAAATGTACTATTATTGTTTTGATACGTTTTAGATCTATTTTTATATTTTACTTTGATAAAAATGTTATAAAAATCTAGCCTAAGATACGAAATGAATAAAGAAAAATAATATTCTACAACATTTATTTGACGTAGTAATTTGTAAATGTATATTAAAAAGATATAATTTAAAATACAAAGATCAAAAAAGCAAAAACAATTAATTATGATCCAATTGCAATCAGGGCCCTAAACCCGGTAATAGTCATAGTGTTAATGTGCTCACCATCTGTTGCCTCCCTCTAAGGGTCTATAATACCTACCGTATTAACCATTATCTGAAGATCCCTGGTAAAGTATAGTTATTATATAAATCCGGGACACTATTATATTGGGTATGTGCTATTGGAATGTAGGGGCAAAATGTCTCAGATAATCAGCGAGACTAATAAGTGCGCCATTCTTTGCTTTAAATTGTGTGTCGTTAAGGGGAAGTTTAAGTCGAAAAACTATTAATAGAAAACTCCCGTGAGACTCAGACATACTAGAAATATATAAACGGGTCACTCACGTATCTTAAGGTCGAAAACCGCTCGACATATGTTTCGGTCCAATTCGTGAACCATAATCATGAGCTCTGTGCCGCACCGTCGCTGGCGGCGGCCCTTGGAGAAAGTTCTCGAGCGGTTTTCGACCTTAAGATACGTGAGTGACCCTTTTATATATATTTCTAGTATGTCGAAAAACTATGTTCTATAATCGTCTGTTTTATATAAATAGTAATTATGTGCTTGCGAATAAATAATGTTTCTATTCTATTCAATCGACGGGCAGCATCCGCGCCTATCAAATGTAGTTTTTTTTGTACACAAGACTGACCAGCGTTTAACCATTTTGCCGTAGTTTTGCTAAGTGATGTGTTGTATAAGTATGATATTGCTCTTTTGAAATAAATGAATTATTTCATGAGTAATTATCGCGGCAACCGAAGAAAATATTACTGCCTTTTGTTATCTATAAATAAAAGAAAAGGATTTATTTAAGCACTTGCTTGCAAACATAATAAACACAAAAAAATTAAACGAATAGACGTAAAATATCTATAAATAAATGTTCATTACTTTCATTCTTAATTTAAGTTCTTTACTTATTTGGTAAAACAACAACCAATAAAACAAACATTTTATTTAAAAAAAAAAACACATTATTATTTGTTAGTTCAAAATGACGACCTACTATTTTTTCGTTCCGAACTCGAAAAATACTCATCTGACGTTTTTGTTTCGTGTTTATTATTGCGGTTAAATAAAATTTACTACCTTTTATTTCTTTATTTTAACCCAAATTAATTTAACAACTCCGCATTTAATTTCAAATTCAAAAGCAACCTTGACTTGAATAAATAAAAGAGAGAAATTAAGTGTAAATATTTAAAGAAAAATTAAGTTATAATATCTGTATTTTTTTTGTAATTAACATTATTTAAACATAAAATCTCTCAAATCTTCTTTAGTTAAATTGTAAATAGATTGAAAATAAACTTAATCAATAAGAAATGAAACTAAAAATCTAAGTTTTAAAGTAGGTGTGGTATTGTCACAAGGATGCTGGCATGCTGGCAGCATTACCCCGCTGTATCACAACGCTTAGATGTTGGGCGAGGAAACTGCCAGCTCTTTTTATCCTCAGTAGCGTTAATCAGCCACTTAGCCTACTCTTTAATGTTTGTTAGACCGTTTATGTATAGTGTAGTAGAATAACAATTATACTTTATATAATACTTTTTGCAGAAATCGCGAAGCGTCCAACGAACTAGTAATACTATAGAAATCTAACTCGAGCTCAAAAATGACCCCACGGCTAGTGTGCTGCGAACGATCGACTGAGCCATGGCGGAGTTTGACAGCTTTAGTAGTACAGAAGCTTTCCATGACATAAGATGTCAACTAATATAAAATTGTTAAATTAAAAAAACCATATAAAATGCCTTCTTCTGCGGTAAAATAGTAGCTAAATAACTCCACAAAAATACAAGAAAATCGATGGGATCCATTGGATTGTGTAAGTTTAATCCTGAAGATGATAAACAATTATTGAAAGTAACATGTTGATGTATAGACTAATACGCTGAACCAAATGTCGTAACTCTATACTAGTCTTATAATGACTTATGCCTTTATGATGCTGAGTGACAGAATGCGGATAATGTTATGCAACATTTCTACTAGTAAGTAAACTATTAATTTTATTTTCAAGTAACGAACAATTCCTATTATTTGCTTTTATTTAAAAATGCAAATACCTACGCTATAAATGTGCTGCTGATAAACGTTTCGTCATAATCATTCTAATTTCCTGGAGACCGCGGAAACAATTTATTATTTATTAAAAATTATATTTTTCACGGAATTGTCATTGCATATTACAGATGTCCTCTTTGTAAAAAGTTCTCATCTTCTTTTCTAATTCTGAAAGCGTGTCAGCTTCTTAGTGAGTTCTTCACGACTCTGTGTACTGCGAAAGTCGATGAGCGAAATTTCGTTATTTGTGTCACTATCAATTGAATATTGCAAGAAAGAAAAAGATGAATATAGACTCAGTAGTCGTCTATTGTTGGCAAAGTGCCTTGACGTCCCAAAGTTCAGTACTCCACGTCGATGTTGTTAATCTGTTGCCTAGTAAACAAAACAAAACAACAACAGCTTATTCTTATGGTGACAGTTTGCTATACCATATTGAACCTTAGGTAGGATGGAAATCATACTTCCTGTACTCACATTATTACGATTATTCCAAAATACATATGTACTACACATTAATATTATGTTTCAACTTTTGATAATAACGATAAACGGGACTTAGTCGCGCAAAGACTTACGGAAATTCACCTCCGATATTCCAGAGCTACATTACTCCGTGGTACCTACTGGAGAAAGACTGAGGCAATGTCGTAACGCAAAATCGTGGGAGTGTTCTCCAATACGTCATTAGCATTACTATACCTTCTTATAAAATTATGGACAAACGTAATCTTAATAGCAAAATCGTGCCAGAATAATACTTATATAAATTGGTTCCATCTCTGTTAGTATCATCCCCGTAAGTTTGACAACGCCATAATATTGTAACGTCGCGCATGAGGTTTGACGCTTAAAACTTTTATTAACCAATCACAACTTTTTTATAATAGCGCGAAATTGTCTATTGGATAAACTCCAAGCTGCTCTGACATATTCATGAAGAGGGGATAGTGTCAGTGTCAGCCCGCCTGGGGTCATTTTTGGAAGGCATTTTTGTATGGAGAGCTGTGTCTATATATATTCAGTCACCGGAAGCGTCTAGTTGATGTAACTGGTGACCGAAGAGCTGGCGGTTTCCTCACACAAGGTATCAGCAATGCAATAAAAAGAGGAAATACCGCCAGCATCCTTGTAACAATACCACTGGGGCCTACTTTAAACTTAGATTTTTAGTTTAACTTATTTTAATTTATTTTTATTTTTAAGCTATTGCAATGCCTCAAGAGGCTTTTCTAGTTTTAATGTTGTAAGTAGTTAAGTACCAAAATATTTTAATTAGTTTATTTTATATTTTAATTTTAAAGACATGTAATTATAATTTTTGTCACATATAAAACTAAAGGCGATGTATAGACGTAAGACGGACACATTTAATCTTCCCCTTAATAGTGTAGCAGTATTCGGCGCACGTCGCCGGCAGCTTGAGAAATAGTGTCTTATAATGTTTCATAATGCGCCCTGCACCCATTTCTCACTGCACTGGGGGACAAATTACTTTACATGCTAATTTTATTGGCACCTTGTCACACTGTGATTGGCTGAGATGGAGTTTTATATACATAGTTTTAATAGCGTAATTTTTGTGATCTAACCGAACAATTTGGTAGTAATGTATCTGTCGTTGGCGGCGCATTTACTTTTTTTTCTCTAGTTCAATAGTTGTAATTCGATCTTACACTCAAATTCAGTTGAGACCGCTTTTTGACGCAGGGAAAACCACGTGACTATAGTAAGGGGTATGTGAGCCTCTCCATAAGGGAGAGGAATACCTACCAAAAACCCTGCAGCGTTTCCATCTTTGCCGATTACTGGAAATGACATAGTGTCGCAAGTATCTGACCACAACGTCTCCTTGGCGTCCTGGTCGGATCAGACCACTTCAACCAATCTCGCTAGAAGCGTAATCTCAGTATTCCAGTAGTACACATCAAGTCTGGTGCGGAAGGGACCTAGATTTTCCCCAGGCTACCTTCGCCCACACAGTCCGGTCGCTCTTAAGCCGCACGACTTAGAGACTAAGTAGGTTAAAAGGAAGTTAAAAAAAATATGGGTATTTTGGCTACAGCCCCGGAAGTCGACAATCATCGCTCACTGAAGTTTGGCACCAAAAGTTTTTGTTGAAATTACGATTTTAATTCTAAAAAATTTAAATATGTTGCTCTTATTTCTAAAATGCCAATTGTTTTTTCTGACCGAGTTTAAAACTGATAAATAAACGTCCGAATGCTCGACAGCATCCCAATAGATGCCACTTTCAATATTAAGTCATTGTCAATAAAGGTGGCAGAAGGGAATTGTCGAGCGCTGGTTAGTATAATTATAGTGTAGTGTAGTTTTGACGACCGGTCTGGCCTAGTGGGTAGTGACCCTGCCTATGAAGCCGATGGTCCTGGGTTCGATTCCCAGTCAGGGCATTTATTTGTGATGAGCACAATATTTGTTCCTGAGTCATGGCTGTTTTCTACGTATTTAAGTATTTATATGTATCTATTTATTGTATATATCGTCGTCTAGTACCTACAACACAAGCCTTACTGAGCTTACCGTAGGACTAGGTCGATTTGTGTAAGATTGGCCCAAAACATTTATTTATTTATTTAAATATTTATTATTTATTATAGTCAGCGTCAAATAGTGAGTGGCAACCCAAATGGTCAAATATATCGATACAGAACTTTATTTATATTGTAGTTAGGATGTGTTACGATGTATTTGGCCATACAGACTGCACTAACTATATGATTCTGACTGTACCTTAGAGGCGAGTGCACGATTCCCGAAAATTGCCTCCCGAAACTCGAAAATCAAATGCAAATATCAAATTCAATTTGATTTTTTCCACATTTTTCACCGATTTTCACGATAGACATGGCAGCAGTTTGAAAGATGACCGGAGATTGCAGGGATACTGACAATTAGAATTCCAAAGAGTAGTTCAGGAAATTTATTTTCTCGGAAAGTAGAAACGCTTTGCAAGGAAAGTATTATTTGTTGAACTGGTTGGTTCTAAGAATTTTTATTGTAATATATTTTGCGTAAAAGCTCAATAGGAGCCAGGTTTTGAGCATGCGATTTGCAATCCTGAGGTAGTACGTTCAAAACCAGGCTCGTACCAATGCTTTTCAGTGAAAGAAAATATCGTGAGGAATCCGTACTAATCCCAATAAAGTCTTAACCTCTGGATTGGAAGGTCAGATGGCAGTCGCTTTAGTAAAACCCGTGCATACGCAAATTCCTGGGGTTAGTTGCGGGGCTCAGGCTCCCAGGAGCCGTGGCAAAATGTCGGGAACGAGGATGATGATGATGATAATTTTGAAGTTTCGGACCCGGGTATGTCCTTAAACTACGTCCAACAATGAGACGTAGGGCACAGCGAAGTACCATCACGCGTGAGTCCGGAGAAGCCCAACTGGGGAAGTACCTCCTCCTTACAGAAGACCACAGCCATAATAGCACTGCTACCTTTCAGGTATGTAGTGTTGTGTTCCTGGTGGTGAGTAAGGTTCCCAGAGCTCCAACCCCCCTTAAAGGCCGGCAACGCGCTTGTGACTCCCCTGGTGTTGTGGGTGCCCATGGGCGACGGTAATTGCTTACCATCAGGCAATCCGTCTGCTAGTTTGCCACCTTTTGTCATAAAAAAAAAATATTTTTGAGATAATCATAAATTTATGGGCGGGTCGACCGCAGTAAATTATACATTTGTTGCAGATAAATTTGTGTTTTAAGAGTTCACCTCCACAGCTCCGATATATCTTTATTGCTCATAAGAAAACCTTAATTTACAAAAGGCGGACTAAATGCCATGAGGCATTCTATACCAGTCAACCTTGGGCAAAACAGAAAAGATTATTATAGACTATTGAGTTTTATTAAATCTAAAACGTACCAGGCTATTGGGTGGAAAGTATAGACTAGCTACTGGGCTATTGCATAAAAACCGGACGCCTGCCTAATAAAATGGCATATTTTTGGACCCGGGTATGTCTTGAAACTACGTCCAACAATGAGTGGTAGGGCACAGCGTTGACCATCACGCTTGAGTCTGGGGCAGCCCAACTGGGGAAGTACCTCCTCCTTACAGAAGACCACAGCCATAATAGCACTGCCACCTTTCAGGTATGTAGTGTTGTGTTCCTGATGGTGAGTAAGGTTCCCAGAGCTCCAACCCTTGTGACTCCCCTGGTGTTGCGGGTGCCCATGGGCGACGGTAATTGCTTAAAACCAGGCAATCCGTCTGTTTGTTTGCCGCCTAAATCATAAAAAAAATATATAATTTTATTTCCAGCGAGATGGGCCGCCAGAAAAAGCGACATCAAAGATGGCTTAAGGGCAACACAAGACATGTAATTAAGTTACTTTTGACTATGAATTGTTGAGTTCAGCCAAACCAAACAGCAGGACTTACCGCCCTAAGCAAGTTATGTGCTGTTCCAAGAGTTATGAGTCTTAACTCGCTGTTTGCCAAACACAGGTAAAGTTAGCTACAGGATATATTGTTGATAAACTTAACTCACGTTCTCAACTTTGTATAGTCCAGATATATCCGAGCGTCCAACATGGTCACAAGTATTTGAACAACGCCTCTAATGTCTAAGCGATAAAGCACATGTTTGGATGTTTTTGAGTGCCTAGGCCGTTCTCATATGTTTAATGGTACAAGTTTAATTGGTACAACAATGTTGAGCTGCTTTTGGGGTGACTTAGTAAAACGCAGGTTAGATTTTATCTCTTTTTGACTAATGATAATATCAATATGAAGAATAGGGTTGGAATTAGGTATGGTGGGTCGATTTGTGTCATAAATGTCGTTAAGGTTCCACCTTCGGAGGAAAACTACATTTTATTTGCGTCATACATACCATTTCGTGTTCATAATGGCTGACCAAACCATAACTGCAGTGCATATACCGGGTGTGGCCTGTAATAGGAGCATTAACTTTAGGCATAGTTTTTACACCACAAACGTAGCAACTTTTGTTCTACGACTTTTGAAAATGACTTATAGTTTAATAAATACTAATAATAAACGATTTTCCAAGCAAGCAATGTATTGCGAAAACTTTGAAGTTTGTAGGCTGACAGTAAACGTCAACTAGACTATTGGATGCTGTTCATTGAAATTACTATTTAGTTTGTTCGAAAAAATCACAAGTAATAAATTACCCAATTATTTAAAGTTGTAGAACAAATGTTGTTACGTTCGTGGTGTAGAAGCGATCCCTAATTTTTTTGCTCCTATTACAGGCCGCACCCGGTATGCACAAATATCGATCACATGAGAGACAAAAACAAAATGTTTTTGTAATAATACGTTTTTGTCTAACTCGGAAAGCCATTTTTTATTCCACTTTAGTCACAAAAGTGCAAAGTAATGTACAAATTGTGTAAATATTACGAATCTAGTGTTTTTTGGACGTTACCTGATTGGATGGACTTTTAAATTAATAATTAATATTATAATATGATTTGATTATAATTATTAATATGATTATAAATGATTAATCAAATTTTGTATATTTTTAAATTTTATTTTACTGTGCAGCTTTTGTAAAAAATTTGTACTTCACTCGACGGCAAAGTTTCCCTTCGTTTCTTTAAACCCTCCCAACGCTTCTTGCACGACATGTTGTTTAATTTTGTACTCTTTCGCTAGCGTGGTTCTCAATATTACCACGACTTGGGAAGGAACTGACGTCATCGGGTGGGTGGCAGGGCGCGGCGTGCAGCGTAAAAATTAAACAAATGAAAATATATGGATGTGCCCGCAGGACGCTTGTATGTAATCTCTCGGGAGCTTAACGCTATGCTGCACGCTCCGCCGATCGATCCGCTTCGACAACAGCCGCCATATCAGTTCCCAGATCTCCAACCCTCCTGACTCTCCTGGTGTTGTGCCCATGCTCGGCGGTAACTGCTTACCATCAAGCAATCCGTCTGCTCGTTTGCCATTTTTGTTATAAAAAAGCTAGAACATGCACTTGACAATAGAGGCGTTGGCTAGATATTTGTGACCAGCTTCGATATATCTGATGGCAACTGTACCCACTCGGGCCACGACGGAGCGCGGCGTTGTAGCCAAACCATGACGGTATAGCCGTGAACATCAGATTATTATAATCGGATTACAGAAACGTGATCACTAAACTCGCGTTACACTCCAGATTTATGTTCGCATTAGATTAGATTAATCTAGCCTACAATAAATACGGGAAGCCGCAAATCAAGCTTGGATAATATTACGTTCATCGTTTAACTCGAATTTCGTAAGGCTACAATTATTATATTGTTAAATGTAGAGTCAACGCAAGAAGCATCTCTATGAGATTGAGAGGGAAAAAAAATAATGTCATTAATTAAATTATTAACTAATGTAAAAGCGGGCGCAGCAGTGGAAAGCTCTGAAATTTTTAAATGTTACAAATATAAGATCCTGGGCCCTGGGATCGAGAGTACTATTTTGTACTGTTTGGCGTAGAAACACTAGGTACATAGGCGCCCAGGCGTCACCTCAAGGGCCTTTTACAAGGGTACATTTAATGTAGTAAATAGTAATTAAGTACTCGTAACATTGGAATTATTGTAAATAAAGATCTTATGTTTAAGATCTTATGTGTCTATCATAATTACTAAATCTACTATCGACGGCACTTCTAAGAACAGGTTTCGCTATCTCTCATAGTTTCTGACTTCTCCATACTGACCCATTTGCATTGATCGCGTTGGCTGAGTACTCACAACACAAGCCTTCTTGAGCTTACCGTGGGGCTCAGTCAATATGTGTAAGGATGTACTGTAATATTTATTTATTGATATTTATCCAGGGCTATTATTTATCAACATATTGCTCGCATACATACGTTTTTAAAACAATTTATAAGGAATTAAACCATAAACATATAAACATTACTGTTTCATATCCGTTAATATACACGCCAAGATTCAGTTTTTCTTTGTATATAAAACCCTTAGTACATTACAATCGCGTTGACTAATCCAATGCACGAGGAAAACAATTACAAATTGCAAATCGCGTGACCCATGCAGCCCCAGATTCCAACCCCGTATGCGCGAGTCGCGCCCCGTAGCCAGAGTAAAGTGACCCTTATAAATACCACAATTGCTTAGGGACGACCAAAAAACAGCCCGTGTTAGATGGTGTCGCCGAACTCTGCAGTTATTCAACCGGGGACCCGGTATCCTTAAACTACATCCAACAATGAGAGGTAGGGCACAGCGAAGTAACATCACGCTTGGGTCTGGAGCAGCCCAACGGGGAAGTACCTACAGACGACCACAGCCATAATAGCACTGCTAGCTTTCAGGTATGTAGTGTTGTGTTCCTGATGGTGAGTAAGGTTCCCAGAGCGCCAAAACTACTAACTATTGTACTAGAAGATCGTAAGACGGTAAAAACTGACTGGTATACCACTGTTTGTTGACCATAAATAATCACAGTTTCGAAAAAACAACCCAAGACGACGAATGATACTGCACCATGACAATGTAAGCTCGCACACCGCCTGCCAAACAAAGACGTTTTTGAGCGGCCAAAATGTCGAAATATCATACCACCTCGAACGAACATCGAAGTTCGTATATTTCGGTAATCTACTCCATTTAAAGCGACATGAGAATAATAGAGAAAATTTACGAATATTGTTTTTCGCGGTAGCGTCGCTGACTTGAGCACACACGTCCCCAAATATTAACCAAAGTTTTCGCGGTCAATGTTTCAGCACACCCGAAGCAGCTGTTGACGCTTACATGTCGGCCATTTTGACTACCCCCACTTTGGAGTGGAATAAATGTTTTGTGTTAAAAAAAATGTATTAAATATCGCGGAGAATTTTTTGACAAAACATAAATGGTAATCATTTATTAGACTGTCTATACTTATTTCAAACGACACAACTTAAAAGGCACTCGTATTGTAGTATAATCAAGATTTTACACTGTTCGTTTGGAATTACATCGCAGCATGGGCCCAAATTCCTCGCATGTGAGGCCGCACAGAAATATGTGAACAGCTATGTTAATTCTCTGGTACAAAAAGTACTGCGGGCCGCTGTTTTAATGGACAGGAACAAATAATGCTGTTGCTGTTTTTGTGTAGCTATATCTACTCACTGGGTGTATAATATGGGGTTATACCTAACCCAAAATACTACCTAAAATCGAGTATTCCTAGTGGCTAATACCTTTCGTATTAATTGAATGCTAAACTCACAGTGCGCTAATTGGAATTTGCTGCGTCGTGGGATTATTAGCAATCCAAGTCCTAAAACCTTTATTTCTAGGAATTATGTTTTTTTCATTTTGGCTTCCAAAGATCTTTATTTTTCAATTTAGGCACCCACATTATATGCACTTATAAAAAGATAAAAGATCTTTATTTTTCAATTTAGGCACATGACATGCACTTATGAACGTCAAAAAAAAAATCTACACCGGTTCAAACCCTACACCTCTGACCCGTGAAGATACCGGCAAGAAACTACGGCGGGACTTATTTTTTCAATACAGTGATACATCAAATCTTAAAGTACTTACATAATTATGCGTAGTCCGATAAGAAAACATATCAAACAGTTTATTACAAGATATGAAAATACAAAATATAAAAGTAAAAATAATGATGTATAAACAAATCCGACTTCACAAAATAGACATACAATACAATTAAAATCAGTTAAGACTTCGGCCAACCTCGGTAATTGTCGTGAATCCCTCGTCTATCACATAGAGTTATTAATTTACAGATTTGACCTTTAATTATATATATTACTCGTTCTCTTATTGAATACAGTAGGTACAAGAACGATATGAGCAACGAAACCTCCTTTGTAGCTCAAAACTAACACAACCTTTATATTGAAATAAGAAAGATGCTAGCAAGTACTAGATAGTTTGACAGTCTGCCTTCTTAGTGTCAAATAAAAGATATAGTCGTTAATGGTGCAAATTTCAGACTTTTCAACACTCGCAAAATCTAGGGGGTACTTCCCGTGAATTCAGATACTTGAAATTTGGTACGAAGCACCCAGATCAAGGAAAAATTACGAAAAGTAGACATTTAAAACAAAAAATATTTTTTAAAATTCTGAGCTTAGCTTTGTTGTTTTACTATATGAAAATGAAATATTACCAAAATCGGCCAAGCCGTTTACGAAATATGAATAAAAATGATTATTTTATTATCAATGATTAATGCGACATAATATCGTACCTACTTACACCAAACAGTAAAATATTGACTCATGTATGTATATATATATATTTATATACTGTATACAAGTATAGCTTCATTAAATAATGAATGTTCAAATTCATGTCGCTTCTGCATAACAAATTTCCTAGGTCTACCGGTTAATAATGTCATCTTGGCAGGTGCTTAACATTGCGTTTATGATACTTCAAATGAAATGCTACCTAAAAGTAATCGCGGCAATGTATATCGTGTCATTTCCGACTCCGGAATTAAGCGATGATACCCGAGAAAACCGAAGTCTTAACTGATTTTAATTGTATTGTACTTTAATATGCTTTCTTATCTGAACTGTGTCATTTACATGATCTGGCAGTACATACAATTGTTTAATTAATTGCTAGGCGGTTTTGTTAGTTAAATAAAGTATAAATGTTAAAGAAAAATCTACACCAGTTCTAACCCTACATCACTGACCCGAGAAGAGACCGGTCATACGGACACAGGTCATAGAGATCAATTAAGTTCGGATCTTTACTTTGAACATCGTGTTTGAATGTTGAGGGTTTTAAAGTCATATTTTTGGTTAAAAGATAAAAGAGCTTTATGTTTCAATTTAGGTACATTACATGCCATTATGAACGTCAAAGAAGTATCTACATCGGTTCTTACCCTACACCTCTGACCCGTGAAGATACCGGCAAGAAACTACGGCGGGACTTATTTTTTCAATACAGTGATACATCAAATCTTAAAGTACTTACATAATTATGCGTAGTCCGATAAGAAAACATATCAAACAGTTTATTACAAGATATGAAAATACAAAATATAAAAGTAAAAATAATGATGTATAAACAAATCCGACTTCACAAAATAGACATACAATACAATTAAAATCAGTTAAGACTTCGGCCAACCTCGGTAATTGTCGTGAATCCCTCGTCTATCACATAGAGTTATTAATTTACAGATTTGACCTTTAATTATATATATTACTCGTTCTCTTATTGAATACAGTAGGTACAAGAACGATATGAGCAACGAAACCTCCTTTGTAGCTCAAAACTAACACAACCTTTATATTGAAATAAGAAAGATGCTAGCAAGTACTAGATAGTTTGACAGTCTGCCTTCTTAGTGTCAAATAAAAGATATAGTCGTTAATGGTGCAAATTTCAGACTTTTCAACACTCGCAAAATCTAGGGGGTACTTCCCGTGAATTCAGATACTTGAAATTTGGTACGAAGCACCCAGATCAAGGAAAAATTACGAAAAGTAGACATTTAAAACAAAAAATATTTTTTAAAATTTTGAGCTTAGCTTTGTTGTTTTACTATATGAAAATGAAATATTACCAAAATCGGCCAAGCCGTTTACGAAATATGAATAAAATGATTATTTTATTATCAATGATTAATGCGACATAATATCGTACCTACTTACACCAAACAGTAAAATATTGACTCATGTATGTATATATATATATTTATATACTGTATACAAGTATAGCTTCATTAAATAATGAATGTTCAAATTCATGTCGCTTCTGCATAACAAATTTCCTAGGTCTACCGGTTAATAATGTCATCTTGGCAGGTGCTTAACATTGCGTTTATGATACTTCAAATGAAATGCTACCTAAAAGTAATCGCGGCAATGTATATCGTGTCATTTCCGACTCCGGAATTAAGCGATGATACCCGAGAAAACCGAAGTCTTAACTGATTTTAATTGTATTGTACTTTAATATGCTTTCTTATCTGAACTGTGTCATTTACATGATCTGGCAGTACATACAATTGTTTAATTAATTGCTAGGCGGTTTTGTTAGTTAAATAAAGTATAAATGTTAAAGAAAAATCTACACCAGTTCTAACCCTACATCACTGACCCGAGAAGAGACCGGTCATACGGACACAGGTCATAGAGATCAATTAAGTTCGGATCTTTACTTTGAACATCGTGTTTGAATGTTGAGGGTTTTAAAGTCATATTTTTGGTTAAAAGATAAAAGAGCTTTATGTTTCAATTTAGGTACATTACATGCCATTATGAACGTCAAAGAAGTATCTACATCGGTTCTTACCCTACACCTCTGACCCGAGAAGAGACCGGCAAGAAACTAAGGCGGAACTTATTTTTTCAAAACAGTGATACATCAAATCTTAAAGTAAATAATTGTGCGCAGTCCCAAAAGAAAACAAAGGATGAAGGAAATTAAAAAAATATTGACAAAAGGCATATCGGCTGCCCAGACATACCTAGTTGACGTCACGTGGTCTGGCTTAGTGTGTAATGAGCATATGAAGCCGAAAGTTCAAATCCCAGTACGGAAATTTGTTCTTGTAATGAGTACAAGTATTTGTTTCTCGTAATGGGTGTTCACTATGTATTTTAGTATTTGTATATGGTGACTACGGGTCGTGGAGCAAGATAACAAAGCATGACATGGAATCATAATTTTTATTTTTTATTTTTTCAATAAAATAATCTAAAAATTACCAAATAATGGTCACCCTATGCCTTTTGACACACGCAGTATGGAAAGCGCCAAGGTGTCATTTGAGTAGGGTGACCAAATTGTATGAAAATATTTTTTGTTGCATTTGCCATCTGAAAAATAATTAGGATTTTCGGTGTTAAATCATTTTTGATTAACATAGTTAGCCCCACCTATTAATTTTGTCTCTTGTTCTCTTTACTCCATCACCCCGTAATCGCTTTGCATATAGCCTTGACTAAGTACCCACAACAGAAACCTCGAGCTTACCGTAGCTATTATATTATTCATTTATCAAAGCAAGAACTTCATGTTAAAATAATAATGAATACCGCAACTCTGTGGTTGACTGTACTTCACATTTTTCTTGTTGATTTATTTCGGCTCATGTAATTACTTAATCGATATCAAATGGAAATAACCCCAGTTCCTGGAACGAAAACATAAAAGTATAATATTGCATGCAATTTACAAACATTCCGGTCTGGCCTAATGTGTGGCGCCTACCTTTCCTATGACGCTGATGGTCGTAGGTTCAAATCCCAGTATTTTTGTGTGACCAGTTATTTATTACTTTATTTATTTATCCAACGAACAAATTAAAAACACAAGGAAACTTAAATAAAATAAACTACTAAAACTATAAATAACTAAAAACTAAACCTAAAATACCTATCTAAAATAAGAGATCCCCCCGTGGCATGGTGCCGTAAACGCTTATTATTTATTACTTATTCATGTTTTCTCTGTATTTAAGTATTTTTATATTATATAGCTTTTGCCCGCGACTTCACGCGCGCAGAAGAATACCTATAACAGTTGACATTTGACTCTATGTCCATACAAACTTTTAACCCCCTTTTTGACCCCTTACGGGATGAAAAAAAGGCTGAAATTATTTTTCTTGTATTTTATTAAGGAGTGTTAACACAAAAATTTAAGTCTCTAGCTTTAAATTTTACATAATCCCCATACAAACTTTTAGCCCCTTTTTTTTATGACATAGGCGGCAAACGAGCAGACGGATTGCCTGGTGGTAAGCAATTACCGTCACCCATGGGCACCCGCAACACCAGGGAATTCACAAGCGCGTTGCCGACCTTTAAGGGGGGTTGGAGCTCTGGGAACCTTACTCACCATCAGGAACACAACCTAAAACCTTTTTACCCTCTTAACGAAGGAATTTCCAAAAATCCCTTCTTTGTGGGTGCTTAAAGTATTTTAAGCACCCACAGCACCCTAGATAGCTGATTTTTTCACAATAGGTAGTTTATATACATAAACTACCTATTGTGAAAAAATCAGCTATCTAGGTTAAGCGGTTTGGGCTGTACGTTGATCAGTCAGTCGGGACATTCACGTTTACATATATACTTAGTTCCCACAACACAAACCTTTTTGAGCTTACCGTGGGGCTCAGTCAATTTGTGTAAAGATGTTCTGTGATACTTATTTAAAGCCTAACATTATCGCGTCATCGATCTAACAATTTGCTTACAGCTTACAGGAACATCCTTAGAATTTACATAACCCTTCCAGTTAATCTGACGTCAAATTCCGCCTTATTTAATACAAAACCTCCAAACGTCCATTACCAAGTGCTCATAGATCATAACCGATAGACCTCGCGTTGTGTGTCACGTCAGAATCGTCAGATCAGTTTTAAGGAATTTATTGCCGTCGTCGTCTTAATTATTTATGATATAATGCACTATTTGTGGTTAACGAGTGTTCACAATATCGGTATGTAATTTGATTACAGTACTGATTAGAATCGGAAAGTATATAGAAATATTTAAGAATTTTATTCTTCAGCGATATATCCTAGCTAAGATGAAATATAGAAACACAATCGAAACGACAAATTAATGTATTGGGCTAACAGGTCGAAAAACTCGCGAAGTTTACATAAGTATAATAATTAATTGGCAACTTATGCTAACCTCCCTGATCAGGTTTGTAAAAGAACCATCACTTTCGTGGGGGCAGAGTTATACAATAACTTACCTAGTGAAGTGAAAGAGTGCCAAAATTTAATGTTATTTAAAACCAAACCGAAACAGTTTATTAAGTACTAGTAATGTTTACTAAATGTCACCGACTAACTGGAACTAATAATCATCACAAAATGTTGTTTATTAAGCTCATTGTCAGTGAACTTTTGTTCTTTGTGAGTAATAAAGATCTTTAACCCCTCGAACGCCTTGTCCCGTATCCGTCACAAGCCGTCTGGATTTTAAATGTAATGTTCAAAGTCATTGTTTAAACAGCATAAAGACAGCGGCGTTCCAGGGGTTAACCTATATACTCCATCTAGTTGGTAATCTATGTCGTCGCTTCATACGCTCAACACAAATTCCCTCTCAATTTACCTACAATATTGTCAAGTGATTGGATTCTGCCCTGACCTCATTGTTGCGGCTTACACTATCGTTAGAGAATGTATAATGTTCAGACATTCTGAGAATGTCGGCTCATAATATAATATATTAAACACGGATTTTTTCAACATAACTATTACAGACTTACTTACATTAAGGTGACGGCACTAGTAATGGACAAGGAACCAATCATGAACATTAGTGCTTATTTCAAAGGAGTTAAGTGTTGTGCATTTGTTGGGACATATTGAATTTATAATTTTATGATTTTTGAAATAAGAAGTGTCCATCATTGGTGCCTGTCAGCTACCATTGGTACCATTACCTTACTTGCTACAGCTAGCTAGCGTGCTAGCGTTAATTGCTAAAAAACTCTTCCTTGCTTGCTTGGCAAAATCCTTCCTAAGTGGCTTATTTATATGACAACGTATCAATTTCAGTGCCTATCATCTGTCAGTTTAGTGGGGTACTGAATCGATTAATATCTTAAACAAAAATATTTTTTGAAATAGTTTTCATCTCCTTAATAAGTATCGCCCTAAGATTCAGGTGCAAACTTAACTCATTTGATTGTTGTGATCCCTCGCTCCCTTTTTGGGGTTGAATTTATTTAAAATTAACCTAGCCAGTGTTTTTCTCGACAGTATAGTGTAGTTTTTACCAAAATACGTTCAGCCGTTTTCATTTGACGCGCGAACAAATAAACAAACACAAAAATTCTAAAAACTTTCAGAACATCTTCTACTGTTGTCGTATTTTTGATCCTCTTACAGCTGGTATTATAATATGTATATTGTATGTACAGTCGCCATTAGATATATCGGAGTTATGAATGTATTACAAATATTTCAACATGCACTTTATCGCCTTGAAAATACAGGCGTTTTTCAGATATTTGTGACCAACTCCACAGCTCCGATATAGCTTAGGGCAACTACTTATTTTTTTTTTTAACTGATGTACTTATAAATATCTACATTGGAAAATCTATAAACGGACGATAATATATTTGATTCTACGGTTTCCTGTACAATTACCTCAAGTAGTAATTATACCGAATGTCATTTCTCATGTTTAATTATTTCCGCCGTCCTCAACTCGACGTAACGTGTCCTGCATTTATCCTGTATAAAACTTAAATCGTGAACAGAACTATTATTTTCAAACTTCATAAAATACTAGCAAAGAAATGCCTTTTGAATTTTTTTAAATGTACCACTTTTTTTATTACTTGTAGGGATGAAAACTATGTAATATTACCTAATTATTTGTTTAACAAGGCAGCATTTGTGTTTACTCTCTCGTATTAATATGAAATTGTAAGCAGCTTTCTCTAGCAAGGGAAGCTAGAGAAAGCTGCATACAAAAGTTAACTCCATAAGTGGCACCCCTTTATAAATTGAAAAAACGAATACCTAATTTTATTTTAAATTTCTATTACGAAAATATTTATCGGCAACAAACAGTAGCATATTTCTTATTACTGGCCAGTTCGCCCAGAGGCTGAAAGAAACAGGCTTGCCATGTTACAAAATTAAAAGTAACTCCCCTATAACTCTTGCTACAAATCTCATAAACGTAATAAAGCTAATTCCCTTATTAATTCCAGACTCGAGTTGACCATTACTATTTCGCGGTTACAAAAGAGTTTCTATAGGGTAATTTTATGACTATTATTACAGAACTTTAAAACCATGCACATTATTACCAAATGCCCTTTGCCCTTATAATATTTCCACTATAAATCCAACTTTGAGCTTTAATGTCAGGGTGTAAGGTTGAATGTCGAAATTGGGGTGGTTGTGAAATGGGAGTTTTTTAAAGTGACATTTAAAATGGCAATTTAAAGCCATGTCCATTAACATAAGCCGGCCATGTCACGGCGATAGCATAAAAGGGTGATAAATCAAGATATGTTTTATGGCCGCTCAGCTTTTAAGTGTAAATGAATAAAACATTTAATTTGAGTTGTGATTGAGCCATAAATGAATTTATTTTTATTAAAGCTGAAGGCGCTGTTTGTTTCTTGAATGCGGTGGGTGAAAACTCGTTTTATCCACTAGGGAAGTTATAATATAATGTTTGAGTTTTGAGAGTCGAGGTGTTGGATAAACGATTTTGATTCAAGTGTTAGGTGCATTATACTTAGCAGGAAAGTATTTTTTGGTGCGTAAAAAATTTTTTAATGAATACTAAAATTTTCACCTTTTTACATATTAAACTAAGAACAAATCAAAATATTTTTTTTTATTAAATATTTTTGATTCGCTTTGATTTTTAAGTAGTGATACTACTATATAAATTAAAAGTTGAAATAGATAACATATACTTAAGAAAAAACGACGAGGACCTCCGGTGTTCGAGACGGGATTCGGGTTTTTTTCTTAAGTAAATGTTATCTATTTCAACTTTTATTTTATATAGTAATATCACTACTTAAAAATCAAAGCGAATCAAAAATATTTCATAAAAAAAATATTTTGATTTGTTCTTAGTTTCATAGATGGCAGCACCACCTCTCTAGCTATATCAGAATCCCGAAAGGTATTCATATAGGAGGTGCAAACACGTAGTGTTTCACCTTAGAGCTGGTGAAACGGTGCCTAAAACCGTTAAAATAAACAAGATCCCATATACTTGAATAATTTCGACGGGTTCCGCTGTGTACGGGTGGCCAAATTGGTTAAGGCGTCAGCCGCGATAGCTGGAGATGCGGGTTCGAATCCCGTCTCGAACACCGGAGGTCCTCGTCGTTTTTTCTTAAGTGTATGTTACCTATTTCAACTTTTTACATATTCTTAAAACAAAACGGAACTTGATCGCGTACATACATACATACATTTCAGCCGTATGCAGTCCACTGCTGGACACAGACCTCCCACAAATATGACTTGTATCATCTTGGGGGTAGTTACAATAGTTGATAGTCCATGAACTTTAAAAATACCGTTCAATATTGTATATTCGTGTATTTCTCTTGTTTTCAATCACTTGTATTTTATATCTACGTCAGTAAGCGATCTCCAATCGCAGTGTGAGCCAGCCTTATACACGTCGCTGTGTGACTAACGTCCCGCCAAAATCAGTAGCGCCTACTTCACGCACGTACGCCGAGAAAAATGCCCCGACCTTTTCCAAACATCGCCCGAATTTCGAACGAGCGAGACGGAAGCGAAAATATTTGTCGTGAATGTGAACTACTCCTAACGTCTTTGTATGGGGATTGAAAAACGTGCCTGCACGCGCGCTGCATGTCAAGTCGCTTATATCGATCTCGTTTTGAAAAATCGTATCCTCTGGATATACCGGGTGCGGCCTGTAATAGGAGCAAAAAAATTTGGTATCGCTTCTACACCACAAATGTAACAACATTTGTTCTACAACTTTACACAGTTAGGTAATTTATTACTTCTGATTTTTTCGAACAAACTAAATAGTATTTTCAATGAACAGCATCCAATAGTCTAGTTGACGTTTACTGTCAGCCTACAAACTTCATAGTTTTCGCAATACATTGCTTGTTTGGAAAATCTTTTTTTATTAATATTTATTAAACTATAAGTTATTTTCAAAAGTCGTAGAACAAATGTTGCTACGTTTGTGGTGTAAAAACGATGCCTAAAGGTAATGCTCCTATTACAGGCCACACCCGGTATAAAACTTGTTCCTTGATTCTCAGATTCCTCGTCTCAGATTGTAGGGCAAACCTTTGCGTTATCGGTGACACCTGCCAGTTCGTTGACGAGCGGTCTGGCTTAGTGGGTAGTGACTCTGCCTTTGAAGCCGATGGTTCTGCGTTCGATTCCCAGTCGGGGCATTTATTTGTGTGATGCAGCACAGATATTTGTTCCTGAGTCATGGGTGTTTTCTATGCATTTAAGTATTTATATGTATCTATCTATTATATATATCGTCGTCTAGTACCTAGAACACAAGCCTTACTGTGCTTACCGTAGGACTAGGTCGATTTATGTGAGATTGTCCCCAAATATTTATTTATTTAATTCAGTAACATTGGAGGCAATTTCTACTCTTGAGGCGATACAGTGCATGCACAGATATTTTTGACCGCCGGCAGTTCCGATATATTTAATATCATATTATAATGCGAATGGGAACAAATTATATTATTATAATGAAATATTTTGATACGCTTTCGGTAATAATACAATATACAGTCTTGGCTAAAAGTATTTTACGCACACTTTTTCTGCTAACTTTAAAAACCATATTTCCCTACATGTACAACGACCAATATCTAATCAGTTTAAATTAATAGATAATATGTCATCAGAAAATATGTAAATACTACACTAAAATATCAAATTTTCATATAAAAAGCATGATTCCTCAATACTTCTGGAGAAGGCTGTAAACTTTAATTCATAATTTGAAATAGGTGACATATACTTAACAAAAAGTAACTAGGTTCTGTGGCGTCCGATAAAATTAGAAACCATTCAGTTAAAAATCTTTATATCAGGAAAGCTACACTTTTCCGTTAAATTGCAATATCAAAAAGTTCAATAAAACTCACCCTTCAGATTCGAGAAAAGTATCAACACTTTAATAATCTGAGTTAGTTCGATGCGATTGTACAACTTATACCTAAAGGCATAAGGCCTATAGTCGCATACGTAGACCGACAGGTCCGAGCATAGGCTAACAATATTTAAAATCGAATAATTTCAACAAGCAGAAGTGTATTCCATATTTGCGAGGCAATGCCGGAGAGGTTACATAAATACAGGCTCGGATTCATGTGAAATATCGAGTTTCACGTTGCACCAGTTTATGCTGTAAGGGGTTACATTTTTCTTTATGATAAGGGTGGCAAGCTAGCAGACGGATGGTAAGCAATTACCGTCGTCCATGGGCCCGCAAAACAATGGGAATCATAAGCGTCTGATATGTTTTCTTGTGGGACTACACATAATTATGTACGGGTACTTTAAGAATCACTGTTTTTCTTATGACAGAGGTGGCAAACGAGCAGACGAACTGCCTGATGGTAAGCAACCACCGTCACCCTTGGGCAGCCGCAACACAACACCCGGGGGAATCACAAACGCGTTGGCGGCCTTTAAGAGGGGTTGGAGCTCTGGGAACCTTACTCACCATCAGGAACACAACACTACATACGTGAACAGTAGCAGTGCTATTATGGTTGTGGTCTTCTTTTAGGAGGAGATACCTCCCCAGTTGGGCTTCTCCAGACTCAAGCGTGATGGTACTTCGCTGTGCCCTACCGAGAGGTTTGATTGACAGGATTGTTGTTAGTTTAAGGACGTACCCGGATCTAAATGTATTGAAAAATAAGTCCAGACGGGTTTTTTGCCGTTAATAATCTTCTCGGGTCAGAGGTGTAGGGTTAGAACCGGTGGTAGTTTTTTTTTGATGTTCATATGTGCATTCTAATGTGACTGAATTGAAAAATAAAGCTCATCAATTTTACATTATACATCTCTAAGGTTTATTTGTAATAAGCATGTATTTATATTTTTGTGTATTTTTTGAAATCAAAATAACTATACATCTAATATTTTTTTAAACTTTTGATGACGAATTTTGTAATTTCTAAATTAGAATAAAGGACACCATTCAGATAAGAAAGCATATCGAACGTTATGTTAACTTCGTTCTTAGCAGTCAGATTTGGACTTGTAAGTAATTAATACTTATTTTTATTTTTCCTTTGGCAGAAATTTTTTGTAATTGTTGGATATGTTTTCTTAAAGAATAACGCATTTTTATGTAATATGTATAAGATATCTTTTGTAATACTGTTTTGAAAAAATAAGTCCCGCCGAGTTTCTTGCCGGTCATAAAAGTCGAAATGCTTCTCGGGTCAGAGGTGTAGTGTTAGAACCGGTGTAGTTTTTATGTTTTCTTCTTTTGTATACTCGACGTGTAAAAGTGCCCTTGTAGCCTACTTACTGAATAAACGTTTGAGTTTTGAGTTTTTTATTATGTTTTATCTTTTAACAAGAAAGTCGTGTCAAAATCATTTTGAACATCTCACTCGCTTTGAAACTTCTGCTGCTAACTGTACCACCCGGGTAATCGAGTAAAAACAAGATTCACTGATTAAATTAGGGAACCCGGCAAGTTGCGAGTTAATCGACTCGTTCATAAGTTAAAGTACGCTCTAAACTATACTTTGGGATCACTCCAAGTTTGATCCCCGCCTAGGCTGACAGCTATAAACCGCTTGCCTATAAAATAAAGGTTATCTTTGAATTAATCTATATTTTCACCTGACTAGCTCGGTAAGTCCGTTCTTATTCTTCAAAAATTTATGGAATCGATGATTCTGAATTGAAATGTCAGTAAGGACATTTATTAGATAAATTAAACATTAACACGGCTCTACTTACGTTTATTTAGTCACTCGCGCGACATGTTTCGGAAAACATAGGCCTCCATTATCAAGCACTAAGAGTGCTGAGTGTCCGTTCGATTCGGAAATCGCGTCGCCGGCCCGTCGCGCACTAACGCGCGCCGCGCTGCTCGCGCCGCTTTTGATGTCAAAACCGGTTGAGGGCGGTCCGACACCGGAGCCGCTGTAATGGTAGAACGCGGGTTCGGTTCGTCCACCAACAACGACTCTAAACACACCGAACTCACTGTGTCCCCTAAACTGTTACAACACTCCCTAAGGTTTTGATGTTTGCCATAGATGGCAGGCTTCCATGCTGGCGGTACAGCCCAACCACCATCACGATTAAAATTTGGACGACACCCGATCTCAATCGCTTAGCGTATTTTGCGTGCTACGAAACATTTTTCACGCACCAGCAATCGCGCCTTATCGAAGCGAAGGAAATGGGACGCGCCCGCCTCATGAGCGTGCTCTGCCACCGCGGAGTTACTGCAGTCCATCTTCTTCACACTCCGTATATGCTCCAACAGTCTCGTTTCGTTTCGTCTCGTCACGTTTCGTCCGGTTTCGACATTTATTTGTGTGCTAAGCACAGATATTTTGTTCCTAAGTTATAGATATTTTCTGTGTTGTTCTATATGCTCGGTACCTACCGAGGCGCTACCGCCAAAAACGATATTCGTAAATTTTGGATGATTATCTCTGTCACTCCCATGACGTCGTAATTTGGGTAAAAGAGAAAGATGCCCGAAATTTACGAATATCGTTTTTTGCGGTAGAGCGTCTGTAGCCATCATTATATACAGGGTGAAACATAAGTCGTAAACAGAATTATGTATTTCTTATTGTTTAACTTTAGTTTAAACATGTGGACGTAACAACAGGCAGAAATATGTAAGCATTGTTTTTTAATTCGTTAAGTTAAAATAATGTTTTAAATGTACTGAGTCTCGTGGTCACCCTAATCTGCTACGCTAACTGTCTTAGACCCATAGCATATTACTAAAATGATTCATTCAGCCTCTTTGTAATTGGCTGGTAAGAACTCGAAAAAAGATTAAATTGACAATGACAAATTCAAAAGTCATAACATTACGCTACAAATTGAAATTGTAAAAAAATATTAAGTCACGTTTAAAATGCCGGCTCCGTATCCTTACACTTTTATTGAGCGTTTCGATATGGTAAGATATTACAATCGAACGAACAGTACTGAGCAAACACGAGACTTGTTCCGAGAAGGTTACCCCGAGTCACCACTTTAATCACAGCAACTAGCAAGTCTTGTCGAATAGGGTGACCATAAGATTGGTGTTTTTGCTTTTATTAATTATCATAAATGAAGTTTAATTGTTTGCTTCCCGAGTTAATGCAATGAATTCGCCTTAAAATACTATGATAGAAACAAAAAACTCTGTTTACGACTTATGTTTCACCCTGTACTGTATCAGAAACTCATTAGAAATAAATATTACATAATATATGCTGACTACATACATACATTTCAGCCGTATGCAGTCCACTGTTGGACATAAGCCTCCCACTGATACATACGAGATTTACTCTAGGGGGATAAGGGCCCTAGAGGGTAAATATATGTATGGAAGAAAACAAGAAATATATTATAAAGGGTTTATTTAAGAAAAAAAACCGGCCAAGTGCGAGTCGAACTCGCGCACCGAGGGTTCCGTACAAACCTGCAAGGTTTACAAAGTTCGTTCATTACGACAATCGAGTCATAACTATGGTATTTTTAGGGTAAAGTAATAAGTTTATATTTATTAAAAAAATATATATTTTGTAATGTAACTAAAAATTTAAGGTTTTCGGAATTTTTCCTTTATGTGTGCTATAAAACGTTGCTTCATGCCAAATTTCAAGATTCTAGGTCGACTGGAAGTACCCTTTAGGTTTTGATTCCCTTGCGAGTACTTGCGAGTTTCAAAATATGCAGCTTAAATTGCTGTTTCTTTTGATTGCGTTGACATAGAAGTTTGATTTTGCTACAGCTTAAAGGTATTATAGACCTGAGTATTTGGTATGAATTTCAATTTAATACCTCTACGCGTTTATGAGGAAATGGGTAGTAAGTTTAAAATTATTAAAAAAATATATATTATGTGATGTAACTAAAAATTTATGGTTTTCGTAATTTTTCCTTTATCTATGCTATAAGACGTTGCTTCGTACCAAATTTCAAGATTCTGAGTTCACGGGAAGCACCCTGTAGGTTTTGATTCCCTTGCAAGTGTCGAAAATTTGCGGCATAAACGGCTGTATCTTTTGATTGCGTTGGCTTAGAAGTTTGATTTTTTCACAGCTTCAAGGGACAGTAGACCTGAGTAATTGATATAAATTTCAGCTTCATACCTCCACGCGTTCCTGAGAAAAAGGGTCTTGACAGATGGACGGACGGACAGACGGACAACAAAGTGATCCTATAAGGGTTCCGTTTTTTCCTTTTGAGGTACGGAACCCTAATAAACAAATAGTGCCGACTAGCTCGAGAGCTTAAATTAATATAAATTAATGGCTCTAATGAAACCATAAGCGAGAGACTCGGTGGGCTAACTAACTTATCTCCTAGTGCTTGTTACCACTGCCACGTCAATAACTAAATTTACCGTAGGGGCGCCATCTCAGACAACTCTGAGAAATATAAAAAAAATAAGATAGGTACAATACGTCTGACCTCACTCCGGTGACCTGAGGCCGAAGGGAACCGGCTCAGCAGCTTCTGGGGAAGGCCTGTCCTCAGAACCGCTGACGGCTACTACCTGCAGACGATGCACCGACCGTAAGGCGCGACAGCGCGGTGCCAGACAACAGCGAATCCGAATCCATAAGCAGGCTGGTGAATAGGATTTTTAATTAGGCCCTGCAAACGAAAGACGACTTATAAGCTGCGGCCTGGACATGCCGGCGGCGGAGTAGAAGGCTAGCTACAAACAACTGTCTTACTTACCCGACGCAGAAAAGAATCCCTCTCATCTTATACTGATTGCATGTCAATGCGTCGGGGCCTAATAAGTCGTCGTAAAATAAGGCTACCGGGTCATTCCAGGACACGAGATGCCGGGACTGAAAATAAATAATCACAACAACCATTACTATTTATATTTCTCGATGGAAATACAACCAACGATAGATAAAAAACTCACTCAAAAGGCCGATGGGACCAGATTATAATATAACTGGAGGCTTCTCTCTCCATTTTTGCAAATAACGACTTCTCCTTTGCTATAGCGGTGACACTGACAGATTTGACAACTGAAACTCGGGCTGACCATAGTGAAGACAGAACCAAGGAATCGACAAGCTGCATCACATTCACCAGAATCTACTCGAAGTTTATTTAATAGAAAAAAACCCAAATCTAATTAATTCTTTGAAATAAAATATAATGATTTTTCCTAAAGGACCAAATCGATATATTAAATTGATCGATTTCCAATGTGTATCCGACAAGGCGAGACTAGCGACACCTACGGCCGTATCCATAGTTATGTGAACAGCCATATCAGCTCCCGCAGGCCCTGCTAGATGGCGCTAGTGGTACCTTAAATCGCTTAAAATAATTATTTAAAATCTCCTTTAGGTTTAAAAAAATAGTTGTTACACCACAAAAATATGACTTGTATTATCTTGAGGGTAGTTGCCATAGTCGCGACGCTTGGCAGCCGGGTTGGCGACCGCAGTAGCTGTAGATTGGGTTTCGACGGACGCTGCTGCCCGTCTGTAGGATTTTCCCCTTTATCGCCTCTTACGACACCCGCGGGAGGAGATGGGGTGGCGCTATTCTACTCAGCCGGCATCACATGGCAACTGACTATTCCGTTTTAATTAATAATTGTAATCTTAACGTATACATATAAAATGATAAATTGTGGGGAAACCGGATTACAAAGAATCTTGAAAAATATTGAAGGATAGAAATTAAAAAAGTGATTTTGAAACTACAAACTTGCACTATGAATCTTTTATATACCTACTTCATTTGGTTTTAAGTTGTTCAACAGCCCTCGACGTCTGAATGAAAAGATAACTTTAACGCCGTTATACAGCATAAAGTTTATATTCAGAAAAAATATACAAAGTTTTTTTTCTTATGCTGCTGTCTTCTTCGTTAGACTAATAAAGCTTTTGACTTGAACAACCCTGTTCTAACACTAACTTTAACAGCTCTTGATTCCTACTTTAAATATCCCATTTTGCTCTCACTTCAATCCAGTTAAACCAGTGTAAATTTAAGAACTACGAGAACCCCCAACACGCTGTGACAACAACAAGTCACACTAAAACACGCCCAGAAGAGGCATCCCATCCGAGCCCGTCACTCGTTCAAGCGTCCCCAAAAATAGGAACACGAGAGGAATAAATTGCAAGTTATTTTCCGGGCCACCGCCCGTATTGACGGCCGCAGACGCATAAATCTTTCTAGAAATAATTAAACAAAATCGCCGGCTACACGCTTTTGAAGTGACACTGCTGCCCCAAAATTTAGTGAGACAACTTTAATTTTGAGGCAATTTGCGATGGCGGCGTTATGTGAAATTGCGGATTGAAAGTTATGATTGACAATTAATCATATACCATCATAATATCCGCCGCAGGACGGCCACTGCTGGACCTCCCCCATAGCGACCCACAGTGACCGTGCTACCTGCATCCAGTGGATTAACGCCATCTTTACCATGTCGTCTATCGGTCATCTCGTGTGTCCCCGTAATCTACATCTACACTAATCTACACTAATATTATAAAGGCGAAAGTTTGTGAGTATGTTTGTTACTTCTTCACATCTAAACAGCTGGAGTAGTTTTAATATAATTTGGTATGGAGTTAGCTGACACCCTGGATTAACACATAGGCTACGTTTTTTACCTAATAAAGCGTGGGTAAAACCGCGGGGCACAGCTAGTTAATCACATACGCGAATGCATTGTATGTACTGTGGTTTTTCAGTATTCGTTACATTCAGATCAGTATAATATTATTACTAATTACTACTCAAAACGGATTATATCGCGTGTTAAAGGATTAAATTGCGATCAGAAAACCACTGAAAGGCGGGGATCAGTGGACGCCTGCAACTTCAGAGGATTCACATGCGTTTTGCCTACCTTTTAAGAACCTATATACTCCTTTTTTGAAGTTTTTTTTTATGACATAGACGGCAAACGAGCAGACAGATTGCCTGGTGTTAAGCAATTACCGTCGCCCATGGGCACCCGCAACACCAGGGGAGTCACAAGCGCGTTGCCGGCCTTTAAGGGGGGTTGGTGCTCTGGGAACCTTACTCACCATCAGGAACACACCTGAAACATTACCTTACATGAAAGGTGGCAGTGCTATTATGGCTGTGGTCTTCTGTAAGGAGGAGTTACTTCCCCAGTTGGGCTGCCCCAGATTCAAGCGTGATGGTCAACGCTGTGCCCTACCTCTCATTGTTGGACGTAGTTGAAGGACATACCCGGGTCCAAAGTCAACTCTCTCGGGTCAAAAGAAACTCATATTGTAGTACACAAAACCTGCACTGACGAAGAGCATAATTCTAGATGGTTAAGAAACAAGAAGTGACATGCAGGCTCTGCCGGAAGTCAGAGGAAAGTGCACGTCTTCTGCTCCTGTGGACCACTCATCCACAGGAGAAGTACCCACTTAGGACGGCACATAAAGCAAACACATTGTATTCAAGAAAGAACCTGGAAACAGGAATGTACTTTAAAGGGCAGCAACAAAAGATCTCTCCAAGACGAAGTGGAAGCGTAGGCCTAGGAAACAATATAGGTAGGTAGATATCGTGTGGTGCCAAATAATAATAGCATCATCCTATCTCCTCCCGCGGGTGTCATAAGTGGCGACAAGAGGAAACCGTAGAAGCAGCAGCATCTGACAAAATAAGTCATGTTTGGGGGAGGCCTATGTCCAGCAGTGGACGTCTAATGGCTGAAATGATGAGGTGCCGTTTGGTGTAATCGCTACAGCTTAGTAGCGGAAAGCCTACCGCGAAAATGGAAAGTAAGTTTAGAATTATTGTCTCTGTCACACTTAGTAGGTACGTTTTAATTTGGAGTAAGTAATTTTATGAGAAGTAGGGCACAGCGAAGTACCACCACGCTTGAGTCTGAAGAAGCTCAACTGGGAAAGTACCTCCTCCTTACAGACGACCACAGCCATAATAGCACTGCTACCTTTCAGGTATATAGTGTTGTGTTCCTGATGGTGAGTAAGGTTCCCAGAGCTACAAACTCCCTTAGAGGCCGGCAATCTACTTGTGACTCTTCTGTGTTGCGTGTGCACATGGGTGACGATAATTGCTTACCATCAGGCAATCCGTCTGTCCGTTTGCCATCTTTGTCATAAAAAAAAAAGATAAAGGTGATTTTCTCTAACCCTAAAACGCAGTAGTGCGTATATGCGTTGTACAATAGCTTACACGGCTGGTATGAATACAACTTGTTTTCAGGGCGAGAGTAATGGCGCGGCGTCAGCAGTAATCCAGGTGCAAACAAATCGACGCAGTAAATAGTCGGATAAAAAACCATTTCTCATGCCTTCGGCGTTCATTTAACTGTGCTGTGGCGAGCTGGAGAAAACAACAGCAGGCGAGTTTGCTTCCATTTTGAACGTAACTAAAAAGTCAGAAATGTAGATTAACTATTTATTTCTCCCATATTAGAAAAGCTGCACGCGTTTTTCTTATAAAACAGATTTGACTTTCGTAAGATAAAAAAAGATCACAGATACGATAATGCCCACTAATTGACAGTACGTTTATTATCTTGACAACCGGCCAGCCTAGTTTAGGTTTTATACCTACCGATCTTGGACTCAAATCCCAGTAACATCATTTATGTGTGCTCATCACACAAATAGTAACAAGTATATAGTTCCTGAGCCCTGAGTGTGTTCTTTGTAATATTAGAGTTATATACTCGTTGAGTACATATTGTTTGCTGAGTACTGACAACGCAAGTCTTATCAATTGCATAGAAGCAGGTAACTCAGGTTTTATACATTGGAATATTGCCAGACCCGGGACTGGACCCGTCATGGACCCGGGTATGTCCTTAAACTACGTCCAACAATGAGAGGCAGGGCACAGCGTTGACCATCACGCTTGAATCTGGGGCAGCCCAACTGGGGAAGTACCTCCTCCTTACAGAAGACCACAGCCATAATAGCACTGCCACCTTTCAGGTATGTAGTGTTGTGTTCCTGATGGTGAGTAAGGTTCCCAGAGCTCCAACCCCCCTTAAAGGCCGGCAACGCACTTGTGGTGTTGGTGTTGCGGGTGCCCATGGGCGACGGTAATTGCTTAACACCAGGCAATCCGTCTGCTCGTTTGCCGCCTATGTCATAAAAAAAAAAAAAAAAAAGACATGTTTCACTCCGTAACTAGGAGCCGTTTTTGTTGGCTGACCAACGCAGACACTATTGGAAGTATATGGATGACAGTAAGAGCACTGGGTATATTAATGTAAATATTTTAATATTATCTTACAATTAATTTGAAGTGTTTAAAACATAAAAATCTAGACAGTCAGCCTCTAAACTTCCTACCTCGCACATAAAAACTGTAAAATGAAGCGGTATTTCCGGACCGATACGACCCTCATACCTTTAAGGAAAGTGAGTACTTTTTTATCTTAAAGGCCGGCAACGCGTTTGCGACTCCCCTGGTGTTGCTCATAGGCGACGACAATTACTTACCATCGGGCGATCCGTTTGCTCGTTTGCCGAAGGATTGGACCTGGCTTATTTAGTTTTAAAATTATTCCTTTTTAGATTGCCAGTGCTACACTACCACACCACGCGTCTTCTTGAGCTTATCGTGGGGCTCAGTCAGTTTGAATAAAGATGTCCTGTAATAAAAATTGATTGACATACTAGCCATGGCCTGCTGTGTCTGTATGTAGTATACGTTAAACGTTTTGACGTTCAACGTATCCGATACGAGCACGCTTTGTTGCGGCGGGGTTCCGCGTGTTAACAATGAAGCGTAATTAATCACACCGTTAGTACTTTGTCATTCTCACTTTTGGCTATTAGTAGGTTTAATTTAATTTTGGGATTATGGGTTGCTGAATTGCGTCTAGAAACCACCAGAGGGCAGAAGCGGTCGTTTAGATTATATTTCATAGGCTTACGAGTCATCATCATCATATCAGCAGATGTACGTCCATTGCTAGACATAGGCAATCGGTCATTGTATGTTGCTTAAACATACAATCTTGTGATCTTTATCAGGTCGTGGTCTACCTTGTGGGGGGCCTGACGTTGCGCTTCCAAATCGTGTAAATCCGTGGCGCATTAACCGTCTCTCTGATTATATTTTGAAGGCTTACGAGTAATTATCATCATATCAGCTGAAGGAATAGGAATAGGAAGGATAAGATAATAGCATTTGGGTCTTAGTTTTGATTTGGGCGGAGATACCAGATTTGGCTCTTGGGTAGCAATGCACGCAAGAGAAGTTTCCAAAGTTGCGAAACTTTCCACATGAGAATTTCTCGGTAACTTCTGAGAATGTTCTCGAGAACGAGAATTTATAGAATTACTTAATAACTTCGTGGTTTTTACCATTAACATTCACCATAGTTTAGATATAATCATTATAATATAATTATTTTACGGGTTTGCACTCCAGTTTACTCCATTTATCAATTATCATCTTATCAACGGACAGTAAAATGCATGTGTATCGAAGTAATTATAGTGATTGGCATTGTTATATAAATAAGGTACTACAACAAACACTTGGTTCGGTCGTTTATAACATTTTAGTGTATATATAAATGAATTAAAAAAACAAATGTTTTTGTACACATCATGGTAAGAAAATAAGTAATTTCTTACCATGATCTTCAGATTAATTCAGAACATTCAGAAAGAGACAGAGGTCTGTGTACTAGCCGTCCCACTCAGCTTGTTTTTTTCTTCATGTTCGGCTAGCGAAAGTTAACCTTATTGAGATACTTATAACGCACATTTTACTTATTGTCATTATGCAAAAAACTTATTTCAGCATATATTAAAACTCCTTGCTCACTCGTTGACACAAGTGAACGCGTCAATTTGACACGACCAAAGACAAGCATCAAGAAATAGTTCGGTAATCTAGTTTAAATCTGCGGCGCTACCGCAAAAAACGATATTCGTAAATTTTGGACGATTGTCTCTCTCACTCTCATGACGCCTTAATTGGAGTAAAAGAAAAAGATGTTCGCAATATATGAACTTCGATGTTCGCGGTACCGGCCCAAGGCTATAATTGTGAAATACGAAAGTCGAAATGTTCTCTATAATACAATGAGAATTTAAGGAACTTATTGGTAACTTATCAACCAAATAGCTGACTGTAATAGACAATAATATATGCATTATAACATGTAGTTTTAAGTTATGCCTATTTAAACTTTATTTCAGGTATATTCTCTTGTTTAAACGATAAGTTTCATGTTGCAGGAATGTTCTGCGAACATTCTCGAGAACGTTTCCGCTTTTTGGGAATGTTCTGCAATTTGTACATTGCTACTCTTGGGTGAATGTTTCATACAGTGTAAAAATGTATTTGGTTCATATGCACAAGCATAATCTTAATTTATATTGACATATTTACTACTTTTTTATTGACATATTTACCATTTTTTCATTGACATTTTTATTATGATCGATTGAGTTAATTATTATAGGTTCCGACTTAGTTTTAAGAATCTTTTGTGTCCTGTTAATACTAGCCTAAAACTAAGTTTAAAAATTTGCACGCTTGCATGCAGGCTAAACACACAGGATTAATTTTCTATACTGTAACACCTATATGATTCATTTACTGTGTTTATGCAAATAAATTCTTTGAATCTTTGGAATAGGTTTAATTCTGACTGTTCCAGATTCTTGTTTAGTCAGTTTCTGAATAGATCGTGTTCTTATTGGATTGAAATTTTCTCATGCTATATCCAGCAAATTCTTATTTAATCTTTTACAAGCTTTAAGTTAACTTGCGTAGTACTTGTAGTTAATTATGTGTGATGAAATTCGTATTAGGTCCTTGTGTAATATTTATTAATTAAATAAATAAAAAATATTTATTGTCAGACAATTACAATCCATATAGCTTGTTAGTTACAATACTACTTAAATGCCATATGAGTCACCTATCCTAAATTTATGAGTTATATGTCATACTCATTTTATGTGGCCGACCTTACCGACTTGCCGGATTCAACACATGTAACTCTATATCTGCCCAGTATCACAAAGTCAAATCGGTGGGCTATCATTTTAAGGATCTTGTTGTTGCTCTCGCGCATACGATGCACCATCGACGCGTTGTTTTTGCGACTTATAGCAAAGAAGTCGTCGACATGACGCATTACAATATCGCGGGAGCCTAAACAGTGAATACATTATTATATTGGACCCGCAGAGACTTGACAGATCTCAGTGTAAAATTAGCCCACAAGCCGCTAATATAAAAACACTAGCAATATGCTCGGAATAGAGTAAGTTTAACCTCAACGCTACACCTAGCGAACCTGTGTGCCAACATACCCCCTCGCACTGACGACGCCCTGCGTTCCCTCTCCATGCCCATGTCGTCTTTCAAATCCTCAGTTATTATGTTAGTAATTAAATCTCATATGTCGTTTCAGATTTTATACAAGATTTGGAAGATATCGATCACATTCTAAATTCAGTGTGTGCTGTATCAGTTCATTCTAAAACACAATTTTGCAATACGATAAGCTAACCGCAGTAATATGAAAGCTAATATCATGTAATAATTATTACAGATTAAGTTTCCTCGTAAATGTTTATCTACAACCACGTGAGCGAATTTCGATGTAATCAACAAACACTGTTATCATCAAAATATACCAAAGAAGACCATCGTAACCGCCATTCGGAATACTGTTCTTCTGAACTTTATTAAACGAGCATAAAGCTCAAAATTGAATGGGTTGTGTTACGTGATACGTTCAATAAGTGAGTTAAGTAGAAAGTTTAATTAAAGTTTGTAAATCATTATTTTGGAACGTTATGATTTGGTTGTGAGTGTGACCGCATAATTGCCATTAAATTTAGCTGTTCATACAATTTAGAGTACTTACGATTTGGTATGTATATAAATATACGTACCTAGTTAGAGTCGCGGGATACCGCTGGATGTGGAAGGCGCAGGATCGGTCTTCTTGGGTCGTTCTGGGAGAGGCCTATGTCCAGCAGTGGACGTCTTTCGGCATCTACTGAATTTGGGTGAAGCCGATCATTGTGGGTCGCTACGGGGGAGGCTAGCAGTGTATGACTCTCTTCACTGTATCGGCCATTTAAAATTGTACACTTTACGAGGAAATGTGATGAATATTATAATTACACGGCACTTTTCAAAGGCGGCCATTACGGCGTGTCGCCGTACAATTCACGCGGCAACCTAATAGTTATCGTGGACCGAATTATTCCGAAAGGCATGACGGCATAGGCTTTGTTCTGGATATAAAATACATTTTTTATACTACGGCTGTGGCAAGCAAGCATAAGGCACGCCTGCTAAGCAGTCAGCATAACCTACTTACTCGTAAGGCTATCATCATCGTCCACTGCTGAAAATAGGCCCCCTTGGACTTCCACATGTACCTGTTCGAAGCGATCATCCAGCGTTTTCCGGCGACCTTAATGAGGTCGTCTGTCCATCTTGTGGGTGGACGTCCTACGCTGCGCTTGCTATTCCGTGGTCTCCACTCGAGCACTTTTCGACCCCATCTGCCATCTTCTCTGCGTGCAATGTGGCCTGCCCATTGCCACTTCAGCTTGCTAGCCCGGTGGACTATGTCGGTGACTTTAGTTCGCCTACGGATTTTCTAATTTCTGAGCCGATCACGTAGAGAAATTCCGAGTATAGCTCTCTCCATAGCTCGTTGAGTGACTTTGAGTTTTGAGATGACTCGTAAGGCTATGAACTCCTATGAACGCCGTCAGCCGCCTACAGCGTCTGCGTCACAATGCTGCCTATAGAGATGTACTGTTGTGCTCTCACACGTCGACGTCGGCGTTATTTTTGTTCAGGAACGTTGACGTCAGAGGTTGCGTATAGCACAAAATAGGGAAAAAAAGCCTTACTCCAGAGGATTCATGCGCGCATTGACTACCTTTTAAGAATCTGAGCTGTATACCTTACTCACCGACAGGAACACAATACTATGAGTAAGGTCTATTTGGCTGTGGTTTCCTGTAACATGAAGGTACCCCAGTCGAGCTCTGCCCCTAATTTGTGTGAGATGTTATTTGCTGAACGTGTTTAGGGTAGAGCATCCACTGCTGGGCATAGGTCTCGTGGAGCGATCTCCAGCACGCTGTGACCAGTGACTCCTAGTGACCCTAACGAGGTTATTGGTCCATTTAGATTGTGCACGTCTGACTTTGCGTTTCCTATATGTAGTCGCCACTTTTCTGCCCCAACGGTCATCAACTCACTAGTCTATGTTGCCTGCCCATTGTTCCTTAATTATTTTTTATTTTTGCAAACGAGCAGACGGATTACCTGATAATAAGCAATTGGGTGATTATTCGGGCGTTTGAACCGTTCTTATTACTCTGTCCAGATTTCTGTAGAAGTGCCTGCATTATATCGAGTAGGTTTTGGTTGTCGTTTAGCCAGCCCAGCTGTCTACCAGTAAACCAAAAATAACACCAAACTGTGTGATAATTTCTACAGAAATCTGGACAGAAAACTCGCACAGCAAGAAGACGTTGTTGTCGGCCTTCTCAGTCCGGCCGCGAAAGTGAAAGTCACAGCGTTTCCGAAACGTCGGCAAAAATCTAGTTAACAATGCTTTTAGTTTCAACGCGATTAAGTCCCGTTTAAATCTGTACAATACTACAAGTTATAATTGTAAAATAAACAAATGAAAGGGTCACTTGTAGCTGGTTAGCGGAACGCAGCACGCCCTGTCTCGTGCGAAGAGGAATACGTCGCCTTATCGTGTGCTAGCAAGTAATTTCCCTGCAGTTGCTGGCTGGGACCATTTAAATTATTACTACAATGATGCGGTTTTGCGCTGGCGCTGGCACGAAACTCAGATTGAAAAGGCGGCGTTTAAAAGTGCTTTTCTCTTGCGGGTATTTTTGAGGAATTGATATTTTTTGACAAAGGTGAGAATTGAAAATGCAACGTTCTAGATAAATAAACTATGTTGTTTATTTTATTCCAGCGTTTTTATTGTAAAACATCATCTCATTTCAGTGGTAACTCGTCCACTGCTGGACATATGCCTCCCCCAAATATGATTTGTATCTCTTGGAAAATATCCCACATTTGGCAGGCGTATTGACGACCGCAGTAGCTGTAGATTGGGCTTCGCCGTCAAACATCAGTTCAATATTTTTTTTTAATTTTTCTTCCACTTTTTAGATCTTTTTTTATTTTTATTGTCTCGAAACTGACAAATACCACTGGAGACAGCAGCATCTTTTTAGATGAATAATACTGCGATAGCCAACCCATTAGCCAAGCGTGGCGATTGAACCCTATGATCAGTGGTCGGTGCATGTGGCGATCTATGGGGCAGGCTTTGTCCAGCAGGTTTTTTAGTCTTGTTTAGTTTTAAAACAATGTTACCTTCTAAAATCGATATCTCAATTATCAACAGTATTTCAAAAATAAGTGTCAAAATTTTCTGAAATATCCATCTAAACGAGTATTAAAAGCACTCAGTTTTAGTTCTTTAAATTTTCCAACAGCCGAAAAGTGCATTTGTTTTAGCCATCGCAAATTAGCTGCGAAATTCTTTTCAAGAAAATATTTAGCTCAAAATTTGGTGCAGCAGTTTTAATATATCTCTGTAGGTACCTAACTGGGGAGTTATTAGTTGTAGCGAGTCTGAGACGAAGCGGGCGCCGCAAAGTATACTTAGCTGAGTTTTTAGACAGGCATCGGCAAGCGACGGGGCAGAAAATGGCTTCCCCTGCAATACTATCCAGCTTACTGTACAGCGTCGTTAGTCTGTTTTTATAAATTGAACATTATTAATAATAAAAGCTAGGCAAATAAAATGTATGACTGAATTTTTCATAAGACAGGCATTGTTAGGTAACTCCTAACTTTTATATTTAGCCATTGGCATGCTACATCTAAATTTTTAACTACTAATTATCTAAAAATATAAACTTTGTTAAACAGGCATTGGCACCTGTCAATGCCTGTTGGTCGTTTGAGTGAAAATGTATTTTTTTTTTTCGAAATAACGGCTTTACTGACGTTTATTTTGTCACTCTGCCAATGCCTTACTAGAAAAGTTAAGAGTTAAGTACCTACCAAAGAAATAATGTTAAGTAACGGCTTTACCATTATTTTAATTTATAATTAGTATTACAATTACTCACAAAAGTTTAAATACAAATAATAGATATTTGTAGTTAAACTTTCGTATTTAAATTTATGGGTCTCCTTCGGAATGCCTAACAACGTTTGGCCTAAAATCACTTGGTCTAACTGCTATGGGCTAGTGATCACTTGGCATAACAGTCACTTGTCATAATGATAATTTGAAAAAATAAGTCCCGCCGTCGTTTCTTGCCGGTATCTTCACGGGTCAGAGGTGTAGGGTTTGAACCGGTGTAGATTTTTTTTTTTTGACGTTCATAAGTGCATGTAATGTGCCTAAATTGAAAAATAAAGATCTTTTATCTTTTTTTTTTTATTTTCCATACTGTAGTTTTGCCTAAAAGTCAGTTTTACTGGTTTCAGTAAAGTAGGTTTACGTTAGGTTAGAGCTGTGACCCCCACAAAAACCAACTGCTTTCATAAAATAAATAAAATCAAATTATTTTTTATGAAATATTTTTGATTTGCTTTGATTTTTAAGTAGTAATACTACTATATAAATTAAAAGTTGAAATAGATAACATATACTTAAGAAAAAACGACGAGGACCTCTGGTGTTCGAGACGGGATTCGAACCCGCATCTCCAGCTATCGCGGCTGACGCCTTAACCAATTTGGCTTTATAATTAATCGATTCATACATACATACATTTCAGCCGTATGCAGTCCACCGCTGGACATAGCGTTTAAATCACAAGTGCACAATCTGTTTGTTTTATAGTATAACCACTGTATTATTTAAGAGGTGGGAGAATTTTGACATCCTCTGAGTAATTCGTTTATTCCGGTCGTTTTTGAGCCCCCGACAGTTTATTATTAATTGAGTTTTGTCAACATTATGATATTCTATGCAACATTTGATAAGCAAGTACAACTTAATGGTACAACTTTTTTAATTTATTCTAATGGTTAAATATTACAGGACATTCTTACACAATTGACTGAGCCCCACGATAAGCTCAAGAAAGCTTGTGTTGTGTGTCCAGCCAACGATATTATACTATTTAATATACAAATACTTAAATACAAAAATAACACCCGTGACTCAGGAACAAGTATCAATTCATCCTATTAAAAAAAACATGACTGCTTTAATTTGTATTTTCTTGTAAATTTAAGCCTGGTATCATCTTGGGGAGAGTTGCCATAAACGCCACGCTCGGCAGGTGGGTTGGTGACCACAGTTGCTGTTGATTCGTTTTCACTATCTGAAGGTTGAAATATATATTGGAAATAAAACATAAAGTAGCCTTAAAATGTGGTCATTGCAGTTCTAGGTACCCTTAAACAGGGATTTAATTTATGGAACCCTGAACGGTGCAGTTAACCCTAGAGGGTCCGTGGGGTCGTAAAGGGTTCCTAACCCTTTAAGTTGGCCTATTTCATGGGATTAGTCGAATTTAACACGCTTCGTGTTGTTGGACGTCACATTTAACTTGGAGCTAGTGTCACCATGAGTTTATACATTTTGTGAGACAGTTCCTTCATCAATGCCTCCTAACCTAGTCAGTAGTGCACTGCCTATAAATCTGAATGGGTTTGGATTCCGGCCAGAGTATTCATTTGTGTGTTTATTGTAAATTTCTGCTACCGGGTTATTATGGTATTTAAGAAAAAGTGGCAGGATTTGAACTCGCATCCACAGCTATCGCGGATGATGCCTTATCTAATGAACACGTTCGTAAATGTGGGTTCAAATCCTGTATCAAATACCGGAGAACCTCGCTACTGTTGCTTAAGTATATGTCATCTGTGGTGGAAGTACTTCCCTAGTTCTTAGCCATCGTCGCACAACGCAAATGAACTGAAAGATATCAGCTCTAAATATTTTAGGCCCGGCTTGGATAGTGTAAGTAAAATATTTGAGGCAGGTCTACTTTTTCCTTAGGCATGACGGAGCCAATGCCACTTTGCCTTTTCTTCATGAGCCGTAAAACTGTTGTGTGGGAAAGTTTGTCAAGCCGGCCAGAACCGGTTTGCACTGTCTGTTCACGCTTCGTCTTCCAGTACATGGTGACCATTCGAGAACCTTTACTCCAGATTTGTACGAGATGTAATTCACTGAAAGTACTACATTACCCACACATACTTCACAATATAAAATTCGCTGTTCCCATACCTTTTTTTCGGCCGTAGTTTATGTTCTGGTTTCAAAATTAGTAACACCTCCACGACGGCAATTAGATAACGTACGCAATTAACCATACTTGCAACAGGTCGAATAGAACTGTCGAATTGAAGGTGTTAATATAGCCGGGACTCCAGATCACACACGGCCACAGCTTGTCACCCTACACAGGCTAATCTTGATAGTTACATTGTTGTGCCATTTTGAATTTACTGTGCCGGTCATGCACGTTTCATTAATATCTACGACCGGCGCAATAAAACCCCATAACGCTACGGGTTCAATGGGAATTAGATATGAAGCTTATATGGGTCAAATAGGAAATATTTTTCGCGACCAGAAATAGTGGTCACCATCATATTCAATTCAGCCGTAATACATTCATACGCCTCCCCAAAATATGACTAGTATCATCTTGCGGGGAGTTTATTTTTATTTCATAAATAATATTGAGTGATATTCTCTTTCATAAATGAAACAAGAAACTTACAGAAATGAACTCCAGTTGGCTCAAGAATCTTTCTTTAAACTTTTTTTTTATGTCATAGGCGGCAAACGAGCAGACGGATTGTCTGGTGGTAAGCAATTATCGTCGCCCATGGGCACCACCAGGGGAGTCACAAGCGGGTTACCATCCTTTAAAGGGGGTTGGAGCTCTGGAAACCTTACTCACCAACAGGAACACAACACTACATACCTGAAAGGTAAGGAGTCTTTTTTTAAGGAGGAGGTACTTCCCCAGTTGGGCTGCCCCAAATTCAAGCGTGATGGTCATCGCTGTACCCTACCTCTCATTGCTGGACTTAGTTAAAGGACATACCCGGGTCCAAACACTTTCCAAAAATAACCCTTAAAATTAGCTTACTATAATAATCAAATAATTTGATTTGATTACAGTGTACTCTTTCTCCCGATCGACTATGCCATTGGTAACCGGAGGTCTACTGGACATAGATACACAGAATTTGTTTAGGCAGGTTCTGTTTGCTAAGTCCGCGTGAATTGAGACCAGCCGTGAGTAAACAAAAGGCATTTTAATTAAGATTCGCTGTCGGGGCTTCCAACCTCTGTACTGACCAGACTGACTGTACAGGCTGACTGACATGTTTTGGAATGATCGACACTAAATTTAAAAACTACCCAAAATGATACAAGTCATATTTGTGGGAGGTCTATGTCCAGCAGTGGACTGCATATGGCTGAAATGTAAGTATGATACAAAATGTCTATCGCAAATTAAATTTAATTACCATGAAGTTGGTTTTTCACCGGCGAGGCGAGGAAAGACGATGTTATGTGTTCTTGCAAAAATCACTCTAAAGGTACGTCATCACGGTTTAATTTTGTGTACAAATAAATAAAATGTTCCTTCCCCGTCTCGCCGGTGGAAAACCGCCTTGAGTATCGAGGTTTCGACGCGGGTTGCACCGGTCATTCTCGCGGATAACTGACGTCCCAGCAACATCTACCCTGAACTTGCTCACAAAGATTCGTCGGGTAGTCACATAAATTCTGACCCGCACATATGATTTGACACTGGACTTGAGGGATACTGAGGGCCACGTGAGCTTATTCTCAATTAATAAAACGGAAGCCGTGCAAAAATATAGCTAATTTTATTCAACTGACGTTAATGACAACCAACAATAGACAAAAATAATAGAAAAGTAAAAATATAACATTTACAAGGTGCACTCCAAAAAGCTGACCCGGTACCGCGAACATCGAAGTTCGTATATTTCGAGCATCTTTCCCTTTTACTCCAATTAAGGCGTCATAAGATTGACAGAAACAACCGTCTGAAATTTACGAATATCGTGTTTCGCGGTAGCGCTCCTGTCATCAACAGATACTTCTTCAGACCCCGGTGTCTGAGGAAACAATTTTGTGGAGTTATTATGAAGGGTCAAATCGTCATCTATATATTATATAATCAATTTATCTATGTACGTGTTTATTATTATCATCAGATCGTGATTAATTTCTGTATGAGGTTAGCTCACACACAAAAGAATATTTCTTGATTATAATAGTTACAATATTTTGGACCCGGGTATGTCCTTAAACTACGTCCAACAATGAGAGGTAGGGCACAGCGAAGTACCATCACGCTTGAATCTGGAGAAGCCCAACTGGGGAAGTACCTCCTCCTTACAGAAGACCACAGCCATAATAGCACTGCTACCTTTCAGGTATGTAGTGTTGTGTTCCTGATGGTGAATAAGGTTCCCAGAGCTCCAACCCACTTATAGGTCGGCAACGCGCTTGTGAGTCCCTTGGTGTTGCGAGTGCCAATGGGCGACGGTACTTGCTTACCATCAGGCAATCCGTCTGCTCGTTTGCCCCCTTTGTCATAAAAAAAAATATATATATATCATTTCGCATTTCTATATAGGGATACTCAAAGACGTCATAATAAATAGTATATAAGTATATTTATTATAGACGTTTCTGCTTCAGCACTTCAATATGCCAATCACAGAGAACTAATTCATCTCAATCGTAACATTATACCCGAGTGAGAACGTCCTTTTTATAAGTCGGTCAAACAGCAAAGGTGAAATAGGAGCTTAAATAAAGCACGAAATGAAGTTCCACCCGAACACAAATAAATCAGATGGCGTGCGAGGAATCACGGCGATCTAACGCAGCTTGTTAACGCGAGTAAACTCGCCGGCCGAGTACTAGCTACACCACACTCGACAGAGCAACGTGCGTCGCAGCATCTTTGGTGTAGTTTTATATTACGATAGTGCCAAACAAGTACACACACACACAATCGACACAGGTCATACAGATCAATTAAGTGCGGATCTTTACTTTGAACATTGTATTTGAATGTTGAGGGTTTTAAAGCCATATTTTTGGTTAAAAGATGAAAGAGCTGTATGTTTCAATTTAGGCACATTTGTTGGCAACATTGTCCCTTCTACCCGGCAAAGTGCATAAAAACCCCTGGAACCCGTTGCTCAGGACATTTTGCCTTCGGCCGCCATCGTGATCGCGTGAGCTATTCTGATTGTCTGATCGTTACCCATTGCTATTTTGTATCTATAACCTATGTTAAATGGCGATTCGTTCCTTACATAAATTAAATTATCGTGATTTGTTATTCACACTGGCTTTTATTCGAAACTCCATCCTGATTCTTTATACATTACATAATGAACGTCAAAAAAAATCTACATCGGTTCTAACCCTACACCACTGACCCGAGAATAGACCGGCAAGAAACTATGGCGGAACTTATTTTTTTTAATACAGTGATACATCAAATCTTTAAGTACATAATTATGCGTAGTCCCAAAAGAAAACATATCAAACAATTCTACTTATAAAGTTTCTATTAATTATCAACAAAAAACGCTTCCACTCTTACGTAACACTATACAACAAAAACATAATTTCTGCGCATATAGCTCGTAGACCACACCACCACACCACAGAAAATACGATTTTTGTTAAAATCAATCCATATGACTCAGACGGCCAACCAGCTGGTAATTCATGTAAGAAAGCATACTAAAGGCAGTTCGAGTGTCGCCTGAGGCAGTACCAGTGATTTATTTTCACTTTTTTCTTTTCAAAAAAAAAAAATAAATAAATAAATAATACAAAACATTCCAAGACACATATTGCCTGAGCATCACAGTACGCTAAAAAAAGCTTCTGTCGTGGGTACTTGGCCAACGATACATATAACATACAAATACTTAAATGTTAAATAGAAAACACCCATGACTCAGGAACAAATATATGTGCTCATCACACAAAAAATGCCGTTGCTGGGATTCGAACCCAGGACCACCAGCTTCATAGGCCAGGTTTGTCATCATGTGTTTATTTCTAAACTTAAAAAAAAAAACCTATTTCCTAACCCAGTAAAATAGTGCACGCACCTAAGTTTAGCGAATGCCCTCTTATTGGGATCCATTATAAACGGAAGAAGCTATTTATACCGTGATTGAGTAAAACTACTAAATATTTGAATTGGCCATAAATGGGTGATGAGAACCCGGAACCGGACCATGATCATCATCACCCGATTGATGTTCACTGCTGGACCAAGTGCTCCCCCAAATCCAAGCTCTGGTATTATATCTAAACGACCGGTCTGGCCTCGTGGGTAGTGACCCTGTCTATGAAGCCGATGGTCCTGGGTTCGAATCCAAGCCAGGGCATTAATTTTTGTGTTGAGCACAGTTTTTGGGTCACGAGTGTTTTCTATGTATTTAAGTATATATATATATATGTATCTATCTATTATATAAATCGTTGTCTGTTACCACAACACAATCCTTACTGAGCTTACCGTAGGACTAGGTCGATTCGTGTCAGATTGTCAGATTGTTTTTTTCTAAACTGTGACGAAAATCTTTAAACGGGCAGGAGCGTCTCTCAGCGGTGAATACTGCGATCACCAACCCGCTTGCCAAGCGTGGCGATAATGACAATGTTTGAATCGCTCAATGGGGTGGTCTATGGGGGAGGACTATATTTGTGACTGTTAAAATAGGAAAATCAGAAGAAGCTATTATACTTTGATTGCGTAAGATTAATAAGTATTTGAATTGTCTATAATTGAATAATTTAAGTTACCAAAGAGAATACTCAAGTCAAACTGAACGTTATCTTAACTTCAAAGACACGCCTCAAATTATAATCTGAATTAATTAACGATCAAAAACGCAAATGTGAAAAGAAGTCTAGTTCAATATTATACACTACTGTGGTAGTCCACATGGAAAGGTACCTTATGGCGCTTGGCGCTTACGCTATTGTTAATGACGCTTCAATACTAATGTGACACTTTGCAACGTAAGCGCCAAGTGCCATAAGGTACCTTTCCATGTGGACTACCACATTTTTTTTAAGTAGCAACAAATCATATTATTATTTATTTGCATGTTTTACACGTACACGGACCAATGGTGTTCCGGACATTTGGGAGGCGTACGCAACGCGCAGAGTTCCTTTCGACAATTTTATAAAATGTTAGGGCTACACTAAGCGGATGTTACCCCTGCCCGTATCATGGTATCGTGGTTTCTACGGACGATGCTACACATCCTTCGGTTTTGACACAATTTGTTTGGTAACATTTTCCAAAATATTGTTATTTATGTGTGCAACTTTTGCGTGTTTAAAAACTGAACAACTTATTTTGAAATTCACTGTAAAATATGAAGGCGTGTCCCTCAGGTAATTAGACATTTTGATAAAGCACTCGACATAAATCATTAGAGGAAGTTTAAATGGTTTTTAGCACGACACTCCGGGAGTTCACGTGTGGTCACGCCACGAGCACGAGTGAGGCATCACCTTTATATTATGGTGAATATTTGTTAGATACACTTTGAAAAGTAAATTATTATTATTATTTTTATGACATAGGCGGCAAACGAGCAGACGGATTGCCTGGTGGTAAGCAATTACCGTCGCCCATGGGCACCCGTAACACCAAAGGAGTCACAAGCGCGTTACCGGCCTTTAAGGGGGGTTGGAGCTCTGGGAACCTTACTCACCATCAGGAACACAACACGGCATACCTGAAAGGTAGCAGTGCTATTATGGCTGTGGTCTTCTGTAAGGAGGAGGTACTTCCGCAGTTGGGCTGCCCCAGATTCAAGCGTAATGGTCATCGCTGTGCCCTACCTCTCATTGTTGGACGTAGTTTAAGGACATACCCGGGTCCTAAAATTAAATACTATAACAAATAATTAAAGTATTAAATCCATAAAATAATAAAAGTCACCCAAAGAGCAATGGAGAGGGCTGTGTTGGGAGTGTCCCTGCGTGATCGCATCAGGAATGATTTCATCCGCAATAGAACCAAAGTTAGCGTCCTCCGAATCGCCAAACTTAAGTGGAAGTGGCGGGGCACATTGCGCCCAGAACCGATGACCGGTGGGGCGGAAAGGTTGGTTTGGAAGACGCGGCGTAGATAGGCCTCCCACAAGGTGGACCGATGACCTAGTCAGAGTTGCGAGATACCGCTGGATGTGGAAGGCGCAGGATCGGTCTTCTGGGGTCGTTCTGGGGGAGGCCTATGTTCAGCGGTGGGCTTTCGGCTGATGATGATGATAAAATCCAGACTTAATATTACAAATCCTAGTAAGGACTAATATCCATAAGACCTAGATTAGGGTTAGAAGGTCAGGTGGCAGTCGCTTTCGTAAAACTAGTGCTTAAGCCAAATCCCGGGATTAGTTACCAAGCGAACCCCAGGCTCCCATGACCCGTGGCATAATCCCGGGAAGATGATGCCTTAATATAATAAATGGGAAAGTAATTCTGTCTGTATTTAAATCGAAAGAAAAATAGAAAAATTTTACTCTTAGCGGGACTCGAACCCACAACCACTGGATCACTAGCCCAGTGCACTATCAATTGTAATATACGGGTGCCCAGAAGGCTGACCGCGTTTCCGCGCTGGATTGCAATGCTAATCCGTTGGGCGAAATAGTGGCCAGCCCTCTGGTCACCAGAAACCTCTATAAGACGCGCCGATATCTCTTTGTAGAATTGTATTTGTTTAATTTATAATTTAAATATGATGCCTTAAAAAACGAAATATAAACTAAAAAGGATATAATGCATTAAAAAGTCCTGCTAGTTACACAATTTCAGAAAACAACATATTATTCTGAGAAATGATTATGAGATTCAGTTGTATTGTAAACATAAACTGCTATCACTTGTAAACCAAACTACTAAATCAAGTCGTTACCAAAACAATAATTACATAATATAATATGTAACACTTTAGAGGTTACCTATTGGAATGAATACTAATAATGTTCCTTACTTGTCTTATATTTCAGAGGTTAAGCCAATTCACTCTTCTAGTTGTTGTGCTTCGCTTTATCGTTTCATTTTGGGAATCTACTCGATATAGATAGTAGAAACTCGTCCGAATTCTTTTGATAATTGAGTCCTGTTTGGAATGTCCAATATTCTTTCATTTTCAGATTTTGGTACACGTTGCAAGAGATATCTACGTCGCTGTCACCGTGTTTGCCATTTTGTATCACATTGTAATAGGAATATCACTTTCATTTGATGATTTTAAGGAGAAAAAGTTAACTTGGAGACTGTTTCTCAAAAGCTAGGAAATGTAAACAAACAGCAACATGACTTTGACATGAGCTGTCAATCTGAACTAAGACATTCTTTCTATCTGTCGCCTTGCACCGGGGATTATGTTTGCTCAAACAGTCCTTACTGTCGGTTTTCTCTGTTGTCAATGGATTTATTTCACGAATATTAATTCTTTGTTCTTATTAATTTATTTTTGACTTTTAAATGTCTTATATTAAAATACTGAAGTATAAACCCTTGGTAAATTGTTTATTTAAAAACTTATTTTGAGATTTTTATAAGAGGCGCCCTCTGGTGTGCATTTGTGTTTCGATCGATATGTTGTTTCTGTGGAATGCGATTGAGATCCGCCATTACGCCGCTATCTGCTATTAAAAATGGGTTAATTTGTTCCCTAGGCGTAATCTTTCCAAAATGGGGTAAGTTTGCATTCGTGAGAAGGTTTGCAAATCTTTGCTAGTGTTCGTTTTCTAATTGGAAATGTTATTGTTTCAGCTGGACCCATAATTTTTATATTTTGATGTTAATTTAAAATGTGACCTGCGTACACGACGCCATTCTTTTTATCATGCTTTGATACAACCAGTTTTTGGTAAGTTTTGCATTATATAGCACTGCAGGAATGTTGGAAAGATATTTAAGGTGTGTCGAAATGAATTCTAATTGGGATCTATTCTTTTTCAGCACCATTATGATATTTTAATTACGTATGTGACTCCACGTGTTGGTTCTGCACACATATTCCTTTCGCCCGATCTTTCGGTAAGTTTTGAACTATCTTTATATATACACACAACACTTTCACCGTTGTATTAAACTTAAATAATAGAATTAATAATTTTCCAAAATTATTAACCTGGTTCTTTTGTCACCAGGGCTCTTCCTTTTGGTACGGTTGGTACCTACCGAAACTCTTCCTTTCGGGTACGGTCGTTACCTACTGAAGCTTTTTGTGCGGATTACTTTTGGTATGGGTTATCACCTACCGAACCTTTTTTATTAGTCAGGGTTACTCCTGCCAAGTTCCTTGGATGAAGTAGCTGTACTGCTCCTGGGTCTACCAGTGGGTGTTAGTGTGAGGACTTCCCATACTACTTTCTACTTGAACCGGTAACAGCTGACGTTACTATCCGGTAAATGTTTTCTTTCTTATTTTAAGCATAAATGTATTGAGTAACAGCTAGTCTGTTCCTTTCTTAAAGGTGTATATGTACCAGTAAACTTTATAATATAATGAACCTAGTTTTCCATCTGGTCATGACCATAGAGATATAATGGAAGTAGTGGAATTATTTTTAATTTGCACTGTTGTTGTTAAATAAATTAGAGCCATAGTTTAAATGTATTAAAGTTGGAAATAAACTTACACTATTTAAAAAGCTGTGTTGTTAATTTCGATTGGTGTTCATTCGTTAGTCGAGGAGTGGATAAGGGCGCTCAACATTAATTGTTTATTCTTATTTTTTTAACATCGTTCATACATTCATAAATACTTATCCATTCCCTCGCTCCAAGTGGCCTTTCCCTTCGACCCGTAAAGTCTCATTTCTTTAGCCGTGCATTTTCTTTTAATTTTATCTCCCTCATTTAATATTTGGGCAGTAGCGTCACTCAAGTTTTTAGTGGCACCGTGCTACAGTGGCGCCATGCTAAAGTATTACAGTGGCGTTCCCAACGTTGAGCCTTGGAGAATGAACACAAATTGATTAACTAAATCTCTAATTGTATTATTATTGTTTTCTTTTTTGGTGTGAATTCTGGTTGTACATGTGTAAAAACTGAATTTAAATATTTTAGTTATAAGCGTTTGTGTACTGCAAGGTTACACATTGTAATTTAAACATAAATACATTTAAGCTAATAAACTTAAATAGTAATTTAAACAAAAATATCACTACTGTGTAAAAAATATTTGAGCTAATAAACTTAAATAACTATTTAAATATAAAAGTGATATTCAAGTTGTAAAACTTTTTAAGCTGATAAACTTAAACATTTGAAATTGTTATAAATACTTTTCTTAGTGTTTATTCAACACTTTGTTTAGTGAATACTGGACTTGATAATAATTTTGGGAAATATTTTGTCGTACTTTTCGGTTAATACACTCACACTCTACAACTAATATTTAACTAAAATGGATTTTCTTAAAGCAGGTTGTAAAATCGCACACTTACACAAAGATGAAATAACACATGAGTTAGTTATTCGCAAGTTACCAGTTAATCCTATTTCTAGAAGGTCTAGTTTATGTCAAGCTTTGAAAGACACAGCTGAACATGCTCGAAAGGGTAGTCTTAAATTTCAGGATTTGTTTCTTGGTGATAAAGATGCGGAAATTGAATTATGTAAACAGAAAATTCAAGAAATTGAACAAGAAATCAGTGATCATCTTTCCGTCTCTGCTAAGGACAGGCTACTTTCGCGCTGTAGGTATTTGTTTTGTCGACTTTCTCGTTTAGATCAAAGCATTACTGAAGTCAAGCTATTGAAGGATACAATTAACTTGTTTGTTGAGCGTTTACAAGAGGAACTTTCTTCGGCTTCATCTGGTTCTGATGATGGAGACCAATCAGACTCTATGGGTAACCGAATTGTACGTGAGGTAATTTATAAACCTGAAAAAAAGTTTTAATATTAATTCCCTTAATTTGAAATTCAAAGGCGATTCTTGTGTTCGTACTTTTCTTTTACGATTGGAAGAGCTGCGCGTTGCACGTAGGATTTCGGAGAACCGTATTTATAGGGGTTTCCCGGAGATTCTCGAAGGACCTGCTTTGTCGTGGTTTCGATCCCAACGTACCTGTCTTTTGTCCTATAAGGAAGTGGTATCTGCATTAAGGGAGGAGTTCGATATTCCTGACCTTGACCACTTACTCTTACAGGAAATTCGTGAGAGAACTCAGTCTAAAACTGAGACTATTGTTTACTTTGTTTCAACGGTGTTAGGTATGTACGACCGACTTAACCGTAAAATTCCTGAGGAAGAAATGCTGGATACGATGATGCGTAATATTAGACCTGAATTTTCTAGGGATTTAGCTCTCCAGGACGTGAGGTCAATCCAACACTTGAAGGAATTGTGTAGGCGTATTGAGTTAGCTCAAGTCAAAGCTAAACAGTTTCGGGAACCAGTGTTACCAAAACAACCTGGATCGTCTCTCTCTCGTAGTGGTATAAATAATAGCGAGCCTTTAAATAGGTTTAATTCTTCACGTATTTCCAGTACTTCCAAAACTTTTGTTGCTTCTGTAAATCAACCATCTTCTAATGTTAAGGTTGTAAAATGTTTTCGTTGTGGTAGGGAGAATCATCCCACCAAATCTTGTAAGTCATCTAGGAAATCGTATGTTTTAAGTGCGGAGAAAAGGGAGTTCGTACTCCTGAATGTTCTAAATGTAATTCCCCTTCAAAAAACTAAATAACTTTGTCTTTTCTAAAAATAAAAAATCTTTACCTTTTGCTCCCTCACAAGCAGAAAAGGCAATTTACTTCAAACCTCCACAGGGAGATAATAGACTATATTTAACCTTAGATGTACTCAATTTAAAAGTGAGAGCTCTTCTTGACTCTGGATCGTCTGTTAGTCTTTTGGGTCGTGGTAGTCAGTCTGTTTTCGAATCTATCGGAATTCCGATTATGAAACATGAAATACCTCTTTCCTTGAATGTAGCAGATGGATACCCTCACTTAATTACTCATTATATGATGATACCTATAAATTTCAAAAATGAAATAAAAGTAATACGGTTTGATATACAAACTAATATTAAAAACCGCATGCTACTCGGTCTTAATTTTTGGAAAGCATTTAATTTGATACCTGATAAAATTAAAGATGTAGTAGAAAGTTTTAAAGAAGATCACGCTCTTTGCAGCGCTATGTTACCTACTGAGTGCGGTTTAAATGATTATAATAATTTGACTAATGACCAAAAACATCAACTTGAGATTGTTAAACAATTATATGACCAAATTGATACTGAAAAAGTTGGTTTAGGTAAAACCCATCTTATTGAACATGTTATCGATACGGGCAATGCACGCCCTATAAAACAAAAATACTACCGTCTTAGTCCTGAAAAACTAGCTGCGTTAGAAAAGGAAGTTGATCGTATGCTTCAACAAGGGATTGTAGAACCATCCCATTCTCCTTGGAATTCTCCGTAGTAATGGTTGAAAACCAAATGGTGAATTAAGACTATGTTTGGATAGTAGGAAGGTAAACTCAGTATCTAAATCTGATGCATATCCTGTACCCTATGTTCATTATATATTAGACAATTTACGTGATGCTAGATACCTCACATCTCTTGATTTAAGTGCGGCTTATCATCAAATACCTCTTAGTGAAAATTCTAAAGAAAAAACAAGCTTTACTGTTCCTGGTAAAGGTTTATTCCATTATAATCGCATGTGTTTTGGTTTGGTTGGCGCGTCTGCGACCATGCAAAGGTTGATGGATAATTTATTCACGGCGGAATTCGATAATAAAGTTTTCTGTTATATAGATGATATTATAATTTGTACTTCAGACTTTGACGAGCATATCCGTTTAAGTAAAGCCGTTTTCGAAAAACTTAAATCTGCAAACCTTACAATAAATATGAAAAAATCACTATTTTGTAGATCTGAATTGAAATATTTAGGTTATCTAGTGGACAAATACGGTCTACGTACTGATCCGGCTAAAGTAGATGTAATTTTAAATTTTCCTATACCTAAGGATTCGAGAAGTGTAAAGAGTTTCCTTGGAATGTGCGGTTGGTACCGTAGATTTATTGATAATTTTGCTAAAATTGCGCGTCCTTTGTCTCGGTTAACGAGCAAGAAAATATCTTTTGTTTGGACGGAAGAAGCTAATGAATCTTTTAATTTACTAAAATCTGCTTTAATTTCCGCTCCAATTCTAAAATGTCCTAATTTTGACGAAGCATTTTATATTCACTGCGATGCATCTTCTTATGCTATCGGTGCAGTATTAACTCAACGATATGATCAAGTGGATCACCCCATCGCTTACTCTAGTCGTACTCTCAATAAACCTGAGACTAATTATTCAGCAACAGAGAGGGAACTTTTGGCTGTAATATACGGTCTAGAGCAATTCCGAGCGTATGTAGAAGGGAGAAAATGTTATATCGTGACTGATCACGCTTCTTTAAAGTGGTTCAACAATCTAAAGAATCCATCTGGTCGTTTAAACCGGTGGGCATGTCGTTTGAGTCAATTTAATTTTGAAATGATACATAGAAAGGGTAAAGAACATGTAATCCCTGACTGTCTTTCTCGTATACATGTAGATGCTTCTGAGGTTGCACCTATAAAGGATCCTTGGTACCTTGACTTATTTAGAAAGGTTACCGAGAAACCGTCTTTATTTCCTAACTTTAAAATTGAAAATGAGAAACTTTTTCCGATACTCTAAGAATAAATATCGCCTTACCGCTCAGTTTGAATGGAAGTTGGTATTACCTTATGAGCAAAGAAAAGAAATCTTAGCTAAATACCATGATGATCCTACTGCTGGACATTTTGGAGTAGCAAAAACTCATTTTAGAATTTCTGACTTATATTATTGGCCTACTATTTTTCAAGATGTCAAAGAGTACGTCGAGACTTGTGAGATATGCAGGACTTATAAACCAGTGAATCTGGCTCGTCCTGGTCTGATGGGTAAACCCCGTCGTGTGTCGTTTCCAGGCGAGGCTATCTCGTGTGATATCTTAGGTCCTTTTCCTCCTTCTTATCTACGGAATCAGTATTTATTTGTATGTACTGATTATTTTAGTAAATTTGTTACTCTTTTTCCTCTACGCACTATCACTGCGAAAGCTATAGTGAAGTGTCTAGAAAAGGGAATTTTTCTTGTTCACGGAGTTCCCAAAATATTATTTTGTGACAATGGTGCACAATTCACTTCTAAAGATTTTAGAGATTTGATGGTGAAATATAGTATACCTAATGTATTTTACAATCCAAGATATCATCCTCAGACGAACCAAACGGAAAGGGTAAATCGTGAATTGGTTAGAACCATTGCATCATACGTGCGCTCCGATCACCGTACTTGGGATAGGAACGTAGCCGAGATACAATGTGCGATAAACACGGCCAAACACGAGGTCACCAAGAACACTCCGTATTTCCTTACTCATGGACGTCAAATGATCTTGGACGGATCACTATATAACCAGGAAAGTCCTATCGATCCAACTTCTATAGAAACAGATACCAGTGGTGTTTTCTCAGACAAACTGAAGGAGCTCCAGTCTGTGTTTGTTAAAGTACGTCAGTTGTTGGCTGCCTCTCATGAACGTAATGCACGTTATTACAATATGCGGAAGCGTCACGTAGACTTAAAAGAAGGACAGGTAGTTTATAAAAGGTGTTTTCCATTGTCTAACTCCTCTAAGAATTTTTCTGCTAAACTGGCACCTCGTTATGAGAAATGTGTCATATTTAAAAAATTGAGTTCTGTAGTTTTTACTCTAAAATCCCTAGGAGGGAAACTTCTAGGAAACTTCCATATTAAAGACATTGTCCGTCCTGGCGAAGTCGAACCATCCGTGTAATGGTTATCGCTTTCGGCCGTGAGACATGAAACTTTACTTTACTAAATAAATATTTGAGACTCCTTGTCTTAGTATTTCTTATTCTATTAGGTCTGGTGGCGTACGAACCGACCATATAATAAATGTGTCCTAATAAAGACATAAATGAATATCTAAAACGACTGAATTTAAAAGACTGTTTTCATAGATAATAGGTTATTCTTCCCAATACAATGTATAGAAGATAACTCATTTCTCAACATATTGTATCTCGAGATAGCATGTTGTTAGGATATAGCTATTTTGCTTAGCAGTTCCAGCACCACCTAATCTCCGGTACACCGGCATTTCTTTAATAAAGGGAAAGTCAAATGCCTACTATTAGTTTAATAAAGTGGTACCACATGTAGATTAATATAGTTCCATGGATATAAGGCTTATAAGTTTAGTAGTTAAAAAAAAAAAAAATAGTTTGTTAACTTTATTAAGGTTATTTCTCTTCGTTGAATCTAGTTTTAGAGATGATACATGCCTGATCAGCATCGTATTTTTTTGTTTCCATTTAAGCTTGTTGTAGTAGTAATAGTTGTATGTTCCATTTCAGTGTTTGAAGGTTGTAGAGACCACAAAGTTCAAGTGTCTTGTTTATTTGTTTTAGGCAAGGAATTATATCTTCTTGTCGTTTATTTCTTATAAGCTCTTGTTTTCCTTTCCACATTCCAATTAATAAACTAACATTCTAATTCCTATGCTTATTAACTGCTTTAAAGCATACAACTAATTTCCTGATTTTGCCTCGCTGCTCTATCTAAAAAAAAAAAAAAAAAATTTTTAATTTTAAAATTTTTTTTTTTTAATATAATATAATAGCGTATAATATCACATGACATAAACTTGGCACAATCTGAGACGTTGTATAATAGTCCGCGGTCTGCGGTTACTGCTTGTGATATACTGGCGCTGACATTAGCGCTTGTTGTCGATACGAACGGTAATTGTTAATGTACAGAATGGACTGAAATTATCACTTTTATAAGACGTTATTGCCGGCTGACTAGAATAGCACCACCCTACCACCGGGCGTAGTAAGAGGCGACAAAGGGAAAAATCGACGGCAGAAGCGTTCGTCGAAACTCTTTCTAAGCCTACTGCGGTCGCTAACCCGCATGGCAGTCATATTTAGGTCTATACCCAGCAGTGTTGACGTACGGCTGCAATGATGGTGAATGATGATATACTTTTTTTATCTTGCGAGTGATATGCCAAATGAGATAACGCATGTGTACATTCAAATAAAACGTAACATGTTGGTTATAGATTACTCATGAAAACAATAGGCCCGGTACCGCGAACATCGAAGTTCGTATATTTCGGGCATCTATCTCTTTTACTCCAGTTGAGGCGTCATGAGAGTGACAGAGAAAATCGTGCGTTTACGAATATCGTGTTTCGCGGTAGTGCCGTAGGTCGCATAACAATGAGTGCACACAATGATATTATCACCGCGTTTAGCAGGCGTAGTCATAGTCGCAGTGTATTCCACCGCCCCAAAAGGATGCTGGCCGTGGTTGCTCGTCGCAAATACGGAACCCAGGTCCACAAAAACATAGTGATCCTATAAGCGTTCCGTTTTTTATTTACGGGTACGGTACCTTAAAAAAACAGTAAATAAAATAAGTAGCCAACTTAACAACCCCATCGCTTTCACTATCGTGACACGGCGCCATGTTACTGAAAAACTTAACAGGACATTTTTCAAGTCCTCAATAATAATAAATCGCTATTTAGTTTTACGTGAATACGTAACGCGTATCGCAAAAACGCCTTTAGCGCTCAGGCGTGTAAGGGATTTGTGACGTTTTCGCGTCAACAAAAACGTTTTAAAAACGACGTAACTTCTGCTAATTTAGTTGGGAGTTTGACGTTTCTTTATTTGTTTACGGCATAAGTGCGTGATTTAAGCCATAAAACCATACCATCATGTTACCAGTTTTACAAGGCCGTTCCGAAAGGGGAAACGGTTCTCGTAATAAATACATAAAATTCTTGTTTAAACATGTACGTGGTTGGCCAAGGTTTATATTAGTTTAGCTAAGTAGGTCACAGTTCGGCTACTGTTAACGTTTCAGCTTAGTTATTAAAGACTGAAACTTTGAAGTAAAACTTACCACAGCATATTAATTATTTTGACACATTTACAAAAACTTTAAACTATATAGAAACAGAGTCGTATCCATATTTAATCCAGTGACAATTATGACACATGTGAATTTATTAAAGTTAAATATTGCTTTACTTATCATAACGAGAAACTTTATTGAAGTATATACTACAACTTTATTTTTCAAGGCAAGAGTGAATAGGCTGTTATACTGAACCAGCGTGCTACACCTTCGACCTCGTCGTCACTTACCATCAGGTGAGACTGAAGTCGACAGTCAAACGCTGGTCAGTATTGTATAAAAGAAGCATCTCACTTTACTCAGGTTCGATCGTATATGGAATACTGTTGCTATCTTTGGGACGGGTCTGCCAAGTATCAGATGACCGCTTTGGATTCAATAGAGCACCGAGCTCGCAGACTTCTTGGCCCTGAGTTAGTGAGGTCCATGGCCTAAACCAGAAACTATAATTAAACAGCTTTTAATTTAATTAATAGCACTGCTACCTTTCAGGTATGTTGTGTTCCTGATGGTGAGTAAGGTTCCCAGAGCTCCAACCCCCCTTAAAGGTCGGCAACGCGCTTGTGACTCCCCTGGTGTTGCGGGTGCCCATGGGCGACGGTAATTGCTTACCATCAGGCAATCCGTCTGCTCGTTTGCCACCTTATGTGTAAAAAAAAAATGTTTTTATGTACTGCCAGATTACTACAGTTCAAGTAAGAAAGCATATTAAAGGCATGTTTATTTCTTATAGCGGTTTCGTAAGATCCTTCCTTAGCTGCTTTTCGAAAATAAAAACGGTAAAACTCACTTTACTGAATAATGAATAATATTGTCTTCGTTTGCCGCAATAATTACTCATGAATTAAAACCATAAAACCACATGAAATGTTGTTTTATTTATTAATGAAATTAAACATTTATTAAGGAAAAACAACATGCAATAAACTTGGTAATATGGCGTATTTGAAGTCGGAAGGTAATTCATAATATATATAAGTCGTAGAATGCATATTGCGAGATCGCAATATCAGTGTCAGCTCGACAAATGGCGAATCAAATTAATGCTTTTTAATACGGGCTGGAGATTAAACTGAAATTTCAGCATCGAAATGCGTCTAGACGACGCCCCGGTTATTAGGCAGACTGGTCGTTTAGGGTCGCATGCATTTTGAACTCATGAAGTCGAAAGATATCCACGGTTGTAGAAAGACCGGTTTTGACGCTGTTTGCTTCCAGCGGGTTCTAGAAATTGTGACTAGACCTTGTTGAAGGTCTACTCACTCCGCGTCTTCCATACCCTAACCATGAGTTGTGACATTGAGGTTTTCGATAACGAGTATCGAGTTTACTATCTGTGCATCTCGCGTACTATTTTAGTGCGAACGAGATGTGTAGATAATAAACTCGATACTCGTTATCGAAAACGTCAATTTCACAACTCATGGTTAGGGTATGGAAGAACCATGGTAAGGGTACTGGTAAGCGATCGCCAATCGAATAGTTTTTGATTCCATTGATTATTCGTTCTTCACACTTTGATTCAGCAATTCTGAGAGCAATATCGTAATTGTTATGTGTTAATATTGAAATATAACGTTAATGTTATAATGAGTTTATTGAATTTTGTATTTATTGAACCATTCTTATAATAGGCTTATTGGTAATTAATGTTTTGTATTACATTACATAGGCCTATACCCACCCAGCGGCGCTACCGCGAACAACGATAGGTATACGTAAATTTCGGACGATTGTTTCTGTCACTCTGTACCCTTACCATGAGTTGTGACTTTAAGGTTTCGATAACGAGTATCGAGTTTACTATCTGTGCATCTCGTTAACACTAAAATAGTACAAGCGAGATGTACAGATAGTAAACTCGATACTCAGTATCGAAAACGTCAATGTCACAACTCATGGTACGGGCACAGATGAGACCTTAATTAAGGTAAAAGAGAAAGATGCCCGAAACATACGAACTTCGATGTTCGCGGTACCGCTCCACCTGGATAATTTCTAAATTCGTTAAGATTCGATAAGAAACCAAAGAAGGTCTTGAAGTAGCATCCCTTTAGGACGGCGGATGATACTGCTATCGCTAACCCGCCTGCATAGCGTCGCAAACATGGCATTAAATCCTCCACTCGTCAGGTCAGTTGTATGGATATATTTTTTTGAAGTTCGTAATGTTCCCAAATTGAAAAGTATAGATATTTTACACACGTATATCGGCGTTCTATATTCAAATTTTGACTTAAGTATCACATTCATTATTACGTTATTACGTCCAGCAATGACAGGTAGGGCACAGCGAAGTTCCATCACGCTTGAGTCTGGAGAAGCCCAACTGGGGCAGTACCTCCTCCTTACAGAAGACCACAGCCATAATAGCACAGCTATCTTTCAGCTATGTAGTTTTTTGTTGATGGTGAGTAAGGTTCTTAGAGCTCCAACAACTTTTAGGGTAGGCAACGCGCATGCGAAACCTCTGGAGTTGCAGATAGGCTACGGTAACTGCTTACCATCAGGCGGGCCGTATGCTTGTTTGCCACCGTTGTTGTATAAAAAAACATTAATTCCCTTTATCTACGTACTTATCATAAGTGTTCTAAAATGCGTCCAGAAACCGTAGGCAATGACCAGCATTACCAACCATCAGAAATGAATGGAGATGTAATGTTAACATTACCTACTGAAATCCGTAGGTTTAGAGTTTAAAATTGGAACAGCTGTCAAATTCAAGTGGGGTGTCTATTCTAGTATCTATAGATATTAAAACAGTCATTGATACGAGACGCCAATTCGTTATGTTTTTTTAATATAAATCGAACGACATTAGAATTTTTACTCGTGTGACAATAGAATAGGGAGTTCATTCGCTTGTCTATGGTTTAAAAAAATATTTGACTGAGATATGAAATACGCAACGCCGCCATTCCAAGCTGTCTTTTTTTATCTTGTTCGTTGACTTTTTAATGTTTCAAGTAACACTAGTCATTTCCATACGGTTCCTGAACCTATCTTAAAACATTTATGATATGTGTGTAGATAAAGTAGTGTATGTAACTATACATAATTGGGCATTACAACAATCGTGTGATATTATTATGAAACTCGCCTTCGGCTCATTTCATAAACCCACACTCTTCTTGTAATGCCCTTCATTATGCACAGATACATAAACTACTATTACAGCTACATAGACATGGTCCTTCAGTTAAGTTCACCTATACGTTCGATGTTACAACATGGGTCATAAAACCGCCACCTCTCGCAAATAAGAGCGGGCGTTGGTGTCATGTAATAAATAAACACATAAATATGCCATTAGTTGGTGCACCTGCATCTTCCCTTAGTCTTCGGGGAGCATTCACACCGTATAGAACACTCTTTATCATTCGGTTGCATTAATAGATAAAATAGATGAAAGTACTTAAGAAAAAGTAATCGGGACCTCCGGCGTCCGAGGCAAGATTTGAACCCGCAATTATCGCGACTCACAACACCCCAATCGACTTTCCTTAGTCAAATCTTCATCATCTCTCATGGGAGCCTGGGGTCCGCTTAATAACTAATCCCAGGAATCGGTGTCGGCACTAGAATTTCCTCATTGAATTATTTAATGAGAACTCGTTGAATACAGAATAAACAATCACTTTAACAGGGTGTTTTCACGTAGCAAATTTAATTTTCAGTTTCCTCCAAAGAACATCGTAAAAGCTACATAATGTTTCATTCTTAAATAAACTCTAAGGACCGAGTATTATCAGCTGTAAAAATATCTGTGACAAATAATCCTCATATACTTAATACCGCATAATTACCAACCCGGGAACATCGATCGAAGTTTAAGGACAATTGCTTAAGCTTGGATTTGCAACCACAAGAAGACGGGCACCAGCGTCCCTTTAGAGAGGTGAAACTGCGATCGCCAACCAGCCTGTCAAGCATGGTAATCATGGCATTGAACTCCCCATGAAATCACCAGCAGTGGCGTCCTTTTAGCGACGTCTACTTCCAGTATACGTCCGTGGGTAATAGTGGAAGTGGTATGTACGCAAATGTTTAGATCCAATATTTTCTCAACTTCTTAGCGCAATGTATAAATATTTTAAACCGGGTTCTGAAATTGATTGTCGTTATGAACCCATCTTACGGGCAACCCTTTAAACGGGTTTCTCAGAATTACCTTCATAATGCAGAATATTTATCGAAAAGGGGTTGCAAGGATGGCTGTAAACTTGAGATGCAATATCTACCCGTATTTAGTTTTCTAATAAATGTGCATCGTAGCTGTATGGAATAGGAATTTATTAGAAAATATTCTAAAAGTTGAGTTGGTTTGATGACCGGTCTTGCCTAGTGGGTAGCGATCCTGCCTATGAAGCTGATAATCCTGGGTTCGAATCCCAATCAGGGCATTTTCAATTTGCCTTACACATATATTTGTTCCCGAGTCATGGATGTTTTCTATGTATTTAAGTATTTATATGTATTAATTTATTATATATAGATATCGTCGTCTACTACCTACCTACAACACAAGCCTTACTGAGCTTACCATAGGATTTGTGTAGGATTGTCCCAAAAATAATAAAGTACTTTGTTAATATAGACTTAACTTGTAGGATAGCCACATGAGAAGAAGAGAGGATAGTTAGTTTGACTTATCTCATCTTTCTCGCGTCGTCTCGGCATTTGGCCATCGGGCTCATGGGAGCCTGGGGTCCGCTTGGTAACTAATTGTTTTATTATAGTTATGGAAAAAAAATCAAATGAATATTATTACAAATAAACGGGACTTAGGTAACAGCGTATATTAACGCTAAAAAATACCTCCGTTTTATCCGAGACCACGAGGACAACGACGTTCTCGAAACCTCGGGGGTAATTTTTAAAGTTAATATACGCGGTTAAGTTCCTTTTGTAGTAATATGTAAATACCGTGAAAGCTTAAATTAGAAATGAATATTACTTACACAAATTGCCTGGATCCCATGTTAAGCTCAAAAAGGCTGTGTTATGGGTCCTCACTGATTGAGGTCTAGTGTTGTTTGGCTGAGGTTTTTGTAAAGTGGACACTTACCCAGTTGGGCTGTTCCAGATTTGTTCGAGATACCGTTCGCAGAATGTACCCTACCACATTTTGACATTTGCAGTGCCCATACCTCGCTTTAGTTAAATGGACCCGGGTATGTCCTTAAACTACGTCCAACAATGAGAGGTAGGGCACAGCGATGAACATCACGCTTGAATCTGGGGCAGCCCAACTGGGGAAGTACCTTCTCCTTACAGAAGACCACAGCCATAATAGCACTGCTACCTTTCAGGTATGTAGTGTTGTCTTCCTGATGGTGAGTAAGGTTCCCAGAGCTCCAACCCCCCTTAAAGGTCGGCAACGCGCTGGTGGCTCCCCTGGTGTTACGGGTGCGACGGTAATTGCTTATCATCAGGCAATCCGTCTGCTCGTTTGCCACCTTTGTCATAAAAAAAACGGGGATGAAAGTGTTTTATTTTAGTATGTCAGACTCAGAGGGCGTATGGTGAAAATCGAAGTTCACAAAAAAGCAATTATCTCTGTCACTGTTCTTACGCCTTACTTGGATCCTCTAGCCGCCCGGAGACCTATAAAAGGGTTTCCCATTGAATACCCTTTTGAATTTTAATTATGACAAACCATAGTTGCATTTGGCTTGGCAGGTTTTGGTCTCTAGGCGGCTAGAGGTTTAAAGAGACAGATGCTTAAAATTTTCGAACTTCGATTTTCAGAGCCGCAGGTTTTTCTAGAGGACGTAGTTTAACAAAATTTTTTTTTTTTATGACATAGGCGGAAAACGAGCAGACGGATTGCCTGGTGGTAAGCAATTACCGTCGCCCATGGGCACCCGTAACACCAGAGGAGTCACAAGCGCGTTGCCGGCCTTTAAGGGGGGTTGGAGCTCTGGGAACCTTACTCACCATCAGGAACACAACACTGCATACCTGAAAGGTAGCAGTGCTATTATGGCTGTGGTCTTCAGTAAGGAGGAGGTACTTCCCCAGTTGGGCTGCCCCAGATTCAAGCGTGATGGTCATCGCTGTGCCCTACCTCTCATTGTTGGACGTAGTTTAAGGACATACCCGGGTCCAAAATATCGATACGGTGTGACTGCAGGCTCCATATTCTCGGTCGCTGCACTAAAACTTGTTCAATAAATACATTGTTCCGATTCGGAGCTCTGTATTTAACTAGTTCGGCACAGGGGTTTCAGAGTATGCAGGTACGCCATCGTTGTACTGAACACGTATTTCAATACATAAAATTGCTGGGTAAATCTTTCCAGTAAACGGAACAATAGTGTTCCGGACTTTTGGGAGAAGTATGAGGAACCTGATCGAGCTACCACACAGAGGCACTTTCGACAATTTCGGTACACTAAGCGGATGTTGTCCCTGACCGTATCATGGAACGCGCACAGAGACTGAACCCGCTATGGTGTAGTTGAGTTTTAATGGAATCAGAAATGTACTAGGCTGTTGGGTGAAAAGGATAGACTAGTTACTGGGCTATTGGTCAAAAACTGGACGCCTGCCTAATAATATAGTATATATATAAATCAAAGGTGACTGACTGACTGACATAGTGATCTATCAACGCACAGCCCAAACCACTGCACGGATCGGGCTAAAATTTGACATGCAGGTAGATATTATGACGTAGGCATCCGCTAAGAAAGGATTTTGATCAATTCTACCCTCAAGGGGATAAAATAGGGGATGAAAGTTTGTATGAAACTTTGTCAATTTTGAACCGATCGGGCTGAGACTATGCATGCATAAAGCTACTATGACGTAGGCATTTGTGGATAAAACGGCATTTTCCGAACAAAAAGCAAGCATGCATACAAAACTACGTTTTGAACGATAGTGTGCTAAAAATAATTTAAATACTTCTTAACGCGAGCGAAGCCGCGGGCAAAAGCTAGTATAGTATATAACTTTATGTTCGGCAGACGGTGATTCACCCTCGAAAGCGAGATCAAAGATAGCTCAAGGGCCTTAATTGGTAAATTATAATTGTAGAATTATTTACCAACCTAGGGTAAATAATTCTTCTATATTTGGACCCGGAAGTATTGTCCCTAAACTGAAAAAAGGCCTCGTACCACAATCATCGAAGTACGTATTCGAGTAATAGAAAAAAAAGAGAAACATCTATTTTACTTCAAGCTTACATCAGTAAAAATCCGTGGCTGGTAGATAAATAACTATTTAACAACAAAACCTCATCAACTATTAAACATAAACAGTATACTAACGTCCAAAAATAATTCCTAACTCAATTCCAATTCCAAAACTAAAAATAAACAGCGACCACAGATCGCACTAACAAAAAGTGCAATTTTCGGCCCTGCAATATAAAACACGCGTGCCATAACTCGCGGATTTCGTTTCAATACACATTTACGTTTACAAATATGTAACGTTTGTAGAATTGTGGCATCGGGGTTTAATAAAATCCCTTTATTTTTAAACTCAATTATATTTGAAACGCATACATAACACAAAAAGTATTGGATACTTAAACTACGTCGAACACTAAGAGTAGAGTACAGCGAAGTACCATCACGCTTGAGTCTGGAGAAGCCTAACTGGAGAAGTACCTCCTCCTTACAGAAGACCACAGCCCTAGCACTGCTACCTTTCAGGTATGTAGTGTTCCTGATATTTCGGGACAAACTTAGGTTCACAAATGGACCCAAGGTAAGTTCAGTTTAAGGCTTGTGTTGTAGGTAATAGACGACGACATATATAATATTAGATACATAGAAAACGCCCATGGCTCAAGAATAAGTATCTGCGCTCATCACACAAATAAATGCCCTGACTGGGATTTGAACTCATGACCATCGACTTCATAGGCAGGGTCACTACCCACTAGGCCAGACCGGTCGTTAGAACAAATTAAGACTTCGCGGGTCGGCAAGCTCATGATTAAGCTCCTCGTTACGGATCGAACCCGTTGTAATACAATTAAGGAATACGTGTTAAGATATTATACATAGCTTTATATTTTTTAAAGTTGCTCACAAACATCAAATCAGCTATTTATTTTTAACTAGCTTTTGCCCGCTTCACACAAAACCTCCTTTTCGACCCCTTAGGGGATGAGCGAAAAAAAAAGGCTGAAATTACTTTTCTTGTATTCGAATAAGGAGTGTTTAAATAACTATTTCACCACGCTAGCTCGGAAAGTCCGTTTTTATTCTTTCAAAACAAAACTGCATTTTGTTCTATTGAATAAAGTCATTTCATACAAGTTTTGAATGTTTATTTTGCCGTTAGCTGGGTTGGATGTAATTTTAAATGATACTTATAATCTGGAGTCAATTCTAATGTTTTTGCGTTAGTGTTTTCCTCGCGGTACTCAGGCGAAAAATTTTGTCGTCCACTCGACACCAAAGTCCGTTTTCCTCTCGTTTTAATATTTCTATTTCCATTCCATATTTAACGTAAATGTCAAGTTGCTTTCAATGACAATATTTGTTTATTTTACAATTAATTCTAATGCAACCGTCACTTTTCAACAGCTACCAATCGAAAGAGACAGCTTCTGACAATCGCGACCATAAATATGCGCAGGACCTTCTAAGCCATGAAATCAGATTTTCTCCAACAAATGACGTGTGCAGAAACAAATCGTTTCCTGACCATTGTTTGTTTTTCAACAAAATCGCTTATGATAAATGTATTGCGCCCGTAATGGACAATGGTCCTTTGGTTTTGTGGCTATGATTAATGAGTGTTTTAAAAACCTAAATGCTGCACGCAATCCTTTGCTGGGGAAAAATGTCGCTGACATAAAAATTGGAGCGATGTTATAATTATGGTGAAATTGTGATGTCGGTTTGTGGAATAAGCTTTTTTCTTTGGATTCTTTGGTTGGTAAGCGATCCTAGAACTTGAGGAACGATAAGGTCAATGTCTTGTGTTGTGGGTACTCAGCCAACGATTATAGAAATACTCAAATACATAGAAAACACCCATGACTCATGACTCTCATGTCCTGTAATATTTATTTATTACATGTGCTGAGTATCTTTCAAAAGACTGGGTTAATGGTTCCTTCACTTAGATACATAAGGCTTTAAATATAATTATTTGGGGGAGGCCTATGTTCAGCAGTGGACGTTTTAAGTCTGTAATTAATGATGATGATTGATGAATGAGACATATAGTATAGATATTACAAACTGAAACTTGTAATTAGAGAACTGTGGGCAATGAGTAAAAGTAATTAACGGACGCAACGATTTTATTAATTTTGAAATGTAAACTACTCTCTCAGTTATGTGTGTTTCATGTGTGAATCGTGCTTCTGTGTGATTGTTTGTTGCAATAATTTTGAACTGACAACGTCAGCTCTGTATTTTTATTAATATTTTGCCAAATACATATATTTATAGGTAGCTTCAATAAATAAAACTTGCAGTCTGTTGAATTTAAAGGAAACGAATAACACGGTGTATTTTAAACTCCCGAACTAAGTAAGATAAAAAAGATAAAAGACCTTTATTTTTCAATTAGGCACATTAACATTACAATGTACTTGTGAACATCAAAGAATAATCTACCACCGGTTCTAACCCTACACTTCTGACCCGAGAAGATTATTACCGGCAAGAAACTCGGCGGGACTTATTTTTTCAAAACATGAAATCTTAAAGTAAATAAATAATTATGCGTAGTCCTACAAGAAAATATATCAAACAGTTTAATACAAGATATAAATATAAAATTTAGAAATAAAAATAATAATGTATAAACACATTTGACTACACGAATACACATGCTTTGATATGCTTTCTTACCTGAACTGTGTCATTTAAGTAATCTGGCAGTACATAGTTATATTTGATAAATTAATGCCAGACTGTTTAGTTACAGTTTCTGGTTTTGGATATGCATGTTTGTCTGTCAAATAATCCTTTACTCTGTAATAGCCCTTGGATATATATTTTTATTTAAAACAGTTGAGAGCAAGGTGGCTGATGGTGACATCAGAGGTGCCGCTCGTTTGCTTTTCTCTGACGATGCAGTAGCCCCTACTAATTTAGACACATTCACAGCTCTTCACAGCAAACATCCAGCTCCAGCGTCTAACCTGACCCTCCCTGTCCCTCCGCAACTCTCCGACCCCAATCTTAGTGCCACCCCACAAAATGTCCTTGGAGCAGTCATGTCCTTCCCCAATGGCTCCGCAGGAGGCCTGGATGGCCTGACACCGCAGCACCTAAAGGACCTTCTGTGCAGCGGCTGCGGAGAAACGGGGGAAGCACTTTTGAAAGACCTGACGGCTCTAGTGAACATCATGCTGGCCGGTCAGGTTCCAGACGGTATCCAACATGTTTTATATGGAGCAAACCTGTGTGCCTTGACGAAAAAAGACGGCGGCATTCGGCCTATTGCCGTTGGCACCACGCTCCGTCGTCTCGCCGCCAAGATTGCCTGCCGTTCGATTCTCAGTCAGCTTCGTTCGGAACTTCAACCTGTGCAATTAGGTTTCGGCTCTAAGAATGGGTGCGAAGCCGCAGTGCATGCCGTGCGCACATTTCTCGAGCACGAAGCAGGAGAGGTCTTACTGAAGCTGGATGTTTGCAACGCCTTTAACTCTGTAGACAGGGGCGTTTTGTTGACAGAAATAAAAGAAAAAATACCCTTGATTTATAAATTCCTTTGGCAGTGCTACAGTTCCCCAACCAAATTATTATATAAATCGTATGTTCTAGATTCATCTGTAGGTTGTCAACAAGGTGACCCTCTTGGCCCAGCTATTTTCAGTCTCGCAATACATCCCATCATCAAGGAACTTAGTGCTAAATTAAACGTTTGGTATCTGGATGACGGGACCCTCGGCGGCGAAGCAATTTCTGTTCTCAATGATTTTAAAAATGTTATCACACTTATGAAAACAATTGGTCTATCTCTAAATTTTACAAAATGTGAACTTTTAATTGCTCCTTGCTGCCCCAATAAAGAAAGCACTATAAATTTATTTAAACAACTCGCTCCAGGCATTAAAATCATTACAAAAGAATCGCTTCACCTCCTTGGTTGTCCTGTCTTAGACCAGTCCTTTGAAAACTTTGTCGATAACAAAATTCAAAATTTCAAAACAACTACACATCGTTAGACCAAAATTAACCTTCATTCTGCTTATTGCATCATAAAACATTGCCTCTTCGTCCCCAAATTCACATACATTCTTCGCGGATCCCACCTTTGGAAATACCCTGACCTAGTCTCAAAATTAGATTCTTTAGTCGTAGAATCACTCACATCCATCTTCAATATTTTTTGATGATAGAACCTGGACCCAGGCTAGCCTACCTATTAGGTTTGGCGGCCTCGGTATTCGCAAAATTTCCTGTGTGGCACTACCTGCGTTCTTGTCCTCGGTGCATAGTGCTCGAAACCTTATAGGACAAATATTAGGCCCTTCCATCGGGTCCATTAAGGCTGCACACTGCTCCGAGGCCGAGAACGTTTGGTCCGTAACTTGTCCAAGCACTGACCTTCCTGACAACCCCTGCTCGCAAAGGCGATGGGACGAGCCGCTCTGTCAACTAGTACGGAAAAAAATATTGGATACGTCACCTAGTTCGACTGATCGCGCTCGTCTCCTCGCTACTGCAGAGTGGGAGTCATGCCTTTGGCTCACAGCATTACCATCCCCCACTATTGGCACTCTTTTAGACAATACCACCATCCGCCTAGCAGCCAGTTTACGTTTAGGGGCACCTACAAACCACCCACATCGCTGTCAATGCGGCGTCATGGTGGACAGTCTAGGCCACCACGGACTCTCATGTGTCCGCAGTGCTGGAAGGATCCCCCGCCACGACAGCATTAATGATGTGATCCGAAGGGCCCTTGTCAGCGCCAAACTGCCGGCAGTTTTGGAACCCAGCGGTTTGGCCAGAGACGACGGCAAGAGGCCCGATGGGATGACGCTAGTGCCTTGGAGTATGGGCCGACCGCTAGTTTGGGATGCTACCTGCGTTGACACTCTGGCACCGACTCATATTCCAAGCACTAAAATTAATGCTGGTGCTGCGGCAACCTCGGCAGAAGACTTCAAACGCCGCAAGTATGTCGCTCTGGGAAGTAGCTACATATTTGCGGCGTTTGGCGTCGAAACTTTGGGGCCGTGGGGTCCAAACGCGCGCCGACTATATAAAGATCTGTCGGCGCGCCTGATAGAGGCCTCGGGTGACCAGAGGGCTGGCTACTATTTTGTACAGCGGATAGCCATCGCTATCCAACGTGGGAATACAGCCAGCCTTCTGGGCACCTGGCCCGTTGATAGCGATTTGGGCCAAGTTTTTTATCTCTAGTTTTGTTTAAGTAGGTTAAGTTGTTATTTTCTTTATTATGTTTTTATACTTAAGTGTAATTGTTTTAGATAAATAAATATTTTTTTAAATATATAAATTATTCATTGATACTCGTATACCGAAATTAATTATATACTCGTAGTAAGGGTATGTCTCCGCTTTTAGCTATCCATATATATACATGGTTTTTCTGTTATTATCTTTTACGGGCGTTTCACTCCTGGGCAAGCTGAACATTAAGCTTCAGGTCCTGGTCTTGTGGTTTATCCAGCCAAGTGCTGAGGAAAGCATCCAAATATCGCCATCCCTGTTTAAGCATACGTCCACCAGTCACTTACTTGGTGGCTACGCATGCTGACCTATTCTGATGCACGCTACAGACGAGACACGTCATATTGCATGTCTTCTTCTTCTTCTCTATCGTTTCGCTCTTGACGGAGCGTTTGTGGTCACATTGAGGCGTTCACGTTAGCGTTAGGCCCTGGTTTCTCTGACCACCCGCCTTAGAGGAACCAGGGCCTTAGAGGTGGACACAGGTTTCGTCACGATCTCCCGCCGTTTCACCTTGTCTGCAGACTGACTGGCGCAGTCTGACACGCGGCTTCCTACTGCGGATTTCATCTGATCAGTCCAGCGTTTAGGTATTATGCCAAATGGTCTGATTCTCTCTACTTGCACGAGCCTTCTATGGAGTTGTTATCACGTCTGGAGACATGGTCAAAGTATTGCAGTATGCGCGTCTGTACTACGGTCGGTGGACGCTTTGTGATGCCGAATCCTGGAGTATGGACATCTTGGTGCGAAACTCAGCCAAGGTATGCCGAACATCTTCCTCCAACATCACATTTCCAGAGCATCTATCTTCCTTTTTCCCTACTGACGCACAGTTCACGTCTCTGTCTTCTTAACTATTCATTAATTTAGCCGTGAGACATCCGCTGCTCAACACAGGCCTTCCCTAAATATGACTTGTGTCATCTTGGGGGAGTTGCCATAAATGTTAAGCTTGGCAAGCGGATTGGCGATGGCAATAAGACGCTGCTGCACATCATTAGGTTTTCCTCTGTCTCCTTTTAACATGTGGGGTTATCTATACATAGGGTTATTCTCAGCCGGCCCCGAGCGGCACACCTATTATAATATTATATTATAATATTATCTTGTTCAAAAACATGTAGCAACAAGTTAAATGTCAGTTGCAGAACTCGATATTTGCACTCACTGCGCTCGCTTTGATCAACAATTATCTGCTTTTGAACGGCCGTTAACAAACGAATTGTGAAATATTAAAAAAATATTATATTACTAGCTTTTGCCCGTGGCTTCGCACGCGCAGAAGAACCTTTTTTAGGACCTCTTTGAGAATGAATTTCAAAAAACGCTGAAATTACTTTCCTTGTATTTGTATAAGGAGTGTTTACACAAAATTTCAAGTCTCTCGCTTTAAATTTTACACAATCGCCATACACACTTTCATCCCCTTTTTTACCCCCTTAATGGTGGAATTTCCAAAAATCCCTTCTTAGTGGGTGCTTACGGTATACAAACTACCTATTGTGAAAAAATCAGCCATCTAGGTTAAGCGGTTTGGGCTGTGCGTTGATCAGTCAGTCAGTCAGGACTTTCACGTTTATATATATATAGATAATATAGTTATTGCGATTCGGTATTTGCTGTAGTAACGTATACTTGCATTGTTATTATTTATTTTTTCACTAGTTGGTTTCTACTAATGCTAATATTGGTCTAAATTGTGAACATGTCTAACTTAAACATTATTTGAAAAAAATATAATATTATGAAAACTACGAGTACTTAACTAGTTATTGAATTAAATCTTAATAACCTCCTCCTTTTTTGAAGACGGTTAAAAAGGCCCTTGAGGCATTGTACCAAGGATGCTGGATAAATTAATTTATCTACCTATCTTACCCCAGTAATAATTAATTTTAATTTTAGGCTCCCGTACCTCAAAAATGGCATTAACGCACAACAAACCTTTGCGCGAACTACAAACTATTTTTGTTAATTTCGTTCTTAGCGTGTTGAAGTACCTTAAAACTTCTTCCTAGGTTCCACCAATAGGGTTACCAAACTTATAGAATAGTCATGTTTTGAATCCATTTGAGCTCTATTTTATGAGCTATTATCTAATCTCTCTGAACAGAGGTATTGTTTCCAAATTGTTGCCAGAAACCGCCGGAGAAAAGAAAGCAGCGTCAGCAAAAATACTGCGATAGCATCAAGGTCTATCCGGCAGTAGACGTCCACGCCTGATAGGAAGGCGGAAGAATATGACTTGCGCTCGGATTAGCTATGTGACAGAATCTGATATCCGTAGACCGAAGAGTTGTCGAGGATTGCACTGTTGAGGAGCAATGGGCAGACCACGGAGCCATGAGTTGATGGCGCAGAAAAGTCCTGAAATGGTGACGTACATAAATAAATAAATACATATTACAGGACATTCTTACACAAAGTGTCCGTCCACCAACGTGACACAAAGTGGACCGTTGGCTTCATAGGCAGGGTAGAAAAGTTCTGAAGTGGCGGTGTACATAAACTAGATGGACGGATGACCTCGTACGGGTCACTGGGAGTCCGTGGCTGCAGTGTGCTGGAGTTCATTCACTGTGGTTGTCTATAGGGAAGGTCGGTGTCAAGCAGTGAATGGTCTTGGGTTTGGCAGATAAGTAAGGTATACATTTTTTCCCATTGTCATACCTAAGGTTGTGTTTTTGTCTCTTTTTAACCAATATGCCGTAGGAAAAGAAAATGAGCTAGAGAAATTATTACTATTTCTAAAAGTTATTACTTTGTAATAGCGACCCAGTTCTATTAATTTGTCTGAAACATTGATGACAGTATTGACTATTTACAGGTCACTTTCGTTCAATGTCAACTATTTAATGTATATTATATATAAACGTTTTTTGAAGTTCATCCCCTAAAGGTTCACAAAAGGGGGTTATAAACGTGAAAGTCCTGACTGACTGATAGCTTTTTTTCGCAATAGGTAGTTTAAATATAAACTAGAAGTATAGTTACGGTATATATACCGTAAAGTCTCACTAAGAAGGGATTTTTGGAAATTCCACCATGATGGGGGTAAAAAGGGGGTTGAAGGTTTGTATGGGGATTGTGTAAAATTTAAAGCGAAAGACTTGAAATTTTGTGTGAACACTCCTTGTTCGAATACAAGAAAAATAATTGTAGCAAATCAGTAAAATAACATAACAAGTTTGCTCTTAGAACATGAAGTTATTCGGTAGAAGTTCTTGTGTTTTCCAAAATGGCGGTGTTCCATTGTTCCCATTGGTTCCCATTGGTTCTGTCCCATCAACCAGAGGACAACTGAAGCATAGCTTGTTACAAGAAATGTGGCCCTGCGTTCTACTAACGCGCTTGGTAGGTGACCCATTATGGAAGGGACATATTATTATAGCTTCTACAAATATTTTTGTTTTGTGTATTTGGATGCAATTAAATTGTGGTTTGAAGAGTGACCCAAAGGGAAAGAATAGTTGATTGAGCCAATTGCATAATAAGCTATTTATAACGTTAATGATTACAAAGAAATAATGATATTCTCAATACGTGATATTGCGGCTCAAACATAAATACAATTAATAATTCTTTTCGTTTTTATTACTTGCATAAAATCGGGTAGCTCACGTTGTATAAGTTTCAGTTTTCGTTTCTATATAGTTACTACATGGTTAAGGCTCACGATAGTTTTGTATTTGGTCTTCGTTTACTAATTCAATATAACCGTTTTCTGGCAACCCTATTCTAACAGGCAACTCGGATGGTTTCAACCACAACTTCGCGCCTGGCAATCAATGCTGCCATCTATAATCGGAAAACATCGCAAGTCTGTGAAATCTACAGACTTATACAGCCTTTTTCTATTGGTCGGTGGCATTGGGCGTTCCTAGTTAGGAATTCCTGTTGTTATAAACGGTGCCGTAAAATTGAAAGGTTGTTGGCCCGTAGACGAGGCGAATTTAAAGATTATCCACTCATTAATCATTCATTTCAGCCGTTCCGTCCCTTACATATAACCAATATAACCACGGTTTTTTTATACTGTATGGTATACTCAGTCTAGGTTATACAGGGTGATCAATGGAAATGGGTCATTAGGGGAAAGTTAGCAACTATGAGAGATAGCGAAATCTGTTCTTAGGAACCATGGCTTCGATTTTAGATTTAATAATAATGGTATTCAAACTTTTTAAAAAGAATTAATTTTTGTATACAGGAAAATGGTTACAATTTTGAACATTTATTGACATAGAATACTTAATTATCTTTTTGTTAGGTATTTTTGTCAATTACTTAAGCAATATTAAAATGTCATCGATGTCGTTGTGACTCATGAATTTATGTGTCGTACCATCAACAATAACAACGAAAAATCTTTCAGATTTACGCCTAAAATTGTTTACAAAACTTCGTTCGACCTTCTTCGTCCGGTTATGTATGAGAGATTAAAAAAAAGTTTGAAAGCCATTATTATTAAATCTAAAATTGGAGCCATGGTTCCTAAGAACAGATTTCGCTATCTCTCATAGTTTCTGACTTCCCCCTACTGACCCATTTGGTGTTTGTATACTAGTAGTTGGTAGCAGACAATGTCGCGTAATATATCGTAACGCATCCTTATATTTATTTTAACCTTATATTTCTGCATAAAATTTTACATTTCAATTGTTTCTATAATATAACATTTGGTTATTGTATGTTTGTTTTATGTGGATCTCCATATTCTCCCAGCTTTTTCTGTCCTTTCCTAGTAGCATCCAATTTTCCCCTGCTAGTTTCCGTAGGTCTTCAGACCAGCGTGTTTTTGGCTTGGCTTTATTTTGCTTGCTGGTCCGTTGCACTGTGTGGTCTTTAGAGTCTATCTGTCGTCTGTCACGCGTGAAATGTGACCTGCCCATTGCCATTTCTTTACTTCACTTCAAAAGTAAAATAAATAACAAAAACTTTAGTAAAAATTTAAAATATAGCGCGTTTTAATTGAGTCAGGGCATAAGCATTTGAATGCTTGTATGTGGAATTTGAAAATTATAATACCGCTCACGATTTCATCTCATTCTGTGTGTCTTGTATATTTATACTTCCATCTAGCCACTTCATTATTAAAGCAAATATATCCTTTCAGACATTAACCAAAAAAAAAAAGATAAAAAAAAAAGATAAAAGATAAAAGATCTTTATTTTTCAATTTAGGCACATTACATGCACTTATGAACGTCAAAAAAAAAAATCTACACCGGTTCAAACCCTACACCTCTGACCCGTGAAGATACCGGCAAGAAACGACGGCGGGACTTATTTTTTCAATACAGTGATACATCAAATCTTAAAGTACTTACATAATTATGCGTAGTCCGATAAGAAAACATATCAAACAGTTTATTACAAGATATGAAAATACAAAAATATAAAAGTAAAAATAATAATGTATAAACAAATTCGACTTCACAAAATAGACATACTTTAATATGCTTTCTTATCTGAACTGTGTCATTTACATGAGCTGGCAGTACATACAATTGTTGAATTAATTGCTAGGTGGTTTTGGTAGTTTCTGGTTTGGGCCATGCATGTTTGTCTGTCAAATAATCCTCTACTCTGTAATAGCCCTTAGACATCAAAGACTTTTTTAAGTAATTCTTAAGTACTTTTATGAAGTTCTGAAATACACGAAGAGCCGCAAATAATCATTATCACAAATTAGGAAATAGTTCATTGACGTCAAAATTCCCTTTGATTAATTTCACCCCATTTTACTAGGAATCTATTAGCCGTGTACAAGGCTTTCTGTGTCCATAATGGCAGGATATTAAACGAGAACCTTTACATTGATTGATGGCACCAGATAGATTAAATCTGACATAATACAATTGTATGGGACCTAGTGAATAGGTAGTTTGTGAAATGTAGGTGTTAATAAGGTGTTTGTAAAAGTTATTTTATTTACACAAAGTGTATTACATACCATTTAAACACACAACTTTCGTGAGATTGAAACATTAATTGTATAAAAGCGGGTAACTCACGTTTTATAAGACGAATATTGCATATGCGTCGGTCATATTGTCTGAGTCGGTTAGCCAATGCGAATGGCTCATGATTATGCTCCTCGTTACGGAGTGAAACATGTCGAGCAATATTCGAAGTATAAAACGTGAGTTACCCGCTTTTATACAATTAATACCATTTAACTAGACGGAGCGTGCTAATAATAATACCACGATCAAAAGGGATGGTCTTCTGTAACTTTCCATAAGTATGGCAGAGACGGCACTATTTTCGTCCGTCCTTGTCATAGTTTCACATATTTTTGTTCCCCTCCAAACTGGACCCTTCAGAACTGCCAATGTTGGAGGGGAACAAACAAATACAATTGGCATTTTCTTGGGTTTTGAATTAAAGTTGCGGTAATGAATACAGAATAAGCTAATGTTTTTGATATAAAGAATGTCCTGTAAAGCAAACAAAACATTTTGGGCTACAAAAGCCAGAATATCTTTGTTCCTTACTGGCGCACGCGGATGTGTCCTCCAGTCATTATTCCTCCTAGATTACAAAGATTACATGATAAACAAAACTAAAAAATATATAAACTAACCTATGTCCCCTAAGTCTGTCCCTTGCGGAAGGGTGCCCATAAGGTTACATTCCCCCACTGAATGGCTATGCCTATTATTTGGCCGAGGAATGCACCAGCTCTAGGGTCTAGGGGACATTGAAGTCTACCTATAATGTTTTTAAATAGAGAGCGCTCGGACTAGATGGTCCGAGAGTCTCAATTTTTTATAAATAAATGGCTAAATTGATGATGATGAATGTGATTATTGTTTCTGATTGCGGTGTAAAGTAAACAAATATAACGGCTACTTATCTCAATGAATATTTGATTGACCACTGTAAACAAACGACTTGATACACTAGGTTTGTTTATACCCCCTAATTTAGTGGTCGCTTGTCGTCTAATGAAAAAAGTTGGGTTTGTTTTTTGAATCAGATACTAATCTGACATACTACTATTTTTTATGCTACATCAGAATTTATTGGATCTTGTAATTTACGTACCCAGTAAACAAAAGTTAGTATTTTTTCCCTTTTTATGCTAAAGTAAAAGATTCCAAAATTAAACGAGAAGCATAACTAGTGGTTCAAAAGAGGGAATCTTGAGCGTAGTCCTTTAAGGCACGAAAAGGTACTTAATAGGAAGTCCCAGCCTTTATCATTGTAACGTATTTGTCATTAGCGAAATATTTTTCTTTAAAGGTAAGAAACTTTGCTGCCGAATGAAATAAAAAATCTTTCACCTCACAATTGCCAGGAAAATACGAGTATTTACTGTACAACATTACACAAGATATCTAGAGTATTGGTATCAATCATTTATCATTTAAAATTAGAGTATTCATATAAAAAAGCATTGGTTCTCAATACTTCTGATTAACGCTGAATGTGCTCATCACATTAATAAATGCCTTTACTGGGATTTGAACCCAGGACCATCACCTCCATAAGCATGGCCACTACCTACTAGGTCAGACATGTGACGCGAAAACAAATATTAAATTATATTACATTTCAGCAGTATGCAGTCCACTGCTGGACATAGGCCTCCCACAAATATGACTTGTATCATCTTGGGGGTAGTTGCCATAGTCGCCACGCTTGGCAGGCGGGTTGGCGACCGCAGTAGCTGTAGATTGGGTTTCGACAGACGCTGCTGCCCGTCCGTAGGAATTTTCCCTTTGTCGCCTCTTACGACACCCGCGGGAGGATATGGCGTGGTGCTATTCTAGTCAGCCGGCATCACATGGTACATATATATTAGCATAATACAAACCAAACATTAGCATACTAACACTAGCCCGCAGCGAAAGTGAATAAATATCCATTGCGTGCTCAGAATCATTAGTTTCAGAAAGATAAGACTCGTCACCATCAATAATTGCTCTTGATGTATTGTTGAGTGACAAATTTCGGACACCACAGTGTTTAGGACATTAAGCTGTATTAATAATGTACTAAGCTATAATGGGCGACTTATAGGGTGTGGTTTAATATTTTAGTATATTTTTTAAGTATGTGTATTGCCTTTTTATTGATTATCGCTGTATCCCACACTTTCACACTAACATACTGGTTGGAGCGTGACAGATATTGTGAAAAATTATAAAAACCCGACCTGAATACGTGATGGTAAGTAATTAACGATGCCCATGGACATCTGAAACACAAGAAAAGTCACAGGTGCGTTGCTGACCTATCTATCTATATATATTCAGGATCAATAAAAAACGAAAATAACGTAAACAAATAAGGCTAACTGACAACTGAATATGACATGACAAAACAAAAGTATGACACGACAAAATATTATTATAACTAGCTTTTCCTCGCGTCATCATCAGCCAACCAATTTAATTATGGTTGCGGGATAAAAATTATGCTGTGTCCTTTTTCGTAGCTCAAATTTCTTCATACCAAATATCATTCTAATTAGATCGGCGGTTTAAGCGTGAAGAGGTAATTAACAGACAGACAGAGAGAGTTACTTTCGCATTTACAATATTAGTAAGTATGGATAGACTACTATGGATTTTATTTGGCAATAAGTTACATAGAAAGCTTTAAGACGCTTTAATTAATCATAATTTACAGGATAAATAAATAAAAAAAGATTTTGAAAACAATATAGAGAGACAGGCTTTATCTTAATAAATGTTAAAGGGACATACATTTTCCACTTTAGTATCGGTTTTATTTGACAATTCCCAAGCTTATTAAAGTCTGTTCTTTCTAGAAACCAAATTAGTTTATCGCACTTAAATTTTATTTATATGGTAGGTATATTAAACTACTATTCTAAATTTAGGGTAGGCCCTTGTGGCATGATTCCAAGAATGCTGGCAGCATTACCTCTCTGTATCGCAACGCTTAGGCGTTGGGCGAGGAAGCTGCCAGCTCTTTTATCTCCAGTAACGTCGACCAGCCGCTTAGCCAACTCTTTAACAAGACGCTGAGCTGCTGGGCCCCACGGACCAAGAGTCTCGACTCCAAAGGCAACAAAATTGTAGTTGGAATCGAGACTCCTGTACTTCCGGGTTTGCGGACCTCGGCAGCCTCTGCCGCCGCGCCGGCCTTGTCTACAGTACCGTGGAGATGGGAAGGCGCCAGCGTATCCACGGAGGTAGCGTCCCATATGAGGACTCGTCCCATCATCCACGGTATTAACGAGATCTTATCTTAGTTATCAAGTTCGAAAATCGCTACATTTTGCTTAAAATCTCTAAAGGTATCCAAATAATAAAATCGAAAACTTGAACCATATCTTTTGATATTGATTAATCAAAACCGGATGTATTTTATGTCCCGTAAAATCTTTTATAAATCAAGGTTCAAGAAATTGACACAGTATAATCACAGTGTCAGTAATCTATCTCCATAGAGACAATTTTGACGGCGAATATTAAAACGCAACCCATCAATGCTCGACCCCGGAATGAACAGCCCATCAATTGGCGACCATGATATACACGGATTGTTGGGTCGTCAATTCTCGGGTTGCGCATTCTCGGTCCGTACAAACGCGTTACGGTACAGCAATCTGAAGCCACGTTTTGTACAGGGCAACAATGCTCAACCCATCATTCTGAGTACAAAAAAATGGTCGCCAATTGATGGGTCGTCATTTATTGGATTGCGTAAATGCGTATTACCCGGATACAATTTTGACGACCAGGTTTGGTCAAGTGGGTAGTACCTGCATGCCTATGACGAAGCCGATGGTCTTGGGTCCAAATCCGTGTAAGGGCATTTATTTGTCTGAGCACAGATATTTGTTCCTGAGTCATGGGTGTTATATGTATTTAAGTATTTGTATGTTACAGTAAAATTTAATTAATTCATTTTATATAAAAAATATCATATAAGAGACATACAATTAAAGGCATAAAATACTTAAATAAAATTATTATCTAATTTTGGTCCTCTAGGCAAGATGCCCGTCACGCAGGCAGCATTCGCGCGCTGAATTGCTATTGCAATTATTTGTGCAAGAAAGCCGCCCGCACGAGGGTCACCAGTGGTATCTCGCAAACGTTTGCCATAAAAAAGTCATTAAAAAAATCGAGCCTGTTATTACAAAACCCTGCTACACCTTGTGTAACTTCGAGTCTCAAATCTTCGACCGACAAACGACAAACGACCTTATTATATGACTATTGCACAAAATACTATTTTAGTTTCCAGTTGTAACGCCGACAGCAGAAAAGCAGTAAGCTTTTTCAATCTTTGTTTATCGGCCAGTACAGCCGTTTTAAATATACTACTGTAAATAATTTTACTGTAAAGTTTTCACCGAAGACCACTTAGTATTCTACCGGGATTTTTACTTACAAAACTTTCGAGAAAATTCTTTTAATGACTCATAATTTAGACTTAAGTACTTGCAGGATCCTAGGAAATTTTATTTTTAAGAGGCGAGACTAGCTAATAGGTCAATTAATAGGCGATTGGGATAAACTGGGTGTTACAATAAACGTGAGACACGGTTATCAAACCGGCATCTGTTCATGATTTTGAACAACTTTTACCTTAACTTAACTCTGTAAAAAACTATTCTCTCATACATTTCCGTCAACTTATACTTGACCTTTCGAAACAGCTCAATTTTCATTGTTCATTTTATGGGAGTTTTCAAAATTTGGTACACCCAATTAGCGAAATATGTAAAAAAAAGTTAAATCACTGTCAGTTTTGTGACGACAATTAAGCATTAAATCTTTATGAAGATCGACTTTTTGCCTTCTATTATGTTGTAATATCGATTGAAGTTTATAAATCGAAAATAAAAACCAAGCTTTTATCGATATTTAATGCTTAATTGTCGTCACGAAACTGACAGTGATTTAACTTTTCTTAACAACTTTCACAAATTGGATGCACAATTTTTGAAAACGCCCATATTAAAAGTTTCACGTTTTTTGTAACATCCAGTAATAGGAGTAAATATGTCAATATTTATCATCATCATCACAGGCGGAAATCGTCCACTGCTGGACATAGGCCTCCGCCAAATATGACTTGTATGATTGTATCGTCTTAGGAGGTAGTTGCCATTGTCGCCACGCTAGGCAGGCGGGTTGACGACCACAGTAGCTAAAGATTGGGTTTTGACGGACGCTGCTGCCCACCTGTCTGTTTCCCATAGTTGTCAAGGACATATTCATATCGTGTTTTGATTTTCATACAGGGAAAATAGTATTTGAAGCAAAAAAAAATCTATGGGGCCAATGACCCAAGTCTATCAACCCTCCATACATTGAACACAAAAAAAATTCTAAAGTCTAAATTCGCGTATAGTGATTCGGTTTTTAGGATGTGAAATGAGGTTTTCGACATTTATTTCTTATAACCGTTTTTCACCCAAGCCTCATCTCATACCTCTTAACCGTCTTTTTACTGTACCCAAGCAATACGTTACCTTAACCATTTTGCTGACTGTATCCAAGAGTACCTGTTTGCAGACTGTAGGTACCAAAGGTTAATATAACTTTTGACTGTTTTACTGACTTTACTCTAGACTGACACAAGCACCCAAGGCTGGCAGCAAAACGATTAAGAACGCGTTTTTCAGACTGTACTCAAGCCACATAAATAACCTTAACCATTTTGCTGACTGCACCTAAGTATCATTTAACTCTCTTCCCGCTTCCACAAACATTGTAAGAACCCAGAACGAAAAATAATATGACTATAAAACTCTGGAAACGTATTTAATGAAGCCTAATTTTATGTCCGCATTTATACGATGTTGTGCGCTCAATAGCTTTTGTAATAATACATTTAAGAACCCCATATTTACTAAAAAATTCTGCCGTAAAATCAACCTTCGTTGCATTCGTTTTAAAGTTCAGTTTTATGAGTCAGTTGAGACGAGATACGAGGTAAGGGAAGTAAGGTGTTGAAGTGTTTTACTGCTTAAGAAATAACTAGGCGAACATTGTTGGATGCAATGTTTCTTTACAACCGGCGATGCTAGGCTATGTACCTTTACATACTAGCACAAGACGTACAGTTTTTTGTATTTAAATTTTTGTGAGACATATCTGATAAATTCAACATTAACACGGCTCTACTCACGTTTATTTAGTCACTCGCGCGACATGTTTCGGAAAACATAGGCCTCCATTATCAAGCACTAAGAGTGCTGAGTGTCCGTTCGATTCGGCGATCGCGTCGCCGGCCCGTCGCGCACTAACGCGCGCCGCGCTGCTCGCGCCGCTCTTGATGTCAAAACCGGTTGAGGGCGGTCCAAGCGTGGCGACTATGGCAACTACCCCCAAGATGATACAAGTCATATTTGTGGGACGCTTTTGTCCAGCAGTGGACTGCATACGGCTGAAATGTATGTATGTATGTATGTATGTATTCCCATGTCAATGTGGAGACGCATTTATATATGTTCAACCGCATACGTTCACTGCTGGACATATACCCCCCACATAGAAAGTGATAAACAGCATGGTGTATTTAATGCCATAATAGCCACGTTTGGCAGGCAGATACAATTTTTAGCACCTGGAATTACTACTAATGAATAAATATTTTTTTGGGCAATCTTACACAAATCTACCTAGTCCTACGTTAAAATATAAACTTAATAAATTCTTCTTGTGCCTAAGCCATTTCCCATTATCTGGGGCACTGCTTGTCGCATTCTCTTTTTTACTGTTTCTGCGTCCACATTTGTGTCGTTCGAGTATTTTTGTATAGTCGACGTCAAAGATATGTATACATTTTTTCACCTAATGACAAGGGATTAAGGTGAAAAAGTGTATACATATCTTTGACGTCGACTGTCCCATGGTGAGCCAAGTATCATGGCGTCTTCCACGTCCATCTTTCGTCGTTGGTAGAGCCAATGCCACTCGTACCATATTGGTAATCAGCAGGCGAATATAATAGATTAAATACTCGTAACTTTTACTAACGATATTTAAATAGAAAGAAAAATAAACAAAATTGACTCGAAGCGGGACTCGAACCCACAATCACTGGATCACTAGCCCAGTGCACTACCAATTGTGCTATCCGAGTACCGCTTAGACCTGTCGAATTTTTCTATCTTATCCTTCGTGGTATACGTCATCATGTCTAAGCGGTATTCGGATAGCACAATTGGTAGTGCACTGGGCTAATGATCCAGTGGTTGTGGGTTCGAGTCCCGCTTCGAGTAAAATTTTTCTATTTTTCTTTCGATTTAAATATCGATGATATTCGCTAGCAGACGTTTCTGCATAATAAAAAAAAAAAAACTTTTACTAGTTTTACATAGTGCAACTGACTGATGCCGATTGAAAATTATTCACCAATTGTTTCACTAATGATCATTTCACTTAAACTATTGTTTCACTTTGTATAAACTTAACGTGTTCAGTGCACGATGCTTAATACACAAAAAAAAATACAATAATAAGTACATGATATAACTTTGCGTTTAATATACGGGTATGTCCTTAAACTACGTCCAACAATGAGAGGTAGGGCACAGCGTTGACCATCACGCTTGAATCTGGGGCAGCCCAACTGGGGAAGTACCTCCTCCTTACAGAAGACCGCAGCCGTAATAGCACTGCCACCTTTCAGGTATGTAGTGTTGTGTTCCTGATGGTGAGTAGGGTTCCCAGAGCTCCAACCCCCCTTAAAGGCCGGCAACGCGCTTGTGACTCCCCTGGTGTTACGGGTGCCCATGGGCGACGGTAATTGCTTACCACCAGGCAATCCGTCTGTTCGTTTGCCGCCTATGTCATAAAAGAAAAAACATTACTTGTAAATTTACTATTAATAATAGCTAAGGGACAATAAACTAGGCATGGTTTTAGGGCTAATTTTTAAATATGACGATGCTAATTTTGTAACACCACAATGGCATTTACAAAATAACAATCCATATTTTTTCTTTGTTTGAATTTGAATATGAAACAATACTGGCTCATGGTCATGAATTTTGCTCCACGAATAAAAGTCATAACAGACATTTCAAGACATTCAATTTTTCATCTTATTATCAAACCACAAAATACAAATTCAAACTATTATAATGTTCGTTACAATGTTTTAGTTTTAAAATCTGTATAACGATTACAAGACAATTTTTTATTATAATTTTAGTTAATTTAAATAATATTACTTAGGGACCGGCTCACTTGATTGGCTTCGTGACACCGCGTGAAAGCTGTTCGCACTCTATACAGCTGATTCACAACTGTTATACTACTTAATTACAGCTAAGCCCAGCATAACTTGACCCTTTAAATCAAATATTAACCTTAACATTCTGCTATCTCCATTCTCATTGATTTGCAATAACTATATACGACGCAACTATAACACAATCTTACAATGGAAGTCGCTGATTAAAACCCCGGCGTATACCTACCAATAATATTTCGGAAATTATGTACCAAATATCATTTGATATTTACCAGTCGCTTCTGCTAACCGAAACCAGACTAATCCTAATAAGGCTTAGTTTACCCTCTTGGTTCGAACGTCAGATGGCAGTTCTTTCGTAAAAGTAGTGCCTACGCCAAATCCTGGTATTAGTTGCCAAGTGGACCCCAAGCTCTCATGAGCCAACACGAAGAAGATGATGAAGGATATGAAGCATAACGCTGAAAAAAAAAAAGTTGGGAATGATTTTTTGAAGAATCTAAGTAACTGATTGCTCAAAGGATTGCAGTTGAAGTGGCAATGGGCAGGCGACGTGGACTGAAGAGTAGATGGCCGGGAAGAAAATCCTAGAGTGGCGGTCATGAATATGAAAATGGAGTATTGGACGTCCACAAACGAGATGAACGAATGACCAGGTTCGTTTACCGGGAGCTGGTGGCATCGGTATAGTTGGCTTCCTGTATCTAAGAGGGAGGCCTGTGACTAATAGATAATGATTTTCTTTTCATTTCCTGCTGGAATAAATGTGCTTCTTATTGAGGTCGCCAAGCTTGGGAATATTGGCTTGGCTTGGCATTGATGCCCATGCTATAAAATTGCTGCTGTAAGTCCAGCGAATTAGCTGATGTCCAGCTGGAGGGACCATAAGAAATGTGCTACAAAATTTCGGGGCAGGCTTAGTTGGTCTTTCAGCGGTAAAGCCAGGTTTTGTGAACTAGCTGTATAGTGAGTACGCATTTTTCGGTGGCACCTTTCAACGGCGGAAGCAATTCATTACTCTGAAATATGTCGTCGACTTACGATCGGCTTACACTGACAGAGTATTTTGGTATGTAACAAAAACACGGATTTATTCGTCCGGGAACAAAAAGTTGAATTTCTACAATGTTGAATGCACGTTGAATATATAAAGTTGAATTCTCCTGTGTGTGTTTATGAAATGAAGTAGTAGGAATTTGTATCTATTCTATTATACAGTGTGTAAGTCTTATACGGGCGAATCTCTTAACGGAGGGTAGAATAGGACATAAGAAATATATTTAGATAACTTTTGCTTAGAAGTACAATTAAAATTTTATCTATATAAAAAAATTCGGCCCGCAATGTAATGCAACACACTCGAGTTAAACACTCGTTGACAGTTAGTTTCAAAAGCTAATATCGCGTAATGTTCGCAGTACATTACTGCTCAGAAATTTTACAACAATTAATTACATGTGTATAATAGATATAATTAAAGAAAACCCTTTTGGTTAATGATTATACTGGTAAATCCTTTGTCTGGTTTAATTTTTCGCCCGTATTAGACTTACACACAGTTTAAATTTATTTTAAATATTGCCTACAAAATATAATTATGTACTAACCTTAGTTTACTGTAGAACATGGTAGACTGTTATTATAAAATTATATAAGTACGCAACTTTTTTACGAGCTGTTTCGTTCCTGAATTAATAAAAATATATGAAATTATACATTATGTAAGTTACAGCAAAATATATTTTTTTTATTGCTATAAATTATAACCTTTATGTAATTTTGAAATTACATGACCTATTTTGCATTCTGTAGTTTTTGCCTGAAAGAGCAACAAATATCCGTACAAACTTTAGGTTTGATATTACTAAGATTACCAAACAAGGCAACAGGGGGGTGGCTTTGTCCAGCAATAGGCGTCGTTCGGCTGAAATTAATGATGAAAATTACCAGAGTATTCCATTGTACGCCGTCCTTAATACCTATAGGTAATACTGACTGGCGTGGCATATTATTCCCCGGGCGGCGTAGCGGCTTGCATTTAATTGACACGCATTGTTATTATAATTCTCTATAATTAAAACCCTCTTTGTTATTGAAACGAGATCGGAAATCTAAAATAGTTTTACTTGAAAATATGAATTTATTTTTACACAATGAAATGATTTTCTGCGTTACATTTCTCGTGTCAAGAGTTAGTCATCATAAATTCACATAATATCAAGTATATATGATTATTATTAATAGTCTGGCCTAGTGGGTAGGGATAGTCCTGGGTTCAAATCCCAATAAGGGCATTTATCTGTGACGAGTACACGCATTGTTATTTTCTAAGTATATGTATTTTATATACTTGGCTGATGAGTACCCACAACACAAGCCTTTTTGAGCTTGACGTGGAGTTAAGTCATTTTTAGTGTAAAAATGAGCTGTAAAATTAATTTCTGACTTAAAAAATATCCATGTTATATTTACCGTTTGGCTGACATGTCAGCTCAACAGGCAGCAATATGGTTAAATTGGTTAACATATTCAATTGTTCACATTAATAACCACTATAAATATATATACGACTCAAGAGAAAAACGGTGTAAGTTACATACGAGTGGTATAGAACTTATAACGGTTTCTATAAAGCCTCAAATGTTTAGCATAGCCCATTGTGGTCACACAAATCACACAAACCTGTCTGATGTCTCTATTATGGCTGCCCGGCGCTATATCATGGGCTGTTTACTGGTTAGCTAATTAAATAGGAGATAATCTCTATGATGGATGCGAACTGGTGTATTTAGTAGCTTTGGTGGTTTCCGGTTATTCCTGAGCTTATGTGTTTAGTTTATATTCATGTTTTTAGTTACACATATAATTATGATTTAATAATCTGGATAGTTGGAAATCATCTATTGCGCGTTTCTCTAGAAATTTCCTGCCTCGCAAATCAAAACTGTGGAATGATTTGTCGTCAGCGGTATTTCGGACCAATACGACCCGGCAAACAACGCGCTTGTAACTCCCCTGGTGTTGCAGGTGCTCATGGGCAACGATAATTACTTACCATCAGGCAATCAGTCTGCAGGCAAAAAGTTCTCCATCACCATCATTTTCTTATCCAAAAGACGTTTTGACTTCTGGACAGACTGCTGGAAATAGGATAAGCGAAGGATACCAATACGATTTTTTCCTCAAACTTGTAGGAGATTTTACTCAAAATATTAATAAATTATTATTACAGGACATCTTTGCTCAAATTGACTGAGTCTCACGGTAAGCTCAAGAAGGCTCGTGTGGGTACTCGGCCAACGATATATGTAACATACAAATACTTAAATACATAGAAAACACTTATGACTCAGGAACAAATACCTGTACTCACCTACTTAGGTACACAAATAAATGCCCTACTGGGATTTCAACCCAGCACCGTCGGCTTCACAGGCAAGGCTACCAACTAGACCAGGCCTGCCGTCAAAAATAATACTCGAATATACCTACTATTAAATGATTCAATGTTACATTGTCCAATTCGCTTTGTATCCAAGCTTATAAAGCCAATACCACAAACACAGATGAATGTAATCGAAACTTATTATGTTATAGGGAATAACTCTAATGTCTATTGGATATAGGCCCAAAGCGACCGACAGTGACCAGTTTTGCGACCTCATCATCATCAGTGTGACATAGCCAAAGCAGTTACTTTGGTTCTGCTGCGAATGACATCATTTCTGAAGCAATCGCGCATAGCCCTCTCCTTTGCCCTTTGAGTGACTTTGAGCCGTCTTATGAGGTAACAAGAAGCAATATTGATCGCTTACAATGGGCGAGAATCCACTGAATGCGGGCGGCGCAAAACTGGTCACTATGGGCCAAGGTTTTTCCGACTTAAAGTATAGAATTAGAGAAAAATCCTAGCACAACTATCCGGAATACTTGAGTTAAACTGCAAAGTTGATAATGAACCAGCGTGTGGTCGGCCACTCCATTGTGGTTTCGCTCGCGACTGCACAAAATCCAGCGCTCCGGTGAAATTTCACGAAAGCAGCTAAAAAGTGGCCGCTTTATGTAGATTGGGAGTTTATTCAGTCAGGGCATTACAGCTTAAATAGTTTAGCTTGGAAAACTCATTCTTATTAGGATAATATATAGAATATACTTCTAATTATAGCATTATCTATACAAATGTTTAATCAGCTTAAAACTGCAACAGAACTTTACCTTCAAGAAAAGAGAACTTGACCCACATACCTTCAAGAAAAGAGAACTTGACCCACATACCTTCAAGAAAAGAACGTACTCCTATCTTAAAGGCCGGTAATGCGCTTGTGATTCCCCTGGTGTTGCTAATGCCCGTTGGCGACGGTAATTGCTTACCATCAGGCAATCCGTCTGCACATTTGTCATCAAAATACCCATGGACACAGAGTTAATATTTCACTACTCCCTGTTGAAATTTTATAACAACTAAACAAATGTATACAATACTTTCGATCCAGTTGCTTACGAAAACTAAGATAAAACACAACAGATACTTAAAATGAGCTTTAAAATATAGTATGAACTTAAATATGAAAGAAGTTTGTAAAGTACTTTGAAGAAAATATTTTCATTGTCAAAGCTAGAGCTAGCCCTATTGTTATGATGCCATGCAATACAGAAAAACCGTGGGTGGGTCTTTATGCGAGTTCATGAGTTTTAAAACGCTTAAAGAATTATTTTCTTATAAAACTATTTTTGCTAGAAAACCTTTGAACAATCTGCTATCCTAGTACGTCTACGCGGCTCGACGTCGCGGGTTCGAATTCAGGTAAAGAGTTTTATTTGTTTGTTTATCATTTCCTCATTATTTCTTCGCAAAAACTCTGCATAAAAATAACTGATTTTGCAAAAATCTGGATTAACGGTTTGAAATAGCAGTACTTTTCCTCTGTTGAGAAATTAAATGGCGGGATGACTTGGACGTGTTCTGAGCCCTGAGTGTAAGTTTTTAACATAACAAAACGTCGCCATTGCGTTATAGTTTATACCCATATAAATAACATTATCACTTACGCGTTCGAGACGTTTTTTTACGTCAAAAGAAACTTGCAAGTATTGATCTCAGGGCGGATAGAGGCTAGAATCTTGAGAGATGAGAGAGGCCTTTGCCCAGCAGTGGGACACTTAAAACAGGCTTTTTTAATATAACGGTGTCGAACGAGCATACGGCCCGCCTGATGGTAAGCAGTTACCGTAGACTGTGGACGCCTACAACTTTAGAGGATTTACATTCGCGTTGCCTACCATTTAATAACCCGTTGCCTACGCTTTGTTTTTTTTAAGGACCTGAGGCTAAAAAAAAAAAAATGCATAATAATTTAATAATAGATAGCATATTGAATTTAATCTATAATATAGAAATAGATAGTATTAAAAAATAAAAATAAAAGTAAATAAAGTAAATTAAATATTTTAGGACAATCTTACACAAATCGACCTAGTCCTACAGTAAGCTCAGTAATGCTTGTGTTGTAGATGCTAGACGACAATATATATAATAGAACATATAAATACTAAAAGACATAGAAAATACCCACAAATATTTCATCACACAAATAAATGCCCTAGCCGGGAGTTGAGCCCAAAACCATCGGCTTCATAGGCCAGGTCACTACTAGAGCATACCGGTCGTCATTTTCGCATTATAAATAAAATGATTAATATTAGAATATATTTTCTAATATTAATCATATTAGAACTAATATATTATTAATATATTATTTTGTCTCATTGTGTAATAAATAATTAATAAGCACAGACGTTGCGTTGTTAAGCAAATGCATGTTAACGTAAATACATAGTAATAATTGAACGTTAAGTCGACATTTATGCAGAACTAATTATTCAGTTTAACATCTATAATACCATGATTACAGCAAATGAATCGAAAGGAAATAAGTTTTTGTCAAAAATTTCATTTTTTTGCCGACTCTTATTGGCTACTGTACTTTTTTTGCACGACCTAAATACCACGGGTTTACCTTATTTATTTTAAGATTTGCTATGAGTTGCTTTTTAATAATTACATTTCCTGCTACCCAAAGGTTGTCTGGTAGAGATCGCTGTTTAGCGATAAGACCACCTGTTGCCTATTATTATTAAGTATTTTTTTTCTGTAACAATTTCTGTTTGGTGCAATAAAGAATATTACTACTACTACTATGCTACCTTATGCCACCAATATCATCTTACATCAGTGAAACCTTAATCTATAACTCGAGAAAGGCTGAATTGATTTGGACGATTTTGATTTCATTGTGATCGTCTTGGCCAAAAAGTTTAATAGTATGCTTAAAAAATAAAAAAAAATCAACCATTCAAAAATACCCATATATAGACTTTCAGGCGGTACACATTTCGCTGGGACAGCTAGTATTGAATAGAATATACAACGACAACAACACATACAAAATAATTGAACAAAAAAACGTGAGACAGACGTTCACACACTTAATTACAAAAAAAAAAGAAAAAAGAAAAATAATACTGTTAAAACAAAAATAATTGAAAATAAGAAAAAGCCTATTTAGCACTGTTCCCGAACTTATATTTTATAAGCGTGCTAAATTTCAGCTCAATAAGTTAAAGATATCTTCAAAATTAGGTTGCAAGATTACCGAACATACTTACATTTTAATTGCAAGTTAAATAAAAGTTTACAATTGACATTGTCTTGGCGTACCTAATCGAAGACGGAATAAAATCGTTTACAATAATTTCAAAATAATAGTACTCACTTACTTACCACATTAAATCTAAAAAAGGCTCTTGAGGCATTGTACCAAGGATGCTGGAGGCATTTCTTCTTTGTATCGCAATGCTGATGCTGATACGTTTTGCTAGGAAGCCGCCAGCTCTTCGGTCACAAGAAGTAGTAATAATAAGTTTTTGACAAAAATGACATTTTTTTATACAAGCTTTTGCTGACTGTACTTTTTTGCAGGAGGATTCTAACGAGCCGAAACCTACCATAGGTTATCTTGTGTATTTTAAGAGTTTCTATAGCTAACTTCGGGCTCCAGCATCAGATCAGATCAGTGGTACAGTCGCCATCAGATATATCGGAGCTGCGGAGGTGGTCACAAATATCTGAACATGCACTTTATCGCCTTGACAATAGAGGCGTTGTTCAGATATTTGTGACCACCTCCACAGCTCCGATATATCTGATGGCGACTGTACCATAATATTGCATTGTCACCGAACCGACATAAGTGAGCTAAGTTTCAGCCCAATAGGTTAAAGATTAAAGATATCTGCTTCAAAAGTAAGTTGCAAGATTTATGAAAAAATTAAGGTACTGCCTTACCTAGAGGATCAAAATTATATCAGCCGTAATTCGTCCACTGCTGGGCATCTCCCAAATATTACTTGTACCATCTTGGAGGGTAGTTGCCACGCCTGGCAGGCGGGTTGGCGACCAATAGCTGTAAATTGGGTTTCGACGGACGCTGCTGCCGATCCGTCGGTTTTCCCCTTTGTCGCATCATACGATACCCGCGGGAGGAGATGTGGTGGTGGTATTCTAGTCAGCCGGCACCACGCGGCATTCACAGGCATTTAAAATTTTATGCTGTCCAGCAAATGGTGTGTGTGGAGTACACTCCACACACACCATTTGCTGGACAGCATAAAATTTATGTATACACACTACAGTGTGTATACATATTTTTGCCCTTGGCTGTAACTCATTAAAATTATGTTTTCTTATAAAAAAGTAGATGTCACGATAAATTACGTTAAGCCGCACCATTAAAGAGACGTCTAATGGAAGCTGCATTCAATGATGGCTAATTAGCCCTCGTCCCGAGTTGTTTACGTCTAAATAAAAAATCATTAGCAGAGAAAAATGCGTAATCCTACGCTCTAATGAATGCACGACTAATTAATGGCACTGAGACTTTTACACTGGATTGATTAAGAAATCTAATGTAGCAATCATCATCATCGCCACAATACGTCTGCTGAATGGCCTCTCCTTTCACCTCTATAGGAATCGGTGGGAAGCGACCTGCATTCAGCGTCTTCGCCGCCATTTTAAGGCCATCTGTCCGACTTGTCCAAAGCTGTGCTTGCTAGTCCGTGGTCTCCACTCGAGCACTTTGCGTGCAATGTGTTTTGCGTGCAATGTGGATTGCCCATTGCCACTTCAGCTTGCTAATCCGATATCGGTGACTATAGTTCATCTACGGATCTCCTTATTTCTAATTCGATCACGTAGATAAACTCTGAGGATAGCTCTTTATAACTCGTTGAGCGACTTTGAACTTTAAGATGAGACATAGCGAAAGAAATAGAGAATAAGAATGATCGTTTCTTAGAAAAATTGGATGAATGATCTTCGTCTGAACTAATGTATGAATACACGAGTAATTATTTGTCGTTTAGTCTATTTAGTTGTATATTAAATAAGTAACCATATATATTTGTGTAGGCCTAATTGAATTAACTATTTTAATATGGCCTTAGTAATACTATCTTTTGAATTTACTGGACCCGGGTATGTCCTTAAACTACGTACAACAATGAGAGGTAGGGCACAGCGAAGTACCAAGTCCCGAGAAGCCCAACTGGGGAAATACCTCCTCCTTACAGAAGACCACAGCCATAATAGCACTGCTACCTTTCAGGTATGTAGTGTTGTGTTCCTGATGGTGAGTAAGGTTCCCAGAGCTCCAACCCCCTTAATGGTCGGCAACGCGCTTGTGACTCCCCTGGTGTTACGGGTGCCCATGGGCGACGGTAATTGCTTACCATCAGGCAATCGGTCTGCTCGTTTGCCACCTTTTGTCATAAAAAAAAAAGAATTATTAATTAAATAAACATCAAATCGACCACATATCGACCCATGGTAACCACGTCAGATTAGACCAGTACACAATCCATATTAATATTATATATAAATGTAACCCTGTCTGTCTGTGATGTCTTCACGCTTAAACCGCTGAACCAATTGAGATGAAATATGTTATGGAGACAGTCTGAGCTACGAGAAAGGACATAGGATAATTTTTATCCCGCAACCATACTTTAAAGAAGGGCTGGCCGACGAAGTCGCGAGGAAAAGTCAGTAATGTATTAATTAATTTCAAATAACTGTACTTTCATATCAACTTATTTATTATATATGAATGTAAAGGTAGGAAGCAAATCATGATAATTAAGTGCACTGATTAGTGTTTTGCCTTTTTGCCGAATTTTTTTTGGTCCAATTTCACTTGCCAACCAATATTTCGCCGAATGTTCACTTTTACAACTAAAGACTACCAAATTTATAATTTGCAGAATTATTGTTTAGTGGATTATTATAACGCCTTTAAACTTTTGGCAGAATCACGATTTGTCAAATCTTTCACTTGGTCGAACAACTCTTGGTCGAATAACGTATAGTTAATGCAACAGTTCCCTTTTTAACCGACTTCAAAAAAGGAGGAGATTATCATACACTAGGCAAGTTACAAATAAAAAAAAGATACATAGTTTCCCACACTAACATGTTCTTTGGTTATTTTAGTTATTTTTTGTTTAGTTATTTTCGTAATATATTGCGATAGTGGTCTGTTTAGGTATATCTCTTGCCTGAAACAAATAAACAAATTGTTTAGTAGCAGGCGTCACATATCTACAGAGACCAGTTAGGTACGACGCCGAACGAAGCGACGAGGAATGTTAGGTAGAACGGTGATTCAACAGAACAAGAACTTCAGTGTTTTTTTTTGGAATTTAGGTGGTCGGATAGGCTTTTAAATGATTGAAACCAATTAAATTTTCCCCTCACTAGCTCGTAAAGCGCTTGTTTATCCTTTAATACGAGAGGGTAAAAACGCATTTTATCCACTAGTGATTAAAGTAAGTTGACTTCTCATAGCTCTTATTGCTATGGTTTTAAAGTTTAAATTCGCGAAGTACAGCTCACTTGCCCCCGCTACGGCGGCGGGCGCGGGTGAGCCTCGAGTTGAAAATCGAATTAGAACATTCGAATATCGTACTGGCCACCACAAGCTAACCAAGCTAAAGACCTTTTGTAAAAATGTTGAATATATCTAAACGCAAAGAAATTTTGCATGTTTCACTTTCCTCGCTGTAGTGAGGGGAAAAGTTATGTGTTACACACGGGTGCAATTGTAATTTATTTCTCGTGTATTGAAACACTCGCTACGCTCAGGATTCTTTTTTAAAACCACACGCTTTGCTCGTGGTTAAACTATAAAATCCATTCGCTTGCTCGAGTTTCAATCCCACCCTCGCAGTTAAAATACAATTTTGCACCCTTGTATAACAAATAACTATTGTAATATTTTAGAGTTAGAAATTATTTTTTAGCAAACTTTTTCACCTCACTACTGAAGTAAAAAAAAATGTTCCCCTCTCGTGATTTGAAACCCTCTCAACGCCCAAGATTCTACTATGTTTCAAACTGTCAATTGTGGAATATTTTTAACACAAAACTACCATGAAATTCCAACATGTTAATTGTATAGAAGAGGGAACTCATGTTTCACTGAGTCTGCGCTGGCCCGCCAACGCGAACGGATCATGATTATCCTCCTTCCTACGAAGGGAGACATGTCGAGCAATATTCGACTTATAAAACGTGAGTTACCCGCTTCTGTACAATTAATATGTGGAATGTTTCGCTTGCTCTGTTAGCACATTTTTTTTTTTTTTATGACGAAGGTGGCAAACGAGCAGACGGATTGCCTGATGGTAAGCAATTACCGTCGCCAATGGATAAAAAAAAAAAAGATAAAAGATCTTTATTTTTCAATTTAGGCACATTACATGCACTTATGAACGTCAAAAAAAAAAATCTACACCGCAACACCAAGGGAGTCACAAGCGCGTTGCCGACCTATAAGTGTGTTGGAGCTCTGGGAACCTTATTCACCATCAGGAACACAACACTACATACCTGAAAGGTAGCAGTGCTATTATGGCTGTGGTCTCCTGTAAGGAGGAGGTACTTCCCCAGTTGGGCTGCTCTAGATTCAAGCGTGATGGTACTTCTCTGTACCCTACCTCTCATTGTTGGACGTAGTTTAAGGACATACCCGGGGCCGAATATTAGTTAGCACAAGAGAGTAGACACTAACTGTGCTCCCTTATGAAACCAAAAACTAATAATCACTGCAACCACAGCAAAACTATATACAAGGTACATAGTTTTAAATCATCATCATTATCATCATCATCATGTCAGCCGAAAGACGTCCACTGCTGGACATAGGCCTCCCCCAGAACGACCCAAGAAGATGCTCCTGCGCCTTCCACATCCAGCGGTATCCCGCGACTCTAATTAGGTCGTCGGTCTACCTTGTGGGAGGCCTACCTACGCTGCGTCTTCCAGTTCGTGGTCGCCACTCCAGAACCTTTCCGCCCCAACATTTTTAAATACCTTCATGCATTTTCCCATATGTCCACTATTTGCTTTCAATGAAACTAAAAACGAAAATATTTCCAAATAAAACTTACAAAATGTTTTTGAATTTTCATTCCTGCCGGTCCTAGGTTTCATATGATATTGCTATTGGCCGGCGTCCAAAATGCAATTGATAAGTTATCAATGTTCAAAGAGAGTCAGATTACGTAAAAATCTTTTACATGATTTCGCTTATTGCAATTATGTCAGTGGAATTTCTGTTTTGTCGGGGACCAGAAATTTAAATTGTAATATAAGTCAAATAGATATTTACTAAAGCATAAGTGACCAAGCTTCCCTGTGTCCATATAGTACTCGTGAATATATGGTTTACTAATTTAAATTATAAAGTAGGTTAGGTAGGTGTTTCAGATACCTAGGAGACCTAGAAAATTAGGAGCCCCGAAATCAACAAATGTCGACTAAAATAGTAGCAACTGGTTTTATAGGTAGCATAAATATCCATCGATCGTAACTAGTTTCGTATGAGGATAAAAAATATTCGAAAGTAACTGGTTACAAATTATGAGTATTATATCTTTTCAAAACTAGTTCAGTTAGAAACTAGTAATTATATTAGGTCAAACGCTGATCATTCTTGTATAAAAAAAGTAATACAGTATTAAAATTAGGGACGTAAATAATTATTAAATCCCATTTCGATTCTCCATCTCATTTACACACGGCAATGGTTCAATCAGACGCGGTGCAGTTAACACGTTTAAGCAGACAATTGCAACGCTTGCACGTAATCAGTGCACTTAATTACCGTCATTTGCTTCCTACCTTTACATTCATTTATAAATGGACAGATAAATAAGTTTTTTTTTTTTATGACAAAAGGTGGCAAACGAGCAGACGGATTGCCTGATGGTAAGCAATTACCGTCGCCCATGGGCACACATAACACCAGGGGAGTCACAAGCGCGTTGCCGACCATTAAGGGGGTTGGAGCTCTGGGAACCTTACTCACCATCAGGAACACAACACTACATACCTGAAAGGTAGCAGTGCTATTATGGCTGTGGTCTTCTGTAAGGTGGAGGTACTTCCCCAGTTGGGCTTCTCCGGACTCGAGCGTGATGGTACTTCGCTGTGCCCTACCTCTCATTGTTGGACGTAGTTTAAAGACGGGTCCGCAAGTTGATATGAAAGTACAGTCATTTGAAATTAATTAATATATTACTGGTTTTTCCTCGCGACTTCGTCGGCCAGCCATGCCCGTCTTTAAAGTATGGTTGCGGGAAAAAAAATATCCAGTATGCCCTTTTTCAGAGCTCAGACTGTCTCCATAACAAATTTCATCTCAATTGGTTCAGCGGATTAAGCGTGACGACATCACAGACAGACAGAGTTACTTTTATATATAATATTAGTATGGATTGTGTACTGGTCAAACCTGACGTGGTTACCATGGGTCGATAAGTGGTCGATAATTTAAAAGATAGTATTACTAACGCCATATTAAAATAGATAAAAAATATTATTATTAAAGACCGACGTAACTTTTTTTTAATGAGGCTTACTTGGGTTGGAAGGTCAGACGGCATTCACTTTCGTGAAAATAGCACCTACACCAAAATTAGATGCTAAGACTGAGGTCTAATTTTGGTGTGGTTCCCCTGAGCCGAGGCAAAACTCCGGAAAAACGCGAGGAATTTTCACTATTTCCAATAACTTCAGTTTAATTTTTTTCCGTGCTTTAATAGAATACTCCTTTACCAGGCCTCAAATAACAAAGGCCCGTGATATAGGCTAATAAAAGTAAAATAAAAGTTTTCAGACTGTGCTCAAAAGAGGAGAGAATAAACAACTTTACTTCCTATTTGGTGAACAAATGGTGCCATTTTGCTATTTCACACCGAGCTCTCGCAACCAGCGCAGGGAGTTTTGGAACTTATAACAGAAGACATAGGAACGGGAATTGAAGTACGGGCTCCAAGTATGTTTTATGTCGGATTGCGTTTGGTTTAGAGTTGTTATAATGCTTGTAGCAGTAGGGGGCACAATTTCTGTTTCGGTTTACACGTTCCACGCTCAGTGGGTGTACAGCTACTGCGGGAAAAATGTGTGATGCTTTTGTTTGGAAGAACGGAGTGGTTTATGGAAAGCAGATGTTAAAGTACATATCTTGCTTAGTTCTAGAGGATTTATTTCGTTAAAGAAAAACGTACCTAAACCTTATACATACATTTCAGCCGTATGCAGTCCACTGCTGGACATAGGTCTCCCACAAATATGAATTGTATCATCTTGGGAGTAGTTGCCATAGGCGCCACGCTTGGCAGGAGGGTTGGCGACCGCAATAACTGTAGATTGGATTTCGACGGACGCTGCTGCCCGTCCTTAGGATTTTTCCTTTGGTCGCCTCTTATGACACCCGCGGGAGGAGATGGGGTGGTGCTATACTAGTCAGTCGGTATCACACGGCAACACCTCACATTGCACATTAACACATTCCACCATTAGCAGTACCACTCATATTCAGTTGAGACCGTCTCAATCAGTCTCGCTGGAAAAGGAAACTCAGTAGGAGTATTCCAGTAGTACAAAAGTGTGGTGCGGAAGTGTCTTGGATCCCCAGGCTACCTTCCCTCCACACAGTCCGATCGTTCTAATGTGCCGAACGGTCATAGAGTATAGGCTTTTTTTATGACAAAGGTAGCTAACGAGCAGACGGATTGCCAGATGGTAAGCAATTACCGTCGCCCATGGGCACCTGTAACACCAGGGGAGTCACAAGCGCGATGCCGGCCTTTAAGGGGGGTTGGAGCTCTGAGGACCTTAGTTACCATCAGGAACACAACACTACATACCTAAAAGTAGCAGTGCTATTATGGCTGTGGTCTTCTGTAAGGAGGAGGTACTTCCCAGTTGGGCTTCTCCAGCGTGTTGGTACTTCGCTGTGCCCTACCTCTCATTGTCGGATGTAGTTTAAGGACATACCCGGTCTTGTACATCAGACCATCACTACCTATATTTAAGTGTTAACCAAAGAATGGAAAATATCTACATGTCTTCGGCAACACTACTGTTTTCTTTTGAATTTAATATGAATATTATATATATCGTTGGCTGGATACCTACAACACAAGTCTACCTGAGCTTCTCGTGGGACTCACTCAGTCAATTTGTGTAAGTCCTGTTATATTTATTTATTTTAATTTTATTATCAACAAAATTCTCGAACTGAATACAATTTTTTTTTATTTGTATGCAGTTTTTCTCGTCCATAAAATCGACGACATGATTCCTAAGAACAAATATTTGTATCGATCTAAATATGCCAACCAGAATAAATCGTCGTAAATTCGCATTTAAGATTGTCCTAAAATACTTATACCGGGTGCGGCCTGTAATAGGAGCAAAAAAATTAGGGATCGCTTCTACACCACGAACGTAACAACATTTGTCCTACAACTTTAAATAATTGGGTTATTTATTGCTTGTGATTTTTTTGGAACAAAGTAAATAGTATTTTCAATGAACAGCATCCAATAGTCTAGTTGACGTTTACTGTCAGCCTACAAACTTCATAGTTTTTGCAATACATTGCTTACTTGGAATTTTTTTTTTATTAATATTTATTAAACTATAAGTTATTTTCAAAAGTCGTAGAACAAATGTTGCTACGTTTTTGGTGTAGAAACGATGCCTAAAGTAAAAGCTCCTATTACAGGCCACACCCGGTATAAATTAATATAGGGTAAACCATATAGCTATTGCCCGGTTAAGGATTGTTATGTGTGATTGCCCACATAATTATACCAATGACAATGTATTTTGCGAGCAATAACACTCTGGTATACCCTATATGAAATATATGATCACTGTTTAGTATCATCCGAGGCTTACACGTTAACCAACAATACGAGTTCATACCCTTCCAAATCCCAAGATACTATACACTACTCTTCCATACAACAAAGCATTTTATTGTTTCCTTCCTAGATCCTTAACACTATGAACGCCCAAGGGTACCAACACAATAAATGGGGTACATTTGCGGTGCCTCGTCAGTTATTATCCGTTGATTTTAATGTCCTAGCAACAATGGCGGCATTTGAAAGCCCTTCCTTGAGTGACAAATGGAAGTATACTTGTTTAATCCAATTCAAGTTTTAGGGGGATTTACGGAGCTAGGAACCGCCGAGCACATGTACGTTTGACGACAGGTTTGGACTAGTGGGTGACCCTGCCTATCAAACCGACGAGTTTGGATTAAAGTCCCGCTAAGTGCATTTGCCGTGTGATGCCGGCTGACTAGAATAGCACCACCCCATCTCCTCCCGCGGGCAGCAGCGTCCGTCGAAACCCAATCTACAGCTACTGCGGTCGCCAAACCGCCTGCCAAGCGTGGCGAGTATGGCAACTACCCCCAAGATGATACAAGTCATATTTGTGGGAGGCGTATGTCCAGCAGTGGAATGCACACGGCTGAAATGTAAGTGCAGTTATTTGTGTGAAGAGCACAGAACAAGTATCAAATAAATAAATGCACTTTTGACTCAGGAGTCATGGGTGTTTTTATGTATTTAAGTAATTATATTATATAGAGGTATATATATCGTTGAGAGCTGGTGGCCTAGCGGTAAGAGAGCGCGACTTGCAATTCGCAGGTCGCAGGTTCGAGCCCCGGCTTATACCAATCAGTTTGTCGAAACTTATGTACGAAACATCATTTGATATTTACCAGACGCTTTTCTGTGAAGGAAAACATTGTGAGGAAACCCGACTAATCCCAATAAGGCCTAGTTTACCCTCTGGGTTTGGAGCTATGCTGAGTTTTTCTGGGTTATCGAATCAGAAGAACTGAAATCACCGAATCGCTCTTTTTCCTTCTACTGTCCAGGGTCATTACAACTAAAATTGATTCCTCTATTTTGTAATTACCCGCAAAGTCTAATTAAATGTTGCATTAAGTCTGACCTAATTAGCCTACTTTTCGTACAAAGTTTGCCGAAACCTCCTGCCGTGTAGTACTGACGTAAGTTTCTGAATACATAAGTCCTGTATGAGCCTAAAAGGCTTCTCCGACCGCATAAGTCTTAGAACCGTAATGGACCATCTTATTTGCGAACTTTTGTTATTTAAGACGTTTTGGATCCGTGTAGAAATTACTAACAGCATATTATTATATATTCTTATGAAATTAGGTTGTTTCTAGCAGTTAAGTTTGATATAATATTGTAAAGAAATCACTACTTGTAATTAAGAACAAATAAAATCATGATTTTTTTTGAAATATTTTTGACGTCCAGTCTGGCCTAGTGGGCAGTGGCCCTGTCTATGAAGCCGATCTTCCTGGGACTCCTGGGCTTGAATCACAGTCAGGGCATTTATTTGTGTGATGAGCACAGATAGTTGTTCCTGAGTCATGGGTGTTTTCTATGTATTTAAGGATGCATATGTAGGTATCTATCTATTATATATATTGTCGTCTAGTACCTACAACGCAACCCTTACTGAGCTTACCGTAGAACTAGGTCGATTTGTGTAAGATTGTCCCAAAATTATTATTAAAAAAAAATATTTTAATTTGCTTTGATTTTTAATATAAATTAAAAGTTGAAATAGATGACATATAAATATAAAATAAGATAAAACAAAATATACTAAAGAAAAACCGACGAGGAGAACAGGCGTTCGAGGCGAGATTTGAACACGCATCTCCAGCTGGAAATTTCGGACGCCGATCTATTTCAACTTTTAATTACTACTTTTTGGAATTAAAACTTATTTTCTTTTGATTTCACACCGAGATGTTTAAATGAATTTAAAATCACAAGAGATTACGAGGCATCCTTACAAAATTTGACTAACTCCCATGGTAAGCTCAAGAAGGCTTGCATTACTCAGGCAATTACCTAATTAATTTACAATTACTTAAATTTATAGAAAAGGGCATTTATTTGCGTGATGAGCACAGGTTTGTAAAAACTTTCGTGAGACATTGTACATTTTGTAAATGATAAGAACTGCTCTACTCACGTTTACTCACACGCTAGTAAGGGCTCATTCAAAAATCATGTCATCGTTTTTGGGGGGGAGGGGGTCAAAGAAATATCACGATTGATCACGATGGGGGAGGGGGGAGTCCAAGACCACGTCACGTGTAGGTACTTTAGTTTAGTTTTAGTAGTACTGTTTTCGGTGTGATGTAACATAATTTCGTTGACTTTGTAGTGAAAAGTGTCGACTCAAAAATCACTTGAAAACTACACGTGATCTCGACTGGGGGGGTAGCGTTAAGATCATCAAATATCACCAAAGGGGAGGGGGAGTCAAAATAAGACCAAAAACGATCACATGATTTTTGAATGAGCCCTAAGTGCGTGACGGGCCGGCAACGCGAGCGGCGAGTTGGACACTCAGCACTCTTATTTAGTGCTTGACAAGGCGGCCTATGTTCTTCGAAACATGTCGCGCGACTGATTATACAAAGGTGAAAAACCGTTCTTATCATTTATAAAACGAGCACAGATATTTTTTTATTTTCTACATTTTTCTGAATTTATTTTAAAATATTATTTCACGCTTTAATTTTTTATGACATAGGCAACAAACGAGCAGACGGATTACCTGATGGTAAGTAATTACCGTCGCCCATGGGCACCCGCAACACCAGAGGAGTCACAAGCGCGTTGCCGGCCGGGGGTTGGAGCTCTGGGAACCTTACTCACCATCAGGAACATAACACTACATACTTGAAAGGTAGCAGTGCTATTATGGCTGTGGTCTTCTGTAAGTAGGAGGTACTTCCCCAGTTGGGCTGCCCCAGATCCAAGCGTGATGGTCATCGCTGTGCCCAACCTCTCATTGTTGGACGTAGTTTAAGGACATACCCGGGATTGGGGATTGTTTTGATATTTCTACTTTTTAGATTTTGTTTATAGTATTAAGGTAGTTAGTAAGTATGTGTCACACTCCGCGATGTTACTCGCTAGCGGCCCCGACGGAAGACCAGCGCTGGCCTGCCCGGCCAGTACAATGCTGAGTCGGGACCATTTCGTGGCTCTTTTGTTTGAAGGTACTTGTCCTTAATGTCCTTGTATATTTGACTTTTTGGTTGTTTTTTTTTCTTTTTATGACATAGGCAGCAAACGAGCAGACGGATTGCCTGGTGTTAAGCAATTACCATCGCCCATGGGCACCCGCAGCACCAGGGGAGTCACAAGCGCGTTGCCGGCCTTTAAGGGGGGTTGGAGCTCTGGGAACCTTACTCACCATCAGGAACACAACACTACATACCTGAAAGGTGGCAGTGCTATTATGGCTGTGGTCTTCTGTAAGGAGGAGGTACTTCCCCAGTCGGGCTGCCCCAGATCTAAGCATGATGGTCATCGCTGTGCCCTACCTCTCATTGTTGGACGTAGTTTAAGGACATACCCGGGTCAAATTGGTTTCAGAAATACTTTCTTTCTTTATTTGTTACTATGAGCCATTGGTGTTTTCTATATATGGGATTTCTGAACAGACTATTTTGCACCGACTAAATATAATTAAATATTTTACGTGTTAAACCGAAGTGATCATTTTTGAAGTGATGTGATTAATTTTCGAAATTCCCGTAATTTAATGAGTTTTCACGTGATCGGATTGTCACTCGGACAATAAGGTTTCACCGCAGCGGCAGGCTCGTTTATTCATATTTCCGTGGCCTTAGTTTAAAAGGGTATAAGTCAAATTGGCACAGCGCAAAAACGGTACAAGTGCCGTACTTTTTTAAAGGACTTGTAGCCTTTTTAACTGAGCCATTTGACTTATATCCTTTTTCACTAGAGTCACAGAATTGGAATTTAAGAGAGGCGAGTACCTATGGGGAAATTAATTTGGCTCTGACGTTTGCGGTCTGTACTAGATTTTAACGTGGGTTGATTTTTTTATACTGCGTCGGTGGCGAACAAGCATACTGCCCGCCTGATGTTTAGCAGTTACCGCAGCCTATCATATTGGGGGTTAGTTTTGGTTGCTATGTCAACCAAAACTAACCCGCTTCCACGCTTGGCAGGCGGGTTGGCGACTGCAGTAAATTTTATTTGATTCGATTTTATTTACCTATCTTTTCATATACAGGTTGATTGGAAATTCGCCGTATTCGTTAAATGGGGTAATTCTGTAGGTAGATAATTTTTTGCAGACTTAAATCTATAGACTTGAGCCCTATGGTCGTCCATAGAGCTGATAAATAATCCAAAAATCATTCATAAAAGCTGTAAGACGGTCGTGATACTGCTTTGTTGTGTTACTTGGGTAGTTAACCAGGGGTCAAAATTAATTGGTTTTCAAGTTTTTAGATTTTATCAATTTCGACCTAAACCCACGACGGTCGCAAACAAGCGTACTGACTGTATGACAGTAAGCAGTCACCGGTAGCCTGGCAGATATGGCTGTTTTCTATTTATGTGGGTATTTGTATGTTATATATCATTGGTTGAGTATATGTATCTTTTTTGTAATGACAGTTGCCATTTGAAGAAAAAAATCAGTAAGCTAATGAATATCTTAATAAACCGTTAAAAAGTACGTCAAACGTACTCCAAAATTAAATGAGTTGCAAAAAAAGTTTTATTTCAGAATCACGGCATTTAATTACTATTCGTTTATGGAGTTAAAAAAACATACCCAATTGAAGTGTCACCCTGTATATTGTTTGCGACCAGTTAATACTAAATCAAAGCAGGCCCAATCAGCTTAGGGATAAACAGATAATTAATTATGCAGAAACTCATCCAAATTGCCAAATTAATTGCAGTTCCTATAGAATAGTGTTACTAGTCGCTATTAGGTAATTTACTTGTATTACTTTTGTCCGTGGGGTGGCCGGCCTTAGAATTGTCCCCCACCATATCCTCCCGTGGTTGCAGTAAGAGCCTGCTAAGGGAATACACCGGGAGATGGGTAGCAGCATCTCCTAAAATAAAAATAAAAATAATAAGAAAAAAACAATAACTGCGCGCGCCAACCTGCCTGCCAAGCGTGGCGCGTATTGCAACCCATTTAATTACTATTCGTTTCCCCCATCGGCCTCATCTCAAAACTCTAAGTTGCTCCCAATAGAGCTCCCGAGCTATGGAGAGAGCTATGCTCGGAGTTTCTCTACGTGATCAACTCAGAAATGAGGAGATCCGTAGGCGAACTAAAGTCACCGGCATAGGGTTAGCAAGCTGAAGTGGCAATGGGCAGGCCACATTGCACGCAGAGAAGATGGCCGATGGGGTCGAAAAGTGCTCGAGTGGAGACCACGGACTAGCAAGCGCAGCGTAGGACGTCCACCCACAAGATGGACAGACGACCTCATTAAGGTCGCCGGAAGACGCTGGATGCAGGTCGCTTCCAACCGGTACATATGGAGGTCCAAGGGGGAGGCCTATGTTCAGCAGTGGAAGTCTTATGGCTGAGATGATGATGATGGTGATGACTTTAGGACACTCGTTTTCTTAGTGATTATGATTTTATGAATAAAATACTAATAAGTGCAAATCAAATATCATCATCTTCTTCCTCCTGGCATTTTGCTACGGCTCATGGGAGCCCGGGACCGTTTGGCAACTTATCCCAGAATATGGCTTTGGCACTAGTTTGACGAAAGCGACTGCTATCTAAGATAAAAGATAAAAAACCTTTATTTGTGCCAACACATATACAAAAACGATGACAGACAAAGAAAAATACACCCGGTGTGCATACAAAATGAATCTGACCTTCCAACCCAGAGGGTAAACTAGGCCTTATTGGGATTAGTGCGGTTTCCTCACGATATTTTCCTTCACCTAAGAGCGACTGGTAAATATCAAATTATATTTCGTTCATAAATTCCGAAAAAACTCATTGGTATGAGTGAGGGTTTGAACCTATAACCTCTGGATTACAAGTCTCACACTCTTACCGCTAGGTCAGCAGCGCTCCCCTATTGTAGATATTTAACTATGAAATATATATAAGGTTAATTTAATTAAAAACAAAATACTAGAGTTAAAAAAAAAACATATGCGAAATGATGAATTATGCCAAAGAATACTTTATAGGTACCAATAAATCTTCTGTACCTACCCTTACCATGAGTTGTGACTTTGAGGTTTTCGATAACGAGTATCAAGTTTACTATCTGTCTACCTCGTTCGCACTAAAATAGGTGGTACTCATGGTAAGGGTACTGTAAAAGCTAAAATTGTGAACCTAATTAAAGTATAGTCGATACCTATAATCCACTTATTATAAAATAGAGTTATAAGAGAATCTTTAACTCATTAGAGTTATTAGTAGTTATAAACAGCTGGGTTTTTTTGCACAAAACAAAAGTGATAAAACTATAGAAGATTCTTTACAAACTACTTACGCCGAAAAAGTTAATTCAACTTAAATGAGTTTAAAGTCTACAAAATTTTAAATGAAAATAATTTAATCCTGAATTCCTGAGCTTTTTAATTAAAATAATCTCCTTGGTACTATTTTAGCAGACGGCTTTACTGTAACTAGTTCGGGTATGGCTTACACTAGAATATCTAGGTCACAAAATATAGGTATAAATGTCTAAAATTTAATTTTATATATTTGAAAAATCCGTGAGCACTGATGGCCTAGCGGTGAGCGTGCGACTTGCAATCCGGAGGTCGGAAGTTCTAATCCCCGCTCCAATAAGTTCTTCTAAAGTTACGTATGTACAGCAGCAAAACTGGCTGAGCGGGTGAAGTGTTCAAAATAACCTACACGCGCTCTTATTCTCTTAACAATAGAGATGTGTTGACCTCATTTTGAACACCTCAACCGATTAGCCACTTCTGCTGCTGACTGTATGGAAAAAAGATTTGGTATTTACCAGTCGGTTTTCAGTGACGGAAAACATTCTGAGGAAACCGGACTAAGCCCAAGCTAGTTTACCCTGTGGGTTGGAAGGTCAGATGAAAGTAGCTTTCGAAAAACTAGTGCCTACGCCAAATCCTGGGATTAGTTACAAGCGGACCCCAGACTTCCTTGAGCCGTGGCAGAATGTCGAGACCATGCCAGAAAGATGATGATGATATTTAAAAAAAATCGTGGTTTTATTAAATCTCTAAAAGGCGCAGGCAAATTAAAAATACTCTTGGCGGTATAGAACCATACGGAAGAACCTCCTCAACACTGGGGGAACGACAAATGATGATGATGATATTTTACACTACGTCATCATCATCATATTAGTCATAGGACGTCCACTGCTACTCATAGGGCTCCTGCTAAGCGACCCACAATCACTTTAAGCCATGCCTCTCTAACTCTATGGTTGACCATAGGGCTAGAGAGGCATGGCTTAAAGTCCGCCTTTACTAATATTATTTTTATGTGCAATAAAGTTTTAATAAAAAAAATTAATGCCGCTTTTACGCTACCCGCATCCAATGGATTCGCTCGATTTTTGTATTTAAACTTACGTGAGACATATTTAATAATTAACGATTAATACGGTACTACTCACGTTTATTTAGTCACTCGCGCGACATGTTTGCGTTAGTGCGCGACGGGCCGGTGACGCGAGCGGCGAACCGAACGGACACTCAGCACTCTTAGTTCTTGAAAATGGAGGCCTATGTTCTCCGAAACATGTCGCGCGAGTGACTAATAATAATTTTAAGGTTCCCAGAGCTCCAACCCCCCTTAAAGGCCGGCAACGCGCTTGTGACTCATCTGGTGTTGCGGGTGCCTATGGGCGACGGTAATTGCTTACCACCAGGCAATCCGTCTGCTCGTTTGCCGCCTATGTCATAAAAAAAAAAAAAATAAAAAAAAAAAACGTGAGTAGTACCGTATTAATCGTTAATTAATGGATTCGCTCGATCTTTACCGGTCCCTATTTCATTACACCGACAATTGTTACTACTCGCGACTTATGTTTTCTGATGTTGTGGATGTCCATTGGTTACATTGACCCCTTACCTTCGTGTTCTCTGGAGTTGTAGTCGTCCATAGACTACGGTAACTTATTATCAGGCGGGCCATATGCTTGATGGCCACCTTCGTTGTATAAAGAAACTACCTACGTCCTGGTACTCAGCCAAACCCTAAAACACATTCCAACTCCCACAAGGATCAAAGAAACGACGCCAAAAATATGTACCTAAATGCGCGAGCAATAACAGTAAAGAAATGAGCCCAAATTCTTTTTTCGGAATTCCTGTGCGCAAACATTCACATTACGTTATGGCGGGTCTTAAAATATTTTGTACTGCGGCAAGCTTTTCATACGCGTCCTTTACTGTCAAGTGCTTCAAACATTCTTTTTTTAAAACGTACAATCTGTCAATAAAAAAATACAGTGTGTATTGGGACCGAGCGCGACGACAGCGCCACGTAACAGGCGGCCATTATGGACAATATTGTCACCGCTGTCAAACAAGAAGTAAGTAAATATTGTGAAAAATATTAATGAAATCTTGTGTTATTTTACTCATTACATAATTTTGGACAATGGTAGTCAGTAACATTATTGCCAATAATATTAAAAATGTTTATTGCAATATGGATTTGACAGCTCAAGTTAGCGATAAAAATGTCAATTTTAGCCGTAGCGAGCGCTGTGATCGTTTAGGCTACCCCCTCCACCCGCTTTGCACTCTGTCAATATCTAATACGGGTAAATCTCTTAAATGGGTAATACAAGGTTGTAGAATGAGCTTCCTGCGGAGGTCATCCCAAAGGACTACAGTATGGGGTTCTTCAAAAAAGGTGCAGAGGTTTTTAAGGGGTCGGCAACGCGTGAATGATGCCTCGGTATCGTCTATAGATTGCGGTGACCGCCTACCGTCAAGCGGGCCGCATGCTTGTATGCCACTTTTGTGGTATAAAAAAAAGATAAATATTTATATTACTTTTGCTTAGAAGTACAATACAAATATGCATGCAAAATAATTCGGACCGCAATTGTAATGCAATACTAGATCACTCGTTGACCAGTTTTAAAAAAAAAGGGTAGATTTGTGACAACAATGAAGCATGAACATCTGTATAGAAATTTTTTTTTGCCTAATTTTGCCAAAAAGTAGTTATAAAAATGTTTGTTTAATTATCGTCACGAAACTTATTATTTAACTGAAATAAATTTAATTAGTTTCCAATATTTCGGCACTGTTACAAGCGCCATCCTCGCGGAATAATTGAAGTACTGCCAGATTTAACGGTCAAACCACGCTCTGTACCGATCTGCCCTCTTTCTGATGCGCTTTGTGGAATATCCCTTCACTACCGTTCACATTCTCACTTGAGACTCAATCGCGTTCACGACATACAATACTGTGTCACTTCGCACTTTTTGTTTTCAAACAGACAACTTTGTAAACTTACGAATCACTGGACGCCAAATACTTGACAGTTGACCCATCGTTCCGTTGGAAGTAATTGTTGTAATGTGAGTGACTATGTTAGTACAATTAAAACTGTTGTGAGCCATGTTACTACTACTTAGTTACAAACGGAAGCAGTGAGTGATACACCCTCATCGCGATCGGTGTGTCCTGACTCGGCTTGAAGATGGGTACCAGAGCTTACCCGAAACATGTCGCCTAGTGCGATATAATTACACGTGAGTTTATCCATTTGTGACTATGTTAGCTTTAAATTGAATATTGGATAATACTATAAGGGCAGGAAGGTCGCGCGTGTAAGGCAGCCGGCAGTTTGAGGTCCGGAACCCAGTACAAGACAAATATACCTCTTATTTATCTTCGGTTCTTTGAGTGTTTAACGGTCGTACTTTAGAACTAAACAACAGTATCTTAGAACAAGGGAGGTAAAACAAGTCGTTCGCAATCTAGCTATCTCGTAAAAAATGGTGAAAGGCGTTGCAGGGATTTATTGGAAGCAGCTGTGTATTTGTGTACTTAAAAACATCTTGTAGTATTTTCAAGACAGTAAAAAAAGGCTCTCATTTATACTAATATTATACATTATTTACATACTGTTACTCACTTTACATACTTATATTATAAATGCGAAAGTAACTCTGTCTGTCTGTCTTTTACCTTTACGCGTATAATACAATATGAAATTATTTAATATAGTTTTAGTTATATCAACGTTTCCAGCTTTTCCTAAAAAGTAATATTATAAATACGAAAGTAACTCAGTCTGCTAACCTCTTCATGTGTATACCGCTGAATCAATGGGGATGAAATTTGGTATGGGGAGAGATTGAGCTACAAGAAAGGATATAGTATATTTTTTATCCCGCAACCATACATTAAAGACGGGCATGGCTGATGGGCACGAAGTCGCGAGGAAACGCTAGAATTATTATAAAACACAATACTTATTACACTTATACTTAACATAATGCATATATATATATATACTTATTTAAACTGTTCCGAATATTTTTTTGTTCTCGGCTCCGAATAATTTTTTATGCCATTCGAAACCCTAGGCCCGTGGGGTCCCAGCGCTCATATCATGTTCAAAGACCTTTCTAAAAGGCTCGTCGACTCCACTGGTGACCGCAGAGCTGGCAGCTTCCTCGCGATACAGCGGGGCAATGCTACCAGCATCCTCGGCACCATGCCAAAGGGGCCCAATTATAACGACGTTTTTTAAAATTTATATTATTATTTATTCTTTAGTCTTATTGTTTACGTTGTATTTATCTGTCAATTGTTGCTTATTCTAAATAAATTATAAATAAAATTCCATATTGATGGATATGAAAATGTCACTTTAATAAAATCATCGTTCGGGTGTCGTCGCATTTTGATCGAAATCCGAGTTTTCCCGATGGAAAATAGTTTTGCACTATAGATAAATTAGCGATAGTGTGATATTGCATTTGTAGTTGTAGTTGTACGGGAAAAAGGAAATTTCAAAGGTCCTTCGGGCCCTAGCGCTCTGAGTCTTTTCAAAGCTATTTCGAAGAGACTCAGAGACGCTACAGGTGACCGGAGAGCTGGCAGTTACCTCGCTCAACGCATCTGTCTCGCAGTTCAGCGGGGTAACGCAGCCAGCGTCGTCGGCACCATCCCGAAGGGACCTTTTCTAAATTTAGTATAGTTAGTTAGTTTTTAGTCATATGCAGTTCCACGCTCCAGATGCAGTTCCACGCTCTCGCCAATTTATCTATAGGTATGTTCAAACTCCGGATCAATTCTAAACCTCAATCATAGTACAGAACCCAACTTCGTTGTAAAATTGCATTTTAAAATTTACGATGCATAATAGCAGACGATACTAAACCACGTTAGAAAAACCAATGTTTCATTATTAATGACAGTGGACACATGCAAACGCTTTATTTGTCGTTGGGGTTCCGTCGACGTGGCGCAGGTGACAGCAACAAATGATTGGAAACGTGAATCACTCTTACTCAGAATTTGACTGTACGATCAGTCCAGTGCCCCATGCATGGGTCATGACGACCTATCTTCACAAGTCCGTGCCCCACGCGTGGGTCACTATAACCGACCGACCGAAATCAAATCACTTCCAACTGCATTTAATCGTGCTCATAATATAAAGATACTTCTGATTTCTCTATCAATATGTCTGTTAAATAGACAACAGAATTCAGTATATTGTAGTAATCCGAGTATATAACTGGGCGTTCTTTAGTGACCCATGTGTGGAGCACGGACGTGCGATAGGAATAATTTGCTTGGACGTATGAGAATTGCCGTGTGCTGACTAGAATAGCACCACCTCCTCCTGCGGGTGTCGTAAGAGGCGACAAAGGGAAAAAACATATGGACGGGCAGCAGCGTCCGTCGAAACCCAATCTACAGCTACTGCGGTCGCCAATCGGCCTGCCAAGCGTGGCGTCTATGGCAACAACTCAAGATGATACAAATCATACTTGTGGGAGGCTTATGTACATCAGTGGACTGCATACGGCTGAAATGTATGTATGTATGACAAAATCAACACATTTTGTATCAGGACTATGAACATGGTTAAGCTAACATGGTAGTTCACATTAAATACAACTATTACTAAAACGGCATAGTTACCATGTATGTTCATTTTAATGAGTTTCCGATATTCCGACACAACGAATTAACACAGTGAGTATTGTATGTCGTGAACGAAATTTAGTCTCGAGTCCACTAACAGAGAGGGTAGATTGCCATAGAGTGTGGTTTGACCACCGTTTAATCTCTCACTACTTTAGTTATTCGAAATATCGATAACTCATTAGCAGTGATCGGCACTATGGGTGCAAAACTTTAGCAAAACTTGTTAAGTGGACCTAATATGTACTTACACCCAAATATATGCATATTGAGATTCCGATATATGTACAATTAAATTAGACAGTAACTTGCCCAAGTTATTCGTGTTTTTCTTGATTGTAAGTATTACTTTCCCTCAGTTCAACAAGTTTTGTACCGTTAGTGCCGATCACTGGTCATTAGAATTAAGTGTTATAGAGAGGATAAACTTTATTTTTTGTTTTGATTGTATGGATTGTAAAACTACTGAACAGACTTGAATAATTATTTCACCATTATAATGCAACAAAGCAAAACCAAATTCTTATTTACATCCTTGGCCTTGCATTAGTAAATATAATAATGTATAAACAAATCCGACTTCACAAAATAGACAAAATTTTGATATGCTTTCTTACCTGAGCCCTAAGTGTAAGTTTTTAACGTAACTTTACGTCACGAACGCGTTTGCGTTTCCCATATAAATGACATTATCACTTACACCAATAGAAACTTACACTTGAGCCTCTGAACTGTGTCATTATATGATCTAGCAGTACATACAATTGATGAATTAAATGCTAGGCTGTTTAGTTATAGTTTCTGGTTTGGGCCATACATGTTTGCCTGTCAAATTTTAATAATCCTCTACTCTACATCAAAGACTTTTAAAGTAATTCTTAAGTACTGGGAAGGGTAATTTTAAGGCATCATCAGGTAACTTGTTATATAAATGAATGATTTATACACTTTACGCACACGGCACTTTCTGATACAAAGCTTATGTGATTTTGCTTATTCATCCGTCAGATTTTACCCTTTGTCTCCTCTTACGGCACTTGCAAGCATATTATATTTTGGCACTCTGCTTGTATAGATATTTTTTGACTATGACGGTCCCGCGAGAACCCGGTAAGTGAACAAGGTTCGCTCCCCGCATATTTACCGGTTATTGCCGCTCGTAAATTTATATTTACGACTACTAATACTGTAGTCTGTGGACTGTAGAATAGATAGTATCTCTCAATGTGGAATAATGTATATGGTTTGTACTTAGCTTTGTTTAGTTGTCGTAGGTCCATTATAATTATGATTCAATTATTTTTTATTGCACCTAATAACTCTTTTCACCTTAAAACAATGTTGACTACATTGTATAAACATTAGACGAACAACATCTATATATTTAAACGTGAAAGTCCGACTGACTGATCAACGCCCAGCCTAAACCACTTAACCTAGATAGCTGATTTTTTTACAAGAGCCAAGTAGTTTAATATACTGTAAGGTCCCACTAAGAAAGGATTATCGGAAATTCCACCAAAAAGGAAGTTGAAAGTTTGTATTGTTGTGTTGTTGGGTTATGTGAAATTTAAAGCCATAGAGACTTGAAATTTTGTTTGTTATACAAGGGAGCAAAGTCAATGTTTACCTTCTCGTGCTAATATTGAAACCCAAGCTAGCGAAAGATTCCAAAATTACCACCTCTCTTTGAACCACTCGACTCGCTATGCTCGTGGAATCTTGAGCATTGGGAGGGTCTCAAGGCACGAGAGGGAAACACACAATTTTTCACCTCACTACCGCGAGGAAAACTTTAACAATGTAATCGAAATCTTTGATATCCATCATTACATAATTTCATTCAAAAACATTACATAAAAGAATATCCAACCAGCTGAGGTAAAAAAAAACACTTGATTAGTAGTAAACAATTTGTATGAAATTACTTTGCCCTCTCGTAAATAAAATGCAACTTTGCTATCTGTTTTTAAAGAATAAAACAGTTCTTCCCGAGCTAGTGAGGTGAAAAATATATTATTTATTGGGATATTGAGCGGTACTGTACGACTGTGTTTGGACGCACCGCCGCCAAAAGCTATGTGCTTAGGTAATCCAGAGCTTTGATGAAGAACTAATTAAAATCTAATTAGTAGCCTTGCATATGCAGCGTGCATGTAACTGCACTCGTACATTGCACTTTTCCACATAACATGAGTTCGAAATACTAATTTACCAGATCCTAACGGCCTCCTAGCACAGACGGTCGGGGGGTCCCGGGATCAAATCATGATCTGATTTGGCCATGCCCGAAGCATATTGTTAACCGGTCATGTTTCTGGAATAATCGAGAAATGTGTGAGACAGATCGCTAAACACACGTTAGACAAAGCGCCATATTCGAAAAAATGATGCCGATACCTATTGTTTACCGATCTGTAGGTATACCTACTGTGAAAGTTCTAGAAATCCTTTCCATAAAAGAAGACCGGTAGCGGACTCGGAGAGTTTCGATTGCGATGCCAAGCGATAAACACCGGAGAGCGAAAGATGATCTAGTTGTTGTGTGATTATTGAGTGAATTTCTGTTAAAGTGAATAGTGTTTCAGTTGGTTATTTGAAGTGTTATTAAATACACAATTGTATCTAATTGATTCCTTTTTGTTCATTAAATTAGTTTAACGTTACCAACGGCTATTTTCTATCAAACCCAGATTTTGGACCCGGGTATGTCCTTAAACTACATCCAACAATGAGAGGTAGGGCACAGCGATGACCATCACGCTTGAATCTGGGGCAGCCCAACTGGAGAAGTACATCCTACTTACAGAAGACCACAGCCATAATAGCACTGCTACCTTTCAGGTATGTAGTGTTGTGTTCCTGATGGTGAGTAGGTAAGGTTCGCAGAGCTCCAACCCAATTTAAAGGCCGGAAACGCCCTGGTATTGCGGGTGCCATGGGCGACGGTAATTGCTTAACACCAGGTAATTCGTTTGCTCGTTTGCCGCTTATATCATAAAAAAAACGAGCCCTACGACTCGTAACAATATTAATTTGTCAAGAATATTTGTATAGTTATCTGTATCTTCCTATTGTAATAATTATATATTGTCGCTTACCACTACCACTTAGTCCCACGGCGACAATAAGAAAGTTTTCAGTGTTGTTTATTACTTCGTTTAATTATGATTGTGCCGGAAAAGTGGATGGCTAAATGCCTTCACCAACAAATTTGTCTGACCAAAGCAAAAAGATCACAAGAATAGGTGACAAAGATAAAAAATCGATGAATCAGCAGCCGGCCATCAAAACTAGTGTGCCATCATGCCTCTGTGGTCGTCAACCTGCCTGTCAAGCGTGACGACTATGGCAACACTCACCTAATATACAAGTTATATTTGGGGAGAGTTATATGTCCAGCAACAGACGTATAAGGCTGATGGTGATGAAATCAAAAAGACCTCATCGCAATATTTCATCAAGCTCTGTGAGTGACCGATGGGTTTCCCGGTTTCTCATGCAACTGTAACCGACATAAAACCATATGTCACATCATCAGCCATAGGTCACGATCCTTAGTAACCATAAGGGTTTGACAAAGAAGAAAGAAGTTTTGGACCCGGGTATGTCCTTAAACTACGTCCAACAATGAGAGGTAGGGCACAGAGAAGCCCAACTGGGGAAGTACCTCCTCCTTTCAGAAGACCACAGCCTTAATAGCACTGCTACCTTTCAGGTATGTAGTGTTGTGTTCCTGATGTTGAGTAAGGTTCCCAGAGCTCCAACCCCCCCTTAACGGTCGGCAACGCACTTGCATACTACGGCATTCTTTTTTTATTATTGCAAAGGTGGCAAACGAGCAGACGGATTGCTTGATGGTAAGCAATTACCGTCGCCCATGGATACCGACAACATCAGGGGAGTCACAGGCGCGTTGCCGGCCTTTAAGGGGGGTTGGAGCTCTCGGAACTTTACTCACCACCAGTAACACAACACTACATATCTGAAAGGTAGCAGTGCGATTATGGCTGTGGTCTTCTGTAAGGAGGAGAGAGAGGAGACTTCCCCAGTTGGGCTTCTCCAGATTCAAGCGTGATGGTACTTCGCTGTACCCTCTCTTAAAATCTTGTCTTCCTTAAGCAAGAAGATACTGCCTTTTAATGCTCAAAGCAATTTAACTCCATTTGTCAGCGTTTAGTAAAAGCAGACCAGAAACTATAAATAACAAAGTTGTGCCGGACTTTAATTAAGAACAAAAAATACTGTTACCCGACTTTATCGCGCCTATAATTTGTAGGCTTTGCATAATTTTAATGCCACAATTACAGATTGTTTAAAGAACTTTGCGCAACTTTGTAGGCAATGTTGGAACCAGTGTAATTGCTTGGCGACCGCACGCGAGATGACTCTAAAGGCTTTTTTTTTTATGACATAGGCGGCAAACGAACAGACGGATTGCCTGGTGGTAAGCAATTACCGTCGCCCATGGGCACCCGTAACACCAGAGGAGTCACAAGCGCGTTGCCGGCCTTTAAGGGGGGTTGGAGCTCTGGGAACCTTACTCACCATCAGGAACACAACACTGCATACCTGAAAGGTAGCAGTGCTATTATGGCTGTGGTCTTCTGTAAGGAGGAGGTACTTCCCTAGTTGGGTTTCTCCAGACTCAAGCGTGATGGTCATCGCTGTGCCCTACCTCTCATTTTTGGACGTAGTTTAAGGACATACCCGGGTCCGAAGCTTGGGCAGATAGGCGCGTTTTGAGAGCGTGGCGCAGCGGGGCGTGACAGCGGTGTGGCTAATGTAACGAAATAAGGCATGTGTGCCTTTAGACGGCAGCGTCGCGCCCCGCTGCGCCCCGCCACAAAACGCGCCCTATGTGACCAAGCCTTAATATGTGAAATGAGAAGTATGGATATTAAAATTTAACCTACCCTCGCCGTTTAGTGCGAAAGAGACGCCTAAAGGTCAATTTCCACCAATCGGTCAGCACATACAATGTGTAAATCTTATACGGGCAAATCTCTTAACGGAGGGTAGAATAGGACATAAGAAATATATTAAGATAACTTTTGCTTAGAAGTACAATTAAAATTTTACCTATAAACAAAAATTTGGGCCGCAATGTAATGCAACACACTTAAACAGTCGTTGACAGTTAGTTTCAAAAGCTCATATCGCGTAATATTCGCAGTACATTACTGCTCAAAAATTTTACAAAAATTAATGATATTATTATGTTTAGTAGGTATAATTAAAGAAAAATATTTTAGTTTATGATTATACTGGTATATCCTATGTCTGGTTAAATTCTTCGCCCGTATTAGACTTACACACAGTATTATAATTATGTGCAGTCAACGTCATATAGTTAGTTGTAGTCAGTATGGGCTATCATGTCGATACAATTTTTATTTTTATAGGAGTATCGATATATCTCATAAAGCAACTTTGAAGTATTAAGTCCGTCAGAGGGCTTAAGGAGTAAGTTGAAAGTTTCTAAGACCTAACATTTTAAGCTAGACTTTTTAAACTTAGTATTTAGTTATTGGTATTTTCTGGAAAAACAACGATTGCAGTAGCAAAGTACTGAAAACTTAGATACAGCAACACTAAGAACTAGTAGAAAAACAAAATTGAACATATTTTTTTTAATGTGTTTTTAAAAGGTTGATAGTAACTGTGTTTCTAAAAGGAGTACCCAGGATAGAATTCCTTTAACCACGGGAAGAAAATCAAAGATGGCGGTTCAAATCCAGTCTCACACGCCGGCTTGGTCACTACTTTTGTATACTTTAACTTCCATAGCTATTATATTGAAAAATACTTACTTTTTTCTATTTTATATTTAGTTTAGCCTCATGTTTGGTTTACATTTTCATACCCAATTATACCTCTCTAGGAGCAACAGTCACTGAGCATAACAGGGGACAGACAAACATGGCGAAAGTATAGAGGTTCCTAGTTTTTTTTTATTCAACGACGGCGGCAAACACGTGTAGGTAGTCCCTAGGGATAACCAGGCAACAGCGGCATAAAATCGCTTCAAACCAATACTATGTGAGAACTGCCTTGAAAACCATTTGCCAAATTCGCTTTCATTAGCACGCCGTTCGCCATTTGTGAGCAGTGAGAACAAAGGGTTTGAAAGCCTGTGCCGAGACTAACAAACATACTAACGAATGTTTCGGCAAATACAAGAGCCGCTGATTTTGACTTTGCTAATTCCCTGGTAATAGTAGAACGTATTTAATCGTTTTAAACTTTGCAAAGCAGACAAGACGCTTGAGCGGTGCGTCAGGCGTTACATTTATGGGTCACTAACTTCTGGTCATATGCCTCCCCTATAGACCACCACAGACAGCCAGAATTCCAGTGACCCGAAGGCATAAGTCCATCCAGTTTGCGTACGCCATCCCACTCTTCAAGCTACGTGGCCTGGTTTGCCCATTGCCACTTTGCAATTTTGTATCTTTGCAAATAAATGCAAACCTACTACATTTTTAGTAATTATTAATAGTAGTAATATATTTTTTATGACAAAAGGTGGTAAACGAGCAGACGGATTGGCTGATGGTAAGCAATTACCGTCGCCCATGGGCACCCGCAACACCAGGGGAGTTACAAGCGCGTTGCCGACCTTTAAGGGGGGTTGGAGCTCTGGGAACCTTACTCACCATCAGGAACACAACACCACATACCCGGAAGGTAGCAGTGCTATTATGGCTGTGGTCATCTGTAAGGAGGTACTTCCCCAGTTGGGCTTCTCCAGGCTCAAGCGTGATGGTACTTCGCTGTGCCCTACCTCTCAAGGACATACCCGGGTCCAAAACATATTCCCATTATACGTAATGGCTCCTATACATTGCCCAGCGCTGGGCTAGCAAGATGGTCATCCGAGGTTAGGGAGTGATAGTTAGGAAGTGACATAAAGAATAGTTGTTCCGGAAATCATACATCATGTCTCCGTAAATCAAGTCGCGGGCAAAAGCTAATTTATATATAATATGTATACTCACACTGTTACAGGGTACCGGATAACCCAAACCCGTTCCAACACAATAGTACCTTTATTTTCACGATCCACTTTTCCGCATTCATTATTCTTTTGAATGTGAAGCCAACGTTTTTGCTTGTCAAAACAGCGAACTATTTTTAACGTCGCCAAAATGTTTTTTGCCATTTTTAGCTCAATTTATAGGTTGAATCGGGCTTTAATTCTGCGTTAAAAGTGTTGCTCAATACAGCAGATAATACATGGATCTGAATTTGCCAAAAAATCCAGAAAACGGTTTAATAATTTAATGTATCGCTTATTTTTTTTCTTTTAGCATTTTTTTTTCACTGTACAGTTTTAACGATTATTATAAAGAAACTCAACTAACCTGGTTTGACAAGGTGATGCATTAACACATTTAACACCTTCACTGGGGCAACTAGTTAACATCGCACTTAACCATACTTTTTGAGGGGTCGATCGGCCCGATACCGCAGTGAAAGCGTTAAAAAGACTTCAAAGCTCTGCTTAATGATGATTAGGATCATTTCAAGCCTGAAACTATTTTAAGCCTGTGTTTATTTCAAGAAAACTCTTCAAAATAAAAATCATTTTTTATGGACGGTATCCTGCTATTTTTGTTACATTCTGTATGTTTAATACATACAGGTGTGGTGCAAAACTATTTTTCACCTCACTCGCTCGGAAAACCTTAGTTTATGGCGCGAAATCTGCGTGGAAAAGCCTATTTTATCCGCTAGCGTGCAAAAGTCATTCGAATTTCGAAGCCGATGATTGTAATTCTCTGTGGTGCATGTAACTTTTTTTTAAGTATAAAACTCCTTCAACGCGTAACTGGCGCTCTACCGCGAAAAACAATATTCGTAAATTTCGGAGGATTGTCTCTGTCACTTTCATTGGAGTAAAAGAGAAAGATGCTTGCAATATACAAACTTCGATGTTCGCAGTACCGCGGTGAGTTCATAATAACCATAGATAATAACCAATCAGAAACATGTTTTTGATTACAGATTTTTTACTTTTTTATTTTTACCTACACTTTATTTTATGTCAAATAGGTTTTATTATACAGTATACATAGGTGCCTATTTGTAATCTTGTTTTATTTTTTTAAGGTTAGGTTTTTGTTAGTATTTCAGTTTAATTAACATATTTTAACTAATTAATCCATTAAATAAAACACGATTTCAATGTTTATTTGACAAACAAATTGAAATATAGGTTTACTTACTATTGTAATTTCTGAACGCAACCGAAAAAAATTTTTTTTTAAGTTTTAAGTTATCACATTTCACGTAAATTTGTCGAATTTTTCCTGTACTAAGCTTTGAACTCAACGTTTGAACTATAAAAATGAATGATTCTAGTAGCGATGCCGATATGATTTCCCTGAAAAAACACGCGATAAGTTTTGTTTTCTTGTTTTTCTTGCCGCTCGAATTTTCCTCGCTGTAGTGAGGTGAAAAATTGTGTGTTCCGCATGACTGCAAAATTATTTGGCGTCTCGTGTCTTGAAAGCCTCGCTACGCTCAGGAATCTATCTTTGAACCATTCGCTTCGCTCATGGTTCAATCTTAGCTTCCTTCGCTTGCTCAGCTTTCAATTTCAACACTAGCGCCAAATAACCACTTTGCAGCCTTGCATAACAAATAACTATTCCATCGGCAAAACTCAGATTTCTATCGAAATGCGATGGCACCCGAACTTTCAATCAATGATTGTACTCATTTTCATATCTATTAATATGGATCTTTATTGTTAAATGTCAAACGTCAAAGTGAATAATGATGTGAAAATGTCACTCATTTAATTCAATGATTAATTGACAGTTCGGGCGCCATCGTATTTTGATCGAGACAGGAGTTTTTCCGATAGAAAATAATGTTGCACTACATTTGTACGTTGGTACAATTTGCGTTGTTAAAACATCCTGTATTCTTTTTTTATGTTGGTACAATTTGTGTTCACAACTCGTGAAATACAAAATGGCCGGACAGATTTATTACTCAATTTTCCGTCTTTGAGGATTTCATACAAAAAAAAAATACTACATATGAAAAAGTATCAATTTATTGTTTCCACACCTTAGCTATTAATTACAGTGAGTTTTAATTATATCGAATATTTACAAAGCGAGGAATTAAAGCAATAAGTTATCCATTAACCACTAAACAATAACTTAACTAACACACATACATGGTGGGCCAGAAATGGTGCTTAGAGTAGAAAAAGTTACGTGAACGCTTAGTTTATAAGACTTATTTTCCAAGTTAACGTCAAATTTATTCACATTCTTGCATTTTTTTTTTTAATATAATACAATGGAAAGGTTCAAATGTAAAAAATGGGTTTAAGGAAGTGATTTTATACATTTTAATATAGTCAATAAAAAATATTATTTTTGAGCCAACAATGAAACCATAATTCTTAGAAATAAAAGAAAAAATGAAAAATAATAATGAGTATAAATATTTTTGATATACAGACACTATATAATACAATTAAAACTGTTGTGAGCCATGTTACTACTACTTAGTTACAAACGGATAAACTCACGTGTAATTATATCGCACTAGGCGACATGTTTCGGGTAAGCTCTGGAGCGGTACCGCGAATTTCGAAGTTCGTATATTTCGGGCATCTTTCTCTTTTACTCCAATTAAGGGTGTTATGAGAGCGACAGAGACAATCGTCCGAAATTTACGAATATCATTGTTCGCGGTAGCGCCACTGGTACCCATCTTCAAGCCGAGTCAGGACACACCGATCGCGATGAGGGTGTATCACTCACTGCTGTCCGCTGCCTTGCACGGCGTTCTGCACGTCGCGTCCGCTGAGAAATTGCTTGCACTTTTTGTCTTGAAGATGGGTACCAGAGCTTACCCGAAACCTGTCGCCTAGTGCGATATAATTACACGTGAGTTTATCCGTTTGTAACTAAGTAGTAGACACTATATATTTATTTTGATGAGTTTTACTTATTAGCCATTTTATAAAATATAAGTGTGATATATACAATTGAAGCTAACAGTGACTTTTTATTTACATCGATATAAAAATTACAACACAGACTTCAATAATAATTATAAATATGATTTAAACTCTAACGATTTAAAAAAAAAATATACAAAATTACATTAATCAAACTCAATAGGCAAGTGAGGGTAGTTGGAAAAACTCGCATATCAAGACGTAGCCGTCTCAGTACGGCAGCGACCGTTGTTGGAGTAACAGCACTTCCAATACGTTGGCAAAATTGTAGGTCACAATATCTTTAGTTTAAACGCGGTCAAGACCTGTTTAGTTTGTCATTATTAATCTCTTCCGTACACGGAACAATGGTGTTCCGGACATTTGGGAGGCGTACGCGGAGCCAGATCGAGCCAACGCGCAGAGGCCCTTTCGACAATTTAATGAAATGTAAGGGGTACACTAAGCGGATGTTGCCCCTGTCCGTATCATGGGACGCGCACAGAGACAGCACCCGCCATGGTGCAAGGACTGTTGAGTTACATTGGAATCTAGAATGTACTAGGCTATTGGGTGGAAAAGATGGACCAGCTACTGGGCTATTTGATAAAAAAACCGGACGTCTGCCTAATAAAATGATAATTATTATTATAAATATAAATATTATACCGATATTATTAATAATATTAAATGATAAAAACCGTGTCTCCAGCGTAACGCTTAAAGGCTTATGTACTAATTATAATTTTATCTCATAGTGGTATACTCGTATAATAAAAGTTTGTGCCGATATTATGATGAACTATATACATTCATAATTTTACAGTTTTACTTGAACTTAGTAAGGTAAAGTGGAGCAACATTGAATTATAGAAGTAAGATGAAACGTTTTACGTATACCGAAGTACTAGAGTCGACTTTTCATCTTAGTCTTTGATAAAATTAATTCGATATGTAAAATATTTATTATTGATAAACTACATTAATACAACACATGTAACAAATAATAGATTTCGACATTTCGATCAGATATATCGTAGCTGCATGTGAAGGTGGTCACAAATATCAAAACAACGCCTCTATGCATGTTCAGATATTTGTGACCACCTCCATAGCTACGATATATCTGATGGCTACTGTTTGACAAAAGTGTTTGCAGCCATAATGGTTGTCACAGAGACTTCAGCGCCATCTTGCCGCGCTTAAGCTAATGTTGCCTTTTTTATTTTTTTCTTTTAAACCGATCCTAAACAAAAAACTATCGTGAGATCAACCAAATTAATTCTAAAGAAGTGGGTAACTCACATTCTATCACGGGTTTTTTCACTTGTCGAGCATTCGACTTCTAAAACGTGAGTTATCCGTTTCTACACAATGAATATGTTAGGAAATCGATCTTTGACAGAAGAATTTTTGAGTTGTTTGAGAAATTAACAAAATGGTATTTTTTAAATTATGTCACTAATTCTAAAAATTGTTAATTTGATAAAATATATGAACTTCTAGTCGTAAAATTATTTATTGTTCAGAATATCTGTTACACCGTTCTGTTTTTGCAAAACATTGGATAAATGGAAATTAGCCTGACAAAGTTGTAAAAAAGTACAATTCAATTTCTTTAAAAAATGCTAAAGTGATTTAAAAAGTTAAATTTACTATTAACAATTTCAAATAGTATTTTGAAGCTTAGCATGCTTAATTAATGAGGCGACTGACGGATGTCATTGACCTGTTAGATAAAAAAATACAATTAACATAAATGTAGCAATAACATGTTGATTATTCTATTTCAACCCCGATTCGATTAACTTGGAGATGAAAATCAGTTAAATTCATAGAAGACGTTCTTTAACCAAATATTTGTGATAAATATAACACATACCTTTGCCAAGATTCAACTACAAGATCTCTTCGTAGGCAGGGAATTGAAGCAAACCGAAACTCTATAGTTATCAAGCCAGCACAATTTTTTTTATTTATTACACAAAAAGGTACAATATATTTTTTTATTTTTATTTTATTTTATTTGGAAAACCAACAGCTTAAATAACAAATAGGTTATACAAAATATGTTTCAAGAAATGCCAATTATAGGTTTCCACAGACAAAATTAAGGGTAACTTGAGTCCCACAAAACTGTTTGTACAGTTTGACTGTGGGATCTGAGTCTCTACTTACATCTAATATAATTTACAATTTTAATTATTATACTAATTGGAGGGCAAAGTAAAATATTGCCGGTTTATAATAAAATATAGCCGTTTCATAATACAATATGGCCGGTTCATAACACAATATGGCCGGTTCATAATACAATATTGCCGGTTCATAATAAAATATTGCCGCGCCACAGACAAATATCGCCATATAGCGTCGCTACAGCGAGTAGCGAAGCTATTTGGTCGGCAATAGTTGGCTGACGTCACCTAGATTGGCTAGACAGTTGCCGTAAATTGTCGTTGCAACTTGTTGTTGATATAATATCACAAGATATTCTTAAGTTTCAAAAAACCTCTTTGATAATACGAAATTCATTATCGGAAATCTGTTAAAGATTGAAGAATACAATTTATCAGTTCATTTGTTTAATTATGCCCTTTCTTAAATCTGTGTACAGTTAGCTTAATATGATTGGGTTTTTATCATTTGTCACAAATATCTGTCACACTTCAACATGTGTTAGTGCGAAAGTGACGGATGAAGATAGACCCTAACAAGGCTAACCATGCTATCCGCAGTGGTCGATTCACAAGAGTTGGCGTAAGTTTTGTACTCGACTTTCAAGATTTATGTATATAGACATACGTCACCAACTCTCGTGAATCGCTTTACTAATATTTCTGTAATAAAATCAGATTGCGAATAAAATACGTATTATACAAAACGAAGTTCGTAAATAAATAATAATTAACCTACACATATTTAAGTAATATACTTTGATCTTCGGGCTGGCTCATATCTCGGACAAAGGCACCAGCAGGCCCAGGCAGCAGGCCCATGGGCACCAGGGGAGTCACAAGCGCATTGCCGGCCTTTAAGGGGGGTTGGAGCTCTGGGAACCTTACTCACCATCAGGAACAGAACACTACATACGTGAAAGGCAGCAGTGCTATTATGGCTGTGGTCTTCTGTAAGGAGGAGATACTTCCCCAGTTGGGGTTCTCCAGACTCAAACGTGATGGTCATCGCTGTGCCCTACCTCTCATTGTTGAACGTAGTTTAAGGACATACCCGGGTCCAAAAAAAGTTAGTATAATATTGTAATTCTTGTGTATCTTCTTTTTAATGTATGTTTGACTTATATTAATAAATTATTTAGTTACTAGCGATGATATGCTAGCAGACGTTTCTGCTTAATATAAAAACAACCTACACATATCCGTCAGTCGCCTAATATTTAATAATAAATCACATTAATTATTTACAAACCTATATTTACTTACAATACAATATTAACAGCGATTGATATATGTACCGTCAATGTCACAATAAGATTACTCGATGCCGAGTAGTAATATTTTACTTCGTCCTGCGTGGGCGGGGAATATGATGCCTCGTAACTCAACTTATTATGACAAGGGAGTTTGTCTACTGATATTTCTATCAACCGCTTTCTATATTCAACTTTGTTACCTACGTCATCTTGCATAGCGTCATCATATTTTTCGTCATCAAATTCTTCGTCATATTCGAGTGTTAATGTTTTTGGTATGTCGTTCTTCTTGCCGAGGTCTGTTCTGAGCTTGGGGTCCACTATGCAGCTAAGACGGTCTAAAGAGGCCTTGACGCGTTTGCTGCGGGTTTCGTTCTTGAGTTTGTGAAGCCAGAGGAGACGGCAGTCGCATGTCAGCTTGTTACCTGTGGAGAAAACCGAATTGAAAAAGGAGTTTTGGTTGAGACCAATGTTTTGATTCAGTAAGGTTTGGTCGGAGTCGGGTTTTTACCGGCCATTAGTTTAAATGTGACGTTCCACGGCAAAAGGTACCTTATGGCGTTGGCGCTTACGTTGCGAAGCATCACATTAGTATTGAAGCGTCGTTAACAATAGCGTAAGCGCCAACCGCCATAAGGTACCTTTTGCCGCGGACCGTCACAAATATGCTCGGGTATTTTTTGGGAGTCTCTCGTAGGCCCCTTACACACTGCGACTTTTAGCAGCGATGCATTCGCGCGTTTTGAAACGGAATAGTAACCGTATAATAAGTTTTATAGTTAGAAAAGAATATGCAATGGAATAAATAAGTTTGTTTAAATGTATTTGTTGTTGTATTTAGAGCATTTATTTGTGTGATGAGCACAGATATTTGTTACTGAGTCATGGGTGTTTTCTATGTATTAAGGTATTTATATGTATCTTATCTATAATATATATCGTCGTCTAGTACTTACAACACAAGCCTTACTGAGCTTAGCGTAGGACTAGGTCGATTTGTGTAGGATTGTCCCGAAATATTTATTTATTTATTTTATTTATTTATTCTATCCCATCAGCTAAGGGACAACTGAAGCATAGTTGGTTACAAGAAATGTGGCCCTGCGTATTACTGACGCGCTTGGTAGGTGATCCATTAGTGAAAGGACATATACTATGTCATATAGCTTCTACAAATATCTATGTTTTATGTATTTAGATGAAATTGAATTGTGGTTTGAAAAGTGACCCAGGGGAACGTAACCATGGCAACGAGGGACAAAGAATATTTTATTGAGCCAATTTAATATCTGGAAAAGATGTCGTGTAATCTTTCTTTCACGACCGAACCTTCGTTGGTTCTGCGTCGCGTCGTTCAGCCAACGCGAACGGCTCATGATCATGCTCCTCGTTACGGAGTGAAAGTTGTCGAGGAATATTCGAATTATAAAACGTGAGTTACCCGCCTCTATACAATTAATATGTTTGAATCTCACAATATATTTTTATTTAAATGATCTGTTCAGTATTTTTAGATGAAAACTCAACAAAATACATATATACATAATATCAAATATGTATCCTCATAATGCCCACCATACTACAATATTTCATTGTTAAAACCAACCTTACTATGGAGTGAATTGGGTTGAATTTTACTTTGTACGAAAACTAATGAAACAAAATAAATTATACCCTATTTCCTTTTATAAAAGATTTCAACTCCTTTGTGAGGGAGTGTGCATTTTAATGCACACTGGGCGTTACGAGGATAAGGATACAATTCCGCATTTGAAATTTATTCATTAATGTTCAGTAATTTAAATAAAGATAAAAAAACCTAAATTTTTTTTTTAATTATTTTGAATAATTCGCAAACACCTAATAAAAGCTAAATCCAATACATGTAGAGCCACAGGTAAAGCCAGTATATCAAGTTGTACACACTGACTGCATTTAACTCATGCACTATGAAACTGCATTATGCATGCAAGCTAATTCCCCGGGTTTGTGTGCCGCGGATTGCACGGTAAGAGGATTAAGTACGAGCTAATTTGAAATTAACAAATTACGCTGGGAAACATACAAATTCTTAGTAAAACGAATTTAGTATTTGAATAGTTTATGTGTGTTTTTAGTAGCGCTGGTGGCCTAGCGGTAAGAGCGTATGACTTGCAATCCGGAGGTCACAGATTCGAACTCCGGCTTGTACCAATGAGTTTTTCGGAAATGATGTATGAAATATAATTTCATTTGATTTTTACCAGTCGCTATTCTGTGAAGGAAACATCGTGAGTAAACCGGACTTATCCCAATAAGGCCTAGTTTACCCTCTGTTTGGAAGGTTAGGTCGCAGTTGCTTTCGTAAAACTAGTGCCTACGCGAAATCCTGGGATTAGTAGACAAACGGACTCCTTGCGGATGAGAAGTGGCAAAATGCCAAGACGAGGTGTTAATGTCATAAATACATAAAAACACCCATTACTCGGGAAGAAACACCTGTGCTCGTCACATAAATAAATGATCTTGCTGGAATTTGAACCCAGGACTGTCGCCTACAGTTACATAAAAAAATACAGGACATCCTTACACAGATCGACTGAGCCCCACGGTAAGCTCAAGAAAGCTTGTGTTGTGGGTACTCAGCCAACGATAAATATAATATAAAAAATACTTAAATACATATATAAAACACCCATGACTCGGGAAATACGAGTATCTATGCTCATCACAGAAATAAATTCCTCATTAATTATCGCTATCTCGATATCTGTACGTCTTTATTGTCAAAGCGATAAAATCCATGTTCAGATATTTGTAACCACTTCCACAGCTGCGATATATCTGATAGCGACTGTACATCGTTTTATCATTTTCTAATTTTATTTTAAATTGTTGATTTATACACTTAATATTTGCAATTGATTTATAAAATCACGATCTATCTTTCAACTGTTTTTTATTTTTTATTTTAATTAATCATCGGTTAATTTAGTAACTATTAATGAATTTTAATCCAGTAGCTTTAACCAATTTGAGTTATTAAGCTTTACATTTATATTTTATATAAACCACTTTTCAGCCGAAATTACTTAATTGATAAGTAAACTGATGTAAGGTTTACTATTTTACTGAAAATTTAAACTTTAAATCAATTTACTGACATCTTTACCGAGCCCCTGGATAACAAACTTACGTTTAAATTTATAGGCTGAAATAAATTTATTCAGCTTATCATTAGCAACTTACCGTCAAGAGAGATTAACGCATAATTCGACTTCATGTTTTCCAAAACACTTTGCATAGTCTCTTGTTTTAGAGTTTCCAAATTGTTGTTTCTCAAATCCAAAACAGTCAACTTTTGAAAATCGTCCAAGACTCCGTCGTCTAATGTCCCCAACTTATTATCAGCCAAATAAAGTTTCCTCAGTTGTGCCAATCCACCAAAACCTCTCAATGATATAAATTCTATTTCGTTCCCGTCCAGGTAAAGTTCTTGAAGGGCCCAAAGTTCGGAGAACGCCAAGTCGCCTATCATCGTCAATTTGTTGTGCCTCATGTCGAGAGTAATCAAGTTGGACAGACCTTGGAAGTTCTCCCTGATTACTACTGTCAGCAAATTACTGTCAATCTCCAGTTTCACCAGGTTGTTCAGATGCTTGAAGCAGCCTTCGTGGAGGACGCTCAAAGAATTCTTTGACAGATATAATCGCTGCAAGTTGGGTAGCATGTAGAAAACGTCGCGTTCCAACTCAGAAATCTGATTATCCACCAAACTAACGTTTGCCAACAATATCAGATGTGCGAAAGACATTCTCTCGAGTTTAGTTATTTTGTTTTTTGGCAGCGAAATCTCTCTCAATGTTGACGAGTTTGTGAAAGCGAATGGTGGCACAGAAGATATGTTCGCGTATTGGATGTTTAAGTAATGTAGCTTTTCTAGTCGGATTATGACCTTGGCGGGGATGTAGCTTAGTCCGCCATCAGATCTCACGTTGAAAGTGAGTCTTTCTATTTTAGGTTGGGAATAGAAGTTGGACCAGAAGGGGTCGTCTTCGGCGATCCCTCCGTTGAACACCCAACAATCTGCTTTGGTCGCTGTCTTTATCTTCGTGCTCTCGCAGTAACAATGTACCTTGGAGCCCCGGTCTTGAATGTCGCAGATATTAACGTACTGAGAATAAACGCTTTTATCTGATTTCCAACGCCGCTTGTCATTCTGCCGACTTTCAGTAACATTGATTTCAACTGTCGCGAAGGCAATCATTAGGATTAGATATTTAAGGTCCATTTTCTTTCATCTGGTGATCTTTATCTGAAACAAAGAGAAGGCGTTTAGTGAGTTTCCTTTGTTCTTTTCTTATCTTTTCCTTTGTGTCGCGCATTAGCGAAGTTGCTGATAAGGTTGTATTGGAGTCGGACGGTAAAGTACCATTAGTGCGACACCATTGACAGTTGCGAAAAAGGCGCAAAGTTGGATTTTGTTCGCGGCACAAAGAAATAGAGTTAGTAGTATTACGTGGCAGTTAAGTTAGGAGTCCGCGTTTGGGCGAAGAATTTTAAAATGACGACTTAAAGTTTGTACCTTTGAACGACTTAAAGCCGGTTGAAGTGTAAACTCTTCGACGCTTTTCTGGGAAACTTTTGAATCACCGGTTGAGTATTTGTACGTTAAGTATTTTTAACTTTTGTTTTGTTAACAATGACTGTTGTTGTTCGATAAGGTATTGAGAGAATAAAAACATCCGTTTGGAAATAAAATTGAATCTGTATTTTCTTATATATTTTGTTTTTCTACCAAAAAATAATATGCTATTAAATCATACTCAGTGAAATTATACCAAATGTTCGTTATCTTAACCAGCAACTCAAATCAATTGAGATCAGCCGACGCGAACGGCTCATGATCATGCTCCTCGTTACGAAGCGAAATATGTTGAGTAATATTTGAATTATAAAACGTGAGTTACCCGCTTACATACAATTAATGCTGTGGAATGAGCTCCCTGACACGGTTTTCCCGAGGGATTACAGTATGGGGTTCTTCAAAAGGAGTATACAGATTTTTAAAGTGTAGGCGACGCGCATGTAACACCTCTGAAGTTGCAGGCGTCCATAGGCTGTGGTGACTGCTTGCCATAAGAAAGGCAGTGTGCTTGTTTGCCAGGAGTATAAAAAATTTAAAGTTGTAGCATGTTCGAGAAGGGTTATTAAAAGCAATTCCAAAGTTAACCACAGAGTATAAAGTTGTCGACCCGAAACTGACAATAAAGCTTAAAAGTGCATTAATTAAAGCTTTTGTCACGCCGGCATCCTGTCGGCCAATTAAGCTCAATAAGCGCTTTATTAAGCTGCAACTAGACATAACTGCCATATGACAATTGATGGTAATTAGTATTTTTTTACCCGCGCTCGGGATATGGGTTAAAACAGTACGGGTATAATGCGAAATATCGCGAAAGTTTTAAGTGTTATATTGACTGATGGCCGATGGGGTCGAAAGGTGCTCGAGTGGAGATCACGGACTAGCAAGCGAAGTATAGGACGTTCACTCACTAGATGGACAGACGACCTCATTAAGATCGTCGGAAGACGCTGCAGGTCGCTTCCAACTGGTACATGTGGAGGTCCAAGGGGGAGGCCTATGTTCAGCAGTGGACGTCTTGTGGCTGAGATGATGATGATGATGAGACCGGAAAGACTTTTGTGTGTAGAACTCTCAGTCTTTCTGCTAAAGCTCGTTAATCGTGAGGTAGGACTTAGAGGCAGATATATATATATTTTTTATTGTATTTATTGTTTTGATCCATACTCCGGAAGCAAGCTGAAGTAGCAATGGGCACGCCACATTTCAGGTTATAAATGTCGCCGAAAGATGCTAGATGCAAGTTGCTTCCTACCGCTGCCTATAGAGGTCTCTAGACCCAATGACTAGAGTCATTGTGGTTCGCCTTGGGGGAGGCCTATGTCCAGCAGTGGACATCTTTCAGCTGATGTGACGATAAAGTAACAACTGCTTAATTGCCGTAATATCTTAACACACACACTATCCTAACGCTCGGCAATTAGTTAACATCGCAGTTAACCATACTTTGTGAGACGTCAAAAGGCACCATGTCACAGTGAACGTGTTAAGACTAATTGCAGCTTCTTAACTTACAATACTTGGTACAATTTTTTGCTATTTATTCATATCGCCGGGTCATAGGCAAAACTAACTATTGCATCAGAATTTTAACCCTTAATTTGGCAAAAAAAAAAAAAAAACGTATGTTCCAGTCTCAAAAGATCTGAATAGTCCTCAATAATATGTACTCTGTGCACTGCCAAATTAAGGGTGGAGACGAAATAGTTGGTTCTGCCTTTAACCAGTACCCTTACCATGAGTTGTGACATTGAGGTTTTCGATAACGAGTATCGAGTTTACTATCTGTGCATCTCGCGTACTATTTTAGTGCGAACGAGATGCACAGATAATAAACTCGAAACTCGTTATCGAAAACGTCAATGTCACAACTCATGGTAAGGGTACTGGCGATATATTCCTATACAAAAGTGTTCAAAACAGTTGAAAATGTCCAAAGATTGAACTCAAAAGATAGATTCTCAGTTTTTCCCGATCGCTGCATCGCCGAAAAAAACAAAATATTTTTCCTTTAGGGCCAGACGAATCTAAAAATCAATACAGTTTGATAGGTTTCCTTTTTTCGCGGAACGACCAAACGCTTTGAATTTTCCAGTTCGACTGTATTTACGTCTTTCGTTCCAATTCAAATGGTGAGAGACAGTTGGTTCAAATTGTAAAACTATACTTTTCAAATGCCGATAGTATAGTCATCATCATCATCATCATACCTTGTTGTACCTGGTAACACAAGTATAATACTTAAAAGAAGGATTCAACAAGTTGATATGTAAATACTCGTACATTTTTTTTATCATAATAATTATCATCCGAAGGACGTTTACTACTAGACATTAGGCCTCTTCCAAATTGACCCACAGTGACCGGTTTTGAGCCACCCGCATCCAGTGGATTCCCGCGATCTTTACCAAGTCGTCGGTCAACCTTGTGGGAGGTATGCCCACGCTACGCCTTCCGTTACGTGGTCGCCACTAGACCGCACCCCCAAAGGCCATCGGTTCTACGTGCAGCAATTTCTGAGCATGGAGAGTACAATGCTATCGCCACGCTTTGCAGGCGGATTGGCGGTCGCAGTATATTCTACAACTCTACAGAGATGCTACTGCTTATTCTCCAGTGGTTTCGCATTTTAGGGTTTAAACATTATTTATGAATATTTGAATAAGTATGTACTATGTTATTTCTACATTTGTTGTGTTCCTGATGGCGATTAAGGTTCCCAGACCTGTAACCCCCCTTAGAGGCCGGCAACGCGCTTGTGATCCCGATGTTGCGGGTGTCCATGGGCGACGGTAATTGCTTACCATCAGACAATAATCCGTATGCTCGTTTGCCATCTTAGTCATAAAAAAGTGAAAACCACGCACGGCCATTATTTAAAGAAAAAAAAACTACGATACCACAAAAATATAGCTAAAAGCCTTCAAACAAAGAAAATCATTCATTATATTAGAACTAAACTAAGGTCGATGACCTTTTTCAACGTTACAAAACGCCTTAAGTAACAATAATTTTATTCAAACCTACTACATTTTTTAAACAAACACCGATTTAAAAAAGGCGTAAGTGACATCAATTTGTATTCTGCGTACGTCGTCAAGGGATAAAAGTTATGTACACACTTTTTTACCTCAAAGCAATGACATAGGGGGAAGAAGTGTATATATATTTATGCCGTTGTACTGCTTATGAGCTATGGGACATACAGAGTGGAATTTATGAGCGCTTTGATAATTAACACGGAATAAAAAATATATTTTCCCACTGGATACGCTGTAGGTTTTAGTTTTATGCAGCAAAACTTTTCTAAAAATAGACTAAGAAGTGTGCGACGCTAATTAGAGTACTTTAAAAAATTTGGTCTTTGACACAAAGCTGGTGTTTATTTTGCTGTTTTTTTTTTACAATCAGTCTAATACACGCATGTCTAAATGTATTTTCATTAGCTCGGAAAGTCGTATTTTATTCGTTAAAAGCAGATAGCAAAACTGCATTAAATTTAATTAAGATGTGCAAAAACATAATATTATAAAAAATAAAAAAGGTTTTCATCATAATACGTATTATCACTATATAATGTAAGAGTATTTTTTTCAAATGTTAGTCAGGTACTGTCAAGGTAAAATATATAGATTCCTTTTTGGTTTTTATTGCTAATTAATATTGTTAATTTAATTATAGTAGTTAGTTTTAGATGTAATTTAATTAAATAAAGAAAATACTACTTTTATTTTTTTTCCTGGGCCAAATCCTGGGATTAGTTGCCAAGCGGAGGTTCCCACGAGCCATGGCTAACATGCCGGGACGACGCGAGGAAGATGTTGATGATGATGGCATCTTGGTCTGTAGTTCTATTTTCAAAAGACAAAGAACAATGCCAGGGTGATGGCACCAATGTTGGACACTTTAATCTGACAGGCACCAATGATGGACCCTAAACAGAACTGATAGCATGGTTGCAATTTTATCGTGTATCGCGTCTAACCTTTCGCACTCACATATTTGTTTAAGCGTGACAAATATTATGACAAAAGATAAAAAGAACAGACTCATCTAGCAACTTTAAAGCCTTGTAGATAATTAACCCGCTGCATTGTGCATGTGCATCCCTTAACCAGCGTGAGCGCAAATAATGCAATCGCTTGCTGGCAGTTTATTCTATGCAACCAGTTGAGGTAAACTTACAATATGGAATTAAAACTATATAAAAGAGAAAGATTTTTTTTTACGACAATTCTGGTCTAGTGGGTCGCGCCTATGAAACCGACGGTTATGGGTTCAAATCCCAGTACAGGCATTTATTTGTTCACACAGGTGTTCCTGGGCTCTGAGTGTAAGTTTTTAACGTAATATTAGTTACGTTAGTGTTTCGTTAGTGTAACGTTAGTGTAACGTTAGTGTTTCTTATATAAATAAAATTATCACTTACGCGTTCGATACGTTTTTTTACGTCAAAAGAAACTTACACTAGAGCCTCTGAGACATGGGTGTTCTCTGTATGTATTTAAGTAATTGTATAGGTATATTATATACGAGCATGTCACCGTAAAATTGTAAATAATCTAACTCACGAGATTATAACCTATCGAAAAATTGTGAACTGCTTACGATTTAAGCATTCAGAGGCTCTATTGTAAGTTTCTTTTGACGTAAAAAAACGTTTACGAACGCGTAAGTGATATTGTTATTTATATGGGAAACACAAACGCATTCGTGACGTAAAGTTACGTAAAAAATTTACACTCAGGGCTTTGGTGCATGCCCGTTTACAATTTTACGGATTCTTGTCGATAGTTTATAATGTAACGTAAAAGAAACCGTCAAATTGTAATTAGAACGTTACAGTTCACAATTGGAATTTACAATTGTACGATGACATATATATATATATATATATATTGTTGGCAGAGTACCTATAACACAAGCCTTCTTGATTTTACCGTGGAGCCTAGTCAATGGATGTCCTCTAATATTTATTGATTTTTGTATAAGGACACTCGAATAATAATAAATCTAAGAAATGTAATGTGTTATGTAGATTCCCGCGGTATATCCCAGGTCGTACTTTTGATATTTACATTTTATTATACAGACAGTTCTAGACTAGACTTTATATGCAAAAAAAATCATTATTATTAAACATTATTTATATTATATGTGAATAATATTATTTTGTAATTGAACCAATTGCTCCGAATTACGACTACGAGTAAGATAATATTTGTATTGACTATTCGAAAGTACTAGTAACTAAGCCTACTTGAATAAAAAGATACAATTGAAATTGAATTGAAATTATAAAATAAAAAAGTAGCTTATGCATCTGTGCATAATGAAGGGCATGACAACAAGAGCGTGGGTTTATAAGATCACACGAGTATTGTAATGCCTAATTATTACACCCCGTTATCTTATGCTCAGTTTAGGGGCAAGTGATTGGGCAGTTACGATAATCTTAGTCGATAAAAAATGATGTTGACTTACTCACTCAATGACACGTCAAAAGATCTTGGGTATAATTTTTGAAATAGTCACCAAGTGATTTCCATAGGGAAAGAATGAAAATATCCTATACCATTATTCGGTGACCATTTCAAAAGTCGGACCCCAAATTGAAGTTATTCAATAATTGAAGATATTCGATATTGATAATTGTCGCTCTCCGACCTGATTAAAAAGAGGTATGAATGAGTTATCTCTCGGGCTTTCATTACAGAATAATTTTAGTTTGCCAAATAACTTTTATAGATAAATATGAATCGAGTAATTATGTGAAGCAACATCACTATTTTAGCTTGCCCCCAAAATGAGCATTAGATAACGGGGTGTACTAATTATGTATAGTTGCATATACTACTTTATGTACACACATAAATGTTTTAAGATGGGTTCACGAACCGTAGGGACATGACCTGCATTATTACTAGTGCCACTTGTAAACATTAAAAAGTCAACGAACAAAACAAATGAGAGCTTGGAATCGCGGCGTTTCGTATTTCGTATCTCAGTCAAATATTTTTTTTACCATAGACAAGCGAATGAACTCCCTATTCTATGATCAGTTCAAATGTCGTTCGATTTATATTAAAAACATATAACGAATTGGCGTTTCGTATCAATAACTGTTTTAATATCTATAGATACTCGTACTAATATAGACACCCCACTTGAATTTAATAGCTGTTCCAAATTTAAACTCATGACCTACTGTTTTCAGGAGGTAATTTTAACTTTACATCTCCATTAATTTCTGATGGCTGGTAATGCTGGTCATTGCCTACGGTTTCTGGATGTATTTTAGAGCACTTATGATATGTACGTAGATAAAGTATTTAATATGAGGGCGCGTCAAGTCGCGTGCCGGCGTCGAGCGGCGGTGGCCGAGTCGATGTCAGCCGATTTTTTTTTTGGGTAAATGCGAGGATATCTGGACCCAGGTATGTCCTTAAACTACGTCCAACAATGAGAGGTAGGGCACAGCGATGACCATCACGCTTGAATCTGGGGCAGCCCAACTGGGGAAGTACCTCCTCCTTACTGAAGACCACAGCCATAATAGCACTGCTACCTTTCAGGTATGCAGTGTTGTCTTCCTGATGGTGAGTAAGGTTCCCAGAGCTCCAACCCCCCTTTAAGGTCGGCAACGCGCTTGTGACTCCCCTGGTGTTACGGGTGCCTATGGGCGACAGTAATTGCTTACCATCAGGCAATCCGTCTGCTCGTTTGCCACCTTTGTCATAAAAAAAATATTGACGTTTTTACCGGCTTTAGCCGAATCCGCGTCGACTAGTTAGTACCGTATCTATGCGTGCAGTGTGGATCATATGTATACGTGTGCATATATATGGTACAAAGACTCGTTAGTTCTGTCCGTAAATTGCACAATCGCTCTTCCAAAGCCCGCCAATTTGTTTACGGAACCCAATCGAGACCCTGCCTCCGTTGTTAACGATCTGTGAATGTGGAACCAACGTTCTGTTTTGAAGGTTAATCAAGTAATACTATGTGAGATAAAACAATTAAAAAACCGGCCTAGAGCATGTCGGGCCATGCTCAATGTAAGGTTCCGTTCTTTCCAAATGGACCATCACCGGACGTCCAGGCGAAGGGAGTAAAAAAATAGAAGAGAGGACGCCTATTTTTTAAAAATTTACAATACTATTCGTTTTATCCAGCAATGGTTAGAAAAGACTCCGATTATTTCAAATCATTTTTTTCAAACTATCTACCTCCAAAAAAAGTGCTGAGAAAAAGAAATCCCCCCCCCCCCACACACTTAATGTCAACGGAGCGCTACTCCAATTTTTTTTGTAGTTTTTATGTTCTGACTTTTTTGACTTGATAAGTACACATAATCCTACCACAGTTATCCAGTACTACGGGCTGAGCTAGTCTGCGGACGGACACGGCGAAAGTATAAGGGTTCCTAGATCTAGATGACTACGGATCCCTAAAAAGTGTTCGAAACGTCAGTATGCGATTTAGATTAAGTATTTGATTATAATCCAGTTTCAGTTAGTCTCCCTAGATCTTATTTATTGCGTGTTTTAGCGAATCTGACAATGTTTTCTGCTAAGTTAAATGCCAATTAAAAAATACAATTAGGAATAAGGAATATGCACTGTTTTTTTATTTATTTTTTTATGATAGCTTACATCCTTTTATTACTGTTAAATAATATTCAGCACCAAAAATGTAAAATATATTTATTTTATTATAAATTTCACACTTTTTCAAGCGTTTCAAACGCCCGCCATTACAGCGCGATTGGCGCGTGACGTCAAAGTCTATGACAACAAAAGTAACCTCTTCACATTCGTTACGAACCAGGCGTTTTTGACAGTGACATAGTTGACAAACATAGACTTTGACGTCACACTCGACTGACGCCATTTGCTTTGAATTTCTCATATTTTTTTTTCACTTTTCAATGCTTAATACTAATTAATACTAAATTTGACGACCGGTCTGGCCTAGTGGGTAGTGACCCTGCCTATGAAGCCGAAGGTCCTGGGTTCGATTCCCAGTCAGGGCATTTATTTGTGTGTTGAGCACAGATATTTGTCCCTGAGTCATGGGTGTTTTCTATGTATTTAAGTATTTATATGTATCTATTTATTATATATATCGTCGCCTAGTACCTGCAACACAAGCGTTATTGAGCTTACCGTGGGACTAGGTCGATTTGTGTAAGAATGTCCCGAAATATTTATTTAATTATATATTTATTTAATGGTGTTTTCTATGTATGTAAGTATTTATATGTATCTATCAAAATTTTATTCGTACATAAGCAATAGTAAAAGAAACACAATTACAATAACATTATAAAGGAAGGATAAACTAAAATTACAAATAAAAAATATCCCCCAAATCGCTGCCAAAGGGCAAAGTTCCCAGAAGGCTGGCCGCATTGCCTCAATGGATGGCAATACTTATTCGTTGATCAAAGTATAGGCCAGCCTTCTGGTCACCTGTAGTTTCATGCTTAATTTTCTCATCGAAAAAGAAATAAACTTAGGAAATATTGATAGAGACGTAATAAAGGATTCAAAATAGTACTAAAAAAAATTACCCTCATCTGTTTCAAGTGCATATTGCTTATTACGGAAATATTTCGGTTTTTCTCAATAACGGTAAGGAATGCCTGTATAAAATAAAGTTTTTGTACAGATAACGCCTGTACACGTATAATGGCTGTGAAGTTGCCTGGCGATGCAACTGGGGCGTTGTATTTTGTATTCGCTCCAGTTTTGCTTAGGCCATGAGCCGATATGATTTTTCCGAGACCATTAAACAAGCAGTACCTATCAATATTGTCTTCGGTTGCCGCGATAATGACTCATGAAATAATACAACTAAAACGGATTATATCGGGTATACTAATTTAAACTTCGGGTGGCCACGGCCACGACACGCTGCTAAAGGGCTCGAAACGTCGGGATAAAGGTATGAGAGGTAGGGCACAGCGAAGTACCATCACGCTCGAGTATGGAGAAGCCCAACTGGGAAAGTACCTCCTCCTTACAGAAGACCACAGCCATAATAGCACTGCTACCTTTCAGGTATGTAGTGTTGTGTTCCTGATGGTGAGTTAGGTTCCCAGAGCTCCAACCCCCCTTAAAGGTCGGCAACGCGCTTGTGACTCCCCTGGTGTTGCGGGTGCCCATGGGCGACGGTAATTGCTTACCATCAGGCAATCCGTCTGCTCGTTTGCCGCCTTATGTCATAAAAAAATAAGTTTAAATTACTATACGCGATATAATCCGTTTTAGTTGTTTTATTTTATAAGCAGTATGATGTATATTAGCGATCGATTTAACCTGAGTGAGTGACCTGCCTATGAAACCGACGGCCCTGGGTAAGAATCCTAGTAAAGGCATTTATAATTATGTGTGACGAGAACAGATATTTGTTCCTGAGCCTTAAGTTTCTGTATATTATATATACCGTGGCCTGAGTTTACCGCGCCTGAAGCCTTCTTGAGTTTACCGCGGGGCTCAAATGTTTAAGGATGTCCTGTAATTCTTAAGATAAAATAGGCAACTGCGTCCGTCTAAACAAAACAACTACTGCGTTCGCCAACCCTATGGCAACTCCCCCAAGATAATAATAGTTATATTTGGGAAAAGCTTATGCTTTCCCCAGGGGGGAGTTGCTAGTTGCCTGGGCTTATGCCTAGGAGTGGCGTTTTACGTCTGAAATGATGATGAACCAGAGATAATAATACCCAGCCTATACATTAAAGTAGTAGTCGTCTCTCGGCCTACTGCAGTCGTTCTAGTTCCACTATTTAAGCGACCATTTCCGACGTATGATGCTGTCACAATGGCATCTCTGTTTCGTTTTTCTTCTGGGGTTTTTTGTATCGATTACTTTTTAGGTCTAGAAAAATAGGAACAAAGCCCTTCAAAGGTAAGTTTTTCATTGGAATATCAGTTATCAACTGGTGGTATTTTCCAGTTAAAACAGGTAATGAATGTCAATGTTTAATTTATCATCGTCATAACTTTCAAACGGAGCTCGTCCATGCTGGACTTAGGCTTCCCCCAAATATGACTTGTATCATCACTTGGCAGGAGGGTTATCGATTATTTGAAGAAGGCCTCAATCTCTAGCTTAAGACCGTTTAATCACCTTTAATTTTAGTCAAGTGACTTGTCAAGCTATACGACAAGTAAGATAAATTTCGACCCGCCTGCTTATGCCGGATGCAACCGGCTGACATCGTATCTACCCGATATCTTTAACCTAACATCTCATCCTCTGTAATTTTTTAGAGGAAATGAGACGGTCATTTTTTATCGCTACATGTATTTCCACTGACCCGCTAAAGCCGGTGGCAACCGGCTGACATAAGAATCATAATCACATCTACCTGATATCTTAAACCAAACACAAAGCAAAGGAGTGTGACTGGTGATCAGTCCAAATGGGTCAGTAGGGGGAAGTCAGAAACTATGAGAGATAGCGAAATCTGTTAGGAACCATGGCTTCGATTTCAGATTTTTCCCTTTGTCGCCTCTTACGACACCCGCAGGAGGAGATGGGGTGGTGGTATTCTAGTCAGACGGCATCACACGGTAATATTACTTAAGTATATGTAATTTATTTCAATTTCTAAAATACTTAAGTCTAAGCTAAATTTAAAAACCACGCCGCTTTTTCAGTTTATGATCTCATTTAGTCTAGAACGCTTGTTTCAGACTTTCAGGCGAGATATTTTAAGTTTTAACAACGGAACGGTGTTTCAGGTTAATTTCTGGCGAAAAAGGCTTCAGAGCTAAAATTTTCTGGTTTAACATTTTGAGATTGCTCTTGAAATAAATGTCAATTTTATTTTTTGAACTATAAATATAATATCAAGGTTAAATCGCTGGTAAGAGCGTGCGACTTGCAGTCGCTTTTCGGTGAAGGTAAATATTGTGTAGAAACCGAGGCCTAGTTTACCTAGGATTGGAAGGTCAGATGGCAGTCGCTTTGGTAAAAACTAGTGCCTATGCCGGATCTTGGGATTAGTCGGCAAGCGGACCCCAGGCCCTCCGCGAACATCGAAGTTGGTATATTTCGAACATCTTTCTCTTTTGTTCAAATTAAAGCGTCATGAGAGTGACAGAGACAATCGTCCGAATGAATATCGTTTTTCGAGGTAGCTCCGCTGGCTCTCATGGGCCGTTGCAAAATCCCGGGGAAACACGAGGAAAATAGTAGTAGTGCTTACTTTAATATTAAAATATTAGGATATACTTATGAACAGAAATATAATTATAATCATATGTTTTAAATATAATTATAAACTCAATAACAGAATAATTAAGTATCATCAAATTACCAGCCCTACTTTTTAGAAAACTTTTTTGGTGAAAAACCTTTTGTTTTTATGGTAGACAAACTTATAATTGTTAGCTATTTGAGACCAGCAATTATGTTACATGACATACGACATTCCCACTGACCTGGTGTAAAGGTTGCTGCACACTTTGCCAGTCGAGCAAACGTCAATCAATAACGCAGCCTTCAATAACTTTGCGCTATTTACAATTCTTGGTATTCTGTAATTGTTTTTATACTAAGCAGAAACGTCTGCTAGCATATCAAAGATATTTAAATCGAAAGAAAAATAGAATAATTTGATTCGCAGCGGGACTCGAACCCGCAATCACTGGATCACTAGCCCAGTGCACTACCAATTGTGCTATACACGTCACCCGTAATGTCGTATACCAAGGATAAGATAGAGAAATTTGACACGTCTAAGCGGCGCTCGTATAGCACAATTAGTAGTGCACTGGGCTAGTGATCCAGTGGTTGTGGGTTCAAGTCCCGCTGCGAGTCAAATTTTTCTATTTTTCTTTCGATTTAAATATCGTGGTATGCTGTGTTTGATAGAAAGTGAAGTTAATATATGCGGCTAAGTTCGTTTTTGTAATAGCTACGAGTAGTTGTGGTTGAGTAGAATGTGGGCGTGGACCTTTAAATATGTCTTACGATAAATACTAGTAATTAAGTCGACTCGATCGATACATTGAGGCCGTTCAAGCATGTTGTGGCGTGTCCCAAATATTAACTTGTATTTATTACGTTATATCAGAATCCGTAGGTGATTGAATAGGCAAAGTACTGTCGGAAAAGTGGGTTAGGTTAGAACTGCGATCCTCACAAAACCAAAATGCTGTTAAAAAAGTGGGTTAAGATAGGTTACAACTACGAGTACGATTGTCTTAACACCAAAATGCTGTTGGAACAGTGGGTTAGAATAGAACTGCGACCCAAACAAAATCAAAATGCTGTCAGAAAAATGGGTTTGGTCAGATTAGAACTGCAATACTCACAAAACCAAAATGCTGTTAGAAAAGTGGGTTAGGTTAGGTTAGAACACTTAGAACTGTGACCTTCATAAAATAAAAATGTTGAGAGAAAAGTGGGTTAGGTTAGGTTAGAACTGCGATCCTCACAACCAAAAATCATATGTGAATCTAATTAAACCTCCATACCTATACGTACCACCATAAGTTCAAATAATAATTAATCATATTAGTGTACCTAATTATATGATTTATGTGTATAATCCAAAACTTTGTTTTCACAATTACAATTTTACTTTAACACAGTTTCTTTAGTTTTAATTGTAAAGTACGAGTACTTTTGTGAAATTTTTAAAATGTAAAATTACACTTATTTAACTTCACTTAATGTCTACAACTAAATTAAAATGTAAAATTACACTTCACTTCACTCTATTAACTTAACATAATAAACTTGACTTAACTAAAGTTATATTTTAACATTATAAAAAATGAGAAACAACACTCGAAGAAATGATTAAGATCACAAAGTGGTATTGGTAATAACTATCGTTTATGTGTGTGTGTGTGTTTGCATAGTATGGGTGGGTCTGTGTATGATTTTTAATATTAGCATATTTACTACTTTCTGACAAAAACCTATTAAATACCCCCAAGACATACAGCCGTCTTCCTCTAATTAATGCAGTGGAAAAGAAACGGATCTCCAGAACAATATATTGTAGCTAACTAGTGCTCGGCCTACATATCGATCGAGACTCGACTGGAGAAGGTTATATTTAAGACTCAGTTGTCATGAATAAGATATCAAATTAATAAAACTGGCCATGAACATGTCGGGCTACGCTCAATGTATTTAGGTAAAAGGTTTAAACGATCAAGTGTTAAGTCTTTAAAAAGCTGTGCTCTGTTCAAAAGTCTGAGGCATTTTTTCAACTTGCAAAGGGTATTCCGAGAATATCGACTTTAAAAAATAATGATAGACCTAGCGTTTCTAGGTCAAAAAAAAAACATTAATTTATCTCGTTGTGGCCTGTAATAGAAGCTATAACTTTAGGGATCGCTTCTACACCACGAACGTAGCAACATTTTGTTCTACAACTTTAAAATGTTTAATTTATTACATGGATTTTTTTCGAACAAACTAAATAATAATATAGTCTATTTGACATTTACCGTCAGCTTACAAAATTCACAGTTTTCACAAAACATTGCTTGCTTGGATTTTTTTTGTTATGAATATTTAGTTAACTATAAATTATTTTCAAAAGTCGTAGAACGAATGTTGCTACGTTTGTGATGTAGAAACTATGCCTAAAATTATTACTTTTATTACAGGCCACACTCGATACAGACTATAATAATACTAGCTTTTGCCCGCAGCTTCGCACGCGCAGAAGAACTCCCTTTTTGCCCTTTAGAGGATGAATTTCAAAAAACGCTGAAATTACTTTTCTTGTATTTGTATAAGGAGTGTTTACACAAAATTACAAGTTTCTAGCTTTAAATTTTACACAATCGCCATACACACTTTGAACCCCTTTTTTACCCCCTTTATGGTAGAATTTCCAAAAATGCCTTCTTAGTGGGTGCTTACAGTATATAAACTACCTATTGTGAAAAAATCAGCCATCTAGGGTAAGCGGTTTGGGCTGTGCGTTGATCAGTCAGTCAGTCAGGGCTGTCACGTTTATATATATAGATTTGTTTTATTTCTATGTAATGACTACATAAATGCTAATCTATTATTTATTCCAAGAACCCGATAGGCCCGTTGATATCAATACCCGTTACCTCCACCTATACCGACTGATTATATTACAACAGACATTTCTGCAACTAATTGAGTGTCGGTAACCAGAAACCCGACAAATACAGTTTCCGCAACATTTCGGTACGATGTAGAATTAATTACCGGTAACAGTGTAGAAACCTTTTAAATACCGTAAACTGGGACGACTTACGCGACAATTTCCGGACTTTGCTAGAATGAAACGGGACTTTAGGCCCTACAGAGACTTTATGGCTTTCGTGCACGGAAGAACCAGATGCAAGTACATATATTTAGTAGTTTTTTTTTTAAGTTCACGAATTTGTTAAACTGTTAATGATTTTTGCATTTCGCTTCTTTACATAAAACAGTACTTTTTAAATTCATTTCTGTTGTTTTTAATTGCATTGTTAACGAAAAAAAAATCAAAATACCTATAAAATAAACGTAAAAGTCCTGACTGACTGATCAACGCCCAACCCAAACCGCTTAACCTAGATAGCAGATTTTTTCACAATAGCTAGTTTATATATACCATAAACTCACTAAGAAGGGATTTTAGGAAATTCCACCATAAATTGGAACACACGATTTTACACCTCACTACCGCGAGGAAAAAAATTACTCTAAGGCTTTAAAAATGTATTCAAAATTATTTTAATTAAATAATAATTATATAAATATTCAATATTATTCATCAATCATCATTTATCATTAGTATCGCGATACAGAGAGGGAATGCTGCCAGCATCCTCAGCACCATGCCGAGGGGGCACAATAATTTAGTTTCTATACCTATAGCTATTACTTCATAGTTAGTGCAATAAATACATATATAAACAAACTTCTATAATAATATTTTGACATGTTTAAAAACAATAAATAAATAACATCTAACCAGATAACACCAAAAAAACACTGAATTAGTAATAAACAATTTGTATGAAATTAATTTGCACTCCCGTGAATAAAATGCAACTTTTACTATCTGTATTTAAAAAATAAAGCAAATTCCGAGCTTGTGAGGTAAAAATTATATTATCTGTATGACCCACGTTGTCTGATGCAATTCCGTACGTGAGTCAAACTAATCAAATAAATATTAAATCCGGTCTAAATTCAAATGCAACAATATCTGATAATAGCTGCATCACATTGCGGGCCGGAAACGCCAATCGCAACTTCCAACTTTGCCTCTATCCTAACCCAATTTAAATCTAATTCTGATTCAGTCTGTTTATTGCTACATCGAAGTATATTATAGTGTTATTTCTTATTCATATTCAGAAATTATATAACACGTTATTACATAAAACAACTAACACAAATAAAACACAATTATACTGACAGAAAAAAGGTAATTATGAAACTAATAACTAAACTAAATAATAAAGATAAATATATATATATATATTATTATATATTTTTATATATTTTTTTTATCTTTTTTGTTAAGGAGCCTTGGTCTCTAAGACTATTTCGGCGCCGTTAATCTAAATATATATAACTCAAAGGTGACTGACTGACATAGTGATCTATCAACGCACAGCCCAAACCACTGGACGGATCGGGCTGAAATTTGGCATGCAGGTACATGTACGTAGGCATCCGCTAAGAAAGAATTTTCATCAATTCTATAATAGGGAATAAAATAGGGGATGAAAGTTTGTATGAAATTTTGTCAATTTTAAACCGATCGGGCTGAGACTTTGCATGCATATAGCTTCTATAACGTAGGAATTTGTGGATAAAACGGCATTTTCCGAACAAAAAGCATGCATCCATACACAACTACGTGCTAAAAATAACTTAAATACTTCTTAACGCGAGCGAAGCCGCGGGCAAAAGCTAGTTTTAAATATAAATTATAAATAAGATATGAACCCTAAATCCCCCTCGTTACTCATGGTACCCAGAAGGCTGGCTGCGTTTCCTTTTTGTATGGCCAGGCTTAACCTCTGACCAAAATAACTGCCAGCCCTCTGATTACCCGAGGCATCAATTAGGCGCTTTGAAATTTCTTTAAAAAGCCTTCGCGCTAGGTCCCCATGGTTTTAGGGTTTCTACGCCAAACGGCGCGAATATGTAGCCCTCACTGAGAGTTGAATCAATTATTTCTTACCTAATCTGCAGTTACGGTCGCCTACCCGCCTGCCAAGTGTGACTATGGCAATAACCCCCCAAGATGGCTTAAGTCATATTTGTGGGAGGCCTATGTTCATTATTGTACTCACGGCTGAAATAATGATGATTTATTATTTCTTAATTTACTACCAGCGTTTTTGGGGTAATGCATATAAGTAATACCTACACCCCGTTATCTAACGTATAAAGTATCGTGAAGGCTTGTGTTGTGGGTACTCAGCCAACGATATAGATAATATACAAATATACAGAAAACACCCATGACTCAGGAACAAATATCTTGTTAATCACACCAATAAATGCCCTTATTAGGATTTAAATCCAGGAGCATTGGCTTTATAGGCCGGGACTATACACGAGTTTGGACTCGTGGACAAGGATCGTTTGGACAAGTTTGGACTTGTCGTTGACCATAAGACGGCCGGTCTGGCCTAGTCGGTCGTGAACCTGACATGAAGTTTACAGACCTGGGTTCTAATATTATAGTTATCTACCTATTTAAAAAAATATGAAGAAAACGTTTTCTAAGCATTAAGTATTAACGAGCAATTCAATTGTCAGCGAGAAATGGAGCGCAGCATTCTAGGTGTCAGAAGGATGGACCGTACGCTGCGCTCCAAAACACGCATAGCTGACGTTGGTCGGAAGACTGCTAGGCTCAAGTGGGATTGGGATAGGTGGGCATGCGTAGCCACCAAGTGGATGCCACAAGAGAGGCGCGGACGGGGCAGGCCTAAACAGAGATGGCGGAACGATCTGGATGCTTTCCTCAGCACTTAGCCGGAAACGGCACAAGAATTGTGTGGGTCCACGAGAGAGGCCTTTGTCCAGCAGTGGGACATTATAGGCTAAAGAAAAAAAAAAGTATTAACGGTTTAGAATATAACTTTAGTATTTTGCAGATTATCCGTCCCTGAATACTTTATATCTTAAATTTCGCTAAGTACGATTCCCAGGCGGATCACGTACGTACATGAGACGCGAATTACAGATAATAACATTTTCAGAACAAGGTTATTTGCTGTTACGTGTCTCTGTGTATTACGAACTTTTGTATGTATGAGCTAGCCGTAACCTGCGGTTTTGACCAATCTATAACGTGAAAGTCCTGACTGACTGACTGATCAACGCACAGCCCAAACCCCTTAACCTAGATGGCTGTTTTTTTTACAATAGGTAGTTTGTCTACCGTAAGCAGCCACTAAGAAGGGATTTTTGGAAATTCCACCATTAAGGCGGTAAAAAAAGGGTTGAAAGTGTGTATGGCGATTGTGTAAAATTTAAAGCGAGAGACTTGAAATTTTGTGTAAACACTCCTTATACAAATACAAGAAAAATAATTTCAGCGTTTTTTGAAAGTTCTCCTCTAAGGGGTCAAAAAGGTGGTTCTTCTGCGGATGCGAAGCCGCGGGCAAAAGCTAGTAAGTTAATAAAAAAAATACTTATTTTATTCATTATGCGTTTATTTATACATAGTCGTTACCAATAGCTAGCATAATACAATCGTCTAATGAATGTTTTCATTTGTCCCTGTGCCGGTAGGCACGCATTAGTGTAGGTATGTAAATAAGTATCTCGGCGCGTGACGATAGGTTGATAGTGTTTTATCACGCGCCGATTCTGTAAAATTAGGGTTGTACAGATGTAGATTAAGAACGTAACATTAAGGAAACGCAGATGTATACATGCACTAGTGAGTAAGGAATGAACTAGTCTAAGTCAACCAGTCAATGGTGTCTTTACTAATCATGCTGCTACCCCTACAGTCCCACTGCTTCGCAAAGGCCTTCCCTCTTGATTTCCACTCTTCCCTATCATGTGCAATCTCTGGCAAGTCGTTGTGAAATTAATTCAAATCGTCCCGCCATCTCAGTCTTAGCCTACCACGTCGTCGCTCCCCATCGTGAGCACCCTCTGTGGCTATTTTGGCCCATCTTTGTGGACATGCGGCAGGTGTGACCAGCCCACTTTCATTTCAGCCTGGGAGTCTTGATGAAAACGTCTGCAATCCAGTTTCTTGAGTGCAGCATAGAGTTTCACCCGGTAGATCCGTTTCAGTATGCTACGTTACATAGGTGAAAAGCTCCATAGGCGAGGAGTTCCATAGGTGAGAAGCTCCATAGGTGAGGAGCTCCATAGGTGAGAAGCTCCATAGGTGAGAAGCTCCATAGGTGAGAAGCTCCATAGGTGAGAAGCTCCATAGGTGAGGAGCTCCATAGGTGTGAAGCTCCATAGGTGAGGAGCTCCATAGATGCCGCTGTGATTGACCATGTTTGGCAGAATACATATCTATTTATTTATTTACACCGTTTGTATTGTCAGGTAAATCAATTTAATATTACTTTCAATCACTCATTATAGTTAAGCCAAGGATAGACTGATAACAAAATAAATGTTCTGCGACACGTGTCGCCAGTGACAGCGGGTATCGTAGATCGACTTAGCCGGACATAGCGGCAAGCAAGTGTCTGCTTAACTCGCCGGACGGTGGAGTTCGTTTGTTATCTCGCCAACAGTTGTCGCGCGACATTCGACCCCTAGTCTAACCCTGGCTTTATCCTCGAAGAACTCCAAGTTTATCTGCCACTCCAATATCAAACATGACATACTTATTTGTTTACATTGCATACAAACAGGAAACAATAAGTCGTAACTCGCATAGAAATCAACGCTACATATGACCTTTAGTAACACAGTATCGTTGCATTTGCATTTTACGCAAACCGCATAGCGATTTGGTTTAGGACTTAAATGGAAATATTGGTGTTTGTTTGCGTGACGAATCCGGACATATTGGCGTTCCGGGCGTGTTGCGAATGATATGCACGTGATTATTCGGACACAGGACTTATTTTATGCCGAACGTGCTCGTTGCTGCTGCAAGGGATATCGATAATTTGGCAACTGCACTTATTTCATTATTTCATTCATAAATCTAACCACGATAAGTCTTACATGAATGCACATTGAAAATATATGACATACTCGTATACTTAAGCAAAAGTAACGAGAACCTCTGGCGTCCGAAATTACAAACCAGGATCAAGCGCAACTCAGATTTGATTTGCTCTTAGTTGCATAGATGGCGGCACCATGTTGCTAGATATATCAGAATCCCGAAAAGGATTCATAATATAAGCACGTAGTGTTTCGCCTTATAGTTGGTCAAGGGTACCCAAAAACCGTTAAAAATAAAGCAAGAATCTTGACAAATTTCGACGGATTCCGGTGTGTTCGGGTGGTCCAATTGATTAAGGCGTCGACCGCGATATCTGGAGAGCCTGGGGTCCTCGTCACTTGTTCTTAAGCATATCGTCACTACTTTGAAAAAACCTCGTAAGTCAGTCTGGCATTCAAAAGAAAAATGACGTAACTATGTCTGGGATGAGTGCAGAATTACTGCGTTTCGAGAGATAATCTGTGTCAATTACAAGATTTTTTCCAAGTAGTGACGATATGACATTTATTTTACATTTGTTTAAGTAATATAGTATAGTAGTTAGTGTTACTCCTAAAAAATCGAATATATATTTAATATAAAATAATTTGATTTGATCTTAGTAACTTCACTTATTTTATTAATAATTCTTACCACGAAAAGTCTTGAGCCTTAAGTATATGAATGTAGCGTACTTTGACCGAAAATCCAATATGTCTTAGAGCGTGAGCGCACTAGCGTTTCTGGCCTGCGTTTTCTCGCTGCGATTACGCTGCGTGCCAATTAGTGTGTCCGAGTCCCAGATGGGAACAGCGAAATTACTAAGGCTTTGGTCTCCTTTTTTATGCTACACGCGAGTTCTGACGTCAGCGTCAACGTTCCTGGACAAAAAAGACGCCAATATCGACGTGTGAGACCACATCAGTACATCTCTATAGCACATTGTGACGCTGGCGCTGTAAGCGGCTCACGGCGTTTATAAGAGACCATAACCTAATACGCGTAGGTTCAAATTCATTACATTTCAGCCGTATGCAGTCCACTGCTGGACATAGGCCTCCCACAAATATGACTTGTATCATCTTGGGGGTAGTTGCCATAGTCGCCACGCTTGGCAGGCGGATTGGCGACCGCAATAGCTGTAGATTGCGGTTGCGTTGCGTCCATAGGATTTTTCCCTTACAAGACACCAGCGGGAGATGGGGTGATGCTATTCTAGTTAGCCGGCATCACACGGCAACACGCGTAAGTTCAAATTCAAATGCAGCAAACTACTATTCTACTGACTACATTGTACTAATATTCTACCATTTCTACCAAACCGCATAGCGATTTGATTTAGCACAAATAGAATATCGGTGTTTGTTTGCGGGACGAATACAAATGGACATATTGATGTTTTAGTTGCGATGCAATGTTATGCAAGCGAGATATGACGCGTTGCGTGGTTACATATGTTTTGATCGAATTTGGATAACGCATATTGAGTGGATTTTATGACAGTTATGAATAATATAACCACATCGTATGTTTTTTTTCTAGCGGCACACGGCTCTAGATATTTATATTTTTTAAACATTTGCCATTGCTATATGGCAAACAAGTTTACGTACCTATTTATGGCATGCGCTATATATTGTCTGTATATATATATATATATTTATGTAATAGGCGGCAAACGAGCAGACGGATTGCCTGGTGGTAAGCAATTAGCGTCGCCCATGGGCACCCGTAACACCAGGGGAGTCACAAGCGCGTTGCCGGCCTTTAAGGGGGGTTGGAGCTCTGGGAACCTTACTCACCATCAGGAACACAACACTACATACCTGAAAGGTAGCAGTGCTATTATGGCTGTGGTCTTCTGTAAAGAGGAGGTACTTCCCCAGTTGGGCTGCCCCAGATTCAAGCGTGATGGTCAACGCTGTGCCCTACCTCTCATTGCTGGACGTAGTTTAAGGACATACCCGGGTCCCAAAATATAACCTAAACATATTATAATTAGCCCAGGAACTATACGATATTCATTTTATGTAATTAAATATAATATACATATAAATCAACATTCGGACATTCGTAAATTGACTGAGCACCACGGTAAGCTCAAGAAGGTTTGTATTGTGAGTACTCAGCCATCGATATATATATATATATATATATATATATATATATATATATATATATATAATATACAAATACTTATATACATAGAAAACACCCATGACTCAGGAATAAAAATCTGTGTTCATTACGCAAATAAATGCCCTGACTGGGATTGGAATCCAGGACCATCAGCTTCATAGTAAGGGTCTTTAAGTCACTACTCACTAGGAAAAACATGTCGTCAAAAATATAAACATACTATAATTCATTTTACACACTTAAATACTTAAATATAGTATATAAATATAAATATTACAAGACATTCTTACACAAATTAACTGAGTTTGCCGTGGGAAGCTCAAGAAGGCTTGTGTTGTTGGTACTCAGCCAACGATATATAAATACTTAAATATATAGAAAACACCTATAACTCAGGAACAAATACTTGTAAACATACTAAATATCATAATCAAACACCGGATTGACGGGGGCAAATCAGAACTGACGTTTAATAGTGCGAGGACAAATTAAATTAATTTTATTCCTTGATATCGATATAAATGACGTAACTACAACCGTTGTGTAATTTTGAAAATGCATTTTTAACAGACTTGAAAGAACAAAAAGGTAGGCGTCATTAATCGGAATGCTAAATAATATTGTTGTACTGAATTAATTATTCAATGTAATTTCGATATACTTATCACAAGTGACTCGACACCGTCGATGTCAGATATCGGTTTTTTATACTTGTGATAAGTATAAATGAAAAAGTTTTGCATACAATAAAATGTATTCAAACTTAGCCATTAGCTATTTTGATAATGATGGATAAAATTGTTTTTTTTTTTTCTATGTCGATAAATTTTGTCGATTATTAGTTAATCACTATCACTGGTGCACTTTTGCCCCTATCAATCCGGTGCTTGGTCATTATTAAACATACTATAAAACGCACATAAAGTAAATTAAAATGTCTAGTGCAGATATAATAATACTAACTAAACATCAAACCCATTTATTACGAGCGAAAAAAAAACATTATTTTACCAGTAACAATGTCATCTAAGACTTATCTTGACGTAAAAATAAACAGCCTTCAGATTTGAAGAGCACAGTTATCCCAAGGGAGATATTAGGGCATAGCAGTTCACTTCGTGAAGATATAATCCTTCTTTGTTTTGTTGGGTAAGCTGAAATAATATGACGATAGGCAAATGAAATAAAACTAAAACGGATTATATCGTGTATACTAATTTGAACTTCATCCCGAAGTTCACCCGATGACCACGAACGCTGATAAATGGTTCGAAACGTTAATCTGTTTTTAGTTATTTTATTTCATGAGTAATTATCGCGGCAACCGAAGACAATATTATGATAGTCAAATGAAATAAATAAATATTTCGGGACAATCTTACACTAATCGACCTAGTCCTACGGTAAGCTCAATAAGGCTTGTGTTGTAGATATATATAATAGATATACATATAAATACTAAAATATATAGAAAACACCCATGACTCAGGAACAAATATCTGTGCTCATCACACAAATAAATGGCCTGACTGGCATTTGAACCCAGGACCATCGGCTTCATAGGCAGGTTCACTACCCACTAGGCCAGACCGGTCGTCATATCTTCCTCGCGTTGTCCCGGCATTTGGCCACTAATGCCATTTGGCATAGGAACTGGTTTTACAGCGACTGTCATCTGACCTTCCAACCTAGAGGGTAAACTAGGGAACTTATTGGGTTAGTCATGTTTCCTCACGATGTTTTCCTTCACCGAAAAGCGACTGGTAAATATCAAATTATATTTCGTACATGAATTCCGAAAAACTCATTGGTTGGAGCCAGGGTTTGAACTTGCGACCTCCGGATTGCAAGTCTCTTTCCGCTTCCTCCAGCGCTCTCAAGCACTTTCAGCGGTTATACTTAATATACATAATTTATATAATATTAATACTGGGTGGATTGAAAAAAATGTTTACGGTCTGAGGAAGTAATGAAGCGGGCGAGGTATCCAAAATGATCTTTCGGAACATCTGGCTTAGAAACTTCTGACGCTGACTATACCTAGCTTTTGACCTGAAATTATTCTTAAATTAATTTATTAAGGTCTGTTGGATAACTGTGTGTGTGGGTTCAAATCCCTGTAAGGGCATTTATTTGTGTGATGGGCACAGATATTTGTTTGAGTCGTGGGTGTTTTTAATATGAATTTGTATAATTATTATATATATATCGTTGGCTGAGTACCCACAACACAAGCCTGCTAGAGCTTACCGTGGGGCTCAGGCAATTTGTGTGAAGATGTCCTATAATCTTTATTTATTAATAAGTAACTATATTTATTGCTTTTTAAACAAACATACTAGAATTTAAATATTACAAAAACAAAATAACTAAAATAAAAGAAAAATAACAATACATACCTAAATTAATTCATTTCTGATGCAAAAGTGCCCATAATGCTAGACGCATTGCCGCGTTGTATAATTATGGACAACCTTTGCACCAGAAAGGACTCTGAGCGGGGATCCTCTCCCTTTTGTCTGAGACGACGGCCAATGTCGCAGACGAACCGCTTTGCATCAGCCCCCCAGCATCCCGCCGTCTCCACCGCAAAGGGGACAAAGATGTACCCAGAGCCGAGGGGATAAATATATTTAATAAATATAGTGTGTATAAAAGTGTATTGGTGTATACTGAACACATAAATGAGATAAGAGATATTTATTAATAAAATTATGAGTAATTGCACATGTTACTTTTATCTAATTTTCCTGCTTAGGTATATGTACAGATTCAACAGTTTTAATATGTATTGTTTATCACATGTTATCGTACATCAATATATTGGACCCAGTGCAAAGGCTTTGTTTAAGGCACTGTCAAAGAGACCGGAGACCGTAGAACTGGCAGCTTCCTCGCACAGCGGATTAGTATTGCAATTCAGTGCGGTAATGCTGCCAGCATCTACGGTACCTTGCCACGGGGGTAATTCTTAATTTAAGTCTTATAGTTCTTAGTTTAGTGTAATTTAGAATAAGTAATTGTAATTAATCGTGTTATTTTGTTCCTATAAATAAATACTTTTATATATTTAAACATTTGCTGACATTTCTGTAAATTCAGTTATCGTGAAACAAGCCAATTCAGTTAACAATTTCTTTTATTTATTTATTTTTTTTTTTTTTATTAGCCTGTGTTTGTGTCCCACTGCTGGGCAAAGGCCTCCCCTCTTTTTCTCCACTCAACCCTATCACTTGTGTGATCCCGCCACTGTATGCAGAATGCGTCCAAGTCATCCCGCCATCTCCTTTTCGGTCTGCCTGCACTCCGGTGTGCACTGTCTATGGTGTGTCGTGGGTCCCACTCTGTAACCACTTTAGCCCACCTTTCCGGGTGCATGCGGCAGACATGTCCAGCCCAGTCCCATTTTAGCTTGGCGGTCTTAACACCTACATCCCTAACTTGAGTTCTGGAGCGTAGTTCCGTGTTTCTGATTCGATCAGTTCTACAAACACCTAAAATACTACGCTCCATTGCTCGCTGGCAAATAATACAATTCTTCGCTCAATTTCTTTTATAACAACAATAAAATGTATATTTATTGTTGTAATATATTTAATGTATTAAATGTGTTTGGAGCCGGGTATGTCCTTAAACTACGTACAACAATGAGAGGTAGGACACAGCGAAATACTATCACGCTCGAGTCTGGAGCAGCCCAACAGGGGAAGTACCTCCTCTTTACAGAAGACCACAGCCATAATAGCACTGCTACCTTGCAGGTATGTAGTGTTGTGTTCCTGATGGTGAGTAAGGTTCCCAGAGCTCCAACCCCCCCTTAAAGGGCGGCAACGCGCTTGTGACTCCCCTGGTGTTGCGGGTGCCCATGGGCGACGGTAATTGCTTACCATCAGGCAATCCGTCTGCTCGTTTGCCACATTATGTCATAAAAAAATGACATAAAAACTAATGTAAAATATAGAATTATACAAATAAATACATGTCGTAGTAATGTCGATGTCGTGTTACCACGCTATTATTTTTTATTTATGTAATTTACAAGCTTTTATTATAATATGTGAAATAAAATTGTGATTGTAATAATATATAATCCTTGATTATTGTTTTCATAGAATTTGTTGTTTTACTTCTTTGTATTCCAAAGAAAATTTTAATATCTTGAACAACGAAGCACGCCAACAAAAGTAAAAATTATAAAGTTTTTGTTAATACGAATAGGTAATTTATTATTGCCTCACACGTTTACCCGCTAATTAGCTAAAACACCCTTTGTTGGGGTAAAAAAGGTTGATTAATTTGCTTAGGGGGCTCGCATGGTTTGACAATGAGGTAAAAGCGTACTCATAAACAAAATGCATTAAATTGTTTAAAAAGAGCGAGCACTTACGTCGTATTAGAATGATGCCGTGGAAAAGTGAATGCTTTCTTTATAATTAATTCATTGCATGCATGAACACATGAGCGGGTGTTTTTTTTATTAATTCAGTGTTTACAGGTGGACTGGTCGGTCAACTAGTCTGTCAACTAGTTTAATAGATTAAGGGATGATTCACAGTAGGCCGGCCCGTCTCCGTCCCGAGCCGACCGACAGGTCATTTACTATGGAATGAATCACGTGATCACCGGAGATGCCACGGTACCGTTAATGTAATAAACCGATGGATGAGCAGCAGCTGCGTTGAAAACCACATTACAAGCCACTGCGGTCGCCAACGTTTTATGGCTGATGATGATTTACTTGTATTCATTATTTTTTTATTTAACCTTTATTGCACAAAACACAAAAGTCCAAAAGGCGGACTTAATGCTACAAAGCATTCTCTACCAGTCAACCTTTAGGCAAGGTAATGTAGTTGAAGGCAGGTCATAAAAAAACATAATAAACATAAACCAAAACATACTTAAATACAAATTAAACGTACTTATGTACATTACTATAATATATGTACTCGTATGCATGTATGCATAAATTGTATGTATATTTATATAATACTAACATAAACTGACAGAAATACAGGTATGAAATCAGATGAAACTCTACAAAACAGAAATACTAAGGTTTTCAGTTCTACTAGCAAAGTAGTCACATAAAGATTAAGATTATTCATGTTTAAACGTTTGTTTTAGTGTCAAGTTGAATCGGAAAAATCTTTTTCCACTGTCGGTTTTGAATTTAAGGTCGGTCGTTCCGAATATTTCAGCCAGTCAGTTAGTTAGTGTCTGTTTAATACGGAGCACGGTCGCGGACCAGATCCGGATAGTGACCTAAGGCCAAATAGCACTGGAGGGTGGGTAGCGGCGTTCCTTAGAACGGTGGAATACACCGAGTTCACCAATTCGCGGACCAAGTGTGGCGATTTTTTTTATACACAACTGACTGGATTTACCCATACTCAGAGATCGCTCCGTATGGCGATTTATAGAGAGGCCTCAGTCTAGCAGTGGACATCCGTGGCTTATGGGATACTATGGACTACAAGCGGCCGATAGTACGGACGTCGGAAGCACCAGTCTGCAGACATCTTAAAGTTTTGTACCGTTCCAAAAGTTTGTTTTTGCCTTTCAGACCGACTTGCGTTTTAGCAAGTTTAACAGATTCAATTAGGTTTTAGATAGGGTTTCCTAACAAAAACATTACGTAATTTATGTTTAATATTTGTTCCTTGTTTGTGGATGTTACCTATGTAAAAAAAAAATATTGTAGGACAATCTTACACATATTGATTGAGCCCCCGGTAAGCTCAAGAAGGCATGTGTTGTGTGTACTCAGTCAACGATTTATATAATATACAAATACGCAAACACATAGAAAACATCCAGAAACAAATATTATGCTTATCACCCAAATAAATGCCCTTACTGGGATTTGAACTTAGAACCACCGGCAGGGTCTTAGGCCAAACGTGTCGTCCAAAAATAATGAATATTTAATTTCATAAATTAAACATTAACACGGCTCTACTCACGTTTATTTATCGATCGCGTCGCCGAATCGAATGGACACTCAGCACTCTTAGTGCTTGATAATGGAGGCCTATGATCTCCGAAACATGTCGCGCGAGTGACTAAATAAACGTGAGTAGAGCCGTGTTAATGTTTAATTTATCAGATATGTCTCACGAAAGTTTAAATACAAATATTTAATTTCCTTCTATTATAGAAAAAAAAGTTGTGAAATAAGTGCGTAACTTCACAATAGGACTATAATATAATATACAGCGTGTATTTTTAATATTACCTCAAATTTAAAACATACGTAGGCATTAGTGCTATGAACCGATGTTCAATGAAAACAACATTTAACTAATTTCTTCTTGTTTCCTTATAAAATTCTTTTTTTTTATGATATAGGAGGCAAACGAGCAGACGGATTGCCTGATGGTAAGCAACGCCAGAGGAGTCACAAGTACGTTGCCGGCCTTTAAGATTCCTATACGCTCTTTTCTTGAAGGTTTGGATGTCATATCGGTCCGGAAATACTGCACACGACAATTTATTTCAGAGTCTTGCTGTGCGAGGTAGGAAGTTTCTAGAAAAACGCACAGTTGAGGACTGCTAACCATCTAAGTGGTTATGATAGAAGTGTTCAGCACGCAATGTCTAGCTAATACTTCTTTGTTTTACTTGAGATGGCGTCACGTCACAACTGTCACTTCAGGTGTATGCAATACATTGCTGTTCGAAAATAATTCAAAAATTAATAACGTTTCAGTGGTTAAGACTAATTTTTAAATTACCTTGCAATATCTGTTCATAGTACGAAAACATACGTTTGGTTACGGTTTGAGGTAATATTAAATATACTCGCTGTATAAGAACTTGAAGTGTCTTTTGTGTATTAATATTAACACACCATGGAAACAAAAACATAACGAAATTAATATGGCTTAATAAAGCCGAAAGTGGCTGCAATTACTTGGAAGTATATAATAAGTGCAATACCTACAAATGGTCATTGGTCACGCTTTCCCACTATCCTTACTGGTGACAGTACCGCGGACCCAATTAATTTGGGTGGGGTAAAAAGTGTACATTTCAGAATTAAAAAAAAAAACCATAGGAGGAAGGAGGGTTCCAACTGAAGGAATCAAATGGTCAGAACTTTAAAAAAAATCTTTGTACACGTAGGTACATTTTCGTAATTACACTTTACTTTTATGTACTCCATGTGGGGGAGCTTTAATTTGGTTGAAGGACCAGCCTTAGTCTGATTAATCCAAAGACAATGGCAATGAAAAAATAATAAAGAGAATTAAAATAAAAAATAAAAAAGTAATGATATTTAATGGGCCGAGCCTGCTCACCTGACGGGTCGACTGCGAGGATCCTTTGGCGGCCGCCGCTTTCACATTACTTGTATTTATAATGTAATTATTGAGAAGACACGTATGTTAAAAATAATTTATATAGATATTCCTTTCGACAAACAAATATTCACGATAGACGTATTTGAAGTGAGTTTTTCTTTTTGTTTTTCTGGCTAGACAGGCCGGCGAAAAGAGGCGGATGATGTGACATAAAAATGAGGTCGAATCAATTTTGGAGTGAGCGGGACAGGTGACTATGAATGGTCATGAATGAAAGGTGGCGCGAACATTTCCCCCCGACTTTAAAGGGTTCCTTTAAAGGAAATAAACAAAATAAAAGGGAATTCTCTCCTTTCAGCGATTTACAGCTAATATTCACAAGAATACAGCAAAATAAAATAAAAATAAACAATATAAGTATAAATTATAGTTGCCACTAACTAATTATTGGCTTGGTAGCGGACAGGGAAGGATGAACTGCCTCTACAACACCCAAAGGCCACGAAAATGGCGGTACATTATCTACTTTTATAATGACCACAGTGCCGATAACGATAGGAACTGATGGCATGGTCCATTTAGCCCGAGATTGCAATTGATGCAGGTACTCAGCAGACCATCTCTTCCAGAAAGACTGTATTATCGTTTGCAGTAGGGTATGCCGATCAAGCAAATTTCTCGAGTCGTCCACTGCAGCTGGTAAAGACATCAGTGGAGCAGTGTTGAGAAAATGAGCCGGGGTGAGTGCTGATGGCTCAGCGGGATCACTGCTTAATGCTGTCAAAGGACGCGAGTTCGCCAATGCTTCCACCTGTGTGACAGCTGTCAAAAGCTCTTCGTATGACAGTATTTGCGTACCGATTGCCTTGAAAAGGTGAGTCTTTACTATCTTCACCATACTCTCCCATGCACCTCCGAAATGTGGAGCAGCTGGAGGGATAAACTTCCAATCAATACGATTCTCCGTGAGCTCTACCTCCAGTAGTGGGCGATGTTCATCCAAAAACTTGTAGAGATCTCGCATATAAGACTTAGCTCCGGTGAAATTGGTCCCATTATCCGAATACATACATTGGACCGGGCCGCGCCGTGCTAAGAAACGTTTTAAAGCAGCTATAAAACTGGCGGTACTCAGTTCTGTAGCAATCTCAATATGTAGACAGCGCGTCGTGAGACAAGTAAAATACATAACCAAGCCTTGCGACTTTTGACTCCTCTGCCGCGGGTTGGCGTGTACTGCAGTGGGCCTGCATAATCGCATCCTGTATGCGTGAATGGTTTATCCACTCGATTTACTCGACAGCTTGGCAAGTCTGCCATGAGCGGGAAAGACGATTGTGGTTTAGCCCTAAAACACGTGTTGCACTTGGCTAAACGTTCGCGAATGACACGACGGGCCGAGAGTATCCAATACTTATGCCTAAGTATAGACATCAATGTTTCAGGACCGGCGTGTAAATGTCTTTTGTGAAAGTAATCAACGATCACATTGACTATATGATCGCGTCGCGGAAGTACAATTGGGTATTTCTGCGAATATTCTAAGTCAGCGTTGGATAGCCTACCTCCGACACGTACTAAACCATCTTTATCTAAAAATGGTTTAAGTTTTTGTAAGGCAGGCGAACAATTCTTTTTATTCTTGATATTATTAATATCATCGCTAAAATGTTCTTTTTGTAACGAAGAAATAATTTTTTCTTCGGCGAATTCTAAGTCAGATCGAGTAAGCGCCAGGGAACGTGGTTTCGGCTTAAGAATGCGATACACGTATACCACGACACGCAATAGTCGAGACCACGATGATACCCGTTGAGCGAGAGAATAAATCGGAGACTCTGAGACATCCGCAGTTGTGGCGTGCGTCAGCGGCTTCAGCTCCGGCACTTTTCCAATGAATTCACGATCGAGCTCTCTTAAAGGCCATTCCGAAGGATGCCTAGAAGTCCACTTCGGTCCCGTAAACCACAAAGGATGGTCTACTAGCTTAGCGGGTGTCAATCCACGTGACAAGCAATCTGCGGGATTTTCCAGACCTGAGACGTGATGAAAGCAATTAGCTGGAACAGCTTCAATAATTTTGACGACTCGATTTGCAACAAATGTTTGCCATCGGTGCGGGGATGACTGGATCCAGCAAAGCGCAACCTTTGAGTCAGTGAAAGCATAAATCTCATTAATCTTGTAACGCGGTTCAAAATTATCTATAACCTTTCGCATGAGCTTAGCTAGGAGAACCGCTGCGCACAATTCTAATCTCGCAACAGAGACTGTTTTAAGTGGCGCGACCTTCGATTTGGAACACACCAAACGAATAGTCACTACGTTTTCCTTTATAACTTGAAGGTATACCACACCCCCATATGCGCGTTCGGATGCATCACCGAAGCCTAAAAGATTGATAGTACAATCTTGGACTACGCCGAGATGGCGTGGTATACGAATTTCATTGAGTTTTGGCAACTCGTTGCAAAATCGTTCCCATAACTCCACAATATTGGGTGGAGGAACTTCATCCCATTCGCATTTGATCAACCAAAGTTCTTGTATGAGAAGTTTAGCATACAGGACAACTGGAGCTACTAAGCCCACATTGTCCCACAAGCGTGCAACAGCGGATAAGATCGACCTTTTAGTGCACGTTGAATCTGGCTTTGTGACCTTGAAATGGAAATAATCGCCAGACTTATTCCAACATAAGCCTAAGACCTTTTGAGACAGGCCTGGGTCAATCTCTATATCAACTGACGCTCGGTGTGAAGCGGGTATCTCGCGTAAGACGACGTCCGAATTACAAGTCCACTTCACAAGATCGAATTGACCGCACTTGAATAGATCGATCAACTCTTTAGCGGAGGCTACAGCAACAGATTCGTCCTGTTGTTGCGAGTCGCACGACATAATACTAAAGCATACGTCGTCCATATAGGTGCATGAAGACGCTATCGCCGCTGCCATAGGAAACTTATGCCCTTCATCAGCAATCAGTTGACGCACGACGCGGAGCGCGTGGTATGGACTGGACTTCATGCCGAAACAGACGCGATTGAATTCGTATGTTTTTAGGGGATCCTTTGGGCTGAATCTAAATAAGATTCGCTGAAATTTACGATCCACTTCGCGAATGCCGATCTGTAAAAACATCTGGCGACAATCAGCCGAAAGCGCTATCTTGAATAAGCGAAAGTTCAAAATGATCGAAAACAGATCACCCTGTAGATTTGGCCCCGAGTGCAAAACATCATTCAGCGACAAGCCTGTACTTGTCTTGCTACTCGAGTCCAGTACCATGCGCACTTTGGTAGTCGTTTTATCTTCGCGCACGACGGCGTGGTGAGGGATCACGTATACAACGGCAGGTAAGTTTCTCATAGGGTCAGTTACCTCCGATATGTAACCTTTATTAAGATATTCATTAATGATATCGTCGTAGGCATCCCGTAAGACTTTCGATGATTCTAGTTTTCTTTCAAGGCAAAGAAAGCGCCTCTTAGCTGCTGACTGTGAGTCTCCGAGTTTAAAGACATCGTCTCGGAATGGCAACGCGACTGTATATCTACCACTAGCGTCTCGAGTAGTGGTGGCGTGAAAATATTCTTCGCACTCAAGGTCATCTTGACTATGAGCGGGCGGAGCGGATACTTCCTCGAGTTCCCAGAATCTTTTTAGAAGATGATCCATTGGGTCTTGGATAGAAGCACAACAAGCCGAAGCATAATTACGCGGTATATGTAAAGCAGGGACGGAACCCATTAAAATATATCCTAATACCGTTTGTATAGCTGGCGGTAAATGTTCCACGTCACTTTTAACTATGTGCGGCAACAACAAATGTGGAAATATCGTTGCGCCGACCAGGACATCAATCGTGACGGGCTTATCCAATGTGTCGTCAGCCAAAGGAAGCCCATGAATATGTGTGAGGGCTGACATGTCCACAGGCACTGACGGCAAGTCATCGGTAATGCGATCGACCACAAGACTCGATACGTCAAAGTGAACGTTCTTGTCGAATCGTGAATATATTTTGAAATCTGCGGTACCTTTTATAATCTTCTTAGTTCTTCCAATGCCAAATACCGCGCTTGGTTTAACATTATAACTTAAACCTAAGCGCTTGCAACAGTCCTCGGTAATGAAGTTACTTTGCGACGCAGTGTCGAGGAGACATTTGACGACTTGCGTCGTACCCGTATTGTCGTAAAGATGAACCTTTGCGGTAGATAATAATACTGTATCATTTGCCGTACATTTTGCATTTCGATTTGACATCTTATTATTAGAGGCCGCGAGTGCTTGGGTCGTAACAGACGTGTTACACGATGGAGGCGTACTACCCGGGGTTCAGACTTGGCTACGGCACTCGCAGATACATTTGACATATCAAATGTCACTGCTTTTTCATCTTTGTCAAAATGTAACAAAGTATGGTGCTTTTGATTGCAAAGACGACATTTTACCTCAGAATGACATTCGCGGGTTCGGTGCCTAATGCTAAGACAATTAACGCATGCCTTAAGCTCTTTAGCACGTTTAAAACGTTCTACGGGCGATAAATCATTGAACGAAGGACATTTAAATAAATGTTCGTGAACAATATTGTCACAAATACATTTAGCAGTGCTCGCACTAGTAACATAGCTTTGCAGTTTCGGTGCGACTGCGACACTGCGCGGTTGCGATTTAGCGTATTTTCGCGGGATGAGCTTGCGGCGACGGACGCGGTACACGGTTGGGTATTTTGATAAATCCTATACTGACTCTTCATGAAATCTGAAAGATCACAAAAGGTTGGAACTTTCTTATTTCGATGCAGCATTTCAAACGCTCGAATGGTTTCCAGGTCTAACTTCTTTAACGCCACATGTAAAAGCATAAAATCACTTAAATCATCAAGCTTAAGCGATTTAAGAGCATTCGCGGCTGTCACAAACTTGTCAATGAATATCTGAAAGTTAGACGAGGATGCGGGCCCATTAATCTTCAAATTGAGCATTTGATCCATGTAGGTCGAAGCAAGAGTGCGCTTGTCTTGAAATCTGTCAACTAGACTATCGAGAATAAGCTGGTAATTGTCTGCGTTCAGAGTAATACCTGAAAAGACAGCTTGAGCCTTTGTAGACAGTTTTCCTATAAGATAATACAGCCTCTCTTCATCTGTAAGTGAAGGATTATCGTGCACTCTAGACTTAAAACTGGCATAAAAGAGCGGCCAGTTACGTACGTCTCCGTCGAACGCTACGAGCTCTATCGTTGGCAAAGAAGGTCTGGCTCTCTCCGCCGTAGAAGTCGGCAGAGGGGCCGGCGGGGCTGCTGGCTGCAGCCGCTTGATCACCCTCCTGATGCGGCAGTACAAATCTTCAAAGGCTATAATCGGCTGATAATTTGGAACAGCCACCACTTTAGCTTTTAGCGACGTGCGATTATGTTCGTTTACAACCTCTTTGAATTCCAAACGAAGTTCATCAATAGTGTCAACTGCGTCAAGGAAACTCTCTCTACTTGCTTCATCTGTATCAACAACTAGCGATTTTTTATAAATTCCTTGTAAGAGTTCAAAGAGGATGTTGCGTTTAGCCTCAAGCATCAACAGCTCGTCTTCATACTCGCTGCTGACACTTTCAAATTTCTTTGTATTTAATGCCATACTGCAGAGGACGGGTTAACAATTTTATATTATGCGGTAAAACAATATATGCACCTAAGAATAGGAATTCTCTTATTAAATGTTTATCTAAACAGATAAAAATATATAATAAGGGCGGAGCGATAAGAACATACTCTTATAAATGTTCACCTAAATCGCGGGAGCGGTTACAGATATGATATAGGTGAATAATTTAAAAGGGCGGCGCGAGCGGTCGAATACTCTTATAAATACACAAGTACCTAAATAGCGGGAGCGGTTAAGTATATGGAAATAATTTAGGCACTTGCGTAATTTATAAGGGAGGAGAGAAAATTAGCGAGCAAAGGAATACTCTTATAAATACTCTTATAAGTAAGTACTATTTATAAGGGCGGTGCGGGTAGAGAAATGAACGTAAATGGATGGGAAGAGAAGGTAAGATCCGGCTCGAAGAACCAGAAATGGGGGAGCTTTAATTTGGTTGAAGGACCAGCCTTAGTCTGATTAATCCAAAGACAATGGCAATGAAAAAATAATAAAGAGAATTAAAATAAAAAATAAAAAAGTAATGATATTTAATGGGCCGAGCCTGCTCACCTGACGGGTCGACTGCGAGGATCCTTTGGCGGCCGCCGCTTTCACATTACTTGTATTTATAATGTAATTATTGAGAAGACACGTATGTTAAAAATAATTTATATAGATATTCCTTTCGACAAACAAATATTCACGATAGACGTATTTGAAGTGAGTTTTTCTTTTTGTTTTTCTGGCTAGACAGGCCGGCGAAAAGAGGCGGATGATGTGACATAAAAATGAGGTCGAATCAATTTTGGAGTGAGCGGGACAGGTGACTATGAATGGTCATGAATGAAAGGTGGCGCGAACACCATGGTATATGTGATTTTCTATTAATTATAACTAAGTTTTGTTAAAGAATTCAACTTGTGTTGTGTCAAGTATACCATTATATTATATAGCAGTATATGAACACAAAAACACCGTTTGGGCTCTGGTACATATATTCTTAAACTACGTCCAACATTGAGAGGCACAGCGAAGTACCATCACGCTTGACTCTGGAGAAGCCCAACTGGGGAAGTACAACTCCTTAAAGAAGACCACAGCCATAATAGCACTGCTACCTTTCTGGTATATAGTGTTGTGTTTCTAATGGTAAGTAAGGTTCCCAGAGCTCCAACCCCCCTTACAGGCCAGCAACGCGCTTGAGACTCCCCTGGTGTTGCGGGTGCCCATGGGTGACAGCAATTGCTTACCATCCAGCAATCCGTCAGCTCGCTTGCCACCTTTGTCATAAAAAAACCGGCTCGTACAGTCGCGTGCGTTGATTTGTAACCCATTTCGCAGAAAAATCCTTTGAACTTCAATAAACTTTGACAGGACTGCCAACTTGCAACTGTCAAAGTTGACAGGACTGCCAACTTTAAGTGGGTCGCAAAAAAATTTTTCGGAATTAATGTACGAAATATCATTCATCACGAGGAAACCGGACTAATCTCAATAAGGCCTGTTCAACCTCTCGAGTGGAAGGTCAGATGGCAGTCGCTTTCGTAAAACTAGTGGCTATGCCAATTCCAGGGATAACCAGCGGACCCCAGACGACCATGAGCCATGGCAAAATGCCCGGACAACGCGAGAACACAAACGTTCCAAAATGAAATTATTTTACTGTACAATCGATACTGAAATTGAATTTCCGATGCCGAATGTATTATTGGTTATTGAAATGAGTCCGATGGTTGATAAAAATATTTTAACACACGGAGAAACATGGCGTCCTGCCTATCAGATTTATATGTGGAAAAATGCCTTCGTGAATGGTTGTGTAAGTACTTTAGCATACAAATTTGGTTGTAAATTCTCGCCAAAAAATGTTATCTAGTAGAATTTTGCATTGTTTTTTGAAGAAAGTAAATAGCGTTAATCATAAATTTGGCAAACGTATAGGCGTATGCTTGTTTGAAACTGTCGTAAAATAAAAAGGCTATGTTATTCTATGTGGTGCCATAGTGCTGAATAGCACCACCCCACCTGCGGGTGTCGTACGAGGCGACAACGGGAAAAACGGAACCGGGCACCAGAAACCCAAACTTCAGGTACTGGGGTCGCCAAGCGTAGTGACTGTTTCAACTACCGTCTAATATTATACAAGTCATATTTCGGGGAGGTCTATGACCAGCAGTGCAGTGGACGACTTACGGCTGAAAATTATGATGATGCCCTAAGGTTTCCGAAGTAATTCTTTTGTGCAGTCGCCATCAGATATATCGGAGCTGTGGAGGTGGTAACAAATATCGGAACATGCACTTTATCACCTTGACAATAGAGGCGCTATTCGGTATTTGTGACCACCTCTACAGCTCCGATATATCTGATGGCGACTGTACCTATTACATGTATGGGTGTTGATTATTGTCCAGACTTTGTTCACCTATTTCTGTCGTGTCTTCATATTTGTGTAAACATTAATCGCTCGGCCTATTACGACTGGCACAGTAAATAAACGTGTATATACAAGGTGAGTTGTTCATAAGGGACAGTTAAATAATAAATATTATTACAGGACATTCTTACATAAATAGACGGTAAGTAAAAGCTCGTGTTGACGCAACATAGCTAACGATATATATAATCTACACTAATGTTATAAAGGCGAAAGTTTTTAAGTGTGAGCGTGTATATTTGCTACTGCTTCACGTGTAAACGGCTGGAGCGATTTTAATAAAATTTGGTATGGAGTTAGCCTGGACCCGGGTATGTCCTAAAACTACGACCAAGATCACCGGGGGATGGGCAGCAGCATCCCTAGAGTGCGGTGGAAGCACTGCGATCGCCAACCCGCATGCCAAGCGTGGCGATTATGGCATATACCCCCCTCATGAGTAACACCCAAAAGCCATGGCCCCGAGTCCCCGGCGGCCCCCGGTACCCTGGTTATGCCGGTAGCGGCCAGGGTACAAAAGGGGTCAGGGGTGCTAAGAATCCCCGGGCGGGATCCTGCTACCGACGACTCCTGGTCCTGGCAACATACAACACGCGTACACTGCGGACCGAGGAAAAGATAGTGGAACTGGAGGAAGGGTTGAGCAGGTTGCATTGGCATATAGTAGGGTTATCTGAAGTTCGAAGAGAGGGGGAGGACACGATAACCCTGAAGTCCGGCAACTTGCTCTACTTCCGGGAGGGCGACCACCAGTCCCAAGGTGGTGTCGGGTTCATCGTCCACAAGTCCCTCGCAAACAACGTGGTGAAGTTCGAGAGTGTGTCGTCCAGGGTGGCGTACCTGATACTCAGAGTATCCAAGAGATACTCGTTGAAGGTCATCCAGGTATACGCGCCGACTTCGACACATTCCGACGACGAGGTGGAGGCTATGTATGAGGACATTTCAAAGGCCATGCATAGCTCCAAAACCTACTTCACCGTTGTTATGGGGGATTTCAACGCCAAACTTGGCAAGAGAGACGGTGCTGAGCTGAGAGTGGGGCAATTTGGATACGGACGTCGGAACCACCGGGGCCAACTACTGGCTGGTTTCTTGGAGAAAGAGGGACTCTATACGATGAACTCTTTCTTCAAGAAACGTGAGCACAGAAAATGGACCTGGATGAGTCCCGATGGTGCAACAAAAAACGAGATAGACTTCATCATGTCGACGAAGAAACATATATTCAATGATGTCTCTGTGATCAATACGGTTAAAACCGGTAGTGATCACCGTCTGGTTAGGGGCACATTGAATATAAGTGTTAAGTTAGAACGTTCTCGACTGATGAAGTCTACTCTCCGGCCAGCACCGATCCAAATCCAAAACCCCGAGAGCTTTCAGTTAGAGCTCCGGAACCGTTTCGATTGTCTAAGAAGCGAGGTGGACGAACTCAACGACGGGTTTGTAGAAGCTGTCCACAGCTCCGGGTCTAAGTTCTTTAAGGCCCAACGGAGCAGTAGAACTAAAAGGCTCTCTAGCTCTACTCGGAAACTCATTAAGGAAAGGAGCGGGATGATCCTGCAATCTTCAGTTGATGCGACATTATACCGGCAGCTCAATAGACAGATCTCTAAGTCCCTTACCCGTGATATGCGCCAATTTAATACTGATCGTATTAAAGAGGCCATTGAGCAGAACAAGGGCTCGAAGGTTTTTGCGAACGACCTGTCTATTGGGCAAAGCCAGCTCGCCAGGTTGAAAACTGATGATGGTAGGATCGTTTCATCCAGACCGGAGCTTCTGAGTGAAATAGAGCGCTTTTACGGACAGCTTTACACATCAACTAGCAGACCCGTAGTTGATCTGGCGGAAGACCCTAGAGCCAGACTAACCCGGCACTATACTGAAGATATCCCGGACATCTGCTTGTACGAGATTAGAATGGCTCTTAAATAGCTAAAAAACAACAAGGCGCCAGGTGAGGACGGAATAACAGCCGAACTTCTGAAGGCGGGTGGTACACCGGTCCTAATGGCCCTTCAGAAGCTGTTCAATTCTGTCCTCCTCGAAAGCAGAACGCCAAAGGCATGGAACAGAAGTGTGGTGGTGTTGTTTTTCAAAAAAGGCGACAACGCTTTATTGAAGAACTATCGACCCATCTCACTTTTGAGCCATGTCTACAAGCTGTTTTCAAGAGTCATTACGAATCGTCTCGCACGCAAGTTAGATGACTTCCAGCCTCCCGAACAAGCCGGTTTCCGAAGAGGCTTTAGTACCGTAGACCACATACATACGCTACGTCAAGTTATACAGAAAACTGAGGAGTATAACTTGCCCCTCTGTTTGGCGTTTGTGGACTACGAGAAAGCCTTTGATTCAATCGAAACTTGGGCTGTGCTACAATCCCTCCAACGGTGCCAAGTGGACTACCGTTATATCGAAGTGCTGAAGTGTCTGTACGAGAACGCCACCATGTCAGTCCGAGTTCAGAACCAGAGCTCGAAGCCTATTCCACTGCAGCGTGGGGTCAGACAAGGAGACGTTATCTCTCCAAAGCTGTTTACTGCTGCACTGGAGGACGTCTTCAAGACTTTGGACTGGAGGAGGAAAGGCATCAAAATTAACGGCGAGTACATCACTCACCTTCGATTTGCCGACGACATTGTAGTCTTGGCTGAGACCATGGAGGATTTGAGCACAATGCTAGATGACCTCAGTAATGCCTCTGAGCGAGTTGGTCTAAGGATGAACATGGACAAGACAAAAATCATGTCGAATGCCCATGTCGTACCAACTCCCATTGTAATCAGAGACGTTACACTCGAAGTTGTAGATGAGTATATATACCTAGGACAAACTATCCAGCTAGGAAGATCCAACTTCGAGAAAGAGGTCAATCGTCGAATCCGACTCGGCTGGGCAGCGTTCGGGAAGCTACAACACATCTTTTCTTCCAATATCCCGCAGTGTCTCAAAACAAAGGTCTTCGACCAGTGTGTGTTGCCAGTGATGACTTATGGTGCTGAAACGTGGTCGCTTACTATGGGCCTCATAAGAAGGCTCAAAGTCACCCAAAGAGCAATGGAGAGGGCTATGTTGGGAGTGTCTCTGCGTGATCGCATCAGGAATGATTTTATCCGCAGTAGAACCAAAGTCACCGATATAGCCCTCCGAATCGCCAAACTTAAGTGGCAGTGGGCAGGGCACATTGCACGCAGAACCGATGGCCGGTGGGGCGGAAAGGTTCTGGAGTGGCGACCACGAACTGGAAGACGCAGCGTAGGTAGGCCTCCCACAAGATGGACCGACGACCTAGTTAGAGTCGCGGGATACCGCTGGATGTGGAAGGCGCAGGATCGGTCTTCTTGGGTGGTTCTGGGGGAGGCCTATGTCCAGCAGTGGACGTCTTTCGGCTGACATGATGATGGAGTTAGCCTACAGTCTACACCCTGGATTAACACATATATAGGCTAAGTTTTTTCCCTAATAGACTGTGGGTCACAGTTACTTTATACATAGGACACCCATGACTCAGGAACAAATATTTGTGTTCATCATACAAATAAACTTTCGTGAGACATATCTAATAAATTAAACATTAACACGGCTCTACTCACGTTTATTTAGTCACTTGCGCGACATGTTTCGGAGAACATAGGCCTCCATTATCTTCACACTCCGTATATGCTCCAACAGTCTCGTGGAAACGTTTCGTCCGGTTTCGCCTATGTACGACTTACCGCAACTACACGGTATGGCAAACATCAAAACCTTAGGGAGTGTTGTAACAGTTTAGTGGACACAGTGAGTTCGGTGTGTTTAGAGTCGTTGTTGATGGACGAATCGAACCCGCGGTCTACCACTACAGCGGCTCCGGTGTCGGACCGCCCTCAACCGGTTTTGACATCAAGAGCGGCGCGAGCAGCGCGGCGCGCGTTAGTGCGCGACGGGCCGGCGACGCGAACGCCGAATCGAACGGATACTCAGCACTCTTAGTGCTTGATAATGGAGGCCTATGTCCTCCGAAACATGTCGCGCGAGTGACTAAATAAACGTGAGTAGAGCCGTGTTAATGTTTAATTTATCAAATAAATGCCCTATAGGATTCGAACCCAGGACCCGCTAGGCCATACCGATCGTCATCGTCATGAAGTTAATCATAAACGCTTATCAAATCTAACAGACTGTTGATAATCGTTTGTGAATTTCTGTTCGTTAGAAAGCGACTTTCATCATCATCATCATTTCAGCCATAAGACGTCCACTGCTGAACATAGGCGTCCCCCTTGGACCTCCACACGTTTTTTTTTTTATGACATAGGCGGCAAACGAGCAGACGGATTGCCTGGTGGTAAGCAATTACCGTCGCCCATGGGCACCCGCAACACCAGGGGAGTCACAAGTGCGTTACCGGCCTATAAGTGGGTTGGAGCTCTGAGAACCTTACTCACCATCAGGAACACAACACTACCGACCTGAAAGGTAGCAGTGCTATTATGGCTGTGGTCTTCTGTAAGGAGGAGGTACTTCCCCAGTTGGGCTGCTCCAGATTCAAGCGTGATGGTCATCGCTGTGCCCTACCTCTCATTGTTGGACGTAGTTTAAGGACATATCCGGGTCCAAAATCGTATCGGTTGGAACGACCTGCATCCAGCGACTTCCAGCGACCTTAATGAGGTCGTCTGTCCATCATGTGGGTGGACGTCCTACGCTGAGTTTGCTAGTCCGTAATCTCCACTCGAGCACTTTTCGACCCTATCTGCCATTCACGTATAATCATTAATTTATTTTATTTAACGCGGCTAAGTTCCATTTAATTAAAATTATTCCACGACACGTTGTACATTGAAATGCTTTTATTTGTTGCAATAAACTTTCTGTCGTTCTTATTTCTGGGTAAATGAATGCACTTTAAATAGTTTATGCATAATAAGGCCTCACTCATGTTTATTAAGTAATTCGTGCGACGTGTAGGTACATTACTGGAATGGCTCACGAAAGTACAAATATGTGGGCCAAGAGATAAAAGGTATAAGTTCCATATTAATTGTTCGTCACTTGTACCCTTTTTTACTAGAGTCACAGAAATATAACTGTCCTGGATTATTTTTATTTTAAGGCAGATGTGAAAAGGTGATGTTTTTATCATACATGCAGTTTTCAAATTTGATATATGGAGGTATTTACGTTTGTTTGGTTTAATTTGTTTAGTGTAAAGATATTTTTATTTTTTTCGATCCAATTTAATGTTTATTTTTTTATTCTAGAAGGCATAGCAACAGCTCTTTAGAATAGTCAAATGCAAATATCATCTGAATATAATAATTAATTCAGAACCATTTATTGTTACATTTATTAAAAAAAAAATATTTATGTATATAGCCATAATAATGTCGCAATAAGATCAACAAAAAAATACAATTAGTAATAATAAAACTTGTGTAGAACTAAAATAAAATTGAACTAATAAATGTCAAAATTAAACTTATACAAACAATAATTATATTCATTTTTTTTAATAACATTTCGTAAATAATCTCACGGTGTACCATTCAGGTATTCTTGAGTGCCATAATATGCTAATTATATTAGTTTTTTCTGTAATAAAAAAAGACAGAAAGCAAGAAAGAAAAAAACATTTATTTCTGACAAACAACTTAAAACTAACAATAATAATTTTGATTTCTTATTGTTAGTTTTAAGTTACAACTTGTATCTAAGCGTCTTCATATCCTGGAATACAGCAATTCCTACGAGTATATTATGTAAAAAATAAATTTGGGAAACTTTAATCGGGATTACCTGATTAAAAAAAATGTCCTATTTACCTGATCACCCTGTATTCTAATAAACACAGGCCAAAGTACAATTGCTAACAAAGCTTGTTTGTCCGACGTGTAGGTATGATACTGTTTCTGACATCAATTCCGTCATAATATTTACTTTTTTGAGCGATAATATTAGAGATAAATACCACTTGGTCAATTTTATTTTTATTTAGCAAGGACGATATTTTAGGAAATAGGTAAATGTAGGTTGATTGAATGGTGTCACTCCCCTAACGGCAATGCGGACGTCCGTCGCCGCTGGGTTTTTAGTGGGTATTCTCCTCCCCTCCTCTTGGCTAGCAAGAGGAGCAGCGAGGAGAGAGTCCCACATACCCTCACACTACCATCATAGGCCTACCCCGGGGGGGGATGCGTATCGCATTTTCCCAGAACAAAAAAAAAATGATTGAATTGAATACTGAAAATTCCTCTAGATTCATGGTAGCTCAGTTTTTAAAGCGCGTTGTCTAGGCTGTTTCGAACATCTTTCATTTTTATTCCAATTAATGCGTCATGATCATGAGAGTGGCAGAAAATTGGAATTTTGCAACCGCAAAGACTAATACCTAATCAGTTTAAATATTTAATCAAAAAGATATAAATAAAACAATTGAAATATCGAGTTTTCATATAAAAAGCGTGGGTGCCCAATACTTCTGGCCAAAGCGGCTTTTATCTCAAAATAACAATATATTCTTCAATAGTTTATTTAACGTAAATTTTTAAATAATAAATTATTTAATTTGAAACCCTTGGGCCGTGGGGCCCAAGTGCGCGCCGACTCTACAAAGAGATATCGGCGCGTCTTATAGAGGTTTCGGGTGACCAGAGGGCTGGCCACTATTTCGCCCAACGGATTAGCATTCCTATCCAGCGCGGAAACGCGGCCAGCCTTCTGGGCACCCTACCTAATGACCAGGACCTAGGTCAAATTTTTTATCTATAGTGAAGTTTTTAGTTAGTATCTTTATTATGTTTTTATCTTATATTTTTGTGGGTTTTTAAATAAATACAAATGCCTTTAACGTAAATTATCGAATAGCAAAAAACCAGTTTAACTTAAACTTTTCCACTATATCCATTATTTTAAATACGGACCAAAGGTGCAGACACTGTAGTTTCGCTTCATCCCATTATTGTAACGACTCCATTTTGTTTTTTATCTCTACTACTTTAATCGCCATTATCGCCATTTGAAAGCAATTTCTGCTTCACTTTAGAGCTTACAATGTTTTTTTTTTAAAGATTTTACTATGGTTAGTATGATTATAATACCTATTATTCATTTTTAGTCTTAGGCTAGGTCTTATTATGACATTTGTATAAAAGTAAAATATAAAAATACATCCGAAACTTACCATAACAATAAACATATCGTGGTGATAGATCGATTGCAGCGCCGGGCAATGCTCATCGACATCACCGTCCCATGTGACGAGAACCTCGAGAAGGCCGAGAAGGACAAGTCCAGCAAGTACTTAGACTTGGCTCACGAGGTAACCGCCATGTGGGAAGTTGATTCGGCGATCATTGTACCGATAGTTGTTTCCGCGAACGGTCTCATAGCGAAGAGTCTCGACCAACATCTTGAGAGACTCGCTACGTGGTTGTGGTTGGATCAAGGGTCAGATTTAGACGGCGGTAATCCTGGACACGGCGCGCATAGTCCGGCGGTTCCTCTCTCTGCAGCTCTAACCACCGGCAGCCTGTGCCGGCGGCACCCTAGGTTACGTTTTTTTAAATGTATTTATTGTGTTGATACAACTTAGATGTATTTTATTTTACTTTTATAAAAATGTTATAAATAAAAACCTAGCCTAAGACAAAAAATGAATAAAGAGAAATAAAAACAAATTATAAAAAAATCTAACCTAGCATACCACCGGCAACGGGACAGGGCCCAGGCTGCCGGTGATTAGGGCTGCTAGAGGAACCGACGGACTATGCGCGCCGTGTCCAGATTACCGCCTTCTGAATCTGACCCTTGATCCAACCACAACCACGTAGCGAGACTCTCTCGATACACATCTCGAGACTCTTTGTTATAAGACTGCTCATGGAAACAACTATCGGTACAATGATCGCCGAATCTGTCACATAGTTACCTAGTGAGCCCAGTCTAAGTACTTGCTGTACCCTTACCATGAGTTGTGTCATTGAATCCGATAACGAGTATCGAGTACTATTTTAGTACGAACGAGATGCACAGATAGTAAACTCGATACTCGTTATCGAAAAGCTCAAGTCACAACTCATGGTAAGGGTACTGGACTTGTACTTCTCGGCCTTCATGAAGTTCTCATCACATGGTACAGTGATGTGAACGAGCATTGCTCGTAGCTGCGAGTTATTATTATTTCTCCTTTTTTTTGAGCTAATGGTAAAATTCATCGCACATAAGAGCAGTAAACATTCATACAATTTAAAAAAGCAAACGAAGAAGGTAATTATGGTATTATTTATTATTCACGTAAAATATTAAATGGCAGAACGAATATAAATCTCTAGCTGCCCAGAGTCCTATAAAAACGTATCCCATTGAATGCCACTTTGAATTTTAATGATGACAAATCAGAGTTGCATTTGGCCTGGCAACTTTTGATTTCTGGGGGGCTAGAGGATAATATTTTTTATCAAACATGCAATTAAATATTGAGTCTTTACATTAGGATAGGAAGTATAACGCCTCGGGCGTGGTTAGACAAATGAAATGAAATTTCGTACAAAGTTTCAGGCCTAGGCCGGGAAGTGGCTCTTTTTAATTTCCATTTCCCAAATGTCTATGACACAGGATCATAACATTCAGCCATTACAATTTTTTTGATTTTAAAATTGTATAGTAATTAATGTTACATATATTTATGAAAGGCACTATTCATAAATCAGCTTGAAAAGAGGTTGTCGGGCTCTAAGGTCGGCCAAATATTCTATTCATCCGACAACCCCTTACTTTCCGGCCTCTGTAGTAATATACTATTATAATAATATAGCACAGTCATCATAATTACATATAAGTTTTATAATAATATTGCGTAGACGGAGGCGAGGGCGGAAAATAGTATAAAATATTATATTTTAATACAAGAAATTGTTAAGCGGCACGAAATTTATGGTCAGCTATTTTAAAATAGAAAAAATAACGATGTTTCAAAGTTGATTTGAAAAATAACGTGTTTATTGTTTACCGTAAAAAACTGGTTTCCAATTTACAAACGGCTCTTGAGCGTCGCAACAAAGAACCAATATAAACAAAGAAGTTGTAAATTTTCTGTTAATACTGCGAACGCACAAATGAATCTGTGTTAACTCTTGCGAGCCGATTGATTCAGTATTTACGTTGCACTGAGGGATTGAGGGCGAATTACGCTGACAAAGACTTTGTTGGCTACATTGTAACTCTTTTTAAGCGTACATGACATTTCTTCAGGTCAGAGGATTTGTGTCGTATAACTTAAAATCCAGTTTCGTAGCTAGTAACAAAAAATACTGTAACGTAACTAGTTACGAAACAGTATTTTTCACTATTGTCTTGCAGAAATATTGGCATAATAGATTGTCTTTTCTAAAACTGTAATTTTGTCAGGATTATTGTAAAACCAAGCTTACTCTAGCGTAATATTTAATAGAATAATACCTGAAAGACCATTAAATTGCTAGGGTTTAACAGTGGCGGTGTATCTAAGAGACCAGGCACCCGTAGATAATTAGTAATTAAATCTAATTATATAATGTATGCAAATGATAATTATTAGTCAGGGTACAGTCGCCACCAGATATATCGGAGCTGTGGAGGTGGTCACAAATATCCGAACTTGCATATTATCGCCTTGAGAATATAAGCGTTGTTCAGATATTTGTGACCATCTCCAATGCTCTGATATATCTGGTGGCGACTGTACTAACTATTAGACTGCGTTTTTACTTGGTAATCCCACAACTTTGTTGTTTTAAGTATTAAGTTAAATATCAAATATTAATACAATATATGTAAATACAACGGGTCACTCATGTAAGTTTGTACAAATGTAGGTAATAGTAAAATACTACAGAGACCAGGGGGCTATTGCATAACAATTTACAATAATATTAGCGGAACTATCTTTCTAATAAAAGAGATTTGAAAAGGACTTCCGCTAATATTATAAGTTACTAGTTGTTATGCAATAGGCCTCAGGAGGTAAGCCTACATGCCATCCCTTTTTACGCCTAGAAGCCTCTTTCTCGAACACTTCCAACTTATAATACACGCGCAAGTTTTGACACCTGTTGCTAGAAAGAGACTTCTGCTTGTAGCTTTTTTTAAACACACAATACAATAGTATAAACAAATTCCAAGTAATTTTTTTTTTATTATTAAAACTAAAAGTAAACATGCCAAGTAAATCAGCAAAATGTACCGTAACTTGATTATTGTTAAATAGACGTAGTAGCAGAATGTCATAAACCACCAATTTTCTTTAATGGTTAAAAAAAAGGACTTTGCCGGCCTTGGGCCTGCAATGTCAACCTTAACGACCTCTCGTGCCTCTCGTAGCCAAACCTGCAACCAAATACTTCGAAGCCTATTATATAAGGAACATAATGTCAACACTGTAATGTTTGACTGTGTATGTTTGAGAAAAAAAATACAGTACATCATAGTAACATGTATAAAACCTTTTTGTTAAATTCAATATTATTATTTTTTATAAAAAAATTAAAGACCTGAATTGTTTTAAAAACTATACAAAGTTCCCTACAGTTTTTAAACATCTTGTTAAACTAAATAATCTTTCCTTAGTTAAAAAAAAAACAGGGTTCATAATTAATGGACACATTATTTGAAAAAAAAAAACACAATAACTAAGCTACTTTCAAATCATGTCAGCCAGAGTAGTCAACTCGTCGGTAATCTATATTATATAAACGTGAAAGTCCTGACTGACTGACTGATCAACGCACAGCCCAAACCGCTTAACCTAGATGGCTGATTTTTTCACAATAGATAGTTTGTATACCGTAAGCACCCACTAAGAAGGGATTTTTGGAGATTCCACCATTAAGGGGTTAAAAAAGGGGTTGAAAGTGTGTATGGCGATTGTGTAAAATTTAAAGCTAGACTTGAAATTTTGTGTAAACAATCCTTATACAAATACAAGGAAAGTAATTTCAGCGTTCAATACACTTCGTGTTCTAAAATAATTTGTATTCTTAATAATTTATTCAAAATGTGACGACGTGTTCATTTAAAACTTAAATTATTCAGTAAGAAAATGTCGCTACTGTCGCGAGGTGTTGAATTAAATATCGTGACGTGCTTATACGGAAACTTGATATTTTCTTATTATTTGTGACACGTATAATGATGTTATTATTTACTCTGTATACATCGCAAGGTCTGAGCCTATAATAGTAGTTTATGTATCTGTGCATAATAAAGGGCATTACAACGAGAGTGTGGGTTTATGAAACGAGCCGAAGGCCAGTTTCATAATAATATTACACGAGTGTTGTAAGGCCTAATTATGTATAGTTGCATACACTACTTTATCTACACACATATCATAAGTGTTTTAAGATGGGTTCAGGAACCGTAGGGAAATTGACAGTTGATAGCTGTTCCAAATTTAAACTCATAACCTACTGTTTTCAGGAGGTAGACATGGGATGTAAACATTACATCTCAATTAATTTCAGATGGTTGGTAATGCTGGTCATTGCCTACGGTTTCTGGACGCATTTTAGAACACTAATGATATGTTGTACAGTCAGATATATCAGAACTGTGGAGATGGTCACAAATAACTGAACAACGTCTCTATTGTCAAAGCGGTAAAGTGCATGTTTCGATATTTATGACCACCTCCACAGCTCCGATATATCTGATGGCGACTGTACGTAGATAAATAAATATTACCTTATACACCGTCCAAGCTCAAGAACGCTTGTTGTGGGTCAACAATATAGAAAACATCCATGACATAGGAACAAATGCCTATGTTTTTGCCCCTACTGGGATTTAAACATAAGAATATACCTAGGCTTCATAGGAAATTGTTATTACAAACTAATAGAATAGTGATTTAAATTTTCAAGGGTTTTAAACATTTTCTACTTACACTATCTACCCTAATATTATAAAGGCGAAAGTTTGTGAGTATGTGTGTATGTTTGTTACTTCTTCGCGTCTAAACGGCTGGAGCGATTTTGATAAAATGTGATAATGCAGTTAGCTGATACCCTGGATTAACACATAGGCTACGTTTTACTGCGGGAAAATATTTTATACCCTAGGGAAAATCGATGAAAATTAATTCGAGGATAATGTATTGGGAACTATGTAGATAACCTTTTCAAAAAAATGTTTTATTTTATTTTTATTAAAACATGATACTTATACACTCTTTGACCAATATTCAAGAGTACAGTAGACATGTTTAGATTTTAACATAAAAAACACTACATAAACACTACCGCCAAAAACGATATTTGTAAATTTCGGGCATCTTTCTCTTCTACCCCAGTTAAGACTTCATGAGAGTGGCAGAGACAATCGTCCGTTTACGAATATCGTTTTTGGCGGTAGCGCCTCTGGCGTACCCAGTTGCGGCCTGTGATTCTATTAGCTGTTAAAGAACACATTCTAAGCATCGCATCTTCGCGCAGCTCAGAGGCGCTACCGCCAAAAACGATAATCACAAAGGAGAATGGGCATTTTTGTATGGCGGGTGTACCATGAGTGTATACAGTTGAGACGTATGTCGTTTGAAAGCTCTTAATTAGAGTATTAAAGTTTTCTATGGCACCAAAGCTGGATATCATGCAGGGACCGTAATATTTAAAAAAAAAGGTTCAACTTTTACATGGTTATTTTTCAAAATACACGGTCCATAATCAGTTGGAACATGGTATATATGACTTCATATAAGAAATGCTTTACGTCTTTGTAAAAAAAACTAGCGTTTAAGTACATATAAGGCTAGAAATAAATGGAAGAACATCAACTTGCTATGAACACCCCTGTTGTTAAGGAGAATCGTAATGTGTATACACAAGTCATATATAACATGTTGTCAGTATTCCTAAATGCAAATACAATACAATAAATAAAATTAAATAAACAGAATGTCGATTAACGCAGATCATAGTAGATGCCCCCTAGATTAGTTGTATTTTTTAATATTATCTTTCAGAAATAAGCAACCTAAAAGTATTTCTTAGCGTTAAAAAGTGACTATATGGACATAGCATTATTAACGCATGTCAAGTACACCTATTTGACGTTTACTTGGTTCATCTATTGCGTACAAGATGTCGGCATTTAAAGATATTTTTAAATAATTATGCTTGTAATTGAGATCTTAAACCAGTTTTAGTTACAATAAATAATGCTTAGCGTTACAGATCATGATAGGGCTAATAACAATATCAGGGGTCACAAATATAAATATATTTGATCAAGAATTTTAGTTCCAGTATTCGCCGTTATGCCATTGAATTTAAATAATAAATATTATCTTCTCGGTACCCTTTCTTCACCCATTGTCATATATGCAATAGAAGCTATGGTTAAGACCTTTTAAATAAGATATGCTACAAGGATAAACAAGACTGAAAAAAAATACATTTGCTACCCAAGCTCCATCTAGAGATGAGTAGATGAATCAAAGGGTTGTTAATTAAGGCAATTATCTATCAATTAACTCTTAAAAAACTCGTTTATCGCAGTCCCTGCATTCTTTGAAGGAGAAGTGTCTGTTATAAAACATAGCTTATAATAATGCCTTTACTATGTAATATATGACTACTGTATACACTTTAGCTTCGTTGTACAAGAAGCATTTGATCAGTTAAGCAAATCTTCAGATCGTTAATTCCAGCCCTGTATGCGCTTTAACTTTGATAGTGGTATATAAGCGTAAAGCATTTTTCATATACTTTAATTTAAGACACACTTAAACTTGTTAGATAGCAAGTATTTTGTAAAACATGGGTTTATATGAGCTGACTTTTTTTTTAAATAGCTCGGCCCCTGCACGCTATCCAATGTTGGTGCCATACAAATAAATAATGCTATGATTAAGACCTTTCCAACGATATATGTCTCAACTGTATACACTCATGGTACAAAATGCCCATTCTCCAATTCGGACGACTGTCTCTGTCACTCTCTTGACGTCTTAACTGGGGTAGAAGAGAAAGATGCCCGAAATTTACGATTATCGTTTATGGCGTTAGCGCCTCTGGTGAAAGACAGTTTTGCGAGTATCCTAAAGGAGAATGGGCATTTTTGTATGGCGGGTGTACCATGAGTGTATACAGTTGAGACGTATCTCGTTTGAAAGCTCTTAATTAGAGTATTAAAGTTTTCTATGGCACCAAAGCTGGATATCATGCAGGGACCGTAATATTTAAAAAAAAAGGTTCAACTTTTCCATGGTTATTTTTCAAAATACACGGTCCATAATCAGTTGGAACATGGTATATGTGACTTCATATAAGAAATGCTTTACGTCTTTGTAAAAAAAACTAGCGTTTAAGTACATATAAGGCTAGAAATAAATGGAAGAACATCAACTTGCTATGAACACCCCTGTTGTTAAGGAGAATGGTAATGTGTATACACAAGTCATATATAACATGTTGTCAGTATTCCTAAAAACTGTTTTTTAATGTATATACCTGACCTCAGATTCATGCAGGGACCCAAAAAACTACTTTGTAAGTTTATTAAGTTTGTTTAAGCTTTTCTACTCCTCGCTAGATGGAGCGAGCTATCAAAATTCTTATTAAGAACATTGACGTGTCATAACGTCGGTCTAACTCTTTCACGAAAACGTTCTGGTAACAACTGACAATTGTCTATGAATTACTGAAAAAGCAACTTGACATTTGACGTAAGGAATTTTATATTGTCAAAAGAAATATATCATACCGAGGAAAATATACATTGATTGTAATTCATTTGCTAAAATAATATGACATCGTTACGATAAAGAGGTAACCTATATAGTTTTATTCTAAACAGATTGAATGCCTAGAAAGGCCTTGAAGAGTTTGAAATTATTTTCCTTGACTACCGCAAAAGGTATGAGCAAAATCTCTTTTGGGAAGAAGGTATGTGGTTACAAATTCGATTAACTATTAGCACGCTTAATAGTAGGGCAGGCCCATGGCCGTAAATCGATTAAAAAACTACACGTCCTAGTTTTGGATTCCTTCGTAGACTAAAATCGTAGTTATTATAATGAAAAACTAAGTGACTAATTTCAAACATTACGTACGATCAACACATTGATCAAGTAAATTCAACTATATATCATCATCATCATCATTTTCATCAGCCGAAAAACGTCCTCTGCTGGACAAAGGCCGGGTACTACTATTATCAGCAGCTTTGACCACATCGTCGTTCCACCTAGTTGAGGGCCATCCAACGCTACGTCTTTCGGTACATGGTCACAACTCAAGAACCTTTCTGTCCTTCTTCGTGCAATGTAAACGTGCAATTTGGTACTTAATGCTTCTTTTGTACAATAAACCGCAAATAAAAGTGGTTTAACACTAAATAGTTACCTACTAGTTGTATTCTATATAAATATAAGTGGATGAAAATGGATAGGTACTTAATTATATTTTATACTTTTCCTGGTACTGCATACAATGCCTAGGAGTTGTATATAATAATTACATTATGTGTTTATTTTATTAATATTTTTTTCAGGAATATTGGTGTCCAAATTGCCATAAGAAAGTTCTAGTTATATCAGTATGTTAGTAAAGTTTTCTCTGGAGATGGGTAAATAGTTATAAATTATAATATTTATAGCCTTTCTTGCATCTTTTTGCCAAACCTTTTGTGTAAATCATATTATTATTATTCTTGTGTCATACCTACTTATAAGCGAAAAACCATTAACCACTCTTTGTGTCGGTAACGTGCGAAGGTGTACTTACCAGAAAATAATTATGTTTGTATGTCGTTGATATGTCTAAGAGGAATCTACACGAAGATCTAATAAGGTGCCGATTCGAAACCTACTTTAACCCTTTGTGTAGGTAACCAACTATGTTCGAATGATGTTGGGATAAGCGTAATCCACACGTGGATCTAATATGTGCAGGCGCCGGTTCGAATCCCGCCGATGCTCTTTGTACCTTCGCAAGTGTGCTTGCTTATCAGAAAATATGTTGGTATGTAATAAATACAGGTGCCGGTTCGAATCCCGCCATAGCTCTTTGAGTCGGTAACCTACCCAAGTGTACTACTTACCAGAAAATATATTCGTATGTCGTTGGGACAAACGGAATCCACACGTGGATCAATATGTGCAGGTGCCGGTTAGAATCCCACCATAGCTCTTTGTGTCAGTATCCTACCCAAGTGTACTACTTACAAGAAAATATGTTCGTATGTCGTTGGGACACACGGAAGCCACACGTGGATCGATATGTGCAGGCGCCGGTTCGAATCCCGCCGTAGAACTTTGTACATGCAAATGTGCTTGATTACCAGAAAATATGTTCGTATATAATAAGCACAGGTGCCGGTTCGAATCCCGCCGTAGCTCTTTGTACCTTCACAAGTGTGCTTGCTTACCAGAAAATATGTTTGTATGTAATAAGTACAGGTGCCGGTTCGAATCCCGACATAGCTCTTTGTGTTAGTAACCTACCCAAGTGTAATACTTACAAGAAAATATGTTCGTATGTCGTTGGGACACACGGAAGCCACACGTGGATCGATATGTGCAGGCGCCGGTTCGAATCCCGCCGTAGAACTTTGTACATGCAAATGTGCTTGATTACCAGAAAATATGTTCGTATATAATAAGCACAGGTGCCGGTTCGAATCCCGCCGTAGCTCTTTGTACCTTCACAAGTGTGCTTGCTTACCAGAAAATATGTTTGTATGTAATAAGTACAGGTGCCGGTTCGAATCCCGACATAGCTCTTTGTGTTAGTAACCTACCCAAGTGTAATACTTACCAAAAAATATGTTCGTATGTCGTTGGGACAAACGGAATCCACACGTGGATCAATATGTGCAGGTGCCGGTTAGAATCCCACCATAGCTCTTTGTGTCAGTATCCTACCCAAGTGTACTACTTACAAGAAAATATGTTCGTATGTCGTTGGGACACACGGAAGCCACACGTGGATCGATATGTGCAGGCGCCGGTTCGAATCCCGCCGTAGAACTTTGTACATGCAAATGTGCTTGATTACCAGAAAATATGTTCGTATATAATAAGCACAAGTGCCGGTTCGAATCCCGCCGTAGCTCTTTGTACCTTCACAAGTGTGCTTGCTTACCAGAAAATATGTTTGTATGTAATAAGTACAGGTGCCGGTTCGAATCCCGACATAGCTCTTTGTGTTAGTAACCTACCCAAATGTAATACTTACCAAAAAAGATGTTCGTATGTAGTAAGTGCAGGTGTCGGTTCGAATCCCGTCGTAGCTCTTTATGTCGGTATCCTACCCAAGTATACTACTTACCAGAAAATATGTTCGTATGTCGTTGGGACACACGGAATCCACACGTGGATCGATATGTGCAGGCGCCGGTTCGAATCCTGCCGTAGAACTTTGTACATCCAAATGTGCTTGCTTACCAGAAAATATGTTCGTATATAATAAGCACAGGTGCCGGTTCGAATCCCGCCGTAGCTCATTGTACCTTCGCAAGTGGGCTTGCTTACCAGTAAATATATTCGTATGTAATAAGTACAGGTGCCGGTTCGAATCCCGACATAGCTATTTGTGTTAGTAACTTACCCAAGTGTAATACTTACCAAAAAATGCGTGAGTGCAGGTGCCGGTTTGAATCCCGCCATAGCTCTTTATGTCCCCCTACCCAAGTGTACTACCAGAAAATATGTTCGTATGCCGTTGGGACATACGTTTTTGTATGAAACACTATTTACCCCGTCTTGTTAATGCCATTCTTATACAAATTGTTAATTTAATTATGTTTTCAGAAAACTATTGAACGACTAATGTTGCTGCGAATTTAAATGGACCTAGAATCGATGTCGGCATTTATCTTTATAGTTGAAGACCATGAGCACTAAAGATGGATTTATTTACATAATAACTGTACCTTTACAGCGTCCTGTAGGTAGTACCAGACTAGTAGGTAGATAAATAAATAATAAATAAATATTTTGGGATAATCTTACACAAAACGACCCAGCCCTATGGTAAGCTCAGTAAGATTAGTGTTGTAGGTACCTACTAGAGGACGAAATATATAATAGACATATACATATAAATAACTACTTAAATACATAGAAAACACCCATGACTCAGGAATATGAATCTGTGCTCATCACATAAATAAATGCCTCGACTGGGAAGAAAGAAAGAGAAAGATAGAAAGCCGACGAAACATATGGTATATTGGGTATTGTCCCTGGGACCAAAAACAGGGAGTAAACATGCACTATTGCCACCTGCCAAGCGTGGAGATAATGGACCCCCCCTAGTCAGATATCGAATTTCCAGCACTGGGTGTCTATGACTAGTAGGTAGTTAGAAGTGGCGGCTTGACTAATTTTCATATACTAGAGCGATTTACCATTAGCTCTTACAGGAAAGGAAAGCCATAATGGCTATGGTTTGCTTAAGAAAAATCCTAACCCGCCGCCATTGATAGGTAGTATAACAAATCTGAGTGATTATTATTTTATCATCATCATTTCAGCCATAAGACGTCCACTGCCGAACATAGGCCTCCCCCTTGGACCTCCACATGTACCGGTTGGAAGCGACCTGCATCCAGCGTTTTCCGGCGACCTTAATACTTAATATTTTATAGTACTTTGGTATTTTCAGGCATATCTTAAGCGCATGGCCACCAGATAACTGAATTACTTTTTAACAGCCTCTGGAGGAGCACCGCATACAACATTCGAGTGGCGTGTAAAATTACCCAAAACAATGTATATTAAGATAGTAATAATATAATGAACCCTTTTTACGTGTCATTGCGGAGATATATCAGTCATCATCATCATCGTCATCATCATCATCAGCCTATCGCAGTCCACTGCTGGACATATTCTATATATAGACTCCCCAATTTTACGCCATCGTGTTTGATCTTCGGCTGTTTGCATCCAGCTCCTGGCAGCCATCTTGCGCAAGTCTTCACCTTGCCTGAGGGCGTCTTACACTACGCTTTCCGAGGCGCGGCCTCCACTCAAGAACTCGTTTACCCCAACGGTTGTCGGTTCTACGGCTAATATGGCCTGCCCACTGCCACTTCAACTTGCTAATATGGTGGGCTATGTCGATGACTTTGGTTCTCTGCTGGATTACCTCATTTCTGTTTCGATCCCGCAGAGAAACGCCGAGCATAACCCTTTCCATAGCCCGCTGAGCGACTTTCAACTTGTGGACCAGCCGTACCGTCAGTGTCCACTTTTCGGCTCCATACGTCATGACGGGTAGGACGCACCGACTGAAGACTCGTCTTTAGGTATATCAGGATGTTAGGATTTATCAGTATTATAGAGATATTTATGAACCTAAGTCCACTTTGGATTTATGTCTTCTATCTACATTTTCATCTATCGTCAGCCGGGATAAATAATGGGATATTTTATTAAAATTGCTACCTAATCGCTTTGAGATATATGAAACTAATTGTTTTTATTATACCCACTTACATTATCAAGGATATTTTAAGAATTGCTTATAATTTATAATCATATGGTGCGTGTTTTGCAAGAGCTATTTAAACGGATACAATATTATAATCACTACCGAGTTTATCTAAAGTATAAGAGTATTACATATAGATTATGCTAGTTTCTAGGGTTCCGTAACCTAATGGTAAAAAATGAGACCCTATTACTAAGACTCCGCTGTCCGTCTGTCTGTTCTTCATCAGGCTAAATCATGATAGTTAGACAGTTGATGTTTACAGATGCTGTTGCCGCTATAACATCAATTATTAAAAAACAAAATAAATTAAATATCCCATGCAATAAACGCGATTTTATAGTAGTTTTTTTCTACAGATAAGATTTGTGTATATATTTATAGTATGTACACGGAGGCCGCAGATGATTTAAGATTTATTTTTCAGTTTACTTGCATAAGAAGTAGCCTACTAGCTTTATCACGTACGCGTTTCTCCTTTTTCTCTGTTTTGGACAATATTCAAGATTCACAGAACAAGATGGGGCGCTAATTATGAAGCAGGTTTTGACGAAGAACAACTTCTGTAGAGAAACTACGACTGTGCAGAACAAGAAGTGCTCTTACTCGCGTATGAAGAATTATTATATGACAGAGTCTGAAGCTGCTACCGATTGCGACCGCCGAATTTGTAGTTGTTTAATACATTAATAGGCACCTAATTACTCGTTACACCAACAACATCTACAGAATCTCCTGAGAAACACGAATCGAGTTTTAGTATCATTGTCGGCGAATTGTTGTTAAACCTCACTTTTACCTGTGGCCTTGTTGCCTTCTGTTTCTGTTATTTATGAACCACGGATCAATTGTGTTAAGTACGCTTATTTTTTGTCGTTTCTTGTGATAAATGCAAATATTTTATATAGTCATATTTGCATTAACCGTTTTCCATGTCCCACCAATCCGAATGGTTTTCCTAGAAATCCAAATACATTCTAATTAGTTCGTTTTGCTTATTTATTTTAAAATACATTTTTAGGATAGTCCAATTTAATATGAACTTTAATGTAGAAATAAAATTGACACGCATTTGGTCGATATATCTGACCAAGTATGTCTGGAAAAGAAAGCTTTAAGATCCTTGAAATGCAACTAGGACGTGTATACCAGACTTGATAGTAAGTTCCATGACAACCAACGAGAACAGTGGTCTTCACGATTTTTTATAGACGAGGTGACCCAGCAACACCAGCGCGTTTCTCACCACGGCCACGCTGTAATGAGGAAGCTTGGTAGGTAGTCTCACCCGATAGTAATTAAACTTTTTTTTGCCTGCCTGCCTGTTCTGCCTTGTCTGGCTCAACTGGATCAACATGGTCTAGGATGTACGTCGTAGGTCTCCGAGTACCAGTACCGCGGCCAAATCACTGCAAAATGGCTGCATATATCAATAAATGCTTTCTTGTATTTGATTTTTTTTAATAATTTTCCTAAACTTGGAGTGTGGTGTCGGTTCAAAATCTCTACGTGGTGATGTGAAACTATGAATTTGTGTAGCACTGAATATACTTTTACCGTTTGAACGTTTTACCTTTCGCGTAAACACATTCGCTGCCACCCCCTCCAAAAATGTATGGAAATGAACGCACATGTGCGTTGGTGGCAGTGAATGTACGCCACGTTGGTACGTGTACGCCAAGGCCTCAATCAGTAAAGAGCATGTTTAACACGTTCACAGTCCAGTGCCCCGCACTTGGGTCACTATAACCGACCAGGTGCGCACTGAAATCATCATTTCTACTGCCTTCAATAGTGCTCATAATATAAAGATAATTCTGATTTCTCTATTAACCCTTTCGCCGCTATTGACTTAATATGAAGTCTGGACATTTTGTGCCCCACACGCTATGACTTGATATCAAGTCAAAGCCTTGGACCTAGGTACTGAGAGTTAAGGCTTTGGCGTGTGGCGCACGTCAGATTTTTTTTGCCGTGGCCGGCGAATAGGTTATAACCCATTGAATGCGGAAGGCACGAATTCGCGTCCCATGAATGTGCAAGCGTAATGCCGAGGACGGGATTTCGCGTCCCCCAGTTATTTGTTTTTATTCGCGTCCTTGAAAAGTCAACGTAATGCCGCGGACGCATATTCGCTTCCTTGAAATGTTAACCCTTTACCAGGCGAAGGGATATATTCCTCCCACATCTTATATCGGTTACCTAAGTCAGGTTTTAACTCCAAACCTCCTACAAAATATTTTGTCAATCCCTGAAAATTGTATTTTATAATTTACATTCACAACACGCTTCTAAATCGCGTAATATATCTTTGGCAGACGTTTAATTTCACTTGAACGCTAATTTCAGTAAACTACAGAGAAATTCGAACACTCCTTAATTTCTCTGAAACAGAAGTACATAAGGTCGAACAATTTTTTGACATATTGTAGATTTTGAGTGTTGAAAGGTAATGTAATCGTAAACATTGCTAAATATTTACGCATTATTGTGTATGACCAGAATTAGGATGTGGGTTGACATTATCCCATGGCCTTATTAGAGTTTAACTGTGTGGGAGCTATTATTCCCATGGCCCGGTAAATTGTCTTGCATGTCACAAAAACTCATGTAAGTAATTAAACTGAAGATCATAAAATAATGTTTTTAGTGATTGATAAATATAATGTTTCGTAGTAGGTTTGGAGTTAATCCTTGACTGTGATAACAGATATAAGATGTGGGAAGAATATGTCCCTTCGCCTGATCAAGAATATAATAAGACAAAATCGAGTATGACAGTTAATTACTTAGGTGATGGGATAACCGTAACCCACATTTTTATTTCTGGTTTAAAGGAGCATATCCGACTTTCATAAATGCAGTTTTTACAAGGCGTTCAATACGGTTGTAACAGTATATACAGTACGTATGAAGACACGGTACTTCCTTGGAGCCTGGTAAAGGGTTAACGTAATGCCGAGCAGTTTTGTTTTTATTTGCGTCCTTGAAAAATCAACGTAATGCCGCGGACGCGAATTCGCGTCGTCGCGTGGATGGCGGCGGCACTGCGTGATGACTTTAGTAAAAATATGAGGCGTCGGCAATGAATGGGTTAATATTCCTGTTAGAGAGAAGAACATTCTATTATATATTACTGTAGTAATACGAGGGCGTACCTGGGCGTTTCTTAGTGACCCATATGTGGAGCACGGGTGTGCAAAGTAATTTGCTTGGATGTATGAGTAGATCAAAACATTGTGTACCTATATCTTTAATTGCGTTGACAGCGTCCGCCATAGCCACTAGGGGTCGCTGGTGTGAGAGGCAGTGTTGGTGTAGACACGACGACATCAATACCACTTTTGGGGTTCTTGGCGTTCAGTGTTAAAGGTACGAATTTCATATTGGGGCCATATAGATCAATTTAACCACTTCGACGCCATTGACTTGATATGAAGTCGGAACATTTCGTGCCACACACGCCACGACTTGATACCAAGTCCATGCCTAGGATGTCGTACCTAGTTATTTACAGGTAAGGTTTATTTTATTATTATTCATTACTTACAAAAGGCTTACGCATGCGACGCACTTTAATTTTTTCCACTTGACGGCAAAAAGGTCGAAACTCCTGTCGAAATTGTGCCTAGAAGGTGTCAGCCGCCATAGCTGGAGATGGGTTCAAGTCCTGCCTCGGACGCAGGAGGACGTCAGTTTTTCATAAGTATATGATATCTATTTTCAATTTATAAACCTAATCTGTCGGCAGGAAAAATGCTATCACAGTGTCCAACATAGCCAATATAGTGTTCGGTGGCATGGTAGACACGACATATTCGGCACGTTCTTAGCGTTCAAAGGGTTAAAAACAAAACTAGTCTTTCCTGTGGATGTTAACCTTTTGAACGCTTTTCGTCTCGCGTCAAAATATGACGTCGTGTACGCCATGGTATGACTTGTGAAGAACAAATATAAACCTTATCTGTCAGCAGGACTATTGCTTTGACAGCGTCGGTGGTCGGTGGCGTGGCAGGCACAACATCACGCGATCATTGTAGTGGTGCTTGGCGTTCAAAAGGTTAATATATAGCATTACATGTATTAACTGCTTCTTCTCATGTTTAGTATTGCCAAATATAAGGCTTAGGAATTCTTGGTGTTCACAATGTTCATAGAAATTACTAACCTAAATCTATATAATCATAATATCATTGAACCGTGGCAGCAGTACGTTCGCCAGATCTGGTTGCCTTTTTTAGTTTTTTAGGTATGTTGAGACTGAGAACGTGAATACTAACTATTAATTAGACTTCTCGTGTAATGTGAGTGATGTTGTAATACGTGTAATATTTATTATATTGCAAACTAAAATAAATAATGTCATTAAATGTATTTAAAATGTTTTATTAATTATGAACCATATAGTAACAAAAATATTAACCTTTTTGTCGCTTTCCCGCCAAATATGTGGTCTATGCCAACATCTCTACTCGGTAGTCGTTCTTTGTTAAGAAGCTAAAAGATTAATCCCTTATCTGTCAGCAACAATGTTGCTTTGACAGCTGCTGCCAATTTTGGCCGAGTATTTTGCGTGGTAGGTAGGCACGGCAGTGCACAATGTCACCTTTAGATGGTCGTGACGATAAACGGTTAACCTCATAATCGCCATAGGCATGCTGTACGCCACAAATTGACAGTTATATTTTTGTCATGTAGTTTGCTTGCTTTGTGGTCTTTGTCGATATATGAATCATAGGCGACCAAAAGCTTAATTTTTTTACTCCCTCTAAAAACGTAATGCTCCTATAATAGTTGCCGCAGTTGGGGAAAATAAAAAGATTTGTAGTGTGCACAATAACCTGTATTGTTGTGCTACTTACTATCAACGTAAGTAACCTAGGAAGAAAGAGACGACGAATTCCAATTATATATCTTCTTCAAGCAGGAAGAAGCTTGATTCACAAGATGACAACTCTTTGTCTTTCTATATCCCCTCTCTCCCTATCATTTGAAAATGCAAATACAATACAATAAATAAAATTAAATAAACAGAACGTCGATTAACGCAGATCATAGTAGACGCTAGATCTAGATTAGTTGTATTTTTTAATATTATCTTTCAGAAATAAGCAACCTAAAAGTATTTCTTAGCGTTAAAAAGTGACTATATGGACATAGCATTATTAACGCATGTCAAGTACACCTATTTGACGTTTACTTGGTTCATCTATTGCGTACAAGATGTCGGCATTGAAAGATATTTTTAAATAATTAGGCTTGTAATTGAGATCTTAAACCAGTTTTAGTTACAATAAATAATGCTTAGCGTTACAGATCATGATAGGGCTAATAACAATATCAGGGGTCACAAATATAAATATATTTGATCAAGAATTTTAGTTCCAGTATTCGCCGTTATGCCATTGAATTTAAATAATAAATATTATCTTCTCGGTACCCTTTCTTCACCCATTGTCATATATGCAATAGAAGCTATGGTTAAGACCTTTTAAATAAGATATGCTACAAGGATAAACAAGACTGAAAAAAAATACATTTGCTACCCAAGCTCCATCTAGAGATGAGTAGATGAATCAAAGGGTTGTTAATTAAGGCAATTATCTATCAATTAACTCTTAAAAACTCGTTTATCGCAGTCCCTGCATTCTTTGAAGGAGAAGTGTCTGTTATAAAACATAGCTTATAATAATGCCTTTACTATGTAATATATGACTACTGTATACACTTTAGCTCCGTTGTACAAGAAGCATTTGATCAGTTAAGCAAATCTTCAGATCGTTAATTCCAGCCCTGTATGCGCTTTAGCTTTGATAGTGGTATATAAGCGTAAAGCATTTTTCATATACTTTAATTTAAGACACACTTAAACTTGTTAGATAGCAAGTATTTTGTAAAACATGGGTTTATATGAGCTGACTTTTTTTTTAAATAGTTCGGCCCCTGCACGCTATCCAATGTTGGTGCCATACAAATAAATAATGCTATGATTAAGACCTTTCCAACGATATATGTCTCAACTGTATACACTCATGGTACAAAATGCCCATTCTCCTTTGTGTTTACCAATCCACCACGCTTAGCAGTTCCACGCGCTAAGGGGCGCTTCTTTTGTTGGTGTTGCAGTTTGGAAAATACCTGGGTTCCCCCAGAACAACAATTAAGAATGGATATCACGCCATTATACAAGACAAATATCAATTAGAGTATCAAGATAAACGCCGGATAGAGGAATAGACTATTAAATGAATCACTTCCTGTCCACTTCAGAGACACAAAAGGAATTACTTTGTGGGTTTGTTAATTTTACAAAGTTTGTGTTTTTCCTCTTGGACTTGAGCATAGCAAGATATTAAGAGCGGCTAACTGCGACCAACCCGCCTGCTGAGCGTGGCGACTATTGCAACTCCACCCGTGATGATTTAAGTCATAAGAAACCCAGAACCAGTCGTTTGAACGATCCAACCAACAACCAATGTTTTTTGGCTAAAATTTCAATGATACGCCCTATGGTGTCGGCTGACTAGAATAGCACCACCCTATCTACTCCCGCGGGTGTCGTAAGAACTGACAAAGGGAAAAACCTACAAACGGGCAGCAGCATCCGTCGAGTAATCTACAGCTACTGCACTCGCCAACCCGCCTATAAAGCGTGGCGACTTTGGTAACTGTATCGTCTTGGGGGGTCCTAAGATGATACAGTGGGTGAATTACGGCTAAATGATGATGATGCTATCATCAACATTACTATTAATGTTGATATTTACTAAGTACCTAAGTCAACCCATAACCCGCAGTGACATTTGGTTAGCATAACATAAACGACCTTTGAGTAAATAAACATGAAGATATACTAATAGACTAATAGATAATATTTAGTACAGTCGCGTCTAATAATATGTATGCATTTGAGTCGGGTCGCCAAAATTAAGTGGCAGTGGGCGGGGCACATTGGTAAGAACCGATGGCCGTTTGGGTGGAAAGGTTCTGGAGTGGCGACCACGAACTGGAAGACGCAGCGTAGGTAGGCCTGCCACAAGGTGGACCGACGACCTAGTTAGAGTCGCGGGATACCGCTGGAGGTGGTAGGCGCAGGATTGGTCTTCTTGGGTCGTTCTGGGGGATGCCTTTGTCCAGCAGTAGACGTCTTTCGGCTAACATGATGATGATGATGATGATTTGAGTCTGGCGCATAAGGATCCAAATCGTTAATATATTTTTGGAGCTGACCGTACTTACATCCTATATGTGTGTCGTTTTCTATGAAAGCAAACCTTTTTGTTGATGGCATGGCGCTTATGTATTTGTTAAATATGGCGGAGTACAAATCCAGTTCGGTTCGACGTAAGCGCCATCTACAACAATATTCCTTTTCTTAGTTAAAGCCATACATACATTTCAGCCGTAGGCAGTCTACTGCTGGACATAGGCCTCCCACAAATATGACTTGTATCATCTTTGGGGTAGTTGCCATAGTCGCCACGCTTGGCAGGCGGGTTGGCGACCGCAGTAGCTGTAGATTGGGTTTCGACGGACGCTGCTGCCCGTCCGTAGGATTTTTCCCTTTGCCTCTTACGACACCCGCGGGAGGAGATGGAGTGGTGCTATTCTAGTCAGCCGGCATCACACGGCATAAATGACACACATATGTGAAACCAAAAACAACACTAAAACAACAGTGTCAGGAAATTGACGTGTGTAAGACTTCAGTGACATTGTGACTTGGTGGCAAACAAGAATACGGCCCGTCTAGTGGTAAGCAGTTACCGTAGCCTACGGACGCCTACAACTCCAGAGGATTCATATGCGCGTTGACTATTTTTTAAGAACATACACTTCTTTTTTTGAAGAACTTTGTTTAGCAATTCCTATCGCGGCTGACGCCTTAACCAATTGGGCTACCCGTACACAGCGGAACCCGTCGAAATTTATCAAATATGTAGTCTTTAATCTTGTTTATTTTTAAAGATTTTTGGCACCGTTTTACCAGCTCTACGTGTTTGCACCTCCTAAGATATGAATCCCTTTCGGGATTCTGATATAGCTAGAGAGATGGTGAAACTAAGCCCGGGTTCAAATCCCGTCTGGAACGCCGGAGGTCCTCCTCACTTTTTCTTAAGTATATGTGATCTATTTCAATTTTTAATGTTCGATCGATCGATTTATTATTCGATCTATATTTAAATCGAAAAAAAAAAATTTACTCGCAGTGGGACTCGAACCCACAACCACTGGATAACTAGCCTAGTGCACTACCAATTGAGCTATACGTATATTGAGTACCGCTTCGACTTGTCAAATTAATTATTTATTTATTATTCAAAGTAAATCAAAATATTTGATGAAAAATAATTTGATTTGTCCTTAGAAACTTGTTTAGCGTTAGAGCAAAAAGTTACGTGAGTGACCTGACCCGCTGATCTACTTCTGCTGCTGACTGTACACGCGTAAGATATTTGCGAAAATTTGAAGTAAAAAAAATGTTATGTCACTTGGTGTCCCACATCTTTTACATTGCCAATTTGCCTGTGGTTCCACAAATTAGCTTTTCACAAAAGAAACTTCTACACACGCCCGCGTACGTATTATACGGGCTTTACGCTCCTCTCTAATATTTGACTTAAGAAACTAGTTAAAAGTTGGAACGAATCTGTCAAACAAGTGTTATTCAGTTGGAAATAACGTTTTATATTTAAAAAAAAAACAACAACAATTTATTTCATATTAATTGTATAGAAGCGGGTTACTCACGTTCATTGCTCGACATGCACATTCACTCCGTAACGAGCAATATTCGACTTTTAAAATGTCAGTTACCCGCTTCTGTAAACTTACAAAAACGATTATTATATTGCTTTTTATTTCAGCAAAATTAAGATTTACATTACAGCGTTATACATTTTGCTGATTTTATATACTTATATTTTAAATTTCAACTTTTACTTATAATATAAAATAAAATATTGTGCATGTACAGTCAGCAGCAGAAGTGGCTAAGCGTTTGAGGTGTTCAAAATGAGGTCAATACTCTATTGTCAAGAGAATAAGATTGCGTGTAGATCATTTTGAACACTTCAAACGCTTAGCCACTTTTGCCGCTGACTGTACGAACAAAATATTTTTAATATTTAGTAACATATCTAACAAGATATTCCTAGACCAACATTTACATGATTAAAAATGTATATTCATAATATGTAAGTACTGAAATATTCATATGAAATAAAACTAATTACGCCGCAGAAAAGGGCTATTAATATGGACAGAAACAGTATAAGTAAGAAAGGAGAATAGGCATTTGGTGCCATGACTGTATAATGTATACAGTTTAGACATATTCTTGGTTAAAGTAATGATTGAGTTTGCTTACATCTCCGTTCCACCACCGGACGTCCAGACGAGGGGAGCGGTTTCATCCTTACGTTGTGAATATTCCATTCATTCCCACGAAGCGATTCGCTTCTACCTTCCTAATGCAAACTGCTAAGGAATGGAATTCGCTCCCTTCGTCTGTGTAAGATATAATGTGGGTCTTTTAAAGGCAAGAGTGAAGAGGCTGTTACTGAACCAGCGTGCTACACCTTCAACCTCGTCGTCACTTACCATCAGGTGCGACTGAGGTCAAACGCTGGTAAGTCTTTAATAAAAAAAAACATCCAAACTCTAAAAGATAATAATTAGAACTATTTTTTTGTGTTGACATAGGTAAATTGTGATCTGCTGGATATAAGCCTCCCCCATAGCGACCCACAGTGACCGGTTTTACGCAACCCGCATCCGTCTTTACTACATCGTCGGTCTAGCTTGAGGGTTGATTTTCATCTCACTAAAAGTTTTTTTTTTTCAAGAAAAGTCGTCCTTTTTTTAAAATGAAGCCTGAACAAAGTTACCAACGCTTCGTTATTTAAAGTGAGAAAAACAAGTTAACAAAATTTAGGAGAGTAATTAGCAGATTTCCACCAGATTCAAATTTTTACGAGCGAACGTGCTTGTCCGCTTTACCCGAACCTCCCCTTTGGTACGCGAGTCACGTTTCTGTCTCTTTCACAAGTTTTCAAGAGAAACTAAACCTTTTTGAGCATGTAATTTGTGTTTGAAATTTTAGACATTTCAATTTTCTTTTAAGAATTGGCCAAAATTCGAGGATTTTTTTTAATGACATAAGGTGGCAAACGAGGGGAGTCACAAGCGCGTTTCCGACCTTTAAGGGGGTTGGAGCTCTGGGAAACTTACTCAGCATCAGCAACACAACACTACATACCTGAAAGGTAGCAGTGCTGTTATGGCTGAGGTTTTCAGTAAGGAAGAGGTACTTCCCCAGTTGGGCTTCTCCGGACTCAAGCGTGATGGTCCTTCGCTGTGCCCTACCTCTCATTGTTGGACGTAGTTTAAGGACATAGCCGGGTCCAAAAATCCGATTTAAAAATTAAATAAATAAAACAATTAATAAAATTAGAGTACATTCTTACACAAATCTACTGAGCTCCACGGTAAGCTCAATAAGGTTTGTGTTGTGGATACTCGACCAACGATATATTATATAATATACAAACACTTTCATAGATAGAAAACACCGATGACCCAGGAACAAATATCTATGCTCATCACACAAATAAATGCCCTTACTGGAATTTGAACCCCGGACCATCGATTTCAAAGGCAACCTGCCTGGCACTACCCACTACGCTCGTTTGTATACGATTAATAGTAAACATGTTTATTTAATCTCAATCTGAAGAGATCTAAGTTGTATTGAACTTGGAAAAGGTTTGCTTAAAATAGAAATACTGAAAACAGGGTAAAATTAAAAGAAGATAGAAATACTGAAAACAGGGTAAATGAATATGCTGAAATTCAAATTAAAGGAAACGTAAATTATTTTTTAGCGAATATCTTCGATAATTAAATCGAAAGAAAAATAGAAAAATTTGACTCGAAGAGGGACTCGAACCCACAACCACTGGATCACTAGCCCAGTGCACTTCCAATTGTGCTATCCGAGTACCGCTTAGACGTGTCAAATTTCTCTATCTTATCCTTCGTGGTATAATTCAATTGGAAGTGCACTGGGCTAGTGATCTAGTGGTTGTGGGTTCGAGTCCCGCTTCGAGTCAATTTTTACTATTTTTCTTTCGATTTAAATATTAAAGGAAACGTAGTTGTATAATTTAGTAAATAAATAAATAGTAAATAATTCGGGATAATCTTACACAAATCGACCTAGTCCCACGGTAAGCTCAGTAAAGCTTGTGTTATACTAGACGACGATATATATAACAGATACGATAGATACATATAAATACTTAAATACATAGAAAACACAAATGACTGAGGAACAAATATCAGCGATCATCACGAAAATAAATGCCTCGACTGGGATTTCAACCCAGGACCTTCGGCTTCATAGGCAGGGTTACTACCTACTAGGCCAGACCGGTCGTCAAAATATAAGTTAATTATTCGCGATAAGATACCGTTTTATTTATTTTATTTTAAAGTAAAATTATCGCGACAACCTAAGACAACAATTCGCTGAAAAAACCGGATTAGCTATTGAAGATTTTATACACAAAACTCTAGCGTAGCGTGATTAAAACTTATTAATCGTAAAGAAGCGGGTAACTCACGTTTTATAGGTCGAATATTGCGCGACATGTTTCACTCCATAACGAGGAGCATTATCATGAGCCGTTCGCATTGGCAGCCTGACGCAGAAAGAAGAGTTTAAACTTTTTTGTATATTTTGTTTAGTTGAGAAATTGTTTTAAAAATGGCCAATTAAAAAAAAAGTGGTTTACCAAAAACGTATACTCACGAGCTCTTTACATTCCAATAGAAAAAAAATGTCACAGAAAATTTCATACATTTTTGAATTTTTCTATATTGTTACCGCCATACAAAATATATGAAAAATGGTAATAAAGTAAGAAACAAACTTTGAGACAATTTTTTTTTCTATACTACTGGAAATCATGATTTTGAGTAGAAAAAACAAAGAAATTATGTAAAATAGCAAAATTTATAATTATTTTTTTTTTGAGAAAGGATACATTATATGGCATTTTTTTAGAAAAGGGATAAACTATTTAAGTAATTTATTCTTACCCTTAAAAATACCAAATAAGTACTTACATATAAAAATGTATACTTAAGAGACTGAGGATCCCACAGTCAAACTGTTTATTCAGTTTTGTGAGGCAATATTATAAAGAATATTGTTATTACTTTACATAATAAAATAAATAAATAATTACAACTGCCGACTAATTATAATTATTTAAACATAAACTTGAAGTACCATTAAAAAAATCCTACTAACATACCCAAGCGGCCGCTTAATACAAAACTTGAGTCGTAAATACAATTTTAAAGTCCAACTTCCATAAGCACACACATTAAACCGCGTACAAACTTGCCACCTACCGTATATGAGTTTCGCACGTGGATATACGGACACGGGTAACACGGATTCGGAGACGTCCGTACGCCGGGACGACCTCGGCGCGACTGAGCGCCTGGCAGTCGAATACTGGTATAAATGAGTACACTTTACCGCTAATGTATTTTCATCACACTTGCTCGTCAATGGCGTTGTTACTTGCGAGAGTACAGAGCAGTTATAGCCGATTTAGCTCACACGGGCTGTTAAGTTTAGTTTTAAAAATATATAGAACTCATACTTCACTTCGGACTGAGGATGTTTCCAAACAGCCAAGGTGTATTTCATATCTTCAAAAGTTTGCTACAACCAACTTTTAATATGTATAAAACATATCTTTATATTCTTTATTTATTTGACTGCAATTTAATGTTTAGTATTTATTAAAAATAATTGTTTTATATTTGATTTTGATAATGGATACTATTTGGCAGGATGATCTGTCAAATTCGAAAACAAAACGCAGTTGTTAACATTATCTGTGGAAAAGTTTGAAAAAAGTTGACATTGTTGACAATCTTTTTTAGTGGATGAGGTCTGATTGTAGTTTTCAAAGTGTGTTTTGATTTTAAGCCTACATAAGTACTAACTAATATTTTACCAACGAATTAATTTTATTTCCTCGCAAATGTGATGAAAAACATTGTGTGTACCACGGGTGGTAAGTGAATAACAAACTTGAGTCATTAAAAGCCCTCCGACTTCGTCGTCGGGCTTCTAATAGACTCGCGTTTACTATACCTTACTTACCATCCTCGTTGCACAATGTACTATTATTATGTTACCGGCTATCAGTAGCAATGCAATGATAAGTTTAGAAATTTACGAAATTTGTTTTTTTTTTTAATATTAAGCAGAAACATCTGCTAGCATATCATCGATATTTTAAATCGAACGAACGCGTCACCCGTAATGGCGTATACAGTCAGCGTCATATAGTTGGTAGCATCCAAAGTACTCATAAAGTTCTGTACACCATAGAATTTGTATGGTGTACCGAACTATTTGACTGCTACAAACTATATGACGCTGACTGTACCAGGAAGGATAAAATAGAAAAAATTGACAAGTCTAAGCGGTACTCGTATAGCACAATTGGTAGTGCACTGGGCTAGTGATCCAGTGGTTGCGGGTTCGAGTCCCGTTGCGAGTATTTTTTTTCTATTTAAATATTTACGAAATCTGCTCGGAAAGAACTTATTCATCATCATCATGTTATAATTTTAGGATTTACCTTTAATTAAATATATATGTAGCTCATTTTTCACCAATTTATATGAAATGTAGTTGTTTTGACTATCTTTGTCCAGCCGTCTCTGACAGTTGTCAAGATGACTAATTATAAGCGAAAACGCTGGTCCGCCATTTTAGCTTAAAATACAGGCATTTGTTTCTCGGCGGGAAAAAGTGACAGCTTTGTTTTTTTTTATGTACAAGTGTGGTTAACTAAATTTGATTTGTCAAACTAGTAGAACTGTTTTTAGCCAAGTTAAGGATCAAGGACGGTTCCATCTGCGAATGCGGACTTGATGAAGGAAAGGTAGACCACACCGCAACGACCACAACGGTAGACCAGGCATATGATTCACAATATTTTTAGACGTAAATCGTCCACTGCTGGACATAGGCCTCCCCCAAACATGACTTGTATCATTGGGGGGAAGTTGTCATAGTCGCCACGCTTGGCAGGCGGGTTGGCGACTGCAGTAGCTGCAGATTAGCGTTCGATAGACGCATGACATGGGGTGGTGTTATTCTAGTCCGCCTGCACCCATGGCGCAATTAACAAATAATGTAATACCAAATATTTGTTTATTTATTATCTTATTATTCATAAATAATATATTCATTTCAGCTGCAAGTCTTCCACTATAGTACAAAGGCCTCCCCAGATATGTTTTGTATAAAAAAATAATGAGACAAGCCCAATGATATACGTTGATATGAGTTGCAAAATATTTTCGAAAATACTAGAAAGTTTTCAGAAATTTTCAAAATGTTTCTAGTATTTTTGAGACTGTGGCATCAATAATGTATTAGCGGTAATCGGATCCAGAAACTTATAAAATATTAAACACAATCAAATGAGTAATTAGTACAGGACATGACTCACAAAATTGTTAAACATATTTAAGTGAAATTCAATAATTAAATTATTATAATTACTACAAGTACTTAACTACTTACTTTTGACGATAGGTTTGGTCAAGTTGGTTTTTGGTTTATACCCTGCCAATGCTGGTTCAAATCCCGGTGAGGGCATTTATTTGTGTGATAAGCACAGATATTTGTTCCTGAGTCATGGGTGTATATTGTGTATTTAAGTATTTGTATATTATATATATCGTTAGCTGTGTACCCACAACACAAGCCTTCTTGAGCTTACCGTGGGGCTCAGTTAATTTGTCTAAGATTGTCCTCTAATATTTATTAATTAATTATTCACTACATTAAATGTAATAAAGGCCCTTGAGGCATTGTACCAAGGATGCTGGCGGCATTTCCTAATTGTATCGCAATGCTGATACGTTGTGCGAGGAAGCCGCCAGCTCTTCGACCACCAGTTATATCAACTAGTCGCTTCACGATTTCTGTAAAAAGTTAAGTTCCTTTCTATGAAATCTAAGCAAAATTTTAAAATACACCATATAATTTTTAACAATAAACTAAACACATATCATACTAAAATGGATGATACACTTCAAAAACTTTCTTTGCAAACGGGTATGAAAAGCCGTTTTTCAAAACTTCAACTGACATTAAAAACTAAACTTTTTAAATAAAACTCGCTCACTACGGCCAGAGATATATACGAATATTATCTAGTTTCAAACACAAAACTATTGTGTGACTTCATCTTTTTAGGCGTAAATTGTCCACGGCAGGACATAGCCCAAATATGTTTTATATTGTATTGTTTGATTGTATTTTTTTTATGATATAGGAGGCAAACGAGCAGACGGATTGCCTGATGGTAAGCAACTACCGCCGCCCATGGACACTCGCAACACCAGACGAGTCACAAGTACGTTGCCGGCTTTAAGATCCCTATACGCTCTTTTCTTGAAGGTTTGGATGTCATATCAGTCCGGAAATACTGCACACGACAATTTATTCCAGACTTTTGCTGTGCGAGGCAGGAAGTTTCTAGAAAAACGCACAGTTGAGGACTGCCATATATTTACTCGACATTACGCTATTATATATTTTTGTTAAATAAGCTATGACTCTTGTAGTTGTCTGAAATAAAAGTCTTTTTTTTTAAATAATGATACAAGTAATATTTCTGGGAGGCCTAGAAGTGGACGTCTTAGGACTTAATTCAGTAGGCTATACTCGTATAAGTGTTTTAGGCGTGAAAATAGGTAACAACCAAACCATTACAACACGACACATTTTTCCCATTAAATTAATTTACATACCCGGGATGTACGTACAACAACGAGAGGTAGGGCACAGCGAAATACCATCACGCTTGAGTCTGGAGAAGCCCAACTGGGGAAGTACCTCCTCATTACAGAAGACCACAGCCATAATAGCACTGCTACCTTTCAGGTATGTAGTTGTAGTATTCTGTTCCTGAAGGTTCCCAGAGCTCCCATCCCCTTAAAGCTGGCAACGCGCTTGTGACTCCTATGGTGTTGGCAATTGCTTACCATCAGGCAATCCGTCTGCTCGTTTGCCACCTTTGTCATAAAAAAAAATCATTTTATAAACCAATGTTTTTTCAGTAAACATAATTTCTACTCACGCCTGGTATGAAGTGTTTTAACCTCTTCGTCGTAGCATGACAGAAATAAAAATAAAAAGTCGTAGACGTTAGAGTGTCATGCTACGAGAAAACGTTGGCAAACAAGCACTTAAAGCTGCTACGCTTTTCGTAGTACTTCGCCTACGATATTTTTCTCACTGCGAGACAAGCATCTAAGGATGTTCACAAGCAAATATTGTTTATATAATTATGAGTTTTTTAGCTACAATTGCATTAGTTATAAATGTGACCAGGCCTGGTGTCCGAGACAGGATTTGAACCCATACCTTTCGCAATTGCGATTGGTGCCGTGGCCAACCACCCGGTGGCACCCGTCGAAATTTCTTAAGTATATGCTAAATAAAAAAGTATATAAAAAAAGGTTTTTAGGCTTTTTAGGCACCGTTGGCCATACACTAAAGGTGCTTACACCTACTAGAAATTACTTACAGATTCTGATATGTGGTAGTCTACATGGAAAAGTACCTTATGGCGCTTGGCGCTTACGTTGCAAAGTGTCACATTAGTATTGAAGCGTAAGCGCCAAGCACCATAAGGTACCTTTCCCGTGGACTACCGCATTGAATGAGAGAAATGTTACAAAAACTAACTATATTCGGGGTCGATAGAAAATGAGAATTAGGTAAACAAATATGGCCGACTGACATTGAATTTCTAAGCACCATAACATCTTGACACCATGACGAAATATTCTTATAGAAGTTCGTTTGCACTGATTATTTAGGTTATGGTTGCATATTTGAATTAAACGAGTGAGTAACAAATGTATGTGTATACAATGAAATTGAAAACATGGTTGTTGTTTATAATTGCGTAATTCCAAAGCTAACATATTATATTAGATATATCGATGAAAATAAAAATTTCGTAAAATCGAAAAATAAAACGGATATTTTGGTCCATAAATTGAATTTGAAACTCAATGTAATAACCAAACCCAAATGAAAAAATATATATCTGGGTCATTTGCAATAATAAAATATTACCCCATTTATTGCATAGTAGAAAATCCTATTTATTCTCGACAAGGTCTCAGCCAAAATCACTCCACGTTTCGACCCATCTAAGTTGTACTGTCAAGCTAAAATATATCAATACGAACAACGTGTCAAAACATGTATACATGCGCCTTACGTCTCAGTGTTAGGATGCATATATACATATATTGATACGTTAGTCGTGTACATATTTATGACCTGGTGTACGCACGTGAGCCAATATGCGTGTTGTGCCTCCGTCGAACATTACCCGTACGTGCTTTATTACCGTTCCAGGCTCCCTTACTGCGTTATGCGGTACTAATAATATTATCAATGAATTGGTCTATGCATGGAAACATTAATGGTAGCTGAGGCAATCAGTATCCAATAGGCAGCCTTAGTAGTCAAATATTTACTGCCTAATAGCTTAGTAGGCAGACTACTACTGAGTAGGAAATCTCGGGATATAATCTTGACCATTGCACCTACTTACCTATGTTTATTGCGAATATTCTAGGTTCTAGTATAATTTTTACAGTGTATAAATGTATTTGGTTCATATGCAAAACCAAAATCTTAATTTATATTGACATATTTACTACTTTTTTATTGACATATTTACCACTTTTTCATTGACATTTTTAATATGATCTATTGAGTTAATTACTATAGGTTCCAACTTAGTTTTAAGAATCTCTTTTTTTGTGTCCTGTTAATATTAGCCTAAAACTAAGTTTAAAAATTTGCACGCTTGCATGCAAGCTAAACACACTGGACTGATTTTCTATACAGTAACACCTGTATGATTCATTTACTGTGTTTATGCAAATAAATTCTTTGAATCTTTGAAAAAAAAAACCTTTTCTGAGTATTTAAGTGTTAGCTAGTTGCTTAGCCTTGTCGGTGGGCAGTCCCAGGATTAAATCTTGGGCAGGGCATATTTTATTTGTGTGTTAATTCCAAATACTTTTACCCTCGTTATGGTGGTCTTTATGTATTTAAGTAATTATACATATTTAGATACATATGAATACTTACTATTGGTATAAGTTTTGGCCTATCGTCTAGTATCTACAACACAAGCCTTAATGAATTACTGTAAGACTAGGTCCATTTGTGAACCGTCAAGGTAAAAGATATCGACAAAGAAAAACTTCTAAAAGTATGTACACATGTGCTTTAATACTGAGCAAAGCATTGCATGGCACACATATTTTGGCACTTTGTCCGCATATATATATATATCTAACCTTGACTGTAATGTCCAAAAAATGTTTATTTATTCGATATTTCGTTTCGCAATTCGCCAGCAATAAGTAAACCGAACTTCGTATGTTCAGGGGTTTCTATTCGTGTACATTGGCTTGTGAAAACTTTATGTTAACAAAATTATCCTTTAACTCTCTACCAAATTTTTCTAAACTTTCCCTTTTTATAAAATGTTGTTGAAGGCCAAACTAAATTAAACGTCATGGTAACCATGCTCACCTGATGTCTATGAACGCTGCTAAAAGTTTCATAACGACCGTTTCAGTTGTTTTATTTTATAAAGTTATCCAGTTTAAAAAATCTCGTAACCATAAAATGCTTCCAAAAACTAACATGTTTACAATCTACTCTCCTGCTTATCCTATCGGCATAAAATCAATAAGATTACATGCTTACCTACCAAATCCGGAACACATTAAATTTTCCAATCAAACTAGGGATATCGAATACTTTTGGAAAGGGTTCGTTAGCGCCGGCCGTACGCGGGTTTAAAAATAAGCGGTTTTGGCTGGTCGCGTTGCTGTTCCTTACGACGCAAAAGCAAGAAGCTCGCATAATGACCAGTGTAACTTGATACGCAACTACGTGAAAAGTGTTAGATATAGGTAAAACTTAACTGAAAGACCATGTCTATGTAGCTGTGTAGAGTTTATAATATGGAACTTACGTCAAAATTTGAATATAGAACGCCGATATGCGTGTACACAGAATATGTTACTACCACATAGGCCAGGTGATTTAGCTAAGCTTTTCACCCATACATGTAGATGTAAAAACGAACGGCCGGACTCAGGTGGGCTGTCGATCGCTTGTTGCAGTCATCAGTTGCCGTGTGATGCCGGCTGACTAGAATAGCACCACCCAATCTCCTCCCGCGGATGTCGGAAGAGGCGGCACAGGAAAAAATCCTACGGGCGGGCAGCAGCCGGACAACTAATGCGGTCGCCAACCCGCCTGCCAAGCGTGGTGACTATGGCAACTACCCCCAAGATGATACAAGTCAATATTTGTGGGAGGCCTATGTCCGGGAGTGAACTGCATACGGCTGAAATGTATGTATGTATAAGTAGCCCAGATAGGGTAATGATGCATTTATTTCGTTCCTGCAATAATACACAAAATCAAAAACAGCAATGGGAAACAATAAAGCAACTCAGATAATTAGTTGTTAATAAAAGGAAAGCACAAAAAAAAATCCACAAATAAGATAGACTGACGACTTTTCAAAGGTTGCCTGAAAATACCGCTGGATGCGGAAAGCGCAGGATCGTTCATCTTGGGTCGTTCTGGGGGAGATCTATGTTCAGCAGTGGACGTATTTTGGCTGACATGATGATGATGATGATGATATCTGATGACTGGATGCAGGTCGCTTCTAATTGATGCCTAAGGAGTTTCAGGGGTAGGCTCAACAGTGGACTTCTTATGGATGAAAGGATGATGATTTTTGAATATGTGCGTTGCAGAACAGAGGGGTTCACAGTTCAGCTATAAGCTTTACCTTTTCGAGCAAAGCACTGGTACTCTACCGAAACCCAGATGTTGGTACTTTCACGAAGAACTATATAGAAAAGGTTGTTCAACTAGAATTTATCCCGTTGCCATAAAATACCGGGTATGGTCCTTAAACTGCCATCAGAAACTGACGGGCAGCAGCTCTTAAGAGCGGTGGACATTGCCAAGCTTGCCAAGCGTGGCTATCACGGCATTGATTCCTCGGGGGATCCTTGTGGTGGTCTAAGGGGAAGGTCTGTATCCAGCAGTGAATGTCTAAACCGTACCTACTTCTAACGAGTACTTACAGTTAAAGCCTTTTTGAAATTACTTTTGGGATTTGGTTGATTTGTATGAGATTCAAAAACATTTATTAAATTCATTCGTCAAATATTATTAATGTAAACCTTAATATAAAAAATATAATATCTCATTATTTAAGGCCTAGAACAATTCGCTAGTCATTGGCCACTCTCCAATAACTGGCCATAGTATACCTAAAATGAGCTCAGCGGCACTACCGCGATACACGATATTCGTAAATTTCGGACGATTGTCTCTGTCACTCTTATGATGCTTTAATTGAAGTAAAAGAGAAAAATGCTCGAAATATATGAACTTCGATGTTCGCGGTAACGGGCCTGTTTAAAGGTTATCCGAATTCGTTTTTGTTTTTGTTGAGTTATTGGAGGGTGGCCAGTAACTGGCTCGTTCTTTTTAAAGTAAACTGTGATTTATCACGTCACCAGAATCAGTTTTTAGTATAAGGTGGCATGTTATTTAAGTATAGCTAATTATTGGCAATTTAACCTATCAACTTAGCAGTTTAAAGTTTATGATTTCGCCCATCTTTGCTAAGCGTTAGCAATATATCTCAAAGCTGATTCGAGTCCCGTGTAATATGGACTCAGTTTCCTGTATTTTTTTAAACTCCAACGGTGGCAATCAAGCATTCGGCCAGCTTGAGCATTCTATGGACTCCAGAGGATTCACAAGCGCCTTGCCTACCTCTTAACACGTTCACTGCGATAGGGGGCCTATTGACCCCTCACAAAGTATGGTTAACTGCGATGTTAACTAATTGCCGCAGCGAAGGTGTTAAGGCGCTGAGGTCTCTGACCTTACTTCACTATACTTAACCTACACATACTTTAAAAAAATGCCTCATTACATATACAATATACTAGCTTTTCCTCGTGACTTCGTCTGTCAGCCATGGCGGTCCGTCCGTAAAGTACAATAGCAGGATAAAAATATCCTAATGTTTTTTCTCGTAACTCAAACTCTCTCCATCCATACCAAATAAATATAATAAATAATAAATAAATATTGCGGGACAATCTTACACAAATCGACCTAGTCCTACGGTAAGCTCCGTAAGGCTTGTGTTGTAGGTATTAGACGACGATATATATAATAGATAGATACATATAAATACTTAAATACATAGAAAACTCCCATGACTCAGGAACAAATATCTGTGTTCATCACACAAATAAATGCCCCGACTGGGAATCGAACCCAAGACCATCGGCTTCAGAGGCAGGGTCACTACCCACTAGGCCAGACCGGTCGTCAAATCGTCGATCGTCATGTTATCCCAATACGGTTTAAGCGTGAAGAGGTAACAGACAGACAGAGAGAGTTACTTTCGCATTTATAATATTAATAAAGTATGGATTTATGAACAATGTCACTATGCGTCACTTTATTAAACTTGAAGACATATGTCATAAGCTAGAGTCATAAAAAGAAATTGTGTTTGATTGAAGATTTGCAATAACTTACTAGCTTGGAGACGATATTAGAATTGCAAAACGAATGAGCCCAGACTCAAAGAAAGTATAATTCTTGAGTTAAAACACGCGTACGCTCGAGAAGTATAGAACACACGCAATGCGACTTATTTAAAAACACATTCAAGATGGCTACCATATATACAAACCATGTATAGAAATATACCATAGCTGGCCTACTTAATTTACTTGGTTTTGATGTTGCTGTTTAATAAGCGGTGGAGGGTAGGTAACAAATGTTTATATTGTATGTTTAGTGATAATGCACTTAGCATTATTATATTGCACAGGTATGATTGCTGTCAGTCTTTGATGCTTGCAATCGGATAGCAGCAATTTATCGCTTGCACTTGACCATGTAATGCAGTATCAGTAAATTACCAAGTAGGTAACACTGGTAACTGTTGGACATAGGCCTCCCGCAAATATGACTTGTATCACTTTGACTTGCCAAAGTCGCCACGCTTGGCAGGCCGGTTAGCAACTGCAGTAGCGGTTTCGACGAAAGATGCTGTCTAACCTGGTTTTTTCCCTCTTACGACACCCACACGAGGAGATGGAGTTGTACTATTGCTCAGCCGACACCACACTGCACACTCAGCTGGGTATATTATTACCATGAGTACCATGACAAGTCTATGTCTACAAAGTCTATGGTCGGAGATTTATCATGTGTAATGGAACTTCATTACAATACGTCTTATTGCTGCGCTGCTCAGACGAACATTTTGGACACACTGTCGGCTCGGTTTTCTATTTAGTTGGGTTTCGGAGGACGCTGATCGGTTTTTTCTCTTTGTCGCCTCTTACGATACTGCGGGGTAGTGCTATCCTAGTGAGCCGGCATCACACGGCATAGATATGTAGTAAACACAAAATATGTATATCGTTTTTACATGCATTATTTCTATGGTTTTAAGAGTGACTCCAAGGGACTGTAACTGGCAACAAGTGACGTAAAACAGTTTATTGAGCGTTATTAATGAGAAATGTTCTATATTATTATTAATTACCGGAAGGTGCAGCGTAGGAAGACCCCCACAAGATGGACCTACGACATGGTAAAGATCGTGGGAATCCAGTAGATGCAGGTGGCGTAAAACCGGTCACTGTGCACATATGTCCAGCAGTGGACGTCCTTCGACTGATGTGATGATTATGTAATGTTTCCAAGCCGTATGTCAGACAATGACACTTTGATAGGCTGTCGCTAGTCTGGAAAATACAGCGTACGTGCCTCCACCACGTCGCACGATTAACTCAATGTACAGAATACCATCCCAAATCTGCAACGAAAACAGCTTAAACGCCTTCAAAACACACACAACATACGCCCTTCTTCAGCCGCTGCTGAATTGTAAAAAGGCAGTAAGTCATTTGTACACAAATGTTATTTCAGCGCTTCTTGAATTATGATTAAGTTGTCAGTGTTAATGGCGTCATTCCGGGTGAAGTCTATTTATATTTTGGTGGTTTGTCGTTTGTTTAAGATACAATGCTAATTTATTACGAGCTCTGAGACAGTTAGATGACGTCAGTAAATGTTGCGGGGAAGTAATTATAACTCGGCGTTTTGATACAGGCAGTAGCTAAAGTTGGTAAGCAGGCGAGATGTTCAAATTGACACTCGACTTTAATACTATGAGAATAAAAGCGAATACCAACATCATTAAACACCTGGTCAGTTTTGCTAAGCTGGCCAGGTGTTTAGGAAGATGCTGGCACCTTCACCTTCTGTTCGTTCTTCAGCTGCAAATAAATAATAAATAAATATTTCGGGACAATCTGACACAAATCGACCTAGTACGGTAAGTTTAGTAAGGCTTGTGTTGTAGGCACTAGACGTCGATATATATAATAAATACATATAATGATAGATAAATGCCCTGACTGGGATTCAAACTCAGGACCATCGTCTTGATAGGCAGAGTCACTAACCACTATGCTAGACCGGTCGTCAGAAATATTTTTTTAAATTGTCTCTCTAGCGAACAGCTTTTATTATCCATCTCCTGCAAATAATGAAGGCGGGTTCAGAAAAACTGTTTTCTCATAAATGAACGGACAGACATTGTTGTGGAGACTTACTTTTCTCTCCGGTTCCCGTCCGACCTTAATTCCTCGTTTTGTTACATTTTTCTTTGAATTTATTTGAAACATTATTGAAAATAACGTAATTGTGACCCGGGTATGTCCTCAAACTACGTCCAAGACCACCGGGGGATGGGCAACAGCATCCCTAAAGTGCGGTGGAAGCACTGCGATCGCCAACCCGCATGCCAAGCGTGGCGATTATGGCATATACCCCCCCATATGATATCGGTCTTCTTGGGTCGTTCTGGGGGAACATAGAAAACCACCCATGACTCAGGAACATAAATATATGCTCATCACACAAAAAATGCCCCGACTGGGAGCCGAACCTAGGACCATCGGCTTCATAGGCATGGTCACTACCCACTAGGCCTGATCGGTCGTCAATTTTTATAAGAATGTCATGTAATGTTAATTATTATTTATCCTGGGATTAGTTGCCAAGCGGATCCCAAGCTCCATGAGCCAACGCAAATTGAGGATACGGGAAAAATGATACAAATGTACTTGTTGATCCAAACGCAACATCCGTTTATATATCAATATTAAAGATATCCCCGAAGGAAGAAAATGTAATAATCTTGCGCGTATAGACACAGATCTAATAAGGAATTTATTTATTCAAGAACCGTGAAACGTTGCACAAACATACGAGTGTTCTGTTAAGTTAGAACCCATTTATACTTAAGAGGTTCTTATTGTCAGCTATGAAGGCCCACTGGTTTTTTTTTTATGACAAAGGTGGCAAACGAGCAGACGGATTACCTGATGGTAAGCAATTACCGTCGCCCATGGGCACTCGCAACACCAAGGGAGTCACAAGCGCGGAAGCGCGCAAGTCTTCTGTAAGGAGGAGGTACTTCCCCAGTTGGGCTGCCCCAGATTCAAGCGTGATGGTACTTCGCTGTGCCCTACCTCTCATTGTCGGACGTAGTTTAAGGACATACCCGGGTCCGGGGGTAGGATACGTGTCGTTCCAATAGACCACCACAAGGAGTATCAATGTGATTTCAATGGTATACTACCACGTTTGGCGGTCGGGTTACCGATCACAGTTAGGTTAGGTAAGCACCACGACTGCCCAGCAGACAGTTTCTAGTCACAGTTTAAGGACAATACGGGCTAGAGAGTTCAGAACTTGGTCATCATCATCAGCTTGCTAGCGTTGTCTCGGTTATTTGCTACGGCTCATGGAGCCTGGAATCTTTTAGCGCTTGGGCTTGGCAATTAATAACAGAATTTGAAAAAACTAAAAAAAAAAATATTACAAGACATTCTGACACAAATTGGCTGACCCCACGGTAAATTCAAGAAGGCTTGTGTTGTGGGTACCCAGCCAACGATATAGATACGTATGAATGCTTAAATACGTATAAAATACCCATGACTCGGGAATAAATATGTGTGGTCATCACACAAATAAATTCCCCGACTGGGAATCGAACCTAAGAGCATCGGCTTCATAGGCAGTGTCATTAACCACTAGGCCAAACCTGTCATCCAAATAACGTAACTGGTTACTAAAGCGACTGCCATCTGACCTTTCAACCCTGAGGGTAAATTAGGCCTTATTGGGATTAGTCCGGTTTGAACTTTTCCTTCACGAAAAAGCAAGTGGTATCAAATGATATTTTGTACATAAGTTTCGAAAAACTCATTAGTACAAGTCGGGGTGTGCATTGCAAGTCGCACTCTCTTACTCCTCTCAGTACTTCAGAGTTCATAACTCAGGAACATTTTAAATTTTGAATTCTATTGGTTTCATACGGGACCCTGGTCTGTTTGATGCAATTATCTTTTGCGTTGAGAAAGCCCGGTCGCTTCGTATCCTAGAATTAGTTAAGAAAAAAGTGCGACACATTTTAAGCGAATACGTTGATTTCTACAATGTTTTTTTTATAAATTATAAATTGTTGACTTACTGTTTGCTAGGCAATTAATTCCAGGATTTAGTGTAGGCCCTAGTTTTACGAAAGCGACTGCCATCTGACCTTCCAACCACAATGTTAGCCTTCAAAGCAAGTCAAAATTTCATGAATAATAATTTGATTTGTTCTTAGATGTTTTTTTATACTTTAATGAACTTTGTCACATTTAACCATTTATAGGGCAAGTTCAAAATTACAATGTAAAAATGACCACCCAACAACATAGTCTTTTTGTATTTTTTTCATAACAAGAATGATTAGGACAATCGAGGCTTGAACGCACGACCACAGTGACTTTTGGGCGTTATAGGGTTAAATTGAACAAAAAAAATGGTTGTGCGGCTAATATAGATACATCAGCTTTATACTTCGATATGTTATATTGGAGATCTTTGGACATTATTTGGACAAGTGTCAAACACAAGCATTCGTTCCGTGTCTGAGGCGTTTTGAACACTCTACTTTCATATAATTTAGATCGAAACAAACAGTTTTCGCAAGAACATGTATTCCAATGTTCACGGAAATAATTTCCAGTAAACAATATAAGTTTTCTGATTAAATATATTGTACACACAGATAGTGGTGAGGTTTCGTAGAATTAATTTATTCATTTCATTTAATTACAGTATATGAAGTTCCCTCCTTCGTAAAAATACACGAGTTTCTTTAGTTTGAAACGTTTGAATAAAAGTTATACCTTCATTTTTTTTAATGCAGTTGCTGCAACTACAGGCCTTGTACCGCGAATAAAGAAGTTAGTATATTTCAATCATCTTTCTCTTTTACTTAAATTAAGGCGTCATGAGTGTGACAGAAACGTCCGAAATTTATGAATTAGTTAAATGAGTGACCGTACTACAATTGCAATGTTTATTTTTTATCATTTATAATTTCTTCCGTATGTCGCCCACTTCTGTACCCTTACCATGAGTTGTGACATTGAGGTTTTCAATAACGAGTATCGAGTTTACTATCTATGCATCTCGCTTGTACTGTTTTAGTGCGAATATAGTAAACTCGATACTCGTTATCGAAAACCTCAAAATCACAACTCATGGTAAGGGTACTGAACAAAGCCGTCCATAATGACTTTCCGCAGGAGGTCGCAAGTTCAAACCCCGGCTCGTACCAATGAGTTTTTCGGAACTTACGTACGAAATATCATTTGATATATACTAGTCGGGTTTCGGCGAAGGCATACATCGTGAGGAAACGGGACTCATCGTAATTAGACCTAGTTTACCCAGATTGGAAGGTCAGATGGCAGTCGCTTTCCTTAAAACTTACTTAAGAATTACTTAAAAAAGTCTTTGATGTCTAAGGGCTATTACAGAGTAGAGGATTATTTGACAGACAAACATGCATGGCCCAAACCAGGAACTAACTAAACCGCCTAGCAATTCATTCAACAATAATATGTACTGCTAGACCATGTAAATGACACAGTTCAGGTAAGAAAGCATATTAAAGTATGTGTATTTTGTGAAGTCGAATTTGTTTATACATTATTATTTTTACTTTTATATTTTAGTACTTTCAGTTACATCTGGTAATAAACTGTTTGATATGTTTTCTAATCGGACTACGCATAATTATAAGAACTTTAAGATTTGATGTATCACTGTATTGAAAAAATAAGTCCCGCCGTAGTTTCTTGCCGGTATCTTCTCGGGTTCGAACCGGTGTAGTTTTTTTTTTCTTTGACGTTCATAAGTGCATGTAATGTGCCTAAATTGAAAAATAAAGATCTTTTATCTTTTTAAACCAGTGCCTTCGCTAAATCCTGGGATTAATTGCCAAGTGGACTCCCCAGTGGACAGGACCCCTCCCATAAGCCGTGGCAAATGCCGGGACAACGTGAAGAGATAAAGGTTTCGTAGTTATGTATATACATGTGTATATACCAGTAGTGTTCAAAGTTTTACCTACAAATTAGGTGTGACATAAAACTTTATAGAAGCCATGCCATAATGCAACATTGCATCAAAGCCAATCCAAATAAAACCTAACCACCTCGCCGTAAATATCAAATCGGATCACTAAGGAAACCACTCACAAAGAAAATTATGAGATGACATACTACTTTGTTCCCGTGCATGGGATTTAGATCGATACCTTTTATTTACTATCCGATATAACCTGACCTCTTCTCTCTGCATTTGAAATATCTAAAACAGCAAAGCATCAAGCGTTAAAACTGTCGCAATCAATTTTAAACTTTACTACGTTTTGTTATGGTTGGAAGTTGTTTAGCTGCATATATTGTTTAAGTTCTTTCGTTGTAGATATAGGGCTGTAAATAGAGATGGGTAATGATACGGGTCTGGTTATAATGGTTGTGTGGAAGCCAGATTTTCTTTTCAAGGGCCAGTAGATTGGGTACGAAATGTCGGGAACCAGGTTTGACACTCAACTGATATCACACCCTTACTTTTAAAGCTTGGGACTAAAACGAAGGTTTTTACAAAATTTGCATAGACTTCGCTAGAATATTTTAATTTAATAGCCGATTTATTCTCGGAGCATACATTATGTGTAACGTTTTTATTGTACGACCGTTACTTTGTGGAAGTCCATACAATAATAACATTGATTTAGTGTACCTCTTACATATCTTTAAATTGGCGAAAGGGCCTCTGCGCGTTGGCTCGATCCGGCTCCGCGTACGCCTCTCAAATGTCCGGAACACCATTGTTCCATGTAAGACATTGAATTATTAGTCCGTTGTTTAATATAAATAAATAATTATTAATAAATAAATATTTCGGGACAATCTTACACAAATCGACCTAGTCCTACGGTAAGCTCAGTAAGGCTTGTGTTGTAGGTATACTAAACGACCGACGATATATATAATAGATAGATACATATAATTACTTAAATACATAGAAAACACCCATGACTCAGGAATAAATAGCTGTGCTCATCACACAAATAAATGCCCTGACTGGGAATCGAACCCAGGAGCATCGACTTCACAGGCAGGGTCACTATCCACTAGGCCAAACCGATCGTAATATCAGCCTCAAATGTTTAGTGACAACCAAAGTGGTCAAATATATCGATACAGATCTTTATATATAGCAGTAACACATCCTGTGTTAGGATATATTTGACCATACTGCCTGTAACGAGCTATATGATGCTGACTGTACTAGTGGATTAGTACAGTTGCCATCAGATATATCGGAGCGGCCAAGGCAGCAGCGCTAACGCGAAAAACGATATTCGTAAATTTCGGACGATCGTCTCTGTTACTCTAATGAAGCCTTAATGGGAGAAAAATAGAAAGATGCTCGAAATATCCGAACTTCGATGTTCGCGGTATCGCGCCTGAATCTGTACTACCCATCTATGTAAAATAGTTTCTTTAATTTTGAACTTTCATTCACTACCGATAAAGATGAAAATTACATGTCACATATAATTAGGTTGTACAGTAAAAGGTTGAAAAAAGTCTATCTGCGGACTTACTGCGCAATGACAGTTCAAATAATTTATCAGTTGAGGCTAATAGAGGTTGATGGACAGACAGACCGCCAGACAATACTAATTGAGCATATTAAATTTTTACACTTCAGACTGCTAAATCTCTACCCATTTTTAAAAATCTTCTGAAATCATATTAATATATTACCTATCGTTGACTTAACTTGCCTTTATTAATGACTGTATATTATGTAATTATGTATATATTAATATATTGTTTAGATTTAATACTACTATATACGTATGTATAACGGCACTACCCATTTAAAGTTAACTTTTAATTTTACTGCTACCCAAAAGTTGTCTGGAAGATTGCTTTTTAGCGATAAGACCGCCTGTTGTTAACTTGTTGTTTTTATTTTCGTTTTCTGTGTATGTCTTTGCAACTATGGTGCACAAGAAAGTATATTTACTTACTTACTGCTTCTGTAAGTTTTTTATATTTTATCGTACCTAATAGGAATAAATCAGATTATCTTATTGAATATTTTCATTCGCGTTTATAAAATAAAACCTTTTTTTTTTATGACATAGGCGGCAAACGAGCAGACGGATTGCCTGATGGTAAGCAATTACCGTCGCCCATGGGCACCCGCGACACCAGAGGATTCACAAGCGCGTTGCCGGCATTTAAGGGGGTTGGAGCTCTGGGAACCTTACTCACCATCAGGAACACAACACTACACACCTGAAAGATAGCAGTGCTATTATGGCTGCGGTCTTCTGTAAGGAGGAGGTACTTCCCCAGTTGGGCTGCTCCAGATTCAAGCGCGATGGTCATCGCTGTGCCCTACCTCTCATTGTTGGACGTAGTTTAAGGACATACCCGGGTCCAAACCTTTATAAATCACAAAAGGCGTTTTTATTACTTTTCTAAGTGTTTTGAATAGGACGTGCAAGCACAAACTACATGCCCTTAGTATGTGGTCAACATCGTCAAAGGACCCCGCAGCATTATAGGGAAAAAGTGGTTTCAGTCAAATCTCACGAAATTTTAGTATGATATAGATTCGAGGCTGCTGAATATTTTTTTAAAAGGGCACAACGGAAAGAATACTTAATTGGAAATGAATATTTTCAACTTCTGCTATTTGTGGGTTCGTTTGAGGATGAAAATAATAGCACACAAAAGCTAGTCACTATTTTTAACCGAAACGTAATAAAATCAATTCTTCATTGCTATCATTAATGTTTTTTCGTGTCTGGCAGAGTTTGAATGGCAGAAACAAGTGCACGATACTCAAATATTCCCCCCTGATCAATTCGTCTTGATCGCGAAAGTTCTGAATGCCTCGTGGCTATTCGATACATAAGTATAATTTCATCGATTGCTCGTCAGTTAAGCGACAATGGTCTTTAACAACTGCTACCACTATTTTTTCCTCGTCCAGTCATCCAGTCAGCTAGCCAAATACATGCTTCACCAGCTGTCCATCGGATGAAGACCTGCCAGCCGGCATCACACCAGCCTCTCAGTCGCTCCAACTACGATGTTCAAGAAGACCAATCCCGTGGATGCGGGCAAGCGTACAGGCAGCAACACTCTTAGCTGAACATCGGTGGACCTTATGCCTTATATAATAAGGTCCACCGATGCAGCTAAGTGTGTTGCTGTGTGTACCTGTACACGCCTCACTGTTAAAAGGGAAATGCGCATACCACCCAAGTAACGAGCGCAGTAACGAGCTTCTGACTGCACATATCTAATGACTTTTCTACATGACAGACCAGTCGGCCATGCGATGGTAGAAATACCACTCGATGGCGACATTCATTCTCTCTGATTTGGCCAAAAAATCTCGGTGTCGGCCATACCGCCGCCATAAGCCATCCGTGACCCTCTACAAGCCGGTCCATTTCATTGGCCCAGCATTATGGGCCATTAAATAGAGGAGCCATTGTTCATTATAGTTTTAAAATCCCCCCACCTCAGGCCCCGCACCGCTCATGGCTTCCTACTTGACTTTGACAGACAATTATTATCGATGCACCCTACAGTTAAGACGCGCGCGCCGGTTATGGTGAATTTTGGTATATTGTGATTTAGAGAAAGTGTAGTGCCCCTTAAGACCTTAACCTTCCCGGACTGATCACTGGACTTTCTGGACGTGCTGTCAGCCCACGACCCGACCTTCAACCTAAATGTAGGTGCATCGGACCTATTTTGAACAGCTATTACGTCCGAGAAAGTTGCAGATATGTCTGTACAGTCGCCATTAGATATATGCAAGCTGTGGAGTTGGTCACAAATATCGGAGCAACGCCTCTATTGTCAAGGCGGTAAAGTGCATGTTTTATTATTTTGGACCCGGGTATGTCCTTAAACTACGTCCAACAATAAGAGGTTAGGGCACAGCGATAACCATCATGCTTGAATCTGGAGCAGTCCAACTGGGGAAGCTCCTTCTCCTTACAGAAGGCCACAGCCATAATAGAACTGCTACCTGTCAGGTATGTAATGTTGTGTTCCTGATGGTGAGTAAGGTTTCCAGAGCTCCAACCCACCTTGAAGGCCGGCAACGCGCTTGTGACTCCCCTGGTGTCGTGGGTGCCCATGGGCGACGGTAATTGCTTACCACCAGGCAATCCGTTTGCTCGTTTGCTGCCTATGTCATAAAAATAAAAAAACCTCTACAGCTCCGAAATATCTGAAGGTGACTGTACGATTAGCCATGGAGATCTGCAGTTTTCGACCGCAGCCTGTAAGCCGGTTTAAGCCACACAGCGTCATAACTTCTAACAGGCAATTAGCTCTCAACTTTCAGTGAGTTTCAATGCATTCAAATAAGTAGCGATCAGTTAGCCAATGTTATATGGAAGGTTTCTAAGTTACGGTAAGGATCATAGGATACCTGGAATATGTTCCTATATTCAATGACATACAACTACTTAATTCAGTAAATTTATCTTTACATTACATACAATTCAGCCGTATGCAGTCCACTGCTGGACATAGGCCTCCCACAAATATGACTTGAACCATCTTGGGGGTAGTTGTCATAGTCGCCACGCTTGGAAGGCGGGTTGGCGACCGCAGTAGAGATTGGTTTCGACGGACGCTGCTGCCTGCCCGTAGGATTTTTCCCTTTGTCGCCTCTTATGACACGCGAGAGGAGATGAGTGGTGCTATTCTAGTCAGCCGGCATTGCACGGCAGATTTATCTTTATAAGTATTGAAACGGGTAACTTGTGTTTTGTAGGTCACTATAACGAGAAACTTAATAGTTTTAATCATTTGAACGCCAGGCGACAAATATATGCCGTGTCTGTGACGGCGCGCTATCGCATTTTGTTGAGCGAATTTGAACTTTACGGAACGGTGGACAAAGGGTCATATGATTAATATATTGTTTCAGTAACACAATAGTCTTGGTTCTGTCATCTTTGGTGCAGAAAGCAAGGACAGATAATTCATAGGGTACAAAAATTATAATTATTTTTATATGGTATTGTAAAAATCTTTTTGTAATTTGGTCGTCCTACTCAATGTAACTTCTTGCCGCATCCCTTACTGCGTGTGTAAAGGCATATATATAGTGCTCATTATTTGGTAAGTTTTAGGCAAAAGTAGGTTAAATTGAAAGAGATAAAAAAAATGATGCTTTGATGAATAATCTGGGATAAGGGCAAGAAGAAGATGATGGATTACTAGAAGATTATATTGACAAGTTGCTGAGTTAGAAAAATGAGCCTAGTCAGTACCTAGTGAAAAGAGAAAAGAAAAGAGCGCATAGAGATCTTAAAGGTCGGCAACGTACTTGTTACTCCTCTGGTGTTGCCAGTGTCCATGGGCGGCGGTAGTTGCTTACCATCAGGCAATCCGTCTGCTCGTGTGCCTCCTACAAATAAAAAAAAGTGGCTATTGAGTAAGACTAGAAAAAAAAGCAAAGGCGATACGAGTTGGAGGCTGAAATCGTTAAAAACGGATCAGAAGAGATCTTTGGAGATATGGCCAAACTTTATTAACTTGATAATGGCGCAGGTGCAATTTTGAAGACGATTTATATTCATAAGGGTACAAAGTCTAATAAAAATTGTGAATTACAATTGAGTGGTTTTTGAGGTTTTGGATGGACTTTTAAATTATTATTTTTATATGACTGACGGATAACAATAAATTCGTCACTACGATTCGCGACGACCGATCTGTTCTAGTAGGTAGTGGCCTATGAAGCCGATGTTCCTGGGTTCGAATCCCAGTCGGGGCATTTATTTATGATATGAGCACAGATATTTGTTCTTGAGTCATGGGTGTTTTATATGTACCTATCTATTATATGTATCGTCGTCTAGTAGGTACCTACAACACAAGCCTTACTGAGCTTACCGTAGGACTAGGTCGATTTGTGTAAAATTGTCCCGAAATATTTATTTATTTTATGTAAAACTTAAAAAAAATCTTGTATCTGACACAGATACTCTAAGTCGAAACGCAGTAACTCTGTACTCATCCCATGCATAGTTACGTCATTTTTCTTTTGACTGCCAGATTTTTTCAAAGTTAGTATTATCATAGAAACAGTGAGGTGAAGAAATTATTGTGTTTCACTCGGCAATAAGGTTTCTGCCCATCGTGCTATTAAACAGAGTTCAAAATGTAGAATCTAGAGCAACGCTCAAAGGGGCTCAAGGGGTTCAAAGTACGATAGGGAGTACCTACTTTGCTCCCTTGTAAAACAAAATATAGCCAGGCAACTATTTCCAGAAAAAAATGATTATTATTTAAGATGTACTTAAGCTACACAATAATACCAAACCTATTATTTGTGGGCCTTTGCGATCCTATTTCAAGTACTAAAATATTTTCGTCCATTATTCGGCACATTCAAGGTCAAAAATATCAACTCAACCAAAGTACCAAAATATGTATACATGTACTTTAATAGTAAGACAATAAGGTTCATGTATACAATTTATGGCACTTCAACTGCGTGTATATTTTTGACCTTACACATTTGGTTCTGTTAATATTTCTAAAGCATATCACAACATTGATTTATCGGACAATATATCAAGTGGAGCTCGCGAAATGTCAACGTTAAAGGGTACAGGGCTTGACCTGAAAGGTCGCCCTTAGGGCCGGTTCAGACGTATAGCATTTGAACTGCAAACCTTTCCAAAATGGCAGTTCAAGTGCAGTTGAACTGCAACAGAACTGCCTGCGCAACGGCCGTAAACTATCTGTACCGACGTCCTTTCTAATTTCGTTGTAATTCGTTGTAATCCTTTCAGGTATGTAATGTTGTGTTCCTGATGGTAAGTAAGGTTCCCAGAGCTCCACCCCCCTTAAAGGCCGGCAACGCGCTTGTGACTCCCTTGGTGTTGCCCATGGGCGACGGTAATTGTCTACCATCAGGCAGCCCGTCTGCTCGTTTACCGCCTTTGTCATTCATTAAAAAAAAATCAGTTTTGCAGTTGGATCATGCAATGCAATTTCAGGCTGTATTCAGGATACAACTAGTGGAGGAGCGCGCATTGCGGTTGCAATGCAGTTCTATTGCAGTCCATCCCCAACTGCAATAGAACTAGTTTCGTATCTATAATATTGCTAGCTTCTGCCTGCGGCTTCGTGTGCGCCAAATTAGTATTTTTTTATGTAGTTTTACACAATATCATTATAAATTATAGTCTATGTTACACTTATAATATATTTTTCTAATAAAGTTAGTTATTTTAGTTTTTGTATGAAAGAGGAACAAACATACATACATAATTATATAAACTTACGCGTTTATAATATATGTAGGATTCGTATGGATTTATTACATAAAAAAGTACCTAAATCAAGTATAAATAAAATACTTATCTTTAGTATTATGCCTATGAAGCTGACGGTCCTGGGTTCAAATCCCAGTAAGGGCATTTGTCTGTACGATGAGCACAGATATATTTTCCAGGGTCATGAATGTTTTCTACGCATTTAAGTATTTGTATATTATATAATAATTGTTGGCTAACTGCCCACAACAGAAGCCTTGATCATTGAGCTTACCGTAATCAATGTATGTCATGATTCTATTTTTTATATAAATGTCTATATAGAAATATAGCACTGTTGCAAAAGAAAGCCTTACTAGTCCGTATACCTACAAATTATTACTCATACATTCTATGAAAACAACTTCTTAATATTAATGCCATATTGATGTTTACTAAGTGATTTATTATTATTAACAGATGTTGACTACTGAGAGGAATAGGTAAGTTATTCTATCGACGAAAATATATTGTGAGTTCTTGCTATGCCATAGACATAGTATTTAACTAGAGGCGTGCTAATAATAATACCACGATCGAAAGGGATGGTCTATTTGACTTTCCATAGGCATTTTTTTTATGACATAGGCGGCAAACGAGCAGACGGATTGCCTGGTGTTAAGCAATTACCGTCGCCCTTGGGCACTCGCAACACCAGGGGAGTCACAAGCGCGTTGCCGCCTTTAAGGGGGGTTGGAGCTCTGGGAAACTTACTCACCATCAGGAACACAACACTACATACCTGAAAGGTGGCAGTGCTATTATGGCTGTGGTCTTCTGTAAGGAGGAGGTACTTCCCCAGTTGCGCTGCCCCAGATTCAAGCGTGATGGTCAACGCTGTGCCCTACCTCTCATTGTTGGACGTAGTTTAAGGGTCCAGGGTGGCAAAGACGACGCTATTTGTATTTAGACGCAAATTACGATGCATTTTTCTCTTTTACTCCAATTAAGGCGTCATAAGTGAGACAGAGACAATCGCTAGAAAACGAACATCGATTTTCACGGTAGCGCCACTATTAAAATAGTGGGGTAATTAAATTAATGTAATTATACATTTAAGCTAAAGTGCAAAGTCGAATCAGAATTAATGCAGAGATCCAATACTAAATCGTGATATATTTAAAAATTCCCTTTCTGATAACGTAAGGGCTTAAACGTTATTAATGCTTTAAGTAAATTCAGGCATTTGTATACTGGTTTTAATTTTGATGGGATTAAGCTAATAAGATAAACAAGAGTTTGGAATTAGTAGAAAGTTGCGAGTATTTATAGTGTCCAGTACAGCAAATAAATAATGAGCGAATTAAGGTCAATTTAATATAAATAGGTTTAAAAATTAAACGCTTTGTTTATATTATCCATACTTTCCATACTAATATTATAAATGCGAATGTAACTCTATCTCTCTTCATGCTTAAACCGCTTAAACAACTGAAAAAAAAAATTGGTATGTAGAGAGTTTGAGTTACAAAAAAGGACAAAGAATATAATACAATTAAAACTGTTGTGAGCCATGTTACTACTACTTACTTACAAACGGATAAACTCACGTGTAATTATATCGCACTAGGCGACATGTGTCGTGTAAGCTCTGGTACCCTCGCTCATTGTGAGCGATACACCCTCAACGCAATCGGTGTGTCCTGAGTCGGCTTGAAGATGGGTACCAGAGCTTACCCGAAACATGTCATTAATAATGATTAATGACATGTTTCGGGTAAGCTCTGGTCACTCTGACAAAAAAGTATAGTCTGTAGTGTGTGGAATGATAAAATCTGAGGCTCTAGTGTAAGTTTCTTTTGACGTAAAATGGTAGATTGTTTGACAAGGGGCTAAAGTAGGCCATAGTACCACGAGATGGTTAAAATTGTTTCGAGAGGTAATATGGCGTTTAGACCCGAGTTATGCATACTAGTTTTCACTTCGATTGCGAGAAAATAAGATAAAATAAAATTTCAACAATTAAAAAATACAATTTTATTCACCCGCAATGAATTCTGAGTCAAAAATGTTTAATTTGGCAGTCTTTGTATTTTTTTCACTGCGTTGATACAGATAGGATATATACGCCGTGAATAAATGCCATAGACAACATATAATTGGGGCTTCAAAGAGTTTGCCAACGATTTAAACTTTTTTTTAATGCTTGTGAAGTAGGAACTAAAAAGCACCTAATGCTTTGACAATTTGATTGCGTTTCCTCATTGGTCGATTTTAATATTGTGGTATTGTCTGATTGGTTGATACTTTATACAAAGTTTTTTTAATGATTTCACATTTTTAAACAGTATTCGCACTAAAAAAGAATCTAGAGTTGCGATTAACTTCGATATCTGTCGTGATTGGTGGATCTAATACGATGAAGTGTTCTGGTTGGTCAATTTAAAACGTTTTGTATATCATAAATATGTATACATATTTTCCCAAGAGGCTAAATGTATTACTTTAGTCCGCCTTGGCAAGCATAAATTGACACACTTTTAGAGCATGAGAAGTGAAAAAACGTTTACGAACGCGTAAGTGATAATGTTATTTATATGGAAAAAGCAAACGCGTTCGTGACGTAAAGTTACGTTAAAAACTTACACTCAGGGCTCTGCAGCATACGCATCGCCATGTATGTAATAAACTTTTCATCACACTTACTCGAAAAACGTCATTTTTTGCAATGGTGTTTGTTCCCACGGGATCGATAGTCTGTTTACGTGACTAAGTCATATGAACCAGGAACGAAAGCAGTTAATATAAAACGCTATAAGTAAATACATTTATGAAACTAAGAACAAATCAACTTATTCTTTTAAATTAAATATTTTTGATTTGTTTTGATTTTTAAGTAGTAATATAATACTACTATATAAATTAAAGGTTCAAATAGATAACATATACTTAAGAAAAAACGACGAGGACCTCCGGTGTTTCTCGTCGTCCTCGTTGTTTTTTCTTAAGTATATGTTATCTATTTTCAACTTTTAAATACATTTAATTCATCTTAAAATCAAATGTTCATTAAAAAAGTTCTTCTATCTTGTTAAACATTAATAAAAAATACACCATCAATGACTTGATTGAAATAAAAACAATATAGTATTCATTTTAACTATTTCTTCATAAAATTATCATTGTAATAAAAAAAAACATACAAAAAAAATTGATGACATATTCAAGACAGAATACTGGAGGTCCTAGTACCTTATTCTTAAGATCTGTTTTACCAAAAACAACTAAACACGTAGAAAAACAATTAATAATGAAAACGAATTAAAACTAACAATAAATAATTACTAAAACTAACATAAATCTAAAAAAGGCTCCTGCGGCATAGTACCTAAAATGCTGGCAGCATTTCCTGACTGATACGGAGGTAGCTGCCAGCTCTTCGGTCTCCTGAAGCATCTCTGAGTCTCTTTGAAAGGTCCTTAAAGAGACTCAGAGCGCCGGGGCCCCACGGACCGAGGGTCTCGACGTAGAATGGGATAAAATTGTATTCTACTTTTTTAAGTATATAAATGTCATCTATGTATATAATTTTTTAATTTATGGGGCGTCGTTTGCGGGAGAGGGCTTGCGATACTCGCTCTGGATGGTATCTGGTTCAGCAGGTCTGTCTATTGCTGTCCAGAGAGGCAACGCAGCCGGTGTAATGGGGACATTTGAGCCGGGTACGATCCAGGGGGGGGCTATTGTAATATGTAATTTTAAGTTTTATAAAATAGATATTTTATTTATAAAAATGTAGCTTACGAGTACATTAAAATATATTTAGACTGTTTGATATTCAAAAAAAAAAATGTAATAAAACGCCTGTTGAACAGGCGAGGTGTCGCGAGTCGCGTGTCGCCATATCAGCTATAATTTCAAGCTTTAGGCACTAATAGTCCCACTAGCGGCGATTCGCGATCAGCGAGTAGCGATCGGTAAGTATTTTCTTAGTGCGCGAGTGATTTTTACAAAACGTTATACTCGTCGGCAGTGTGAACAGTCAGCGATGAACTATAAATACTTCTGCCATTTTATATGCTATATTTATTATAAGATTTAGCCAAAGGCATGCCATCTATCCCGGTGTCCCGGCATTTGCCACGGCTCATGGGAGCCTGGGGTCCGCTTGGCAACTAACCCAGCATTTGGCGAAAGCACTAGCTTTACGAAAGCGACTGCCATCTGACCTTCCAACCCAAGTAAACTATGCCTTATTGGGATAAGTCCGGTTTCCTCACAAAGTTTTCCTTCACAGAAAAGGGACTGGTAAATATCAAATATTTCGCACATAAGTTCCGAAATACTCATTGGTACGAGCCGGGGTTTGAACTTGCTACCTCCGGATTGCAAGTAACACGCTCTTACCGCTAGGCTACCAGCGCTCTCAAAGGCGTATGCCATCTAATTATTTTTTTTTTTATGACAGGCGGCAAACGAGCAGACGGATTGCCTGATGGTAAGCAATTACCGTCGCCCATGGGCACCCGCAACACCAGGGGAGTCACAAGCGCGTTGCCGGCCTTTAAGGGGGGTTCTCTGGGAACCTTACTCACCATCAGGAACACACCACTGGTAGGTATGTAGTGGTGGAAAGGTAGCAGTGCTATTATGGCTGTGGTCTTCTGTAAGTAGGACGTACTTCCCCAGTTGGGCTTTGGATTGCAAGTAACACGCTCTTACTGGGCTACCAGCGCCCTCAAAGGCGTATGCCATCTAATTATTTAAAATAATGATAAATTAAACTAATCTTAGGATTATAGTTTCAAGCTAGATTCGGAGAAACTTCAGATATTAGAATATCTAACTCAAAAGCTAGCTTTTAGAAGGATTACCCAAGTACCTTTATTAATGTGGGGCTCATTTGTAAATGCTGAAATATTACTTTAATACCAATTAATAACGTTTTAATGAGATCTAAGTTTAAACTTAGGCACGTAGTGATAATTTTATCTTTCCATTTTGTATTTAAAACGAAATAATTAATTTATTTTGCTACTAAGTAGATCAAGAAGGTTACAAGCAAAAATAGTATGGTATTAAAAATATGGCACAACTAACTTGTACCTAATAACAACTAATAATGCTGTCTCTTTGATCTTCCCATGATACGGACAGGGGCAACATCCCCTTAGTGTACCGCTTACATATTATGAAATTGTCGAAAGGGCCTTTGCACGTTCTCTCGATCCGGCTCCGCATACGCCTCCCAAATATCCGGAACATTATTGTTCCGTATACAGGAAAAAATACCTAAAAATGCTTTTTTCCAATCTACAGCTACTGCGGTCACCAACCCGCCTGCCAAGCGTGGTGACTATGGCAACTACCCCCAAGATGATACAAGTCGTAGTTGTGGGAGGCCTATGTCCAGCAGTGGACTGCATACGGCTAAAATGTATGTATGTTGGTATGAAGAGAGTTTTTAGTTCAGGCAAGGTGGAGTGACGACTTGCGCAAGATGGTACGAGCTGGATGCGAACAGCCAAATCGAACACGATGGCGTGAAATTTGGGAAGCCTTTGTCCAGCAGTGATAGGCTGATGATGATGGAGAGAGTTTTAGCTACGAGAAGGGACATAGGGTAATTTTTATCCCGCAACCATATTTCAAACACGAGCATGGCTGGTTGAAAATGTCGCGAGGAAAAGCTAGTTTATAATAAATACTCAAGTCTAGCTCTTTGAGCTGGGAATAAATCAACTTCTAAGCTAACGCATTTCCGCATCGAAACTTGCAAGAGAATCAAAACCTACACTGTAGTTCCCATGAACTCAGAATCTTTTTACAACGAAGCAACCTCTCATAGCACAGATAAAGGAAAAAATTGCAAATACCGTAAATTCTTAGTTATCATTTTAATGAAAATATTTTGAACAATTTTAAAGTATTTTTTTTATTATGCAATAACGTCTGTTAGCGAATATTTTCGATATTTAATATCCAGTGGTTGTGGGAACGAGTCCCGCTGCGAATCAATTTTTTCTATTTTTCTTTCGATTCAAATATCGAAAATTTTAAAGTTGCTACCTCTTTTCTCATGGACGCGAAGAGGTAAGTATTACAGATTGACGAACGGTCGATGGTCTTGGGTTCAAATCCCAGTCAGGGCCTTAATTTTTGTGATGAACACAGATATTTGTTCCTGAGTCATCGTCGTCTAGTACCTACAACACAAGCCTTACTGAGCTTACCGTAGGACTAGGTCGATTTGTGTAAGATTGTCCCGAAATATTTATTTACTTATTTTGTTAAATTGAAATTCTTATCAAATATTTAGGCATATAACACCTTTAAGCTGTAACAAAATCAAAACTGGTTTGTACGGAACCCTCAGTGCGCGAGTCCGACTCACACTTGACCGGCTTTTTCCCATTTTGCCACCATATCCCATGCTGCACTGAGTGTCACCCTGTCTCTCCCCTAATTATCCTATGACCTATATCCATCACAATTTAATTCGACATCTGATATGGGATTCAGTTTTTTTAATTCATTTTGATATGGTCCCCCTGCTACCCATTACGAGTAGACGAGCTAAATGGGAAATTCTTCTTCTATTTTTAGGTACAGTCAGCAGCAGAAGCGGCTAAGCGTTTGAGGTGTTCAAAATGAGTTCAACACGTCTCTATTGTCAAGAGAATAAGAGCGCGTGTAGAACACTTCAAACGCTTAGTCACTTTTGCTACTGACTGTACAGTCAAGGTTATTAATAAGGTCTTTTATGAGAGGCAGGACACAGCGAAGTACCATCACGCTTCAGTCTGGAGTAGCCCAACTGGGGAAGAACCTCCTGCCACAAAATAGACAGATACAGAAATCAATCTCCATACAAAGCGCGCTCGATCAACGCACACATAGACACTGCTCACAGACACGATATCTCGGACCAGTTCGGACCACTGCAAGCGTGAGTGCCATCCGATAGAAAAACGAAGATATTTCTCTCCCATACAATCTTTATCAACTCGAAAAAACAATAAGCGCCGCAGGATTTCTTACATCTTACGCGTTTTGGTAAAATGGTCTCTGCTATCATCGTTCGAGAAAGGCGGAAGCGCCGCAGGATTTCATACATCTTTCGCTTCTTTGCGAGTACTTTATATTATTCCAGCACTAAAGTTGTTAAGGCGATAGTTTCTTACAAATTGTTAATAAATTAGCCCTTATTCCCTAAGATATGGCTGTCAAAATCTCTATTGAATGACAAGAGTACCGCGGTACCGCGAACATCGAAGTTCGTATATGTGACATTATCTATGAAAAGGGACGTTATTGTCGATGGCGCTTATGACGTTGTTAGAGATGACGCGATACAAACATAACGCAGTTCGACGAAGTGCCATCGACCATAAGGTCCCTCTTCATAGATAATGTCACATATTTCGGGCATCTTTATTCGTAAATTTCGGACGATTGTCTCTGTCACTCTCATGACGTCTTAATTGGGGTAAAAGAGAAAGATGCCCGCAAATTACGAATATCGTTTTGGGCGGTAGCGCCTCAGACATCCGTTTCTTGGTTACGTTATTTAATGCGAACTTATTACACTTTAAAATATAATAATCATGCTTTTTGCCAATGTCTTTCCGTTTCATTCTCGACAATTAATCACAAACAACTAGATAGGAGCGCCAGTACCACGATAGTTTTTTGTGACCGCCGGGAGTAGGTATGAAAAATGAAGTACATACATTTGATTGACTTCTGTACCTGTCTATTTTGTGCTCCTACTTACAGACGTAATAGCACTACTACATTTTAGGTATGTAATGTTGTGTTCCTGGTGGCGAGTAAGGTTCCCAGAGCTCTAACCCCCGCGCGCTCTCTAAGCGCTCTAACGCGTAACGCTCTAATTAAAGGCCAGCAACGAGCTTATGACGCTCCTGGTGTTGCGGGTGCCCATGGGCGACGGTAATTGCTTACCATCAGGCAATCCGCCTGCTCGTTTGCCACCTTTGTTATAAAAAAATATTTGTCAAAATATTGTTACTATTATTATGAGCCTATACTGTCGCACTGTTGGGCAAAGGCCTCCCACCACTTTTTCCAATCCGGTTGATCGAAAGCAGTCTCCGGCTATTTTTCAAACATCATAGTAAAAGAAAAATTCTTCACAGCAAAAAAGGGTACAAGTGAAGGTCATGCTTTTAGGTGAAGGAAAACATCGTGAGGAAACCGTAGTAATCCCACCTCTGCGTTGGAAGGTCAGTTAACTGCGAATGCCAAATCCTGGGATTAGTTGCTAAGCGGACCCCAGGCTCCCATGAGCCGAGGCAAAAAAGAGTGCCGGGATAACGCGAGGAAGATGATTAAGCTAGTTCGAACTCATAAATGTCATCAAATAAGTTAATGAATTTAGTTATTTAAGGTATATTGTGTTAATGTGAAAATACTAAAATTTTGAAGTTCATTAATGCCGAATAAATCTACTTGTGTTAATAAAACACGATTACAAACGAATAGAAACGATTTAGATAAATCTTTTTTTAGTACTTTAATAAAAGTCTCAAACCTTTATCTATTGTACGCGTCCCAGAGGAGATTCTGCAATCAACCTGTCAGTCCAAAGAAAACGTTGTATAATGAAGATTTATAATGCACTGTTAAAACACTTTAAATATTCAAAATTGCACTTATTAAGTTTATATTTTTAAAAGGAACCTATTTTAAATATAAAGTTCTGCGTAATGTTTCAGAAACAATGTATTAGAAACTTTGTATACAATATACGTGTATCTAGAAACACTCGATATACCGGGTGTTATAAAAAACGTGATACAAGATTATCAAGCCAGCATCTGGTAAACTTTGTAAAATGTAAAAAAAAACAACTCTCTCATACATTTTCGTCAACTTATACTTGACCTTTTCTATCAGCTCAATTTTTATTAAATTTTACAAACTTGACCCCATAGTAAAAGACAATTAACGATTAACACGGTTTTATTCACGTTTATTTAGTCACTCGCGCGACATGTTTCGGAGAACATAGGCCTCCGCTAATAGCGCGACGGGCCGGCGACGCGATCGGCGAACCGAACGGACACTCAGCACTCTTAGTGCTTGAAAATGGAGGCCTATGTTCTCCGAAACATGTCACGCGCGTCACTAAATAAACGTGAGTAGAACCGTGTTAATCGTTAATTATTGTAATATGACTCACGAAAGTTTAAATACATAGTAAAAGATGTTCAAAATCATGAACAGATGATAATCTTGTATCAGTTTTTTATAACACCCAGTATTGCATCTTTCATCAAACCCAAATAGGTTGTCATTGTATGTTCACGGTTTCGATGCTCAATATTTCCTTGACAACCATATGATGACAGTAGCTATAACAAGTATAGAAAGGAGGCCTTTGTAACATTAGCGGGGTTTAACCCCTGCGAGGTTCGGAAACTCAAACGGGTACATCTCAAAAACATTGAGAATACATCGCGCCATTAATAATGGAGGCGGCATAAAACATTCTTAGAAATGGTAAATCTAAACTGCCCCGGGCGTTACTCTAACTTGCATCTCTGGGATACATGCCCATCAATCAACCAACAATATATTATGCTTCAATGCGCTTAGGAGGAGGTGGTAGAGATGAGCTATGTGTCCCAGAGTCGCGAGTTCGAATCTAGCCTGGGACAGTTGATTTTTCCATTTTATATTTAATGTACTAGTTTGCGTGCCGTGATGCCGGTTGACTAGAATAGCACCACCCCATCTCCTCCCGCGGGTGTTATAAGAGACGACAAAAGGAAAATACTACGGACGAGCAGCAGCGTCCGTCTACATCGACCACCCAATCTACAGCTACTGCGGTCGCCAACCCGCCTGCCAAGCGTGGCGACTATGGCAACTACCCCCAAGATGATACAAGTCATATTTGTGGGAGGCCTATGTCCAGCAGTGGGCTGTATACGGCTGAAATGTAATGTATTATTTAGCATTTATTAATTAGCATAAATAATGTTTATATTTACTTTTGATGACAGGTTTGTCCTAATGGGTACTGACTCTGCCGAGGAAGCCGATAGTTATAGAATAGAACAGCCGGAGGATGTCCACTGCTGGACATATCCCTCAAACTTTTAATGACCAGTTCTGCCCCACCCTCATCCAGTGGACTCCTGGGATCTACCAGTTCCAGCGGCCAGTCAGTAATTAGTGGGGTGAAAAGTTTATGTTACATAAAAAAAAATCTGGGCAATCTAACACACATCGACTTAGACCTATTGTAAGCTCAGTAAAGCTTGTGTTGTAGGCACTAGACGATATATATAATAGATGGATACTTATAAATACTTAAATACATAGGAAACACCCATGACTCAGGAACAAATATCTGTGCTCATCACAAAAGTAAATGTCAAATTTGGCAGCAAATATCTGTGCTCATCACAAAAATAAATGCCAAATTTGACAGCAAAGTTCTCCGCTCCGTGCATTTTAGGGGAACGCCGAGAAAACATGACGTATCCGATTGTATCTTCGCAGCTCCGATGTTCATACTTGGCAACATCTTATAACCACCCGAGGCAACACACAATATCTTTGCAAAAACATATCCCAACTTGATGTCTGCCCTTTCGCAGGTGAATCGCTCGTTGTTTAGTTTTATATGTATCTTTTTACATCTAAAGTTTATGCGTGTACAGTCGCCATCAGATATATTTGAGCTGTGCAGGTCACAAATGTTTGAACATGGATTTTATTGCCTTGACAATACAGGCGTTCGATATTTAAATCGAAAGAAAAATAGAAAAACTTGACTTGAAGCGGGACTCGAACCCACAACCACTGAATCACTAGCCCAGTGCACCAATTGTGCTATCCGAGTACCCGGATAGGAAGATATTCGCTAGCAGACGTTTCTGCATAATAAAAATAATAATATAGGCGTTGTTGAGGTATTTGGCGACTGTACCTAGGGTTGTTAGAAAAAGAAATCTTTGACGGGGCGGCTTAAATCTTTTCCACTTGCCATCCAAATTACTAGAGCCGGATTTTGCACGGCAAAACAAAACACTATCGTAATATATATATTATGATATCATATATTATGTATATCGTTGGCTAAGACAAGACTTTTTGAGCTTAATGTGAAGGCTCAGTCAGTCTCTGTAAAAATCCTATAATAGTTATGTCCTGTAATTTTTTTTTTCATCATTATCATATCAACCGAAGGATTTCCACTGCTGGACATATAGCCCTCTCCCAAAGTGACCCACAGTTTTTTTTTATGACAAAGGTGGCAAACGAGTAGACAAATTTCCTGATGGTAAGCGATCACCATCGCCCATGGGCACCCGTAACACCAGGGGAGTCACAAGGACGTTGCCGGCTTTTAAGGGGGGTTGGAGCTCTGGGAACCTTACTCACCATCAGGAAGACAACACTACATACCTGAAAGGTAGCAGTGCTATTATGGCTGTGGTCTTCTGTAAGGAGGAGGTACTTCCCCAGTTGGGCTTCTCCAGATTCTTGAATCTCGTGATGGTCATCGCTGTGCCTTACCTCTCATTGCTGGACGTAGTTTAAGGACATACCCGGGTCCAGTCACAGTGACCGGTCGCCCACAATGTTGAGAAATTTAATTTATTTATTAGTTTACTCGACCTCTGGTTAACATTTTTACTCCAGATTAAATAAAGTACTTACATATTTCCAATAATAAGCACTCGACTTAAATCAGTTAATCTTTTAACGAAAATAATTTTCTTTTGATGCAATTTCACATAATATATTATTTCCATTGAAAATGACATTCATTGAAAATGTGATAAATAAGAAATATTTGAATAGATTTTCGAAGTAGCCCTGAATCCAACCTAGATTGAAGCAGTACTTAGACATATTGGTTTATCCCATTTCTTTTAAATATATTATTAAAGGATTTATTTCAGTAAAATATGAGTGAAAAGGAAGATGTAATAACGAAGGGAACAATAAATATCAGCGATGGACGACGTGACAACCAAACCCAACAGCTGTTTGGGCTACCCAGGCCCGGTACCGCGAACATCGAAGTTCGTATAAATAACATCTTTTCCTTTTACTCCAATTAAAGGCGTCATGAGAGTCACAGAGACAATCGTCCGAAGTTTACGAATATCGTGTTTCGCGGTAGCGGCTCAGGTTCTGAGCGCTTCCCTCACTCAGGTTTCAGGGTATCCATTTTGTCGTATATCGCTCTATTCGTCACAGGTCTTGTGACAAATAATAAAAAGCCTAGTTTCCGTGGCAGCTTCCGGCACGCAGCCACGAGATGCTGGGAATCTTCCTCCTCCAATCAGGAACGCCAGTTCTGTGTCGATTTTTAAAAGCAAATTGAAACTGCATCTGTTCATGGAACAACTGTCCTCCACCTAGCCAGCCCTCGTCAATATATCTGTATTTATTTATTTACCCAAATAGTCTATTCGTATTTAATTATCTATTGACTTCACTGTATAAATCATCATCATCATCATCATCTCAGCCATAAGACGTCCACTGCTGAACATAGGCCTCCCCCTTGGATCTCCACAAGTACCGGTTGGAAGCAACCTGCATCCAGCGTCTTCCGGCGACTTTAATGAGGTCCTCTGCCCATCTTGTGGGTGGACGTCCTACGCTGCGCTTGCTAGTCCGTGGTCTCCACTCGAGCACTTTTCGACCCCATCTGCCATCTTCTCTGCGTGCAATGTGGCCTGCCCATTGCCACTTCAGCTTGCTAACCCGGTGGGCTATGTCGGTGACTTTAGTTCGCCTACGGATCTCCTCATTTCTGAGTCGATCTCGTAGTGAAACTCCGAGCATAGCTCTCTCCATAGCTCGTTGAGCGACTTTGAGCCTTGAGATGAGGCCGATAGTGAAAGACCACGTTTCGGAGCCATAAATCATCACTGGTAACACACATTGGTTAAAGACTTTCGTCTTGAGGCACTGAGGTATGTCGGAATAAATATACGAGTATAATGCTCTATTTACAACCTATCCTTCTTTATTTAAAACTAAATCATGATTATATTTTTATAACATATCTACACTGCACATTCTGTTGTTTTCGCTTTTCACTTAGTTTAATTTATGTTTTGTATTGTTTTGTGTTTGTTTGTTTTTTATCACAGGGAATACTGAAAACCAGCGACGTATCACTTTGTGCTACGACACATGCTGAGTATTATTCTTTTTGAAACCACCCACAGCTATGTAACCTTATTTTTACATTTTACCTTGATGTAATATGTTGTTGTGTCTGTGTTTCGTATAAATGCATCATTCATTCATTCATATGGAGGCTAGCAGCACTCTAAAGGCGTTACTGCACGTTATTTTTAGCATGGACCCGGGTATGTCCTTAAACTACGTCCAACAATGAGAGGTAGGGCACAGCGAAGTACCATCACGCTTGAATCTGGAGAAGCCCAATTGGGGAAGTACCGCCTCCTTACAGAAGACCACAGTCATAATAGCACTGCTACCTTTCAGGTATGTAGTGTTGTGTTCCTGATGGTGAATATGGTTCCCAGAGCTCCAACCCACTTATAGGTCGGCAACGCGCTTGTGACTCTCTTGGTGTTGCGAGTGCCCATGGGCGACGGTAGTTGCTTACCATCAGGCAATCCGTCTGCTTCTTTGCCACCTTTGTCATAAAAAAAAGCATTGTATTAAATTGTGTTACATAACCTTGCCCATTACTCCCCCTTCGCGCTTCAAGATAATAATCTAAGGTCTATAAAAGATAATAGGCCTTATTAAGGCCCAGCTATTAAGAAAATACGCGATAACAATATGAAAAAGCAATTTTATGTTGCGTGAAACGATTTCTCGGCCACCATTTTGATTTATTCGTCACATTTGTCAGTGGCTGCGGTTTTACAAAGTTGAAAATGCGTTTGGAAAATAAAAACAACACGAACCGTCAATACGAAATGTGGGCGGATCACGTTTTAGCGAAACACGTCGATTTGGTGGTCAACTGAGCCCACAGCGGACTCAGCCCACGGGTTCAGTTGCCCACTTTGTTTTTTTTTGTGGTTGACTCGACCCACACTAATCGGACAACTCGACCCACGGGTTCATTCGACTAATATTTTTCCGGTAAGGGTCAACTCAGCCCGCGTCCGCGGGCTCAATCAACCACAACATACTGCTTTAGGGTCAACTCAGCCCGGTAAGCGGTTAGCGCATATTTCATCATCATCATCATCATCATCATGATGATCATGATGATGATGATGATGATGATGATGATGATGAAATGATTTATAATATTGATAGATAATTGGCTTTATTAATGACCCTTTGATTCTTCTACTCTTCTCTAGATGGGGCTTGGGTAGCAAAATGTTTTATTTCCATTCTTGTATATCCTTGTATCATATCTTATTTAAACCATAGCTTTTTTTGCATATATGACATGGGTGAAGAGAGGCTACTATTATTTATACTAATATTTCTTATTTAAATATAATGGCATAATGGCGAATACTGGAACTAAAATTCTCGATCAGATATATTTATATTTGTGACCCCTGATATTGTTATTCCTGATATCATGATCTGTAACGATAACTGTAATTTTTTGTAACTAAATACTGGCTTAAGATCTCAATTAAAAGCCTAATTATTTAAAAATCTCCTTAAATACTGACATCTTGTATGCAATAGATGAACCTAGTAAGCGTCAAGTAGGTGAAGTTGACATGTGTTAGTAATGCTATGTCTATATAGTCACTTTCTAACGCTAAAAAATACTTTTAGCTTGCTTATTTCTGAACGATATTAAAAAATCCCACTAATCTGTGGGCGCCTACTATGATCTACGTTAATCGACATTTTTTTTATTTACTTTCCTTTTCTTTATCTGCGATAAGCGATAGGGGAAGAGAGGCGATACAGATAGATAGGGAGTTGTCACAAGTTTCTTCCTATTCGAAGAAGATATGTGGTTGAAATTGGTCGTCCCTTTCTTACTTATGTTGAAAGTAGGTAACACAACAACACAGGTTAATGTGCACACTGGGTACTCTTTTTATTTTCCCCAACTGCTGCAACTATTATATTATGTTTTTTTAGAGGGGGTAATCGAATTGGATTTAACCCTATGATTTGATTTGATTGGTCGCCTATGATTCATATATGAATCATAGGCGAATGTAGTGTCAAAACAACAAAGAACGACTACCTAGTAGAGATGTTGGCATACACGCCTCGTATTTAGCGGAAACGCGATCAAAAGGTTAATATTTGTTTGTTACAATATGATTCATAATGAATAAAACATTTTAAATACATTTAAGTACATTATTTATTTCACCTAAGTTATACAAAAAATATTACACGTATTACACGCTACAACATCACCCACATTACACGAGAATACTAATTAATACATAGTATTCACGTTCTTAGTAGTCAACATACCTAAAAAACCTAGATAGGCAATCCAATATATTATGAGGATTATACAGATTTAGGTTAGTAAGTCCTATTAACGTTGTGAACACTATTCTTAAGCCTTATATTTGGCTATACTAAATATCATTAAGGTCGCTGGAAGACGCTGGATGTAGGTCGCTTTCAACCCGTACAAGGAGGTTCAAGGGAGGCCTATGTTCAGCAGTGGACGTCTTATGGCTGAGGCTGATGATGATGAAATATCAGATGAAGCGGTTAATAATATCTAAAACTATATGATAAAAGCATGCCTAGACCACTCCCATAAGCGGCTAATTAACAGGAAATACTAGTTTTAACTCTTTGAACGCCAAGAACGTGCCGAATATGTCGTGTCTACCACGCCACCGAACACTGTAGTGGCTATGTTGGACACTGTGAAAGTATTTTTTCTGCCACAGACTAGGTTTATAAATTGAAAATAGATGACACATACCTACTTAAGAAAAAGTGACTATACGTCCTCCGGCGTCCGAGGCAGGATTTGAACCCATCTACAACTATGGCAGCTGATGCCTTTAAGGCCTTGCACCCTTCTCCACTCACGTCAAAATGTGACGCCTACGCCAACTTATCGACTAGTGAAGAAAAACTATAACCTATCTGTCAGCAGGAAAATTGCTTTAAGTGCATCCACCATAGCCACTTTATGGGACGGTGGGGTTGTATCGAAATCACACGACCATTTTCGTGGTTCGTGAGATTCAAAGGGTTGCTTATACATTTTTCACGTCAAAAATTTACTGACTTCGCCATTGACTTGATTGTTAATTGGTCTGGACAGGTTAATTGATCTGTATGACCCCAATATGACATTCGTACTTGTAATGCTGAATGCCAAGAACCTCTAAAGTGGTAAAATGATGTCGAGCCTACACTGCCTCCCACACCACCGACCCCTAAAGTGGCTATGGCGGCAGCTGTCAAAGCAATTTAAGATATAATACAAGGTTTAACACGTTTAAAGTCCCCATACACAATCTTTTGATCTACTGGTATATCCAAGCAAATTACGAGTACTTTCATCGCACACCCATGCTCCACATATTTGTCACTCAGAAACGCCTAGGTATTACTATAGTAATATACTTATTATAGAATGTTGTTGTAGGAAGAAAAGGAAGAAAATAAACCTTACCTCTCAGTCTCAGTATGTCCAAGGCCTCGACTTGATATCAAGTCAATAACGGCAAAAGGGTTAATATAGAAATCTGAATTATCTTTATATTATGAGCACCATAGAAGTGATTTGATACCAGTGCGTAATTGGTTGGCTATAGTGACCCAAGTGTGGGGCACGGACTTGTGCAGATAGTTTGTCGTGGACTTGGGCACCTGGACCTAGACCTTGTACCGTCGAAACATCCGCATGCTAGACCGATTCCACCTCAGATGTCTACGCAAAACAGTAGCGGACGATGGTGTAAACCAGTCAGTGACTTTGAAATTCAAAGACTGAGCTCGACGCCAAGCGCGATAAATTAAAAGCTTGAAAACCTGCGGCCATTTCATACAATATTGTCTCAATGGTGAGCTCACCGCAATGCTCCAGGATATTTTCCAAGAAAATTGGCTACATAAGCCACATGCGAGCACAGCAGCGATAACAAAGCCAATAAAGCGGTCGCCGTAACCGAAATCGGTCGGAGTAAATCATCATCATCATCATCATCATGGGGCACTGGACTGTGAACGTGTTAAACAAACTCTTATCTTTACTGATCCGAGACCTGGGCGTACATGTCACGTTTCTACGCGAAAGGAGAAATGTTCAAAAGGTAAAGGTCTATTCAGTTTCACATCACTAATGTGGTCAGATAGAGATTTTGAACCGACACCACACTCCAAGACGTTTAGGAAAATTATAAAAAATTGCAAATATAAGATGGTATTTATTGATATTTAAAGCCTTATTTCAGTGATGTGGCCGCGGTGCTGGTGCCATACTATGTTGAGCCAAGCAAGGTAGAACAGGCAGGCAGGCAAAACAAGTTTATTTACTATCGGGTGAGACTACCTACCAAGCTAGAGGACGTTTCTCATTAGGTACAGTGTCTTCGGCCGTGGTGAGAATCACGCTGCTGGTGCTGGTTGCGGTCCAGGGTCACCACGTCTATTAAAAATTGCGAAGACAACCTACAGGGATATAAATTTCCCTCTCGTTCGCAGTGGTTGTCATGGAACTTACTAGCAAGTGCCGTATACCCGTCCGTTGCATTTCTAGGATCATAAAGCTTAAACCCTTTTCCAGGCATAGTAAGATTTATCGAACAAATGTGTGTCAATTTTATATTTGTACTTTAAAGATATATATAGATTGAGAGTTTAATATAGATTGGACTATCCCAAAAATGGACTCTATAATAAACAACCAAAACGAACTATTTAGAATGTATTTGGGTTTCCGGGAAAACTATTCGGATTGGTGGGACATGGAAACCGGTTAACGCATAATTCGGCCCTGCCCAAAAACAACGGTAACGTGATAAATTGAAAACTACATGGCAGTAGTTGAAGAAATCAATAACTTATTCTTATTATATATATTGCTGCTCGGGCCAGGAGCCATGTTGCCTCATACTTTTTCATTGCGTCTGTTCAGCAAATATTACTTTATAAAATATTTAAATTTATCTCAAGAAACGACAACAAATAAGCGTAACATGATTTAAGTAGATGTAACATGATTGATAAGTGGTTCATAAGTGTAACAGTATTTTAGTTTAGACTGCCCGATAGCTCAGTCCGAAGGCAACAAGATTACAGTTACGGTGAGGTTATTTTGCATAAATCCATTGAATTATTTTAAACAACAAACCGCCACCAATACTAAATAATACTAAAATTCGATTCGTGTTTCTCGGGAGATTCTGCAGATTGCCTTTCTAAGTAGGTGCCTATAATGTATTAAACGACTACAAATACGTCGGTCGCAGTCGGAAGCAGCTTCAGACTCTGTCCTATAATAATTCTTCATACGCGAGTAAGAGCACTTCAATCTTGTTCTTCATAGTCGGAGTATCTCTACAAAAGGTTGTCTTCCAATTTGCGATGCCCACTTTTGCCCAAGATTGTCAAAACCTGCTTCATAATTAGCGCCCCATCTTGTACTGTGAAGCTTGAATATTGTCCAAAACAGAGAAAAAGGAGAAACGCGTACGTGATAAAGCCAGACTATTCCTTATGCGAGTCAACTGAAAACGAAATCTTTAATTATCTGCAGCCTCCGTGTACATACTATAGCTAATACTATCTACACAAATCTTATCTCTACAACAAGAGGAGAAACTACTATAAAATCGCATTTTTTGCATGAGTATTTAAATATTTAATTAATTTAGTTTTTATATTTGCTATTCATTCTGATGAAGGACAGCAGACAGACGGACAGCGGAGACTTAGTAATATTACCATTTTTTACCCTAGAAACTAGCATAATGTATATGCAATTTTTAAGATAACCTGATAGTGATTATAATACTGTATCCGTTCAAATAGCTCTTGCAAAACACGCACCATAATATTATAAATATTTTTTTAAAGAAAGGTATATCATTTCATACAATCTCCTAGGGATTAAGTAGCGATTTCAATAAAATATCCCATAATTTCTCATGGCTGCCGATAGATGAAAATGTAGATAGAAGACATAGGTATAAACCAGAGTGGACTTAGTGTCATAAATATCTATTGCATAATACTGATATATTGGACCCGGGGTGTCGTTAAACTACGTCCAACAATGAGAGCTAGGGCATAGCGATGGCCATCACGCTTGAATCTGGAGCAACCCGACTGGGGAAGTACCTCCTCCTTACAGAAGACCACAGCCATAATAGCACTGCTACCTTGTAGTGTTGTGTTCCTGATTGTGAGTAAGGTTCCCAGAGCTCCAACCCCCCTTAAAGGCCGGCAACGCGCTTTTGACTCCCCTGGTGTTGCGGGTGCCCAAGGGCGACGGTAATTGCTGACCACCAGGGAATCCGTATGCTCGTTTGCCACCACTGTCATAAAACCCCGCAATGACAGTACACGTCTTCTTTATTAACTTTCAAGCCATAGGTACCCCTTTTTAAAAAGAGTTCATTATATATGCGTGACGGGCCGGCGACGCGAGTGGCGAACCGAACGGACACTCAGCACTCATAGTGCTTGAAAATGGAGGCCTATGTTCTCCGAAACATGTCGCGCGAGTGACTAAATAAACGTGAGTAGAGCCGTGTTTATCATTGTTACTATATTACTTACATACATTATATGATTATTATTCAATATAAATTGATTTGGGTAATTGTACACCCCACTCGTATGTTTTATGCGGTGCTGAGGCTGTTAGAAACTAATGCAGTGATCCGGTGGAGTCCGTGAGGTGGAAAGAGATGTGCCTGAAAATATCAAAGTACATAAGAATCACTCATATTTGTTATACTGCCTATATACTACCTATCAGTGGCGGCGCGTTAGGATTATTCTTAGGCAAACAGTAGCCAATATGGCTTTCCTTTTGTAGGAGCTGATGGTAAATCGCTCACCGGGCTCTATAGATGCGCCGGAATCGGGTTCTATAGATGCGCCGCGACTGCTACTTACCTACCTATTTCCAGCACTGGGTACAGCACAGTATGACTAATACACTGAGAAGCCGCTGGAGAGGGAGGGATGTGAATGCGTTCTAATTTTAGAAATCAAATGGGATTTCTGACTAAGGAGGGGTCGAATGTCATTATCTCCACGTTTAGCAGGTGGCGATAGTGCATGTTTGCTCCCTGTTTTTGGTCCAGGGGACAGTACCCAATATTCCATGTTTCGTTGGCAAAATTCGCAAACCTTGTAACTCCTTAGGTACCTACGAGGTTTGCAATCTTATATTTTTATCTACCTACTATTTCGGAACTACTAGGCGATGTAAATAAATAAATTTATGGATATCTTATTATAAGTAAATAAATACATCGTTAGTGCTCGTAGTCTTCAACTATAAAGATAAATGCCGACATTAATTCTAGGTCCATTTAACTTCGCTGCAACTTTAGTCGACCAATAGTTTTCTGAAATATAATTAACAATTTACAAAAACGCAGTTTCATACAAAAACATGACTTTATTTCTCTGCTCCGTTGCTCTTGGTACACTTGCGTAGGTTACCGACACAAAGAGTTAACCTTTTGAACACTTTTCCTCTCGCGTCAAAATGTGACGTGTACGCCATGGTATGACTTGTGAAGAACAAATATAAACCTTATTTGTCAGCTGCACAATTGCTTTGACAGCGTCCGCCACAGCCACTTTAGTGGTCGGTGGCGTAGCAGGCACATCACGCGACCACTTTAGTGGTGCTTGGCGTTCAAAAGGTTAAAAAGCGGGATTCGAACCGACGCCTGTGCTTATTACATACGAACATATTCTCTGGTAAGTAGACCACTTGGGTAGGTTACCGACACAAAGAGTTAAGGCGGGATTCGAACCGACGCCTGTGCTTATTACACGGGAACATATATTCTGGTAATAAGTAGACCACTTGGGTGGGTTACCTACACAAAGACTTAAGGCGGGATTCGAACCGACGCCTCTGTGCTTATCCCACAGGAACATATTTTCTGGTAAGTAGACCACTTGGGTAGGTTACCGACACAAAGAGTTAAGGCGGGATTCGAACCGACGCCTGTGCTTATTACACGGGAACATATATCCTGGTAATAAGTAGACCACTTGGGTGGGTTACCTACACAAAGACTTAAGGCGGGATTCGAACCGACGCCTCTGTGCTTATCCCACGGGAACTACTTTCTGGTAAGTAGACCACTTGGGTAGGTTACCGACACAAAGAGTTAAGGCGGGATTCGAACCGACGCCTGTGCTTATTACACGGGAACATACTCTCTGGTAAGTAGACCACTTGGGTAGGTTACCGACACAAAGTGCTATGGCGGGATTCGAACCGACGCCTGTGCTTATTACACGGGAACATAATTATATTCTGGTAATAAGTAGACCACTTGGGTGGGTTACTGACACAAAGACTTAAGGCGGGATTCGAACCGACGCCTCTGTGCTTATTACACGGGAACATATATTCTGGTAATAAGTAGACCACTTGGGTGGGTTACCTACACAAAGACTTAAGGCGGGATTCGAACCGACGCCTCTGTGCTTATCCCACGGGAACATATTTTCTGGTAAGTAGACCACTTGGGTAGGTTACTGACACAAAGAGTTAAGGCGGGATTCGAACCGACGCCTGTGCTTATTACATACGAACATCATCATCATCATTATGTCAGCCGAAAGACGTCCACTGCTGGACATAGGCCTCCCCCAGAACCACCCAAGAAGACCGATCCTGCGCCTTCCACATCCAGCGGTATCCCGCGACTCTAACTAGGTCGTCGGTCCATCTTGTGGGAGGCCTATCTACGCTGCGTCTTCCAGTTCGTGGTCGCCACTCCAGAACCTTTCCGCCCCACCGGCCATCGGTTCTGCGTGCAATGTGCCCTGCCCACTCCCACTTAAGTTTGGCGATTCGGAGGGTTATATCGGTGACTTTGGTTCTACTGCGGATAAAATCATTCCTGATGCGATCACGCAGAGACACTCCCAACATAGCCCTCTCCATTGCTCTTTGGGTGACTTTGAGCCTTCTTACATACGAACATATTCTCTGGTAAGTAGACCACTTGAGTAGGTTACCTACACAAAGAGTTAAGGCAGGATTCGAACCGGCACTTGTTCTTATTACATACGAACATATTTTCTGGTAAGCAAGCACACTTGCGTAGGTACAAAGAGCAACGGCGGGATTCGAACCGGCGCCTGCACATATGAGATCCGCATATCATAAGATTCCGCTTGTACATACCAATGACATACAAACATAATATTTTCTGGTAAGTACACTTTTGCACGTTACCGACGCAAAGAGCTCTAGCGGATTCGAACCGCATTCGAAACACATACATAATAAGAATATGATGTACACAAAAGGTTTAGCAAAAAGATTTGTCTGTTCACAATGAGATTTGTCTGCTTTATGACTACTTACCCTTCCCCAGTGAAAACTTTACTAACATATACCTATAAAACTAGAACTTGCTTATGGTACTTCGGACACCAGTATTCCTGCAAAAAAATACTTAATAAAACAAACATTATATCGAACTCCTAGGCATTGTATGCAATACCAGGAAAAGTATAACATATAATATAGTCTCCACTTTGACTAGTATTTATATAGAATACAACTATTTAGTGTTGTTTGCGGTTTATTGTACAAAAAAAGCTTTAAGTATCAAATTACTTAGAAAAACCAACCGGGTTAACGGGCTGTTTACATTTCTCGAAGAACCAATGATAGATGGGTCAGAAAGGTTCTTGAGTGGTGACCATGTACCGAAAGACGTAGCGTTGAAAGGCCCTCAACTAGGTGGATCGACGATCTGGTCAAAGTTGCTGAAAATAGTAGAACCCTGCCTTTGTCCAACAGAGGACGTTTTTCAGCTGAAAATAATGATGATGATGATGACATTATGGTTTTATTTACTTGACTTTTTGTCGCAAAGTTACACTTTATCTTGTCCAAGGACGTTGGAGAGGGAGGAATGTGAATACGTTTTAATTTTATATACCACTGTGACTTGTAAACATAAGCGCACCAGCATTTTTTCTAGTAATCCATTGTATAATACTTAGTAGTTAAACCATTGAAACTATAGCTCTCCGTGAGGTCCCGTCCCGTCTCACTATCAATCTGTTGATCGTGGGAACTATATTAGCCACTTAGTTTTTCAATAAAAAACAACCTGAGATATTCGAAACTATAAGTGTAGTTTTGAATCTATTTACAGTCATGGGCTGCCCAGTAGTAGTAACTACTAAGCGTTCTAATAGTTAATACACCACGTAATACCTTCTTCCCAATGAGATATTTTGCTCATACCTTTTGCGGCAGGAAATTTTTTTATTTTTCAATTTCCTTATAATAAAACTATATTTGTTACCTCTTTTACGTAACGATGTAATATTATTTGAGCAAATGAATTACAATCAATGTATATTTTCTTCAGTATGATAAATTAAATACTTCTTTTGACGATATTTCATATGTTACATAAGTCAAATGTCAAATTTCTTTTTCACTAATTCATAGACAATTGTCAATTGTCACAAAAACGTTTTCGTGATGGAGTTAATCAACGTTATGGCACGTCAGTGTTCTTAATAAGAACTTTGATAGCATCTGAAAGTTTGAGGCCCGTGAATAGGTAAATAAACTGTCTACATTTTCACCACGATACCTTCAGCACCATACATCTGCATCTGCGCCTGGAGACAAGTGTACATGCCGCGACCGTATTTACGTTACTGCTCCCACGCGCATGGTGTTAAGAATCACGGCAGACGGGTATTCCTGAATCGCTGCATTCTCAGCTATCCTTCTTGTGCAATTCGCAGATGAAGAGCGAGGCGGATAAAATGCCATCGCGATTTCCGAATATTAGGATTCTTACGTAGGGTAGAACTCGATATTTGTATTTCAAAATACCTATTTTATTGTTTTTGATTATGAATTGAAACTGTATATAAAGCGACCAATTGTTGAAATAAATGCTCATTATTCCACTGATATACTTGGCTTTTAAACCTACCTAACAAGAGTGAATAGGCTGTTACTGAACCAGCGTGCTACACCCTCGACCTCGTCGTCACTTTCCATCAGGTGCGATTGAGATCAAACGCTGGTCAGTCTTTTATAAAAAAAAATCAATGGCGCTACCGTGAAAAACGGTATTGGGACGATTGTCTCTGTCACTCACATGACGCCTTAATTGGAGTAAAAGAGAAAGATGTTCGAAATATACGAACTTCGATGTTCGCGGTACCGGGCCATCTAGGATAGTAGGACCCCCATGTTTGACTTGTCAATTTGAGAGTGTGTTAACTATCATCTGTCATTCAATTAATTCTATAGCTCACTCTTTTTACTTTTAAATTATGTGGGTTACCATAATATTCGTGTTAATCCCGGTGTAAGGAATGTATTGTTACGCCAAGGCTACCCCATATATATACTATTATAATAGCATTCTAATTACAAAGTCAATTCTTTGTAACTCTCTGAGTAACAATGCCCGGAATACACGAGGCTAGTTTTTCAAGCCAGTATAGTGAGCTAGTTAAACTGTCCTCGCTTAAACACAGGCTAGTGCTGTCTACATGATGCCAGTAATTTTAAGTCAGTTCGAGTGCCAGTACCATTGCAAAGTGTCGTAAAAAAATCGTCAATATGAACGTAATTCGTAAAAATAACATAGCACGAATGAAACAATAACTTAAAGAATATATTAGAGAAACGTGTATGGACAAGATCTTGGACCAGCGCAGTAGCCGGACGGATACTAGCTTCACCGGCCGCACGAAGATAGTACCTACACAAGTCAGGCTGGCGAAATCAGTGGTGGTGGGCGCTACTAGCTCAAAAAATAGAACGGCAAGCTATAAAAACTATCCTGACTTCAGCACTAGCTTACTAGCCTGAAAGTTAAGCTAGTTTTGTATATTAATATAGACGCACTAGTTACTAGTACTAGCTTACTATACTGGCTTGAAAAACTAGCCTCGTGTATTCCGGGCATAAGGGACAAAGATACTTTCGGTCTATTATTACCTACATTACTAGTCTACTATTACTTGATCAAGAATCCTATTTTAAACTTCACCGTTCATTCCATTCGTCTATTTACCTCTCTATTTTCCTATATGCAAGAGCGATAGAGACAAACGAACGAACAAGGTAGCATAGCCCCTCAGAGGACATGGATAGGTTTATGCAATACATTAAAGTGACAGTCAAATAACTAACACCAAATTTAATAACAAATACAGTAAAATGTGGTTATCAAAAAAAAAAATTAGGGTAAATCGCCAGTTACTGGCCACCTTTCAATAACTGGCCACCTTATACTGAAAATGAATTCTGTTTACCTATAAATAGAACACATTTTCAAATGGGGTTTCTATTACTGGCCACCCTTCAATTACTGACCACCTTATACTTAAATGAACTCTATTTATAGGTAAATAGAGTCAATTTTCAGTATATGGTGGCCAGTTATTGAAAGGTGGCCAGTAACTGGCGATTTACCCTATAATAAAAATAATAATTTTAAATAGTAATTTTAAATTGTATTTGTATGCTTTTTTTCTCCTTCGCCGATTTGTGTCTGTTGGTTTAAAATATTATTATTATTCTGTAACAAATATAAAACCCTGGGCAGAGAGTACCATTTTGTACCGTTTGGCGTAGAGACGCTAGGTCCATGGGGTCCCAGCGCGCACAAACTTTTTGCAGAAATCGCGAAGCGTCTGGTTGATGTAACTGGTGACCGAAGAGCTGGTGGCTTCCTCGCACAACGTATCAGCATTGCGATACAACGAGGAAATACCGCCAGCATCCTTGGTACAATGCCTCAAGGGCCTTTTTTAGATTTTATACTGTAACTAGCTAAGTACTTGTAGTTATCATAATACGATTGTAATTTCTGTAAATAAATGTAGTACCTCCTTATTATTATTTTAATTATATCGAGTGTAAGAGTAATAACTTTAGACAAAGTTTCTACACCACAAACGTAGCAACATTTGTTCTACAACTTTTGAAAATAACCTATTATAGTTTACTAAATATTAATAAAAAAAGATTTTGGCTAAAAGTAGACTGTTCGTGTTGTTGGTGCTGTTCATTGAAAATAATATTTAATTTGTTCAAATAGTAATAGTAGGGGTTCAATGAGTAGTAGTATAGTATAAAATGTATAATGGTATTGATAGTATAGTACAAATAAAAATAAAAACAAACAACACTTTCGAACACTATTTTACAAACGAATTAATTACTGCTACATTTACAAGCAAACAATAATATAATTGTCGATTGGTGAATGTATGAATTGAACATGAATTCAGTTATCGATTGGTCTCATATTAGTGACCACAATATAAAGCGTGTTGTTTTTTCCAAGTATTAGTGCTAGTACTAAAGGGAAAGAAAACAAAGCAAGAGTATTAATATACTAGGAATAAGTCTGATCACTAGACGTTTCAGGGGACTCAGTATTTCTGCGACATTTTCTTTATTATTTAATGTGAGTGGCAACGTTTCAAGTAGTATAATAGTATAAATTAAATTCAGTAGCTTTAGCTGCTTTTTCTCCTGTCTCTCAAATCGGACAGTTTTTTTTTAACAGGTAAATGTCAAATGATATTTCATACATAAGTTCCGAAAAGCTCAGTGGAACGGCCCGTGTTTGAACCCGGAACCTTCGACCTAATTTCTAACAATATACATACTAAATATTAAAATCCAATTACACAATACAATAATGTTCTACAATTGGCATAACATCATCCCGATAGAGAAAATGACGTAATATTATTTTGCATATTTCTGTGAAATTATCCATTTAAGTTTGTGTGTAAACTTATTCCACTATCTTAAGAAATATTGGAATGGCTTTTGCACCACTTCAATGCACAGGGCGGCATGTTTTACCAGTGTAATTGTATTTTGAAACATTGTATTAAAATATTATTTTTGGCATGCCAGCCTCAAACAACCTTCATATGGGACTAGCTTCGGGGTATACCTTTTCCAATAAAAAAGTATTTATCAAGATCGAACCACTCTGTAAAATGTTATGCGCGGTCATACATAATATATATATATATATATATACTCGTCGGCTGGAGAACCTCCTCCGTTTTTCGTCGGTTCTTAGTAATTACTGGTAATTACATACAAAGAGATTGCATAACATATGTAATAGCAGGCACACATTTAGTTCTGACGTAAAGGTCATCAATCATCAAATGCATTGTCACTGTCTTTGTATTGACATTGAATTCCTGTTGGCTTCTGGATAAATTATATTCAAAGTGAATTAACGAAAATGCAACCTTACCCATATAAACCAGGTGTGCCGTCGACATCTAATACGGATTCCGTGGAATTTATATCTTCACAGCGAGGGGGATCTCTTATGCTGAAATCTGGTTACCGGTACCGTGTGAAGAGAAGAAACAAAGACGACACGATAATATGGCGATGCGTCAAAAGTAAATGTTACGCTGTTATTAAAGGAAAAGGTGAAAATTTTGTAATCTATCAGGAGACTGGTCACAATCATGATCCCGATTTTTCGGAAAATGAAATAAAAAAATGTTTGGACCATCTAAATAAAGAAGTCGTCAAGGATGTGACCACTCCAGTATCGCACATATACGACGATATGAAAGATAAAGTCCAAGATGCTGGAATGGAAAATACCAAAAAAATACCTACTTTTGAAAATATAAAAAAAAAATTATACCGTAAACGCTACAGATCACTCGGAATAAAAAAAGTTACTTTTAAAAATAAAATGGATGTCGTAATTCCGCAAAAATTTAAACATTTGTTATACGCTGACTACTCGCACAATAATGAGAGAATAATAATTTTTTCATGCAAAGAGTTGCGGAAATTATTAACAAAATATAAAGAGTTCTATGTGGACGGAACATTCAAATCCTGCCACCGAAACTTCTATCAGCTCATAACAATTCACGTTGATTTGGGAAGCAATAGAGAAACAATAAAAGTAGTGCCGGTCTTGTACGCATTAGTACCGAACAAAAGTAGAAAAACGTATGAACTATTGTTTAACCTAATTAAAAGCCAAGATCCAGATTGGAAACCCACACGCATCAAAGTGGATTACGAAAAGGCTCTAATATCAGCCTTAGTGAATACTTGCCCGGGCGTCCAAATCGACGGATGCTACTATCACTACACTCGTTGCCTATGGAGAAAAGTTAAGGAACTCGGCTTGAAGAAGTCAAAATTAGCTAAGGTCCACATAAGGCGACTCTCAGCATTGGTACATTTGCCATTTGAAGATTTGCTAGACGCATGGCTCTACTGCTTAGAGGAAAGCCCGAAGACGACAGCCGCGAATCGTTTTAATAAATACTTCTACGACACTTGGATGAACCCCAAGTCAATTTACTTCGGTAAGTGGACGTGCTATAAACAGGTTAACCGAACCAATAACGTAATCGAAGGTTGGCATAGCAAGGTGAACAAGCTAATGAAACCAAAACCGAATATTTTACAAGTACTGGTGATATTTCAACGGTTAATTAAAAAAGACGTGGATAAAGTGAGAAATAAATACTTTTCTAAAAGGCAATCAGACGTCATTGAAATTAATGACAAAATTAAAGAAAAAATAAAGGAATTTGAAGAAAAGAAAATCAGCCTGGAATTGTGTATGGAACAGTTGAGAATGTAAATGCACTTTATCCACAACTAACCTCTTGAGTAAACTTGTAATATTACTAGTAGGTACCTACTTGTAGATTATTCGGTTTCATTAGTTTGTTGACTTTACTATGCCAACTTTCATTAATGATTCATCTGTTTATAATTTACGTTACGTCCACTTACTGAAGTAAATCGAGTTGGCATCCATCCATTAAGACGATTTGCGATTTTTGTCTTCGGGCCTTCCTGTAAAGAGCACTAGAGCCATGCATCTAGCAAATCTTCGAATGGCAAATATGTCGGCTGCATTGGCACATTTCTTTCGGTTACTAAGGGACTGTGTGTGTATCTACGCACTTTAATTACTAGGTGTACCACTTTGCGGTGTTTCGGTAGATTATTTTGTAGTTTTACACTGTCATAAGTAGGATTGTTTATTTTATAAGTTTTATATTAAATTTTCTTTTTAAAAACGTTTGCTTTTTATTTATAAATAAAATTTCAAAATACAAAAAAAGGAACAATAATAAGATAATTTTGTGTGTGACAGAGATGACTAAAAAAGGGAGCTTATTGTTGTCGTTTCATTCACAATTAAATAGGTATGTTAATAAGCACCTACGTTCTTAGGTTGTTAGAGGCCTACAATAAAATGGGGAATACTTACTAGTTAGAATGTACCTACATTCTTTTCAATAGCTTAGCCCATTTTAGATTCCATGAAATCTCAATAGTTTTTACTTCTTACACTATGGTGGGTGCTGTCTTCGAACATGCGATAGTGACAAAATTACGTTTCTTGAGATATGTCTATGTATGACATTTAAATAGACGAGGCGTGTTAATAATAATACCACGATCGAAAGGGATGGTCTTATGTAACTTTCCATAGATATGGCAGAGACGGCGCTATTTTCGTCCGTCCTTGTCATAGTCCCAAATATTTTTGTTCCACCTCAAACTGAACCTTTCAGAACAGTGAGAAGTTGGATATAAAGGTGGGACAGGTCCCCTGCCTCTGGCTTGCCTTCACCGGCCGTCCAGAGTGGGGTCGCGAGAGCTGCGTTCTCGAGGGTAGATGTGGAAACCTAAGTGGCGAGTTGGCTATATGTTTAAAGTCCAGTGACACCTCTCTATCCTTAGCCCTATGCATCGGTGTTGCCCTTGAGCCATCTTTGATGTCGCTTTTTGTGGGGGCCCATCTCGCATAGGGCGAGTCACCGTCTGCCGGAAATAAAATTGAATACCATTTTATTAGGCAGACGTCCGGTTTTTTATCCAATAGCCCAGTAGCTAGTCCATCCTTTCCACCCAATAGCCTAGTACATTCTAGATTCCATTATAACTCAATAGTCTTTACACCATGGCGGGTGCAGTCTCTGTGCGCGTCCCATGATACGGACAGGGGCAACATCCGCTTAGTGTACCCCTTACATTTCATTAAATTGTCGAAAGGGCCTCTGCGCGTTGGCTCGATCTAGCTCCGCGTACGCCTCCCAAATGTCCGGAACACCATTGTTCCGTGTACGGAAGAGACATACTAATAACTTATTTTTGTTATAAAGAGTGTCATGTAGATGTAGATGTAGTGTAGGGACGCCCGGCCGGACTCAGGCGGGCTGTCGATCGCTTGTTGCAGTCATTCAGCCCAGTTCCCTGTAGTTGGAGCTGCAGTGTACTGTTCCGGCTGCGTTCCCACACAGTGCTCCTCCAATCTTCCAATTTCACTGCATATTTTCTTCTCTATATTGGGATCGATTTATTATCACGGACAGGATCTATAACCCCGATATCAGGGTGATAGATCGATCGCAGCGCTGGGCAGTGCTCATCGACATCACCGTCCCATGCGACGAGAGCTTTACGAAGGCCAAGAAGTATAAGTCCGGCAAGTACTTAGACTTGGCTCACGAGGTAACCGCCATGTGGGAAGTTGATTCAGCAATAATTGTACCGATAGTTGTTTCCGCGAACGGTCTCATAGCGAAGAGCCTCAACCAACATCTTGAGAGACTCTCGCCACGTGGTTGTGGTCGGATCAAGGTTCAGATTCAGAAGGTGGTTATCTTAGACACGGTGCGCACAGTCCGATGGATCCTATCTCTGCAATGTTATAATATAAAAACCTAGCCTAAGATCTAAGATGAACAAAGACATTATAATAATAAAAAACTACGCGCGTCAACCTGCCTGCCAACCGCGGCGCGTATGGCTACTCTATGGAAAGAACAAATAAACCACGACGCCGAGGTTCCAGCGACACCCGGTGCCCTGTCTATTGTGGTAGCGGTCAGGGTCATTAGTGGGGTCAGGGTTGCTAAGTATCTCCAGACGAGATCCAGCTACCCACCCCGACGACGACTGGCCTTGATAACACACAAGATACGCACTATGAGGACTGACAAAAGCTACTGCGAGTTGGAAGTGGAACTGAGCAGGTTACACTGGGACATTGAAGGGTTATGCGAAGTCCGTAGAAAGGGGAAGCCACCCTGAAGTCTGGTAACTTGCTCTACCACCGGGAGGGCGACCAACAGTTCCAAGGTGGTGTCGGGTTTCTAGTTCACAAATCCCTCGTAAACAACATAATCATCGACAGATACTTAATATTCAGAACATCCAAAAGATATTCGCTGAAAGTCATTCAGATATACGCACCAACCTCGTCACACTGCGATGATGAAGTAGATGCTATTTATGACAACGTAAGTAGGGCCATACATACTTCTAAAACCTACTTCATTATTGTCATGGGGATTTCAACGCTAAGTTGAGCAAGAAAAGCGGTGATGAGTTGCGAGTGGCGCACTTTGGGTTTGAGCAGCGGCACCCTAGGGGTCGGAGGCTGGCCGACTTTCTTGAGAAAGAGGAACTCTACACGATGAACTCTTTCTTCCAGAAGACGCATCACAGGAAATGAACTTGGATGAATCCTAACAGTTCCACGAGAAATGTGATAGACTTCATCATGACCGACAAGAAACGCATATTCAGTGATGTATCTGTGATCAACAGGGGACCGGTAGTAATCACCGAATCATAAAGAGGGTGATTGAATATTAACAACGGGCTAGTGGAAACTGTCCACACAGTAGTACCCTATCCTACTGTATGGACAGTTTCCACCAGCCCGACACCACCTTAGGACTGTGGGTCGCCCTCCCGGTGGTAGAGCAAGTTACCAGACTTCAGGGTTATGGTTCCACCCCTCTCTACAGCTCGCAGATCTTTTCGTCAGTCCTCAGTGCGTATGTTGTATGTTACCAGGGCCAGTCGTCGTCAAGGCCAAGCTCCGTCTTATCCGAGAGTAAAACGCCTGAAATATGGAACAGAGACAAGATGGTGCTGTTCTTCAAAAAAGGTGACAACAGCCTATTCAAGAACTACAGACCCATCACGCTTCTGAGCTATGTCTATAACCTGTTTTCAAGGGACATCACGAATCGTCTCGAACACAGACTCGATGACTTCCAGCCTCCCGAACAAGCCGGTTTCCGAAAAGGCTATAGTACCATAGACCACATCCATATTCTGCGGCAAGTTATAATCTTCGGTTTTCTGTATAACTGTTTTGTATAACTTGCTATACTGAAGACTGAAGATTTTAACTGGCCATTAAGCTTAGCGTTTGTGGACTATGAGAAAGCCATCAATACGGGAAACATGAGCGGTGCTTGAGTCTCTTCAGCGATGTCATATTGACTATCGGTACGTTGAAGTGTTGAAGTGATTGTACAGTAACACCACTATGTCGGAGCGAGTACAGGAGCAGAGCACGAAGGCGGTCCCATCGCGAAGAGGCGTAAGACAGCGAGACGTCGTCATCTCTCCAAAACTGTTTACTGCCGTAATGGAAGACGCCTTCAAACTCCATTCCAGGAGCACTTACGCGCTTACTTACTTACGCGTTAGCAAGCTGAAGTGGCAATGGGCAAGCTAAATTTTAGGCAGAGAAGATGGCCGTGATGGGGTCGGAAAGTGCTAGAGTGAAACCACGGACTAGCAAGCGCAGCGTGGGACGTCTACCCACAAGATAGACATACGACCTCATTAAGGTCGCCGGAAGACGCTGGAAGCACGTCGCTTCCAACCGGTACATGTGGAGGTCTAAAGGGGAGGTCTATATTCAGCAGTGGACATTTTATGGCTGAGATGATAATGATGATGATGATGATGATGATGACATCACCACTGTGGACTGGTAGAGATTTTGAACCGACACCCCATTCCAAGAAGTTTAGGAAAATTAAAAAAATACAAATATAAGAAAGCATTTATTGATATTTAAAGCTATTTTGCAGCGGAGACCTAGCTACGACGTAAATCCTATTCTATGTTGATCCAGTCGAGCGAGGTAAGGCAGAACAGGCAGGCAGGCAAAAAAAGGTTTATTTACTATTGAGTGAGACTATCTATCAAGCTGAAGGAAGTTTCTCATTACAGCGTCTTCAACCGTGGTGAGAAACGCGCTGGCATTGCTACTGCTGGTTGGTGCTGGCGGCAACCAGGGTCACCACGTCTATATATCTATAAAAAATTGTGAAGACAACCTAAACGGATATAACTTTCCCTGTCGTTTTCGGTCGTTTGGATTTACTATCAAGTGTCGTATACCCGCCCTAGTTGCATTTCTAGGATCATAATGCTTTAACCCTTTTCCTAATTTAATTTATCGTGAATAATGATTAATCGACCATATTTTATTTCTACTTTATATTAGATTGGACTATCCCATAAAGCAACTCTAAAATAAAAAACCACAACGAACTATTTAGCATGTATTTGGGTTTCTTGGAAAACCGTTAGGAATGGTTGGACATGGAAAAAGGTTAACGCATAGTTCGGCCCTGCCCAAAAACAGTACTCTGATAAATTGAAAACTACATGGCAGAAGTTGAAGGAATCATTAACTAATTCTTATTATATTTTGCTGATCGGGCCAGGAACCATGTTGCCTTATACTTTTTTAATTACGTCTGTTATTGTGTAATATATATGATAATTATATTTGCATTTATCTCAAAAAACGACAAAAAATAAGCGTGTAATATGATTGATATGTCGTTTATAAGTAACAAAAACTTTAGTTTAAAGACTGCCCAACAACTCAGTCTGAAAGGCAACAACGCTACAGGTAAAGGTGAGGTTATTTTGCTTAGATTCATTGATTTATTTTAAACAACTAACCGCCACGAATACTAAAACCCGTTTTGTGTTTCTCAGGAGATTCTGTAGATGCTGTCGGTATGTCGACTAAGTAGGTGCCTATTAACACATTCGCTGCCACCCCTTCCAAAAATGTATGGTAGTGAATGCGTTAATGTATTAAACGGCTACAAATACAACGGTAGTAGTCGAAAGCAGCTTCAGACTGTCCTATACTAATTCTTCATACGCGAGTAAGAACACTTCTTGTTCTGCACAGTCGGTGTTTTTCTACAAAACATGTTCTTCTAATTTGCGATGCCCACTTTTGCCTTAGATTGTCAAAACCTGCGTCATAATTAGCGCCCCATCTTGTACTGTGAAACTTGAATATTGTCCAAAACAGAGAAAAAGGAGAAACGCGTACGTGATAAAGCTGTAGACTACTTCAGCGAGTAAACTGAAAAATAAATCTTAAATTATCTGCGGCCTCCGTGTACATACTATAAATAATACACAAATATCTACACAAATCTTATCTGTACAACAAGGGAAAAAACTACTATGAAATCGGGTTTTTTTGTATGGGATATTTAAATATTTAATTTAATTTTGTTGTTAATAATTTCTGTTATTTCGGCAACAGCATCTCGTACAAACATGAACTGTCTAACTATCATGATTCAGCCTGGTGAAGGACAGACAGGCGGACAGCGAAGTCTTAGTAATAATAATCTTTACCATTAGGATGCGGAACACTAGACACTAGCATAATGTATATGCAATACTTAAGATAATCTGATAGTGATTATAATACATACTGTATCCGTTTAAAGCACGCACCCTATTATTATAAGCAATACTTATAAGAAAGGCACATCCCTGATAATGTATATAAATGTAATAAAAACAATTCCCATAATTATTCATGGCTTACGATAGATAGAACAAATAGGTACAAATCCAAAGTAAACTTAGTTTGATAAATATCTATTGCATACCGAGAAATTCCCGCAATAACACGTATTATTTATTTTTAATTTTTATTTTAAATTGCTACACGTGTATACATACAGTTGTATGCGGTGCTCGTCCAGAGGTATTTTCTAGGTTGTTAGAAAATAATTCAGAGAGCTGGAGTCCTTGCGGTTGAAAGAGATATGCCTGAAAATATCAAAGTACTATAAAATAATAATTACTCATATTTGTTATACTACGTATAATTACAGTACGGGTTAGGATTTTTCTGAGGCAAACCGTAGCTAATAACCCTTAGTTCCTTTCCTGTTGGAGCTGATAGCAAATCGATCAAGTATGTGAAAATTAGTCAAGACGTCGTGAATCGGTTAGTCATAGACACCCAGTGGTGCACATTCGATTTCTGACTAGGGAGGGTGGAGGGGGTCTGGGTGTCGAGGGTCATTATCTGTACGCTTGGCAGGTGTCGAGTAGTGCATGTTTGCTCCCTGTTTTTGGTCCTAGGGACAATACCCAATATTCCATGTTTCGTTGGTTAATTCGCAAACCTTGTTACCTTACGAGGTTTGCAATGTATCTTATTTATTTATCTACCTATTAATTTGTTACTACATGGACGCTGTAAAGGTACAGTTCATCATCATCATCATCATCTCAGCCATAAGACGTCCACTGCTGAACATAGGCCTCCCCCTTGGATCTCCACATGTACCGGTTGGAAGCAACCAGCATCCAGCGTCTTCCGGCGACTTTAATGAGGTCGTCTGTCCATCTTGTGGGTGGACGTCCTACGCTGCGCTTGCTAGTCCGTGGTCTCCACTCGAGCACTTTTCGACCCCATCTGCCATCTTCTCTGCTTGCAATGTGGCCTGCCCATTGCCACTTCAGCTTGCTAACCCGGTGGGCTATGTCGGTACAGTTATTATGTAAATAAATCCATTTTTAGTGCTGCCATCTTCAACTATAAAGATAAATGCTGACATCGATTCTAGGTCCACTTACTAGTGACTTCGCTGCAACTTTACCAACTTTTAACTTTTGACCAATAATTTTCTGAAAACATAATTAATAATTTGTATAAGAATGACATCAAAAAGACGGGATAAATAGTGTTTTATACAAAAACGTGGCTTAATTCCTTTTCTCCGTTGCTCTTGTAAGTACACTTGCGTAGGTTACCAAGGCAAAGAGCTATGGCTGGATTCGAACCGGCGCCTGCACATATTAGATGCACGTGTGGATTCCGCTTGTCCCAACGACATACGAACATATTTTCTGGTAAGTAGTACAATTGGGCAGGTTCCCAACACAAAGAGCGATAGCGGGATTCGAACCGGGACCTGTACTTATTGCATACGAACATATTTTCTGGTCAGCAAGCACACTTGGGTAGGTACAAAAAGCTACGGCGGGGTTCGAACCGGCACCTGTACTAATTACATACGAACATATTTCCTGGTAAGTAGTACATTTGGGTAGGTTACCGACACAAAGAACTATAACGGGACTCAAACCGGCACCTGTACGTATTACATACGAACATTTTTTTTGTTAACCAAGCACACAGAACATTTTGGGTAAGTACATAGAGCTACAGCGGGATTCGAACCGGCACTTGTACATATTAGATCCACATGTGAATTTCGCTTGTCCCGACGACGTACGAACATATTTCCTGGTAAGTAGTACACTTGGGCAGGTTACCGATACAAAGAGCGATGGCGGGATTCGAAACGGCACCTTTACTTATTACATACGAACATACTCGTATTTTCTGGTCAGCAAGCACACTTGGGTAGGTACAAAAAGCTACGGCGGGGTTCGAACCGGCGCCTGCACATATTAGATTCACGTGTGGATTCCACTTGTCCCAACGACATGCGAACATATTTCCTGGTAAGTAGTACATTTGGGTAGGTTACCGACACAAAAAACTATGGTGGGATTCAAACCGGCACCTGTACTTATTTCATACGAACATATTTCCTGGTAAGTAGTACACTTGGGTAGGTTACCGACACAAAGTGCTATGGCGGGATTCGAACCGACGCCTGTACTTATTACATACGAACATATTTCCTGGTAAGTAGTACATTTGGGTAGGTTACCGACACAAAGAGCTACGGCGGGTTCGAACCGGCGCCTGCACATATTAGATCCACGTGTGGATTTCACTTTTCCCAATGACATACGAACATATTTCTGCTAAGTACATTTTCGCACGTTACCGACACAAAGAGCTCTAGCGGATTCGAACCGGCGTCTGTAGGGCTTCGTCTCTCGTGTGGTTTTTCGCTTATAAGTATAGACACAAACATAATAATAATATGATGTACAGAAAAGGTTTAGCAGCAAGATGATAGTTATATTAATAAGACTTGTCTGCTATAACTATTATAATTTATGACTACTTACCCATCTCCAGCGAAACCTTTACTAATATATATTTATAAAACTAAAACGTTCTTATTGCAATTTGGACACCAGTATTCCTGCATAATATACTTAATAAAACAAACACATATTATAATTATTATATACAACTCCTAGGTATTGTATGCATAACAGGAAAAGTATAAAATATAATTTAGTCTCCTCTTTGACTAGTATTTATATAGAATACAACTATTTAGTGTTGTTTGCGGTTTATTGTACAAAAAAAACTTTAAGTATCAAATTATTTAGAAAAAGCAACGGGGTTTACCTTCGGGTTGTTTATATTGCTCGAAGAACCAATGATAGATGGGGCAGAAAAGTTCTTGGTGACCATGTACCGAAAGATGTAGCCTTCAACTAGGTGGAACGACGATGGTCAAAGTAGCTGAAAATAGTAGGTTTCAGCTGATGATAATGATGATGTTTTATGGTTTTATTTACTTGATTTTTTTTGTCGCAAAGGTACACATTATTTTGTCAAAGAACGCTGGAGAGGGAGGGATGTGATTGCGTTTTAATTTTATTTACCACTGACTTGTAAACATAAGCATTGCCTGCATTTTTTCTGGGAACCCCTTGTATAATACTTTGTAGTAATACCATTGAAACTATAGAGCCCGTGAGGTCGCGTCTGACTATCAATGTATCAATCTGTTGATCGTGGGAACTACGTAATGTTATTAGCCACTAAGTTTTTCATTAGAAAAACAACCAGAGGAAACTAGAATTAGTTTACAAAGAAATCCAAAAGTATGAGTGTAGTTTTGAATCTATTTACAGCCGTGGGCCTGCCCTACTACTACTAAGCATTTTAATAGTTAATCGACTGTGTGTAACCACATACCTTCTTCCCAATAAGAGATTTTGCTCATACCTTTTGCGGTAGTCAAGGAAAATAATTTCAAACTCTTCAAAATAGGCCTTATTAGGCATTCAATCTGTTTAGAATAAAACTATAGGTACAGGTTACCTCTTTTACGTAACGATGTAATATGATTTTAGCAAATGAATTAAAATCAATGTATATTTTCTTCAGTATGACAAATTGAATACTTCTCTTGACAATATAAAATGCTATACGTCAAATGTCAAAATTCTTTTTCAGTAATTCATAGACAATGATTAATTGTTACAAGAACGTTTACGTGGTGGAGTTAGACCGACGTTATGGCACGTCAGTGTTCTCAGTAAGAATTGTTATAGCTCGCCCCATCTAGCGAGGAGTAGAAAAACTTAAACACACTTAATAAACTTACAAGTTGGTTTTTTGGGTCCCTGCATGAATCTGAGGTCAGGTATATACATCAAAAAACAGTTTTTAGGAATCCCATCAACATGACATATGTGATTTCCATTACCATTCTTCTTAACAACAGGGGTATTCAGAGCAAGCTGAACTTCCTCCAATAATTTCTAGCCTTATATGTACTTAAACGCTTTTTTTACCAATACGTAAAGTATTTCTTATATGAAGTCATATATACCATACTCCAACTGATGACAGACCGTGTATTTTCAAAAATAACCATGTAAAAGTTGAACCGTTTTTTTTTTAATATTACGGTCCCTGCATGATCCAGCTTTGGTGCCATAGAAAACTTTTGTACTCTGATTAAGAGTATAAAAGCTTTCAAACGAGATACGTCTCAACTGTAATTATACGTTTCGATAAGAGCTCGTTGCAGTGTGATGCCGGCTGACTAGAATAGCACCACCCCATCTCCTCCCGCAGATGTCGTAAGAGGCGACAAAGGGAAAATCCTACAGTCGAAACTCAATCTACAGCTACTGTGGTCGCCAACCCGCCTACCAAGCGTGGCGACTATGGCAACTACCCCCAATAATAATAGGGGTAGTTGCCATAGTCACCGAAAAAAAACTAAACAAAACAAAAACGATAGCGCACTAAAAAGAAAAATAATTATTTTGTCTTCAAACAAACTCGCTCCGCGCGCATGCGCCGCCTTGATATTACTATTACTTACCCTTGCAGTATAGATATACTGATTGATTGAGTCCATAGTCTGAGTGAGCCCTTAAGCGGAAAGTAGTGGTCATTTGAGCCCGCGGGCTGAGCTGACCCCTAACTGTGAATTACCGGTGAAATGGGCCCGCGGGCTCAGTTGACACATTGGGTCAAGTCACCCATTGGAAAAAAAATATGGTCAACTCAGCCCGTGGGCTGAGTTCCCTGTGGGCTCAGTTGACCACAAAGCGAACACGTCAACTGTTTTCGTAAGTTTGTGGTGCGCGTTATAGGGGATGCAAGCTAGTTTCAACGTTCATTTCGGCTGCCAAGAAAAATTGGAAGTTTTTACGTGTGTGGAGGTCAAATGGGAATGAGTTCATGACTTGCCGCTTTGAATAAACGGGTGGGGTGAAATATCAAACCGATTTACTGTTCGCTATGTAGGCTTTTGAAAATTTCACTACGTAAGTTGGGCTTAGCTAACTGGTAAGTTTGTCCTTATTATCATCATTTCAGATGTTAATCGCCCACTGCAGTTGGCACTCCAAATATGACTTGTAGCTCTTGCTCTTGGAGGGTAGCTGCTGCCCTGCTTCGGTTTTATCCCTTTGTCAGTTTGTGGTGCCATTCTAGTTTCTTTTTGGGGACAATGACCTTCCATTCTCTATATCATATTTTTTAAAATTACGTTTGATATTTATTGTTTTTTTTTTTTTTTTTTCATTTTCCACAATTGTCTTTGGTCCATCATGTTTTTTGTGTTGCTGTTTAGAGAAAAACTAAAGACTGATTCTAACTTGAATTTACGGAGAAAGGAAATAGTATAGCATACTAGGGTTCCGCACTCGAATGGTAAAAACGGGACGCTATTACGAAGGCTCTGAGGTAGACTGTTTGTCTGTCTACTTCTCTGTCTGTCGATCGATTTCGGTTCTAGCGATCGCTGGTTGGTAGATATCACGCTATAAAGTTGACATTTTTATAGGTGATGCATTTTTAACAAATACTAAAAACAGAATTTACTTTAAAAGTTTATTGCTCGATATTTATAACGGCAGCAAGTATACGCTTGAAATATCAACATAATATTTAGTAGTTTATACGCAGTCAAGTGTAAAAATTTGTTCACTGCCAAAGTTTCAAAACTATGTACCGAGCAAGTCTATTATACAGTAAATAAAGTTGTAGGTCGTATTTATGAAAGGATTCTTTCGGTACGTATTTTTGCACTTGACTGTACAAAAAAAATCCAGCGCTCCCATACAACAGATGTAATTTTTGCCGTTTATTTTCTTTTACGTATATACCGGGTGTTCCCTGTAATAAAAGCAATAATTTTAAGGATCGCTTCTACACCACGAACCTAGCAACATTTATTCAACAACTTAAAAAAATTGTGTAGTTTATTTTACTTGTGATTTTTTTCAAACAAGCTAAATAGTATTTTCAATGAACAGCATCCAATAGTCTAATTGACATTTACTGTCACCCTACAAACTTCATAGTTTTCACAATACATCGCTTATTTAAAAAATCTCTTTTTATTAATATTTAGTAAACTATAAGTTATTTTCGAAAGTAGTAGAACAAATGTTGCTACGTTTGTGGTGTAGAAACGATGCCTAAAGTTATTGCTCTTGTTACAGGAAACACCCGATATAATGGCACAGAACCCGTCGTGCGCAAGGTCCGACTCGAACTTAGCCAGTTTCATTCTAATTTTAGTATAACATAGAATTTTGATGCCTAGATCACAGGCAATGATAGACCAAATAGTTCTGTTCTTATCTTTAAATGCCATGTCAAAATATAAAAAATAGTGCCTGACGAAAATAACAGAGCAATGTTCTCTGATCGTATCGTGAACTTCAATGACCCTGCGGCTTGTAGATTTCAGCTATCAGTATTTACATAAATGAATTTAGACCTACTTGTATAGATGGGGTGCGGTGGGGTGGAACACGAAAACAAGGCATAATATCATTGGTGAAGCTATTATGATAAACATTGTTTTTTTGAAATTATAATTATCTTTCAGAGGAAAGTGTTAAAATGCTTTCAATATGACGTCTTCTCGCTTCCCATACTGCGAAGGTCAAAAGGTATAGGGTGACCACGTTTTGGTTAGCTTACGATTATTTTAATTGAAAAAAAAAAGATAATTAACTGTTTTTATCAAATATTACCTGAAAATGATATTAACCAGTTACTGAGTTAGAAAAACTGGTTCTGGGTCACGATCCAAAAAAGTTTATTTCGTAACTGATATTTTAAGTACGATTATGGGTCAAACTTGAACAAAACATTTTTGGTACGTAATACAACAATTTTCGTTAAATTGTTCCAATATAATATGTTGCCGTGTGATGCTGGCTGACTAGAATAGCACCATCCTATCTCCTCCCGCGGGTGTCGTAAGAGGCGATAGGCGAGGGAAACATCCTACGGACGGGCAGCAGCGTCCGTCGAACCCCAATCTACAGCCACTGCGGTCGCCAACCCGCCTGCCAAGCGTGGGACTATGGCAATGACCCCCCAAGATCATACAAGTCATATTTGTGGGAGGCCTATGTCCAGCAGTGGACTGCATGCGGCTGAAATGTATGTATGTATGTGTATATGTTTTTATAGCGGCAACAGAAATTACAATCACAGTGAAAATTTGAACTGCCCACGGTTCACGAGATACAGCCTGGGGACAAACGGACAGACAGAGTTTAACCTCTGAAAAGGTCAGATGTCGCTTTCATAAAACTAGTGACTACGCCAAATCCTGGGATTAGTTGCCAAGCGGACTCCAGGCTCCCATGAGCCGTGGCAAAATGCCGGGGCAACGCGAGGAAGATGATGTGATAGTATTAGTTAAGAATTGTTTTTTTTTTTCAGTGTTTTTATGAAATACAGTCAGCAGGAAAAGTTGCTATACGGATGCGGTGTTCAAAATAAGCTTAACACGATTTTTTTTTATGATAAAGGTGGTAAACGAGCAGACAGATTGCCTGATGGTAAGCAATTACTGTCGCCCATGGGCACCCGCAACACCAAGGGAGTCACAAGCGCGTTTCCGGCCTTGAGTTGGAGCTCTGGGAACCTTACTCGCCATCAGGAACACAACACTACATACCTGAAAGGTAGCAGTGATATTATGGCTGTGGTCTTCTGTAAGGAGGAGGTACTTCCCCAGTCGGGCTTCTCCAGACTCAAGCGTGATGGTACTTCGCTGTACCTGTCATTGTTGGATGTAGTTGAAGGACATACCCGGGTCCAATTTTTATTGTTAAGGGAATAAGGCCTAGATAATTCTGAACACCTTCTGCTGCTAACTGTACAAATATTTCCGACTCCCGATCAAAACATAATTATGCTTTATCTTATTTCTGTCACGCGATAACGCGTACATAAAAATGTTCAGATAAAGCGAAATACACAAACAGGGTGGATTAACACAAAGGCTTTAGTGCCACGAGTCGGAGTCGTGTCGAACAGGCATTAAAGCCTGTTGGCTTTAACACGATGCCGATAACTGGCGTAGAATTATAGGGATATTTTCAATTATAAGGTTACCGAAATAGTGGAATTCGTTTAAGGCCATATTTGTTATCGTGTTTTTTAATTAAGAAAAAGCGGAAGGAAAAATGTTTTGACGCACAATTTTTTGTCTTTTGTATGGCGGGTTGGTTGTCTTATCGTGTTATTTAATTAAAAAAAAGTGGAAAGAAAAAAAAATTGATGCAAGAAATTTTTGTCTTTTGTATGGCGGGTTGGTTGACTTGGGCGATCTACATCAGAGAAAAAAAAGTTTTTTTTTTCCAATTTTTCCCCTTACTTTCACACACAAAACACCTCAATTTCCTAATTATGTATATACACACCACCCCTTGTACATAAAATGCTTCTGTCACTAGGAGGAATAATGACTGGAGCAAACATCTGCGTACGTCAGTAAAGGACAACGATATAGTCTCGCTTTTGCAGCATGTAACAGTTCGCTATAATTCTGATTTACAGGACAATATAAGCTAATTGATTATTTTAGTACTGCTACCTTTCAGGTATGTAGTGTTGTGTTCCTAATGGTGAATAAGGTTCCCAGAGCTCCAACCCCCCTTAAAGGCCGGCAACGCGCTTGTGACTCCCCTGGTATTGCGGGTGCCCATGGGTAATTGCTTACCATCAGGCAATCCGTCTGCTCGTTTGCCGCCTATGTCATAAAAAATAATAATAATAATACTTCTTCGGTTGAGAACACAGGAAAACTCCAATGTATTTGTTTACATCCCTCCAACTTTAACAGTTCTGAAAGGTTGAGTTTGAAGGGGAACAAAGATATTTGAAACAAGGACGGACGAAAATAGCACCGTCGCTGCCATAGCTATGGAAAGTTGCATAAGACCATCCCTTTCGATCGCGGTATTATTATAAGCATGCCTCGTCTACTTAAATGGTACAGTCAGCAGCAAAAGTTGCTAAGCGTTTGAAGTGTTCAAAATGACCTACACGCGCTCTTATTCTCTTGACAATAGAGACGTGTTGACCTCATTTTGAACACCTAAAATGCTTAGCTACTTCTGCTGCTGACTGTATGTCTATGTTCTGTCATCACAAAGCTTGGGGCGTCCTCATTAATTATCACATTGCTACAAGTAATGGGCCACTTATTGGGGGGTATAATCTGCTTGTCATTAAACATACAGGGTGAATCAAATTTGTGAACAGTTTTATGTTTAACACTTTAAACTTCATTACGCAATTTAACTTCGACGAGCAGTTTGGGTTCGTGGGTAGTGACCCAAGTAACAAAAGGTTCTATAACTAAGGCATTTTATCACCAAACAGTGATATAGTACGACTATAATGGTAACCATTGTGGCTGCTTGTACTATAAAGGTTTTTAACACAGTGTTTTGGCTCTATAAAATTAAAGAGCATTAAAGTTCTATAATTTAGCTCTTAGAACGCTTATAGGAAGAAACAAAAGAATCTTTAAAGTGCTGCACTGTAATAGATATGCAAAAAGCGATTATGGTACTATTTAATACTATAGACAACTTTACTGACGCTTTTATGTAACTATTTTGCACTAATAATGCGTCAGAATATACAGTTATAGTACTAGTACTGTAGCAGTATCGTAAACACTATTAATGGATCAATCTGCACTATAAAAGGACTTTGCACGTCCATTACGTAACGTGTTTGCGTTTTAGAAGCTCTCTTGACGTCGCTATGAAGCTAGAATTCTGTAAAAGTCATGAAAGATTTTCTATAGTGCTATATAGTACCATAAAAGTTATCTGGTACGTTGCTAAATTACTTAAATTCTAAATAGCTAAATATCTTCTATAAGTGTGTTTATGTTACTGCTACGAGACTAAAGCGTGACATGACAGCGCTAAAGATTACAACTAATGGACTAATTAGATCTATACTAGCTTTTCAGTATCAAGTATATCACTAGTATTTTACAAATGTTTTTATCGTCAATACAAAATGGAAATACTGGTCTAGCGGGTCCAGAAAATATAGCGTATGGTTCCGCACAAAATATTTGTTTTGCACCACAGCCGGGCTGTAGCAATGATTTTCCGTCTTGTCAAGCCAGTAATGCAGATGAAGAATATGCGAGTGAAAATACTTCAATTCAAAGTTCTCAACATCAGAATGTTCAGATGAAGAGAACACTAAAAACGAGCAGTTACGCAGTGACTTACGAAAATGGTGCGTCACTTATAATATACCTCATCTAGCAATTAAAAGTTTGTCAGAAATAATAAATAAGCGCATTCGTAATGTGTTATTAAGATCCAAGGACACTTTTGAAAACTGATGTTAACATAAATATCAAATCAGTACCTGGTGGATATTACTGGAAGGTCCAATCGGTTTGTTCACACCAAGAAAACAATTTGTCCGTGTGAAGTGTGAACGAATCAATGTATACATAAGCGCTAAATGGACAAAATCTCGTATACAGTATACGAGAAAATTTACGCTGTGTGAACGTAGACAACCGGATAGAGCTACAGTCTTCAAATTTTATATTTTTTTATATTTCACTTCATGTTTGAGAAAAATACTATACCTACCTACAAGCCTCGGCGGCAACGTGGGGTGTATTTGCCCAGTGTGTATTTATTGCAACTCCATTCAAAGAAATATATTTTGTATACACTATTTTATATTTGAACAACGGAACCCTAATCCGTTAAATATGGCTGCTGTTTTCTGTCATAATAGCACATTAACAGCACGACTGGAGCCTATATGTACTATAGCAGCCCCAGTTGGAACAATTCCATATTTTATTAATTAAAATTCAATTAAAACATGAAAATTATGAAAGCGCATTGTCAAATTTGAAATCAGGATAATGATTTTATCGATACAATTATTTTCCCATGTATAATCTACTGCCATGTAACGGTCCACGAATGTTTTTAGTACGTCCTTATTGTTACCTAAATCACTTCAATCACTTTAAGAAACAATGGTGAATGAACTTCCCGTATTTAATATTTTAGGCACCTCACGCAAAATGCGCACGAGAAAGTGTGCTACAAAAGATCACTGGAATCGTTTATGGTGCAAAATAGCACCATAAACATGTTTTCGTTACTATTATAGTTGCAAATTGCGACATAAACGTTACAGACAGCACTATTTTAGTACTAAAAAGCGTTTCTCGTCGCTTTTACATTTCAACCATAGAGCTGATTAATCATCGTGAGAGCTTTTATGTAATGCTTATAGTATAAATCAGTGATAAAACTAGGGCCTATTCGGGGTTTTGTAACCGTTTACAAAACCATTATAGTGCTAATCATGAACACTAATTAGCACGCTCCAAAACGTTCTCAGGACTTTTATAGAACCAAATTTTGTTACTTGGGGACCCTGCCTATGAAGCCGGGTTCAAATCCAAAAGGGCATTTATTTGTGTGCGTACGATATTTGTTCCTGAAACGCAAAATGCTCTAGAACCGTGCAGAGGTAACAGACAGGCACACTTTCGATATTAACGTTTGAACCGTCTTTGTCTGGTTCTTGTTGTAATTTTGACTTTGTTTTTTTTTTGTATATTAAATGTTATCTTATTCTTTCTATCTTAAATATACATGCTTTTACAAGTCTGTAATCTTTATTCATGTTCAATAAATTGAAAATTCGTGTTTTAACGTTAAAACTTAGATGATGCCGCGAAAATGCCTCGGGCGTTTAGAGTTCAGACGCTAACGGCGTCAAGCGTCAGTTTAAATGTTGCATCCGGGATATCGAGAGCTTCTGCGTTTTCAATGGGGACGCGTCTATATATCCGTTTAGAGCGTTTTTAAAATTAAGAAACATATGCGGACTGCTAATATCCCGGAAAGATATAATCTAGGTTTTTTTCCAGGCAACATACCCTCGACCTCGTCGTCATTTACCATCAGGTGCGACTGAGGTCATTCGTTTTAATGGCAAACGAGGAGATGAATAATAATGTGAAGTGTGTGCAAAAGTTTAGCCATTAGCGACGAGGTAATGAACAGACAGAAAGACTGATAGACAGTCAGACTGACAGACAGACTAGTAGACAGACATGCAGACGGATGGACAGACACACAGACAGATGGACAGACAATCAGGCACAGATAGACAGACAGTCAGGTAGTCAGTCAAACGGACAGATAGACAGACGGTCAGGCAATCGGACAGACAGGCAGACGGACAGACGAACAGACAGACAAACATACAGATATACAGACAGACGGGCAGACAGACAGACAAACATACAGATAGACAGACAAACATACAGACAGACATACAGACAGATATACAGACAGACATACAGACAGACAGACAGATAGACAGACAGACAAACATACAGATAGACATACAGACAGACAGACAGGCAGAAGTACTTCTATCTAAACAGTCAAACAGGCAGATAGAGTTACATTCCTATTTATAAACAGGCTTTGTTCATATTTCAAACAAAGATATTGGCAGTAGCCGTGCACACACGAGACGGGCTAATTGCTCGCGATAATCGTTTTATTTATGCATGGCCGGCAGGTTATCTCGCCGGAGATTCGTATAATCTGCGATGTTTAATTTGGGGTCGGACCTTTTTTATAATTAAGTGTTCGGGGATGATACGTTGTATGTAGTAAGTGTTTAGAGATTTTGGGGTAGCAACCCTTTTGAATTATCCACGTCTGTCCACGGCGTGGCCAAAGTAATAAGTAATTTAATCAGTTGAAGTTCTATTTAGATTAAACTAGTTACTTCTTATACAATAAACCTATAATCTATATAATATAATAATATAATATAATATAATAATCTATATAATATAATATATATATAGTAATCTATATAGATTAAACTAGTTATTTCTTTCTTATACTAGTTACGGACCCGGGTATGTCCTTAAACTACGTCCAACAATGAGAGGTAGGGCACAGCGAAGTACCTTCACGCTTGAATCTGGAGAAGCCCAACTGGGGAAGTACCTCCTCCTTACAGAAGACCACAGCCATAATAGCACTGCTACCTTTCAGGTATGTAGTGTTGTGTTCCTGATGGTGAATAAGGTTCCCAGAGCTCCAACCCACTTATAGGTCGGCAACGCGCTTGTGACTCCCTTGGTGTTGCGAGTGCCCATGGGCGACGGTAATTGCTTACCATCAGGCAATCCGTCTGCTCGTTTGCCACCTTTGTCATAAAAAAAAAAAACAAGGGATGAGGGGAGTGTTTTGTGCTCGTGCTAATATTAAGACCAGAGCTAGCGAAATATTCCAAAAAGCAGCTTCCAACTGATAAATAGTAACTTAAAAATATACCTGTTTCAGAGATCATGCCTTACCAAGTTTGGCTTGGCCGTTAAATAGATCATAATACTCATAATAGAAAATTAAGGCCTGGCTCTTTCAAAGATCACACATTAAATGTATGGCTAGCCATTTCAAAAAATCGTAGCACAATGGAATAAGTGGCATTTATATATGCTTTAGCGAGAGGTTCATCAAAAATACTTAACTTATTGTGTACATAATTTTGACTGTTGGCCGCAATACTTCAATCAAGCCTTTGATATCAATAAAATGTAATGCTTTCATGTTAAAGTCATTAACTGTCTAACATATCACAAAATCAATATTAATTGCTTTTATCATTAAAACCATTTTCTATTCAAAATTCCCTTTTGGACGTAAATTACGCAATTAACTAAAATGATTTAATAAATACATGCCTCTGGGCTTAGTTTGCATATCTATGTAATAAATAATGGGAAGCGAATTCTTGTTTCAGGTTTACTTTACAACAATTTTACTCTGATCAATGATATTGAATGATATTAATATGATATCCAGTGATCGGAATTGGTAGTGCCATTTGGCGGGACTTCGGTGCGTAAGCTTAGTATGGATAGTTTTTAACCCCGGGATTTGATATGAAAATTTTAAAATATTTAGATTGTGTTCATAAATATAAGTAATCGAGGTGGTTTTAAGTCGTTTACAGGAATTTAATGTGTCACTTGGTCGACGCCTTTATAGATTTTCATTAAGTTAGGATGGTTGAAAAGTGCATGGCCATTTTAGTTTGTTATTTTATTATACTTTTAAAGAAAGTAAGGAATAAATGTTTTGTATTTTATTTTATCTACGTACATATCGTAAGTGCTCTAAAATGCGCCCAGAAACCGTAGGCAATGACCAGCATTACCAACCATCAGAAATGAATGGAGATGTAATGTTAACATTACCTACTGAAATCAGTAGATCATGAATTTAAATTTGGAACAGCTGTCAAATTCAAGTGGGGTGTCTATTTTAGTATCTATAGTTAGTAAAACAGTCATTGATACGAAACGCCAATTGGTTATGTTTTTTTAATATAAATCGAACGATATTTGAACTCGAGTGACAATAGAATAGGGAGTTCATTCTCTTGTCTATGGTTTAAAAAAATATTTGACTGAGATACGAAATACGCAACACTGCCATTCCAAGCTGTCATTTATTTTGTTCGTTGACTTTTTAATGTTTACAAGTAAAACTAGTAATAAGTCCTACGGTTCCTGAACCCATCTTAAAACACTTATGATATGTGTGTAGATAAAGACTAGTATATGTAACTATACATAATTAGGCATTACAACAATCGTGTGATATTATTATGAAACGAGCCGAAGGCGAGAACCCACACTCTTGTTGTAATGCCCTTCATTATGCACAGATACATAAACTACTATTATGATTTATGAGTGTTATTGTTATTGGTAAGTGTTAAGTGAAAGTATTTTTTAAATAAATAATGTAATTTAATTCACTTTTGCTGTTTAAGAAAATTTCCTATGAAAAAAAATACTAGTCGGAGAATCTCAATACTTATCCATGTTATGTACAATGTTATAGGTTATCCACGTATATACATATATAATGTATCGTTGGCTGAGTATCAACAACACACGCCTTCTTGAACTCACCGTGAGACTCAATCAATTTCTGTAAGGATGTCCTGTAATATTGATATAAACTTTAGTGCTCTGACTAGGAAAATGCTTTGAGGCGAGTTTCAACAAGTTACGGTCACAAAATGTAAAATGTAAAATCGGGTCGGAAAGTTGTAATAAAATGCTGATGCAGCTTGATATCTTTATCACGGATGGGTTCTTCTAACACTAAAGGAAATACGAGAAATGAAAATGAAAAGTTATGTTAAAGCATATTTCATTCATACCTTTTTTATTTCTTCGGTTGACAAAATATTTATTTATGAAGTAAAACAACTATATGCGACCACAAACGCTAAAATAATATATGTTCATAAATATTGTAATTTCCTTTAAATATATATGCGATGTTATCAGTTTTTAGTTTTTATTTGTTTTAATTTAAAAAAAGATTCTTTAGGTTTTGGAAGATTCTATATAATATTTATCATAATTTCAGTTAAAATACATCCACTGCTGGACGTGGGCCTTCCCAAGAATCGCCAAACGACCGATCCTGCGCCATTTGCTTCCAACCGTCTCCCGCGACTTTGAAGTCGTCGAACCGCCTTGTGGGATATCTACCACAGCGCGTCATCCATCTTGGTGCCATCGGCCATCCGTTTTTCTTACAAAGTACCCTGGCCTGGTACCGCGAACATTGAACTTCGTAAATTTCAAGTATCTCTCTCTTTTACTTCAATTAAGGCATCATGAGAGTGACTGAAACTCATTCGAAACTTGCGAATATTGATTTTTACGGCTGCCCACTGCCAATAATCTAGAAATTTCTAATTCAATCACGCAGGCATGTACAGGGTGATTTGTATATCGGGCGAAAAAATATTGCAACACCGCCTAAAAATGTAATTACAAAAATAATTCTTACACGGAAATGTAGGGTAATGAAGAATTTCGCGCCCTCGCCGCCGATTTATAACACCACGCCTCCTGTCTGGCGAAACATTTTCATTTAGTGCCCGAGTAATGAAGCAAGCTCGGTGTTAAACGTAATGGTTGAATGACACGATAGCGAAACAACCGCGACCATCATTAGCTGCATCAAAAATATGTATATATGAAATAAATATTACAGGACAGTCTTAAACAAATTGACTGAGCCCCACTAAGCTCAAGAAGGCTTGTGTTGTTGGTACTTCGCTAACGATATATATCATATAGACACCCATGACACAGGAACAAATATGATGCTCATCACACAAATAAATGCCCTTACTGGGATTTAAACTCGGGACCATCGACTTCATAGGAAGACTAACCCACTAGGCTAAACCTTTCGTCGATAAAATTTTGGGACGTCCTTGCACAATCGCACAAAGACAGTAAGCTCGATAAGTGTGTTACTCTAGAATCATTATCGTCATCATCACTTCAGTCGTAACGTCCACTGCTGGACATAGGCCTCCCTCAAATATGACTTGTATCATCTTGGAGAGTTGCCTTAGTCGCTAGGCTTGGTGGGTTGACAACCGCTGTAGAAAGGTTAGATTTTGACGCGGTTGTCCATCGTTTTTAGGGTTCCGTACCTCAAAAGGAAAAAACGGAACCCTTATAGGATCACTTTGTTGTCCGTCTGTCCGTCCGTCCGTCCGTCTGTCAAGACCCTTTTTCTCAGGAACGCGTGGAGGTATGAAGCTGAAATTTATATCAATTACTCAGGTCTACTGTCCCTTGAAGCTGTGAAAAAATCAAACTTCTAAGCCAACGCAATCAAAAGATACAGCCGTTTATGCCGCAAATTTTCGACACTTGCAAGGGAATCAAAACCTACAGGGTGCTTCCCGTGAACTCAGAATCTTGAAATTTGGTACGAAGCAACGTCTTATAGCATAGATAAAGGAAAAATTACGAAAACCATAAATTTTACGGAACCCTCGGTGCGCGAGTCCGACTCGCACTTGGCCGGTTTTTTTTTTCCCTTTATCGCCTCTTACGGCCCGGCCACGACTATGCGCGATTTGCGGCGCAGACAGCGTTTTATCTGTTCATTGCGTGTGATACCACCTAACCGCAGTGCATTGCGCGTCTTAATCGCGCAACGAACAGATAAAACGCTCGCCGCGCCGCAAGTCGCGCATAGTCGTAGCCGGACCGTTACACCCGCTGCGCTGCCCCCGCTGGAGATGGCGTGGTGCTATTCTAGTCAGCCGGCACCACAAAACACTCCGTATATATATAAACATACAGTGACTCTTTTCCTTGTTTCATCCTTTGAATATCTTTGCTTGTCAATTTCTTCCGCCATTGTGGTTTCGTTTTATGGCGTCAGTTACCTTTCAATGGGTTTACATGTATGATAGCGCCATCTTCGTTTGCCATATTAAGAAAAGAGATGCAATACGACTAATACAAGAGCTGTTATATTTTATTTTGTTTATTTTTTCACGTAGGCCAAGTATTCTAATTTTCGAAATACATTTTCTACTCGTAAATACTACTATTTTCTATGCATTTTTATATAATAATCATGTAATATATTCACCTAGTCCTATTTTAGAACAATACCTATTTTAGGCATTAAGTCGGCCATTTTGACATATCTATTGTGTTTTGTGCAATAAAGTTCAAATAAATAAAAGTAAACAATAGCTACTCAAACGTTCTCATAGAGCTACCTTCACATATCATCATATTTCATCATTAGGCGAAATTTATTTTTTCCTGAATCTTTAAGTGTTTCACTTAACTTCAAATTTAAGTTAATCTATTCTGATTTAGAACCTAAATTTATTTAATCAAAAGATAAATGTAACATATTAATACCTAATTACAAAAATAAAAATAAATTATTCTAATTAAAAATAAAATAAAATAAATAATTACTGCTAAACTAACTATAAAAAGAATACCCCATCTAGCAAGTCCCCCTGCGGCATGGACCCCATAACGCTGGCTGCGTTACCTCTCTGTACCGCTAGGGCGATACGCTGGGAGAGGTAAGAGCCAGCTATTGGGTCCCCTGTAGTGTTGACCAGCCGCGCCGACAGAGCCCTCACGAATTGTTTCGTGTCGTCGTCTGACCAGGGGCCCAGAGTCTCAACTGCCAGTGCCGCGAACTCGTAATGATTTAAGATTGTAAATCTAATCTAAATACATATAATAATCTGAAAAAGTTAAGCAGCACAGCGGACTAAGTATATAAGGCTTCATACCGTTAATATATTAGTCTGGATTTTTATGATTATCAAGAAATGTTTATAAACTAAACGGGACTTGATCGCGTCAAAGTCAAGTCTCGTAATTTTTTTATGTGTGAAAATCTTGAATTTAAATTAGTATATAATAATCAAAAGTATTCTACAGTGACAGAAAATAACAGATTATGACAAAATAATGAATTATGCCAATACATTTATGGCGACGCTTGTAAACCGCTCTCAAAACGCACGTGCGAGTTTCGTTTGTAGGTTTGTTTAAAATAAATCAACGTGCAAGATTATCTCAGAGATTGTGCGTGAAACTTAGACATTTAGTGAACCTTTAGATGAAGAAAATATTAGACTGAACAATTTTACTGTAGCCAACACGCTTGACAGGTGGGTTAGCGACCCAGTCCATACATTTATTGTAAATACGATACAAGGTCATAATGACAAAAGTAATTAACCTGTGATCTCCATATATTGTGATTGCTGTGTGATGCCGGCTGACTAGAATATAGCACACCCCATCTCCTCCCGCGGGTGTCGTTGGCGACAAAACGAAAAATCCAACGGACGGGCAGAAGCGACCGTCGAAACCCAATCTACAGCTACTGCGATCGCCAAGTTATAAACGGATATATTCACGTGTAATTATATCGCACTAGGCGACCGATTTCGGATAAGCTGTGGTACCCATCAAGCCGAGTCAGGACACATCGCTCGGGGTAAGGGTGTATCACTCGCCTAGTGCAATATGACAGGTGAGTTTGCCGTTTGTAATGGTTCACAGCAGTTTTAATTATATCATTATTTTCTGTTGTTGGACGCATCATAGAGGGGTTATGTTATGTGTAGATGAAACAAAATAAACCTAAACCGCATCTACGCATTACACACATCGACTAAAGTTTCTCAATCGACTTGCGTAGGCGAGAGTTAGAGTGTTCACATGAGCATAATGAGATGTTGCTCGTTAACTTTATTATCCACGTAGCCTTGCCCCTGGCCCCCTAGCCCCCTGGCCCCCTAGCCCCCTAGCCCTCTTGCCTCCAAGGTCTGACAGTAAAACTTCCCTACGTTTGGCGAACGGCGCGTGTTAACAAACGATTCAAAGGTTCATTATCTCGACGAAATCTGTTGATACAACACACATATTAACAATAACTGGAGATTTGGTAGATTAATTTGGTGTAAAAAGCGTATATCTTAGAACTATTACTTAAAACGCGATAGTTACTATGTATGTTAAATGGGTTTCCGATATTTCGGCACTTGCAAGCGGCTCATGATTATGCTCCTCGTTAAGGAGTGAAACATGTCGAGAAATATCCAACTTATAAAACGTGAGTGACCTCTATACAAACTTCAGATGACAAGATTAGGTAACCAAGGCTCTCGTTTCCCTTGTCGGACTTACATATTATACTGGTTCAGTTTGCCTACACAAAATATTTTTAGTCAGGTTTTTGATGTAACATTTGTCACTACTCGCCCCTGAAGATACTTATAATCTTCTCTACTTAATTATTCAATATTACTAATTACAATAACACCCTAGCTATAAAATGATCCAAAATCAAAAACACTAGGGACTTACGAGGCTATAAGAGTCATAAGTATTTTCAAACTGAAAGAATGTAAGTACATTGGAAAATTTATTTTAATTTGGACTTTAGTACGAGGAGATTTGGTATACAATCGATTGATTTCCAATGGCTTTTATGACTTATGCGGAATTTTGTAAGTACTAAGATTAGCAGCACAAATAGGGATTAATTCACGGATCGGGTGCAACGAAGTTCTGAACTTTACGGAATTTACAATAATAGAACTAATAAAAACGTCAACAATCTGTAAATAATGATTGTTTGTTTTCAAATAACAACGGTTTCGCGGGATATGGGATTTTGGACCCGGGTATGTCCTTAAACTACGTCCAACAATGAGAGGTAGGGCAGAGCGATGACCATTCACGCTTGAATCTGGGGCAGCCCAACTGGGGAAGTACCTCCTCCTTACAGAAGACCACAGCCATAATAGCACTGCTACCTTTCAGGTATGCAGTGTTGTCTTCCTGATGGTGAGTAAGGTTCCCAGAGCTCCAACCCCCTTAAAGGTCGGCAACGCGCTTGTGACTCCCCTGGTGTTACGGGTGCCTATGGGCGACGGTAATTGCTTACCATCCGTCTGCTCGTTTGCCACCTTTGTCATAAAAAAAAATCGTTAAATAATCCGTATATTAGTTAAATTCGTTGTAAGATATCGTCATCAGATGCTGGAGAGAGAGACATAGGAGTTCCACAAATATTACATAAGCCTAAAAACCAGAATTTTACACTATAAACGTATGCAGATCAGCTTTATTTTCGACGATTGTCTAGCCATAATCACACAAAATGAGGGCTGTCGAAAGTTTAATTTTAATATGTTAAGAGACCTTTAAAAATGCCTCCCTTTGAATGCCTTTTTGAATTTTGATTAAGAAAAACTATAGTTGTATTTGGCCTGGCAAGGTTTCATCTCTGGGTGGCTAGAGGATAATGTAGTTTACAAACGAGTGAACTGATTTGGCCCCGGTTTTCCAATAATAAGGACTTCCCAAAAGCCAAGTCTTTAGAAATGTGGTTGTATTCCCAAAATTCTAACCCTTTCGTTACAAGCCGAAGTCCACTGCTGGACATAGGCCTCTCCCAAAGCGACCCATAATTACCGTTTTGGGATACCCACATCCCGTGGATTCCCGCGATCTTTGCCACCTCCACCTTGTGAGGGGTCTGCATACCCTGCGTCTTCCAATGTGTTCACCAATCAAGACCCTACACTGATTGTCATCGGTTCTACGTCTAATATATGTGACATTATCTATGATAAGAGACTTTATTGTCGATGGCACTTACGCCGTTGTTCAAGATGCCGCACTACAAACGCAACGCGGTTCGACGTAAGCGCCATCGACAATAAGGCCCCTTTTACTAGATAATGTCACATATAAATACTAGCTGTGGTGTTACCCGAGAATTATTAGGAAAAAAATGTAGCCTATGGTTAATCCAGGGTGTCAGCTAACTCTATACCAAATTTTATTAAAATCGCTCCAGCCGCTTAGACGTGAAGAAGTAACAAACATACACACTCACAAACTTTCGCCTTTATTTTTTATTTATTTTTATGTCATAGGCGGCAAACGAGCAGACGGATTGCCTGGTGGTAAGCAACTACCGTCGCCCATGGGCACCCGCAACACCAGGGGAGTCACAAGCGCGTTGCCGGCCTTTAAGGGGGGTTGGAGCTCTGGGAACCTTACTCACCATCAGGAACACAGCACTACAAACCCGAAAGGTAGCAGTGCTATTTTGGCTGTGGTCTTCTGTAAGGAGGAGGTACTGCCCCAGTTAGGCTGCCCCAGATTCAAGCGTGATGGTCATCGCTGTGCCCTACCTCTCATTGTTGGACGTAGTTTAAGGACATACCCGGGTCCAAAATATCCGGCCTTTATAATATTAGTGTAGAAAACATTTCTCTAGATATGCATAGATCAGCAATTACAAAACATACCTATTCTTAAAACCTACACAAAGGAGTCCCATTATTTCAGAATCCATTAAAAAACGTAATCCAATTCTTATTGAGCCGTCACACTTAGCACCAAGTTGGGAACTTCAACGCAACGCACCGGTAAAATAAGATTTATCGACAAAAAACTTGGAAGAGAAATCAGAAAACTGTCCGTCAGGCGCCGGGGAGGATGAAAAACGAAATAGGTGAAGTTCTTCACAACTAAGTATAATAACCGGAAAATTAAGGCTCTGGTTTTTTGCTCGTTTTATCGGAAGCTAGCCTTTTGACTTGGAGACGTATTCGAAAAAGGAAATTTATACGAATATAATTTGTAATTTATCTGCGACTCTTGTCACTGGGCAAAGACATGTTTCATCATCATCGTCAAATCCGCCGAAAGACGCCCAGTGCTGGACATAGGCCTCCCTCAAAGCTAAGACCGGTCGTCGGTCCACCTGTACGTGGTCGCCACTCAAGGACCTTAACGCCTTAACGACCTTTGATCCCTCATGACAGTGCCAGAAGTGGACGTCTTTGGGTTGATATTGGCAGGAACGCCATTAATGCATTTTCGGTATTATTAAACGCATACTCGAGAATAAAGTCCTTCAGTTGAAGTTATTGTTATTACTGGGCAGTACTTTTCAGTCTGTAGTTCTGAATGGACTTGAAAACGGTGCAGTATTTCTTTGCAATTGTTTCTTTTTAATTAAAGTGTCATCGTGGTTTTCATTTCAGCGTTTACGCGAATGATAAGAAAATAATCATTTAAAATGTACGCTAAAATTAAAACCGTATCACACTTAATCATCGAGACTGGTTGTATACTTATAATTTATCACTGTTACTTGGGAATCTCAGGAAATAGTGTGTAGTGTATAGTTACCGGCAATAATATCTTACGATATAAAGACCGATATAGAGGTAGGGCACAGCGATGACCATCACGCTTGAATCTAGAGCAGCCCAACTGGGGAAGTACCTCCTCCTTACAGAAGACCACAGCCATAATAGCACTGCTACCTTTCAGGTCTGTAGTGTTGTGTTCCTGATGGTGAGTAAGGTTCCCAGAGCTCCAACCCCCCTTAAAGGCCGGCAACGCGCTTGTGACTCCCCTGGTGTTGCGGGTGCCCATGGGCGACGGTAATTGCTTACCACCAGGCAATCCATCTGCTCGTTTGCCGCCTATGTCATAAAAAAAAAAAAAAACCGTAAAATATCTGATAGTAATTCATGTCAAAACCCTAAGGTGCAATCAGATATTTGTAGGATCCTCATATCGTTAAATATTTTTGCCAGTGAGTATATGGGTATATAAGCGTGAGCTCTTTAAAAAATGTGTCAATTTTGTAACAAATACAAAAATATGCTTCTTTCATCCTGAATTGTCATAAAGTATATTTTTCTGCATGGTAGTGATAAAAATATTATTTATTTAAGTCACAAAAATGTTGACAGTGAAATATATATGTCCTCTATTTTTTTGTCCAATTTTTAACCTTATTAGAAGCAATTTAGAAATCCTTGAAGGAAGTGGACTAAAACTAGAATGTGACTTGATTTAATTAATTTTTTCGATGAGTATATAACCTCATTTCTGTTCAGCGGCGCTATAGCGAAAACCATATTCGTAAACAAAAGATTATCTCTGTCATTCTCATTACGCTTTAATTAAAGTAATAGAGAAAGATGCTCGAAATATACGAACTTCGACGTTCGCAGTAACAAGAAAGTATTTTTGCTTGTTTTGGAAGACATGCGTGAACCTCTCCACAAACATGTGACTCCATCCAGCCAGTGCTCCAAGACAGGCGATCCAGGAGGCCTTAGTGATAAGACCAAAGACAAGGAGGATAGTAACCATCCTACATGTTACATTCAGGCATATATGTTCGTTTGTCGAAAAAAATTAAGTTCAAGTTTTGCAAATGTTATTTCTTTATCACACAACATCCTTACACAAATTAACTGAGACTCCCGGTCGATAATGATATAGAACAAAAGGAATACCATTTTATTAGGCAGGCTCCCGGTTTTTTATCCAACATGTAGCCCAGTAGCTAGTCCATCCTTTCCACCCAATAGGCTAGTACATTTTAGATTTCATTAAAACTCAATAGTCCTTACAGGTGCTGTCTCTGAGCGTATCCCATGACATGGACAGGGGTACCATCCGCTTAGTGCTGTCATATCATTAAATTGTGGAAAGAGCCTCTGCGCGTTGACTCGATCCGGCTCCGCGTACGCCTCCTAAAAGTCCGGAACACCATTGTTCCGTATACGGGAAAGACAGACAATAAAGGGAATACAATTTGTGTATTATATATATTAAATGTAATATAAAACATAAATACATAGAAGACACTCATGACTCAGAAACGAATATCTGTGCTCATAACACAAATAAATTCCCTGACTGGGATTTGAACCCAGGACCATCGACTTCATAGGCAGGGTCACTACCCACTAGGCCAGAATGGTCGTCAAAAAGAAGTAGGTATTAAGTCCCCATATTACGGGTAAGCGAGCAGTGAACGTGTTAGAAAGAGAGGACGTATTTGGTTTTTTCAGAGGATGACCTAGATTACAAGACGAAGAAGCAATTTGAACTCTGGTGTCTCAGGACCGGCGGCTTCATAGCCAGGGTAGGCCACTAGGCCAGACCTGTCGTCAAATCCATGTAGTATCACCACAACTTGTACATAACGTAAAAATCTGAACTACCTATTTGAAAAAAAGTGTAAGGTATTTCTCACAAAACACGATACAAAATTTATGAGCCCTCCTCGAGAATTGCCAAACTTTTTCTTATAAATCTTAAAGCAGCTCGCAGATTTTCGTAGGTTTAATTCAAACTTTTTGTCTCAGATTCATGCTCGTCGCTAGAATAACTTGACCTAATAACACATACTTTTCATGGGTTATCTGAGGTCTGATTTAAAGTAGTTTTTGTGAGGCGATTATCTACTAGCCTTAACAGTTTCGTTTTGTTCATAAATATGTATACTTATCTTTACCTGAAACCAAGATAGGTGAAAGGCTATATATATTTATAAACTCAGCAGACTATTAGGATTCCGTTAGAGTTTCTAAGGAACACACGATTTACGCCATTAGAGTGGGGGTATATTGGCGTTTTTGTCCCGTTTTTTTTGGCGTTCCTATAGAATCTCCGGGAAAACGCCGTTGGTATACCGTTAGTATGGCGTAATGGTCCTGGATTCAGATCCCGGAAAGGGCATTAATTTTTGTGATGAGCAAAGATGAAGAATGTCCTGGGGCCTATTTTTTTTTTAACAACAGGTGTTAAAAAGTGCCTACCGCTTGTATTACAAGCTAGGAGGAATAATGACTGGAGAACACATCCGCGAGCGCCAGTAAGGGACAAAGATATTTTGCGTTTTGTGGCCCAAAATGAAATAATTTACTATAGTTTTGCTTTACAGGACATTCTTTATAACTAAAATATTAGCCTATTCTGTATTAATTACTGCAACTTTGGTTGAAAACCCAAGAAAACTCCAATTGTATTTGTTTGTTCCCCTCCAACTTTGACAGTTCTGAAGGGACCAGTTTGGAGGGGAACAAACATATGTGAGACATCAAGGACGGACGAAAATAGCGCCGTCTCAGCCATACTTATGGAAAGTTACATAAGACCACCCCTTTCCATCGTGGTATTATTATTAGCTAGGTTAATGGTATGTCTATGATTACAAGCCTCTGCTAGGCTAATATGATCAGATTTGTATCTTTTGCAACAATGTCTGTCACGCTTCAACAAATATGTAGGTACCTAAGTGAGAAAGTGACGGATAGTGGGAAAGACTTACTTATTTAATTTATTTAATGACATAGCCGTGTGATGCCGGCTGGCTAGAATAGCACCACCACATCTCCTCCCGCGGGTAAGAGGCTACAAAAGGGAAAATCCTACGGACGGGCAGCAGCGTCCGTCGAAACCCAATAGCTACTGCGGTCGCCAACCTGCCTGCCAAGCGTGGCGACTATGGCAACTACCCCCAAGATGATACAAGTCATATTTGTGGGAGGCCTATGTCTAGCAGTGGACTGCATACGGCTGAAACGTATGTATGTGTAATGACATAGTGTGTGTGGGTTTTCATTACTTTAAGTATGTGTGTTTGCGTGTTATATGCGTGTATTACGTGGGCGATTTGATGAAACTGAGTGATGAGGACATGGTAAAATTCGGCGCCGCAAGCCCGTACACTAATGCGCTGAAAACAACAAGATTTCATCGCGAAATTATCTCAGTGCATACAGTTAAATATTGTTATTATTTCGAAGCATTTACTGAATTTATTCTTTCAGGCGCTTCTGTTTGTCACGGTACATTAATTTCGGCCATTGCGTCTGGGTTGTAAACGACAAAAAAGCTACTTCTGTAACCAATTTCATTAAGAAAGCAATGTTCTTTGAACATCTGGTTATCACTTTAAGATCTCTATTTATAACTCTAATTCTATGTATTATTTATTTTTTATGACAAAGGTGGCAAACGGGCAGACGTATTGCCTGATGGTAAGCAATTACCGTCGCCCATGGGCACCCGCAACACCAGGGGGTCACAAGCGCGTTGCCAGCCTTTAAGGGGGATTGGAGCTCTGGAAACTTTACTCACCATCAGGAACACAACACTATAGACCTGAAAGGTAGCAGTGCTATTATGGCTATGGTTTTCTGTGAGTAGGAGGTACTTCCCCAGTCGGGCTGCTCCAGATTCAAGCGTGATGGTACTTCGCTGCGCCCTACCTCTCATTGTTGGACGTAGTTTAAGGACATACCCGGGTCCAAAAAACGACAGGTAAGCTTACTTATACCCAACATTAGGTTTCAGACAAACATACGACACCGTAAGAAACGTTTTGCAACAGGTTTGGCTTAGTGGGTAGTGGCCCTGCCTATGAAGACGGTCCTAGGTTCAAATCCCAGTAAGGGCATTTATTCGTGTTTGAGCATTGGTATTTGTACCTGAGTTATGGGAGTTTTCTAGACAGTGTGGAAGTCTTATACGGGCGAATCTCTTAACGGAGGGTATAATAGGACCTAAGAAATATATTTAGATAACTTTTACTTAGAAGTGCATTTAAAAATTTATCCATATAAAAAAATTCGGCCCGCAATATAATGCAACACACTCGAGTTAAACACTCGTTGACAGTTAGTTTCAAAAGCTTATATCATATCGCGTAATGTTCGCAGTACATTACTGCTCAGAAATTTAACAAAAATTAATTACATGTGTATAATAGGTATAATTAAAGAAAAACCTTTTGGTTAATGATTATACTGGTAAATCATATGTCTGGTTAAATTCTTCGCCCGTATTAGACTTCCACACAGTATATTTAATTAATTGTTAATTGTATATTTCGTTGGCTGAGCCATAACACAAGCCTTCTTGAGCATACAGTTAGGTTTAGACAAAAATTTTGATTTATTAAAATAAAAACAATTAAACACCTACGCTGACGGAATAGGGGTCTAACTCGTCGAGCAAACGTAACTATAGATTTACCAATAAAGTTTTATTTATCATTTAACAGAGTAAACCCAAAACTTAAACTCCTTGTATAATTTTCCGTTTACATAACCTTTCAAACCTTTGTGTACTTTATTCTATTTATCATAAACTCCCTCGGAAATATCTTAAAAACATACCAGTAATATTGTAAACTATACAAAATATTCACAAGTTTGCACAAAGATATATAAATACATCATCATCATCATGTCAGCCGAAAGACGTCCACTGCTGGACATAGGCCTCCCCCAGAACCACCCAAGAAGACCGATCCTGCGCCTTCCACATCCAGCGGTATCCCGCGACTCTAACTAGGTCGTCGGTCCACCTTGTGGGAGGCCTACCTACGCTGCGTCTTCCAGTTCGTGGTCACCACTTCAGAACCTTTCCGCCCCACCGGCCATCGGTTCTGCGTGCAATATCTCCTGCCCACTGCCACTTAAGTTTGGCGATTCGAAGGGCTATATCGGTAACTTTGGTTCTACTGCGGATGAAATCATTCCTGATGCGATCACGCAGAGACACTCCCAACATAGCCCTCTCCATTGCTCTTTGGGTGACTTTGAGCCTTCTTATGAGGCCCATAGTAAGCGACCACGTTTCAGCACCATAAGTCATCCTGGCAACACACACTGGTCGAAGACCTTCGTTTTTCGTTTTTATATAAATACAGTGTGCCCTAGCTATTGGGCTAAGCGGAAATCATCATATACCGGGTGGAAAAATATTATGACGATCCTTTCCGCAACGGGGTTAGTTTTAGTAATAAAGAACCGATTCGTAATTTTTAGATTTTTTTTTAGTAATAAAGTTTATGTGTATGTATTTATGTTACGAATAAGCGTAGAAGTTAGCGCAAACTTTGGTTAATCGGTGATACTGTATTCTTATTGTACACAAATCTCAATATAGGGAGTTGTAGAGGGACTCAATTAGTGTGAAAACTAAATAGGTAAAGTATGTCAGTTTTGTGACGATAATTAAGTATTAATATTATATAAATACTTAGATTTGGTAATCGTTTCATAAACTACAAGTTACAATTCAAAAAAGGCAAAAATTCAACTTCTTTACAATGCATGCTTAATTATCGTCACAAAATGCCATACTTAATTTTTTTTTACCATAAATAATTTATTAGCTACGTGTGTAGAAATATTATTTTTTACTTGTTATGGTAATTGAGGACACTATTCTGAAAACTATCTAGGTATAACGAAATATATCCTCCTAAGGCCTACCATACAAGTTAAATGCTACTCGAATTCGTTCATTATAGTGGATGAAATAAAGTCGGTATAATCTCCTTTGTGCCAAAATCGAAGGAAACAAATGAAATTCAACTCTGTTACAATTTTATACAATTCAAATTTCTTTAAAGTAATTAGTTCTACAAGTAGGCCCATGGGTCTTACGAGGATATATTTTTAGACGACCGGTCTAGCCTAGTGGGTAGTGACCCTGCCTATGAAGCCGATGGTCCTGGCTTCAATTCCCAGTCAGGGCATTTATTTGTGTGATGAGCACAGATATTTGTTCCTGAGTCATGGGTGTTTCTATGTATTTAAGTATTTATATCTATGTATCTAACTATTATATATATCGTCGTCTAGTACTTACAACACAAGCTTTACTGAGCTTACAGTAGGACTAGGTTGATTTGTGTCAGATTGTCCCGAAATATTTATGTATTATTTACTTACTTATAAAATAATAATGCAGTATCACCGATTAACCAAAGTTTCCGCTAACTTATACGCTTATTCGTAACATACATATATATATATATATATATAAACTTTGTTAACTTTCACTTGTTTAGCACCCAAAATGTCAACAGGAAATTGCCAGAAGTTACTTTAAGTTCTTCTACGAGTAGTATTTATTATGTAACAGGTATCCACTGAGTGCTGGACGAAGAAACAATACTACAGAAACATACCTGTGAAAGTGGGTTGTTCCATTTTTTACCCGACAACTTCTCTAATATTTTAATAGAATATAATAGTAGGTTATGTTAGTGCTACATAATTATATCTAGATATTTTTCTAGTCGCACGACATTTACTTATTGCTTGCCACAATAAAAATATCGACAATCCTTTTATCGATAAAACATACTACTTCAACGACAAAACGAACACAGTCTTATATGGACTACCTACATAGACGCCGCGTGCCACCGACCTTGAACAAATTGAACGTGATCCGTAGAATTTTGATCCAATTTATTTTGTAATTTGCAATGAATAGTTCCAAATTGTTTTTGAACTATGTAAAATATAAATAAATACATAGTTTTGTTATTGTCAGAGACTAGAGTCAAACCTAGTATTAATATATTTTCTATAGTAAGTAACCAATTGCCTTGTATATTCAGAGACGTTCGAAATTTAAATCTCATTATTACATGATTTTGATATTGAAGCGAATATAACATTAACACAGATAAAAAATATGTTGCAACAAAATAGTGTGTATTATGGGTCGTTAAATTTGCTGTTTTTGAACGCATTATATAGGGGTTATGTTATGTGTATAGATAAAGGTATACAGAGCATAATTATTTATTTCATTAACAGGTAAAATCCTTGCATATTTTCACACTAGACTTACACAAAATATGCACATGGAAAAATGGAATGGCCCTGGCATCGTATTTCCCGAATGTCGGTTTCTGCTCTTAAAAAAGACTACAGTAGACGAAGAAACATAGTAAGTTAATGGTTATAAAATACATTTTTGCCTGTTATAAAATACGCTGTGTTGTGCCGGCTGACTGAGAATACCGATACTACCACCACGTCTCCTCCCGCGGGTGTCGTAAGAGGCGACAAAGGGAAAAAATTACGGATGAGCAGCAGCAAACCCAATCTGGCAGGCGCCAAGCATGGAGACTATGGCAATTACCCCCTAGACGATACAGGTAATGTTAAAACTTACGGCTGGAATGATGATGATGAAATTATGTACAGTCTTGGCCAAAAAAATTGAGATAATTACTTTTATTCTTCTAACTCTAAAAATTTTCTCATTTTAAATGGGGTTAAACAATTTTCTTATATAAACCTTAATATAATGTATACATATTAATACAAGTACTTATTAAATTTAAAAAAAAACAAAAGGCACCAAAAACTCGGATCTACAATGAAGTGACTTATTGCAAATTTCTATTATCACCAGTAACCGCAAAGACCAACTTAAATTAATTCAAAATAGTCTCCAGGAAAGATGTAAATACTACGCTAAAGCATCGAGTTTTCAAATAAAAAACATGGGTGCTTCTTGGGGCAAGAATATGAAGATAGCAAACAGGCTGCTCTAAGGACGAGTTTTTCGCAGACAAAGAAGCGTGCATAAGCCAGTTATTAATAATAGTAAATTACTACAGAGGCCGGGAAGAAAGGGGTTGCTGGCCGCGTAAATACAGATGGATTGTTACGAGGAAGACAACCCCTTTTCACGCCGATGTATGTCTCAAAGATGCAACCTACAACAGTAAAAAAAACTTCAAGAAATAAAAGTTAAATTTGTAGAAAAACTTAAAGTAGACATACTAAAGGAAACAACAAAATGTACCATAAAATAATTATTGTTTTTAATGGACGTAGTGGCAGAATGTCATGAAACCAATTATTTTTAATGGCCAATCTCTAAGATGCTGTTTCACTTTATGTGAAATGACAGTTAAAAAAAGGACTCAAAAAGAGGAGGCCGGCATTGTCAACCTTAACGACCTCTTATGCCTTGTCTTAAAACCTGCAACCACATTTGAAGCCTACTAGGATTATAATGTCAACATTGTAGTGCATGTTTGAGAAAGATATTGATTTCTGCCCTGCTAATGCTAAATGCAGTAATTACACTCTATAAATCACTCTAATGTCTATCTTGTTCTTAAACAAATGAAGGTCAGATTTAATCTCGTTTTCAAATGCGATTACTGCAAATATAATAAGTAGGGCAGATTTGTTAGTCAAACTGTTGTAGTGATGGTAGACTGTGTGACTTGGATTGCATTTCTTGCCTAACAAGCTTCTCCACTTTGGTCTTATTGATCAGCTTACAAGCACAAATGGTTAAGGAACTATTTTAAAATGGAAGTAGATTTCAACCTGGACGGAAATCTATAAGTTAGTCAAGCGAATTCACGGTTCAATAATAATAAATAAGGTAAGTTTCCGTTTGCTATTTAAAACTCGAACGGAATACTGGTTAATATTATTTTTGTTTTCAACTAGATCAACCCATGTTGTTTTGTGTGTCTGTCTGTCTGTGCATAGCTCGAGCCCTGTACCCTTACCATGACTTGTGACGTTGACGCTTTGGATAACGAGTATCGAGTTTACTATCTGTGTATCTTGCTTGTACTGTTTTAGTACGAACGAGATGCACAGATAGTAAGCTCGATACTCGTTATCGAAAACCTCATTGTCACAACTCATGGTAAGGGTACTGAGTGTAAGTTTTTAACGTAATGTTACTTCACCATCGCGTTAGAGTTACCCATATAAATAACATTAAATATCACTTACGCGTTTAAGACGTTTTTTACGTCAAAAAAAACTTACACTAGAGCCTCTGTAGTTGTAAGCACGCTAATATTCGGTAAATATAAACGCATTTACATCGACAATATTGTTAAATCCTCGTCACAATCAGTTACACCAGAAACTAAAAGAAATCTCATTTTACGTATGAATGAATATAACGGTAAAACCCTTTATTAAATTATTTTAATGCAAATCTTACCGATTGACTAAATATTGTTGATAAACCAAACTCAAACTCAAACTCCAACTCAAACGTTTATTCAGTAAGTAGGCCACATGGGCACTTTTACACGTCGAGTATACAAAAGAAGAAAACATAAAAACTACACCGGTTCTAACCCTACACCTCTGACCCGAGAAGCATTTTGACTTTTATGACCGGCAAGAAACTCGGCGGGACTTATTTTTTCAAAACAGTATTACAAAATATATCTTAAACATATTACATAAAAATGCGTTATTCGTATTCGTACGTAGATTTCACTCATCACTTTTCTTTGCCAAAGGCCATCGACTCTCGAGGTTATTGTGGCCTGCCCATCACAACTTCTGTGTAATCCTGAGCTATGTCAGTTACTTTGATTCTTCTACGGATATCATTTTCTGAGTTTAGGTCAACTGAGCATTGCTTTCTATTCCACGCGTATTCTTTTTTATACCAGATTGACCAGCGTTTGACCTCAGTCACACCTGACGGTAAGTGTCGGCGAGGTCGAGGGTGTTGCACGCTGGTTCAGTAACAGCCTATTCATTCTTGCCTTGAAAATATCCAAATTATTATACGTATTTGCGATGAAATGTTAAGATAGAAACAGATGGTATACTATTTGTTTGGTAGGCATAGTACACTATATGTAGGTAGGCAGGCTACTACCCGGAGGTATTGTTCGAAAACGGCAACCAAAACTACCAGAGGAACTATGGCAATTAATTATTACATTAACCTAATACTCAGACATTGCTCCTTGTGGCGGTATGTGGGGTAGGCCTATATCCGAGGACGTCCTAGGCTCATATGAGTCCGACCGTCTCATCATCATCATTTGAACCGTCTACTGCTGGAAATAGGCCTCCCCCGAATATAACTTGCATCATGTAATTATATCCCACTAGGCAACATGTTTCTCACATAGGCAACATCACTAGTGAGCGATACACCCTCAACGCGAGCGGTGTGTCCTGACTCCGCTTGAAAATGGCTACCAGAGCTACTAATACGTCAGTTTATACATTTGTGACTAAGTAGTAGTAAAATGGCTCAGAACAGTTTTAATTACAATAATAACATGCATCATCAAGGAGTTTCCAGAGGGTCGCGATCGAAGTAGCTGAATTTTTGTCGCCTTTTGAATTAATTTTATAAAAATTGTTCGGAATTCGGCGTAGCGAGCCGGCACACTAATGATGCTTACGTTCTACAGAAACATAGATTTTGGCGACAGCGGGAATAAATTAGCTGGCTCTAATTTGAGACCGCTTTAATATAAGTTAAATCAATCATCGTTCGACGCAACCAACTTGTACTTAATTGAATTAGTTTCTGAACGATAATTTGAATCGTATTTTCTTTAAACTCGTACATGTCTAAGGCTTTGGTAAACAAGAAAAATAGAAAAATTTTACTCGCAGCGGCAATATGAATTGAGACTTCGATGCCGTTTAGTGTTCAATACGCTGGCGGTAGATGTGTTTACACGTCACCCATGATGACGTATACGACGAGGGATAGATAGAAAATTCGACAAGTCTCAGCGGTACTCGTCTAGCACAATTGGAAGTGCACTGGGCTAGTGATCCAGTGGTTGTGGGTTCGAGTCCCGCTGCGAGTCAATTTTTCTATTTTTCTTTCGATTTAAATATCGAAGATATTCGCTAGCAGACGTTTCTGTATAATAAAAAAAATAATTTGGTAAACAAATTATAAATAAAATTGGTAACTCAACTACTACAAAAAAAAAAATTCACATATATAACAACATTAAATTAAACCCACCTGACCTATGTAGTAGTAACGTGTGTATACACGCATGTCGGCGTTCTATATTCGAATTTTGACTGAGTATTAACTCTCTTCACAACTACATAGGCATGGTCCTTCAGTTAAGTTTTTCACCTATATTCGTACAAATTGTAATTTCATTTTATGGTGTGTGTTTCTGATAGAACCTACTACATACCTACCTACCTAAAATAAAATAAAAACTAATTATATCGCGTAAATTATAAATTCCGTCGAGCTATTATGTGAATTGTTAATGCGGAGACTCTATTTTACAAATTCTCAATAGAACTTTATTTAGTATAATACCTTTGAACCAGAAGACTTAAATGTTGAAAATGCAACGAAGCATTTATAAAATTGAATTCCGTAAGATTCTGGAGACATACTGCCAGTTAAATCCTACTTAGGAAATAAGAAATAATCTCTCAAACTGGGAGGTTTCATAAATGCATTTCAAAAGTACCGTCCAAAAGAGATATATAATACACTTTGGCACAGTAATATACTACTTTGAGGTTAACATAATTTGGACATACACAAATTTATATATATATATTTTTTTTTTAAGACATAAGAGGCAAACGAGCAGAGGGATTGCCTGGTGGTAAGCAATTACCATCGCCCATGGGCACCCACACCACCAAGGGAGTCACAAGCGCGTTGCCGGCCTTCAGGAACACAACACTACATACCTGAAAGGTAGCAGTGCTATTATGGCCGTGGTCTTCTGTAAGGAGGAGGCACTTCCCCAGTTGGGCTGCCCCAGATTCAAGCGTGATGGTCATCGCTTTGCCCTACCTCTCATGAACAAGCTAGTGCTAATTTCAAAAGTTGTAAGCTACATTTTGACGACAGGTATGGCCTAGTGGGAAAACGTTGCTCGTGCACTCAAATTCAAAAAACTTTGACGACAAAAAGGCGAAACTTTGGCGATTCCAAAGGATTCACAATCGCGCATTCATTTCATTCATTATTTTTGAACTTGATATTTGAGTAACCAATGTTTCGCCATGTTTCCTCCGTTAATCTTTTAAGGCTCAATCAACTATTTTCGTCCCTCGTTGCCATGGTTACGTTCCCCTGGGTCCCTCTTACAGTTTAATCGCATCTAAATACACAAAACAGAAATATCTGTAGAAGCTATAATTATGTCCCTTCCATAATTACATAGTCACCTACCAAGCGCGTCGGTAGAACGCAGGGCCACATTTCTTGTAACAAACTATGCTTCAGTTGTTCCCTGGCTGATGGGACAGATTATCAACCACGAATAGTTGGTCCACTCTTAAGTCAGTCTCACAACTCCAGTCTAGTTGCACTAAACCCGGGTCCGAATTTCGCTATTAAATATTTTTAAGACTACAAAGTTGTCGGATCTCCGGGATTCGTCGCGAAATCTTCTTATTCGAGTAAGAAGCTTACCCGGTAAGTCTCTGACAATCGAATACGTACAAGATTGGGGACCACCCTGTTAGAATTTCAACGAATTTAAATTTATCACAGTCTCACAGTGAATTAATTCCGAATAACGTTAATCCGGACACCTCTCGATTTTAAACGGCAGATGTACATCTGTCCTTAGACTGAGAAAAGAAAAACAAAGTAAACAAACATGGCGGACTGACAAAAGAATTTCTGAGATTAAAAAGCATTTGACACATGACAAAATATTATAATTTAATTTAGTTTTGAAAATGAAATGAAAAATGAATAATATTTTATTTCACTATTAAACAGTGTACATAATTACTAGGTGGGAACTTCCTGTTAAGTATACAATACTTGTGTTAGGAAGCCCCGCTCCTCCACAGCAACTAGTATAGTTATTTTATTTATCTACATTACAGAAAATAATTAAATGTATGCATGTGTGTGTGTGTGTGTGTGTGTGTGTTTTCAATGAATAAATGTAATTATTGCATAGTTGAACAAAACAAGAATGTAAATAACAAATGTATGTGTATACAATGACAATGGAACCATGGGTTTGTTTACATTATTTTAGTTTTTTGTTGACTTAAACTATACTAGTTGCAGAATGTACAAAAAAAAAGATGTTTGAAAAAAAAAAGTTGTAATGCAATTTTCCATTGAGAACATTCTTTTTTTATGGATTATTCAAATTATTTCATTATTCGTGATAAATTACATTAGACTACAAACATGTAACAATCACTATATATATAAAAAAAATTAAGGGTTTATTTCGCAATGTTATTAACAGCTGATGATCGCATCCTTTTAACTCGTTTGCTGATAACAAATTGCAATTTGATTTTTTCTAACGGTTTTTGGTTACCGTATACCATCGCTAAGGCAGAACACTAGCAAAATTTGTTCCTGAGTCATAGGTGTTTTCTATGTATTTAAGTATTTATACGTATGTATCTATTATATATATCGTCGTCTAGTACCTGCAACACAAGCCTTACTGAGCTTACCGTAGGACTAGATCGATTTGTGTAAGTTTGTCCCGAAATATTTATTTATTTGTATTTTTTTCTTTACAATATGTTAGTTAAATTTTCAATATACTTTTATTCTAAATCTTATGCGTGTCTACGAATAAATATACTTTTTACTTAATTGTATTTTTTTTTTAAAGATGAGAAAAAACCAGATACTTTTCGTCGGTGCAGTACTACTGTAAACTCGTTCCTAAGTAGACTGATTTGTATTCAACAAGCACGTCTAGTTTATGGTGTAAAAAACTACCAGGGACAAAGTTCGTTTAAAACTAGGATTTAGCGGGAAACTTGCACTGATAGCGGTTATCTGTTCTATTGCTTGGTGAAATTTATTGTTCTGGGAACGACTGCGCGCGGATATAAATGGAATTGATAGGAAAAGAACCTTTTTACGGGCCATGCAAAATAAATCTTATTGTTAATGACATGAAGAATTTTATGTGTATGTTGGCAGAAAGGTTCTTGAGCAGCAAGAACCGTTGAGTACCGTTCTGTAAACCTACAGCCTTTGCCAAAAGTATTCAGAAAACAATAAGGGAATCTGGCCAGTTATAAAATGAATAAAAATCTAAATATATGTAACTCAAAGGTGACTGACTGACTGATATAGAGATCTGTCAACGCACAGCCCAAACCACTGGACGGATCGGGCTGAAATTTGGCATGCAGGTAGATGTTATGACGTAGGCATCCGCTAAGAAAGGATTTTGTTCAATTCTACCCTCAAGGGGATACAATAGGAGATGAAAGTTTGTATGAAACTTTGTCAATTTTAAACTGATCGGGCTGAGACTTTGCATGCATAAAGCTACTATGACGTAGGCATTTGTGGATACGGGATTTTCCGAACAAAAAGCATGCATGCATACAAAACTACGTTTTGAACGATAGTATGCTAAAAATAACTTCAATACCTCTTAACGCGAGCTAAGCCGCGGGTAAAAGCTATCTTAAATAATATTTGGTCACCCTACGCAATATGACGTCTTGTCCGCTCTTCATACTGCGTATGCCAAAAATTATAGTGTAACCATGATTTATTTCGTTTAAGATTTGATTTACTAGAAAAATAAGAAAATAATGCTGAGTAAATCAAATATTGAGATTATAAGATTATATTGGCCAGCTTTCAGATTCAGAAATACTGATTCGAGATCACAACTCAAAATCAGCCTTTATCTGTGTTTTTTTTTTTTTTTTTGAGTAAAAGTGGATTATCCCTATTTGTAAATGTTTATAAATAATTATCTCCGTCTTAAATGCACAAACAGCTCGCATTTAATTGAAACATTTTATTTCTGCGAAATAACTATCTTTTTTTTTGTACGCTTTCAGTGAAAAGAAAATCTTGGAACACTAATCAAAGGATCTTACAAAAGTCCTTATTTCTATACAAAACATAATTAAAGAAAATCATATTATTTTCTTCCATTTTGAAATAACATTTTAATCAAAATGATAATGAAATAGCAAACGCATAGCAATGTTCAAATTGCATTACAGAGATATTTTAGTTATTCATAATTCCCGAGGCAAAGGCGTAGAATAAAGTAAATATTTTAACCTCGTAAGGCCCAGTGTGCATTACAATGTACACTCCCTTGCAATGGAGTTGAAATCTTTTATAATAGGAAATAGGGTAGAATTTCTTTTGTTTCATTAGTTTTCGTACAAAAGAAAATTCAACCCAATTCACTGCATAGTAAGGTTGGTTTTAACTATTAAATATTTTAGTATGATGGGCGTTACGAGTTTAAAGAAATTTCTTTTGATATCGAAATAATTTCCAAACGGACTCCATGCTACCATGACAACGCGAGGACGATGATGATGATCGAAATAAATGCAAGAAAGTAGTATATAGTTATTTGGGACCCGGGTATGTCCTTAAACTACGTCCAATAATGAGAGGTAGGACACAGCGATGACCATCACGCTTAAATCTGGGGCAACCCACCTGGGGAAGTTCCTCCTCCTTACAGAAGACCACAGCCATAATAGCACTGCTACCTTTCAGGTATGTAGTGTTATGTTCCTGGTGGTGAGTAAGGTTCCCAGAGGTCTAACCCCCCTTAAAGGCCGGCAACGCGCTTGTGACTCCCCTGGTGTTACGGGAGCCCATGGGCGACGGTAATTGCTTACCACCAGGCAATCCGTCTGCTCGTTTGCCGCCTATGTCATAAAAAAAAACCACCAGTCTTGTAATCTAGGTCATCCTCTGAAAGAAACCAAATACGTCCTCTCATTCTAACACGTTCACTGCTCGCTTACTCCTAATGTGGGGACTAAATACCTTTTTCTTTTTAGTAGTCAAGCGTTTCTATAAAAATATTCCACTTTTAACAAATGTGCTTTTTTTATGTTTTTTAGACTCAGAACCACAAACTACATTCCATTAGCCAAAAATGGTCCAAAAAAAATTATACATTTTTGTTTTTCTATTTTCAAACAAAATATACAAGTAGAAAGGACACATATTCAAAATTACAATCATCGTACTGATTTAAACTTTCACGGTTTGTACACATTATTATACATGAACGGGACTTAGGCCCCTTACACACTGCGACTTTTAGCAGCGATGCAGTCGCGATGCTGTCGCGATGCAGCATCGATGCAGTCGCAAACGGTCCACCTTTATACACTTGCGCTACTTTAAGCATCGATACAGTCGCGATACTGTCGCGATACAGTAGCGACGCTGTCGCGATGCAGAAGCTGGCCATTGAACTGTAGCGATGCAGTATCGATGCAATCGCGATGCAGCATCGATGCAATCGCGATGCAGCATCGCTACTGTATCGCGTTAGCATTGCGACTGTATCGATGCTAACGTGAGCCTCGACGCGAAACGTATTTTGATCAGTCATTCATTGACTGCCACAGCGCCATGAGTTCGATTGAAACTGTTTTAATCACGCTCTCTATATTATTACGTTTAAAAAAAAAACGTAAACGCAAACAGAGGAAGTATTTGGTCCACCCATTTTGGACCCGGGTATGTCCTTAAACTACGTCCAACAATGAGAGGTAGGGCACAGCGATGATCATCACGCTTGAATCTGGGGCAGCCCAACTGGGGAAGTACCTCCTCCTTACAGAAGATCACAGCCATAATAGCACTGCTACCTTTTAGGTATGTAGTGTTGTCGTCCTGATGGTGAGTAAGGTTCCCAGAGCTGCAACCCCCCTTAAAGGTCGGCAACGCGCCTGTGACTCCCCTGGTGTTACGGGTGCCTATGGGCGACGGTAATTGCTTACCATCAGGCAATCCGTCTGCTCGTTTGCCACCTTTGTCATAAAAAAAAAATTTGAAAGATTAAGAAGTGGTCATTATGTATCATATGTCAGTAGCTAGCTCTAAAATCAGATAGCTGCTTTTAGAACTGCTTTATCAGTAGACTTAGCAAACTGCCCACTACCCCGCGTCTGCAATTCTGCATCGATGCTAACGCGCGTCTGTATCGATGCTGTCGCGCGTGTGTATCGATGCTAACGCGCTACTGTATCGATACTAACGCGCGACAGCATCGATGCAAAAAAAAATTCATTGATGATGTCGCGATACTGTCGCGCGTGTGTATCGATGCTAACGCGCAACTGTATCGATACTAACGCGCGACAGCATCGATGCAAAATTGCTGGTGTCGCGATGCAGTCGCGCGTTTCAGAAACGCGCGACTGCATCGCTGCTAAAAGTCGCAGTGTGTAAGGGGCCTAAGTCCCGTTCATGTATAATACAATCATCGTCTTCTAAATTCTAATGATTTGCTAGCGGATAAAATAGGCTTTTCCACGCAGATTTCGCGCTATAAACTTCGATTTTCCGAGCGACTGAGGTGAAAATTCTATTTTTCTCGATTTATTATTTATATTTTATTTTTCTCAAATCCCACAATACAGGCTGTGCCTAGTGTGGGGATCACTGTATTGTCAATCTGTAAACTTTTTTTTTTTTAAACAGTAGCATATAAGGCGATTAACACACTGCCACGCACCTTAAAACCTCACCTCTCTGTCATCCTATCCATTTATAACCCAACTGCCTCGCAATGCCTACTCACCAAATTTTACGGTACAGTCAGCAGCAAAAGTTGCTAAGCGTTTGAAGTGTTCAAAGTGACCTATACGCGCTCTTATTCTATTGACAATAGAGACCTCATTTTGAACACCTCAAATGTTTAGCTACTTCTGCTGCTGACTGTACTACTAAAACCAGCGGAAAATCCAAGTAATTTAATAAAATTATTGTATTTATTCCTAATTTTCGTATTGTTTGAAAAAAACTGAGCAGGTAACATTGTGGTAACTCCAAAACATTTCCTTTGTCTCGTAACAATGGTGTGTCCGTGTGCAGAATTTTAAAATTGAGTTCGAACGTAAAATAAATATTTCTGGCACATTAATAATTGTGTGTTGAAAAACCGGCAAATATTTTTTGTAAATGTATTTCGGAGAAACAGTAAATGAATACCCCTTTAATTTTTTAAATTTTTCAATTAGATTAACATGTGTTTTATACAGAAATAAAATATTATACAGAAAAATATGCTATTTTAAAATTTACTTTCTTCGTAAAGATTTGGAATTTTATACCCAGAACAATCGTGGATTCAAGCGGGTAACTCGAGTTTAATAAGTCGAATATTGCTCGACATGTTCGACATGCCAACGTGAACGGCTCATGATTATGCTCCTCGTTACGATGTGTAACATTTCTCGACAACAAAATTAACATCGGTCGGCGAACGAGGAGATCCGAAGAAGAACTCGAGCCATTGACATAGACTGGTCCCACTACGAGCTAGTAAGCTTTATTTACACGGGATCGATTATCTTTTGTCCCTTGAAATAGCTGATAGCTCATAGCTTTCTAGCTCGCGGTGGGACCAGTGCCATAGCCCAGAGGATTAGCAAGCTGAAGTTGCATCATGCTGGCTATATCGTTCGCAGAACCAAAGAAGTAATCGGATTTTTTTTAAACTGACCAGCTTTTGAACACAGCCATACCTGATGGTAAGTGTCGACGAGGTCGAGGGTGTAGCTTTCTGGTTCAGTAACAGCCTATTACTCTTGCCTTGAAAAGACCCAAATTATAATTATCTTTCCGGGTATACAGACGAAGGAAGGGAATAACATTCTTTAGCAGTCCGCATTAGGAAGATTCTTGAGTGGAGATCACACATTGGCAAACTGTATTGGTACTGTAGGACGCCCAAAGGCTAGGTGGAGCAATGACATGGGGTGGGTGGCAAACGTTGAGCAAGAATGCTCGAGGATCATGTGCAGCAGTGGACGCAGATAGGCTAACGATGATGATGATGACTGCCTGTGTCAGCACGACCAACGCAAACGGCTCAGTCAGGACTATACGCTTATAATTACATTATGAAAAGAATACTTAATAAAAATTAATAATAGCACCATTTCAAGATAAAAAAAGATCCAACGAACAATAAATAAATCACGTTGTTTACATACGGAGAGCAATTAATTTGTTTCCTGAAGCCTACTTAAAATTCCACAAATAATTTTCAGACAAACCGAACGAATTTGTAATATTAAATCTTTGCAAATTTTCACTTCAACGTTTCGTTATAAATTAAATTAAGGATAAATGTATTGAGAACAGCTGGTTTTACAGAATGGGTTATTTATTATTTCACTTGTGGTCAATGTTTGGTTATTGGAAACTCTTTATTTACAATAACTACGAGTACCTACTTACTGTCATATAGTAACATTAAATCTAAAAAAAGTTCTCGGATCATTGTACAAAGATGCTGGTGGCATTTCCTTGTTGTATCGCAATGCTGATACGTTATGCGAGGAAGCCGCCAGCTCGGTGACCAATTACGTCAACCAGACGCTTTGCGATTTCTGCAACAAGTTTGAGCGCGCTGAGACCCCAAACGGTACAAAATGGTATTCTCTGCTGAGGCTTTTACATTTGTTATATTTTAAAAATGGTTATTTGTAAATAACCGATTTTTACGAAAAATTTGTGTACAGTATCTTGACGGGAGTCATAAAAGTCAAGGGGGATTTATGTTAAGGCTGCTCCAAAGACATGACAGCAGAATTTCGTTTGTTAGATACCTTTTTTGTATACCTAGTTAATCCTTAATTTTTTCATTTTTTTTAATTATATGTAATTTAGTTCACAAACACAATAATACACAAAAATATTATGTCAAATTTAATAACCCGACCTGCGTCACTCCAGGCGCAAAGGTGCCCAGAACACTCGCTGCGTTTCCATGCTGAATCGCATAATCTTAGTCTTTATTAATGTTACCATTAAAGTGCAGATTTTAGCTCAAGTCAGTGCATAATGAGTTTAAATTTGAAACAGCTGTCAAAACTCAAATAAATCTCATCTAGTATTTAAATAAAAACAAAAAACATTCGTCTTGACGGGTGTCATTTCTTTCTTTTTAGGTATTTGCTTTTACGAAACGTAAAATTGTAAAAAGTTGGTTATTTTACTTACAAAATGAATAGTAGTGAGTCCGATCAGTCCGAGTTCGATATGATATCAATAATGCAGCCACGACAAACTTGTTCCCAGAAAAATCGAAGGACAAATACGAGATGGCGCATAAACATTTTTATAGTAATGGTGGTAGTTTCCCTACGGCTTCTGAGCCCATCTTAGAGTACTTATAATATGTGTGCAGATAAAGTAGTTTATGCAACTGTCCATAATTAGGCCTTAAAACATTCGTGTGATGCTGTCTGAAAAACATAGCAATTGGTTAATATAGAAACGATATGAGAATTATGCTTGACTCTAGCTTGTCTTTGAATTATAAAAAAAAAACGAACTATGGTTGCTTGGAAAAGTTTTAATTCGCCACCATAACAATTGTACGCCTGATTTTGCGGTTCCAGAAATTATTACTGAGAGCTTATTTTGTGTGTAGATCATAGATATACTATTATAACTAGATCGAGTACTAGCCCTAAAAAAGCGAGCCTAGTGAGATAGCTACTACACAGACCTTTGTCTCTTTCTATAGGGTGACCACGTTAATTTTAGAAGTTAGGAAAATTCCATTAAATAGAATAGTGTTCTGATGTACTAGATCGGTGTAGAGACCACGCCGGCAGCTCTGTATCTATTTGACTTCATACTACATGCGTTTTTTTGCTTCCCAAAAATTTTAACTTCGAATACTTATAAAATTTATTAAAAATCGTCTGTGGTATTGGTATCTAATTACAAGAAATTAAATGGTAAAAGAGATTATGACGATGATTTCTAAAATTAAATATAAATAACCAGATGGTGAAAAAATAAAAATAAGCTCTTGCTGTGTTAAAATTTAAGAGTGTCGGTGGAGTAAACACCAATATTCTTTTCTCTCCGACAGCCTTCTTCATATTTTTTAGATACGTAAGTCGGTAATGTCGGACATCAACAAACCAGTCGGACCGATGACCGGGTCGCTGGTAGTCGGTGGCCGCAGTATGTTAAAGTGTTCTCCATGTGTGTGCTCCATGTGGCAGTCTATGGCAGAGGCCTATATTTTGTCGTGTTGATTAAAATACAGCCTATACTTTTACATCATATAATATAATCGGAAATATTTATGTATTAAATATGGTTTTCTTATTACAACGTATATTAATGTGTAAAACAATAAAATGTTACGTTCAGTTTTCAATGTTCAGATTTTCATTTTACTTGAAAAATATTTTTGTTCTTCAACCACCATTTTGTTATTTACGATTCGTATTTTATAAAATTAACCTCATAACCATTTTTGTGTGTAATTTCCTGTAATTGACACACACGATTTGAGTTTTACATGTTGATTTTTTTATGAAACTCTAATTCGCTTCGTTTTATAAAACCAAACTTGTATTTTAATGCCTTACATTATGTAGCAATAACATAAACTACTATTAAGTTACACAAGGAGCGCCCGACTAAGATTCCCATTTTCACAAGATTCGTAGATTCAAAGCTCTGAAAAAAGAAAAGAATAGTTATTAAGTGGGTATGAGGGCAAAGCCTCTGAGACTTGGACTAATCTCCACACAGACATCGTTACTGAATAGTACTGGAATGTTCAAATACACTTTAGGTACTCCTGTTTTTTTTTTATCAAAATCTTCATCTTTCTCGCGTTTACAGTAATTTTGCCACAGCTCATGGGAGTCTAGGGTCCACAGGGATTTGACGTAGGCACTATCATCATAATCTTCCTCCGTTGTCCCGGTTTTTTGCCACGGCTGATGGAAGCCTGGGATCCGCTTGGCAACCCAGGATTTGGCGTAGGCACTAGTTTTACAAACGCACACTACTTTTATGAGAGGGCACAGCGATTACCATCACGTTTGAATCTGGGGCAGCCCAACTGGGGAAGTACCTCTTCCTTACAGAAGACCACAGCCATAATAGCACTGCTACCTTTCAAGTATTTAGTGTTGTGTTCCTGATGGTGAGTAAGGTTCCCAGAGCGGGTTCCCTTTATTTGGCATAATTTGTTTTGTCCGAATCTTAATACGCATACCAATTTCGCATAATTTAATTACGCCGAATATTAATGTTGCCGAATTTTATTTAGCATAATTCTGTATTAGCCGAATACTACTTTGTCCGAAAAAATATTGGCATACTATTATTGAGGCCGAATGTCCGAAGTGGGTTAGGTTAGGTTAGGTTAAAACTGTGACCGCAACAGAAAAACAAGGTGGGTTAGGTTAGGTTAGAACAGCGACTACGACAAAAACACACTTCCTGGGAAAAAAATCGTAATAACACCATTCGGTCTTTCCAAATTATGCGTAATAGCCATTCGGCTTATTTAAATTCTGCGTAATAGAATTCGGCGGAAAAGAATTATGCGAGATCAGTTTCTGCTTATATACAATTATGCCAACACTGGGTATACGAATTAAAATTATTACAAAACAAATTATGCCTAAACAAGGGGAACCTCCCAGAGCTCCAAACCCCTTAAAGGCCGGCAACGCGCTTGTGACTCCCCTGGTATTGCGGGTGCCCATGGGCGACGGTAATTGCTTACCACCAGGCAATCCGTCTGCTCGTTTGCCGCCTGATGACATAAAAAAAAACGCAACTGCCATCTGACCTTCCAACCCAGAGGGTAACTAGGCCTTGATGGGATTAGTCCGGTTTCCTCACGATGCTTTCCTTCCCCGAAAAGCAACTGCTAAATATCAAATGATATTTCGTATGTGTAAGTAACGAAAAACTAATTGGTACAAGCCGGGGTTTGAACCTATGACCTCCTGATTGCAAGTATCTCTTATCGCTAGGCCACCAGCGCTGCTTAAATTATTTATAAATCAACAAATTTTTTATAAAAAACATGTTGATTTGTGCTACTATAAACATTGTTTGAAAAATCTCATTAAATGAATTAATTACAGTAATCCTAATTTCGGAACATATTTCGGAACAATGTTACACAAATCGATCTAGTCCTACAGTAAACTCATTAAGGCTTGTGTTGTTAGTACTGGACGACGATATATATATTATATAGATACATATAAATACTTAAACACATAGAAAACAACCATGACTCAGGAACAAACATCTATGTGCATCACACAAATAAATGCCCTGACTGGGATTTGAACCCAGGACCGTCCGCACACTAAACACTAAGCTAGACCGATCATCACATTATGAACATCTGGGCCGTTTAATAACTTTTTCCTAACTAGTGCGTAAAAAGTGAACTTTTAGCACGCTTCGCATGCGTAAATTTTACTTTTTAAGGCACTTGCTATGAAAAATTAGGTTCAATGCTCGTGTAAAAACTTCTTTAAGACTCGGGTGATTGTCACCCTCGTTTCACTCGGACTCCAACGTTCACCCTCATCGAAAAAAAATTTTTTTTCACTAGTATCGAAATGTACTATTGCAGACGTAACGTTCTATACGTGGTAAAAAGCTAATTTTTTCCTCTTCCAGAGATGTCAACTCTGCGTGCCTGACACACAAAGAGTTTTCAATTGGCGACGGATTTCCCAGACCAAGGCTTCATAGGAAGGAGACTGTATAACCTAACTCTGCAGTGAACCTAACTCTACTTCAGTGACGTTTTTCATAGTGATTTATGGGAGTTTTCAAAATAGTGCACCCAGTGTATGTTGTTGAGAAATCACTGTCAGTTTCGTGACGACAATTAAAGTAGCTATTACGATAGTAAGTACACAAAGATCTTAAAAAATCATGAACCATGCAAGAGTATAACAATATGGTCTACTTTATATTGCTATACTATATAAAATTAAATCTACTACCTAGTTATTCGTTAGGTATTTATTTTTAGTGTTAATACAGCTTGGCTGTACGGTCGCTATCGATAAATGGATAATTGCCGTGATGCCGGCTGACTAGAATAGCACCACCCCATCTCTTCCCGCGGGTGTCGTAAGAGGCGACAAAGGAAAACATCTTAGGCCCCTTATACACTGCGACTTTTAGCAGCGATGCAGTCGCGCGTTTCAGAAACGCGCGACTGCATCGATGCTTAAAGTAGCGCAAGTGTGTAAAGGTGGACCACTTGCGACTGCATCGCGATAGCATCGCGACTGCATCGCTGCTAAAAGTCGCAGTGTGTAAGGGGCCTAAATGGATAATTATCATTTTTTTAAACAGTAAAAGATAAGAGTTAAAGGTTAAAAAAAATAGCATTTCTGATGTCATTATTAAATTAAATCGAATAATGTAACGTGCATTTACAGGTAAGAAAGAGGTACAAAGAGTAGTATTTTAATGCTTAACTTAAATTTGGATATTCATTGTAAATTAATTCATCCTTTAAAACAGTTCAACTGTTAAATGACAGTGTATTTTTTTATGTAATATAAAAAGTGTGTGCTTAATACTTTTGGCCAAGACTGTACATATTATTTATTGACGAACGTTCTGGCCAACTAGGTAGTGGCCTCACGAAGCTGATTGTCCTGGGTTCGAATTCCAGTACACGTTTTAATTTATTTCATGAGCTGATGCTGATGAACGATCCGAGCTCAGACCTTTTATAGTTTCAACAACCATTAACACGATCATAAAACTTGACATTCCTTCTGTTACCTGCATTTCGGGCGACGTCTCAAGGGCTCCACGTACCGGCTGGCACGTGGGCACGTAGGCACGTGGCACCCATTACTTACAGCTGAACAATCGCTTTCAAATATATCGTACGTTTATAAGTCAAAGTTGGAGGTACTGGTTTGTAACTTATTAGATATCGTAATTCTTAGAAATAAAAGAAAATTTTAACTGTCTCGGGCGTGACTCGAACTTGCACATTCATCCGGGATGCATGCCCGTCGCTCTACCAAAAAGCAGCAGAGGTTTACCCGATGGCTAGGAATTTTTCCAGAGATTCACCCGATGACCACGATTTTTTCCAGAGGTTTACCCGATGGCTAAGAAATTTTCCCAAAGGTTTACCCGATGGCTAAGTACAAATTTTTCCAGAGGTTTACTCGATGGCTACTAATTTTTCCACCAGCCTTCCAGCATTCGTTCAATGCGCGTAGGAAGCACGTAGCGACATCTACCGTACATTTTACCAGTAACAGTTATTATGGGGTCGTTAGCAGACGTTTCTGCTTAAAATTTATTTGAGAATGTGTTAATTGAAGCTTCGTAAGTTTTTATGCAAAGAAACTGTACAAATTGGCCTGTCTTCTAAATAGTGGAGGCAATATTAGCGGAGAATAGAAACATATTTTTTTTATTTATTTAAGTATTCTTAAACATCTAATTTACAGCTTTTTAATAGCGAGCGAAAACCACGTACGGTTTATCTGCCGCCATTGTCGCTAGAATAGAACATCCTCAACCTCAACTTCAACAGACGGACATCATGTCACAATCCTCAAATCGACTTTGCGCCACTTGTAATCAGTGGATTCCCGCGATATATAATCATCCTCGTATTTATGTATATTATAGCAAATGTTTTGATTTTCTATCGATTTTTCAAGTAGCAAATCACTATATAGATACAAATGGATAATATATACTTAAGAAAAAGTGGCAGGGACCACCAGCGTCTCTTGAGCCCGTATCTTGAGCAATACAATCAATTTAAACTGTATTTATATCTTTTTCAATAATACTTGGTTGACCCCGGAATCGAACCTACTACACGAGAAAAAACATCATAAGATTTTTTACCAAGTTGCATAGTATTTAAAATACTATGCTACTTAGCAAAAAATAAGAAAGGTAAGATGAAATTATCAAAAGAGTGCGACTTTGTATTGTGCATTTTGAGCATTTAATAAATTAAATTGATAAATTTTAAAATAATATTATTTATGGTTAACCTTTTATTTCTGATACTACTCGTATGTTACCAAGAAAAAAACTAATGAGCCTTTCGATCGGTAAAATAAAGCAACAGGGTATTTTTTAAGGGTACCTTTCCTTTCATGTGGCATAGTGGGCGTCCTGTATACCGGGTGTGGCCTGTAATAGGAGCAATAATTTTAGGGATCGCTTCTGCACCACGAACTTAGCAACATTTGTTCTACAACTTTAAAAAATTGTGTAATTTCTGACTTGGGATTTTTTCGAACAAACTAAATAGTATTTTCAATGAACAGCATCCAATAGTCTAATTGACGTTCACTGTCAGCCTACAAACTTCATAATTTTCGCAATACATTGCTTTCTTGGAAAATCTTTTTTTATGAATCTTTAGTAAACTATAAGTTATTTTCAAAAGTCGTAGAACAAATGTTGCTACGTTTTTGGTGTAGAAACGATGCCTAAAATTAATGCTCCTATTATAGGCCACACCCGGTATACAGGACGCCCACTATGCCACATGAAAGGAAAGGTACCCTTAAAAAATACCCTGTTGCTTTATTTTACCGATCGAAAGGCTCATTAGTTTTTTTCTTGGTAACATACGAGTAGTATCAGAAATAAAAGGTTAACCATAAATAATATTATTTTAAAATTTATCAATTTAATTTATTAAATGCTCAAAATGCACAATACAAAGTCGCACTCTTTTGTTTCTTTTCTCTTTTTTTTTTGTTCTTTTCTTTTTCACCACACACCGATATATAGATTAAACGCACGCTATTTTCCCAGGTTCTAAAATTCTGCCACAGAAATAAACCTTTAAATCTTGTCTAAAGAATCAATTTAACAGCGTTTTAACGATATTTTTATGATGTAAGTTCATAAAGGAAGTTCCCAGTTGCTACTACTGCAACCAAGTTCAACTTTTAATGAGGTTTTAGAGTTTATTAAAAACTAGAATTAGTTCAGATTAGTACCAGGTGCTCTTTACTCTGATGTAGCGAATAGCTTCTGACAGTATTTCCACAGAAAATACATACCTAACAAGCATTCGTTTCATAATATTGTCTTCGGTTGCCGCGATATTTAATCTTGAAATAAAAAATATGTTGGACCGTGTGGACATTGTACTTTGTAGTTTATAATTTTTGGATTTTAATTTCTAAAAAACCCCTCTGGCGTGTGCAATTATCATTGGCGAGAACCAAAATTGTTTAATAACTTATATGCCTCCATTCCAAAAACTTACAATTGCAAACCTACCCAGTTTGCAATGGAGGCAAATTAATATTTAACCACAGTCCACCCGATGACCACGAACGCTGTTAAAGGGTTCGAAACGTCGGGATGATGTATAGATTAGTATACGCGATATAATCCGTTTTATTTGTTTTATTTAAAGCATTAGTTTCGTTTCGTATTCTAATTAAAAATAATTATGTATTTCGAACAAATAAAATCAGCTAAAAGTAATTAAAATTTTTTGGCCTAAAATTAACAACTAAATACCTATACTATAGCCTAATAAGTGTTTTAACCCTTTAACGCCCAAAAGTCACTGCGGTCGTGCGTTCAAGCCTCATCGCGGCTCGATTGGCCTATTGATTCTTGTTAAGAAAAAATACAAAAAGACTATGTTGTGGGGTGGTCATATTTGCATTGCAATTTTGAAGTTGCCCTATAAAGGGTTAACCTATTCTAATGAACATATCACTAATAAGGCTTGACCGTTGAATTATATGACAATGATTCAAGTACTGACAAACCTGTCCGCTAATGCCCTCAGAATACCATCACAGCTGGCAAATTAAAGGACATTCGCACACAATTTTTTTGACCCGAATTTGTCCTTAAACTACGTTCAACAATGAGAGGTAGGGCACACTGAAGTACCATCACGCTTGAGTCAGGAGAAGCCCAACTGGGGAAGTACCTCCTCCTTACAGAGACTACAGCCATAATAGCACTGCTACCTTTGGCGTTTGGACATACGTTTTACAGAGTTACTTGTTTTTACTGTAAACCTGACGATCTTAGCCCAGGCTCAGTTGCCATAAGCCCTGAACCACAGGGCTTAACTGGGCTTAAAAACGATTATGTAAATCTGCCTTCATTAAACGTAACGAACTCGGTCCAAGGGGATTACTGACTTTTTCTCCTCTTGTTACATGGGGCGTTTGGTTCGTAACGATTTGAATTCGTAGTGACAAATCAAATAAACTGTTGTGTGGAATTGAGTTTTGATATCTAAGTTAGATGCTTGAGCTATTTGGGCGTGGTGATGATGATAAATTATATATTTAAGAGTTTTCATCTTAACATTGAAGATAGATTACATATACCTACTTACGCAACGAGGAACTCTGGCGTCCAAGATAGGATTTAAATCTATCGCTGCTGACGCCTTAAACAATGGCTACCCGAACACTTATCGCTATAGTGTAACTACACAGTGCAACTACTCAAAAAACAAAGCAAATCAAAATAATAATAAAAAAAATTGATATGTGCTTCATTATATTATTTTATTAGTTTAATATTAGCATCTGTCACTATGGTACCTTTAAGACTTTAGACCTTACCTGCGTAGACACGCTCACGCCGGTAGAGATTAAATCCCACGTTGAAGACTCGGCTCGGAAACCTGATACTGCCGCTGACCAAGACCAAATAGTCAAGCGTCACAAATATTGTTGATCAAAATAACGCTAGGCTACGCTACTCGATTCAATCTAAGAATGGCAGCTCAAGTTAGGATGGGCGAACTGCTCGCGAATTTACGAATTTTCATTCGTTTCATATTTTTTTTGATCAAATATAGCTAAAACGCATACGTTATATAAAATGAGTAAGTTTGTTATTATTAAAAAAATTATGAACTTCTGTCGAGTATTTGCAACGTATTAAGTGAATCTTATCTTTTGGGTTGTCACTTTGGACGTAATTTTAACGCAAAATTCAAGTAATCGTGTTTCTGGTATGATTTATTTGGTTAATCCTTAAATAATTATGTAACTTTTGACCCACAAAGACTAAGATTAAGGATTAACTATACAAAAAAGGTATCTAACAAACGAAATTCTAATGTCATTTCTTCGGCGCAGCCTTTAAACTATAGATTCTTGTTCATACGAAACCAAAAAATATGTTAAAAAACTGTCGGAAAAACGATAACGATAAAAAGGCTAAGGGTTATTCTACATCAGAGTCATGCTGCGCTACGTTTTAATACAAATTACACCTAGCTTCATAGCATAGCTTGACCGATTTGTATGTAAACGTAGCGCATGGAGGAAAGGCATCCTAAGTCTCACAGCCCATTGTGGCAATTGGCTAGTATTTTGTGAACCATGCCCCAGGGCGAGGAATTAGTAGAATTTTTACATATACACCCGCTATCAGATATATCGGGGTTATGGTGTTCACAAATATTTGAACATCGCCTTTATTGTCATAGCGATAAAGGTCATGTTCCGATATTTCTGACCACCTTCACAACTCCAATGATGGTGACTGTACAGTGCGGTGTATATTTTTAACGGCAATTGTAATAGTCTTAGATTATGGCAAATAAAAGTAAGTACCCAATTTTGTCGCACTCCGCGGACTTCCACCGAATCCACTCTCAATAATGGCATCGTTCGCGCCAATCGCCCGCGAATGTTAACCGAAATACCCGCAAAAATAGCAATCAATGTACATTGTTGTTCAAAACTCCAGAGGAAATTCGCTTAGAAAATTAAACATTAAAATCAAAATGTCCGTAAAACATTTCAACGCTAATGGGGCGGAGGTGATTAATGCCGACATTACTTTAATGAGGATAAATTACATCTTCGAGTGTTCCTGTAATAGCTTTCTTAATTCTTTTGCTTGGTTTAAGGCTGTTAAGCTTAGTTAGCGATGGGTTTCAGGTGAGAAACGACCTGTTGTCGAATGGGCACTTGAACTTTAAATATAGCCCAGATAATTACGTTCTTTTTTTAAACATAAATTTATAAAGGCTTTACAAAATTTGTTAAAAATTTATAAATAAGGAAAAAATTATATTTAGATAATTTAAAATCCGCTCGCGGCTGTGGTATGACACTAAAGATGCTGGCAGAATTTCGCCGTTGGGTGAGGAAACTGCCAGGGTTACGGTTTTTAAATGATATTATAAGATTAAAAATCTGTATGAAAAATCCCACAAGCTTATCATCGGTAAGTGCATATTTTACAAAATATTTGAGGAATTCCTTTTTGGGTGATTTGGATTAATTCATTAGCGTACGATTTTATGGAAATAATTACTTCATAAAATAATATTGTTACCTTAATACACATGCGGTTAGTCGTATTGTAAACACCGGGAAAAAAGAGCTTGCTGGCTGAGTAGGTCTATACCAGTCGACAATCACAGAGTCTATTAGATGACTAAGACCGCAAATTGTATGAAACATCAGGACGTAATTCAAATACAGACTACGCGATGGAATCTCTAGTAATTTTATTTAATTAATTTTGACATTAAAAGACAGTATCAAACCGAACCTTCAAAGGCAGCCTTTACGGCCCGGCCACGACATTGCGCGAATTGCGGCGTGGCAAGCGTTATATCTGTTCATTGCGTGTGATCCCAACTAACCGCAGTGCATTGCGCGTCTTGACTGCGCAACGAACAGATAAAACGCTTGCCGCGCCGCAAGTCGCGCATTGTGGTGGCCGAGCCGTTACACGAGGCGAAACCCCTCGTGTGCTTGAGCGCGTCGCGTGTTAAACTCGCTGACAACCAATCAGGGCATTGTACGATTGTCGAAATCAATGTAAACTGTCCAACAAAACAAAAGATGATCGCTTGCAAACATTGAATATGGGGAAAAAACGAATGGAAATTAAAATACTGATGGAAATTTCGGGAAATTAAATGCCTTCATTTGAGGTTCATATTACAGACTGGGGTCTATATCATAACAGCAACATCATTGCATTAATTTTGGACGGATAGAGGGGAAAAAGTGGATACAAAAAGCATATGACCGCACATAATGGTGGAAAGATTGGAAGATGTCTCTATACTATACACGATCTATAGATGCTAAAGAAGAGGAAGAACATCTTAGCAAGATAAACATTTTTGATATTTTCTAAAATCTAGGTTAAGGAATCGCAGCACGTACAATACTGTCGCAGAAATCACCGCGTCTGGTTGATGTAAGTGGTGACTGAAGAGTTGGCGGCTTCCTTGCACAACGCATCAGCATTGCGATACAACGAGGAAATGTAGCCAGCATCCTTGGTACAATACCCCGAGGATGGAGATAGGAGTGTATACCTATTGTGCAGTCAGTGTTATATAGTTGGTAGCATCCAAAGTACTCATAAAGTTTGGTACATCATAGAATTTATATGGTGTATCGAACTATTTGACTACCTTGAATGCTACCAAATATGACGCTGAATGTTAGCGTTTATATTATTTTAAAATATAGTATATTACTTCAAATCTATCTCTAGACTATTCATGTTCAGCATTTGAAATACAGGCACACGGATCCACCACTGCCTGATAAATAAAACATCTCACTTACATTTATTTTAAAGAAGCAAATAACCCCCATTATCAAAACATTTTATAGCCCGAAAGTTAGCAAATAAAGTACGGAGAGCTCCGAAAAACATAAAAATACATTAAATGAGGTCTTATTTAAACATTAATCCTCATCCCATTAGCAGACCTTTATTAATGCGCTTCGTTTACACAAGATACATATTTAGTTGTTTTGGAGGTTGTTTAGACCAGAATTATTACAGCTATGAGGTATGAACCTGGATGTATCATGTGGCTTAAAGCCCCGGAATCGAAATACCACACTCCTTATTCACGGGACATTTGCATAGCGAGGAATCTTTGTTGTAAAAGACATATTTGGAGGAGCCAAAATATATGTCTTGTATCATCTTAGGAGTAGTTGCCATAGTCATCATGCTTGGCAGGCGGGTTAGCGACGACAGTGTTTGTAGATCAGGTTTTTTCCCTGTATGGTGCCACTAACGACACCCACGAGAGGAGATGGTGGTGATATTCTAGACAGGTGGCACCAAACGATGAAGGGTTAGCTGCTAACCCATAGTTTAGGTATAACCTCGGGTTAGCCACTTACCCTGGATAATGCATGTAAGCATGAGGAGTTTGGATCAAAATTATTTAATACAAACAAAGTCACGGGCTAGCAGCATGCAAAATTGAAATGCTTAAATCACAATGAATGCGGAAATTGTTAAATTTATCAAGAAAATATAGATATCACTCACGAAGCAACTTCATAAAACTTTCTTTTTCTTTTGACAATGAAAATTTATCAATTCCATCGGATGGAAAGTATCGACAACTTTTTATAATCATTAGGAAGTTTTGGTCGCGGAAATGTGTCGGTGTTGTTACATAAGCACTTCTGAATTTATATCGATTTACTTAATTTTAGGATCGCACAGTGATATAACTCCTGACAAGAGTGTTCTATTTTTCTAATGATTAGGTAAGTAGTATCATTATCCTAACATGGACCTCCACTAGCCTCAGTTAGCAATCTCTGTGCATGGAGGATTTAATGTAACGCTTGGCACGTGGGTTGGTGATCGCCGTTTCACTGATGCATGGGATGCTTCTGTCCGTGGCATCAGGTCAGAGTTTAGGGACACCTATCCAATTAGTCAATACGTAATAGGTTACTTTAAATAAGTCCAATGAGTATATTTTGGTACCATGTAACACAAATCGACCTATTACTACATTGAGCTCAGTAAGGCTCACTTAGGTCATATTGTGGGTACTAAAAACAATAAGTTATACATTAGGTGTTTTTTTATACTAGACTTATCAGCGTTTGACCTCAGTCACACGGCTCACACCTGATAGTAAGTGTTGACGAGGTCGAGCGTGTAGCACGCTGGTTTAGTAACAGCCTATTTACTCTTTTATAATAAATATTTCGGGACAATCTTACGCAATCCACCTAGTCCTACGGTAAGCTCAGTAAGGCTTGTGTTGTAGGTACTACGAGTAGACGACGATATATATATAATAGATAGATACATATAAATACTTAAATACATAGAAAACACCCATGACTCAGGAACAAATATAATAAATGCCCTAACTGGTAATCGAACCCACGACCATTGGCTTCATAGGCAGGGTCACTACCCACTAGGCCAGACCGGTCGTCAACTCTTACCTTGAAAATACCCAAATTATACCTTCTGGGAATACAGACGAAGGGAGCGAACTCCATTCCTTGCAGTCCACATTAGGAAGGTATAGAAGCGAATCGCTTCGTGGAAATGAATGGAATATTCACAACGTAAGGATGAAATCGCTCCTCTGGACGTCTCTGGTGTAATGAAGATGGCAGAATTAATTCACTCAAATACGTATACGTATTCCATCAAGCAGTTCATTCAGACATTTAGGGTCACGGTTTATGTGGCAGTGAATATTGAGGATTCTAAGTCCACTACTGAACATAGGCATCCAAAGTGGCGAACAGCAGCACAACTCGCATCCAGCGGATTTTCGCCATCTTCACCATGTCGTCGGTCCATCTTATGGGGGTCTGCCCACGCTACACCTTCCGGTAAAGTTATTATAATACCAAACATTGACATCGTAGTTTCCATTGTAATAATAATTTATTCTGTATGTAAAACATTTTTTATTAGATTTCTCGAAACCCGCTGTACCATGTACCTTTTATTGCCCCGAAACGTGTCGGACTTAACGTAAATAAAAATACATGTTGTATATAAAACTGCTATTTAGTTTTTTTTTTTCGATAGCTTTAACCCTTTCACAACACTAAGCTGTCTCTACCGGGACATGTAACCCTTAGGGAGTTGTGTTTAATTCAAGGGACCGGAGGGCAACCCTAAACAGAATAATACAGTTCAAGTAGAGTCCTCTATCGAATTATAGACGTTTTACCAATTTTGCACTCTATCCTAAAGCAATAAGGCTCAAATTTTTAACTACAGCTATAAGAAAAAGATCTAAAGCAAAAATCTAAATTTTGAACGATCTCTGTCACTCCAAATCAGCTTTGATTGAAGTAAAAGAGAAAGCACGAAATTTTCTAACTTCGATGTTCGCAGCACGCCTTGATTAGTTAAGCCCTTTGGTAATTACAGATTAAACAATTTGGCCAATTAGTACGTAAATCAGTTTTCGTGTTAAAATATTACTGTTTCTTTGTGACACAGATGGCGTTAACTTTTAACTAATTAAATCGCATAAAATATTTGTTTTAAGTTAACACAGGCTTTTGTCAAATTTAATGCAAGCACTCTATAAAACACTAGCTTTCCCTCGCGACTTCGTCGGTTAGCCAGGCCCATCTGAATAAAAAATATCTTATCTCGATATGGTTGCGGGATAAAAAATATCTCAAGTCCTTTCTCGTAGCTCAAACTCTCTCCATGCCTAATTTCATCTCAATTGGTTCAGTGGTATAGATGTGAAGAGGTAACAGACAGACAGAGAGGGTTACTTTAGCATTTATAATATTAGGTCCTTACGTATGAAATTGAGGTTTTTTCGAACTGTTTGACAAAACGCAAATTTCATAATTAAGGACCCAATATTAGTATGGATGGTAACTTTTTAATAGATTGTATATTGTTCTGTTGATATATTTTGCTAAGTAAAACTTAACTTCAAGAAGTTTCTTAACTGAAAGACCATGTCTATGTAGTTGTGCAAAGAATCAATATGGAACTTACGTCAAAGTTTGAATAAACTGTGTGTAAGTCTAATACGGGCGAAGAATGAAACCAGACATAGGATTTACCAGTATAATCATTAAACAAAAGGTTTCGCTTTAATTATACCTATTATACATATGTAATTATTTTTTGTAAAATTTCTGAGCAGTAATGTACTGCGAACATTACCTACGCGATATGAACTTTTGAAACTTAACTGTCAACGAGTGTTTAACTCGAGTGTGTTGCATTACATTGCGGGCCGAATTTTTTTAATGAGTTTTTTTTAATTGTACTTCTAAGCAAAAGTTATTTAAATACGTATATTTCTTACGTCCTATTCTATCCTCCGTTAAGAGATTCGCCCGTATAAGATTTAAACACTGTAGAACGCTGACATGCGTGAACACACAGGTCAGGTACCGCGAACATCGAAGTTCGTATATTTGGAGCATCTTTCTCTTTTACTCCAATCAAGGCGTCATGAGAGTGACAGAGACAATCGTCCGAAATTTACAAATATCGTTTTTCGCGGTTTTACACCAGGTGCTTCAGCTAAGTTTTCACTTATAATGCCTTATGAATGCGTGTTGAAGCGAAAAATAAAGTAAAATTTTGCTTTAATGACACAAATTTTTAACTTCTAAGTGACTTTTGAAAGCGACTCAATTATTTTCTGGAAAATTCTGCGATATAACATTGGATTGGACAAACAAACATTATTTTAGTAATAACCAGCAGATAATATTGCCTTATTAAATTATATTTGTACTTGTACCCGCATTGCGATACAACGAGGAAATGCTACCGTGCCTCAAGGGACTTTTTTTAGATTTAATGCAGTAATCAGTTAATTAGTCGTAGTTTTAATAATATTGTAAATAAAGATTCTATTATTGTATTGTATTCTTCATAGGTTATTATCTCTTGCTCTTTAAGAAATGTTCTTCTGAAGGTTGGGCACCTTTGCCAATCTACAAAGTTTCGATTTCCGGATCAATTTCATCACAAAAACGTTACAAAATCCATCAAAGCCAAGTTCTGTTAGTAAATGGAAAAAACTTTGAAATAAAAAAGGTAAGAACATATCGAATTTTCCGCAAAGGGGATTGAAAATTTTAAATTTGTGGTCAGCGGCCCGGAAAATTACTAGGTAAAAGTCCGGCTTCGACTCGGCTACCCGGATATCCAGTGTGCCCACTAGTGGGCTTGAGGCTTTTGTTGACATATATTCTATTAGAGAACATAAATTGGAAAATGATTTATAAGAGAGAAATAGGTACATAGACATCTAATATATGTGAAAGTTTGTATGCAACTCTTTCACATGAAAACTACTTATAGTGGAATATAGTGTGATCGCCAACCCGACTTCCAAGCGTGGAGATTATAGTAACCCCGAACGCTGATGTAGGGGGCCTATGCCCAGCATTGGGCATCCGTTACTCATGACGATGAACCGTATTCAGTATTATCAGGAGCAAAAATCTACCTAAGATTTATGTAGCATTGAATGTTAGTGATTGAAGAAACAATTTATTTTTTGTCAATAATAACAGTTTTGGTACAAGCTTTTATTGCCGACTACTTATACTTTACATAGTCATCAACTACTCATTGAGAGGATTCTAATGAGCCTAAATACCATGGGTTTATTTTGTGTATTTAAGAAGTTGCTATGGCTGCCTTCTGGCTCCAGCATCGGATCTGATTAGCGGTACCATAATAGTGCATTGTCACCGAACTTACATAAGTGTGCTTTTCAGCTCAATCGGTTACAGATATCTGCTTCAAAATTAAGTTACAAGATTTCACAGATTAAGTTACAGAACTAATTTACATACTTACATTGCAAGAAATAAAAGCTTATAAAAAACTGAAGTAAGTAAACAGATCATAAATAAATAAATAAATTAATACAGTACATTTTTACAGAGATTGACTGAGCTCCACGGTAAGCTCAAGCCAATATATATTTCACAAATACTTAAATACGTATATGAAACACCCATAACTCAGGACGAATATTTGTGATCATCACACATATAAATGGGATTTCAACCCAAGACAGAGTCACTATCCAAAAGACCAAACCTTCATAGGCAGTGTAGACGACGCAATAAACCGGAACTGACTGCTACTAACCTGAAACATAAAACTTAATTATTAGTATATGTGATTAAATTAATTTTGTAAAATAATATGTAGGTACTTACCGCTGTTGATATTGTATGTATGTTTATAATAAAGAATGCATGAGAGCATACATATGTGTGCATCGCTTACTGGCCAATCAAGGCTCAGTTGCCCTATCGCTCCCGTGTGACACACGCATGTCCATGCACTCTAGTACTCACCTAAGTAACCCTCGTTGTTCTTACTTGGCTCCACCGGACCAACCCCCATCGGCTACAGGCAGAGTCACTATACAAAAGACCAAACCTTTCGTCATCAAAGCATGGCAAGCTTGAATAAAAAATACAAGAATATTCTCAACACACTCGTTCTTTTTATCAAGACGTAATAACTCACAAAAAATTTATTGTATTCCATCAGCGGAGAATAAAGCGATGCCAATAACTTCCAAATATAGTACTGAATACATTATTCCACTGATTTTATCTGTGAATCGTGCTTATGGTATCTAACAAATTTCCGCTAAGAAGTATTGTTGATATGTTTACATCTGATATTTCTCCCTGCATCATTGAGTTAGGAAAAACGAGATGTTTGTCAAGTGAAAATGGTAATTCGGTCTGCTTTTGTTAAATGAAAAGTGGTTTGACTATTCAATTTGTTATTCGATTTGTGAAGCAACGTCCATAATATATAAATAGGTACTTCAACTTATGTATGTAATAAGGAGACACAAATATACATATATAGATATTCTGCGTTCAATATAAATATTGAATTAAGTATGTATTTATTTATATTTTACATAATAACGACATATTGAGTCTATAGTTTTACATTATGACTTTAAAAAAAACGCTTTATATAATATAATGAATTGTAAAATTATAAATAATTAAAACATTCAACACTAGGATACAATAACAAATAAAAATAAAAATCGATAAATGTTAATCTAATGTGAATGCTGGCAATATTTCTCAGCTTCGCAAATTAAAATAAAAAAGGTTATAACATATATGGCAGCACCATGAACCATCTAGTACTGAAGACATCAGCAAAATCTCCCCAAATTATAAACCCTTATCCAAAGATCGTTTACTGTATGCGTAATAACGGAACATTCAAGCGGGTAATACGATCAAAAAACGTTGAATAGGTAATTACTTACTTACATGTGTTAGGGGAAAATCCTCCCTAATCTCCTTCCGGTGCTCCTGGAATCCTGTTTATTATTTTAATCCTCCCCCTGGATTTACTAAGTACTCGGGGAATGTGTTAACATTTTGGAAATACAGATTATACGTAACTATGATTGTATAACTGAGTTTAATAATTGTTTTCTACTCGTCTAGTAGTGCAGAATGTCCCGGATTGATTCCTAGTAAGATTATTTATAATTTTGATATTATGTTCCTTATTTTAATTTTAATATGCTGCTAAATAAGTCGTTGCAGTTTTAGCTAGGCTCAGCATCAGGGCAATTGGCCATTAAAACTATTGGTTGATTAGTTTGATTCCATTCTACCACTGCCTACGCCTATTAATAACAATAATATTTTATTGGTAAATTAATTAAAGATTACAAAAATATTGACGACAGGTTTGGCCAAGTGGGTGGGGCCTATGAAGCCGATGGTCCTGGGTACAAATCCCAGTTAGGGCATTTATTTGTGTGATGAGCACAGATATTCGTTCCTGAGTCTTAAGTGTTTTATATATGTATTTAATTATTTGTCCCAACTTTTTCCGAAAATTGGACGCATTATGATATAGCTCTAATATATTTGTATATTAAGTATATCGTTGGCTGAGTACTCACAACAGAAGCCTTCTTGAGCTACCGCGGGGCTCAGTCAATTTATGCAAGAATGTCTTGTAATATTTATTTATTTATAATTTTATTTATTTATTTTAGAACACTTTTTTCCGAGAGAAATTAATTTTGATTGTCCAGAAGAATGTTTACTAAAAGTTAACAAACAAGAACGCGGTGTAAATTTCCGCATAAATACTTACTAAAAAAAAAAAAAAGGGCTCAAACAAAATCAATACTTCAAAGCGATCCATTATAGCGTGACGACGCGTATTAAACCAAAACTCGAGGGCCGTTCATTATTCTATACTCACTCAATTAAAGCGCGCCGAACTCCTATTAAAAGCAATTATATTAAAAGGTCCCCGACCATTTAAAGAAGACCTATAGGGCCTACGCTAGCTGACGCGGGCGCCCGCCGCGTGTCCATACAAATATTAATCCGCGCGGCGGTTTTTATATGGCACGCGGCGGCCCTTAGGACATGAATTGAAAATAAATGCACTTTTTCAAGCTTCAGCCTCTGTATGGTAAAAATGACTTATTTTTAAGATATGTTTTTTGGCTTTATATTTTAGGAGAACCCAAAACACGATTGTGGGAAAATTTCTCGATAGACAGCAATCTAAAGTTGGGTTCGATTAGACAACTATATAACGACCACCGGTCTGGCAGGGGCCTATGAAGCCGATGGTCCTGGGTTAAAATTCCAGTCATGGCATTTATTTGTGTGATGAGCACAGATATTTGTTCCTGAGTCATAGGTGTATTCTATGTGTAATGTAAAGTATGTATATGTATCTATCTATTATATATATCGTCCTCTAGTCCCTACAACACAAGCTTTACTGAGCTCACCGTAGGTCGATTTGTGTAAGATTGTCCCGAAATATTTATTTATTTATCTAGTGTAAGGTTGGTTGACACAATTTTATATGTTTCGTTTGTTATTGCCCACATCGCAATTTTTTTATAATTGTAATATTAATTGTATTAGTTAAGTAAAGCTGTAATATGTTTAAGTATCGTACGCAGACAAACTGACCCCGTTATCAAGCGGGCAGTTTGGTGGCTATTAGTGATGTATCCACGTTATCACTAAATTATAAAATCAAATAGCTATAACTTCGATGATTACGAGTATTGTAATGAAACTAAACAAACTCTTTACAAGCAGTTTATGGTGGTTTAGAGAATTCATATCTAACCTTATTGATTGCTTATTACATTACATCTTTTCGTCATACTGATTGCATGCACTGTGTTACTTAATAAATTCGATTACTCTCTCTAAGCAGACCCTTCATCTTCTTTGGACATACTCATAAAAAAAAACTTTTTATAAAAGTTTTTGGTTGACATCACTGGCTAGTGACCAAACTGCCCGCTTGATAACGGGGTCTGCCGATAAGGTATATATAGTCTGCTGTCTTGAAAACACCCTATCACCTGTACTTAATGTACCTATGATGATGAAATAAATGATACAATGATTGATTTATTATTTATTTTCCTAAACGTGAGTTAACTGTGCAATAAAAAACAACGACAATTTGTTAAAAATACGTCATTCTGTTTTATGTAAACACTGATGGAAGCGAAATGTGTAAAACATTACATATAATTTATTTTTTTTAATTGTCAAAAAAATCAGCACCAAAGACCCTTGCATCTTATACTTTCGTTCCCGAGAGACATAAGTAATAAGTCTCTATCAGATGCGCGTGGTTAACATAAATCAACGTAGGGCCCCATAACCCTGTACTATCCAGCTAAATGAAACAAATTCTATCACTTACCGTTTTATGGAGGGCTCAGTGTAAACTGGTCACTTATTTTGACATTTCGATCACTAAAAGTGAATGTTGTTACTAAAATATGTGTGTTTTTGGACCCGGGTATGTCCTTAAACTACGTCCAACAATGAGGGGTAGGGCACAGCGATGACCATCACGCTTGAATCTGGGGCAGCCCAACTGGGGAAGTACCTCCTCCTTACAGAAGACCACAGCCATAATAGCACTGCTACCTTTCAGGTATGTAGTGTTGTGTTCCTGATGGTGAATAAGGTTCCCAGAGCTCCAACCCACTTATAGGTCGGCAACGCGCTTGTGACTCCCTTGGTGTTGCGTGTGCCCATGGGCGACGGTAATTGCTTACCATCAGGCAATCCGTCTGCTTGTTTGCCACCTTTGTCATAAAAAAAAAAAAACTTACCGTTTTATGGAGAGCTCAGTGTAAACTGGTCACTTATTTTGACATTTCGATCACTAAAAGTAAATGTTGTTACTAAAATGATAAGTACGTTGAATTTCACATGGTGTGGGGTGGGAAATAGTTTCGTGTAATTGCGAATTGAGTTAATTGATTTATGTTGAGTTTAAACTGAATACTTTGAATATGAATTGTTCGGGTTGTAATTGAAATTGAATTTCAATAAATTCGCTCGCGTGATATTCAATAATTTGACGTAATAAAATATTGAAATGCAAATTGCTATGAATGAAACGACGTTGTACATAAATAATTATGTATTCACTCTCATATCTTTGTTGACAGGTCTGGCATAGTGGGTAGTGACCCTGCCTATAAAGCTGGCTTCAAATCCTAGTATGGGCATTTATTTATATGATGAGCACAGGTATTTGTTCCTGAGTCATTAATACTTTCTACATATTTAAGTATTTGTATATTATATACATCGTGGGTTGAGTACCCTCAACAAAGGCCCCTTGATCATAGTGTGGGGCCCCGTCAATTTGTGTAAGGGTGTCCTTATACTTACTTATAAGGTATCATATCTTGACTTTACTCTCGAATAGATTGCATGATGGTAAGCATCGTCGCCCATGAGCACCAGGAGAGTCACAAGTGTGTTGCCGGCCTTTAAGATAAATAGGAGTGCGGTCTTTTCTTGAAGACAGTGTCGGTCCGGAAATGCCACTTACGGCAAATCATTCCACAGTTTAGATGTGCAAGGCAGGAGGTTTCTAGAGAAACGCACAGCAGAGTATTTGCAACTATCCAAATGGTGGGGGTGTGGAAATGTTGCTATGTAGAACGATGTCGGAAGGAGGCTGCAGGGATTAATATGAACAATTCTTCAGAACACTCTCCGTTGTAAATGCGATAGAAAATGCAGGGCGAAGCTACATCTCTACGCAGCGCTAAATTTTGTTTTTGTTCTGTTTACTAAATTTACTAAATATTAATATATTAACTGTAGCTTGTCAATATATATATGAAAACATTATGTACGTTATTAAAAACCTTCAGTTGTTTACCAAAAATTGTGACATCCATACCTATAACACTAGAAATAAGAATAAGCTTGCTATTAGAAAGTGCCGTGTGCGTAAAGTGTATAAATCATTTTATGGGCAATGTATTCATTTATATAACAAGTTACCTGATGATGCCTTAAAATTACCCTTCCCAGTACTTAAGAATTACTTAAAAAAGTCTTTGGTGTCTAAGGGCTATTACAGAGTAGAGGATTATTTGACAGACAAACATGCATGGCCCAAACCAGAAACTACCAAAACCACCTAGCAATTAATTCAACAATAGTATGTACTGCCAGCTCATGTAAATGACACAGTTCAGATAAGAAAGCATATTAAAGTATGTCTATTTTGTGAAGTCAAATTTGTTTATACATTATTATTTTTACTTTTATATTTTGTATTTTCATATCTTGTAATAAACTGTTTGATATGTTTTCTTATCGGACTACGCATAATTATGTAAGTACTTTAAGATTTGATGTATCACTGTATTGAAAAAATAAGTCCCGCCGTCGTTTCTTGCCGGTATCTTCACGGGTCAGAGGTGTAGGGTTTGAACCGGTGTAGATTTTTTTTTTGACGTTCATAAGTGCATGTAATGTGCCTAAATTGAAAAATAAAGATCTTTTATCTTTTTATCTTTTTTTTTTTTTAAATTTGAACAGATGTTGTGTATCAAATGTCCGAAATAAAACGAATAAAATAAAATATTCATATTTTATTTAAAAAAACTTTAAATTTTAAACTATGCAACTCTGTACGCTCTCACTTATCAGCCGAACGATTAACTAATCAAAATCGTCGCCCGCGCACAACAAGTATTAGTGTGTCATCGCGAGCTCTGTCATCCGGACCTGCTAGTGAAATTAGTGAACATCAAAAATGGGATTTCAAATTCTTGCCGCCATTTTGCTGCTATTAGGTAACGTTCTTTTGTTTTTCGTTCAATTGTTTTTGTTAATTGTTATCTGTGCATGATCCGAAGGTATGCCTCGGCGTTCGTTTGTTTGTTTATTTGCCTCTGTCGTATATGCAAGAGCGATAGAGACTGTGGAATATTTATTTTCGCGCGCGAATAATTTTGTTTTTGTTGAAGATAATGAGGTTAAAGGTTTTTTTTGTTGGAGTTTACACAAGTTTATCAAATATTTTAGTAACTAGTTAATTTCTAGTATAAAAAAAGAGTTTTATAATTATTAATAAAAACAAAATTGTGGGAACTGGAGTTATTTACCTATTATAGTTATTAATCACAAGATAAATTTCAAGAACCCTGCTTTTTCCAAACAAAGCTGTTTCAAACAAATTTAGATCGTCCAACAATGTATCAAATTGACTTGACAAATTAAAAAAATCTTGACGTTTTTTACCCACGAATACATTGAAATAAAGGGAAAAAATTAATATCAACTGCCACGGGGCAAGTGTTTGGTGGAGAAATTCACAGCTTTTAGGCAAGCTTCTGTAGCTCAATTGGTAGAACGATGGGCATGTATCCCAGTCGTGAGTTCGAGTCTCGCCCGGGAAAGTTTATAAATTTTCCATTTTCCTTTTATTTCTTAGAATTATGATTTCGGTAGCAGACGTTTCAGAGGCTCTAGTGTGTAGAGTCAAATTTTTCTATTTTTTCTTTTTATTTAAATAGTGCTCTAGTGTAAGTTTCTTTTGACGTAAAAAAACTTTTACGAACGCGTAAGTGATAATTTTATTTATATGGGAAACGCAAACGTGACGTAAAGTTACGTTATAACTTACACTCAGGGGTCTTTAAAAGTATAATTTACTTATTGGGTAGCGCATCGATATCGGCGAATTTCCAATATGATTCGAAACTTCGATCCCGCTTAAAAGTGTCAACACATTTACGGTAGATGTCGCTAGACGCCTCCTAAGCGTATTGAAGGATATGGTGGAGAAATTTGCAGCCTTTGGGCAAGCCTCTGTAGCTTAGTTGGTAGAGAGACGGGCATGTATCACAGAGTCGTGAGTTCAAGTCTCGCCCGGGGCAGTTGATTTTTCCATTCTTCTCTTATCTAAGAATTTTGGTTTCGTTAGCAGACGTTTCTGCTTTGAAATAAAATTTTATACACGTATTTAACCAGAATTTTCGAAATGTTACAACCAGTTCCTGAGTACTACTGTAGTAACCTTTTTCCATAATTTTCATCATCATCATATCAACAGAAACATGTCCACTCCTGGACATAGGACTCCCCCAATACGACCTACTATGACCGGATTTACGCCACCCGCCTCCAGTGGACTCCCGTCGGTTCACTTTGCCCTTCGCTTAGCAGAAAAAAGTAAATATACACCACGTAACATGAGGAAACCGAATAATTTTGCCAGAGTTATCCTGACCATATTTAGAGATTAAAATGCCCAATAAACCTTTTAGAAATTCATCTCGTTTCGGAGTTACAACCCATTACAAAAAAAAAAAAAAATATATAACTCAGGACCGTTAGCTTTCTTAGCTATTGAACTCATTGTTTGTTTTCAGGCATAGCTTTCTCAATAAAAAATATTTTTCCTAACTAGTGCGTAAAAAGTGCACTTTGGTGTGCGTAAATTTTACTTTTTAAGGCACTTGTTATGAAAAATTGGGTTTGATACACGTGTAATAACTTCTTTAAGACTCGGGTGATTGTCACCCTCGTTTCACTCGGGCTCCAACTTTCACCCTCGCCGAAAAAATATTTTTCACTAGTATCGAAATGTACTATTTTAAATCATAAAACATGAAAAACGGAACAAAAAAAAAAATATTTTTTGCCGGAGTTGACAAAAAGTTTTTAATGTTTTTAATTTTTTTTTTTGCCTCAGGAATATGCTGTTAAAATTATTCGGTGTCCTCATGTTACACAGTGTATATAAAGCGTACTGAAATTAGTTGAAAGTGCTCTCACCAAAATGGCTGCCTGTATTCATAAGATGTCTCACAGCATACCAATTACGATCTTAATGAACGAAACAAAGGTCAACAGTTTAATTGACCTCTTAGCTTAAATAGGTCCTTTTTAGGGATCCGTAATACACTGAAACTTTTGCGGTGCCCATGAAGAATAGCGTACGCCGACAGGTATCGTGGTCGCCAACCCAAGTATGGTGGCATTGGTGACTAAAGCTATAAGACGATATAAATCCTATTTGGGGAAGACCAGCAGCCAAACACAAACTCAAACGTTTATTCAGTAAGGAGGCCACAAGGGCACTTTTACACGTCGAGTATACAAAAGTAGAAAAATAAAAACTACACCGGTTCTAACCCTACACCTCTGACCCGAGAAGCATTTGACTTTCATGACCGGCAAGAAAGCTCTTTCCATCCATAGAAAAAAAATAATGTCTCAGAAAATTCTATGCACTTCTGAATTTTCTCGTATGTAACCGTACAGTATACAATAGTTTTTAGTTTAGTTTAGTTTAGTTTAGTTTATTTTATTTCAGGAAAGATTACATTATAAGTTTGACTTATTTGCAAAGTTATAATAATTTCAATCATGATCGTCATAATTTCATATTCACAATGGAAATAACAGTTATAATATTGTACAATAATAAATATGTGTCTCCCAATAAGGATCGTCAAACAAAATTTAAATACAAGATACAGTGTGTGTGTACATACTTAAAAAAACAATATTTGGAAGTTCAGGATTGTGTACAATCCAATATTTTGAATAAAACATATTTCTTAAATAAATCATATCTCCTAATAAGAATCGTCAATACTTAACAACAAAATATATAAATTATAATAATAATCAATTAGTTAAAAAGTCCATGATATACAATTTATAATATGTCTGTATGTCAACTTAACAATACATTGAATAAAATGATCCACATTCAAAATTTCAGTTTCATGTACTCATTAATTGAGTACAGGGGGTTTTCCAACAAAAGGTTTCTCAAGCGTCGCCTGAATGTTTCGTCACATGGCTCATTGCTTAGTTAGTAATAGAAAATACAATAGGATTAAGGATAAACATTTTATTTTATTTTATTAGTTTAATTGTATAGAAGCGGTTAACTCACGTTTTATAAGTCGAATATTGCTCGACATATTTAACTCCGTTACGAGGAGCATAATCACGAACCGAATAGCATCGGTTAGTCAATGCGTCCTTCGGATATGATGAACAAACTTTGAAATACGGCAATTTATAGATAACTAAGTACTATAGTATAGTATATAGTCCTCCATGTCGTATTCGACAACGGTGACCCTTACCTTCTCTGATGAGCCCTTATGTGGCTTGCAAAACCAAACTTTGTTTTGAAAACCCTGTTGCACAGAGAACAGAAAAGCTGTCCCTGGTCGTTAAGAGTGTAAACGTAGGACGGCTTAGGCCGAGTCTTCCGATGATAGCGCTTTTGGTCCAGGTGTTCAAGGAAAGAATTTCAATTCACATAATCCGGAATGGCGCAAAAGGGTTAGTTTAGGCGTAGCTTCTTTTGAAGAAGCTCGGCTTGAACTAACTACTAATAAGGATATTAACATTTTAAAATGAAACAACGTGGAAATCAACAATGAACTGATTAATCTTTCTTAATAAGAAGAGACAGTTGCAGTTCTAATCAAACTCAATTGAAGTCAAATGCTAAGTTAAGAATGATGCGTAGTACAGTCAGCAAACAATTCCTACAGTCAACAAAGAATACAATCAGCGAAGAGACTTTACTATTTCTAATTAAAATTGACACAAAAATTGTCATAAATTAAATTTTTAAAATTCAATTATGTTACTTTCAAATGTCTATGGAAAAGTAGCGTAAGTGGATTTTGGATATTAGGATACTCTTTGTGTCATAATAAAATGGATTCTGCTTACGATTTTAATAATAAATAGTATATATTTTGATTCAACAACGTTTAAAGCCATATTTTTACCGAATTGACTTTTGGTACTTACAAATTATTTAACGAATAAAAAAAATGCCTTGCTGGGGTTAAAAAAAATTGTAACCGTTCCGCAGGGCAAAAAAACGAAATAAATATGGGTGTTTTATTAATAATCGAGTTTAGAGTAAACAAAATGGTCTAATACTTTTACGGCTGTATCTAATGAAAGTCGTACTTACGATAATTTTAGACAGCTCGCTTAGTAACTTTTGCTGACTGTACTAGGGTGGTTATAAAATGTGCATTAATATAGGCAATTAAAGCACTCGTGTTTTGCTAACATCATTATGTACAGTTGTAATGCTTAAATTGAAAATAGATGGCATATATAAACTACCAACTCTACATTTTTTAACAAGCTTTTATGTAACTTATTGCAAGCTAAATAGAAGCTTGTAAAAATTTGTCTATCCGGGTGGAATCTTGCAACTCAATTTTGAAGCAGACATCTTTAACCGATTGAGCTGAAATTTTGCACACTTATGTAAGTTCGGTGACACAGAAATATTATGACACTGGTCTGATCCGATGCTGGAGCCAGAAGCAAAAACAACTCCCAAAATACACAAGATAAACCCGTGGTGTTTAGGCTAGTTAGAATCTTTTCGATGAGTAGATGATGATTATGTAAAAAACAATCGCCAATACAAGCTTGTATCAAAAATGTTCGACAAAAACATAAGGTTTTGTACAGCACATGCAAAGTTCGGCAAATTTTGATTATATATAAATATAATAATATCCGACAATGAGACGTACCATCACGCTCGAGTCTGGAGAAGCCCAACTGGGGAAGTACCTCCTCCTTACAGAATGAAGACCACAGCCATAATAGCACTGCTACCTTTCAGGTATGTAGTGTTGTGTTGTGTTCCTGATGGTGAGTAAGGTTCCCAGAGCTCCAACCCCCCTTAAAGGTCGGCAACGTGCTTGTGACTCCCCTGGTGTTGCGGGTGCCCATGGGCGACGGTAATTGCTTACCATCAGGCAATCCGTCTGCTCGTTTGCCACCTTTGTCATAAAAAAAGGCTATCAATGAGGTGTTTGAACTTATGAACGAAACATCATTTGATATTTACCAGCCGCTTTTCGGTAAAGGAGAGCGTCGTGAAGAAACAGGACATTGGGAAATTAACCACTTTCAAAGCAAGCTAATTGAAGTAGTAATCATGAGCAGACAAAGTCACGGGGAGAAGTTAGTCGACTTTTTATTGGAGGGTATTTAAAATAGGCCTTATTTAGATTAGTCCTTTTTCTACACGAGATTTTACCATCAGGCAATCCGTCTGCTCGTTTGCCACCTTATGTCATAAAAAAAATATATTTATAATCAAAATTTGCCCTATATTGCATGTTCTCGTTGACACTTAACTGTACCGAGTCACAAACGCATGTCAACTTTAATTCCCAAGTCATCACATGTCCCCGTTGTCATAAATTGTTGGAAGCTATGTCCTAAATACGATACATTCGGTACATTAAAGTATTAAGGGGCACACGACCGCCAATTGAGCTTATTAAAGCGACGCCGGCTTCTTAAGGGCGGTGCGCAAGTAACGTAACCACTTGGCTTTAAGCACTCGTGGTACAGAAAATTTGTTCAACCATAATGTTAGACAAATTACAGTGTACAGCAAGGCGTTACATCGATTCCTTATAATCTATATTATACAGACTTATACTAATTTACTAATTGGTATTACAATCTAACTTCCAAATGCGGACTGCGGAAAGGGTAGCTATTTCATCCTTACGTTGTGAATATTCCATTGATTCTCACGAAGCGATTCGCTTCTACCTTCCTATACGGACTGCTAAGGAATAGAATTTGCTCCCTTCGTCTGTATTCCCGGAAAGATATAATTGGGTCTTCAAGGCAAGAGTGAATAGGCTGTTACTAAACCAGCGTGCAACACCCTCGACCTCGTCGACACTTACCATCAGGTGTCACTGAGGTCAAACGCTGGTCAGTCTTTTATAAAAAACTTATATATATATATATATATATATATATATATATATATATATATATATATATAGCTCAGCTGGTTCTCTCTACCTTTCAATCACTAGATTCACTGGCCTTATGCTAAACAAATCACATTCGTGAAATGGATATAGATAAAACATATTTATTTTTGAATTTTGGCATATTACATTGCATTTATGAACGTCAAAAAAATCTACCGCCGCTCCTAACCTTACACCTCTGACCCGAGAATATTATTACCGGCAAGATACTCGGCGGGACTTATTTTATCAAAACAGTGATACATCAACTCTTAAAGTACATAATTATGCGTAGTCCCGCAAAAACATGTCAAACAGAATAATAAAATACAAGATGTAACTAAGAATACTAAAATTAAAAAATAATTATTTATAGAATAGAAAAGAATATTTATTTATTCGTGGTCACACAACACAAAGGTGACAGAAATACAAATAACGTAAAACATACAAGGAAGAAAGTTTTTTTTTTTTTATGACATAGGCGGCAAACGAGCAGACGGATTGCCTGGTGTTAAGCAATTACCGTCGCCCATGGGCACCCGCAACACCAGGGGAGTCACAAGCGCGTTGCCGGCCTTTAAGGGGGGTTGGAGCTCTGGGAACCTTACTCACCATCAGGAACACAACACTACATACCTGAAAGGTGGCAGTGCTATTATGGCTGTGGTCTTCTGTAAGGAGGAGGTACTTCCCCAGTTGGGCTGCCCCAGATTCAAGCGTGATGGTCAACGCTGTGCCCTACCTCTCATTGTTGGACGTAGTTTAAGGACATACCCGGGTCCAAAAGTGCCACGAAATGGCCTCATCTCAGCGTAATGCTGGCGACATCCAGCGCTGATCTTCCGATGAGACTATCCATTTATAAACTTTGACTACACAAAATAGACATGCTGACATTGGGTATATGCCACAAGTTTGATTCTATAACAAAACTTTGTAATATGGATAGAAAATTACACATATTATAAAATATAGGAAATTAAAAACTACATATTATTAATAGAAAACTACTAATTAAATTAAAAACAATCTATTATTAGCAGAGTGAAATAATGGTACCTACCATTGGATTCCTTCCATTTTAATAATAAATATGTATATGAATTTCGTGTATTGACGTCATAACAGAATTGCTTCTAGATTTAGCTAAATAATAATTAGTAAAGCAACAACCAGTTTTAATAATTATTTGTTATAAGAGGGATCAAAATGAGTGTTTACCTCCTCGTGATTATATTGAGACAAGAGCTAGCGAAATATTCGTTAGTAGGTTGGTTTCAAGGTACGAGAGGGAAGCAATCTTTGCTACCGAGTGAAACACAACGTTTTTCACCTCACTGCCGTGAGGAAAATACTAACTCTAAAACATTTATTTACTCCAAATTATTATTATCAAACATTTATCATCGATATTTAAATCGAAAGAAAAATAGAAAAAAATGACTCGGAGCGGGACTCGAACCCACCACCACTGGATCACTAGCCCAGTGCACTTCCAATTGTGCTATCCGAGTACCCTAGGTATTTTTTTTAATTTTTCTTTCGATTTAAATATCGAAGATATTCGCCAGCAGACGTTTCTGCATAATAAAAAAAAAAAAAAACATTTGTCATTCAAAATCAACGTCTGAAATTACATCCAACCCAACTGCAAAATAACATTTCAAATGAATATGAAATTTTGTTTTGCTATTTGTTTAAAAAAAATGAAACCGTAGTTTCCAATGTTATTAATTATACCACGTATACAACTTACCAACAAATCCGTTCAAACGAAATCGTCCCCAAAGAAGTAAATTATGAGTCCCGCATTGATTTTTTGTCCTAATTGGAAGAAAGTAATCCCCATATTACGCACACATTATTTCATTAAAACCAATTATTTTTATTTTACTTCTAAATTAAGCACTTATTGCTCATAGCTACTCAAACACCCCTAAGCTAAAGTTTATCAAATATATATTTATGGAAGTGATTTAAATGAGCCCTCATTACTTTTAGTTATTATAGGATCTGAGGTCATCTTTATGTTGGTTTTTAGAAGCGAACGTCGTTGTTTGATTAAATGAAATGATTGCTTTTGGTTACACGAACGGTAGCTATTATTGGAATCACAGCCATAGCGCTTCTTTTAACTTCATTTCTTATTAAATATTTTATCATTTTCCAACACAGCCCTTTGAGTTCCATACCTTTGCCCTTTGGGTAAGTTTGAGTCTTCTTATGAGGCCCGTAAGAGCACGTTTCTGTACCATAATATGTCATTACTGGTAAACACTGGTCGAAGACTTTTGGTCTATACTGCTTTTATCTTCTTTGATAAAGATATCAGGAATCCGTTAAAATTTTCAAAAATGTCAGTTTGAAATCCAAAAAAATAAATAACATACGTAATGATACCTTATATTCATATTTATTTACATTAATATTTATTATAAAGGCTAAAGTTTGCGAATGTCTATGTTTTTAGTTCTTCACGTCTTGCTTGGCTTGAGCGATTTTCATAAAATTTGGTGTACCTATAGAGTTAGCTGACATCGTGGATTAACACATAGGCTACGTTTTTTCCCTAATAAACCGCGGGTAACACCGCGGGGCATAGCTAGTATTGTATTAAAAAACACAATGTTTAACGCATAATTTAAAAACGATCAAAATACTAATTTTCTCAATTTTCCACATTTCACGAGTGAATAATCACATTAACATCATATCATTACGAGTATTGTAAAATCACATTAACTATAATTTACTAAGCCGACTTTGTGTGTGTACACAACTTTTTTTATATGACAAAGGTGGTAAACGAGCAGGCGGAATGCCTGATAGTAAGCAATTACCGCCGCCCATGGGCACCCGCAACACCAGGGGAGTCACAAGCGCGTTACCGGCCTTTAAGGGGGGTTGAAGCTCTGGGAACCTTACTCACCACCAGGAACACAACACTATATACCTGAAAGGTAGTAGTGCTTTTATGGCTGTGGTCTTCTGTAAGGAGGAGGTACTTCCCCAGTTGGGCTTCTCCAGATTCAAGCGTGATGGTACTTCGCTGTGCCCTACCTCTCATTGTTGGACGTAGTTTAAGGACATACCCGGGTCCAAAACGTAAAACATAATACGGACCCCCGGTCATAAGCCGCCAATATGCCGTTACAACGCACGCGAGGAAGATGATGATGAACTAATTGATTGAACACAAGAAGCAAACAAATGAATTGTTACACTTACAAACTACTGATATTAATTGCCGCTGTAATTTATACAAAAGGGCGGACTGCGAGCGCTCGCAGCCAACTAGTCAACAAACAGCCCAATTTAATGAGATATGACGGGTCGTTCCCTCTCTAATTCGACTAATTTTAAAAAATAAAAGCGAATTGTTATGTAAAACGGTCGTAATACGGGCTAATTTATCTCAGTTTAGGGCCGTGGCGAGATAATTTCGGCGTTTCCACTTCCGCGGCCATTACCGGAGTGCCGGGTGCCATTTTGTGTCAAACGCCATCTTGTGATCCGCGAAGCTTGCTTTACATTTCTGCAGTGTATGGAAACCACTACTTCTGTTAAATTTAGGGATCATTATCTTTTTAGCCGTAATTCGTCCACTGTTGGACATAGGTCTGCACCAAATATGACTTGGTTTTTTTACGGGTAGTTGCCATATCCGCCACATTTTGCAGGCAGATGGGCAGACTGGTCCGGTACCGCGAACGTCGAAGTTTGTATATTTCGGACATCTTTCTCTTTTACCCCAATTAAGACGTCATGAGTGTGACAGAAACAATTCTCCGAAATTTAAGAGTATCATTTTTGGCGTTATCGCCTGTGTTGTTACCCATCCGTTGGATTTTTTGGCTTACCGCCTAAAATATTTTAGAAGCATCGAGGGACCCACGCTTTATATTAAAAAAAACTCGATAGTTTTCATATAAATAGCATGGAGCTCAATACTTCTAAAATGTATGTCACCTAGGTCTTTTAGACTCAATGGAGTTTCTCCATAACTCGTGGTCGTACTGATTGTTGTGTATACCTTTTTTTTTTTTTATGACTTAGGCGGCAAACGAGCAGACGGATTGCCTGGTGGTAAGCAATTACCGTCGCCCGCAACACCAGATGAGTCACAAGCGCGTTGCCGGCCTTTAAGGGGGGTTGGAGCTCTGGGAACCTTACTCACCATCAGGAACACAGCACTACATACCTGAAAAGTAGCAGTGCTATTATGGCTGTGGTCTTCTGTAAGGAGGAGGTACTTCCCCAGTTGGGCTGCCCCAGATTCAAGCGTGATGGTCATCGCTGTGCCCTACCTCTCATAAACCTTAATATCTAACAATATAAAGTAACGAAGAGATCTCTTTATCCTGGTTTCCTGACAGCTAAGAGATTAAATAGAATGATACTTTGTGTTGCGGTGAGGTAATGCTTGAAGTTAGCATTAAGTGATTATCTTTGCCTCTTCTCGTTTATGCTTCTGACGCATTGAAATTAGATCAAAAATGCATTGATTAAGTTCTTAGCCAGTTATCATTTCGACCATGGCTATGTCATGGAACACGTTTGAGTTAAAGAAGGAATATATTCTAGCTCAAGGTATATTGAGCTAGCTTAGTTATAAACGGATATACTCACGTGTACTTATATCGCACTAGTAGCTGTTTCGGGTAAGCTTTGGTACCCATTTTCAAGTCGATTCAGGTCTCCGCTCGGAGGGTGCGTCACTTACTGATGACTGGTGTGTATATGTCCAAAAGCTTTGAACAAATTGCCGATGCACTATTTTATGAGTGGAATACGAAAGCGTGGGGTTCTCTAATTTTTACAGAAAGTCAAAAGGTCATTTACTAAAATAAATATGTCTATACCTGACATTTTATTAGTGCTTGGCACAATAAAAATACCGAGAATCCTGTTATCGATAAGGACATTCTACTTCAACGACAAGACGTACACGCAGTCTTATATCGGCTACCTACCTAGACACCGGGTGCCACTGATCTTGAACAACTTGAACGTAATCCGTGCACTTTTGATCCAATAAAATAGTTGCAAATTGTTTTCTGAAGGTAGTCAAATTTTTGTTTATTTTTAACCCTATTTTATAATTTACCTGAAATATTTTGTATACCATGTTTCACTATCACCTATGTTTAACAAAATAAATATTCTCATTCTCATTCTCTCATTCCTGTATATTGTTGAAGTGGTAGTTAGTTATCGATATACAGGACTGTCGATGTTTTTATTTTCACTTAAAATCACTTACAAGAAATCATTCGTGCTAGAAAAATATGTATAACAATTAAAAAACTGGTCAAGTGCGTGTCAGGACACGTATAATAAGGGTTCTGTAGACTTATCTAAACGGGTTACTCGATAATATTAAAATTACTTAGCTAATTACTATGATTCAACCTTCGATGTTACCCCCATAAAACCCAAGTTTTACGATACTTAATCGCAAGTACTTACATTATTAGATTGAAACTGTAGTACATAATGTGCGTGATGCCTCTCCGTTACACAAAACCACTTTATCCACCAATCCTTGTAACTCTTAACTCCAATAAAATAGAGACTAATTTCCTTTAAAGCAAACCGCTAATAACTTTGCACATACACTGCACTGCTTTATTTGACCAAGAATAGTCGTATAGACAAATGAAACTAGTAAGTAGATAAGACTTTTTGGATTTAACGGTGTGTGGACGGTATTTACATAATTAATTTGTTCAATTCGCCCTGGGCCCATTCGCCTACTAATATGGGAGTATTACAGAGGCAAACAAAGGTTTTATACCTTAACTGTGGAGGTTATTTACTTGGCCTCGTTGAGTCGTTTGGGTATGGCAGGTTGTAGAGTAATCAATTTACATGTCTGAGTGGCACTGATGGTGGAAAAAAGTTAGGGATCAAGCCAGATTTAAACTTTATATGCTAAGCGGATTAAGAATGAAGATGTAACTTGTAGACAGTAGACAGACGGACAGACAGGTAGGCGGATGGACAGACATACAAATATACAGAGACAGAGTAACATGCATACTTTTGTATTTGTACATATTTTATGAAATATTACTAGCGGACCTGGGACAACTCGGGGCAAGTTATAGTGATTTGAAATCGATAAAAAAATGTCGATATATATTACTTCTCGATACGTCACTAAATTCTATTACTAGAGTATTCAATCAGTAAATAGTACTAGTAATAGAACTTTTAGCAGTTTAAAATTGATATTTTCATCTAGACGGCAATCATTGATACCGAAGAACATGGATAAAATATTGAATGTATATTATAAAAACTGTTTTATAATATAATAAACATGTAAATACTCGTTGAACATGTAAGTACTCGCCTTCGGCTCGTTTCATAAACCCACACTCTTGTTGTAAAGCCCTTCATTATGCACAGATGCATAAACTACTATTATATATGTGTAATAAAATTTAAATGTTGTCATTTTGTTGTCAAACTGGCTCAGTAAAAAAGGCCAGAAGTCCTATAAAATGTTCGGCACTTGTACCCTTTTTGCTGTGCTTATTAGACTTTTTCACTAGGGCTACAGAAATATTTAGTCACACACTTATAGATGCCCCGAGTTATCCCATGAACTTAGGAGAGATATGTTTTATCAGAAAATTCTCAGTTCGACGGCATTTCTTACAGATGTAACTCTTGGAAAAGTGGAAGTGAAAATGTCAGGACATTGGAAGCTGAACGCGGGTTGGAGACTGACGTGCGAGTGGTCGCTCGACACGAAGCCTCTGCAGTCTGTGCGGCTGTACAGAGACTACACACAGTTCATGATATACAGGCCAGAGGTAAGACTAACGGGTTGACCTAGTGGTAAGAGCGTGCGACTTGCGGCCCAGAGGTAGCAGGCTCACACCCCGGCTCAAAAGTGCAGCAATAGTGGCTGAGCGGGTGAAGTGTTCTAAATGACCTACACGCGCTCTTATTCTCTTGACAATAGAGATGTGTTGACCTCATTCTGAACACCTCAACCGCTTAGCTACTTCTGCTGCTGATTATAAGAAATATCATTTGATATTTACCATTCACTTTTCTGTGAAGAAACAGGACTAATCCAATTTAGGCCTAGTTTACCCTCTGGGTTGGAAGGTAAGATGGCATTTCGTAAAACTAGTGGGTACGCCAAATTTTAAGACTAGGTTCCAAGGGGATCCCAAGCTCCAATGATCTGTGGTAAAATGCCGGAAACATAAAGGAGATGATGACAAAATAACATACAGGCTTTATGACTTGTGTAAATTAGTCACTTTCAAAGCAAGCTAATTGAAGTAGTAATCATGAGCAGACAAAGTCACGGGGAGAAGTTAGTCGACTTTTTATTGGAGGGTAAAATAGGCCTTATTTAGATTAGTACGGTTTCTTCACGATGTTTTCATTCACCGAAAAGTGACTGGTAAATATCAAATCATATTTCGTACATACTTACTCGTATAAGTCTTGGTAGGGAGAAGCCGGGGTTTGAACTACGCCAGCCACATTGCCTTTGGTCGACTTTAAACGTTACGGCGGGATTAAGGCTCTCATCACTTTTCAGAAACATGGAATAAACTACAACTTCGGCTCCACAGCCGACGACGCCCGAGTGACGGTGGACTGCCGCGACACAGGCAGCACGGGGAACTGTGAGCTGGTGCATGAACTGCTGGCTCCGCCGAAGTTCAACACGACGTACAAGTGTGAGGTGTCGGAAGAGGGGCCGAGGTTTGACATCAAGTATGCGGAGTATACCGTCGAAGTCTTTGGTGAGGATTTTCTCATTGGACCCCTGCTTTGTAGCTTCCGTTTTGCTCAAATCTCTTTAAATATTCTTTAATACTACAAAGTGGCAAACAGGGATACGGTCCGCCTGGATGGCAAGGAGTTTCCGTAGCTTATGGATGCCTGCAAATTTAGAGGATTGCATGAGGACACGTGCGCTGCCTTTCAACCTATATACGCTCCTTTTTTGAAGAACCTCATAATATTACTGTTCTGTACAGTATTTTGAGACAACATTATACATACAGCTATGTGCTGAAGATGCACGATGACATATATACATAAAAGATAAATAGGTATAAATTGAACATGGATAAAGGCCAATAAAAAAAAAAGATAAAGACCACAACCTGGGTCTTAATATTCGTGATAAACACACCCTGAAAGCCTCTCCACGTCCCTTACATACAGCCGTATGCAGTCCACTGCTGGACATAGGCCTCCCATAAATATGACTTGTATCATGGGTAGTTGCCACAGTCGCCACGCTTGGCAGGTGTTAGCGTTAGATCGGGTTTCAACGAACGCTGCTGCCCGTCCGTAGGATTTTTTCCTTTGTCGACTCTTGCGACACTCGCGGGAGGAGATGGGGTGGTGCTATCCTAATCAGCCGGCATGACACGGCATGTCTACCACCATGTCCCTTGCTCTTTGCTTTTTTAATGTAGATTTGAACCCAGGACCTCCTGTTTTGTAGCAGGGGGTACCAGCTTGGCTAGAAGGCAGTTAAATCTTCATTGTTCACACCTAAATATTATTTCTCCTTGCCGCCAAACTATGTAAGAAGAAATCAAGGTTAATATTTTTTTTTGACAGTGCCACCATCTTATCCTCAACTGGAGATATCCTTACAAGGCAGTCTTGTCAACGTGAACTGCACATCGGCAGGAATCCCTGCTCCAAGGCTGGTGTGGCGAATTGGAGAGCAGATAGTAAGAATAACCAAGTTTACAAACCAGATTGACAGAACCAGAACCAGAACCAGACTTACAAGCAAATTCATTTGGCTAGGTTTTTTGATAATCACATGCTGATTAACTGAGGAAAGTAAAAGTAAGATGAGTGGACGACATATATCGGGGAGTCGATGGCCATTGGGGCAAAAAGGTTCTATTACTAAGGTCACGGATAGGAAAGCGTGGATGAAAGTTCCACCAATTTAGATGGATGGATGTTACCTTTTCCATGCCATAGACCGATATATCGGCACCGCAGGACCAATGCCAAAGATATATACGTCACAGACCACAGAGCAAAGTAGACCTACATTCGTATGCATAAAGTTCAACTTCAATAATAATATTTCGGTGACGATGACACAGCGTCTGAAACGGTTAAGCTACTCACAGTCCAAGCACCTGGGTGTTTCATAGAAAAGGTCAAGTATGAGTTGACGAAAATGAATGAGTTGTTTTTTTTTACAAGTTAACCTCGTAGTAAGAATTGTTCAAAATCATGAACAGATGCCGGTTGGATAATGTTTTATCACGTTTTTTGTAACAAGCAGTGTATAAAATCTCAACAATTAAAGTACCTGATCGTACGGGTCACTGGACCTATAGTAGGTCGCTTCCTGTGGCGGTGTAGAAAACCCTCTGTCCAGCAGTAGATCCGTGCCTGATAGATTCTCATAGATCATGGCGCAGTAACATGGTAGAAATATTACTTATGATTCGACCTCAACAATACAACCAATATTAAAATTTCCTTTGCACTATTCTGTTTCATCTTCAAATTCTCACAGATTCCAGAGAACTTCTCAAGTCGCCGCTGGAACCCCACCAGCAAGCTCTGGCATTCGTGGTCCGTGGTCACCATGTCCGAAGGGGAGTCCCTGGTGTTAGCATGCGATGTCCATTTTGCGAGGGCAGGCAAATCCATCAAGGGCCATAGCGTGGAAGCTTTGGTTAATTCTTCTGGCAGTCTTGTGGGTAAGATTATTTTGTGTTCATCAAGAACCATAGGACACATGTATTGACGATTTTTACACATAATCGCGGTGTCCTCGAGAACCTATTTTTATTTCATACATAAAAATCAAGTACGCAATGTATTGCAGTGCATTCATAATAATTAACATACCGATGCCTCATGTCATGTCAGTATTTACTTATCATCTCATGTAAAAAAAATTGGACTGCGTACATACATTGCTGCCCGGACAAACTTTTAACAGTCGTGCTTCTACGAGTACGAGTATGTTATAAGTGTTATAACACTATTTAACAAAATTATTAACATACTTCGTAGTATGTTAATAATTTCTCTCGTCTCGTCTTACTAGATACTATACATATGGGCATTAACAACTTATACGCCCGTATGAAAAATACACACTATAACCAGGGATGATTGAGATTTGAGTGAATGTAACTGATGTATGTAAAAAGGTTGAGGTATGTGCGTAAGGTTGTGTATATATGTATGTGTGGTGTAAGGGCAGTGCTACAACACTGTATAAATACTAGTTTACTTGCCGTTGAATCAACAATTTGATTATTTCCTGATTGTTTTCAATAATGATTTCTGTTTACAGGCTTCAATACCTCCCTCTTGGCAGTTTTTCTGCTGGTATTCCTGCGGTGACCACATGACATGAAGAGTAAAGATTATAATTAACGTTATAAAACTTTGTGATTTCTGGGTCTAAATCCAAAACCAGTTTTTCTAATTGGTCAATATCATCAAAACAGAATTAATTATTATTTCTTATGTTTCAAGTAAATTTTTCCAATAAATCATGGACACCCTATGGTTTTTGACATACACAGTAAGGGAAGCGCTCAGCCGTCAACACTGAATAGGATGACCAAATTGCATGCAAAAAATCAACTTAGTCTGAAAAATAAATAAAAGTTTTGGTAATAAAAATCATGATTAACATAATTTAGCTACTACACCTATGAATTATGTGTCTTTGCTTTCTTGCTCCACATGTAGGTATTTACATTTATATTTGTATAATAATATTTCGATGTTCGTGCATCGACAAAGGTGCTATTTTCTATATTAGAGTCATACATTGATTAAAACAAAAATCGTCTTCTCTGTGGTCAAAAGTTAACGGGTTCTGTTACAAAATATATTTTTGTGGTACAGTGTTACGTAAGAGGGGGACCGGTTTATGTTGATATTTCATAGAATCAAATATTTGTTTTTAAGCCCCTAACTTTCACAATATCCACCTAATTTATCTGTATGACCTTTAATTTGTGGCTTTTTTGTTTACTGATATTTGATTTTATATACAAGTTTTAGTTACACATTAAGTATTTTTACGAAAAAATGATTTATCGTCTCTCCGATCTCTGATTAACATTAGATAAATTTAATACTAGTTTATTAACCTTTTTGTTGCCATTTATGTTTATTGAATAGTTTTAAAGCATAGTTGTACCGCTAATTTTAAATGTTGAAACCACCATTTTTTTTGTAAGTTTTAGGCGTAGTCTTTGGTTCCTTTTGGCCTATAAGTTATCATGTTGTGTCCGTGAAAGAGTTAAAGGAGAAAATAGGAAAGCCTAAACCCTCGAAGGAAGAGTGATAGTGTCTCATGGCCAGATGGACAATTCGTCCCTTTTTAATAAACATAGTTAGAAAAAGACGGGTAGTTTATCTCGCCGCGAGATACGAATAGGAAATGTCTTTACATGGTCTTGGGTTTTTATAGCTGCCATACTTATCACTTAATGTCCACTGCTGATTCTTCCATACACTGCCTATTAGGAACTTAGAAAAAGGCCACTGGTTTGGGTGAAAACAAAATGTAATAATAAAAACGTCAGTCAAAAGTAAAAAAGACAAAAATATCTTATAAAAAACATAGACAATAAAACGTAAAAAGGTAAATTGCTCAAAAAAGATGTGCAGTCTTGCACACTGCTATAAGGAGTTGTACTATGGGGGGTTTATTGCCATAATCGACACGTATGGCAGGCGGTTTGGCGATCGCATTCCACCGCTCTAAGAGACGCTGCTGGCCGCCTTCCGGTGGATTCTGGACGCAGTTTAGGGACTGTACCTATCCGGTTCCATTTATGTAACATGATATAAATATGTATAGGCTCCATTGGGGTTAATTTTGTAAACTTTGTGTGAAAAAAAAAACAGGTTTTGTATAAAAATGTATTTAGGTAATACTACAAAATTATGTACAAAAGTATTTTATAACTATCGATTACATTGAATATTCGTTGTTAACGTAATTATTTAATATATTTACAAAAAATAATATTTAGTTAGGTACAATTTTTGGGGACTTGTAAAAAGGGTTACATGTCTCATGTGCGATTAATCGGGTTGTATTTTATTTGTCTAATTTAATTCGTTGTACGCTGTATCACTTTTTTAAAACATTGCCAAAATTCTTATCAATTAAGAAAATTCTTAAATAATTATGTATTATACAACATGCCAACCGAATTGATAACCTCCTCCTTTTTTTGAAGTCGGTTAAAAATAACATTTCACAAAGAATTTACAGAATGTATACCTTTAATTTGTTAGTTTGTTCAATCAGGTCAAAAAACCTACCGCAAAAATCGAAGATCGCAAATTTTAGGCATCTTTCTCTTTTACTCTTAAAAATAGGAAAGTATTTATTTACACAAAAAGAGACTAAAATGCAGGAATAAATTTAAACCCCAACTTTTTACTCTGAGATAGTTTTCTCTTTCACATAGTATTGTTAAAACTTTAAAAAAAAAAAAGAGATATAGGAGATCCATAATTGTCTGTGTTTTTCTGTTTAAATTATTAGAGAATTTCTCTTCTATTTCATATACTGGTAGTAATTAACCTTTTGTTGTAGGGTATATTTACTTTATATTTTATTTTATGTATATTTATTTACTTTACACACACCGAAATAATCTCTTTGGCATATCATTGCAGAGTGCGTAAATTGTACAAAGTTATGCTAGTTTTTTAGTCTAAGATATTTAAGGCTATTTTTGTAAAATATAATTTACATTAACGATGTACAATAAAGAGTAAAGTGGAGTATAAATGTTTACTTGTTTTATTTACAAAATACAATACAAACGATGGATGAACACATTCATTCTTACGTTTAAGTAGAATATCGAAAACAGTCTTAAGTTTCAATTGTAGCAAAACGTGACTTAAATACATTCAACAGAATTGAAATCTGACCAAAATAGGATAATTTATTTAATTATATATTTTTTCAATTTTGAAGTTTAAACTTCAGTTAACCCTTTAACCGCCATGGTCGTGTGGCCGTTATTGGAACGTCGGGCCATGGACGCCAATGACGGCCACGGCCGTCAACTTTGGTAATACTATAGTATAGTGACTTACCGACTTCGTAAAGTTTAATTTCGTTCAACAAAATGTGCTAATGTGGCGTCACGGCATTTTTATTTGATATCTGGCGTTCAAAAGGTTAACAAGTGTAAATATTTTTCATAAAAATAATTTTAATGTAACAATAATTGACATATGTACCAGGCAACAGTTAATGTGCCAAGCAACGTAAAGAATTGATTGAAAAAACAATCTGTAAATTATTATAAGTACTATACCTGTAGCTATTAAAATCATTATATAAAACATTCGTTGTGACATACTCGTTGTAATTTTATACTATACACAGAAAGTTTCTGCTACTCTCATAGTACTATTTAGTTCTTAGCATGTATGGTCAGGGACTTAGATTGTTGAGACATTTCGGGTTCACTTTACACTGGAACTTTCAGAAAATACTAAACAAAAGAAAATAGCTTGAACCGTACCGTACGTAACATAACAATTTTACTCCGTGACTACACTGTTAACCTATTCGCCGCCATTACTTTAAAGTCAGGATATTTTAACGTGGCAGCGAATAGGTTAATATGACGTGGTATCTGAGACACAGGTTTTAATAGTAATTTACCAGCATTCAAAAGGTTAAGTGACAAGTTGACAATACTTAATAAGGGTTCGGCCAAACCGCTGTTAGAAATATGTATACGTTACGGAATCGCAGTGCGTGACTTGGCGTAAATGTCATGACTTTATAGGTGAAAAACTTAGCTAAAGGACCAACTAGTCTAGTATGGTCGGGTTCTTGTCACTTGTCACAATACCCGTCATGCTCCAACAACTATGTGAGTGCTAAAGTGACGGATAGAGCGATAGACGATAAAATGTCAACCATGGTAGACGTTCAGGTCTTATGTAGTAGACATGTCGACTCACGCATGTCGACGTTCTATATTCAAAATTTGACGTAGGTTCCATAATTATTTATCTGCACAACTACCTACATCTAGACATGGTCCTTCAGTTAAATTTTGTACGCCATGCCGTGTCCCATACGTAATACTTGTGGCGCAGCTCAATTTATGGTGAGTCTGCATAATATGCGCAGTTTACAGCACTTCACTGTGATTCCGGACCATCAGCGTTTTTTAGCAGCGGTGTGGGGATATGCCATTAAAACGGTAGCCTACGATAAGTCACTGCGATTCAATTGCGTTTGCGTATTTTAAGCAGTGGTGTGATCAAAACTTCAACCATGGTTTTTCTTCGTCTAATGGTTATACTATAGCCAGGGTTGTGGTGGTATTGTGGTGATCATCTCTGGACATGTGGTGCATGTCTTGGTGTATTCCCGCCTCTTTCAATATCCTCATCCTGGGTCCTAGTGGAACTCCTAGTGCCCGAAGCTTATCTTCTCCCACGTACGGTAGTTCTGCTGCTCCAACTTTCTCCTTTTCTAGAAGAGCTGCGTATTTCTGTTGAAGATTAAATGGTTGATTATTGAATCTGCTTCTTTTGTGATATTCAGCTCGAAAATAAGATACATATTGTTGAAGGAATGTGAGGGCATTCCACTATTTCATCTCCTTTGTCGAGCTCTGGACGACTATTACGAGTACAACAATTATAAACAAAGAAAGTTCAGAAATTCACCATCAATACAACTAAGTTATAAAATAACTATACCCAAGACCCCAAAAGCAATAATAATGGGTCATTTTGTCCAGACATTAGTATATAAAGTGAGCAATATTTAAGTATGAAAAGAACAGCGTAACCTCTGTCATATATATTCCGGTGGAATGCTCCAGTGGCCTTGTGTTTCATACGCTTGTATAAATACAAATTGCTACCAATTTTTTTTATATGTTTGATAAACACCCATGCACTGAAAGTGATAAGAATGGCGACAGAAAGATCAAATTGAACTAAAACGCCATTTTCAAGAAAAAGGTTTGCTAACATCTTGTAAGCTTCATCTTGTCACATTCGCTTGAATGCTCATTACAAGTGAGGGCTCAAAACTGCTCAGCAGCAACTTGCATATTGTTGTTAATAATTGATTACCCTGCAAATAAATACGCAAATAAACCACTACCAATGACCACGTGATATTCTGGATATGTTATCGGTGTAATTCCGTCGCATATTATTAATTGTACTGACCTCATAACCAAGTTTCTTCAGGAACAGTCTCATGAGGGGAGGCTCGTCTCCAAAGAATTTCGTGAGCCGCTTCACGCGGTCAGGATTGCTGAAGGAGAACGGGTCTGATAGAGGAAGCTGTCCCGTGCGAAGGTATTGCTGGGATCTGTAGACAATGTGGTTTATTAGATTTATTGAACAAAATGCCAGCATAAAAAACATGATGACAAGACGGGACCATATGACTGGCACTGTCATAAAGTTATTAGATCTCAGTGGAGCCAAGCTGCTACACGCTCTTCATAAATTCTATTACATACCTAAGTCAAGATTAGAAAAAAATCACTGTTCTCACCATTCTGTTAGTAACAAAACGGCCAAGCTACTTATTTTGACTATCATTAGAGTATGTGATGTTAGATTTTGAAGGGCTAGGTTAGGTTATGCCTTAAAGTCAGAAGGTTAGCTCTGCCAGCGCGTTGCCGGCCTTTAAGGGGGTTAGAGCTCTGGGAACCTTACTCGCCGTCAGGAACACAACACTACATACCTGAGAAATAGGAGTGCTATTATGGTTGTGGTCTTCTGTAAGAAGGAGATACTTCCCCAGATTGTAGCCTGATGGTACTTCGCTGTGCCCTACCTCTCAATTTCGGACGTAGTTTAAGGACATACCCGGGTCCAAACATAGCTTCATAGAACAGCTTGGCCGATTTGTATGTAAACTTAGCACATTATAGCTCTGGTGGATAGGCTTCCTAAGTCCCGTTTATGTGGAATAGTGTAGGTAGACATTTTACTTACTTTGCCGTGTGATGGCGACTAGAATAGCACCACCTTAGCTTCCTCCGCGCGACCAAGGAAATAATACTACTGAGGGGCAGCAGCGTCCGTCGAAACCCAATCTACAGCTACTGCGGTCGACAAACGCCAAGCGTGGCGACTATGGTAACCACCCCCACGATGATACAAGTCATATTTGTAGGAGGTCTATGTCCAGCAGTGGACTGCATATGGCTGAAATGTAGACATCTTACTTGTACATATGCCGCAGCGCGGTGATCTCAGCCCGGATGGCGTCCATCTCCTGCATGACGAGGTGCTGGGTGCGCATCTCGCTGGACAGGTGCGCCACTGAACGGGCCAGGGTCACCACGTGGGACTCAAGCCGTTGGAAGCGCTTGTTGATACCCTGGAATACATTTAATATCTTCAGTACTCTCCAAGGCATTTAGACGCTACTGAAAATGTCAGATAAATGTCAATGTCAGAAATGATGTCAAGAAAGTTTTTTAATAAGACCTGTACATTTAAGATGACTCAGGTTACACCGTCGCGCCTCCTACGCGTCGCCCTCCCGAGCCCGAGCCTTCCGTTGACCCACCGGGCACTCACCGGGGCGACCCGAGTCCTAGCAGCCCGCCACTCGAATATTGACATTTAACACGAGTGTTGTTCCATGCAGCCATTTGTTGCGAGGAACCGACCTTCGCATGCCCGTCGATATCACGTCGCCTTCTCATCGCCTGGTTACGCCGATCCTTACTACATAACTATAACGGCCGTCGCATGACCGTCCCGAGCCCGGGCCGAGCGGTTCGAAAGGCTCGGTGATCACATGATTCATTGCATACAAAATGTAGCGAGTGGCCTCGGTTCGGCGACGGGCCGCTTTAACGTGGGCCCTTTAAGAGTCAACCTGGAAATTGAGAAACTAACAGTTTAGTTTATTTTAATCAGCCGTAGTTACCTTGATATCATGTTTCTTTCTATGCTCATTGGAGCTCCGCCGTTTTTCCCGAACAGGACGACTGCTGACCGAGCTCGAAGGGAGAGACGACATGCTGCCATAGCGACGTTTTGACGTCAGTCTGGAACGAGATAGAAAAAGTTTGTCGTGACGCTTTTCAATCTAAAACCATGAACATTATCTTCGGAATCTGGCTTCAAACCCTTTTCCGAGTTGGTGAAACGCAATATTTTGGCCACAATCGCCTGATGATCTCTTACCAACCTATTAGTCACGATGTCCCCTGCATAGACATCCTCCATATATATCTACACAACATTGTTTTTGATGACAGGTTTGACCTAGTGGGTCCTACCTATGAAGGCGATGGTCAAATCCCAGTAAGGGTATCTATTTGTGTGATGAGCATAGATATTTGTTTCTGAGTCATGGGTGTGTTATGTATGTATTTAAGTATTTGTATATTATACCTTTGGCTTGTGTTGTGGGTACTCACCATAACACAAACCTCCTAGATGGGGCTCATCAATTTGTGTCCTGTAATGTATATTTTTTTATTAAAAATTCTCATATAAATAAAATAAATAGAAATAAAGACTAGAAGACTGCGAATTGCTAAGGAATGGAATTCGTTCCCTTCGTTTATCATCATCATCATCATCATGTCAGCCGAAAGACGTCCACTGCTGGACATAGGCCTCCCCCAGAACGACCCAAGAAGACCGATCCTGCGCCTTCCACATGCAGCGGTATCCCGCGACTCTAACTAGGTCGTCGGTCCACCTTGTGGGAGGCCTACCTACGCTGTGTCTTCCAGTTCGTGGCCTTCGTCTATATTCCCGCGGAAAGATATAATTTGAGTCTGTTCAAGGCAAACGTGCCAGCAGCGTACTACACTTTCGACCTCGTCGACACTTACCATCAGGTGCGACTGAGGTCAAACGTTGGTCAGTCATGTATATAAAAAAAAGAAAATTCATAACTTGATTGGCACTTGGCAGTCAGCTTCTAAGGACGGAAGGACTGACAACTCAAAAATCTTACCTAGCCTCCCAAGTAGGCTGCTTAGCCAGGCTAGCCGGTTTCCTCACTCCCAGCAGCTGCAGCACCTCGGCGTACATGGTCTCCAGCCCCCGCAGCTGGCGGCGGATGGCGCGCGCGTCGCCGCCGGACGCGTCGCTGTCCGTGCGCGCGTCCAGCAGCGACGACAGGTCCAGGCTGCGCGTGGTGGTGGACGTCATGTCCGTGGTGTCCAGGCCGAACACTGGATAGAAAATGGTGATATGAGCTATGTCATACAAATAGCGACTCAGGACATGTTTAAATTGAAAATAGATGACTTATAAACGATTTTAAGTTAACATGGTCATTTCTCAGAAAACCTGATACCCACATATCCAGGGTTGCTCTAACCTGGAAGATGCACGGCACGCGCAAGAGGGGCCGCCCTAAATCTACTTGGCGCCGCACTGTGGAAGCAGAGATGAGAGTACCTACTGGGTATGGATCGGGAGGAGGTGACCCAGTCTGCCCAAGTTAATTCGAGCCCTACACCCCAACAGTGGGTAAAAGCAGGAGAAGAAGTAGTAGAAGAAGATGATGGTCATATAAAACTATTACCAAAAACGGGATAGTTACCATGTACGAGTATATTAGTATGAATGTGTTTCCGATATTTCGGCACTGTTGCAAGCGCAACCTTAACGGAATAACTGAAGTACTGCGAGATTTAACTTCAACACTTGTTAGAGGCAGGATAGGAACAACCCTCAGGTACTCTCGATAGAACGACATTAGGTATATACCCAGGATGGTGAAAGAAGCAATAGGAATTCTAAAGTATAAAAACTTCAACCGGGATGATGGGTTTGAGACGTGAGCAGGACCGAGCCCACAGACAGTAAATGATACTGTGTCGTTTAATATCGCACTTAAGTAAAACACCTGCACCTTTTTTTGCTCTTTTTGTTAAGAAACAATGTGTGCCTCATAAATTATGTTCACCCTACAACACATTAGTGAACATAAATCCTCTTTATTGTTATGACAGATCTTGGATCATGTAGAAAGTTAAAAGGTAACCAGACAGATGAGCTAATGACATCTAATTTGGCGGGAACATTCGTGTTATAGTGTTGTAGGGTGACCACGCACTTCTTTTTTTAACACTTAAAATTAAAAAGATTATTTTCACCATGACCGTTACGAAAGCGTATTAACTATCTGAATTCATAGGGTTAGTCTTGCTCACGTCTTTTTTGAATCAACCTGTATGACGCTGATTATACAAAAAGTCTTTTGATATGATACCACTTACGGTGCTTCTTATAGTGATGATCTCGTTTTGAAGAATGCTTCTTATGTGAGTGCCAGCGCGGAGAGTCCCGCCCTCGTCTGCGGTCTTCTGAGTATTCCGCACGTCCTGGCAAGCTGGAACACACGCTTAACTTTTACCTTTAGAAGGCAATTCCCGTCGACGTAAAACTATCTTAGAAAACTGCAAAATATGATACTGATCATCAGCATATATTATATCCCGCTTTACTTATTACAGGTTTGCTCTAGTGGGTCTACCTTGACATAAAAACACCCATGACTCGGAAACAAATATCTGTGCTCATCACACATATAAATACTTTGACTGGGATTTTAACCCAGGACCATCTGCTGCATAGGCAGGGTCACTACTAGACCAGACCGGTCGTCAAATAGTAATGATATAATTTTGTCCCTTTGAGTAAAGGACGGACTTCCTGACGTAGGCGTATTAGGAGAGCCAACCCCATCTAAAATGGGAATTAGCAAAGAAGAAGAAGAGTTTGTTATGAAAATAATTGGTCGTTTCATTGTTTTACCTATTTCTTTTATTGTGGTCTGAAGCCGGCGACAGCGGCGGTAGAGGCGGAGTGACCGAGCTCAGCGAGCTGGCTGAGCTGTCCAACCTCATCCCAGCCAGTTTCGGCTCCAGGATCTGACGCAGCTCACACTCTACCAGGTCGGCCCACTCGTTCTCTGCTGGAATTTCCAGATAAATTGATCTTTAGACCCTAGTAGGTTTGAAGGACTGCTAAGGAATGGGATTCGCTTCCTTCGTCTTTATACCCGGAAAGATATAATTTGGGTCTTTTCAAGATAAGAGTGAATAGGCTGTTACTGAACCAGTGTGCTACACCCTCGACCTCGTCGTCCCTTACCATCAGGTGCGCTGGTCAGTCTTGTATAAAAAAATAAGGTTAAAAGTAAAGTCTTTTCAACTCAGAGAAATTGTATTTTTTTTTTTAATAAACGATGCACCCGCATAACCGATGAGTCACAAGCGCGTTGCCAGCCTTTAAGGGGGGTTGGAGCTCTGGGAACCTTATTCACCATCAGGAACACAGCACCACATACCTGAAAGGTAGCAGTGCTATTGGCAGCATGGCTGTGGTCTTCTGTAAGGGAAGTACCTCCTTCCCCAGTTGGGCTGCCCCAGATTCAAATTTCAAGCGTAATGGTCATCGTTGTGCCCTACCTCACATAAATTGATCTCTAATCATTCGCATTAGGAGCATCTACATCCAATTGTTTCATAATGTTCATCTGGCACAATTCGCTTCGACCCAGTATCACCTGTATCTTTTGTTGTCGGTAGGTATTCGGTAGCACCACAGAAAGAGTAAGGCTATACCAAATCGTTTATGTTTTTTACTGGAGGAACGCTTACTTACACTGCATGGTAGTCTTGTAGAGAGCGCCGTGCGATCGGTATTACCCTTGTGTGTTCTCAGACAAGACATGAGCCGGTCCAATAAAACCTAAATTATTTCCCCAACCGCGTTAGTTCCGAGTAGCATACTTCACAGTCGCATTTTTCCCTATGCGAATTTCTATATGCGGATTTTTTAGATCAGATGCCACTGACAAATAGAAAAAGTAATAACGCAAAAAAATATATATGTTAGGTCTGTTGGATATCTTAATTAATATCTTAGTTAATCTGCCTTCCGGGTATCTAAACCCGGAAGGCAGATTAACCGTGAACTAGGAGCCCCGTGTAGCGGGGCTCCATCGACTTGCATAGCGAATTTATCGCGTATGAATTATAATGTGATTAAAAACCGAAATCGGTCGGTCGAAATTCGAAAGAAGAAATATGCGAATGGTAACATCTATAACAGAGAACAAATTCTAGTGGAGAAAAATGCGACCGGGAATTATGATCCGCGGACCTCCCGCTTTATGAGCACTGATATAGGGGGTAGCTAGAGACCTAACGACCCGGCCACGACAATGCGCGACTTGCGGCGCGCCAAGCGTTTTATCGCGGTCAAGACGCGCAATGCACTGCGGTTAGTTGCGGTCACACGCAATGACCAGATAAAACGCTTGCTGCGCCGCAATTCGCGCAATGTCGTGGCCGGGCCGTAAGTGCCGCAGCGTGTACGCACCGGGCGGCTGCGGCGGCGGCGCGCGCTCGGCGCCGGCGGCGGGCTCGGCGCGGCGCCCGCTGGAGTACGCCGCGCTGCCGCGCCCCGAGTCCACGTTGGACGACTGCCCGCCGTTCTTGTCGTAATCTGTTCACAGTGCAATCGTATATTTCGAGCATATTTCTCTTTTACTCCAATTAAGGGGTCATGAGAGTGACACAGACAATCATCCGAAAACGTATATCGTTTTTTGCTGTAGCCCCAAAGGCCTGGCCAGCGGGGCGAGGCGGGCGGCGTGCATGTTAAACTCATGCAAGCATATATGTGTCATTATCTATGAAAAGGGACCTTATTGTCGATGGCACTTACGTTGAATCGCGTTGCGTTTGTATTGTAACATCTTGAACAACGACATAAGCGCCATCGACAATAAGGTACCTTTTCATAGATAATTTCACATATATCATTGGAAGCTCCACACAACATTACACGCATGATCCTACCCGTAGTCTTAGTGGCTATAGCTCTTGTGATTCAAGAACACGAGTGGATTTCTCTTTTTCTTTACGACGGTGCCAAACAAGTATACAGCCCGCCTAATGGCAAGCAGTTACCGTAGCCTATAGACGTCTGCGATTCCAGAGGATTTACATGCGCGTTGCCCACCCTTTAAGAACCTATACACTACTTTTTTGGAGAACCTTATTACTATAATAAATATTAATACACTCGCCTAAGTAATTTGCTAGAGCTATACATACTTATGTGCCTTTTAAGAACCTGAATTTGAAACTCTTTGAATCTCAATTGAAATTCAAAATTGATAGTACTACTCGTAAGAATTTTACATAGAATGTACATCTTAGGCCCTCGTTCCACTACCGCGAGAAGCGATTAGGGTTAGAAACTAGGCCCGAAGTGAGTACTTATGGCTAATAATTTTGTCGCTAAGTGGGATAAGTTCCTTGTACGATGCTTCTATAAGAGTTCATTAGGAATCTTAAAGGTTCTAAACAAAAATCTATGCGTAAGTACTAAAAGAATCCAACAAAAGTAAAAGTTATCTCATTAAGATGAGTGAGAGTTTTTATTTATAGCCGGGGTTTTATAACATGTCTAGAATTTAAAACAGAATTGTAGCAATTTACTATTCACTGATAGTATTTTTAGAGACAACTATATGTTGTCATGAGGTGTGTAAAACTTTTTTATTACTTATTCTGTGCAATGTTCTTTAGCTCAAACGAAAAGTTCAGAGAAAGTAAATTGGAAGGTTTACTTTGAAAGAGCCATTAAATGTAAATAATGCATTGTTCGGCTACTGTATAACATTCTCCCACAATCTGTCAGAGTTAACTAAAACGATAACAACGTACCTGAACTGGCGCCGGATCCGTTAGCTCCCTTTCTCCCGTGGGCTTTCAAATCTTCTATCCTGCTTGGCGTCTGTCTTGACGATGACGGTTGAGGAATGTAAGGTTCAGCTTTCCCGCTGGAGTTATAAACACTGTCAGCGGACTTCTGACTAGCGCTTTCATCTCTTTCTATTTGAGCTGACGTTGAAGCTTCTTCTCTCTGTCTTTGGCTGATCGAATCTGGGGTTCTCCTTTCTTTATGACTGTCAGGTGTTTTACGATAGCTTTCCTGTTTATCATGATTGGACTCGGTTGATCTTCCGCTAGTCCGTATACGATCTTCGAAACTTGATCTGCTTTGAGCTGCTAGTCTGGATCTGAAGCCTCCATCATCCGACTCGCGTTCATCGCAATTTCTTTGAGGACTATCTACTGATGTGCCTTCGAGGAGATTCCCGTGGGAGTTTCTTCTTGATCGATCGTGGATCTGTGGTGTGGTTACTTGGGGCCGCCGTGGCTCATCAAGTAGGTGAGGATGGGATGAAGCACGCCTGTCGTCTGTTAGGTGTCTTTGTCTGATGACTTCTCTCTCTAGCTGCTGCGGGCTTCTGAGATCTGGTCTTGAGTGTGATTCAAACTGAAAAGAAGATATTTGAAATTAGTTAAAGCAATGAAATGTAAGAAATCGAAATATTTTAAGTTCAGTGCACGATTTAATTCTTCTACCCCAGGATCCAGGCGAGGGGAATGGTTTCATCCTTACGTTGTGAATATTCCATTCATTCGCACGAAGCGATTCGCTTCTACATTCCTAATGCGGACTGCTCAGGAATAGAATTCGCTCTTTTCGTCTGTATTCCCGGTAATATATAATTTGGGTCTTTTCAAAGCAAGAGTGAATAGGCTGTTACTACGCCCGCTACACAGCTTGCTACAGCCTCAACCTCGTCGACACTTACCATCAGGTGTGACTGAGGTCAATCGCTGGGCAGTCGTGTATAAAAAAAAAGATGGAATAAAAACTAGGGTCTGTAATACGCATTATCTTCATACTAGTACATTGTGATACAACATTTGAAAGTTAAAGAACATTATGAGATTTTTGAGAGTCGACTTCAGAAATGTATTCAACTAAACATTCGATACCATAAAATGGTATGTAAGTGATTGCAACACGGCATTGTATTGTTATGTTAATGAAACACTCATAAAGCCTAACTTTCAATTTAGAAAATATACTGTAGCTGAGTAAGGAAGACAATAAACCAACGCATTGCCAACAAGTATTGGTGAAAAAGAGAACAATGATCCAGTATATCAGTTTCTTGTTACGCTACTGTAAGAAGCCATTCCAGATAAAGCGTGGTTGTTATTATAATTGCCAGTTGCCGTGGGAAGCCATTAATCGCTGGGAACTGTTGTAACACGCTCTTTGTCTCAGTGGGAAAGATCAGAGAGTCACAGGGACGCTGGAAAACTGAGGCTTTTATTTCGTGCTTTGGTCAGTGATTATAACAGTGTTTATTGTCAGGGTGTTACAACATGATTTTTGTATAAATGTGGGATATTACAAAAGTTTTTGTATCAGTGATGACAATTTGAAAATTCTGTATTGGTGAAGTAGCTGTATCTCGGTCAGTTAAAATGCTCGTATCTTGCGTATATCTATCTTCTATATCACTTTACAGGCGATATATGTCACCACACGCCTCATACGCCTTATAGGCGATATATAATCCGTCTAGAATACCAACTTTTAAAATTGAGTCATATGAAGACGATTGATTTAGAAAGAAGGAGACTGTAAGAAAACTTGTATTTGTACGCCGTCAGGCAGAGTATAGTGCTACTGCTACATACATTATTTTTACTACCACTGTAATCAGATTTACATGCACTTACAAATAAAATTACTTTGACTTTGACTAGAAATATAAAAACATTTTATAAATGTCTTGGTGTATTATTTACACGATACGAGTATTCGGGTCTACCCAGATCTGTCGACGCTGATTCGCCTAAAGCCAGTTATAAAAATCTCATCATTCATCAGGTCTGGGGGGACCCTTAGAGGCTAATAATATTGGCGTCTGCATAATTTTTTCACCTGTGTTTGCGGTCCGGTTTTCAGCGAGGTGAAGTTCGCCATAGACCTGACGTCTATATCCCTCTGGTACACCGCACTCCGTCGCCCCGGAGGTCCATACTGCTGGTACAAGGCATCAGCACCCAAAGCCTGAGGTCTGTGGGGACTGGCCAGCATCTCCTGGGACCTGGCTGCGCTGATGAGCATCTGCTGGTGAGCCATCTGCTGTTGCATTAACTGCCTGTAATTTAAAATTATCATCATCCTCATCATCGTTTCTGTCTGTCCAGGTAGGCGGAGTCCCAAGGACTTTCAAAAGACCGGTCATGCACTCTTTGCAATATTGGTGTCTTTGGTTGTCTTGCGATTTTATAACATATTTTATATGATATAATTATTACATGAGCTAGCTTTCAAGAATAAAGAATATTAGGAATAGTTGAGAAGGTTGATTTTTGTTTTATTTTAGTGACAATCATACATAAAATAAAATAAAACTAAATGATTTCGCATTACTTGCGTATTAAAAGAAAATCAGATTGAAGAAGCAAGCTTTTTCTTTAGAATATGATAAACCTATGTTATCTATATATAAAATTCTGACAACGTTAATATAAAATATTATACTAAATTATGTGGGTTGTTACTACTTCAATGGGAAGGAGCAATAATATCCAGTAGTGGAAACAATAAATGTTAGCAATGAAGATTAAAAAAAAAACAAACAGTTGTTTTATTTCACAATTTATCTTATGTTCATCGGTATCTGATCGGATCTGATTGTCTTGCAAATGAAATCGATCGCTTTTATAACTTTTATCGGATTTAAGTACAAAAACTGCTTTAGTCACCAGGTTCGATATAGACATACAGGTTATACAGGGTGAATTTTAAATCGTGAATCGTTATATTTTTTTTTAACTCTATACATAGTTAACAATAACTTACAATGCTATTAAACCCAAATTAAGTACGTTTTTATTTTATCAACTTTTAATTGGATTTGTCCTATTTTTTTAGATCTCTTAGTCACCCTACATTCATGTTTCGTACTTGTCATGAAAATTTCAATATTAGATATCCAACCTCCTAATATTGAAGTTGGCTGGATAGAATTTTGGCACGTATTGTCAATTATGTCAACATCCCCGACATTGTCAACATAAGTATTTAAATCGTATTTACTCATAAAATAAAGTTTTATTACAATTAATGGTATTAAAATGCCTCCACCGTATCCGTACACGAACATACAAAGGTTTGATATGGTATCTTGGTACGCTCAGACTGGCAGAATTGGTCAAACACAAGAACTATTCGGAAAAAGGTATCCTGAGTCGCCGGTACCGAGACAAAATTTAATTATGAGGATGGTGCAAAACCTACGAGAGTATGGCCAATTTACTGTGCCTGTGCACGCTCAGGCTCGCGGTCGACCACGACTTCTTCCGGATAGGCTGTACAGAAACATACGATTATTTTTTAATCGTAATCCTCAAGCGAGTACTAGAGCTGCTGCACGTCTTTTTCACGTAAGTCAACGTTACGTTTGGCAACTGCTTAATGCGTCAGGACTACATCCGTACCACTTATGAACAACCGTCTGAAACTGTAGCGGAACTGCGTCAAAAAATCGTAAGAGCTGTTGAGGCAGTAAAAGCCGACGTTTAGGTGTTAAGAAGCGTAAAGAACAATCTCAGGCGACGAGCAAATTTGTGTTTGGAAGTCCAGGGCCAGCATTTCGAACATTTATTTAAATTTGTGTAAATAAATATTTTTTTTGTTGCAATATCTGTTTCTTTTTTATGTGAGTAAACTTATAGGATGATTTTGAGTGTTTAATTAACAAATTTCACTATGCATTTATTGCATAATAAGATTGATAAGTTAACCTTTGCACTTAGATAAAGATTGCGTTGCAAGTCACGTGACTTGTGTAGGGTGACCAAGGCGGATGACAAGTGGGGACGCACTTTCTGTTTTTGTTCACAATTAATTAAGCGGGTCCTTAATTGTAATTAACACTAGTGCTCTGTATTAGCCTTAAGTAGCTTTACCGGTAAACGTGGTTACGATTCACGATTTAAAATTCACCCTGTATAAAGTACCATTGACAGCTAGATGCTAGAATGTTACGTAAATATTACATCTGAACTAAATTCAATTTGTCATAACAAATGAGACAATCCGTGAAAATGAAAGTTGACTAGTCATCCAAACTTAAAAACAAGTGCAGAAGACTTGGTTACAAGCCTGTTTAGTTTTAGGCGATTCCTAAGTTGTAGTTTTACATTATTCACTACAAGACTCATGAAATTCAGTAGTACCCTCTCTGCCTCATTCTTAGTTTTACAAGGTAGTAATTTTTCTTTTTAACTGACTTCATGGTTTTATGTGCGACTGTATTTTATTACCTTCCAAAAAATTGTTTGTTGACACATCTTTATCTTGACATTAAAGAAGATAAATTAAGTTAAATAAAGATAAACAATTTACAATTATAATGGTAATAATAAAACAGTATTATAAGGTGAAAAACTTAGCTAAAAAAACCTGTAGTAACGTGTGTGTACACGCATGTCGGCGTTCTATATTCATTGACATAAGTTCCATATAAAATCTCTGCACAACTACATAGACATGGTTTTTAGCTAAGTTTCATCTATAGTTAAATTGGCTCAGTTACCTGTGCGGCGATGGACTTTGGTACGCGGCATTATTCGGCAAACCGTGGCCATACTGCATCTCCGGCCTATTCTGCGTCATTGGTCTTCCATATATCTGCTCCACTTTCCTCGCTGGCTCTCTCTCTCTCGGCGGCTCAGGTTCTCTCTTCCTCTCTTCACTATTATTCAGATTCACTTCAGATTCCTTTTCGATTTCATTGTTTTCTTTACTTTTGAATCTGCTTGATATCATATCTTTAAGGGTGTGATAAGTTTTGCTTACGGATTTGGCGTTTTTAGGAGCATCGCGTGTGTTATCTTTGCCAGTTTCGACAGTTACTGTAATCATTTGTGAGTTGTTTTGTTCAGTTTTGGGGCTGTAGTTTTTTGCGGGTACAGGCGGTTTGGGGGTGTCGTACCCTTGTGGTCGAGCGGAATTCTGCATGACATACCCATAGTTTTGTTCGTGGTATTGCCTGATGTCTCCGGAAGTGCCTGCTTGATTCTGTGGAAAAATATGATTCGTTTTAACTATAAACATATTATTAGTTATGTTATTGGTAACAACTGCTACATGTCGCAGCATAGATATTAAAGGACATCCTTACATACATTGACTGTTCCCCACGGCAACCTCGAGAAGGCTTTTGTTTTGGCCAAGCCAACGATTTATAGAACATACAAAAAGCGAAATACTTAAACACGTCTTAAACATTCAAACAAATATATGTGATCATACCAAAAATAAATACCCTTACTGGTATATTAGTTCTTTTTTGTATAATACTGACCAGGGTTTGACCTCCGTCACACCTGATGGCAATACAAGACAGTCTCTTTGGTCAACAAACTTAAAGGAATTAGATTAAAAAAATGTGCTTTTTTAATTGCCAGCAATTCCTCAAAAACTATGTGACTATATACTAGAACTAACAACGTTTTTGAACCAAACTGAAACACCACCTAGAGGTCGAACCAACGACCTCACTTTACCTCCACTGGGTTATAACCTCTGCCAGTTGCAGTTAAATATTTATTGTTTTCCTGGGAACCACGAAACAATGGGACAGTCTGATTTGATAGAAGAGATTTCGAGTTGTATAAGAGTTGTGCTAAATAGAACACTTTGAAGGAAAATGTGACTTATTGCCTAGATAATAATGACAATGAAGTGAACGACTGATATTTCTTAACAGGGTTGCGTGGATAACGGAGGTTGTAACTGTTTGAGAAAGATTTTAGAATTCTTAATTAGATATGTAATTAGGAACGATTTGCGAAATATTATGATTTGCTTTTCTTAAAAATGTGAAGCTATGCTATTTAATTTAAGTACTTTTTAATGTATGGTTATTGTAAAATTTCCGTAATAATTAAGTATCACAAATTAAATTTAACAAACACTACTTTGGTTTTGATACAATTGTAACTTTCCTTTAGAGAAGTTCTGAAGTTACCTTTATCGACCACACCCATACATAAATCATTGATAGACTCAAGCTCAAGGAACATAAACAAAGGTTCGTGGAACAGTAATGGGTCAGTGAACTGACAATAGAATGCGTCCTTCGAAACCATGCACGAACATGTCCAATGCTTCCGCAGTGCAGTAGCCACGATCTCAAGGTACTTCTAGTTCGTTAAGAATTGAGTTACGTGTAAGGTCAATGTGGATAAGACCGGCATACTTTATTTTTAAGGGAAGTCCATCATTTGACACTAAACACCTATCAGATAATGTAGGATGGTAAACGGTCTTCCCTGATAGACGGTCTTACCCATATTGACCTTAATTTAATGTGAATATAGTATGACGATAGTGAATCATCACTATCGTCATACTTCTATACAATTAATATGTTTGAAACTCACGATAGTTTTGCGTTTATAATCATCAGATTATAAACGCAAAACTATCGTGAGTTTCAAACATATTAATTGTATAGAAGCGGGTAACTCACGTTTTATAAGTCGAATATTGCTCGAATTTTTTCTATTCACTTCGTAACGAAGACAAGCCTGAGCCGTTCGCGTTCGCTACCCGATGAAGACTGATAACTAATTAATCATGATGATGATAACAGCGTTTATGCATGTTTAGTCTCAAAAAGGGATTAGAATCCTGGCAAAAACAATTATCTAGTATGTTTGTTACGAATAATATATTTCGGTTTTTTTAATAAATATATCTATTATTCAAATCGTCGTCCGTATGTACTACACGATTGTTGTATGTGTACTTTATGAACAGAATTTTAAATAAAAAATAAATGTCTTAAATAACCTTTTACAACAATAACGCTACAACACATTTACGGTATTGTTAATAAATATGTAATTATATTAATTAGCTCAAAAAACACATAATTTATAAATATAATTTATTGAAAACAAAAAAAAAAACTCAATTAAACTTGTCAAAAAGCAATAGTAAAAAAAATTTTTTTTTTTCATTCGCTAGCTCTTGGTATGGTTTGAAGATACAAATGTTAAATAGTGAACAGTAACACTTGTTAGGCGGGCGAGGCGTTAAAAATGAGCTATACACGGCTTTAATGCTAAGAGAATAAGAGCCTGTCAATATCACTTTCAATACATTTATTATTATCTAGTATATTATGTTAAAAAAGTATTAGACAAGAGATAGAATGACGCTTTAATAAAAATAAAAAAATAACTCACATTCTCAAGCGCGAATTCTACCATTTTTCACAAACACATCGATAATATTTAATTCTAATTCACACTAATTTTATTCACTAAATCCCACATCACACAAATCCCAGTCGCGACTGCGACTCGACCGGATGCGCGTGCGACTGTGCGCAGACTGCCTTTGTCTATAGTCCGGGGGCTGGCGGGAGATTTTAATGTCATCGGTTAAATACTTAAATTATTATTTTTTTTACTGTGAATAATTATAAAAAAATATTTAAATACAGGAACACTTTTTTCAACTAAATTGTGATTATGAACGTAAAAATAAGTATTTATATTAAATTGGCATTGTGATATTTGTGATTTATGATATTACCTTTTTGTATAGAAACCCTAATAGTTGTAGTTGCTCTTTTGTTGTCTTTTCCAAAATGGCGTGTTAGATGTTAAGTAAAGCCTCGTTATTAATTAATTAAGAGTTTTATTAGATATTACAGGTATTTATAGTATAGGAGAACGTATAGGAATTGTGTTCCCTTTAGAACTTAACTGTGTAATCGCGAATTACAAGGTCATCGTGAGACATCGGTTATTTATTACGTAGCTATATTACTAATATTGGTTAGTAGCTCAATATTCCCTGTGACTGTAAAAATGTATAATATAAATGTATTCATGTTGTATTTTTACAGTATGGGGCCTCACAGTTAGCCAAAGTCCCAAACGTGAGCTATTCCTAAGCTTGGCAGCTTTTATTTAGATATTATTTAGACACAACAAAGAGGGAAGTTATTGCTAAGATTTATTCAAAAATCTACATAGTACCATGTGTCTACTACATAATTATTTAAAGAACTACCCGTTTTGATGAGAATTCAATCTCATTTCGATAAGTAAATAGGAAAACTTATATAGTCAGACAGGACGCAATATTTTATGGCAACTGTTATGACGTAACTTTGTGTAAAATAGCAAGGTATACCTTGATAGAAGAGCACTTAACGATCCATTGCTAATGGCCATAAATATTTCAAATGTACTGTTTATGAGTATGACGCAACAAGGAGTTTTTAATCAATGACGTAGGGCAACTTGCACCCGCCACGCGTACTATAAAAAGTGCGGGCTTGCAGTGCAGGGTACCGCGGCGAACCGAACGGACACTCAGCACTCTTAGTGCTTGAAAATGGAGGCCTATGTTCTCCGAATCATGTCACGCGAGTAACTAAATAAACGTGAATAGAGCCATGTTGAAAATTTAAAAAACAATAAATCACAAATTTCTTAACCAAAGTCTAGTATCTATCTGAAATAGATATATGTGATTAAGAAAAAGTGATCAAGCCCGTTAAGGCCCTATCTGAACCAGTCAGCTTTCGAGGCTGACGCCCTAACCATTAAGTCACCCATATATAATATAAACGAGTGCAAAATATTACTATCAATTTCATACGCTCATAGATATGTCCCAAGGCATTATTTTGCCCAGCTGTGGGACAAACTTTTGAACCTCACTCGCTGGGAAAGCCCTTGAGCAGCAAAATTGGTTCCCTTCTCGTTCCGGACGCTCCCAACGCTAAAGATTTTATTTTAAGTACCACTCTATTTTCGTGATTTAATATTGAAATTTTTATTTTTATTCTTTTCTATTTTACTAAAAATGATATTGTAGACTTTATATTTCTACACATGACTATACAGTCAACCAATTTGATTTCTAAGCCACTTCGAACCTTGTCACAGTGACGTTAATAAGAGATCCCTTGCGTCTGTCATACAAATTTTCACTGTGACAAGGAACGAAGTGGCCTATAAATCAAATTGGTTGACTGTACCTTCTATATTATAAGGTATGACTAATTGGTTTCGTTGTGAACGTATCTATCGATGTAGAAAGTATAGCTAAGCCGCCGCGTACGCATCTTCCATGCTCATCGTTAAATTCGCCCCGCTCTGCTATCGCGCGTGCGCTCTCGTCACCGCTTCCATTTCTAATAAAATTGGATCGTCTAAAAAGAGTTCTAATTCATTTTGAATTTACAATATTGAGCTGTAAAAATAATAGCTGTAGCTTGGGTTTCGACGGACGCTGCTGTCCATCAGTCGGTTTTTTCAAATTGTCGCCTCTAACGACACCCACGAGAGGAGATGGGTACTTGTAAACCTAATGTAGACCCCGAGGCCACGAGGGTCCAGGTTTAGTCTTGAGAGACAATGTAAGGCAATGTATGGGTCATGTCGTGACAAGTGATCGTTATAGTTACTGAAGCGTGGTATTGGGAGAAATGCAAATTATCGACAGCGGGAAAGCGAGACCGATGCCTGTATTGCTGACGAGATTCGAAGCATTCAATTGACCGAGTACATATGGGGGTAAACTGTGATCAGAATTCAATTATTAACCGAAATCGAGCAATCCGTGCACTTGTCGGAGTTAAGGTCGACTCTCGTTAGATCGGCTCGCATCCGAGCCGAGGCCACCGTGGCTACATTATTTCTTTTTTTTTATGACATAGGCGGCAAACGAGCAGACGGATTGCCTGGTGGTAAGCAATTACCGTCGCCCATGGGCACCCGTAACACCAGGGGAGTCACAAGCGCGTTGCCGGCCTTTAAGGGGGGTTGGAGCTCTGGGAACCTTACTCACCATCAGGAACACAACACTGCATACCTGAAAGTTAGCAATGCTATTATGGCTGTGGTCTTCTGTAAGGAGGAGGTTCTTCTCCAGTAGGGCTGCCCCAGATTCAAGCGTTTTTTTTTTTAATTTGTATGGAATGAATCACGTGACAACCGAACCGCCCAAGTCACTTGGTCCGGGCACGGGCCGGTCGTGCGACGTCCGTTACGCTCTTAAGGCTCTGCTCGGCCCGGTGATGGGAAGGCGACGTGATTTCCACGTGATATTGACGGGCGTGTAATGATCAACTCGCAACAAATGGCTGGATGGAACGACGCTCGTGTTAATGTCAATATTCGAGTGTCGGGTCATTCGGGCTCGGGCCAGCCCCGGTGAGTCAAAGGTGGGCTCGGGCTCGTGAGGTCGACGTGTAGGAAGGGCGACGGTGTAACGTGAGTCATCTATTAATTTCCGACCACAGAACAAGCAAGAACAACATCTCTTTGACCTGCTTATGTTTGTGCGTAAAAAAATTTCAAATTTTTCAAAAGTCTGTCCTGGTAAATTACTGCGGTAAATAGGAGGCCTGAGATCAGTACCTCGACGCAGCGCACTTTCAAGAAGGAATCCACGTGTCATCGGACCCCACTTATTTCGAGCACTTGCCTGCCGAACTGTGAAATGAGCCATGTGATAAAATATTCAAGCGCCGTTTGAAAAACCTTTTGTTGGACAACCCTTTTGAGTACAAAAGGTTGTCCAATAATTCTTATAATTTTGTAAATAAGATAAACTTATAATATAATTATCTTTCGTGAAATAAACTATTATATATATCGTCTTCTAGTACCTACAACACAAGCCTTACTGAGCTTACCGTAGGACTAGGTCGATTTGTGTAAGATTGTCCCGAAATATTTATATTTATTTTATTGGTGACATACTCGCATAAACGTAAATTCGTCGCAACGAGCCGGCACCGGCACCAAACACCGTTGATTCTACGTACGTTTACTAACCGCTGGAGCGCTGTTTAGAATTTTTATTGGCCTTTGTGTGGACTCCGGTACCTACTAGCCATCTATATTTTTTTTATCTACGTACATATCATTAGTGCTCTAAAATATGTCCAGAAACCGTAGGCAATGACCAGCATTACCAACCATCAGAAATGAATTGAGATGTAATGTTAACACTCCTGAAAACCGTAGATTATGAGTTTAAATTTGGAACAGCTGTCAAATTCAAGTGGGGTGTCCATTCTAGTATCTATAGATATTAAAACAGCCATTGATACGAAACGCTTATTCGGTATGTTTTTTTATATAAATCGAACGACATTTGAACTCGAGTGACATTAGAATAGGGGGTACATTCGCTTGTCTATGGTTTAAAAAAATATATTTGACTGAGATACGAAATACGAAATGCCGCCATTCGAAGCTGTCATTTGTTTTGTTCGTTGACTTTTTAATGTATACAAGTAGCACTAGTAATAATGCAGGTCATTTCCCTACGGTTCCTAAACCCATCTTAAAACACTTATGATCTGTGTGTAGATAAAGTAGTGTATGCAACTATACATAATTAGGCATTATGCACAGATACATAAACTACTATTAACAATCTCGTATTCGTCTATCCCAACTGGAACTCTGTCCAGATTTCTGTAGAAGTGCCTACATTATATTAAGTAGGTTTTGGTTGTCCTTTAGCCAGCCCAGCTGTCTATCAGTAAACCAAAAATAACACCAAACTGTGTGATCATTTCTACAGAAATCTGAACAGAGTAATAAGAACGGTTCAAACGCCCGAATAATCACCCTAAAACGATATTAGTAAATTTCGGACGATAGTCTCTGTCACTTTCATGACGCCTTTATTGGAGTAAAGGAGAAAGATCCTCGAAATATACTAACTTCGATGTTCGCGGTACCAGCCCTCGAACGGAAACGGTCGCTATGGTAGCCTGAAGATCGCTTGCTGTGGCGGTTTGGGGACCTATTTCCATCAGTGGCCGTTTCTGGTACAGCGAACTTCGAAGTTCGTAAAATTCGAGCATCTTTCTCCGTTACTCCAAGTAAGTCGTCATGAGAGAGATAAAGACAATCGTACGAAATATACGAATATCCCGCGCGGTAGCGGTGACTAATATGCGCAAGTATTCTTATATCCGTGTATACATTTTTTTTAACAGTGAATGCTTGTTTTTAGAAAATAGGTAGTATACCTACCGTAAACCGGACTTGCTTTGACTCGTGGGATAATATTGAGCACCGATTTTTTACTAGAAATCGTTGGTTTATTAACGCGAGCTTAGAGTCTAAGAAATAATCTGAGTTTTATACTTAACATAAATATATTATAATCTTTATCGTTTACAAGTTAATGACCAATGTTACCCCGTGAATCAAAGTAACCCCAGTATAAGGTACCTAATTAGCTAGAGTTCTTAAAAAAATATATATATGTATATTTTTTGACAATACTTAAGTATTTAATGTCAATGAATACTTAGATTTGGTGCTCGTTTCATCACCTATATTATAATGCAAAAAAGGCATTAAAACAAAATATTTCTATAAAGGTCAATTAATTGTCGTCAGGACACTGACACAAAAATTAACATTATTTAAAGTCACATTTTCAAAAATCTCTAAAATTAATTTGGATGCATATAGTTCCTCTAATCTTTTTTTTTTTTTTATGTCATTAGCGGCAAACGAGCAGACGGATTGCCTGATAGTAAGCAATTACCGTCGCCCATGGGCACCCGCAACACCAGAGGAGTCACAAGCGCGTTGCCGGCCTTTAAGGGGGGTTGGAGCTCTGGGCAATCTAAAAACAATCAATCGCAATCTAAAGTTGATGTTAAAAATGTTTATCAGCAATGAGCCTTAAATATCATATGCCTACCCGTCCCTTTTTAATTAGCATAGTTAGATAAAGACGTATAGTCTATCTTGCCGCGATATACAGTCACCATCAGATATATCGGAGCACATCGGTGGTCACAAATATCGGAACAACGCCTCTAATATCAATGCAATAAAGTGCATGTTTCGATATTTGTGACCACTTCCACAGCTCCGATATATCTGACTGGTGATTGTACAATGCGCTAATCATGTTCTTGGATTATAGGGATGCACGCGAGCCCTGCGCGTGCGCCGTGACGGAGTCGGCGGTCAACGTGCGTGACGGAGTGGGTTCCTTGCCCTGCGCAGGTGTGAGACAGGTCGACAACAATTAGCTATACGATCTAAGAAAGAATACATATTAAAGGACATCCTTACACAAATAAAATAAATTATAATAAATATTTGGGGACAATCTTACACACATCGACCTAGTCCTACAGTAAGCTCAGTAAGGTTTGTGTTGTAGGTACTAGACGATGAAATATATAATAAGTAAGTAAGTAAGTAAGTAAATATTCTTTATTGCACCAACAAGCAAAACAAGCAGCTACAGAAATCACACAGATAGAGAATAAGGTAACAACAGGCGGTCTTATCGCTAAAAAGCGATCTCTTCCAGACAACCTTTGGGTAGCAGGAGATGTCAGAAATATTAACAAATTACAGGTAGTGCAAAGAGCTAGAGAAGATAGTAAAATTAACACACACCCTACAATATACAAAAAACTAAAAATAAAATAAAAATAACAATAAAAAGTAAATAATATATATACTTAAATACAATACATAAATATAATATACATAAATATAATATACATAAATATAATATACATAAATATAAATAATGGCAACATTTAAGGCAGAGACAGATAATGTAGTTTCACTAGGTTTTTAAATATGGGAAGAGATTTAGCAAGTCTTATTTCCAAAGGCAGAGCATTCCATACACGAACAGCCCGGAACGTGAAAGAGTTGTTGTAAAATTGTGAAGTAGATGGGGGAGGAGCAAGAATGTGAGTTTGAGAACATCTGACAGAAGAAAGATGCTTGAAACGCTCTTTGAGATAAGGAGGAGTAGTCGGGTTAAAGAGAATGCCATACAGAAGGGCGAGAATATGAGAGTTACGGCGAAGACGGATAGGAAGCCACTTGAGCTGGGAACGAAAGTGAGAGACATGGTCATACTTGCGCAAGCCAAATATGAACCTAATACAGAGATTTTGGAGGCGTTCAAGTTTATTAAGCTGTTCCTCAGTAAGATCAAGGTAACAGATGTCAGCATAATCTAAAATAGGTAGTAAAAGAGTTTGAGTAAGCGCAACTTTAGTAGCATAAGGCAGGAAGTTACGAAGCCTACGAAGTGAACCCATTGCAGCAAACATTTTCCTGCTGACCTCGCTAACCTGGGGTACCCACGAGAGAGTACGGTCCAAAATAACACCTAGACTTTTAACTTGAAGCGCGAAAGGAATTTGGATGCGGTCAAACACAATGGATGGCAGATTGCTGAAGTCAATTCTGGAAATGAGTTTTGGACTACCAATAACTATTACTTGCGTTTTAGCAGGATTCACCTTGAGACCGTAGCGTCTACTCCAATTCGAAATGCTCTCCAGGTCACTGTTCAAAGCGTTGATAGTCTCGGGTAATTCGGTTAAAGAGCCTAGGGAGTATATCTGAAGATCGTCAGCGTAAAGGTGGTAAGCGGAGGAAATATTAGTAGTGATCGAATTGATAAATATAGAGAAGAGAAGAGGAGAGAGCACACCGCCCTGTGGGACACCAGCGAACGTATCGCACCACGAAGATCTAGAGGAGTCCACCTTAATACGCTGCCGACGCCCTACTAAATAACTATGAAACCAATCAATTGCCGCAGGAGATACGTTAAGAGAACGCAATATGCCAAGTAAGATATCGAAATCAACCGTATTGAAAGCATTACTGAAGTCTAGGAGCGATACTACTGTGATTTTACGATTGTCCATACCTCCCCGGATGTCATCGGTGATTTTTACAAGAGCGGTGGTAGTACTATGCCCTGCACGGAATCCGGATTGGAAAGGGTTCATGAGTTCATGTCTGTTCAGAAAAGAAGTAAGCTGTTGATGCACAAGACGCTCAAGAACTTTGGAGAGAAAAGGAAGAATAGAGATTGGACGGTAGTCAGAGAAGGAAGCAGGACAGGACTTTTTGGGTAATGGAATAATGTCAGCTTCTTTCCAAAGCGACGGGAAAACATTAGAAGAAACGGAGCAGTTAAGAATGCAGGTAATGATAGGAACTAGAAGGTCAATGAGAGGGAGAAACATATTCCGGCTTAGGTTGTCAACTCCAATGGCATTAGACGAAATGGCTATTACGTTCTTCTTAACATCACTGTCAGTAAATTGAGCAAGAGAAAAAGGAGGATAGTCCGGAGAAGGGATATTAGAAAGATATTCAAGAGTGTCAACTTTAACTGGCCCATCAAAAGTGGCAGGAGGAGAGAAGTGCAAGTTAAGCTGATCGAGGTCAATGTTATTGGAAACTGAGTTTTGTGAAGGTTTCCCAACTCCAAGTGACTTTAAAAACCGCCATACCTGAGCAGGATCCCCGTTTTCCACAGACTTGTGGATGTGGCGTCTCTGAGCATATAATAGATAGATACATATACATACTTAAATGCATAGAAAACACCCATGACTCAGGAACAAATGTTCATCACACAAGTAAATGCCTGACTGGGATTTGAACCCAGGACCATCGGCTAATCACTAATGCTGCTAAGGAATGGAATTCACTCCCTTCGTCTGTATTCCCGGAAAGATATAATTTGGGTGTTTTCAAGGCAAGAGTGAATAGGCTGTTACTGAACCAGCGTGCTACACCCTCAACCTCGTCAACACGTACGAGTACCATCAGGTGTACCTGAGGTCAAACGCTGGTCAGTCTTGTAAACAAAATTGACTGAGTCCCACGGTAAGCCCAAGACGGCTTGTGTTGTGGGTATTCAGATAATGGTATATATACAAATATTTAAAAACATAGAAAACATTACCCGTGGCAAATACTCGTAAATGCCCGAACTGGGATTTGAACCAAGGACCAAGGCTTCCTAGGCACTACGCACTATGCCAGACCTGTCGTCGAAATATAAGCATATACTAATATATAAATATTATCATCATCATTGCTACCTTCCCCCGCACAGTGCGTTCGATCTAATAAGCCAAAGGGTTTATGTATCCTAACAATAAGTCAGGTAAGTACAGAACCCTGTGCGCGAGTCTGACTCGCAAGTGGTCGTATTTAACTTTTAATTATTAAAATACACCAAAAGTATAAAATAGTACATTTCGATACTAATGAAAAAAAAATTTTTTTCGACGAGGGTGTAAGTTGGAGCCCGAGAGAAACGAGGGTGACAATAACCCGAGTCTTAAATAAGTTTTTACAGGTGTATCGAACCCAATTTTTCATAACAAGTGCCTTAAAATGTGAAATTTACGCACACGAAGCGTGCGAAAAGTGCACTTTTTACGCACTAGTTAGGAAAATATTTTTAAGTTTAATTAATAGTGCGCCATCGTACACAAATTAATTTCGCATTTTTGTCGAAGTTTAGGGACAATACCCGGGCCCCACGTAACATGTAGCGGTTACCCTGAGTACTAATTTGATCTAAATTACGAAACCTTAAAGTACCATAATTATGTTTAATAAACGCAGTTTAATGACTCATTATAGTTGCGTCCCGCAGCGGGTAACCGTGTAACCGGTAACGGGGTAACCGTTCTGGGTGACATGGCTGAATGGGGTTTTAGAACTGCAATGTCAGCATCACAATGGAAATTAGAACTGCCTTTTTTAACCTGAGAATGCAAACGATGTTGACGTTTTATAGGAATATTTTTATAGGTAATGTTTTGTTTTATTTGTTGATAATTATTGTGTGTAAAATGTATGTGCTCTGTAAGTAACATATCATCATTATATTTCTTTTTTTTTTGAAATTTTGTAATTGTTATTGTATTGTTTTATATATAAGTTGTTAATCTGTTCCACCCTCCGTAATCTCACTCGTTAATGCGACGGAAGACCAGCGCTGGTTACCTGGTCCAGCATCATGCTGAGTAAAAAAAAGGTTTTAGTTTTATACAAATCGATGTATGCCTTGAATAAATGATTTCTATTCCTATCATAATTTTGATGACCGGTCTGGCCTAGTGGGTAGTGATGCCTATAAAGCCAATGGTCCGGTGTTCAAATCCCAGTCAGGACATTTATTTGTGTGAGCACAGATATTTGTTTCCGAGTCATGGGTGTTTTCTATGTATGTAAGTATTTATATGTATCTATCTATTACATATATCGTCGTTTAGTACCCACAACACAAGCCTTACTGAGCTTACCGTAGGTCTAGGTCGATATGTGTAAGATTGTCCCGAAATATTTATTTATTTTTATAATAATCATCATGTCAGCCGTAAAACGCCCAGGACTAGACATAGGCCTCCCCCAAAAATGACTTGTATCATCTTGGGGGTGATTTGCTATAGTCACCATGGCAGGCACCACTCAAGAATATCTGTGCTCATCACACAATGCCCTTCCTGGGATTTTCAACCCAGAACCGTCAGTTTCAGGTAGTATTACTACTCAGTAGGTCAGACCTATCGTCAACACTTTTGCCAAAACAACAGGTTACAAATTACTGTCTGCATTTTTTACAGTAGTATTAGTGTCAATGGGCGTTGAGACTGGCTCAAAAGTGCTGTATCACCATCATACCGTAAGCTTATGATGTACTGGTTTTATTTTATGTGTAGTGTCCAAGCTTGGAGCATCAGTGGCTCAGCGGTTAAACATAACACTTCCAATCTCTAGGTCACCAGTTCGAACCTTTTTTCTAAGTAAAGCCGTTGCGTATGCCCTCCGAATTCGGGTGGATTCTGGAGGTGTATGTGATTGTGGGGTTCCTTATCAGAATAGACCATACCCACTAAAAACCTTGCTGACTAGGACTAGTACAGACGAGATCCACAAAGCATCTGTAGAGGCTCAAATGTACCTAGGGATACATGTCCGCTCTGTCCCGGAGTCGCAAGTTCCATTTCCGCCAGAGGCAGTTGATTTTTCCATTATTCCTCTAATTCTAAGAATTATAGTTCAGTGAACGGAAATAAAACATGGAAGCAGCATGCGCGTACATTACCTTGAAAATTATTGGGACAATTATCTCACAGACACAAATACGCTCACATTGAAATATGACGTTATATATACACAGCGTTTATTCGAAAATAGTACACGAAATAATAGTCATCTCTTTTACACTGTTCCAAATAATAACGTGTAAAAGAAACGCATATTTAGGCAATAACTACCAATCTCTAAGTGCACCAACATTTCGGCTAATAGGCTTTTGACAGCAGCAGAAATATTCGCCAATCATAAGTATGATTCAGGGAATCAGGGATCCTATTTTAAACCACATCTTTCATTCGTTCGTCTATTTAGCTCTCTATTGTTCCTTTATGCAAGAGCGATAGAGACAAACGAACGAACAAGGTGATTAGCAATAGCCCCTCAGATGACATGGATAGGTTTATGCAATACATTAAAGTGACAGTCAAATAACTGATACCAAATAATAAATACATTAAAATGTTGTTGTAAAATATAAATAAAATTTTTATAATCAAATAATAACTTTAAATTGTATTTTTATGCGTTATTTTCTCCTTCGCCGATGCCCCTGTCCGTATCACGGTGTAATAACTATTGAGTTTTAATGGAATCTAGAATGTACTAGGCTATCGGGTGGAAAAGGGTGGATTAGCTACTGGGCTATTGGATAAAAAACCTGCGGCCTGCCTAAAATGGTATACAATTGTATGTCCGCCAGACGGTGACTCGCCCTATGCTAGATGGGCCCCCACAAAAAGCGACATCAAAGATGTCTCAAGGGTAACACCGGTGCATAGGGCTAAGGGTAGAGATGTGTCACTGGTCTTTAAACATATAGCCAACTCGCCACTTAGGTTTCCACATCTACTCTCGAGAACGCAGCTCTAGCGACCCCACTCTAGACGGCCGGTTAAAGCAAGCTAGAGGCAGGGGACCTGTCCCACCTGTCCGAAAGGGCACCCCAGGTAATTATTACTTATCGTTTATTGATCTTATCTCTTACGTTAGGTTTTTTACAATATTTTTATAAAAGTAGAATATAAAAATACCTCCAAAAAATATGCAAAGAGAGGACTGCCTTCTGACTCTGACCCTTGATCCAACCACAACCACGTAGCGAGAGTCTCTCAAGATGTTTGCCGAGACTCTTCGCTATGAGGAAACAATAATCGGTACAATGATCGCCGAATCAATTCCTTATGCCGAACCAATCCCATATGGCGGTTACCTCGTGAGCCAAGTCTGAAGTACTTGCTGGATTTGTCCTTTTCGGCCTTCACAAGGTTCACGTCACATGGGACGTTGATATCGACGAGCATTGCCCGGCGCTGTGATCGATCTATCAACACGATATCTAGCTTATTGTCTCTCAAATCGATCATTTTTTCCATAGAGCTTTAGGAAAACTGAATAAAAGAAAACAGTATTATAGTTACTAATTGTGAGTTCAAAATACAATCAATAGTTAGGAATTTGTAACAACCATCGTCATCCTCCTAGCATTTGTCCTGGCTTTTTGCCACGGCTCAATTGAACCTGAGGTCCGCTTGACAACCTAATCCCATGATTTGGCGTGGTAATAGTTTTTCCGGAAGTGACTGCCTTCTAACCTTTCAACCCAGAGGGGAAACTAAGCCTTATTGCGATTAAGTTCAATTTCCTTACTACGTTTTTATTCACTGAAAAGCGACTGGTAAATATCAAATGATATTTCATAGAAAAGCTCCGGTACCTTCGACCTAATCTCTAACAATACACATACTAAATTTTAAAATCCAGTTACACAATATAATAATGTTCTTCATTTGGCATAACATCATCCCCATAGAGAAAATGACGTAATATCAGTTTGCATATTTCTGTGAAATTATCCGTTTAAGTAGATGTGTAAACTTATCCCACTATCTTTAGAATTATTGGAATGGCTTTTGCACCACTTCACTGCACATGCGGGCATGTTTAACTAGTGTAATTGTATTTTAAAACATTGTATTAAAATACAATTTTTGGCATCCGTCACTCACTGTCATACGAATCGCACTGAAGTCGACTCAGGTGAAGTCTAAGCTAAGCCCGCCCACCCAGGTAAAGTATAAGCTAAGCCCGCCCACCCAGGTAAAGTTTACGTGGTGCTATTATTGAAGAGACAGAATGCTTCCATGTTTTATTTCCGTTCACTGTTATAGTTTCATTCAGATGTCACTGCTTAATATAAAAATATTTTGTGATGGAGTAGCGCATCGATATTATCGATATTGGTGATATCTCAATATGACTTGAAACTTCGATCCCGATAAAACTGTTAACACATTAACGGTAGATGTCGCTAGGCGCCTACTGGGCGTACTGAAGTATATGGTAGAGTTTGCAGCCATTTGTCGAATCTCTGTTAGTTAGTCAAGTTTCCCCGAAATGCGAGTTCGAGTCTCACCAGGTGCAGTTTATTTTTTCATATTTTTTTTATTTCTAAGAAGTACCTGCATATTAACATACATTTTAGTGAGCTACTTAAGCGCATATTAAATTAAGAGGTGGTATTGGACGTCCGGCGAAGTATAACTGTATAAAGACACTTATTCCACCGTCAGGAGAAACCCCGTTATTTTACTATCTGCTCCAGATATCACAGTAAGTCGCGATTTGTGTTTCCGTCTCTGTACAGTGTACGGAAACCTTTACTGGCAGAATTGACGTCTTAGTATGAATTTGTTTCGTTTTTTACTTGCACCGATTCACTCAGCAGTGATCACTGGGCCCCTGACCCATTGTCCACGCCAACCCTGACAGATATCTTCGCTACCCTGAGGTTGTCTGGACTCTTCCGGATTTCGCTTTTTAGCGATATGATCGCCAGTTGTTTGCCTCCTTTTCTTTTTATTTTATTGTTCCTTTGTGTGATATTGTTCTACTTTTAAGGTGTGCAATAAAATATTCATTCATTCATTCATTCATATCACTCGCCTATAGTCACAGACTGGCAACAGAGGCACTACCGCGAAAGGCGATGTTCGCAAATTTCGGATGATTTGCACCATAGTTGGAGTAAAAGAGAACGATGTTAGAAATATACGAAATTCGATGTTTGAGGTACGGCTACATTGCTTGAATAACGGATGGCCGATGGCACCAAGTTGGCGCTGGGGGTAAATATCCCACAAGGCGGTTCGACGACTTCAAGCTCGTCAATCCTTTACTATGAAGTAAATAACCCAAACTAGGGTAAAACTTAAATTGTGAGTAATATGCTTCTACCTCTATGTAAAACTCTGCATTAACAAGTAGCAACTGAGCCCTGATTGCAAGTTTTTAACGTAATATTACTTTACCATCGCGTCAGTGTTTTCCATATAAATAACATTATCACTTACGCGTTCGAAACGTTTCTTTCCGTCAAAAGAAACTTACACTAGAGCCTCTTAACGCCCTTAGTCTCACTAAAACCGACAAGTTTTTTTTACCAATGTTTTGTATCAATGTTGACGATGGTCTCAGGATTGTATAAGAGTATCCGTCTGCTCGTTTGCCGTCTAAGGCATAAAAAAAGAGTTTACTGAATTTTCTCTTTTTTTTATGACATAGGCGGCAAACGAGCAGACGGATTGCCTGGTGCTAAGCAATTACCGTCGCCCATGGGCACCCGTAACACCAAGGGAGTCACAAGCGCGTTGCCGGTTTAAGGGGGGTTGGAGCTCTGGGAACCTTACTCACCATCTGGAACACAACACTACATACCTGAAAGGTAGCAGTGCTATTATGGCTGTGGTCTTCTGTAAGGAGGAGGTACTTCCCCAGTTGGGCTGCCCCAGATTCAAGCGTGATGGTCATCGCTGTGCCCTACCTCTCATTGTTGGACGTAGTTTAAGGACAGGCCCGGGTTCTCTTTGAAAAGCAATTGTAACAAAAATACATTGTAACCACTTAACAAATGGAATTTACTTAATTTTACGCCTCAGCTCTGTTAGGACATGTACTCACATCGGCATGGGTCCAAGCAGCCAGAGCCTTCGGAGGGGTATCAGGTGCCACGGAACCCAGGCGGCCTCTCCTCCGCTCCTGCTGAAGAATTGGCACCTTGGAGTTCTTGTCTCCGGAAGATAGGATCACCTCGCGTTCAATCTGTTGGATAAATAAAAAAAAATAAAAAAAATCGAGACAATCTAGCACAAATCGACCTAGTCTTACGGTAAGCTCAGTAAGGCTTGTGTTGTAGGTACTACGACGATATATTATGTAATAGATAGATACATATACATACTTAAATACATAGAAAACACCCATGACTCAGGAACAAAATGTGCTCATCACACAAATGCCCTGACTGGGATTCGAACCCAGGACCATTGTCTTCATAGGCCCCCACTAGGCCAGACCGGTCGTCAAATTATGTTAATATGTCATTAATTAATGAGTGTACTGTATTAGTTAGTGACCTTCTGGAATAGGCGCAACGGGAGACAAGTACACAAAAGATCCAAATGGGTCGAAATTTATCCGAAGAGTCCTTATAATATATAAGATACGATAAGATAGTGAGATTTAGCAAAGATCGATTAAGGAGAAGATTAGTCACGATCGTCTACTGCTAGACAAATATTTCAGGCATTATCGTCAGACTTTACGAATAACTAACTTCACACACTAAAGACTCACACTCATCTAATCTCAACGATTATTCCGACTACTACATATACAGCAATGTGCCCCGCCCACTGCCACTTAAGTTTGGCGATCCGGAGGGATAAAATCATTCCTGATGCGATCACGCAGGGACACTCCCAACGTAGCCCTCTCCATTGCTCTTCGGGTGACTTAGAGCCTTCTTATGAGGCCCATAGTAAGCGACCACGTTTCAGCACCATATGTCATCACTGGCAACAGTACACTGGTCGAAGACCTTCGTCTTGAGACACTGTGGGATATTGGAAGAAAAGATGTGTTGTAGCTTCCCAAACGCTGCCCAGCCGAGTCAGATTCGACGATAGACCTCTTTCTCGAAGTATATACGAATATAAATGCACCTTATCGTCTCTATATTAAATCACATGTATACATATTTTTGAACTTTTTCCGCATCGATATTTTTACCTTGAATGTACGTCCACTAAACACGTTTACCGTAACGTAAGAACGTATTGGGTACCGGTACATCAATAAACCGTGAACAATGATCACTTTCTCTTTCCGCGCGAGAGCAGAGAAACCTCATGTGTAATTACAAGCAGAAAAATATACGTTACAAAGTGATTTTTAAATTTAGAAAAAAATGGCACGTTTTGTTGATGGATAATGGAAACATAATAATAGTGCTTTTTTATTTGGATTATCATCATAACTTTAAAGCCGTCCACTGCTGAACATAGGCCTCCTCCACTGAACGCCACAATGACCGATCCTGCACGCGTTATTTTCGTTGTACAAACTTATTGCATATACCAGTGGCAGAATTGACTTAACAGGCATTTACGTATAGCCATGTCATATACTAAACGTGTCATCATGATAAAAATATCGAACGGGATACTCTTAACTTTCAATAGGTATGACAGAGAAGGCGCTTATCGTTGGTCCTTATCATAGTATCAATTGCACTGCTTAGCACTTAAAGGCCCTGATTACATAAATATTTATTACCCTTCGCGGTTTACTGGAGGGCAACACAGAAACCGAACAAATTAGGTAGGTAGGTTACGGTATACTATCAGCCATCTTGAATTGTGTTTTTAAATTACTAGCATTCATATTCCTTCCTTCTTGCGCATACGCGTGATTCTGCTCTAGAGCTGTGATTACTTGTATTGAGTCAGGCGATTTCTCGTTAGATTAGAATGCTTTCTAGTAATCAGATATAAACAAAACGTGTCAAAGAAGGATTATCGGCATAATCAAATTTCGAACGATTGTCTCTGTTATTCTAATTACACCTCTATCGGCGTAAAAGAGAGTGATGTACGAAACTTACTAACCGCGGTAACCTCCAGGATTGACGATACATTATTTTATTATGTATATTATATGCTTTACATTCATGCAGGTAAAGCTGGTGAGAATGGAGGTACTAGTGATTCTCGACGAGTTGGTAAGTGGTCGTTGTGAAGTCAGTGATTCTTCATCGTTAGGTGAATATAGGATAATACGTACAGTCAGAAGCAGAAGTGGCTAAGCGGTTGACGTGTTCAAAATGTGGTCAACACATCTCAATTGTCAAAAGAATAAGAGCGCGTGTAGGTCATTTTGTACACTTCATCCGCTCAATCACCTTTACATGAACTTAATTTTATAGGTGGTTCTGTTTTTAATTAGAAGGATCTTAAATGCTGACAATTTAAGCCAACCACTTACATTACAAATAAAATTATACGAGATTATAAGGATAAGATGAATAAGTTTGATTCTACGTGCGCGGACACATGTCCCGTCGTTAAAATCAACGATACGGGAGCATATAATCACGACCGGTCTGGCCTAGTGGGTAGTGACCCTGCTTATGAAGCCGATGTCGTTTGAATCCCAGTCAGGGCATTTATTTGTGTGATGAGCACAGATATTTGTTCCTGAGTCATGGGTGTTTTCTATGTATTTAAGTATTCTAGTACCTAGAACACAAGCCTTACTGAACTTACCGTAGGACTAGGTCGATTTGTGTAAGATTGTCCCAAAATATTTATTTATTTATTTATTTATATTGGTGACTTAGGTTCTGCTGCAAATGACATCATTTCTAATGCGATTGCGATACACTCCCAGCAGAGCCCTCTCCATTATGTCCTACTAAGCATAAGTGGAGTAACTAAGTTAATTTTCTTATTTCAATATGTACCTCAATTTTTTTACGGGAAAGAAAGTAATTGCACTAGATTTACTGCCCTTATGCTTAGTAGGGTATCATTGCCCTTCGAGTGCGATCGTGATCCAGTGGCACTTCCCCAAACGGCAATGCGGACGTCACCGCTGGGTTTTTAGTGGGTATTTTCCTCCCCTCCTCTTGGCTAGCAAGAGGAGCAGCGAGGAGAGAGTCCCACTACCATTATGGCCCTACCCCAGGCCCAGGGGGATGCGCAAGCGCATTTTCCCATGGACAAAAAAAAGGGTAGCATTGCCCTATTGACTTTGAGCCTTCTTGAAATCGTAAATGTAACTTACTGGGAACTTGTTGGAGTGTGTGTGCAGCGCGGCCGGCGCGGGCGCACCGGGCAGCGCCGCGTCCGGCGCCGGCGGCATCCTGTAGGGCGGGACGTCCGTACCTGAGGAAACATGTTTGTCAATCTACTTGCATGTATTATCATTTGACCGGTCTGGCCTATTGGGTTCCCTGCCTATGAAGCCGATGGTCCTGAGCCCTGAGTCTAAGCGTTCGTAAACGTTTTTTTACGTCAAAAGTAACTTACACTAGAGCCTCTGGGCTCGAAGAACACAAATTCTTGTAAAAGTTTTTGGAAACTTTTGAGCATGTTCTGCAACATTGATATGTTCAAGTAATTGTAAAAGAACTGGTGAAAACATTATTAGCGCCGTCTTTACCTATTTGCTTAGTGCTATCTAGAAATACTCCATATTATAAATAATACTATTAAAAAAGATTACAGGACATCTTTACACAAATTGACTAAGCCCCATGGTAAGCTCACGAAGGCTTGCAGTGTCGCTAAGCCTACGATATACTTATAATAGTTACGAGTATAATAATATACAAATACTTAAATATATGTATAAAACACCCATGACTCAGGAACAAACATCTGTGCTCATCACACAAATTCGAGTCCCGTTGCGAGTCAAATTTTTCTACTATATCCTTCCTGATATACGTCATTACGGGTGACGTGTAGCGACATCTACCCTAAGAGTATTGAACTCTTTACGGCATCGAAGTCTCAAATTTTGATTGAGAATTCATCGATGAATTCTTCACACACACACATTGCTATCGATAACAATGTACTACCCCTTTCTTAATTGTTTTTATATAAAGCAGAAACGTCTGCTAGCATATTATCGACATTTAAATCGAAAAAAAAAATTGAAAAATTTGAATGAGTTGTGACTTTGAGGTTTTCGATAACGAGTATCGAGTTTACTATCTGTGCATCTCGTTCGCACTAAAATAGTACAAGCGAGATGTATCTGTGCATCATGTAAACTCGATACTCGTTATCGAAAACCTCAATGTCACAAACTCAAGGTAAGGGTAGAGGCAGCAGGGTACCATTTATTTATAATGATGTGTAAATACCGTGAACTTCTTTAGCAAGAACTACTCGAGATAAGAGTATGAAGATAATCTATCAAAACAAATCTTAAGAAGGATGCAGCCGCCATTCAAGATCCGTCTTGGGTACTTCCTGCTGTATGTACAGTCGCTATCAAATATATCGGAGCTGACTACCTCGTCACAAATATCGAAAAACCTATTTTTAAAGTTATTGTATATGACATTGTATATTTGTATAATTCATCCCCTAAGGGGTCAAAAAGAGGTTAAAAGTTTGTATAGAAATGGAGTCAAATGTCAACTGAGAGACTTTAAACGTTGTGTTTAAACTACTTATTTTATGAAAACAAAACAATAATAATTGCTACCGGTTACAGGTATTTTTCTAAGCGTGTGAAGACGCGGGCAAAAGCTAGTAGGAAATAATGTTAAGCTGCTGGACAAACAGCTTCTTCATTAACATCTTAAAGGATCAACGATATTAGATTTACTGTTCACAGCAAATTCAAGTGAAACTTGTCGTACAAGGATATGAAACTAAAACCCCATTTAGACCAGGCAAGAACTTGAATACGATTTTCACTACATTGCGGGCTATCCACGTATAGCGAATTCGGTCGCTTTATGTAACCACGCAATGTAATGAAAATCGTATAAGGTCAATGTGGATAAGACTGTCTATCTGGAAAGACCGTCTAACAAATATTTTTTTACATTATCTCATAGGTATTTAGTGTCATATCATATGACGGACTTCCCTTAAAAATATAGTGTGACGGTCTTACCCACATTGACCTTACAAGTTCTTGCATGGTCTAAATGGGGCTTTACTTAGAAAACAGGCGAGTACTTCCAACAAAAACATTTACTTAAGGAGAAAACAACACAAACGGACAACAACACAAGTATGAAATAGTTATTTGTTGTGCAAGGGAGCAAAGGTATTACCTCCTCGTAGTAATATTGAGACCCGAGCTAGGAATCTTGAGCAGGGAGGGCAAAGCAAGAGAGGGGAACACACTTTGTTACTGAGTGAAACACACAATTTTTCACCTCACTACTGCGAGGAAAATATTAACTCTAAAACTTCAAAAATGTATTCAAACTTATTGCCATCGATCATTTATCATTCAAAAACAATAAATACAAGAACATCCAGCTAACATGAAAAAACACGCGATTAAGAAGGAACAATTTCTATGAAATTACTTTGCATTATTGTGAATAAAATGCAAGTTTGCTATATGTTATTAATGAATAAAAGATTTCTTTCCAAGCCAGTGAGGTGAAAAAGAAATAACTGAATGCAAAAACGACAAGTTACGTCATAAGTCGAACTATCTAGAAAGATTTAGAGTTACTCTCATAGAAATAAATCAAAAGTGTACAAAAAGGAAACAATGCCAATATAAAACGCCTACTAACTTCCTATCATATATTACTATAAAAATATACACAAAAAGCTTTTTAAATTTCGCCTTAACATGTATGTGTTAAGATCGATTTTTCCAAAACTCGGTAAGTTTCTCAATTCATATGCGCCATTTATTCTCTTCGGTTTTCTCCATTGTATTTTTATGCAACAGCAAATTAGGATTATCTAATAACTGTTCTACTTTTAAAATGTGGCCCAATATTATGATTAATTAACCACGTTTTCCGGATTAAGCCGTTACATCATCGATTAATTCAATTTTATTCATCGATTCGCTTTGTAACCGAGTTAATTTGTTACCAATTTTGACCATACTTGAACCTTATACTAATAACATTAAGGTCTACTATTAGTGAGTTAGCTTGTTCTATTAAATGTTTGGTGGCTTGGATGTTAAGAGAGAGGTGCGAACCTCTTGTACTTTTGTAGAAAGTAATTATGCTATGATTTATTTATGCAATAATATTTCATACATTATAATATTATTGCTTGCGTGACTCATCCAGTTTAGCAATACAATGAGAAAGCTATCCAAACTCACGATTTTTTTACCATTTCCCTAACTAATATAAAAAATAAATAGTGTAAAAAATACTACTAAGATACAAATTAACTAGTAGTAGTAGCTGTAAGTACAAAGCGCTTGGTGTCCGCAGGTTTAAAGCCTTGGCCAATGAGTTTTTCGGAAATCATGTACGAAATATCATTTCATATTTCCCAGTCGCTTTTCGGTGAAGGAAAACATCTTGACGAAACCGGACTAGGCCTCTGCTGTCTGTGTAATCTATAAGAATAAATGTTTTTGTCCGTTTTAGAATCCCGTCGTAATCCCTCCAAAATTTAAAATTCTGTCACCGATTCTCCCATATGTGTTAAATTGAAAAAACGTCTATATTGGCAAACATACCTTTGCCTAAATACGAAAAGAAAGCATTTGCCTAAAGAAAGCCTTACTTATAAATAACTCATATCTACATTTTAAACGTATTGACAAAAGTAAAAGGTTTTAGGTTAGTTGCAATTTAAACTTTAATGTTTATTAGTCAAGGTCGAAAGTTTAATAATTCATCAAGGGTTGAGACAGGTGTAGACTTGCGTTTTTGTCGACGTGCGTGCCGAATAAACACCTGTTGTGGGGTTTGGATGATTGTCGAATATAACATAATAATGAACTGAATATGCAGTACTAGCAAAACAAAATATTTTTGAATAGTATTTCATATAGCAACCATAGTAATCAAATATATCTCTGCATATCTTTATTTGTATAGCATTAACAATGTGTTACGATATACTTATTTGAGTACTTGACTGCTACAAACTTTTTGATACTGACTGGATTATAATTGGTTACTAATTTATATTGGTATACGAGTAATTATTAGTATTTTACAGATATATGTTATACTGTGCTTTGAATCTTAGCGATAATCTACGCCATTCATTCATCATTATAGCTTATTAAATACTACAGGTAGGCCCTTGGGCCTTACGAGGTTATAGTCAGCCGGCACCACACGGCACTACGAGTTTATCTTGAACCTAGTAATAAAATTCCCGTGATAAGACTTATAGTCATAAATTAAGAATTAAAAAAGATGTATACCGTTAGTGAGATTATCCTTGTCAAAAGTATTCGGTTATCTGAGAGATTTTGTTTGTGCGTGTGAGTGAATCAACTATTTGTTGTTGTTATTCTGTCCCGTCAGCCAGGGGACAAATGAAGCATAATTTGTTAGAATAAATGTGGTCCTGTGTACTACTAACGCGCTTGGTAGGACCCATGATGGATGTATTTAGATGCCGTAAAACTAATATTTAAGTGACCCAAGGGAACGTAACTGTGACTTACGTTGACATTACTATGACGTTGATTGAGCTATGTAACCCCGAAAAAGTTGCCAAATTGACCTTACCTTTTAAGCGTTTTAATTGTCAATTCGCTACGTTACTGTCAATTGACAAAACTAACAATGTGTTAGGCAACATTGTGGAATCCATGTATTGTTTCGAAATACAGATAATTCTCACATATTTGTAGAAGAGAGACGCACGATTTATTTAGTTCTTTTTAATGTGCTGAGAAAATTCTATTGTTTAACTTAATTTTTAACCACATAGATACGTTGTATTACGCTTGAATTCTGATTCATTGCCAGTTTATATCTTTTAAATAGTATTAAACAGTTATAAACACATTACGAATACTCTTTAAACATTATTTCTTTTCATAATAAGTAATTTAGAGCAATATGCGGTCTAGCGACTAAAAAAAATACCACACAACCTTTAGGCGGGTGGTGAGCGGAAATTCATAAATCGTCAGTCTAAGGTCTATAAACCTGTATAAAGACCTCAAGTATATTAAATATGGGGGATTAAAGTTGGCGTCCTTGAAAAGCATGATGTTATACGTACGTGTACCCTGAGAATATAAGTGTTGTACATAAGTAAGCAAATAGGAATAGTAGAATACATACCAGTGTAGAACAATGAACCTGTTGATAACTAGTAACGGTTACAATCCCATCTGCGGCACACACGGAGCTTTCCAAGCTTTCGATTAACAATATTGCAACATATTTAAAAAACCAAAACGAAACCTTCACCGAGTAACGTGACTCAACCGAAACACATGACAGATGCACAGAATGCGCGACCAAAAAACAATTTGGTATTCAAACGGAACAAGACATTCACCTCTGGTTGTAGCGGCGCGCGCACTGGCGGGCAGGCGGCTCGCGGCAGAACCTGTTTCGTAGAAAAAAACGCCTCTTCCCGCCGCGCCGGCCCCTTGCATATTTCCCTGGTTGCCCATCATTCCCGGGACCACGGGAGCCTCTTGTAGCTTCTCTGGGACTAGTTGGTCGGTGAGTTGATTGTCCTTAGCCGCCATGTTGGTTTGCGTCAGGTTTTGGCGCGAATCTGCATCTTGAATAGATCTCGGCGTAACTGCGGGCAGTTTACCGTAAACTGGTTGATTGGTGTATTTCTGTGCGGTGTCTATGACTCGTGGTCCGGGGACCGGGTTGGCGAAAGCGTTAACTTTAAGTATCTCGTTCGCCTGCTGTAGCAATTTTCTCTGTATGTTTTCTATCTCGCCCTTAGATGCTCTGGAATTCTGCGAGAGTTCCGCTATAAGTTTGTTTACGTTGAATTCGTCCCTGTTGACAGTTGATGATGAACCAACAGGTTCGTTGGCATTTGTTTTGGTTGTTTTATCGGCGTTTGCGCCTGGTGCTTTGACCTTCATGTCTGGGGGAGTGACGACTATAGCTGGGAGGCTATTCTGGGCATTAGATTCCTTTCCTTTTCGCTTGACTCTCCTGACAGTTCTGCTTGCCATTACATTGTTACTGTCTTCCTAATTACAATTGTTTCTCCATCTGCTCTTTTTACCGACATCACTTTAATTTGTGGCGTCGTAAAGTGTGATTGGTTTTCTTGATTCACTTGACGAAAAGGTGAAGAATAAATTAGCCTGCCGATTCGTCCTATTTTATTTGATCGTTAAGAATTTTATATCACTGCGATTGTATTGAAGTTTCTTGGAAGTTCGGATTGTGTTTTGCGTAAGGCATCTATTAAATTGTCTTGATAATTGGCTTGGAAATGTTAAATAGTTTCACAAGTTGATGTGTTTAGTACACAGAAATATACGTCATAAACAATTGCGTACAATTGCTCATCGTGCCTAAAAGCTATTGTCGTATTTGTCATACGATTTCGTAAGTAAATTGTGACACAGCTTATGCCAAGGTTAATCTGTTGGATGAGATTTGCATCTCAGCTGGCAAGTTACTTTCAATCCGTAAAAAGCATATTAATTAGTTAAAATACTGTCTGAACAGATGACTTATAAAAGTTACCTGGTGTTTGTTAATAAGTGCCAAATAGATGGCCAATTGATGTCAAACCTTCTATAATTTTCATATATTTAATATATATCTCCTTGTTTTCATATTATCATAAATATTAAACCATTTATGTTATTTACGACCAAGTAATCTGAAACGGACTTAGCGACTATATCGTCATAACATAAATTAATTCGAGCTTTTGTTGCTAAACAGATCATAAAGTTATTGTTGCTATAACTTTAAGTATACTGAAGTTAGTACCTACTTAAACAGTTATTTTAACACTATACGTACACTTCATAATACTTTTTTTGTTAAGCATTTTGATGATGTATGGCCTAGTAGGTAGTGTCCCATTGGGGGGTTTATTTGTGTTATGAAATGTTATTCCTGATGCATGGGTGTTTAATGTAGGTACCTATTTTATTTGCATATTATTTTATATCGTTGGCTGAGTACCCGCAACACAAGCCTTTTTGAGCTTACCGTGGAGCTTCGATTCGTTCCGTTTTTAGTAATAATTAGACCCCGGATTGTTGTGGCACTGACGTCAAAATAGGGTGATTTTGGGAGTAAACGGAATGGTAGAACAAAATGATACATAAATTATAATTTATAAGATAAGATAAAAATGTATATTCATTTCTTCAGAGAAAAACATAATTTCATTTACGTAACCGAATAAAATATAATAAAGTCACAATAAAAAAATTCCAGTGAATCAATCGATATTAAATTTTTGTTATATAACTGCAAGACTTAAATTTCTACGTTTACTAGATTTCGACGAAAAACTGAGCGGCCGAATAATTATTTCGTTCCACTGTTCCATTCGGGAAATGGAACATACATATATTAGAATTAACTTTATCAATGTATGCAACCTATGCAAACCTATATAAAGTTTGACCCTAGATATAAATTTGTTTGCTTTATTGGCAACTGTACGTCATTTTGATGTATTAATGTGTCAAGACACTGTCTCATAAGGCATATGTTTTATTTGTTGAATTGAAATAAAATAATGTTTCTAAATAAATATCTTGCTAAATTTGACTTTTTAAAAGTAATCGACTGAAATTTTAATCAACTGAGAATTTATTTATACGAAGATTCGCAATAATATGTATACCAAAAAATAATACCTAAGTACAATTTCGTATTCATTAACACTATATATTATTATCTTATCTTAATAAATCCATATTAATTAATACTGTTCCATTTACTCCCCAAATCACCTTATTGTGACGTCAGTGTCACATCAATCCGGGGTCTAGTCCTGTAATTTAATACATTATAAATATTATAATAATATAACATATATAATTGCAGCTTTTATAAGTTATATAATAAAGTAAAACAGATTTTTTTTAACTGCATATATATATGAAGTAGGTTACGCACGGTAAAATATGCATGCCGATCTATTCGTAAGGTGTATGGCCACACATATTGCTTCACACATTTTTTTTACTTTCTGAACCCTCCTCTTGTCATCATTTGACATGTACTGTCACAGTTGGCATGACCCTCTTACCCCACTAAGGCTGCGTTTCCACCAGAAACGAGCGAGGATGTGTAGCGAGTAGCGAGAAATGTGTTTTTAAGAACCAATAGAATCAGCTTATTTATCGAGGATAGGGGAATGAAGTAATTCTATTGGTTGTTAATAAACACATTCCTCGCAATGCCTGCTCGCTCATCTCTGGTGGAAACGTAGCCTAATGTTGTGACGTACCCTAATCAATTCAACCTGGACGTAACACTCGTGTATCTTGCTTTATTTTTATTGATCAGCCGGCACGCTTGGACCCGGGTATGTCCTTAAACTACGTCCAACAATGAGAGGTAGGGCACAGCGATGACCATCACGCTTGAATCTGGGGCAGCCCAACTGGGGAAGTACCTCGTCCTTACAGAAGACCACAGCCATAATAGCACTGCTACCTTTCAGGTATGTAGTGCTGTGTTCCTGATGGTGAGTAAGGTTCCCAGAGCTCCAACCCCCCTTAAAGGCAGGCAACGTGCTTGTGACTCCCCTGGTGTTGCGGGTGCCCATGGGCGATGGTAATTGCTTACCATCAGGCAATCCGTCTGCTCGTTTGCCGCCTATGTCATAAAAAAAAACGCTTTTTTTGCCTAGTAATTTTTGAACCCCTCTGTTTATTTAGGGCACTAGTGTAGCACTTTTGAAATGACATTGTGTAACGAAGTTGCAATAAATATAATGACATAAGTATTTAGCAGTATTAAATAAGTTTGACATAATCTTAATCGCTGATCATGTAGGAGGGACCTGACTAACAGAACTGACAGACAACTCGACTTTTGATTTACATACGGTACTATCAAATTTATATTTACCGATAATTCAGAAAAGTAATTGAAAATTGAACTTTATCTTTAAGCATGTAAGGTTCCGCTTGTGTTATAGTCTTGGTAAATAATATGTTTGTGGAGCAGTATCACGTTTATTATAGGTTTTTTATTACTGGTCCATGACCTTAAGTGTCTGCCGAGTTAAGGTTTTTGGTTTTGGTGACATGCGCAGGTCTTGCCATTAATATTTATTTTGATTGACATGTATCGACAATGGGAGTTTTCATAAAAAAAAATGTCTCTTACTAGCGTTACTTGTAAAAAAGTTAACTCTGTCAGTTTTGTGACGACCATTAAGTATTTTTCTATAAATAGGTACTTATATTTGCTGTACTTTTCATAAACTTTAAGCAAAAAAAGCAAAATAAAAATTCCATACAAAGCTAAAATTTACATTATTTAACATTTTTCACGTCACGTTAGTAGGAAGCATTTTTTTCTGAATAAGCACTTTTAGTACAGAGTGACTTCATGAGCAGGATCAAACTTACTAATTCTAAAGCCATTATTACATACACTGTTTGTACAGTCGAGTCCGTATAGTACAAAATACAAATACGTTTATTTGCTAGAATGCGGGTAGAAAATTATTACAATTTAAGTTGTGCTATTACTATTAAGCCCCTTGTGGCATGCAAAATTAGCTATTATGGTGCTCCCATACTGGCAGTTATTAATGTTATATAATACAGTGTAACAAGGATGCTATTATTGTGCCAACATAACGGCATCCTTGTTACACTGTGTTATATAACATTTATAACTGTCAGTATGGGAGCACCATTATTTATACAGTTGGTAGCAGTTTAAGAAATATAACCCTAAACACATCCTTTCTTCTAGATCTGTACTGATATAATTGGCTACTTTGGTTACGACAATTTGGCGCTAAGTAAGGTAGGTTGGGATATTTTCGGAAATGTTTAATAGAAGGATAATTTCGAAATAGCTTTTAATTTCAATGGAATACAGAAGGTCTTTGTGCACTCGGTGTATCCTGACTCGGCTTGAAAATGGGTACCAGAGCTTACACGAAACATGTCGCCTAGTGCGATATAAGTACACGTGAGTTCATTTGTTACTGAGTACTAAGCTATGAAATTTGAAATAAATGTTTATTTTTGTTTTTTTTTTTTAATGAGTAAAGTATTGTTTAAATATTAAGCAGAAACGTCTGCTAGCATATCAAAGATATTTAAATCGAAAGAAAAATAGAAAAATTTGACTCGCACCGGGACTCGAACCCTCAACCACTGGATCACTAGCCCAGTGCACTACCAATTGTGCTATACGAGTACCGCTTAGATACCAGGAAGGATAAAATATAAAAATTTGACACGTCTAAGCGGTACTCGTATAGCACAATTGGTACTTCACTGGGCTAGTGATCCCGTGGTTGTGGGTTCGAGTCCCGCTGCGAGTAAAGTATTACCTATCTAAATGTTTTTATTAGGTATGGTATAACTCTAACATCAAACTTAGGTTCATTATATCACTAAGCTTTACATTTATTGGGTTTTATTGTTACAAAGTTGCTTATTACTCATTGTTTAGGGCTCTATAAAGAACCTTAAAACGACTTTAAGTAGCGGTTGTCTCATAAAAAACCCACGCCCGTTCCTGCCATATTATATTTCAAATTGCCAAACAAACACCAAATTGGTTATATCTTACTAATATTGTAAAATTTGTATGGATGTTTATGATCTTTCACGCAAAATTTTCTAAACCGGACTTTAATATAGCTAATGCACCAAAGGGAATACCGCGAACGTCGAAGTCCGCAAATTTCGAGCGCTTGTCTCTGTCACTCTAATTACGCCTTAAATTAGAGTAAACAAGAAATATGCCCTAAATTTTCGAACTTAGATTTTTGCGGTGAGCCCTCATAATGACATAATTATAGACTACGAGGTGTAATAAAATATTGAAAATCTGTTTAAGGGCTTATTCGGTATCACGTTTTGAACTATTATATCTGTTACTCTACGCATGAATTGGAGAAAAAGAGAAATATGCCCGAAAATTCCGAACTTCAATGTTCGCGCTAGCCCTTCTGATAAGGAGAAAGTGGAAGAATACAAGTTTCTTCCCTAATTTTGTTACATCCTGTATAACTTATAAAAATATTGTATAAATTGGCCACATTGAAAATATGCCGATTGAAGAACTCTAAGTAGGTAACCTTGCGAACGAAGTCGCGGGCTAAACTTAGTATTTTATATAAGTTTGCCAATTTAAACCTTAATGGTATATAACTCATAGTTAATGGTCATAACTCCTAATGTAGATTGATTTATTATAGTATGATTTACTTAAGGTATTGAGAATTAATCACTTTACTGATTTAAAATAATTTACGCCTTGACTTTTCTAGCGTGAGGATTATGTAACATTCGTTCGCTTGTCTATTTGCCTCATCACTCGTATTTTTTTTATGACAAAGGTGGCAAACGAGCTGACGGATTTCCTGATGGTAAGCAGTTACCGTCGCCCATGGGCGTCACCAGGGGAGTCACAAGCACGTTGCCGGCCTTAAAGGGGAGTTGGAGCTCTGGGAACCTTACTCACCATCAGGAACACAACACTATATACTTGAAAGATAGCAGTGCTATTATGGCTGTGGTCTTCTGTAAGGAGGAGGTACTTCCCCAGTTGGGCTTCTCCAGACTCAAGCGTGATGGTATTCGTTGTGCACTACCTCTTATTGTTGGACGAAGTTTAAGGACATACCCGGGTCTTTCTTTTAGTCTGCCTAATTTCATATTTTAAGTGTTCCTAATTTTATATTCTATTCGAAATTATTCATTTGTTTTGTAATGCCCGTCTTCAAAGTATCTTATGTCCTTTCTCGTAGCTCAAATTCTCTCCATATCAAATTTCATCCCAATTGGTTTAGGGGTTTAAGCGTGAAGACGTAACAGACAGACACAGAGATACAGAGAGCTACTTTCGCATTCATAATATTAATAAGTATATAAGCAGGCAACGTTTAACGGCAACGTTTGCAGTAGCAACAATGGATTTCTTTGTTTACAGCAAAGTTAAATGTTTTTCCTAACTAGTGCGTAAAAAGTGCACTTTTCGCACGCGTGCGTAAATTTCACTTTTTAAGGCACTTACTATGAAAAATTAGGTTCGATACTCGTGTAAAAACTTCTTCATCACCCTCGTTTCACTCGGGCTCCAACGTTCAACCTCGTCGAAAAAATATTTTTTTTCACTAGTATCAAAATGTACTATATTATGTTATGTATTTATGCCTTGTTATTATTAAATTACGCAAAACAATGCTTATTTTCGTTCATTTAAAATCGAAAGTTTTCCAATTTAATGGAGCAGTATCAACATCCGTTATTACTGTTATTAGGTCGTATTAATCGAATCACATTTATTAATAATAAAAAAAGGCCAAGTGCGAACAGTCCAATTTCAAAGGTTCTGTACATTCAGCAGCTAAAGTGACTGAGCGGGTGAAGTGTTCAAAATTACCTACACGCGCTCTTATTCTCTTGGCAATAGAGATGTGTTGACCTCATTTTGAACACCTCAACCGCTGACTGCTGACTGTACATTACACAGAATACAAAAAAAAAACGACACATGCGAGGAGCATCCGTCGAATCCGAATCAATAGTTACTGCAATCGCCAACCTGTCTATCAAGCGTGGCGGCTATGAGCCGCCATCATCAATAGAACACGTAATGTGTGAATGTCTTGCTATCGCCAGACAGAGAATGAAGGAATTTGAAAGAATCAGAATCGAATGACTTCAGAGCGCTATCTGCGCTCTATTACCCAAGCAACAGTTAATAAAGCTTGTACTATTTTAGTGCGATCGAGATGCACAGATAGTAAACTTCATACTCGTTATCGAAAACCTCAAAGTCACAAGTCATGGTAAGGGTACTGGAATAGTAGCAACGCCCCCGTTGCAACAACCCCCCGTTGTTACAACTACACAAAAGATCCCAATGGTCCCATATCACAAAATATAGAGAAGATGGCAGCCGTCAGACGTCCACTGCTGGACAAAGGCCTCTCTAGAAAATGCTTTGGGGGAGTTGCTATCATTCAATGATGCTGTTGATTTGGTTTCGATGGACGCTGCTGCCCGTTCGTCGGTTTTTTCCGACACCAGATCCGTCGGAGCAGACGACAAATAGACGAGGTGGTTCTATTTACTTTCAGCCGGCATCAGACGGCAAATATTTATTTATTATAACTGTGAAATCCATACTAATATTATATATGCGAAAGTAACTCTCTCTGTCTGTCCGTTACCTCTTCCCGCTCAACCCTCTGAACCAATTGGGATGAAATTAGGTACGGAGAGAGTTTGAGCTACGAGAAAGGACATACTCGTAGAATATTTTTAGCCCGCAACCATACTTTAAGGTCATAGCTGGCCGACAAATTCGCGAGCGAAAGGTAGCACAATAAAGAAGTGACGATATTCTGTGTATAATTTTATTACTCTTGAGCCCTGTCACAAACTTATAGTACTTACATGTACTTACATGTACTATAAGGTCAGAGATATCGCTACAAACAAAGTTCCAAAACTGTATACTTGCACATTATTGTCTCAATATCAAAGCACATTTTTTAACATTTTTTCCTATCAATATTTATTTTACCTTGACTGTACGTAATAGGGTCCCAACTGTATCTTTTTTTTTTTTTTATGACATAGGCGGCAAACGAGCAGACGGATTGCCTGATGGTAAGCAATCACCGTCGCCCATGGGCACCCGCAACACCAGGGGAGTAACAAGCGCGTTGCCGGCCTTTAAGGGGGGTTGGAGCTCTGGCAACCTTACTCACCATCAGGAACACAACACTACATACCTGAAAGGTAGCAGTGCTATTATGGCTGTGGTCTTCTGTAAGGAGGAGGTACTTCCCCAGTTGGGCTGCCCCAGATTCAAGCGTGATGGTCATCGCTGTGCCCTACCTCTCATTGTTGGACGTAGTTTAAGGACATACCCGGGTCCAAAAAAGTATATTTGTATTGAGTATAGAACCCTAAAAAGTTATATTAAAAATGGCGGTTCTGTACGTTATTGGTGTAACTTTTCCTTTTGCTACTTTCTTTAGTAATAACTAAAATCATTTGGAAACAATAATAATTTGCTTTCTTTCCCATTGCGATAAGGCTCTCAATAGCTATAATCATTTAGAATTGGGAACTCAATTGCTCAAACAATCTTAGAATATAACTGAGATAATATTCCGTTATATTTCTCGATATAGTAATATGCAAAAAATCATCATCATCATAGCTTAACTGAAGGACGGCCACTGCTGGACATAGATGGTAATTTACACTTAAGAGAGGTGATTTAAAAAGGTTAGGACTCAGTGCACTTTTAGTAGAATTAAGGTACTGAACAGATGGACAAATTTTCTCATAGTCAACCTCGACTGTAGGAAAGGGGTAATAAATAAATAAAAACCCTTTATATTCCATCAACACTAAAACTAACATTTTTTTTTAAAACTAAATACTAATTATTATTTATGTTAGGACCCCTTCCGGGTATACGCCTCTTGTGCCTCTGTGAGCCAGTTCCTCGACACTCCCTCTATATCATCAGCCCAGCGAGCGCGGGGACGTCCAGATCCTCGTTTTCCACTTGGTCCCTTCCAGATAGTTAATCGTTTTGTCCATTTTTGGTCTGGCATCCTCGCGATGTGACCTGCCCACTGCCATTTGAGTCTAAGTGAGTGTTCGAGAGCGTCTATTATTATTTTTTTTTATTTAGGAAAGGGGTATTTCTATTCAATCCTGACACGATATATTAATTACAAGCTTTTCCTCGCGACTTCGTCGGTCAGCCATGCCCGTCTTCAAAGTATGGTTGCGGGATAAAGATTATCCTATGTCCTTTCTCGCAGCTCAAACTCTCTCCATAGCAATTGGACCAGCGGTTTAAGCGTGAAAAGAAATCAAACAGACAGACAGACAGAACTCTGTGTCTGTTTCTTCTTTGCATTTATAATGTTATATGGTTATGGATTGGTATTGTAAGGGCTGGTGATGGGCCGGAAAAACTCTTTCGTGAAACGGAGTTGGCACGCGGGTAGTTCTTTGCCCGCCACTGGGTTAAACTATATATGGTCTTGGGTTCGATTCCCAGTCAGGGCATTTATTTGTGTGATGAGCACAGAATTTGTTCCTGAGTCATGGGTGTTTTCTATGTATTTAAGTATTTATATGTATCTATCTATTACAATATATCGTCGTCTAGTACCTACAACACAAGCCTTACTGAGCTTACCGTAGGACTAGATCGATTTGTGTAAGATTGTCCCGAAATATTTATTATTTATTTATTATTATTTTATAACAATACAGTCAAGCCATTTGATTTATGGGCCGCTTCGTTCCTTATCACAGTGAAAATCTATATGAAAGACGCATAAGATCTATTATTAACGTCACTGTGACAAGGTTCGAAGTGGCCTAGAAATCAAATTGGTTGACTATACGTTATCGCGTGCTGAACGTCGGGTCAGCATTAGCAAACTCTTGTACAGCTGATTTATTAAATAGGTGTAGGTTTAATTGTACCATTGTTGGCGCTTAGTCGACTGTGAATCCGCCCGACAGCCTAAACTAAGGGTCGTCGACTTTGGTGCTTTGACAAGAATGGTGGAAAACTAAAAGACATAATGGCTTTTGAAAATACAGTAAAGGTTATACGGTAAACACCAAACAGAATCTTTAGTAAGTTAAGTAAGCAATTACCGTCGCCCGTCGCGCCGTGGTCTTATGTAAAGTGGAGGTACTTCTCCAGTTGGGCTTTTCCAGACTCAAATGTGATGGTACTTGTATTATTAGTTTTATTACAGACATTGATATAAAATCATATTATGTACAAAGCAGACACGTCTTTTTTATTTGTATTTAAACTTTCGTGAGTCATTGTAATATTTTTTTTTAAATAACGGATCTATTCACGTTTATTTAGTCACTCACGCACATGTTTCGGAGAACAAAGGCCTCGATTTCCAAGCACTAAGAGTTCTGAGAGTCCGTTCGCACGAGCCACTGCAGAAAAGTGAGTAAAACTGTTTTTTTTTTTATAAAATACGCTTTACTTTTTTATTGCTCTGCTTATGGAACGTACGAGTATATAAGCTAAAGTAATTTAAGTAAAATGAATGAATGACGTTCACTCAATAAGCCAGCAAAGTAGTCATTACCGTCCCACATTTCATTTCAAACATGGCGCACATTTGCTCGCAACCACATTTTTACAAAAACTTGGCGCTTAAAGGTTGACTTACGTTAGAGCGGTCCGTCGCCAAACCGAAGCCATCGTCGATACATTTTGTATGGAATGAATCACGTGATCACCGAGCCCTCCGAGCTGCTCGGCCCGCGCTAGGTCCGGTCATGCGACGGACGTTACAGTTATGTACAAAGGCTCGGCTTGGTTACGGGAAGGCGACGTAATGTCGACCCCATGTTAACGGGCGTGTGACGATTGTCTACTTGCAACAAATGGCTGGATGGAACGACGCCGACACTCGTATTAATGTCGAGATTCGAGTGTCGTGCCGCACGGGCACGAGCCTCCCCGGTGAGTGCCCGGTGGGTCAACGGACGGCTCGGGCTCGTGAGGATGACGTGTAGGAGACGCGACGATATAACGTGAGTCATCCTTAACGCGGGGTTTACTTTACAATCTCTGCGTCGGTAAATAAAAACATTGCCTAACGTGGAGGCGCGAAATGTCTTCATTTCTGCACTTGTACTACAAGGTTAGTTTATTTTGTGTATGTACCTATACTTTCTAAAGATTAAGGAATTATTATTAAATGAATATACGGTAATTCGCTCGTTACTGGCCACCCTCATGATACTAAAAATAAACTCTGTTCATTATCATCGTTTGTGACTTGTATCAGCATTTGTTACTTCCCCAAATTTGACTTGTATTATCTTAGAATTGTTATAGTCGCCACGCTTGACAGGCAGTTGGCGACCGCGTAACTATATTTGGGTTTCGACGGACGCTGCTGCCCATCTATCAGTTGTTTCCCTTTGTCGCCTCTTACGATACCCGCGGGAGGAGTTGAGGTGATGCTACTCTAGTCAGCCAGCATCACACGGCTGATACTTAGAAACAGCGGCGCTACCGCGAAAAACGATATTCGCAACTTTTCAACGATTGCCCGTATTTGTCACTCTAAGCCGTAATTAGAGTAAATGAGAAAAATCCTCGAAATATACGAACTTCGATGTTCGCGGTGCCGGGCCAGGCTACTATAAAAATGACATTCAGGTGTATGACCTATATCATTGAAAAGTTTTATTAAAGTCCATTTAATAGTTTTCGCGTGAAAAAGCAAACACATCCATCTATGCTGAAGGACCATGCCTATGTAGTTGTGCAGATAATTAATATGGAACTTACGTCAAAGTTTGAATATAGAACGCCGACATGCGTGTATACACGTTACTACTACATAAGCAAGCTTATTAGCTTATTAGCTTTTGGACCCGGGTATGTCCTTAAACTACGTCCAACAATGAGAGGTAGGGCACAGCGATGACCATCACGCTTGAATCTAGGGCAGCCCAACTGGGGAAGTACCTCCTCCTTACAGAAGACCACAGCCATAATAGCACTGCTACCTTTCAGGTATGTAGTGCTGTGTTACTGATGGTGAGTAAGGTTCCCAGAGCTCCAACCCCCCTTAAAGGCCGGCAACTCGCTTGTGACTCCTCTGGTGTTACGGGTGCCCATGGGCGACGGTAATTGCTTACCACCAGACAATCCGTCTGCTCGTTTGCCGCCTATGTCATAAAAAAAGCAAAGCTTTAGCTAAGTTTTTACCTACAAGATAATATTATGCGTTTTACTTAACACATTTATTACTTCACAATTTACATACATACATTTACAACATAACTTATTATCATATTTATTCGCTATTTACGATTATGCTTATATGAAGTCATAGTTTAGTCATTGAAATGAATTCAATATTATTGCAATATTACAATGTTTTGCTTCAATTTACCGACGTATTTATGTATTTACAAGGATAAATTATTTATAAATAGATGACGAATTAAGTATATTTTAGTTGTAACGACCCCACAAAAAGCGCTTAGGTCAATATAATATATCTACAGTCGAGTAATATATGTATTATATAAGTTGAAAGAAGGTGTAAAATTGTACACTTGTCTATGGATTTTGTGATATTTATGTTAATTCTTCTATTTACTGCAAAATTCCAATGTAATGGCTGACTATTTGATAGAAGTCATTAAAGTCTTTACTAAAAAAAAAATTAAATAAACATAACATACACTCAAGTGAAGAGTACTAACAATATATTTACAATAAAGTCATAATATGCAATCCCAAATATCATTTCGTAACCATATGTGGCTAAGATGATCAATAATTTGATGCACTTAATAATACAACTTCATGATAAGTGTGTTGTGACGAAACGTCCAAATATAAAGAGTAATTTGATCGTACATCAACCTGTCAACGGTACAAACCGCCTTCCAAGAAACTTCACTACTAACGCTATTTTCTCAGAAAAAAAATCACCACACTTCCGTATCACTGGCACAACACAAAAATAAAATAAAAAAATACCAACAAACTTTTGAATTTCGAATGATTTAAATCGCGCGCGAAACTTAAATTCAAATTTAAATTTGGAATGATTCGATCAGAGGACCTCATAGAGGCACAACCGCACAAAATACACTGAGCGTTGCGTACGTCGGTTCGGCCAATGAAATTCGCTTTCTTGCGCAGAGCGTAGGACCAACAGACCCGGCCATTGTTTGATAATTTTCTCAGCTGAATTTTGGATTGACCTAATTTCATGTGAATTTTTTTAAATAACAGAACAAAATGTGTGTTTTTAAGTTTGGTGAGTTCTTAGTTTGATTGATGTAGATGTTATTGTTGTTTAATTGTTATTGTTATTAAAAGTTTTTAATGGTTAAATTTACTCTTTTTTTATATATTTACTTATATTTGACATGTACTTAGTGTGTTAAATAGATAATAGAGAAGTTGTTAATTACATCCATATCGATAATCGAAGCATATGTTAAAATAAATATATGAAACTCATCTAGTCATACTAATCTTTTTATTTTAATACGGAACAACAGAGTACATAATATAGGACTATACTTTGATAGTCTTATGAGGTATAGGTACTTTACTTATGTACCCCAATTAGAGGTGAACACATAATTTCACAGTTTAAACATGACAAATAAGATTAAGATAATTACTTAACTAATGTTACTTCTTTGCCTTCCGTGTGTATGGTTGATGACAGGGCTTAAAGACCCCCGAACCCTGACGACCAAGCGGTTCGAATTCTTGTACGGGTATTTTTATGTGTATATATCTAAAAGTATTTTGTTCATTTTCCTCTAAGTAACAAATATCAACCTTATCAGTAACCTTTTTAATTTACATCATAAAATACGAGACATTATTTTTTGTCACATTTTTTGACTGGATGAGTCCCGACTGAGGCAAGCGATTTTTCATAAATCCATAAACGCAGAATTTATTGTTTTTTAAAACAAAAGAAAGTAGTATTTAAGGCAGTTGCCATCCATGTGGCGTTCGATCTTTCCACCATGTATATGCCATATATTTTAATTTATGAGTAGATAGGGATTTAGAGGTTTTTTTTATAGCTATTAGTTTCTAGTGTATGACGAAACCTGTTGCTGATTTTTTTTTGTATTTATTTGTGTGGTATTTTCTGACGTAGCCTGCGTTGCGCATTTTTTATTGGTCGTAGATTTGATAAACTTTAAAAGTAAATTTTAGTTTTATTTGATATTTGGTTTTATCAATATAATAAGTACGTCAGGTCTAGAACTTTAGTAGCCATAGTTCCCTGTGCAGTACCGTCTGTCATACATCGCTGCTCCGGCTAATATGCGGTCTGGGTCCACTGCGCAAGGTGTAAGACGGAACACTGGCCGCAGCCATCCTTGCCCTTCTTTAGACTAACTATACATTCAATTATATACCTTATCAGTGCATGATAAAGTTGCTTTTCGTAAGTCAATTTTGCGGATATATAGGCTTAAGAAACTTTACCATGGAAGGGTGTTGAACTGGTAAGGTCCGTCTTGGTATTCGCTTTTGTGTTTGAAATGATATTCCATATTGTACCTACATTATATACTGAATAATCTCTACTGTAATCGTTTATCATCATCATCAGCCGAAAGACATCCACTGCCGGACATAGACGACACAAGACGACAGATTTGGCCTAGTGGATAGTGACCTTGCCTATGAAGCCGATGGTCCTGGGTTCAAATCCCAGTAAGGGAATTTATTTGTGTGATGACGTGATGAGCACAGATATTTGTTCCTGAGTTATGAGTGTTTTCTATGTATTTAAGTATTTGTATATTATGTATATTTTTGAGCTTAACGTGGTGCTCAGTAAATCTGTGTAAGAATGTCAGAATGAACGTTTCTCTGCCACTCTAATTACGTCCAAGCGAGAGGAGCGCTTTCATCCTTCCGTTGTGAATATTCCATTCATTCGCACGAAGCGATTCTCTTCTACTTTCCTAACGCGGACTGCTAAGGAATGGAATTCACTCCATTTGTCTATACAGACAATAGGGAATACTCCCGGAAAAGTACAATGGATTCCAAATTTCATCCTTCTATGCCACTTGGAAGTAGGTTAGATTTAGGTAGACAGTATGTGTCAGTCAGTCAGTGCTAAAATTTACGACTTTTTGACCTTCATATCTTTATAACCGTTTGAGCTAGCTTCATGAAATTTGGGCTTCTAGATGTCCTTATGAATATAATTAAACACGTAGTTTTATGTGTTTACGTTAAAGAGGTTTTGAGTTATAGAAGGGTCAAAAGTGGCACCAAGTGGTTCATGTAAATATTACACTCGGTGCTGGCTAGCCAGTTACTTTGCTTGAACTTGGCTTGACATGATGCTTGTCTCGATTTGGATCTTTTCAGGGCAAGAGTGAATAGGCTGTTACTGAACCAGCGTGCTATACCCTCGACCTCGTCGACACTTACCATCAGGTGTGACTGAGGTCAAACGCTGAATATATATATAAAAAAATGAAATAAAAGCGACAGATGCCTTATTCTCATGCTTAGCTTGCCTAAAAAAAATAAAGATGCGCCACTGCGAAGTATAGTACCTATAGTTAGTTGTAGTCAGTATGGCCAAATACATCAATACACATCCTTACTGCTATATGTAGGTTACCAGAGCTCCAACCCACTTATAGGTCGGCAACGCGCTTGTGACTCCCTTGGTGTTGCGAATGCCCATGGGCGACGGTAATTGCTTACCATCAGGCAATCCGTCTGCTCGTTTGCATATATATATATTTGGCCATACTGACTGTACAGCATTTTTTATATAATCAGAACTCATATTCAATATATAATCGAGTAATCGCATTGTCCAATTATGGCGTGTCACAAATTACGACCAAAGCTCAGATAATTACAAACGCATAACCACTTACGAGCACGTTGGGTAAAGTAGGAGTTAGCGGAAGCTTGCGCATACTAACACGCTCCGGTGCGTACGCGCTGATTTGGATTCACTGGAAAAAGACGTAAGCGGCAACTGAAATTATGGCTCTTAAGCCTTTTTGTGGAAGTTGGTTCAGTTACTGAGAATGGTAAAGTTATGGAAGCAGTTTCCACAATTGGGGTTATTAAGAATTAATTAATGATTGTTTTAGTATATCGTACGTAATATCTTCTATTCACTTATGTTTAGACCTAATTCGAGAAGTTTTTCAATTAAGGTACATAATATTATATTGAATCCAAATTGCCGCTATGCGATGCCGGCTAACTAGAAAAGCACAACCCCATCTCCTCCTGAGTATGTCGTAAGAAGCGACAATGTCGTAAGAGAAGTCCGACCAGCGTTTGACCTCAGTCACACCTGATGGTAAGTGTCGACGAGGTCGAGAGTGTAGCACGCTGTCAGTAACAGCCTATGTCTCCATACAGACCGATCTAACAGGGCAACCCTGTATACATTTACGGTGGGTATTGCTAATCGCCTCTCTAAGACATAGATGGTAGAAAAAAATGGCCGCTGACGGGTGTGTTCCTGGTAGTTCGCAGAGCGGCGGACATGTATCAAGGGAAAAAACGTAGCCTATGTGTATTAACACATAAGGGTGTCAGCTAACTCCATACCAACATTTTATTAAAAACGCTCTAGCCCTTTAGAGATTAAGAAGTAACAAACATACACATTCACAAACTTATGCCTTTATAATATTAGTGTAGATAATCTGTTTATACCCAGGTTATACCACACTTATACCATGTATGTCTTTCTGTCCGAAGCTAATCATCACATTATGCATGATGGATGGGTTACTTCACGGTTACGCCACGATGCGCTCGGCAGCGCGTGGCGCGCTCGTTAGGGTGACCACACATCTTCACACTAGCTCAGGACTTGTCCTAATTAAACTGTATTATCATCATCATCAAATCAGCCAAAGAACGTCAACTGCTGGACATTATGCTTACCCCACAGCGACCAAATGTGACCGGTTTTGCGCCACCCACATCCAGTGGATTCCAGCGATTTTTAATATGTCGGACCTTCCACTATTAAATGAGTTAAAAAGGCAATTAATTTTTTTTTTTTTATGACATAGGCGGCAATCGAGCAGACGGATTGCCTGGTGTTAGGCAATTACCATCGCCCATGGGCACCCGCAACACCAGGGGAGTCACAAGCGCGTTGCCGGCCTTTAAGGGGGGGTTGGAGCTCTGGGAACCTTACTCACCATCAGGAACACAGCACTACATACCTGAAAGGTGGCAGTGCTATTATGGCTGTGGTCTTCTGTAAGGAGGAGGTACTTCCCCAGTTGGGCTGCCCCAGATTCAAGCGTGATGGTCAACGCTGTGCCCTACCTCTCATTGTTGGACGTAGTTTAAGGACATACCCGGGTCCAAAGATTAAAAAAATACAATGAAAATATTTTTTTCACGTTTCGTTTAGGTGCCATTGAACCTTTGATTAAACAAAGTTACTCTAATCATTAACACGACAAAAAGTGATAAGTATATTCCAAAATATTTATATACGAAAAATAGTTACCTACATCTTATAGTGTTAGCATTTTAGATACCATTCTCAAGAATATTTGTCGCTCTGTGTTACCTAATGACAACCTACTAATACAAAAAGTATCTTAATATTTTACAATTATCAACCGCCATTATTTCACCCCAATCACTTGTATGGAAGCGTAAGACATTTGTCTCGTGGTATCAGAATTACTAAGAACTAGGCTGTAAAGCAAATGGTCCCGTTTAATCCTAACTTCATGGTTATACTAATAGGAACTTACTTATAAGAATGATATCCAGCCTCAATCTAGAGCGTGCGAGTTTTTGCAACGCCTTCCATACTGCCATTTAAAAAGGCTAAATGTGGTGAGAATTTCATAGGCGCTTACTACTTTTTAAAATGGGAATTGTATGGGGAAATGGTGTATCCTAATGCCAAATGGTGATAACTCTCTTTTAGGATAAATGTATACTTAAGATGAGTAATTAATATAGTCTGTTGATATCCAGGCAAAATTCATCATCATCGTCATTTCAGCCGTAACTCGCCCACTACATAGTTCTCCCCGAAATATGCTTGTATCATCTTGGTGGTAGTTGCCATAGTCACCACGCTTGGCAGGCGGGTTGGTACCGCAGTAGCTGTTGATTGCGTTTAGATAGACGCTGATGCCCATCCTAATCTAATCAGCCGGCACCACACGCAAAGTTGTAATTAACGTTTTTTTAAAAGGATACTTTAGGATTTCTATATACTGGACACCGCTCAAAAATACCGTGTATAACAAAAAATCACGTTAAAAAAATTGTCTTGAAAAAATCACGTTAAATTCAATATTATCATCTTAACACAATACCTATAATGAATTAAACGGACTTACACGTGTCCTTTTGACGCATTCTATATGTCGTTAAAACGGCTTGTATGTTGACGAAATTCACTAAAAAAGGCATAACCCAACAACAATTGATACGTTTTAACCATTTTCTGATGTGGTATATAATCCCGGAATCCCGGAATTTAAATGATAAAAAATATTATTTTTAAGAAGCCGACTCCATACTTGCTTAGCTTTTTACGGAATTTTGCTAGTTGTAGGTATAATAGCTCCCGAGTTTCCGATCCCTGTTAATATGGTAGTCTCGATAGTTTTGTGTTTATTTTTATTAATTTTATTATAAAGAGAACCAACAGCTTATAAAACTATATAATAAAGGTGAACATTTTAACTGAAGGACCATGTCTATGTAGTTGTGCAGAGAATTAATATAGAGCTTACGTCAAAATTTGAATATAGAACGTCGACATGTGTGTACACACGTTACTACTACATAGGCCAGGTGCTTTAGTTAGTTTTTCACCTGTAGAATGCTAGCATATATGTATACAGAATGCTAGCATATATGTATACAGAAAGGTAATAAAAACTCACTGGTAATAAAAACTGGGTAGGTAAGGTAAGTCTTAATCCGAGACCACGAGGACAATGTCGTCTTCGAAACGTCGGAGGTAAATTTTAAAGTTAATATACGCGGTTAAGTCCCGTTCATGTTTAATAATGGGTAGGTAAGGGTTTACAACTGTAAATTATTTTTCTAAGAACCACAACTTAGAGTACCTGACTAACTTAATTTACATAAAAGTATAAGACATGGAGGCTTCTTGTCTAGAAACCAATATAACACGTGCCTGTCATTATTTAATGTTTGTACACGATGGCCATAACTGTTTGGTCAAATGGTTGACTAACTGTTGAGTCTACAATTATGTCTTGCACAGCGAAGGTCGTGGAATATATGGCAAGCTGTAATTTGTACATATAAGATGGTTCCTTTATTGCTACAAATACTAATGAGCAAATAGAAATATCTATTATATCAGGACATTGTTACACAAATTGACTGAGCCTCAGGGTAAGCTCAAGGAGGCTGAAATTGTGCTTAGTCAACGATATACCGGGTGTGGCCTGTAGCATATCATTTCTACACCACAAAGGTAGCAACATTTGTTCTACGACTTTTGAAAATGACTAATAGTTTAATAAATATTAATAAAAAAAGATTTTCCAAGCAAGCAATGTATTGCGAAAACTATGAAGTTTGTAGGCTGACAGTAAACGTCAACTAGACTATTGGATGCTGTTCATTGAAAATACTATTTAGTTTGCTTGAAAAAATCACAAGCAATAAATTACCCAATTATTTAAAGTTGTAGAACAAATGTTGTTACGTTCGTGGTGTAGAAGCGATCCCTAATTTTTTTGTTCCTATTACAGGCCGCACCCGGTATATAATATACAAATAATTAAATACATACAAAACATGCATGACTCAAGAACAACTGTGCCAATGAGGATGCCTATGAGGATTTGAACCCAGGATCGTCGGCTTCATGAGCAGGATACCTACTAGACAAGGTCTGTCGTCAACAAATCAAATTACTATTTTTGCCAAAAACGGTTAAGTTATATAGGATTGACGACCGGTCTGTGCGGCCTGGTAGTGACCCTGCCTATGAAGCCGATGGTCCTGGGTTCGAATCCCAGTCGGGGCATTTATTTGTGTGATGAGCAGTTCCTGAGTCATGGGTGTTTTCTATGTATTTAAGTATTTATTATGTATCTTTTTTATATATATCGTCGTCTAGTAGGTACTTACAACACAAGCCTTACTGAGCTTACTGTAGGACTAGGTCGATTTGTGTAAGATTGTCCCAAATTATTTATATTATATTTATATTTATAGATAAAGTCGCCATCAGGACCTGCGGATGTGTTCAAAAATATCTGAACATGCATTTATCGCCTAAACAATTGAAGCATCGTTCAGATGTTTGTGACCACCAGCACAGCTCCTATTTATTTGTTTTATTATGCAACCGAAGACAATATTACCTATATACTCCTGATTAAATTTAAAAAAATGCCTCGAGGCTATGTACCTAGGATGCTGGTGGCATATCCTCGTTGTATCGTAATGCTGATACGCTGTGCGAGGAATGCGACAGCTCTTCGGTCACCAGTTACGTCAACCGTCTGCGCAATTTCTGTAAAAAAACGCCACGAGCGTTACTACGCCAAACGGTACAACATAATACTCCCTATCTCCCTAGTACAGTCAGCAGCAGAAGTAGCTAAGCATTTGAGGTGTTCAAAATGAGGTCAACACATCTCTATTGTCAAGAGAATAAGAGCGCGTGTAGGTCATTTTGAACACTTCAAACGCTTAACAACTTTTGCTGCTGACTGTACATATGTATATTTCGATCCATTTCATAAGATTTACCAAACACTCCACGTTTCGTGTCCCCGGTAGGAAAACAGTTGTTTCTTCCGTCCTATTCCGATCCACTTTTTCGCCATCCATTGTATTATACAGCTAATAACAGATCGAACAATGTCATTCCGGACACTATACAACCTCTCATTTACCCACAATTTGGTTTAAAAGAGAAAAGTAGTATGTAAGTTGAGAGACATGTTAAAATTATAGACTTAGCTACGGCCCCGTCTAATAAAAGATACAATTTATGTGCCAAAAATATATAAGCTAGACTTGGTATAACCTTTTAAAAAAACGTTAATTACAACTTTGCGTGTGGTGCCGGCTGATTAGATTAGGATGGGCATCAGCGTCTATCTAAACGCAATCAACAGCTACTGCGGTACCAACCCGCCTGCCAAGCGTGGTGACTATGGCAACTACCACCAAGATGATACAAGCATATTTCGGGGAGAACTATGTAGTGGGCGAGTTACGGCTGAAATGACGATGATGATGAATTTTGCCTGGATATCAACAGACTATATTAATTACTCATCTTAAGTATACATTAATCCTAAATCTTTTGTAAAGTACTATAGTATCCAGCTTACTGGAAAGCAGTACCTACTTTTAGTCTTAATTATGATAGACTAGATTAACAACATAAAGTCATCAGGGGCAGGGTCCATTTGACAATTAACGACTTGAAACACCGCCCACGTAAAAAGATAGGCAATAAGATGCCCTTGTTGAGATACAGAGAAACCGTCTTAGGAAACATTAGGTATTTTTTTGTGAAAAGAATTATGGTATAGTTTCGGCAAAAGTCTAGTTTTTCTTATCAGAACACGATGCCCGTTATCCTATTAAACGGATCACTAGTACTTATGTCATACTTTGTTTGTGTTTAATGCATAAAATATATAGGAACAACTAAAATAGTATAGTTAAATACTTTAATACTTTTGTATGGCTGTTATTCAAATTTTTGGTATTTCGGGTAATCCCGGGAAATTTATTAGTAAAATTTAATTGAATCCGCCTCCATACTAGTCTGAGCCCGAAGTTTAGGTATAATAGCTCCCGAGTCTCCGATCCCTGCATATTAATTATATAGAAGCGGATAACTCTTTTTTTTTTTATGACAAAAGGAGGCAAACGAGCAGACTGCTTGCCTGATGGTAAGCAATTACCGTCGCCCATGGGCACCCGCAACACCAAGGGAGTCACAAGCGCGTTGCCGACCTTTAAAGGGTGTTGGAGCTCTGAGAACCTTACTCACCATCAGGAACACAACACTACATACCTGAAAGGTAGCAGTGCTATTATGGCTGTGGTCTTCTGTAAGGAGGAGGTACTTCCCCACTTGGGCTTCTCTAGACTCAAGCGTGATGGTACTTTACTGATGTGCCCTACCTCTCATTGTTGGACGTAGTTTAAGGACATACCCGGGTCCAAAACCACCAAAACTCACGTTTTATTAGTCGAATATTGCTCGACAAATTTAACTCCATAACGAGGAACATAATTATGAGCCGTTCGCGTTGTCCGACCGACGCAGACTCTGCTCTCGTGCTGCCTGCGACGCAGGTTCATGATTATGGTCCTCGTTATGGAGTGAAACATGTCGAGCAACATTCGACTTATAAAACGTGAGGTTACCCTTTTCTATACAATTAATATAATTGAAGTTGTTGTTTTGTGTTTAAAGAAGTCGCTTAGTTATGTAAACCAATAACTTATATGACGCAATATAATAACTCTGCAAATTGCACTTTTCACGATTGGACTAATACATAAAAATAATTTGATTACGTCGTGGCTCCGTTTGAGTAAGTACTTAAATCATTACTTTACCTGTACCACGAGACTCCACAGTTATCATATCTCAAGTTTTTTTACACCAATTTGTTAGGCTATGTACAATTTCTCCATACAAACTTAAGACGCAGGCGGTAGCGAGTATGTTATTTCCAACTCGTGGTAGCGGCACTGTTTACCAACTTAAGTATGACTTTCGGTATTTTGTAAACTGTATTTATGTTGTTACTTAGGTGGTATTTTTGGACAGTATTATTAAGTTTGTACAGTCAGTAGAAGAAGTTGATACGGGCGAGGTGTTCAACAACTTTAAGACGACTTTATAGATAAGAGAATAAGAGCGAATCAAGATTATTCTGAACACATGATCCGCTGAGAAACTTCTGCTGCTGGGTGTACACGTGATCAATTTGGATTTGTAGGACGGAAATTGGTACAAACTGAAAGATTATTAAAAGTTACGCCAGGCAATTAGTGAAAATAATAAAAAAACATGTATACGTCCAACAATCAGAGGTAGGGCACAGCGATGACCATCACGCTTGAATCTGGGGCAGCCCAACTGGGGAAGTACCTCCTCCTTACAGAAGACCACAGCCATAATAGCACTGCTACCTTTCAGGTATGTAGTATTGTGTTCCTGATGGTGAGTAAGGTTCCCAGAGCTCCAACCCCCCTTAAAGGCCGGCAACGCGCTTGTGACTCCCCTGGTGTTACGGGTGCCCATGGGCGACGGTAATTGCTTACCACCAGGCAATCCGTCTGCTCATTTGCCGGACTGTAGCGTTTAATTTCCCGAAATTTATTTCTACCAGTATTTTAATATCCATTCGTTTTTTTCCCCATTTTTAATGTTTACCATGCGGAAGTTTTCCTTATATGTTTTTGATTGTAACGTTTAATACCCAAGAATTAAATTTTACCAGTATTTTAATTTATATTGCTTTTATTCTCCATTTTTCATTTTTGCCATACTCGAGCAATCCTATTTTTTTTTATTTCATGCTCACAAATCCTTAGTAGATATTCACATCGAACGTTTATTTACCCAGCAGTTAAATTGTCAATCACGTGTGCATGAATACAATATTATATGATATTATTGGCAAACAGAAATTAGCTATTGATTTACACACTTGAAAACCGATTGTTCATTGGTAGCCAAACCTCTTTAGATTACGATGTCATGGAATAAGTACAATTATTTTTCAATGACAGTGACAGTTAAACAATATACTATTAATTACCCGAAGCTTGTCACCGAGAAAACAATTCACATTCAATAATTTAATTTAATACAATGGAATCCAGCCAAGAACCTCCAGATTCTTTGCCAAGGTCAGTTACATTCAGTTTCATAAAAAGTACTCACGGAGGCCGAGTTTTGATACGAGCCGGATACAGACATCTGTTGAAAAGACTGAACAAAAATGGTACTTCAGTATGGGATTGTCACTTAAAACAGAAGTGCAAGGGGTTTGTTGTATTAGACGCTGGTGAAAAACGTATTATAAGACGTGCAAGTTCTTGTGTGCCAGATTTCGAAAATATTGACATTGAAATTAAAATGATTGATTTAAAAGAAAAAGTTAAAACGGATTATAGACCGATTCCTACACTCTACAAAGAGCAAATGAGATCATTAATGACGGAAGAATATGCCGATAAATTGCAGCCCTTCCATTGTATTAAAGATTCACTATACAAGGCACGTCAGTCATCAGCTGCAACATTGTCTTTTGAAACTTGTGCTGATGTTACACTACCTGAAAATTTATCTGAAAATTTTCTATGCGTTCAGGACCATGACATATTAATTCTTGCCACAAACGAATGCAAACAGTGGATCGCAGACATAAAAACCTTCTTTATGGATGGAACTTTCAAAGTGGTGCCCTCCCCATTTGTACAATTATATTCGCTACATGGCGATATAGGTTCGGATGATGATCATACTAGAGTAATCCCATGTATATACGCATTATTGCCTAACAAGAAACAAGAAACGTATGAGCGGATATTTAATGCCATTAAAGTCAACATACCTAACTTTCAACCAGTATTGATGAAAGTTGATTTCGAAACCGCGGCAATAAATGCACTGAAATCTGTATACCCCATGACAACGGTCAGTGGATGTTACTTCCATTATACCCAGGCTGTGTTCAAAAATGCAGATGATCTTGAAATTACCAGCACACGGGACGGATATAGATATGTTGCTAAATGTGCTGCATTAGCTCACCTGCCTCCATTAATGATTCACGAAGGATGGCGTTATGTAAAGGCAACATCACCTAATACATGTAAAAACATAAGCCACTTTAATATTTATATGTCAAAACAGTGGATTCGATTTGAAATGGTGCATATTTTGTCATGTTATGGACACCGACATCGCACGAATAACGTTGTGGAAAGCTGGCATAAAGCGATTAACAATAGAATTCATAAAAATACAAACATTCTTTTTTTCATATCGCAGTTAAAAGAAGAAGCCGTTGGAAACAACTTTATTCGTTTACGTAATGAACTGCGACCACAAACCAGCCGTAAAAGAAACAGGAAATATACCGCCATGGATTGCAAAATACAACAAATTGTAAACAATCAACTTCAAGGTATTACTACATTGGAAAAATGTATATTTTTACTATCCATTCTAAAATACAATTGAAGATCACTTCATTACTAAATACTGTATTAAGCGTTACGGATCTTTAGGAGTTGTGTTTAAGTTACATTGTTCAGCATGGCAGAAAATATTGTTTTTAAATATAAGGTAATAAATGTCTTTCCTTGGTTCTCTACGTTTCTTTGTTTTTATTTTATTTACAGGGCCCACAGCCAATCGCCAGTAACTGGCCAACTCATAGAAAAAAGAGCTCTACCCCTACTAAAATTAACTATGTTATAACTGAATACAGTTCGTTTTTAATATAAGATGGCCAGTTAGTAGCAATTTACCCTATATATTACAATTATTAACTACCGTTGATTCTGAGGGCAACCCAATCGGTTTTCAAGTGTGCAAATCAATAGCTAATTTCTGTTTGCCAATAATATCATATAATATTGTATTCATGCACACGTGATTGACAATTTAACTGCTGGGTAAATAAACGTTCGATGTGAATATCTACTAAGGATTTGTGAGCATGAAATAAAAAAAAATAGGATTGCTCGAGTATGGCAAAAATGAAAAATGGAGAATAAAAGCAATATAAATTAAAATACTGGTAAAATTTAATTCTTGGGTATTAAACGTTACAATCAAAAACATAAGGAAAACTTCCGCATGGTAAACATTAAAAATGGGGAAAAAAACGAATGGATATTAAAATACTGGTAGAAATAAATTTCGGGAAATTAAACGCTACAGTCATTTGCCGCCTATGTCATAAAAAAAAATGATTTTTTTATGTGGTTCCCGTACAATGGTGTTCCTAATGGATCAAGCCAACGCGCTGAGGCCCTTTCGACAATTTAATGACATGTATGTACACTAAGTGGATGTTACCCCTCTCCGTGTCATGGGACCGCACAGAGACAGCGCCGGCCATGGTGTAAGGACTATTGAGTTTAAAAAAAATCTAAAATATACGAGACTATTGGGTGGAAAGAATAAATACAGCAAAGGTTTTATAACCGGCAAATCAGACAAGATTAATGAGCCAAGAAACACTGCCATTATACACATACAGTAATTATATATTACGGACCGGTGTGGAAATGTGCGAAGGTCAAAAAACGATCGCTTAAGTAATTAACGTTTTGATTTGATCTCTTTATGATTGAATACCGTTTTGCTTTTGTTTATGACTTGATAACTTTAATACTTATTTGTTAACAAGAGGGCAAAGTTAGTGTTTACCTGCTCGCTAATATTGAAACCCGAGCTAGCGAAAGATTGGAAGAGATCAAAGAGTGGGATCTTGATCATTGAGAGGGTTTCAAAGCCCGGAGGGGACACACTTCGCTACCTACCGAGTGAAACACACAATTTTTTATTTCATCTTTCTCATTTACCTCAATTAAGGTGTCATGAGAGTGACAGAGACAATCGTCCGAAAATGAATATCGTTTTCAATCAGAGGCTCTAGTGTATGTTGCTTTTGACGTAAAAAAACATCTTGAACGCGTAAGTGATAATGTCATCTATATGGGTAACTCTAACGCGATGGTGACGTTTTGTTACGTTAAAAACTTACACTCCGGGCTGATGTTCTCTGTGCATTTTTGAGCTTACCGGTCAGTCAATTTGATTAAAAATGTCCTGTAATATTTATTTACTATTTATTTATTTAACTTCAAAATAACCACCAGCTGATATTTTACAATGACTTTGCAGGTGCATCCCCCTTGTCCTTGATATTTGCAACCCCTACACCTCCCCCCCTCCACATGCGCTTGCGCACCTGCCTTAACGGCTAAATTACAGGTTAACAAAGTTCAAGCAGTTTGCTATAGTTTGAATTATATTATCAATTCATCTGCTTAGTAATTGGAGTAAGTGACCTAATTTTTTCGTACATCTTTTAATGATGGCCGATGTTATGATATTTTTTGGGTTTATTTATATAATTATGAAATCATGTGCTACTTAAGTTATTAATAACGCCAGCTGGCGTTCTAGAGGGTAGATGTGGCAACATAACTGGCGAGTGGCGAGTTGGGTGTATGTCAAAAGTCCAGTGACACCTCGCTACCCTTAGATTTACAACGGTGTTGTCCTTGAGCCATCTTTGATGTGGCTTATTGTGGGAGCCCATCTCGCCGAAGACGAGTTACTGTCTGGCGGAAATAAAATTGTATACCATTTTATTAGGCAGGCGCCCGGTTTTTTAACCAATATCCCAGTTGCTGGTCCATCCTTTCCACCATTGGATGGAAAGCCTGGTACATTTTAGATTCCATAACACTGAATAGTCCATGGCGTGTCTGCCGCGTGGTAAGTGTGGTAAGGCAACTAACCCCAAAATGCTACAAGTCATATTTGGGGGAGGCCTAAGTCCAGCAGTGGACGATACGGCTGAAATGAATGATGAATGAATGTTTTTATGCTGGTAAGTTGCACAGTCAGCAGCAGAAGTGGCTAAGCGCTTGCAGTGTTCAAAATGAGGTCAACACATCTCTATTGTCAAGAGCATATTATAAGATCGCGTGTAGGTAGGTCATTTAGAACATTTCAAACGCTTAGCCACTTTTGCTGCTGACGGCACATACGGTTTTACTTACAATAGACAAAGAATTAGCTGTATGGGTAGCTTGAAAACTATAAACCTCCTGCTTTACTTCTCTTGTCTCAACTGTGCATTTGTCACGTATTTTATTAGTTAATTAAGGAAACTATAGGTCTGCTTACATGTCAAATAGGTAGATATTTATGTAAAGTTTAAGTACGAGTTATTTTATATATTAATCGAAAGAAAAATAGAAAAATTTCCACTAGATGTTGCGGTTCGAGTCCCGCTACGAGTTAATTTTTTTCTGTTTTTTTTTTCGTTTTAAATATTTAAGTATGATTATTTGTTTGTAAAGTAAGATAAGGCGCTATAACGCTTAATCTTACTTTCTGGCAAAATGACTTGTTTAAGAAAATTGATCCAAAAATGTAAGCAAAAATATGTTTTACCGTAATGAATAATTAGTTTTATAATGATAATTTAATTTCATCCTAAGCATATCGACCACATGCCGTACCTAGTGACCTACTGTACAATTACCCACACTTTTCTATCTGTTTATCTCAAGGTGGCCTATTATGTTATTAGCAAGGTGCTATTACGATAATCACGCACTCGATATTATTTCGCATACTTTCGTTCAATAGCTAGGGCTGCCAGTAATCTGTTATTATTTATAATTTAAGAAAAATGGATAGTCGCGCTTTCCAAGGGGCACAAACTTAAACCTAATAATATAAGGGAAAAACTGACGGCAGCTGAGTACGTCGAAATCCAGTCTACAGCTACCGCGATCGCCAATCCACCTGCCAAGCGTGGCGAATATGCCAACTACCCCCTAAGATGATACTACATATTTGGGGGAGGCCTATGTCCAGCAGTGGCCGACTTACGGCTAAAATGATGATGATGAATATAAGGCTCAATTTCAATTAATATCCATAACCTATTAACAACGTAACAAATCCACTTACAACTCTTACCTATTGCGTCATTGATCTTTATCTATAATTACTAATTATATCTAATATTGTTATCTGTTAGCCTAATATGGTCGGGTTTTTATCATTTGTCACGCTCCAACAATGTGAGTGCGAAAGTGACGGATAGACAATAAAATAGCAACCTGTACCCTTACCATGAGTTGTGATAATAACGAGTATCGATTTTACTATCCGTGCATCTCGCTCGTACTATTTTAGTGCGAACGCGATGCACAGATAGTACACTCTATACTCGTTATCGAAAACGTCAATGTCACAACTCATGGTAAGGGTACTGGTACTGACAGCCCTATCGGCAATACGAGACATAGTAATTAGCTACAGTTTTATGATGGATAGTTGATAGTTGCGTGCCGTCTCTGACATTACCAACTAGTGCTATGAAATTGTGCCTTAAGGCTTAGGGATGCCACTTAAATTCTCACGGCATACACGTATCTTTTGCCGTGTGATGCCGGCTGACTAGAATAGCACCGCCCCATCTCCTCCCGCGGGTGTCGTAAGAGACGACAAAGGGAAAAATCCTACGGACGGGCAGCAGCGTCCGTCGAAACACAATCTACAGCTACTGCGATCGCCAACCCGCCTGCTAAGCGTGGCGACTATGGCAAGTACCCATAAGATACAAGTCATATTTGACTGGATACGGCTGAAATGTATGTATTTGATGTAGACATATCTTGGAGAGTCGTTGTCGGCGGAAGTCATAGCATTGTTTGTCAAAGTGTCCCAACCCAGTCAGGGAGGAGACTAAAGGAGGAGGCTTATAGGCAATGAAGAGAAGAAGTTGACTGTAGTCAAGGATGATGACAGGAGAAATGGACTTCAGGGTAAACGAGGTATTTTATGAAGCTACGTCAGATCAGCCTAAGATTATTGGTAGCTGCTATCATCTTCCTCGCCTTGTCCCGGCATTTGGTCATGGCTCGTGGGAGCCTGGTCCGCTAGGCAACTTTTCACAGGATTTGGCATTTGCACTAGTTACGTAAAACGACTGCCATCTGACCTTACAACCCAGAGGGTAAACTAGGCCTTATTGGGATTAGTCCGCTTTCCTCACGATATTTTCCTTCACTGAAGAGCGTGTGGTAAATATCAAATGATATTTCATAACTTAAGTGTCGAAACATTCATTGGTACAAGCCGGTGTTTGAATCTGCGACCTCCGGATTGCAAGTCGCACGCTATTACCACTAGGCCAGCAGCATTTAATACAATACACATTAACAAATAAATATTTCGGGACAATCTTACACAAATCGACCTAGTTTTACGGTAAGCTCAGTAAGGTGTGTGTACTAGACGACGATATATATAATAGGTAGATACTTATAAATACTTAATAGAAAACACCCATGACTCAGGAACAAATATCTGTGGTCATCACTCAAATAAATGCCCTGACTGGAATTTGAACCCAGGACCATCGGCTTCATAAGCAGGGTCACTACCCACTAGGCCAGACCGGTCGTCATATGTCCCCGTAATAGGGAAATGAGTCGTAACTATTAATTTTGTAGTATATAGAAACTATAAGCTGTCCACCCACTGGTGGGATTATCGAAGCTTAATTGTTACCTCTGGTACTTGTATACAGTCGGGTTAAAAAGTGATTCAATCTTATGGTACCCCTCCATTTTGACGACAGGTCTGGCTTAGTGGGTAGTGACCCTGCCAATGAAGCCGACGGTCTAGGGTTCAAATTCAGGTAAGGGCATTTATTGGTGTAATGAGCACAGTTATTTGTTCCTATGTCATGGGTGTTTTACCTATAAGTATTTGTATATTATATATATATTTGGGTGAGTACCCACAACACAAGCCTTCTTGAGCTTGTGGGGCTCAGTAAATTTGTGTAAGGATGTCCTGTAAGACTCATTTATTATTATTTTTTATTTCTTCTTAATTACTATCGCCACGGCTATTGGCCTTTCGCTATGGGGGTGGGGGCCTTGTAGAGTACTTTATGCCATATTTTACATAATGCCATTTTGGTCAATTACGAGACGATATTTTCTTATTTTATTTTGACAGTCATGAAACTGACACATTCCTTTTGTATGGAAATCTTAATAGGACACCTTCTTTATTATTAATTAAAAAGTAGTTTTAATTTTTAAAAAAATCGTGAACGTACTTTACAGCCAAGCATAGCTGTTCATTTTATTTTTGTATCTGACGGTACCGCAGATTAATTCCGTATGCAAGTACTTTATAAACCTAAGCAGATTATCGTGTACAAAAATGACCTTGACTGAACTTACCTACTTAATATTTTTATACTGTATTTTTTACATATAATATATACGTCTTGAACCAACCGACTTATAGGGATTAGTCCGTTTCTTTCAGAATATTTTCCATCACCGAAAAGCGACTGGTAAATGTAGACTGACGATGATGATGATGACTTACGGCTCCGAAACGTGGTCTTTCACTATCGGCCTCATCTCAAAGCTGAAAGTCGCTCAACGAGCTATGGAGAGGGCTATGCTCGGAGTCTCTACGCGGTCGAATCAGAAATGAGGAGATCCGAAGGCGAACTAAAGTTACCGGCATAGCCCACCAGGTTAGCAAGCTGAAGTGGCAATGGGCAGGCCACATGGCACACAGAAGAGATGGCCGATGGGGTAGAAAAGTGCTCGAGTGGAGACCACGGACTAGCAAGCGCAGCGTAGGACGTCCACCCACAAGATGGACAGACGACCTCATTAAGGTCGCCGGGAGACGCTGGATGCAGGTCGCTTTCAGCCGGTACATGTGGAGGTCCAAGGGGGAGACCTATGTTCAGCAGTGGACGTCTTGTGGCTGAGATGATGATGATGAAATGTCGACTATGCACAAGTACTTTAATAATAAACTGATTTACATAAAGACTCAAAGACCGTTCTTGGAAACAAATTGCATTGACCAAAACAGGAATTGAACCAAGTACACATTGCTTTAGGGAAGTTCTAATTATCACTAATCGATTAAGAAACATGCTGTCCAAGTGTCCACCCACACTTAAGATCAAACATAACCTACTTAATACTTATCCTTAAATTACTATCAAACATTCTTCCTACCATACACGTTTTTTGCAAAAGCAACCATAAGAAATTGATCTAGAGTCTAAATTTCAAGGGACTTCAGCGGCGAGATACGACTATGCGGAAGTTAGATTCTTGCATTAAGTAATGTTTTTTTTTTAACCGACTTCAAAAAAAGAGGTTATTTAATCTCTTAAACTGAGCGTATTTACATAAGGAAGTCACTCGTAATTATATCGTCAGTTGTGCAGATTTTTTACATTATCATAATGATTTCAGCTGTAATGGCTTGGCGACATGATGGCCCATAATGCTGGTTCACATAAGTAAGTGTGTAGAGAGGGTAGTGTATGAGTGGTGTCGAAAGAATGGTGAATACAAAGACGGTGGCCAACAAGGACTTTTCCCTTCGCCTCTTTGAACACATACGTAATTCCTGGATGGGAGTGTCGGCCATACTCGTATATTGAAGCTGTGTACTGATCTTTAACCCTGGTACAATCACCGGTTTACTAATGTTTCGGCGAAAACTATTTCGCAAATTATTAGACCCCAAACAATTATTCCCATATTTTTATTTGGGCGAATTGTTAATTCCCAATACAACACCTCACAATCTTATCATTTGGCAACTAATGATTTGATCAATTATTAAAAAGCAACTTATTACTTGGGAATTTTATCATGACGTCAAAAATGTTTTCGCCAAATGCATTAATTGGCATACTCTTACTTAGCAGACTATCAGCTTCCAAACTATTTATCCCATTATTTTTATTTGGGCGAAATATTACTTCCCAACTCTTATGTAGCAGAGGCATTTTGTGGGTAGTGTATAGTATTTAAACAAAGTCGGTTCTGGCGCTTCGCCGGCCGCTGCCGCGGCACGCTCGCTTCGCTCGCTCGGCTCGCGCGCTGTTGGGTCACAGTTCAACCTAACACTCCTCCTCGCTTCGCTCGTCGTCGTACCTAACTGGTCTCTTTAGATATGTGATGCCTGTTATTAAACTAATTGCTTATTTCTTTCAGGCAAGAGATAACAAATACGTTACCCTAACACTATCGCAATACATTATGAAAATATCTAAACTAAAAATAATTACAAAAAAATACAGAACATGTTAGTGTCGGTATCTATGTATCTTATTTGTAACTTGCCTAATGTATGAAAAGGGAACTGTTGCATTAACTATACGTTATTGATATAATGATTTGTCAAATAAAAATTTATTGAAATACAACTTTGCAGTATAAAATTTTGCCAAATAATAATTTGACAATGTCTTGAATGCCTAAGAAATTCATTTGCCATATAAATGTTTGCCACATAAAAGTTTGACGAAGTAACATTTTGCAATATGAAAATATTGCGACATCAGAAAAATGCGAAGTAAGGTTATGCCAAGTATTAATTTGTCAAATGAAACTTTGGCGAAAGGTTGGTTGCGAAATGAAATTCGGCGAAACATATTTCGCCAAAATACACCACAATCACCACATACATACATACATCTCAGCCGTATGTAGTCCACTGCTGGACAAAGGCCTCCCACAGATATGATTTGTATAATCTTGGGGGTGTTGCCATAGTCGCCACGGAAGGCGGATTGACGACCGCAGTAACAGTAGATTGGGATTCGACGGACCCTGCTGCCCGTCCGTAGGATTTTTCCCTTTGTCGCCTCTTACGACACCCGCGGAAGAAGATGGGGTGGTGCTATTCTAGTCAGCCGGCGTCACACGACCATCAAGATTCAAGCATGTCCAACAGTAGACTTTATGGCTCTGCCAGATGGCCCAGCTCTCAGAGCTGGTTACGCGATGGTTGAAACGCTACACTATGGTTACATTTAGTCACACACTAAGCGGTTTAAGAGGAATTTCCTCCCGCGACTGTGGAATGAACTCCCTGCCGAAGTTTTCCTTTGGAACTACAGTAGAGTCAGCAGCAAAAGTTGCTAAGCGCTTGAAGTATTCAAAATGACCTACACGCGCTCTTATTCTCTTGACAATAGAGACTTGTTGACCTCATTTTGAACACCTCAAATGCTTAGCTACTTCTGCTGCTGACTGTACAAGGTTCTTCAAAAAAGGAGTGTATAGGCTCTTAAAGGGTAGGGAACGCGCATGTCCTCTTTAGTTGCAGGCGTCCATAGGCTAAGGTAACCATCAGGCGGGACGTATGCTTGTTTGCAACCGTCGTTGTATTAAAAAAAGGTTTATTATTGCTATATTTAAAGTAAATATTTAAATAATAAAATCCTGTACAGCAGTGAATAAAACTGCTCTATAAAACGATTATTCCATATCGGCCGCAGTCAATGGCTTAGATGGCAACGACATTGCACGGTGGGCATTACACCGCCCACGGACCTTTTAGCCAACTCAATATTTGGTTATAATTAGCAGTGTGAATGCATTCAGTTTTATTTGTACAGTCAGCAGCAAAAGTGGCTGAGCGGGTGAAGTGTTCAAAATGACCTACACGCGTCCTTATTCTCTTGACAATAATCTTGACCTTATTTTGAACACCTCAACCACTTAGCCACTTCTGCTGCTGACTGTATGTAGATTAAATACAATAAAATGCGTGCAATGTGGCCTGCCCATTGCCACTTCAGCTTGTTAAGCCGGTGGGCTATGTCGGTGACTGTGCCTGCGGATTTCCTCATTTCTGATTCGATCGCGTAGAGAAACTCCGAGCATAGCCCTCTCCATAGCTCGTTAAGCGACTTTCAGTTTTGAGATGAGACCGATAGTGAAAGACCACGTTTTGGAGCCGTAAGTCATTACTGGTAACACACATTGATTGAATACTTTCGTCTTGAGGCACTGAGGTATGTCGGACCAATAGGCATTACGTAGTTTCCCGAACGCTGCATGCCCATTCGAGTAGGATTCGGCGGGTCTTTCTTGAAGTTGGACCTGCCTAATTGGACTACTTGTCCTAGGTAAGTGTACAAGTCAACAACTTCGAGTACCGAGTTCCCAACAAAGACTGGGGTGGGCACAACATTGGCATTTGACATTAGTTTCGTCTCGTCCATGTTCATTTTCAAGCCCACCCGTCGTGAAACGCGGTTGAGGTCATCGACAACAAATTCACATAAGTTGAAATAATTAGCTCGCATGTTAATTCATAAATAATACACAAAGGATCGCGTGCGCAGGATATCTGCTCGCTACCCACGTAATTGCGATTGTTTCTTAGGAATTTTGTACCTGCATCGAATCCTGCGCAAGTCTGCGCCGATTTTCCTGCGAGCGTGAGCGAGCTCGCTTGAGAACTTGAGTATGAAGGTTTTCATACTGCCCGCGTATTAGGGTCTTGGCTCGGTTAAATCTTTTTTTTTATGACATAGGCGGCAAACGAGTAGACGAATTGGTGGTAAGCAATTACCGTCGCCCATGGGCACCCGTAACACCAGGGGAGTCACAAGCGCGCTGCCGGCCTTTAAGGGGGGTTGGAGCTCTGGGAACCTTACTCACCATCAGGAACACAACACGACATACCTGAAAGGTAGCAGTGCTATTATGGCTCTGGTCTTCTGTAAGGAGGAGGTACTTCCCCAGTTGGGCTGCCCCTGATTCAAGCGTGATGGTCATCGCTGTGCCCTACCTCTCATTGTTGGACGTAGTTTAAGGACATACCCGGGTCCAAAAAATATTTATGTCCACGCAATAGTAGCGAAACGTCGAGCGGCATCGTCGACTGAACTGAATCGTGTCTGTTTCGCTCTTACTGCGATGAGATAAAAGGTTTTTGTCTCATTCGTTAATTTCAACCTTAAGTCATCCACTGCTGGATTTAGACCTCCCCTAATTATGACTTGTGTCATCTTGGGAGGTAGTTGCCTTAGTCACCACGCTTGGCAGGCGGGTTGACGACTGCAGCAGTAGATTGGGTTTCGATGGATGCTGCTGCCCATTCGTCAGTTTTTCGAAAAGCTACTGGGAAATATCAAATGATATTTCGTACTTTCCAAAAAAACTCTTTGTTACAAGCCGGGGTTTGGACCTGCGACCTCCGGCCATATCCAGCAGTTTGTGACTAAAGTAGTAGTAGCTTACAGCTCCCTATGGCGGCCTATAGAAGAGGCAATTGTCCCTAAGTCCCAAAATATGTATTAGTAATTAATTAAAGTTAAACCAATCACAATAAATATTACTCACCACTGTAACATGACAAATAATCTAAGTCCGTTGACGAACCGAAAATGCCTCTGCGCCGAGGATCCAGCTTCGACACTATATCACACACTTTACTCAGTTATTTATTGACTAAATCCTTTTATTATACACACTTCACTGGCATACGTTTATACTAAAATTATACACACTTCACTGGCATACGTTTATACTAAAATTATACACATTTCACTGGCATACGTCTGTACTAAATCCTTACACTATTCACACTTCACTAGAATAAGGAGCTAGTACATATTAAGTCTGACCCGTTTATTTATAAGTTTCTCAAACGTACTTTAAGCTCATTATGTTTTGAGGTATATGCTGGCAAACCTAGAGATCGCTTCCGGTGGCGATTTCTGGAGTGAGTATGAATTTATATCGTTAATTTTTGACACCAATTGATAAACCTAAGGCTTACAAGTAGTCTTAGGTGTAGGTACTTAAAATAATACGTATAAATAATCTCTACGACAAAACATAATTTAAGTAGATTTGAGAAAAACTCATAATTTAGCGTATTAATCCTATACGCCATGACTCACAAACACATATTTGTGCTTACTGGGATTCCTTCGGACTTTCGGCTTCATCCACAGACTAGGCCAAATCTGTCGTCAATATATAAACACTATTACGAGGTTATTTATTTAAAAAAAAATACACAGACCGGTTTCACAAACGTCAGAATTCAATGGATATAACGTGCTTATTTTAGAATCATGCACAGTGAAACTGTGTAATGATTTAGTTGTGTTATTTACGCACACTGGTATAAAATCGTGCACGGTGCACTTAAACCTGACGCGGTGCACAGACACGCCAGGGTCCGTTGTTGAGTCAGACTTCGTGCAAACTGAACACATGTTAGCTAATGGAAAGCGCGCAAGGTCCCGGCTTCGTTCCCGTTGCTTACACTAACTGTTGTGGATCAAAGTTACATGAAGATTTTAAGATTGTATTTTTATAGCAGGGCAATTTCACTTTCAGGGACACCCAATTAACTTAATTGTCAAATAAAAGTTAAATCAGTGGTCAGTTTAGTGACGACAATTAAGCTTTAAATTTCAATACAATCTACTGTTTTATGTTCAATCCATAAATAATACGTGTTATTGTAATAGAAAAATGCGAATAAAGATGATTTACATAAAGATTTCACGCTTTATTGTCGTCACTAAACTGACCACTGATTTAACTTTTATTTGACAATTAAGGTAATTGGGTGTCCATGAAAGTGAAATTGCCCAGCAATCTAGCTACGTTGATTTTATAACTAGCTATGTAAAAGTTATAGAATATTCTAGAATGTGCGAGATTTTTTTTATTTATAAGAACTTTCGCGATAATTAAATGTAACATCCCACACAAGAAGTTTCCTATGATAACTTATACTGTAAATAATTTTCGTATTTTTTATAATATGTAACATATAGTGAAATTATATGATATTCCGACAATATTTTAATAAAATCATTATACCTATTACAAGATTTTTAAAATAAATTGAAAATATATTTATTAAAGCTTCAGAGAAATATTGTGTATTTGATTAGGTACATATTTTTGATTTATTTAAATTATTTTTGACCAAGCACGTACATAGTTTTAAGTGTCCTTTTTAGTTAAGTTATTTGTAATTCTTGGGTATATATATATTTTTTGTGTATGTTTTTCTTATACATATGTACTATTTAAATAAATTATAGTCGACTCTGAACAAACGAGTACAGTAAATTCAGAGTTCAAAAATATTAAAATTGGTGAAACACTTAAATATAGTGAAAACTAATTTTATCGAAAACCTATATACCAACAAAATCTTGAACCATTTTTGGTGTGAACTCGAAAGTAACGCTATTCAAGCGATGACAATATCAAAAAAGGTATCTGCCATCTCTCGCTCACACATGCGTTTTTGTCCTTGTTTTTTTTTTGGGTACTCAAATTACGGGGTTGGGGTATTTTTTGTTAATGGTTGCACCGGAACTGAGTGTTTGAATGGGCTCTGTGAGGTGGATGAGCTAACACCAGAGCCCTGAGTGTAAGTTTTAAACGTAACTTTACGTCACGAACGCGCTTGCGTTTCCCATATTTTTTTTTTTTTATGACATAGGCGGCAAACGAGCAGACGGATTGCCTGGTGGTAAGCAATTACCGTCGCCCATGGGCACCCCTAACACCAGAGGAGTCACAAGCGCGTTGCCGGCCTTTAAGGGGGGTTGTAGCTCTGGGAACCTTACTCACCATCAGGAACACAACACTGCATACCTGAAAGGTAGCAGTACTATTATGGCTGTGGTCTTCTGTAAGGAGGAGGTACTTCCCCAGTTGGGCTGCCCCAGATTCAAGCGTGATGGTCATCGCTGTGCCCTACCTCTCATTGTTGGACGTAGTTTAAGGACATACCCGGGTCCGAAAACACATTATCACTTACGCGTTCATATAAATAACATTATCACTTACGCGATCGTAAACGTTTTTTTACGTCAAAAGAAACTTACACTAGAGCCTCAGTTCTATAATACTGTCAGCCGAACAATTCAAATCAAGTCTGGTGCAGAAGGGTCCTGCGTCGCTCGAAAAACGGGAATTTTGAATGACTCTGTCACTCTCAAGACTCCTTAATTGGAGTAAAAGAGAAAGACGCTCGCAATAAACGAACTTCGATGTTCGCGGTACCGGCCCTGCCCCATTTTCCCCAGGCTAACTTCCCCCCCACATAGTCCGATCGTTCTACTTTGCCTAATGGTCATAGAGCCTAAGTCAGCATTTAAAAAAATCTGGTAAACATATTGGGAACAAGTCATCATCATTGGAGTGCGAAACTGTGGTGATGGTGACGTCATTATGACTTTTATGACCTAAAGTAAATAAAATAAAATAAATAAATATTGCCAAACAATCTTACATAAATCGACCTAGTACTACGGTAAGCTGAGTAAGGCTTGTATTGTAGGTATTAGACGACGATATATATAATAGATAGATACAGATAAATACATAAATACATAGAAAATAGCCATGACTCAGGAACAAACATCTGTGCTCATCACACAAATAAATGCCTTGATTGGAATTTTGACCAAGGACCATCGGCTTTATAGGCAGGGTCACTACCCACAAGGCCTGACCGGTCGTCTGTAAAGGAAGATGAGTTTCCATTTTTTTTTTATAAATGTTCAGATAATTAATATGTATAAAAAAGAACCAGTGTGCTACACCCTCGACCTCGTCGACAGTTACCATCAGGTGCGACTGAGGTCAAACGCTGGTCAGTATTGTTTAAAAAAAATGTACTAACCAAAATATGTAATAGCGGGCACCGTGACAGCATTAGGCAGTGAAGCTAGCTCGTGAAGGACCATCTTCTGGAACAGAAGGTAAGAATAGAGTTTAAGTTTATATAGTAACTTCGACCGACACAAACAGTTGGAGGTTTCTAGGAAAATCGATTCAATTGCACATCTAAACATTTCTTTAATAAACTAATGAAATACACGTAAGTATTTTTATTATTTTCACTCTATCTTAATACGTTTGCTAGAAATAAACATATATTTATATATCACGCCATCTGTGCGTCACAATCCGAACTAATGAAAGTTAGGTGAAACTCAAACTCACTGATGCCTACACGGTAATGCAAAGCTCGCTTCGCATCCAAGAAGTTGTTTCACATATTGTGTAGATGGCGTTAGTGTAAGCAAATGCTATCGTAACAGTTTTTATCTTCTCCGATCTTTCTCTACATAATTCCTGTTGAATATAATTATGTGATTTATTTTTGTTGAATACTTATCTATATCCTACCCATGCAAATCCGGGGCATAGATCAGAAGAATATTTCTCTAATAAAAAATTGCCAGTATTTCAAAATTTTGTTATTTTAAATAAATTACATGTTTAAAAAATTGGGGTTTTTTTATCTCTACTGTGCTCAAGGGCTAAGGGTATGACTGGACTTTATTACCTTTTTTGACCTTTGACCTTTTTTGTCTATTGGAATGATCATGATTTTGAGTAGGTACAAAATACATAAAAAACCATTAGCTAAGTGTCAATTTTTTTAGAAATCGCTCAGCAGCACTCAGTATAAAAAATCGACTCACTTTTTCACCGTCGCTCTGTTCAAGACTAAGATTGATGTTTTTAGTTTGCATTTTTCCTCGATACCTGTAACAATAGAAAATTATCAGTATTCAGAACGGGAAAACCTTTCATAACTTTCACGCAAAAACTCAAAGACACCTCTTGAATATTTATCGGAATTCTTTCAACATTTCGAGCTTTTTATTAGAAGCGTGAATTATAACTTTTATTGCGTGGCGAAACAAAGAAACAATTGTAAGAGAAATTCATAAAACTGGCCAAGTGCGAGTCGGACTCACGCACTAATAATTCCGTACCATTATTTATACAGCATATGGGTCTCCCCACATCGTAGCCCTGGGTGTATGTTTTTAACGTAACTTTACGTCACGAACGCGTTTGCGTTTCCCATATAAATAACATTACCTATCACTTAATCGTTCGTAAACGTTTGTTTACGTCAAAAGAAACTTACACTAGTGCCTCTGTTGACTTGGATTCGGCTAAAGCCTGTCAAAAAAACCTTTTTGTCCACACAGTAAGAGTGAAAAACGTCGATTTTAAGAGACTCTTTTTCAATGCGATAAATAGTAATATTATCACGTTTATTGTATAGGAGCCACACTTAAATATTTCTTTTTTTCTGTTTCAGAGATTTGCAGTAATAGCCTTGTTTCTATGCAAAATTGGTAGGCAGGGACATTAATTGTTGAGCCATTTGGGGTTCAATTTGCAATGGACATTTCATAGAGTCAGCCAGCGTCGGCAGTCAGCGTCATATAGTTAGTTGCAGTCAGCATGGCCAAATATATCGAAACTGATCTTTATTTATATAGCAGTAAGAATCTGTTTCGATATATTTAGCCATACCGAATGCTACTAACTAGGTATGTGATGCTGACTGTAAACATGGCGAACTCGCGATGTATTCGCTCCATACAATACTATAAGAGCGGCGCGAGCAGCGCGGCGCGCGTTAGTGCGCGACGGGCCGGCGACGCGATCGCCAAATCGAACGGACACTCAGCACTCTCAGTGCTTGATAATGTTCTATGTTCTCCGAAACATGTCGCGCGAGTGACTAAATAAACGTCGAGCCGTGTTAATTTTTAATTTATCTAATATGTCTCGCGAAAGTTTAAATACAAATAGCAAATATTGACCATGATATTAGCCTTAGTATTTCTCGTTATAGCGGGAACAGAAATTAATCATCTATGTTTAAACTGTCACGGTTCATGATATACAGCTTAGTGACAGATAGAAGGACAGTGAAGTCTCTGTAATAGGGAGGGAACGGGAGTTCACCCTTTTGTGTACGGAACCCTAATAAGAATGAAGGAAATGGTTTTAAGAAGTTTGACATGAGAACGAAATGGACTTTTTGGCATTGTGGCTAAATAAATAATTTGAGTGTTTATTTGTTTTACTAATCTGATAACTTGTTGGGTCTATTGGGTTAACAAATAAATAAATATTGCAGAAAATCCTAAAACAACTCTTAGAAATAAAGGAAAAATCAACTGCCCGAGTATCGAACTCGTGACTCTGGGGTACATGCTCATCGGTGTCCCAACTGAGCTAAAAACATTTCAGTTTAAAAAAAATCCTTACACACATTAACTGAGCCCCACGGTAAGCTCTAGCAGGCTTGTGTTGTGGGTACTCAGCCAACGACAAATGTAATATATAAATACTTAAATACATAGATAACACCCCTTTATTTATGATATAGGAGGCAAACGAGCAGACGGATAGCCGGATGGTAAGCATCTACCGCCGCCCATGGACACTCGCAACACCAGAGGTTGCCGGCCTTTAAGATCCCTATACGCTCTTTTCTTGAAGGTTTGGATGTCATATCGGTCCGGAAATACTGCACACGACAATTTATTCCAGAGTTTTGCTGTGCCAGGCAGAAAGTTTCTAGAAAAACGTTTGAGGACTGCCAACCATCTAAGTGGTGATGATGGAAGTGTTGTCGTGTAGAGCGCTGGCGGAAGGAAACAGCAGGGAATAACCTGAACAATTCCTCGGAGCTCTCCGTAGTAGATGCGGTAGAAAATGCAGAGTGAGGCCACATCTCTACGCAGTGCTAAGGAGTCAATCCGGAACCTTTTGACTCAGGAACAAATATCTGTGCTCATAACACAAATAAATAAATAATAAATAAATATTTTTGGCATTCTTACACAAATCCACCTAGTCCCACGGTAAGCTGAATAAGGCTTGTGTTGCAGGTACTAGACGACGATATTATATAATAAATAGATACATATAAATACTTAAATACATACAAAACACTCATGACTCAGGAACAAATATCTGTGCTCATCACACAAATAAATGCCCTGACTGGGAATCGAACCCAGGACCATCGGCTTCATAGGCAGGGTCACTACCCACTAGGCCAGACCGGTCGTCAAAATAAATGTACTTACTGGAATTTAAACCCCTTGGCTTCTTAGGCAGGGTGACTACCCTCTAGGCCAAACCTATCATCAAAGTATTATAAACTCATCATACATAGGAACACCCAATATGACTGAGGAACAAATACTAACCACTAAGCCAGACCTGTCAAATAAAAACCATATATATGTTTAACTACAGTTTTCCGTGTGATGCCGGCTGAATAGAATAGCACCCCATCTCCTCCCGCGGGTGTCGTAAGAGGCACCAAAGGGAAAAATCCTACGGACGGCCAGCAGCGTCCGTCGAAACCCAATCTACAGCTACTGCGGTCACCAACCCGCCTGCCAAGCGTGGCGACTATGGCAACTACCCCCAAGATGATACAAGTCATATTTGTGGGAGGCCTATGTCCAGTGGACTGCATACGGCTGAAATGTATATGTTTAACTAACTTGCTTAAGATAACCCTAACTCTCACCACCGTCAGGGAGTTCACCCACATACTTTAAAACCAAAATGGTCGCGTACCCAACGGTTTCAAAGGAATTTCCTCCCGCGTACGCTAAGGTTGTGGAATGAGCTTCCTGCGGAGGTCATCCCAAAGGACTACAGTATGGGGTTCTTCAAAAAGGGTGTAAAGAGGTTTTTACGGGGTCGGCAACGCGTGAATGATGCCTCGGTATTGTAAACATATGGACGTTTACACGTGGAGCCTATGGAGGCTGCGCTGACCGCCTACCATCAAGCGGGCCGCATGCTTGTTTGCCACCTTTGTGGTATAAAAAAAAAAGTGATAGTGATAAACTCAAAACGAGAGGCCAACTCTGAAACTAGACGATATAAAAGGTTATAGGACGTTTTAGTCGTAATATGATCAGAAAGTGTTGTAATGTGCTAAGTAGTCCCTAGTGGGTAGTTACCGCTTAAAAGCTCTCATGAGCTTTTCCATAAAATTAACACCGAGTCCCAAGTTTAATGTAAGTGGAGTGCATTTACTGCAAGTGTGTCGTGTGAAAATTGCAGGGAAGCTGATTCTATTGCAATATGAGGTGCAGTGTAGGTGTCATGTACTGTTAAATAGATATTTTTTGTGTCAATACGTTTAAAACGATTCGTTGCGTCTTCCATTTTCAATTTTTTTTCGGTGACAGCGAACAACTAGTACATGACGCGGCGGGCGTGCCTATGTACGATTCCCACCGACCGGGCGGAGTCAGCGCGCGCTCAAGCGCATTTAAATAGTTGCCAAAGAAATGTAGAGCTTCTGTACCGTAGTCAGATTCCATATTTGAGTGTTTTTGGCGCCGCTGCCGGCCGATCGGACGCTCGCGGAGGTTCTCGGCCCCGAGCGCCGCCGCGCGCCTACGCATGCCGTCGGGCGCAGGCACATCCGATGATGCCCGATCGGCGATAGATTTATTCGCCCCGAGAAACGCGGTCGTCTACCGCCGGGCGCTCAAGCAGCCGCTGACACGTGGCGGCAGCCGACTCCACCCGACCTGGTCACTGGACGCAGTCGGCTTCCGCCGGCTGCCCGAGCGGCCGTTTCGACGCGGCTCCAGCCGACTCCGCCCGGCCCGGTCAGTGGGAACCGTACACGCTATAGAATGTGATGACATCCCTCTCGTGCCATTCGCCACACGTTAAAAACATTGACTCGCCTGTTGTGCCATTCGCACTGAAACGGTTGTTTAATACGTTCTAATAAGTGTATGGGTGCGAGAAGATTGTACGTTCTAATTAAATCTATATTTCTCCCTACTGTTAAGAATGCCACCTGCCCCAACAAATATATTTAAAATAAGCCTGTATACTCCAATAAAATATCTAGTAATAACTAACAGACACGGCCGGGTGTATCGTCCACAATGGACTCGTAAACCTTAACACAAAGACATAAGGTTCATTATAGGTGGAGTAATAAAAAAACACCGGATGTGGTATGCGGCTTCTTATACCCTGTGGCTTATGGCCGATCGAACGGAACCGACTGTGTGAAACATCCTTTTTTGTACAGTCGCCAACAGATATATCGGAGGTCACAAATATCTAAACATGCACTTTATCGCCTTGACAATAGAGGCGTTATTCAGTTGCTCCTATATATCAGATGGCGACTGTAGCATAACTAAATTTTTGGATTTCGTCCAAAGAATATAAGTTGTTCTTCATACATTGTTCATTAACATTATACATTTTGAGAACTCTACTTATTAAAAGAATTCGACAGCGAAAGTAAAAAATATCAACTTTCTAGAAAAATAAACATATTAGGAAGTCAACTTTCTTTTCCTAGAGAGAAATACCACTAAAAAAAATACTGACGAGTGGTCTGGTAGGTAGAGACTCTGCTTATGAAGCCGATGGTTCTTGGTTCGAATCCCAGTCAGAGCCTTTATTTGTGTGATGAGTACAGATATTTGTTCCTGAGTCATGGGTGTTTTCTATGTATTTAAGTATTTATACATATAAATACTTAATCTATTACGAGTATATCCCACATATCTATTATACAGGATGAGACTTTGAAATGCCGCCTGAAGGGGAAGTACTCTTAATACTGTAGATAGAAATTTTTACTCAAAGAAAACATTCCTTTATTTTTTTTATTATCGAACTGACTAAAATCTCTAAAAGTTTCACCCTGAATGTACTTTTATTGCCTCGATCGAAATTCCATCCTGTATATATCGTCGTCTAATGCCTACAACATAAGCCTTACTGAGCTTCCCGTAGGACTAGGTCGATTTGTGTAAGGTTGTCCCGAAATATTTATTTATTTATTTTTATTATACTAACTACGTATGAAAAATAAGACCCGTCTTTCTACAAGCAGTAGGAAATATTTATGGGCGGATACAATAGATATATATATATATATTTGCACTCCATTGTGGTGACTGTACCGGGGTTAAAGATCAGTACACAGCTTCAATATACGAGTATGGCCGACTCTCCCATCCAAGAATTGCGTAAGTGTTCAAAGGGCTTTGAAATGTGAACTGCATATATAGAAAACTGAAGCGATTTATTTTCTCATGTTACGTTTAAGTGTTGTATGAGTGAATCAACTATTTGTTGTTGTTATTCTATCCCATCAGCTAGGGGACAACTGAAGCATAGTTTGTTACGAGAAATGTGGCCCTGCGTACTACTGACGCGCTTGGTACCTATCACGAGCTTATGCTTTCTGTACAACTTTCTATAGACAAAACAGCCACAAACGTTACTCGATAGCGAGTCAGGTAAAAAACTTATCGAAAAGTAATCGCTAGCTACTCATACTACCGATTTGTAGTTTAGAAGTGAACGCCGACGGAGCTGTACTAAACTCCATACATAACATTTTCGCATTTGCTCGGTATCGAGTACCGTCGCTGTCAACTTATGTTAGCAGTACTGAGCTAGTGAGGTGAAAAGTAATTTAAAAATATATGTGACATTTGCCACCTTTGTCATATAAAAAGCCTGTAAATCTTTGAAGAATATATAACGAAGTGTTCACGAATGAACTTGAAAGTAACTTTCTTAACTAATCACATCAATTGAGACATTTATTTATGAGAGCATTGAGAAGCCCTCTCTTGCCCCAGTATCAATAAACTGCAGATCTAATGAGCTGTGCATTGCTCAATGCGATTTCTCGTCTGTGTTACTATTCCGATCGCTAGCGGTAACTAGAATAGAATAGTGTGTTTTCTATGTTCACACGGAATCCATAACTGATTTTTTTTGTACAAATGTAGCGACTTTTATCTCACCATGGGTAAGAAAAGTGCCAATTTCTCAGTGGAACGCCGTGCAAGGCAGCGGACAGAAGTGAGTGATACACCCTCAACGCGAGCGGTGTGTCCTGACTCGACTTGGAAAAGGGTACCAGAGCTTACCCGAAACATGTCACCTTATGCGATATACTTACACGGGAGTTCTTCCGTTTGTAACTAAGTAGAAGAAAAGTGCAATTGACTTTTTTAAGTAATAGTCATAAAGTATAAGAAAATACAAAAGGTTTGACGTGTATGTTATTATTTAATTTATTTAATTTTGCTACTAGAAACTACCAGAAGAAAGGCAGCAACGTTCCTTAGAACAACCGAACATCTGCGACTTATAATTAAGGAATTCCAATTTATTAATTAAAAAAAAATCGAATTACACAACAAGGAAACATTTTTTTTTCTCCTTGGTTTCCAAGATATCAAATGCATATGTCGATGCTTGTCTTTCATCAACCTACTTACTTAAAAAGACAAGTACGGAATTTAGTTCCATAAGGTACTTAATCGCACTTTATAAGAGACTTGGTTATACTAGCTCCCTTGAAGCGTAATTCCCGACCGTTTGGTAATATAACCGTCACGAACATGCCTTATAAGGGATGTATAACCGTAACTAGATTCATTACGTTACTAAAATACTATGAGAACAAAAACTTGAAGTACTGTTTTAGATGCGTGTACAGTTGCCATCAGATATATCGGAGCTGTGTGCTGGTGGTCGCAAATATCTGAACATGCAGTTTATCGCCTAGACAATAGAGGCGTTTTTAAGTAATTTGTGACCACCTCCACAGCTCCGATATATCTGATGACGCCCGTGGCTGATTAGTAATATTATAAAATAAATAAAGATTGGCTGAGCCCTACGTTAAGCTCAGAAAGCTTGTATTGGGTACTCATAAAACGATATACAAATACTTAAACACATAGAAAACTCCCAAGACTCAGGAACAAATATCGGGTTCATCACACAGAATGCCCTTACTAGGATTTGAACCCAGGACCATCGCTTCATAAACAAGGCCAAACCTGTCGTCAAAATGTATTGAGTTACTTTTGTTGCCAGCAATTCATTGAAAAGCATTAGGGTATAGTCAACCAATTTGATTTCTAGGCCACTTCGAACCTTGTCACAGTGACGTTAATAAGACATATTTTACGTCTGTCATATAGATTTTCACTGTGACATGGAACGAAGTGGCCTATAAATCAAATTGGTTGACTGTACATACATTTACAAAAACAACTGTTACTGGAAGATCGCTACTGTATACACGGATATTGAGATTAATTATTAAGATGCTTTAACCAATGGAATCATTTACTAATTATTTACTATACTATGTTTTAAATATTAGATTAGAGAAAGAACGTCTGCGATAACGATACGAATCCTACACGAGCACGACATTACGCCACCTATAAACGCACTTCGTTACCGTTCCCATACTTTCTTTGCCGTCCGGCAACTTTGTTGGCAACTAGTTTGTCGTACTCGGAAATTGCCGATTGAGACGAGTGATTTGTTAATTAATCTACTCTACTTGAAAGTGACGCGCGAGATAAACTTATCACCAAAAAGTCCTAAAAAGGTCCTGATACAGTTATTCACATACTTAGTCATCATCAGCCGTAAGTCCACTGCTGGACATAGGCGTCCCCCAAATATGACTTGTATAATTTTTAGGGGTAATTGCCATAGTCGCCACGCTTGGCAGGTGGGTTGACGACCGCAATAGTTGTTGCCGGCTTCGTCGTTTCGGTTGACGTACTTAATAAGTTACCTGAATCAAAACAACTGATAGATTATAATTAAAACTGTTGTGAGCCATGTTACCTACTACTTAGTTACAAATTGATAAATTCACGTGTAATTATATCGCACTAGGCAACAGGTTACGGACCTTTCGGGTAATAATAATAAATAAATAGTAATAACTACTCCTAATAAGGCCTACTAATCCTAATAAGGCCTAGTTTACCCTGGGTTGGAAGATCTGATTGCAGTCGCTTTCGTAAAACTAGTGCCTACGCCAAATCCTGGGATAAGTTGCCAAGCGGATTCCAGGCAAACTGCCGGGACAACGCGAGGATGATGATGATGATGAAATAAATAGACTCCTTTGCCCTTCTGTATGTCTGTCAGGCTGTTCATGAACCATGCATGAAAGGTAGGTACGTAGTTTTAATTTACATAGCCGCAGCCGCAAGGGCTAATTTACACAGCGTGGGCCCCCACAAGGTGGACCGTCGACACGGTAAAGATCGCGGGAATCCACTAAATGCGGGTGGCGCAAAAGAGGTCATTGTGGATCGCTGTGGGAGAGGCCTATGTCCAGCAGTAAGTTCCTATGTCCATGTACCTATGTACATATAGTATTTTATTGCGTTATTTATTTATATTTTATTTATGCACCATCTCCAAAATATACATATTATTTTTCGCTCCATTAGACATTTTCTGAAGAATAAACAGACCGCCTGAATTGACTTTATCTTTTTTTTGTCTATCTCTATACTTCTTTAACATTATTAAATACAGCACAGCATAAGCATAAGCAAGTATTTAATAATTTATCCACTTCAAATATATAAATCGTATTTCTTATATGTTAATCTCGTTAGAACGGTCAAGTTAACAAGTTAATTTCGGACAATTGTCTCTGTCACTCTATAATAACGTCTATTGGAGTAAAAAAGAAATATGCTCGAAATATACGAACTTCGATGTTCGCGGTACCGGGCAAACGCCATACCTATAACACCGAGGCTAATCCACTCAAGGTAGCTTCATTCACAAAACTGCCCTTAATTGTCCTATTATGTTACTGCTCTTACTCGCTATTAAAACCGCTTACAAGCTTGGGAGTTTAATGGGCGACTATACTGGCTATCGCAAGCGAACCTAAAGTAAAAAATGCCCATTGTAGAGTTGGCTAACTTAGATGACGTATTTTTTTAAATGACAAAGATGGCAACGAGCAGACGGAGTGCCTGATGGTAAGCAACTACCGTCTCCCATAGGCACCCGCAACACCAGGGGGACTGGAGTTCTGGGAACCTCATTCACCATCAGGAACACAACACTACATACCTGAACGGTAGCAGTGCTATTATGGCTGTGGTATTCTGTAAGGAGGAGGTACTTCCCCAGTTGGGCTGCTTCAGATTTAAGCAACTTCGCTGCGCCCTACCTCTCATTGTTGGACGTAGTTTAAGGACATACCCGGGTCTAAAAATCCAGGCGAGATCGTCCAGGCGAGGGGAGTGGTTTAATCCTTACGTTGTGAATATTCCATTAATTTGCACGAAGCGATATGCTTCTGCTTTCCTAAGTTGTGGACTGGTAAGGAATGGAATTTGCTCTTTTCGTCTGTATTCCCGGATATAAATTGAGTCTTTTCGAGGCAAGAGTGAATAGGCTGTTACTGAAGCAGCGTGCTGCACCCTCGACCTCGTCGACACTTTATCGCCTATCGCGCTAATCGTCACAGTCACATAAATGACTTGCACCTATGATTTGACACTTGCTGGGCTGTCAGTTATCCATGAGAATGACCGGTGCAACCCGCGTCGAAACAATACTCTAATTAAAAATTCGTGATAGACCCGTTTTAGTCTTTACTAAATAATATGCTGTGTGTAAGTCTAATACGGGCGAAGAATTAAACCAGAGATAGGATTTACCAGTATAATCATTAACCAAAAGGATTTTCTTTAATTATACCTATTATACATATGTAACAATTTTTTGTAAATTTTCTGAGCAGTATAGTGCTGCGAACATTACGCGATATGAGCTTTTGAAACTAACTGTCAACGAGTGTTTAACTCGAGTGTGTTGCATTACATTGCGGGCCGATTTTTATTATATAGATAAAATTTTAATTGCACTTCTAAGTAAAACTTATCTCAATATATTTCTTATGTCCTATTCTACCCTCCGTTAAGAGATTCGCCCGTATAAGATTAAACGCGAGAGTTTAAAGTGTTATAAAACTCGACTAGGGGTCAGGTTACACTGGTTTAGACTATGTACCTCAACTCGTTCAGTCAGTACTAACAGCTTCGCTTTAATAGTTGCCTCGTCCCGATAAATTATAGTGGTGTTCCGGTGGGGCTTAAAATCTAACTCCGTTCTGGTTCAGCGATTATGATTCCTTTTGTTTTGGTTCAACGTACTTTTTAGATGACCTTCGGTTTGAGGTTAAATATTATTATACATGAACGGGATTTAACTGCGTATATTAACTTTAAAATTTACCTCCGACGTCTCGAAGACGACGTTGTCCTCGTGGTCTCGGATTAAGACTGGCTGAAGTTCACATCAACATCTTCTAGCCGCGCGAGTTTTGCGAACTACCCGCACTTGATCTTGTTTATCAACTTCAACGTTTTGCGCACTAAGGATGTCACTCGGTCGACACACTACACTAACGATATCGGAATTTTTAACTTGTGGTATTTGACGCCTGCATTTACTAATGACTGGATTCCATGAGGATGAGATCCTAAAACCATCGTCCCGATTGAAATTATAATGTTTTTTTATTTATTTCAATGGCTTCACGAACTTTTCTACTATAAAAACGACGATCCGTAGGGATTTTAGGATTATGAAGCTCAATCCAATGGTTTGGTCCTGAGTCTAGTAAATGCTCCGCAACAGCAGACTTGTTCACCTGGCAACTTCTGACTGCTGCGATATGTTCCTTGACTCTTTCTGCTATGGTGCGCGTTATATGCGGTTAAGTCCCGTTCATGTATAATAATGTGTACAAACCGTGAAAGTTAAAATCAGTATTTTGAGGTTAAACATCCTTTAGGGGGACTGATGAAGACAATGTACAGTGCGCCTCAAATACTTTTACGACAGGTTTGGCTTAGAGGGTAGCAGTAGTGACCCTGCATATGAAGGCTGTAGTCCTGGTTTCAAATCCCAGTAAGACCATTTATTTGTGTTATGAGCCCAGATTTTTGTTCCTGAGTCATGGGTGTTTTAGATATACATTTAAGTATCTGTATATTATATATATCGTTAGCTCAGTACGCGCAACACAAGCCTTATTAAGCTTACCGTGGGGCACAATCAATTTGTGTAAGAATGTCCTAAGCCAGAGGGTAAACTAGGCCTTATTAGGATTAGTCCGGTTTCCTCACGATTTTCCTTAACCGAAAAGCGTCTGGTAAACTATCAAATGATATTTCGCACAGTTCCGATAAACCCATTGGTACAAGCCGGGGTTTGAACCTGCGACCTCTCGTTTGCAAGTCGCACGCTCTTACCGCTAAGCCACCAGCGCTCCAGAGCAGTCTATTTGTTACCTTTTAAATACCAAACCCTAAAAACATAACCTCAGCCTTTAACAAGCCTTTTTAAGCCTTTTTTATTTAATCTCTTACTATTATGAAATTAGAGTATAATTTCGTTTACATTCTTCATGGAAGCCAAGTCCATAATTTACTAGTAATTGTAACTCTCACGTTAAAAGGTCGTATGTAGCACGTGTTTTGTATGCAATAATGCTTTTTCTGAAGTTCAGTTGCAGGTGAGTTTAGTTTTACAACCGCTTCGGTTTAACTATGAGGTTAAATGCTATTTAATTGGTCATTGAAGAACCAACCATAACCGTATATTTTGAGTGAAATTGATTCGAGTAACTTTTTTTTTTATTACAAAGGTGGCAAACGAGCAGACAGATTGCCTGATGGTAAGCAATTACCGTCGCCCATGGACACCCGCAACACCACGGGAGTCACAAGCGCGTTGCCGGCTTTTAAGGGGAGTTGAGCTTTGGAAACCTTGCACACCATAAGCAACACAACACTACATACCTGAAAGGTAGCAGTGCTATTATGGCTGTGGTCTTCGGTAAGGAGGAGGTACTTCCCCAGTTGGGCTTCTCCAGACTCAAGCGTATTGGTACTTCGCTGTGCCCCACCTCTCATTGTTGGACGTAGTTTAAGGACATACCCGGGTCCGAAAACTTTATTTTAAACCTATATTGGTAATAAGCTTTTTAGGGTCCTGTAGGCAAAAACGGTACCTTTGTAGTTTTGTCATGTCCGGCTGTCTGTCCGTATATCACAGCCATTTTACTTGGAAACTATTAAACATATCTCAATAAACTCTCAACATAAAGTGCATATTGTATGCCGATACTTAGTTTTGTAAAAATATCGCCAAAAAAAAAACACTATTTTTTATACATAGAAAACACACAGACTCAGGGACAAATACATGTGCTCATCACACAAATAAACGCTCTGACTGGGATTTGAAGCCAGGACCATTGGCTTCATAGACAGGGTCACTACCTACTAGGCCAGACCGGTCGTCAAATATATTAATTTAAAAATATTTAAAGTTTACACAATGATATTTTTATACAACTTCAAAACATCTGTTTGCTCATTTTAGCTTAACAGTGAGCAAAAACTCCCCAAACCTCATTTGTTAAATGAATACAAACGGCCTTCGAACTTCGAACCCGCAAATGTACAAGTCGAACTTTAAGTAGCCCGGAGAGCAAATACTTCATTTCCATAGCAAATGAGGGTAAGATATACTCAAAAACTCATTTTGCTCCTTGGTAATCCCTTAGGCACATACTTTGAGGGTTGCCGAATGCCAACCCTTCAAATTATATTTTCACAGGAAAAAACTTTTCTACGAAATTCCTTTCGTAAATAAATAAATGCTATGAATTTTTTTATAATTATTTTTACTAAGCAGAAACGTCTGCTAACGAAAGCATTGTTCTTAGAAAGGAAAGGAAACTCTGTGGTCTTCTGTAAGGAGGAGGTACTTCCCCAGTTGAGCTTCGCCAGACTCAAGCGTGATGGTACTTCGCTGTGGTACCTCTCATTGTTGGACGTAGTTTAAGGACATACCCGGGTCCTGGGTCCGGGTAGCTCCTCTCATGGCAGTTGAAAATTGAAATCTATGCTCTCTGAAATATGTCGCATGAGTGACTAACTAATATGGCAAAGCCGTGGCTGTATAATCAAGTTGATTGCCCTTGAATTGACCAGTATGTCACTATTTATATTCCCAGTTGATTTAAACATTAGATAAGTTTAGTTTAACGACCGACATGTTTAACATGTCTGGACACGTACACGGACAAATACTTGACGATCATTTGGGCACAGTTTATGTGTGTACGTTTTTTCCAATAGTTCAGTTGGAATGGAATCCATTGTTACTTGCTTCCATAATATGTCTGCTCAAAACCATTGGTAAGACAAGTCGCGTTCCTCTGATATGCTAGCTATTTCTCTCTTTTCTACTCTAGAAGGAATAATGACAGTAAGAGACAGACAGAGACATCCGCGTACGCCAGTAAGAGACAAAGATACTTTCGCTTTTGCAGCCCAAAATATAACAGTTTAAATATTTCAGGAGAATCTTACACAAATCGACCAAGACATACGGTAAGCTCAGTAAGACTTGTGTTGTAGGTACTAGACGATGATAATTATAATAGAAGATAGACACATATATTATAAATACTTAAATACATAGAAAAAACCTATGACTCAGAAACAAAAATCTGTGCTCATCGCTCTGACTGGGATTTGAACCCAGTACCATACCTGTGATCGTACGCCAGATCTGTATTTTGTGAGGGATCAAATGTCCTATAGGTATCCTTCTATTCTACAGGGAAATCCGAAGATTTGAAAAGAGTGTGAGAACGCAGCCAGGACAGAAGACTGCATCGCCAACTACAGGGAACTGGGCTAAGTGACTGCGTCCAGCGGTCTACAACCCATCTGATTTCGGCGTCTTCATGCTATATCTCCATCTCAGGGTTTAATATGTATGGACTTAACCTGTTAACCGGCGCCCTCGTTAACGGCTAAGAAGGTGAAACGCCAGAGTGGGGTTTGGAGGGTAGGGCCAATCGCCTCCCTCCCCAGAGGGAACAAGAGCGGCGAGCCCCACATTACCCCCCAATATGGCCGTTCCCGCAGACAGACGACAGGAGAGACATTGCGTAAAAGCATTCCCCACTCCGACAAAAAAAAAGATTAGTTGGCTAACCCTGGTCAGTGGAAGAGCGCCTTGCACATCTTCCGTTATAATTTTTGTAAAATTCATTATTTTTTTAAGTACAAATCGCGGGTTAAAATAGAGCCCGGCAAACAGATTATACTATATTTAACCCTGTAACCAGTCCCGGGAATGCAACCAATGGGCACCCGCTTATTACATACTGAATAAATTGTAATTACTGTACGAAAAAAAAAATCTTAATTCCCTCGAACAATATCAGCTCAATTAGGGCGGGGAGCGAGCCATTATTCCTGCCACTTGATATCAAAATTGGTAGTATAGATTCAAAAAAATATACACAAACTAAATGTTACACTATGTATTATGCACCTTATTGACTCAATATTAAGGTACGTGTATACATGTTTTGGTGCGTTGGGTGTATCGATATTTTATATCTTGACGCGTCAACAGGGATTCTGGCAGAGAAACAAGTTTAGTAAGAACTAGGATAAATTGTTTTGTTTTCATAATTAAATCTTGAGGCCGTCATTACGGTAAAACAACAACAAACGAAATTAATAGTTTATGGGAAAAGGATTAAGTATAGTTTTATGACAGTCAGTGCCGTAGTTAGGTTAGTTTTCAGAAAAAAGGGTATGTACCCAATTAGGGTGACTTGTTTTGTGACGATATTTTATTTTGCATTATTTTGCTTATAGTTTACGAAACGAGCACCAAATTTTTTTTTTTATGACAAAGGTGGCAAACGAGCAGACGGATTACCTGATGGTAAGCAATTACCGTCGCCCATGGGCACTCGCAACACCAAGGGAGTCACAAGCGCGTTGCCGACCTATAAATGGATTGGAGCTCTGGGAACCTTATTCACCATCAGGAACACAACACTACATATCTGAAAGGTAGCAGTGCTATTATGGCTGGGGTCTTCTGTAAGGAGGAGGTACTTCCCCAGTTGGGCTTCTCCAGATTCAAGCGTGATGGTACTTCGCTGTGCCCTAACTAACGTAGTTTAAGGACATACCCGGGTCCTTAAACTACGTCCAACAATGAGAATGTAAGTATTTATAGAAAAAATGCTTAATTATCGTCACAAAATGGACATACTTGATTTAACTTTTCTACATAGACTACGCATAATTATGTACTTTAATATTGAATGTATCACCATTTTGAAATAATAAATCCCGCCGAGTTTCTTGCCGGTGACAATCTTCTCGGGTGTAGGGTTAGAACCGGTCGTAGATTTTTCTTTTGTATAGTCAACTAATTTGATTTCTAGGCCACTTCGAACCTTGTCACAGTGACGTTAATAAGAGATCTTTGCGCTTTTCATCTAGATTTTCACTGTGACAAGGTATGAAGTGGCCCATAAATCAAATTGGTTGACTGTACATAAGTGCATTGTAATGTACAGTCGACTACAAAGATATGTACACACTTTTGCACCTTATTACAAAGGATTAAGGTGAAAATATGTGTACATATCTTTGTAGTCGACTGTACCTGAGTATTTTCTGAAAAGTATCTAGTAGCAGTTGTGATTAATGTAATATACGAGTAATGTAATACAGCCTTATGCTATACAAATAAAGATTGGTACCGGTATGTTTTGTCATTGTGGCGATCAATGAGGAAGGCCTAAGTACAGCTGAGCAGAGGACATATTCTTTGGCTATTAGAGATATTGCTTTGCTAGCGGAATAGTTGAGCGAGAACTATTTATTTTAATATTATGTTTGCTAGTAGCTAGTAGCTAATTGATGGGCATATTTATAATGGATTATTTATTTATAGATATTTGTCTATATGTGAGTATAGGGCTCATAGATAGACACAAATAAACCTATAAAAATAAGTGTATTAGAAACTTATTAGAAATTTTACATTAATTAATTACAATCATTGGTTATTATAAAGTAATAGAATTAACTACGAAAAACATCAAATATTTTTTATTAAATTATTGTTTTGGATTGTTTTTTTAATAGTACCACTACTGAGTAAATTACTACGTAATAGCTAAAATAGATGAAACGTACTAATGAAAAAATGACCAGTTCCCCCGAGGCAGGATTTGAACCCAGTATCCTGGCGGTCCAATTCGTTGGCATCAGCCGTAAAAGCTGGCAGAGGACCTAGTATTTTTTTTTAAGTATATTTTGACGACCGGTCTGGCCTAGTGGGTAGTGACCCTGCCTATGAAGCCGAAGGTCCTGGGTTCGATTCCCAGTCGTGGCATTTATTTGTGTGATGAGCACAGATATTTGTTCCTGAGTCATGGGTGTTTTCTATGTATTTAAGTATTTATATGTATTTATTTATTATATATATATCGTCGCCTAGTACCTGCAACACAAGCCTTATTGAGCTTACCGTGGGACTAGGTCGATTTGTGTAAGAATGTCCCGAAATATTTATTATTTATTATTATTTATTTATTATATGCCATCTAATTAAATAATAATAAAATAAGCTTACCGTTAACTGTTTTAAATCCAATCAATTTACCACATACTAATAGCTGAAAACTGTAAATGTCAACAACAAAATGTTTTTGACATTAACTCACTTCAATACACCATTTCACACTATTTATAACATAAAAATACTAATTTTACACTTGTAGTCACAGTTAACACAAATAAGTTTTCACAATAATGTATTTTACGCACATGCACTCAAACCCAAAACTTGGTAAACATCTTCATAAATCACAAAAAAACCCAAACTTAAACCAACCAGATGTCTGTCACTCGTACCGCTACCACGAATCATCGGAAACTTATTTATAAACTATAGAATTTGTGCACAGCCTGACAAAAAACGTGACATTTGCCAACTGAGGTACATCTTGGTAGAGGGAGCTGCGTTCGTACCGCGCGTTCGGCGCGTACGCATCAGTGTTCGAGTCACGATGCGCCGCGCGATTCTGGGAAGGCGTGCGCGCGCGCTGCGGCCGACGGACATTGTGACTTGATTATGGAGCAAGGATTTTAGGGCCGATAGACTGCATGCTTGTGTTTTAACTGCACACCATAACGACTGCACGGCGACTGCTGCTTTTCTATCTAATAAGCATGACTAGGTACACATGTTACAAATTCTAACACAATTAAGTTAAATAGATATTTTATGAGCAATTTATCCTAATTACGACGATATTGAATAAAATTACTGTAATGTTTCAAAGATGATAAAATGTTAAACTTTAAGGTCTAAAAATATTGCGAAATTAAGAAAAATAATGATTTTCAGTCGGCTCCATACATTTATTCTGAAAACTAAAATGTACGGTAACTATATACATAAACGCATTATTTTACGATCAAAATAAAAATGGAATTATTTTTCCATACTTTAGAGTGGGCGAAGACCTAGGCGTGACGTCATAGTTAAGCATCATTTGGTTAGGAGCGTTTTAAGCAGACAGTGCAAGATTCAGACTTTAACTCTAATTTCTGACTTTTGTTTACCTTTTACGCAATTGATCCCATAGCAATATTTGATCCCCACAACGAAACAAATCGATTCATATCATAAACAAAAAATATTCGTCTCGCTTATTGCAGCTGGGTTTGTCCGGAGTGTTTTGGGGGGTATTCCCTCCCCCTCACTAAAAAAAGGTTAGAGTGTCTAAAAGTTGAAGGGTATCATTTAGATTAGAACCAAAGTCAATCAAAGGCGAAAAATTGTCCTTTGAAATTTCTTTATATTGTTTGTGTTTAAAATGGAACTAATATATTTAATGTTGCCCCGTGAATCAAAATAGGTATTCAGTTTTATTTTCAATTACTTTCACTGAAATATTACCAATAACCTCTTTGTTCCTAGTCAAGGACAAAACGATATATTATTTTATTAAGGGATCAAAGGAAATATTAATAAATCTTATGGCCAATATTTCATAAGATTTATCGTTATTATTCGCAGTCTCTCTTGTTTAATTTTGGCTAAATCAGCATAGAGCGCTTACGTAATTATTACTTAAGGTTTTTATTTCAATTAGGGTAGTTGGCTAGTCACTGGATGGCCAATAACTGGTCACATTATACTAAAAATGAACTTCAAACAGACTGAACGAACGCTCCGGCTGTGGAATGAACTCCCTGCCGAGGTTTTCCCTAGGGACTACACTATGAGGTTCTTCAAAAAAGGAGAGTACAGGTTCTTAGAGGGCTCCATAGCCTACGGTAACTGGCCACCATCAGGCGGGCCGAATGCTTGTTTGCCACCGTCGTTGTATATAAAAAAGACTGGTACGACTTGTCCTTCAGGAACGATGTAAATGCTGCAGCATTTTGTTACTTCTCATGGGACAACTTGGGAAATAACCCCAGGAATTGGCGCAGTACCAGTACCATGAGTTGTGACATTGACGTTTTCGATAACGAGTATCGAGTTTACTATCGGTGCATTTCGCTTGTAAATTTTAGTGCGAACGAGATGCACAGATAGTAAACTCGATACTCGTTATCGAAAACGTCAAAGTCACAACTCATGGTACGGGTACAGACACTAAGGTGAGTAACGAATGTAAGTATATTTATTAATGGTTTACGCAAAACTATATTGAATGGATTTTATTATGTAGATATTAATAATAGTTGATGTAGCTTCTGCATCAGAATAAGACATAGGCTATAATATACAACGATATTGAGTTTGACCACATTTAAACTAGGCAACTATAAGTAATTCTAAATTGGGGCACGATGTGAGACGACAGGTCATGCCTAGTGGGTAGTGACCCTGCTTATGAAACCCAGGACGGGTTCAAATCCCAGCACGAGCATTTATTTGTGCATGAGCACAGGCTGCTGAGTCGTGGGCGTTTTCTATGTGTTTAAGTATTTGCATATAATATATATCGTTGGCTGATTACCTACAACACAAGCCTTCTTGAGCTTACCGTGGGGCTCAGGCAATATGTGTAAGAATGTCCTGTAATATTTATTTATTTCTGAGCCAGAATCTAGTGTAAAATGTTGTTGTAAAATAATTTTGGTTTAATCATCCTACTAATAGCGTTAACTACTGTCGCCAACCCGCCTGCAAAGCGTTACGACTATGGCAATTTCCCCCTAAATTGGCCTAAGTTGTGGACGTCTTACAGTTGCAGCATTAGGTACAGACCTAAAAGGTAGCAGTGCTATTATGGCTGTAGTCTTCTGTAAGGAAGAGATACTTCCCCAGTTGAGCTGCCCCAGATTCAGGCGTGATGGTCATCGCTGCGCCCTACCTCTCATTGGTGGACGTAGTTTAAGGACATACCCGGGTCCAAAAATTCTGTTCTAGAAAAAGAAAGATGCTAACCGAGTATGCCAGTTTTATTACTTATTACACACGCAAGACTTGCGGAAATCCGCGCAACCTGTTCATCCCAGGTGTTACTATTATATTACCGTCCGGGGACCGGTTTCATTATGTAATCGGTACGTTAGATAATTAAAATACTGTTTATTTATAGAACTCCCCCTTCCACGCGTCCCGGCATTTTGCCATGAGCCTGGGGTCCGCTTGGCAACTACTCTTATTGGCGTGGGCACGAAAGCGACTGCATTCTGACCTTTCAACCCAGAGGGTAACTAGGCCTTATTGGGATTAGTCCGGTTTCCTCACGAAATCCTTCACCGAAAAGCGACTACAAACTGTCAAATATTGATTTGTAATGATTAAGCTAACATGGTCAGTCGCATACCACTATTATTCAAAACAGGATAGTCGCCATGTATGTTAATTTTGTGGAGTGTCCAATATTTCGGCACTGTTACAAGCGCCACTCTCACGGAGCAACTGAAGCTACCACGCTCCGTAGTGATCTACCCTCTATCTGATGCGCTTTGTTTACGGGTAGTTCACCACAAACGTCATTCTCGTCTTGCGATTATCTCGGAACATAAAGAAGAAACTTCGTAAATTAAGATTAATTAAGACTAAGTACAAGTATTCTTACAAGAATTCTTCAAAAGTTGAGTGTAGTTTTATATTATTTAACAAAATATTTACAAATCCGACAGTGACAATGTGGAGAACTGCCCTTACAACAGTTCCGAAATATCGAAAACCCCTAAAAATGAACATACATGGTAACTATCCCTTTCTAAATAGAATTTGTTTGAAATACGATCCGAGGTCTATCAGGATCCTCAAGGGATATATCAAATACGTTCAATTAAGCAGATATCGATATTTTCCGATCGGCTGTCTTCACGGATCGAGATTCGGCGCGTAATAAAACCATTTATTGGATCTTTTGTTCATATCGGTGATTGCTAGATGCGTGCAGGCACGCGAGGCCAAGGTCACACTAGTGTTTTCGGGGACCCTAAGGTTAAATTAAAAGCTGTCTTTTCTAGCTGGGCTCAAATCGAGTCCAATCTTAGCTACTTTTTATGGGTCATTAATTTCATCAACTAAGTTTTTGACAAAGGTACCAAAAGTGTCGTTTTTTGTGAAATTAAGGAGGCAACCGAGCAGATGAAGCCTGATGGTGAGCATACCGCGGCCCATGGACACCTACAACACAACAGAGGTGACAAACGCGGTGGAGGGGGAGGGTGATTGAAGGTCTAGAAAACACCAAGATGGGCCAGCGTGTAGAGAAGATAGTAGTGCCTAATGGCGCGTCGGGATGGCCGCAGTATCAGTTTTTCTTCCGCACATACGGGAGTTTGCCAAAACGATTTAGATCACATCTAAATGTTGCCATCACGTAGTGGCGTTTCAACCATCGCACAGCCATCTCGCTGGCCCAGCGCTGGGCTATCATTTGAAGGAGCCATATGAAATGAAAAAAATGAAAAAGCCAAATGAAAAAAAAAAGAATATAACAAATCCTACAGAAACTCTAGTGGTGTCTGGTAGTAGTAGTAGCGGACCCGGGTATGTCCTTAAACTACGTCCAACAATGAGAGGTAGGGCACAGCGAAGTACCATCACGCTTGAGTCTTGAGAAACCCAACTGGGGAAGTACCTCCTCCTTACAGAAGACCACAGCCATAATAGCGCTGCTACCTTTCAGGTATGTATGTGATCCTGATGGTGAGTAAGCTTCCCCTAGTGTTGCGGGTGCCCATGGGCGACGGTTGCTTACCACAGGTAATCCGTCTGCTAATTTGCCACCTTTGTAAGGAAAGTTTAGGAACAATACCCTCAGTATCTCAGCACATTTCAGCCCTCAACTAAAACAATGAGCATGGGAACTAGCTCAACGGGTGATACGGTACCGCTTCACCTCGTAATGACCGAGTTGTAAATGTTATTAGGGCAATTTCAACTCTGTCACAAGGACTTAAAGACGTCCATCAAATGAGGCTTATGTACGGTGGTACAGTCAGCAGCAAAAGTTGCTAAGCGTTTGAAGTGTTCAAAATGATCTACACGCGCTCTTATTCTCCGGAGTCTGTACTCCGGAGGTTTTAATCATATAGTGTGCGTTATCACACGGACGCTTTTCTTAACCGTTTTGTAATTTTTTTATGACAAAGGTGGCAAATGAGACTGATTACAATCAGACTGATCGCCTGATTGTAAGCAATTACCGTCGCCCATGGGCACTCGCAACGCCAGAGTCACAATCAGCGCGTTGCCGGCCTTTAAGAGGGGTTGCAGCTCTGGAAGACACAACACTACATACCTGAAAGGTAGCATATTATAGTTATATAGTGGTTAATGAGGTTAATAATAAGAGAGATCTCTGTCTGTTTGAGAGGGAGTAAAAGAGAAACACTGTGTAGTAAATGGAAGCGATTGGGTCGCTAAATTGATAATTATATTCAAGAATTTTTATGTAAAATATACAATGAAGCCTCGAGACCATATTTTGACGACAGGTCTGGCCTAGTGGCCGTGACTCTGCTGACGGTCCTGGGATCAATTCCCAGTAAGCAAAAAAAAATTATGTTAAAAAAAATTACAATAAGTTTGCTGTGCCTGATACACTATCACGAAATTACCTACATAATATAAAGTTTTCATAAGGTATCACGACAGTTTTAAAGTAAAATAGTTTGCCATTTATCATTCACATTCCACCTCTATCTTGATCAAAATCAAGCTTCAATCAAAAATAATATTAAAACCTCATAACCATATCCGCAATCCGTACTTGTCATAAGAATAACTATATGTGACATTATCTATGAAAAGGGACCTTATTGTCGATGGCGCTTATGTCGTTGTTCAAGATGTTACAATACAAACGCAATGCGATTCGACTTAAGTGCCATCGACAACAAGGTCCCTTTTCATAGATAATGACACATATATGCGCCGGACACAGGATACGTGAGATAGGATATGTTGAATAAGGAAAAAAGTTGGCTCCGCAATGTGTGAACTTCCCTTAATAATCTGCCAAGCAACATTGCCTTTCGAAAATTGAAAGTCACTGGATTTTCAGCCTTATTTCACTGATATAAGGATGAAGACTTAGATATGAAGCAGTAGCAAGTCTGTGCTTCACTAAACTTATGCTAATGATTTTAAACTTAATTACAATAGCATAGAGGCTAAATTGGTTTAGTGGTGTAATAGCCTCTGCACATGTTAAATATTGATTGCAGTTGCTTTCGGGTAAAAAACAAGGGTGTAAGATTTGTTGTTTTTAGACAGACATTACGGTATAGATCTAATTGAAACCCTGGCTTTGGTATTTATATCACTAATATTTTCCTCCAAAGCCATTACCATTACTTATAGCATTACCTATAGCCGTGTGATGCCGGCTGACTAGATTGCCGTGTGATGCCGGCTGACTAGAATAGCACTACCCCATGTCTTCCCGCTGGTGTCCTAAGAGGCAACAAAGGGAAAAATCCTACGGACGGGCAGCAGCGTTCGTCGAAACCCATTTTACAACTACTGCGGTCGCCAATCCGCCTGCCAAACGTGACGACTATGGCAACTACCCCCAAGATGATACAAGTCATATTTGTGGAAGGCCTATGTCCAGCAGTGGACTGCATACGGCTGAAATGTACGTATGTATGTATAGCATTATCATCTTCCTCGCGTGGTCCCGGCATTTCGCCACAGCTCATGGGAACCTGGAATCCGCTTGGAAGCAAATTCCAGGATTTGGCGTTATACAAAAGCGACTACCACCTGACCTTCCAACCCAGAGGGTAAACTAGGCCTTCTAGGGATTAGACTGGTTACCTCACGAAAAGCGACTGGTAAATATCTGGTGGAAATGTAGGGGCAAGTGCTCAACCTGTGGACACTTTCCAGATTTATAACTATATTTGAATTTTAATCAAACACTATCGACGCCATGATCACAATATTTATTGTTTTCGAAAAATAATGAACCAGTCTTCAATAACCACATACTGTTTTTACGTTATCTATTACACAACAAGAAAAATTAGCAAATATTCTAAAAACCACTTTTTGTCCATAGTTACATCTTAAGTTTGTACCTATGGACTTTGATTACCTACCTATGGACGGCATTGTACCTAGGGACACAAAATCAATAACATAAATTATAACAAAACATTTCTTCTAAAACTCTCAATTAACAAGAAAAAATAAACATAAGTAATTCAGAGACTCATTGAGCATCCTTTAGGAGACCTTATGCATCTTAGCAATACAATATTCTAGCTACAATCTTCAGCAAAATCATCGGAGTGTGACCACCTTAGATTATCAGCACAGTCATCAGAATCATCTTACACCATGTAAAACTTTTAACAAATTAAGCTGGATACGTCATAGGAACCCATATTTTACAAGCGTTTATTTAACACCATGTAAGTATGTATGTAAGTAATATGTTCGGGTGAAACCTTGCATCTCAGTTTTGAAGCAGATATATATAAGCCATCGAGCTGAAATTTAGCACACTTATGTAAGCTCGGTGACAATATTATAGTACCATTGATCTGCCGGGGCCATAATATAAATCCATGGTTATTAGGCTCGTTAGAATCCTATCAATTAGTAGTTGAGGATTGTACAGGCAATAAAAGCTTGTACCAAAAATGTCATTTTTGACGGAAAAACTTTCTCTTTGTGAACTCTAGACGCACTTTAAAGCTGCTGAACTTATTTGTTTTTGCCGTATTTTTACACACCTAACACATGACAATATTTTTTCTTTTAAGATTCAACACACAGGTTAATTGTCTATAATACTATCTTTGACTCTAAATACTAAATAATTAATAACATAATATGTTCTATTATCCTTGAGCTACTAACCGATGTTTGCACATCTGAATTCTCGTTTTTCTTGCACATCTGTAGACTTTTAAGCTGTTGAATTTATATTAATGTTGAATCCTGGCGGTCAGTACCATATGAACACAAAAAATCTACATAGCTGAATATGTTCTTATGAAATGGACATACTCATGTAATTTCGGAGTGTTTTTATAATATTTCATGGAGCTCTGCTAAATCATAAATTGTAATCAACTTGGGATTTTTGTACTATCACAAAGCAAAATGTCGGAGTACCTATACGTTTTTTCAGCTGTCCAGTTTGACTACGAGGCACTGAAAATAACTAAAACGTTAAAAAACATTCAACCGTCCACAGGTACAATTAGTAACGTTGAACCTATGGACAGTCCACAGGTACATGCATGAAGTTGTCTATAGGTACAAATTCGACACTTTATTTTTAAAACGTTACTGATCATATTTAAACCTGTCTGGGTCAACCGGAAACTTACAAAAACAACTATCAAACACTGAAATTTATTATCTTGCAACACAGGCACCCATACCAATCACCGGTTAAACAAAAATTTTGCTGAAAAATTGGTTAAAAATTTACTTTTTGGTACAAAAACTAATTAAAGCCGAAAAATACACAATTTCTGCTACCAATAAAAATGGCGATTAGCCAGTGTTGCCCTATGAAAAAAATACTTTTCGAATATTTACACGATCTTTGTCTATGGTATTTTGTTCTTTATAAACTTACAGTGTCCAAAGGTACAACTATCCATAGGTACAACACTTGCCCCTAATATTGAATTCCAATATATTTGCCTCAAAGTAAGAAAAATGGCTTTCCGGAATGCTATTAGATTTCCGCATGTTCTTTTCTCGATAATCTGATGAGGTTTCGTGTTAAAATTCAATTTCGATGTCGCGCGGGGATTCGTTACATCACTCACCATCTTATTTATTACATTCACAAATAGATTTCTTTTTTTAGTAGGGAAAACCTTAGCTTTTGTTATACTTGGTAAGTCGGTGATAAAGCATCATTGTTATTGACGACAGATTTGGCCTCGTGGGTTGTGCCTGCCTATGGTCCTGATTCAAATCCGAGTAAAGGCATTTGTCTGTGTCATGATCACAAGGTAGCAGTGCTATTATGGCTGTGGTTTTCTGTAGGGAGGTACTTCCCCAGTTGGGCTTCTCCAGACTCAAGCGTGATGGTATTACGCTACCTCTCATTGTTGGACGTAGTTTAAGGACTTTTTTTTATGACAAAAGGTGGCAAACGAGCAGACGGATTGCCTGATGGTAAGCAATTACCGTCGCCCATGGGCACCCGCAACACCAGGGGAGTCACAAGCGCGTTGCCGACCTTTAAGGGGGGTTGGAGCTCTGGGAACCTTACTCACCACCAGGAACACAACACTACATACCTGAAAGGTAGCAGTGCTATTATGGGCTTGTTCGGACTCAAGCGTGATGGTATTAAGCTGTGCCCTACCTCTCATTGTTGGACGTAATTTAAAGGCATAGCCGGGTCCAAAAATATATTATAGATATATTACAGAGTTGTGTTGTGTGTGCTTTTAATTAAGTTGTCGTGTCACGCCGGCGTGCCCAACCCGCCAGACGGGAAAAACTTGAGACGTGACGTCACAAACAATATTGTTGGAAAAGGGATATACTTTTGGGTATATACTTAAGTGTCCTTTATATTGCTATTTTTATAGAGTAACTAGCTGTGCCCCGCGGTTTATTCGGGAAAAACGCAGCCTATGTGTTAATCAGCAGCATGGTGATAGCTAACTTCATACAAAACTTTATGAAAATCGCTCGAAAAGAAGTAACAAACATAAGTACCTACATACTCACAAATTTTCGTCTATATTAGTGTAGATAATGTATGGGGGATAGCTTATACCAACCTACGAACGTCCATTGCGAGCCATAATCACCACGCTTAGCAGGCGGATTAGCGATAGCAGTATAGGTTACATACCTAAAAGTACCGTATTCCTATTTAAAAAACCCAGTATTATTAAATTTTTAAGCAGAAACTTCTGCTAATGAAATCATAATTCTTAGAAATAGGAAAAATTTAAAAATCAACTGCCCCGGGCGCTTTATTTTAAAATATATTTATGGGGTAGCGCTTCAATGTCGGTGAATTCTTAATATGATTTTTTTTATGGCAGAGGTGGCAAACCTGCAGACGGATTACCTGGTGGTAAGTAATTACCGTCGCCCATGGGCACCCGGGAAGTCACAAGCGCGTTGCTGGCTTTTAAAGGGGGTTGAAACTCTGGGAACCTTACTCACCATTAGGAACACAACACGACATACCTGAAAGGTAGCAGTACTATTATGGCTGTGGTCTTCTGTAAGGAGGAGGTACTTCCCCAGTTGGGCTGCCCCAGATTCAAGCGTGATGGTCATCGCTGTGCCCTACCTCTCATTGTTGGACGTAGTTTAAGGACATACCCGGGTGACTAGGTTTGAGACTTCGATGCAGCTAAAAAGTGTCAACACATTTACGGTAGATGTCGCTAGGCGCCTTCTAAGCGTATTGAAGGATATGGTGGGAAATTCTCAGCCTGGGCAAGCCTCTGTAGTTGGTAAAGCGTTGGGCTTGTATACCAGAGTCGCGAGTTCGAGTCTCGCCCGGGGCAGTTGATTTGCACATTTTCCTTTATTTCTAAGAATTAAGGATGATTTAATGAAGGAGTTATCATATGTAGGCTCAAAGTCACCCAAAGAACAATGGAGAGGGCTATGTTGGGAGTGTCCCTGCGTGATCGCATCAGGAATGATTTCATCCGCAGTAGAACCAAGGTTACCGATGTAGCCCTCCGGATCGCCAAACTGAAGTGGCAGTGGGCGGGGCACATTGCTCGCGAACCGATAGCTGTTGGGGCGGAAAGGTTCTGGAGTGGCGACCATGAACTGGAAGATGCAGCGTAGGTAGGCCTCCCACAAAGTGGACCGACGACCTAGTTAGAGTCGCGGGATACCGCTGGATGTGGAAGGCGCAGGATCGGTCTTCTTGGGTCGTTCTGGGGGAGGCCTATGTCCAGCAGTGGACGTTTTTCGGCTGATATGCTCATGATGATGATGAAGGATGATTTAATTAAATAGGCAATACTCATACAATTTATTGTTTCAGCATTGCTGGCTAAGGTACTTAATGCCATCTAGTGTCCCACAGCCGCAATAGATCTCAGTTGTATATAATTTGTTCTGGCAAACGCCCGCAAAGTAACTACACACGATACCCGACAGATCGCGCGCGATAAAATTTATAAAAGTATGCCAAAACCGTATTTTTGGCTGATATCACACCTGTGACATATCTGATCTCATATCTCGCCGGCCCGTCGCGCACTCAATGCCGCCGAATCGAACGGACACTCAGCACTCTTAGTGCTTGATAATGGAGGCCTATGTTCTCTGAAACATGTCGCGCGAGTGACTAAATAAACGTGAGTAGAGCCGTGTTAATGTTTAATTTATCACACCTGTGATTTGCAAGCGAGTGTTGTATGAAGGCGAGTATGCCGCAAGCTCTAATTAATTAAGAAGTCCATCGATTTTAATATGAACTATCCTCTTTGATTTCTGGATAACGCTCTTAAGACAACCATTTGTCCCTCTGTCATTTAGTAATTATAGTTTGTACGAAAGAGACACCATCGACAGAAGTGTGTTAACTTTTATGAATAACAGAGTTGGATTCAAGCGTAACTCGCCCAAGCCCGGAGGTATTAAAACAGAGTAGTCAAGTAAAATGAGTTTTGGTATAAAGCTGCGCGGGCGCCGTGGGAAGTGCACCTGCACCGCAAATAGCCGCGGGTCCCTACTTTTATGTACTCTGGAGCTTTTACAGTCAGCACAAATTAGTAAGTAGCAACGAAAGTTGCCAAATAAATTAGAGGAAGTTTTAGAGTCGAGCATCCGACCCAAGGCGACCTGTACCCTTACCATGAGTTGTGACATTGAGGTTTTCGATAACGAGTATCGAGTTTACTATCTGTGCATCTCGCTTGTCCTATTTTAGTGCGAATAAACTCGATATTGACCATGACTCTGGAATAAATATCTGTGCTCATCACATTATGAGAGGTAGGGCACAGTGAAGTACCATCACGCTTGAGTCTAGGGCAGCCCAACTGGGGAAGTACCTCCTCCTTACAGAAGACCACAGCCATAATAGCACTGCCACCTTTCAGGTGTTTCAGTGTTGTGTTCCTGATGGCGAATAAGGTTTCCAGAGCTCCAACCCCCCAAGGCCGGCAACGCACTTGTAACTCCCCTGGTGTTGCGGATGCCCATGGGCGGTGGTAATTGCTTACCATCAGGCAATCCGCCTGCTCATTTGCCACCTTTGTCATAAAAAAAATTATAACTGCCCTTACTGACCTTACCAATAAATTGTCTTATAAATTCACTGCGTACAACGTATCTTCAAACAATTCCCTATCGCGCCATCTTATCGCACTGTAAGGATTTAAATTCAAATAAGCTATAAAACAATATGGCGCCTGGACTTCCGGCAGAACCGGTCGACTTCCGGCGGCGTGTGCGCAGCACTTTCTGCTTTCATGTCCTTATACTTTGGTGTGAATTTATGAGGATCAGTTATCATATGCTGATTTAAAGTATCTCGAATGTTACAAATAAAGGGGACTTTGTAGTTATCATAATATATGGAACGTTTTTTTTTATGACAAAGGTGGCAAAGGAGCAAACCGATTGCCTGATGGTAAGCAATTACCGTCGCCCAACACCAAGGGCGTTACGGGCGTTTAAGGGGGGATGGAGCTCTGGACAGCTTACTCATCATCAGGAACACAACACTACATACCTGAAAGGTAGCAGTGCTATTATGGCTGTGGTCTTCTGTACGGAGGAGGTACTTCCCTAGTTATGCTTCTCCAGATTCAAGCGTGATGGTACTTCGCTGCGCCCTACCTCTCATTGTTGGACATAGTTTAAGGACATACCCTGGTCCAAAAGTTTATTTTATCTTTATATGTAAGTATTAACACTTATCTATCAATTATAGAGATTGCCCCCAGTGGCGGTCTATGGGCCGTGGCAAATAGAAAGAGGTACCTTTATCTTACTATTTCGAAGAAATAAGTCTCACTGAGTTTCTTGTCGGTAATATAATCTCCGGTGTCGGTCTTAGGCGTACGGTTAGTTCGTAAGTAGAAATAAATACATAAATAATGTATTATTTATCAATGTTCAGCGTGGGTAGACCACCTACAAGGTGGACCGACGGCATAGTAAAGATCTCGGGAATCCACTGGATATGGGTGGCGCAAAGCCGACACTGCTGGGGGTCGCTTGGGGGTGGCTTATGTCCAGCAGTGAACATACTTTGTCTGATATGATAATGATGATACATAATCTTTGAAACTCATAAAATCTAAGTAGTCAGTTGATTATTATTCTTTATAATTATCTTTCAACCAAAGAAAAGTTTACTGGAGAACTTTTACTACTACACAAAACTCTTGTCACAACTTTTTACAAACGGCCTTACTTAAAGTAGAATTTATTTAATTAAACTTCCTTGTTTATAAAACTTAGTTACAATATCCATTTGTTTTTGTCATTAGATAAATATTTTGTAAATCTTATCCGAAACATCTCTCTAAACTTGAAATGAAATTAAGTAAAGCGCCTAGCTAAATCTTATTAGCAATGTTTCGTAAAAACAATTTTTCAATTAGGTTGCTAACAGGATTAGACTACTTCTTCTTAGTATAATACGCCTCTGTTAGTATTGGATTAAGTTGTGAGTGGATAACGGGCACTCTTAGTGCTTGTATGTATATTGAGACATATGCTCCCCGAAAACTGTCGCACTAGTGACTAATAAACGTGAGCGAAACTAGCGAAAGCTTCTTTATTCATTAAATGTTAGAATGATTAAAACTTATTTTAATGTAAATGTAAGATTTAGTCACAAGACCCGATCAAGTAATAAAAGACAAGAATAAACTAATCAAATCGTCAATCGTCAGATGGCAGTCGCTTTCGTAAAACTAGTGACTTCGCTAATTCCAGGGATTAGTTGCCAATCGGATCCCAGGCTATTAGAAGCTGTTTTTTTGTTTTTTTTTTTATGTCATAGGCGGCAAACGAGCAGACAGATTGCCTGATGGTAAGCAATTACCGTCGCCCATGGGCACTCGCAACACCAGGAGAGTCACAAGCGCGTTGCCGGCCTTTAAGGGGGGTTGGAGCTCTAGGAACCTTACTCACCATCAGGAACACAACACTACATATCTGAAAGGTAGCAGTGCTATTATGGCTGTGGTCTTCTGTAAGGAGGAGGTATTTCCCCAGTTGGGCTGCCCCAGATTCAAGCGTGATGGTCATCGCTGTGCCCTACCTCTCATAAAAAAATGCCGGGACAACGCGAGCAATATGACGATAATGAATATTCAAGTAACAAAGAGTTAAGATTTCTGCAAGATAAACGCTCAATTCTAGTGCATTCACTGAATTATTCACAGAATTTTATGGATTTCAGCAACCTTCTTTTATAAAATCTCAACAAATATCACATTAAGCTTTCTTTAAACAAGAAATTGTATGGAGCTGAGACCACTTAGGGCGAGAAACGTGTACGGAATAACTTTACCGACTGCTGATGTCTAGTGTTATTACTAACTGAGTAAACAGCCACTGTAACTTAGAGCTCAAAACCGTACATAAAACTATGTAAACAGAGGTTATCTTAAACTAGTTTTTGAAAATAGATAGTAAGAGCTGAGAGACTTGATTTAGATTCTGCGCGTTTCTAGGTATAACTACAATAATATCTTAACGGCTTTATTACAAAATGGGGCTGCAAAATTTGCTTTTGCGAGCTAAAGAGGAAATAACAATTCTTCTTTTATGACAAAGGCGGCAAAGGAGCAGACGTATTGCCTGATGGTAAGCAATTACCGTCTCGTTGCCCATGGGCACCCAGAGGAGTTACAAGCGCGTTGCCGACCTTTAAGGGGGGTTGGAGCTCTGGGAACCTTACTCACCATCAGGAATACAACACTACATGCCTGAAAGGTAGCAGTGCTATTATGGCTGTGATCTTCTGTAAGGAGGAGGTACTTGCCCAGTTGGGCTCCTCCAGAATCAAGAGTGATGGTACTTCGCTGTGCCCTACCTCTCATAAGATGTCAAACTAGATCTTAAATAGTGCCTCTGCCAAGAAACCGCATTGTGGATATTTAAATCGAAAGAAAAATAGAAAAAATTGACTCGCAGCGGGACTCGAACCCACAACCACAATTATTCTATTATCTTTCGATTTAAATATCTTTGATATGCTAGCAGATGTTTCTGCTTAATATAAAAACCGCATTGTGGTTTGGTAGTAGGGCAAACAGTGATTTTTCGGTGACACAGTAATTTTTATCGTATGGACGATGACTTTGGACTCGTACCGCGAACAACGAAGTTCGTATTTTTCGAGCATCTTTCTCTTTTACTCCAATTAAGCCCTCGTGTCATGAGAATAACATAGACAATAGTCCAAATGTATTTTGTTTTTCGTGGTAGCGCCGCTGAACTCAGAAATACAAATCAACATAGTAAAACTCCTCTAGCGTAGCTTATTAAAGGTGTTTTTAAACTAAGTATGTCACCTTGTTAAAAGTATGAGTGCGCACCAAATTAAACCCCAAACAAGATTATTCAAATCGAAAATGATTAATCGTTATTCGAGTGTCCACTAAGTCTTATTAGGTTCTTATTCAACGCTGAGAGACTCGGCTTCCTTCACTTTAATTAAAAGTTTGCTTTGGTATTCCTCTTTTCCTATTTCTGGTTGTTTATTTTTAGTTTTGCTTTGAGTTTTATGAAAATTCTATTTTATGTTCACAATAAATAAACTACCGCCGTCGACAAATGTATTGAGCACACACTTTTTTCTTCTAAATAAAAAAAAAAAAACATCTATTTCTAAACGTAGTTGAACAATTTTCTGATGTCATGTTCAAACCTTAATGTATGTACACAAGAAGAGAATATCAGTGGCAGAGTGAACAACACCTCTATTGTCAAGGCGATAAAGTGCATGTCCCGATATTTGTGACCACGTCCACAGCCCCGATATATCTGTTGGCGACTGTACCTAAAGTCATCTATAATATTATTTCTGAATGTAGGTCACGAAAATTTGTAACAAGGCAAGCTGTTCTTATCGGTGACATATGGTAATTCGGTGATACAGTATTGTCTAATACAGATCTCGCAATAAAATCGTTGACAACTGTCAGTTTTTAATGCTAGCCCATTTAGACTATACCGGGTTATAGAAGCAATAACTTTAGGGACTTTAACTTTTGTTCTACCTACAACTTTAAAAAAATGTGTAACTTAGGTATCACTTGTGATTTCGCACAAACTAGTATTTTCAACGATAGGCTATAGTGTAAGCTTCTTTTGACGTAAAAAACGTCTCGAACGCGTAAGTTATAATGATATATATATGGGAAACACTAATGCGATGGTAAAGTAATATTACGTTAAAAACTTATACTCAGGGCTCAGCATCCAAAAGTCTAGTTAACGTTTACTGTTAGCCTACTTCGTAATTTTCACAATACCAACAATGGACAATGCTTGCTTGAAAAATCTTTCTATTCATTCATATTGAATAAACTATAAGTTATTTTCAAAAGTCGTAGAACAAATGTTGCTACGTTTGTAGTGTAGAGGCGATGCCTAAAGTCATCGCTCTTATTACGGCAAACAGCCGATACACCAAAGCTCTGTCCTAAGTTGTATTGTTTACTAATAAATAAATGCGTAAACGAACAAAACGCAATAAATCTAACAATTTAGAGAGAACAGGCCGAAGTTTAATTGCCCAAATGTTAACGAATAAAATAACGATTTGTTTCTGTTACGTTGAAACAGATTGCATTGAAACCCGAATTAGAATGTTTTAGCTTGTTTGATCTATACATTATAAGTACTATAGACAGCTAAATTAAACATTAACACGGCTCTACTCACGTTTATTTAGTCACTGGCGCGACATGTTTCGGACCGCCCTCAACCGGTTTTGACATCAAGAGCGGCGCGAGCAGCGCGGCGCGCGTTAGTGCGCGACGGGCCGGCGACGCGATCGCCGAATCGAACAGACACTCAGCACTGCTTCATAATGGAGGCCTATGTTCTCTGAGCCGTGTTAATGTTTAATTTATCTGATATGTCTCACGAATGTTTAAATACAAACTACTATAGACAGCGTCCTATAGTTAGTAGCAGAAACTGCGGTCTAATATCTTACATGATGGTGGCATCTCTACACGATGGCCCCGCGATGGGCCATAGATGGCCATGCGATGGTCGATACATGAAGGCGACATATGCCATCAGAGGATCTAGTGTAAGTTTCTTTTGACGTAAAATAACGTCTCGAACTCGTTAGTGATAATATTATATGCATAACTCCAACGGATGGTGACGTTTTGTTATGTTAAAAACTTAGAGTCAGGGCTCCGCCACCATTGTCTTTCTACACGCTGCCCATCTTAGGGGCCAGTACGATGGACCATCAGAATAAGGCTAAGTTCAGACGATGAACGCAAGGCGACGCGCGGTTGACTCTTAGGAATATAACATACTAGCTTTTGCCCACGGCTTCGCACTCACAGAAGAACTCCGTTTTTGACCCCTTAAAGGATGAATTTCAAAAGACGCTGAAATCACTTTTTTTGTTTTCGCATAAGGAGTGTTTATACAAAATTTCAAGTTTTTCGCTTCAATTTTACACAAGCCCTATACAAAATTTCAACCCGTACGTAATCTTAAAATTTCCAAAATTACGTCTTAGATAAACTACCTATTGTGTAAAAATCAGCCATCTAGGTTAAGCGATTTGAGATAGGCTTTGATCAGTCAGTCAGGATTTTCACGTGTATATGTATAGATTATTGTTGTTGTGTGTTGACCGGCGTCAGAGATTTAAGGCTTGCATCGCCTTGTTCAATTGCCCGCGCGCTTGGAGCCTCAAAAACATTCGGACCAACGACAAGCAAATTGCTTCCTTAACCTATAATCTCATTATCTGGAAAAAGGGACCTTTTTGTCGATGGCACTTACGTCGAATCGTGTTGCGTTTGTATTGTATTGTCTTAAACAACAACATAATGGCCATCGACAATAAAGTCCCTTTTCATAGATAATGTCACTAATATTCACGCTAGACTGCCGCATGCAAGCTACCTTCGTCTGAGCAGCTCAACCGCGCGGCAGAGCGCGTCGCCTCGCGTTCATCTGAACTAAGCAACCGGTGTAGTTTTTATTTTTCTCTTTTACTTTTGTATACTCGACGTGTAAAAGTGCCCTTGTGGCCTACTTACTGAATAAACGTTTGAGTTTGAGTTTGAGTTTGAGTTTGCATAATGAAACTGCCGTCAAATAATGACAGGACGCAATTACGAATGAAAGCTATTCAGGTCACAGGGGTCACTGGGACATAGTTTTATATACCCATACGTACAACAGGCAATTTTTTACGGCATTAATATAGCAGAATATAACCAACATTTGCATGTCATATGCCAAAATGTCCCATTGCCTCGTGACTGGGATCGGCATTGCCTCGTCAAATGATATTTTATTTGGTTTTATGTGAATTATATTTTTATGCTATGGTAACTGTTTTGGGGTTTATTTGTATATTGTTACTGTTTTATGATATATTAATTTGTTAATGGGCGAATGAACTGGCAATAATATGTTATGACAAGAGATAAGATACTAAAATGTTACCAAGGTTTATTATGTAGGCACAGTCAACAACATTAGCGTATGGCACACACACACAGCAACACTCTTAGTTATACATTGGTGGACCTTATGCCTTATATAATAAGGTCCAACAATGTGTAGCTAAGAGTGTTGCTGTGTGTATAACGCACCAAACCTATCTCCACTCAGATTCGGTTGAGACCGCCCAAACCAATTATTCTAGTAGTACAAATCAAGTCTGGTGCTGAAATTAGTTACAGATTTGCCATACTGTCTGGTTTAAAAGTGCCACCATTTTTTTCCGCTTTTACCTTCCTAATGCGGACTGCTAAGGAATGGCATTCGCTCCCTTCGTCTGTTTTCCCGACAAGATATAAATTGGGTCAAAGCAAGAGTGAATAGGCTGTTACTGAACTATTATGCTACACCGTCGAACTCGTCGACACTAACCATAAGAGGCTCTAGTGTAAGTTTCTTTTGACGTAAAAAAAAAGTCTGGAACGCGTAAGTTATAATGTTATTTATATGGGTAACTCTAACGTAATGTTATGTTAGGTACGTTAAAAACTTACACTCATGTGTGTGACTGAGATTAAATGCTGGTCAGTCTTATATAAAAAAATATTCAAAATTAATTTAATTATTAGTATATTATGCAAACTCTAAAAATGCTTGTGTAATAAGTTATATACAAGTTCATTGTATGTAAAACCTTGACATGTAAAGACTTAATCGACATAACCCAAGAACAAGAAGTATTTATGACACACATAAAATATTTTTTTCCTAACTAGTGCGTAAAAAGTGCACTTTTCGCACGCTTCGCGTGCGTGAATTTCACTTTTTAAGGCACTTGCTATGAAAAATTAGGTTCGATACTCGTGTAAAAACTTCATTAAGACTCGGGTGATTGTCATCCTCGTTTCACTCGGGCTCCAACGTTCACCCTCGTCGAAAAAAAATTTTTTTCACTAGTATCGAAATGTACTATTTTGAACCCGGTACTTGCTTCAATAGTAGGGCCGCCGCTAACTTTAGCTAGGAGGTACTTAGACAATAATTCACATTGCATTATCTTCTCCGTTAAGTAATGGAAAAAAATGAAGCAATTTCATTAACCTCCATTATCACCCTCTGCCCAATTCCCCCATGCCTGCACATCCGAAGCAAATTTGCCTACGGCTTGCCCCCACGGGACATTTTAATACAGTGGAGTGCTTTAATGGTGGCTATATCTTAATGTATAGAACGCAAATTTTACAGCAGTAGGCGTTATAAGGCTGAAAATACTCGTAATTATTATGATGATTTTAAGAGGAAGTTTTACATATTATAACTATCGTGTTCAGTGCAAAAAATGGGTTTCAATACAAAATAAACTTATTGCGTAGGGATGTGACGACCCCATCGGCCAGTGGTTTTCTCCAGTGCAATCAGGGCAGCTTGTGGCGAGCTATTGGAGAGTAGCGACTCCACGTACCTAAGTGCCCCTAGGGTCATGGCGTACCCTCACGGACAGGTGGGAGTGGGACAGGTCCCCTGCCTCTGGCTTGTCTTAACCGGCCGTCCAGAGTGGGATCGCTAGAGCTGCGTAGAGGTAGATGTGGAAACCTAAGTGGCGAGTAGGCTATATGTTTAAAGTCAGGTAACACCTCTCTTCCCTATGCACCGGTGTTGCCCTTGATTCATCTTTGATGTCGCTTTTTGTGGGGGCCCATCTCGCATAGGGCGAGTCAACGTCTGTCGGAAATAAAATTGTATACCATTTTATTAGGCAGACGTCCGGTTTTTTATCCAATAGTCCAGTAGCTAGTCCATCCTTTCCACCCAATAGCCTAGTACATTCTAGATTCCATTAAAAATCAATAGTCCTTTCACTATGGCGGGTGCTGTCTCTGTGCGCGTCCCATGATATGACAGGGGCAACATCCACTCCACTCAAAATTTCATTAAATTGTCGAAAAGGCCTCTGCGCGTTGGCTCAATCCGGCTCCGCGTACGCCTCCCAAATTTCCGGAACACCATTGTTTCGTCTACAAAAAATATACTTAAGAGGTAACAGTACCGAAGCTCTTTCTCAGATTTGAGATTTTTGAACGACTATATCTGTCGCGCTGGCGCGCGAAGTGCCCCGCGGCCCCATCGTGCCTGTGTGTGTGGCTCACGCACACAGACTGAGCCCGCGCACTTCGGCCGCAACAAGCCACTAAGCCACTCGCTATTCTATTCATACCGGCACGTGACGCGAAAATATTGTTTGTTATAATTTTGACCACGATTCCGTTTACTGATACTCGAGATTTAACTTTATGCAATTAAATTTTAAATCTATACTTTAACATTACAAGCTGCAACATTATCAAAACCTTTCGTAGTTACTTGAGTAAGTAGGTACCGACTCTTTAACACTTGGGTATGTTTTATTCGCTTTGCAGGCTGATGTTGCCAATTGAAAGAGATAATTATATACCTATATGCAATAATAGTTTTCCGTATGGGATTGGAATTATTTAAGTACTAAATTTCATAATGCAAAAGTAACACCACCCGGTGTTACTGTGCAGTTTAGGTACATTTAGCCCGCGAGCCTATCGGGCAGGTGTATAGCAGCCTGTCGCTTCGAACCTCCCATTAGTACCATGTCAGGGTTTGATGATGGAATACCACGAAAATGCTTCTTCATATAATTTCTAAAGCTATTGAGACATTTGTCTATGACCATCATCTCATAAAAAAGCGCTTGGTGGCCTAGCGGTAAGAGCGTGCGACTTGCAATCCGGAGGCAGCAGGTTCGAAACTTGGCTTGTACCAATGCGTTTTTCGGAATTTATGTACGAAATATGATTTAATATTTTACCAGTCACTTTTCGGTGAAGAAAAACATCGTAAGGAAACCGGACTATTCCCAATAAGGCCTAGTTTACCCTCTGGGTTGGAAGGTCAGATGGCAGTCGCTTTCGTAAAACTAGTATCTACGCCAAATCCTGGGATTAGTTACCAAGTGGACCCCAGGCTCTCATGAGCCGTGGCAAAATGCCTGTACAATTTGAACTTGCGACCTCCGGATTGCAAGTCGCACTCTCTTACCGCTAGGCTACCAGCGCTCCAAAGATGAAATTTATAGCATTATACAGGGTGTCTCATTCAGATCGGTCAGTATGGGGAAGTCTGGAACTACCTATAAGACATACAAAGATTTGTTCTTAGGAACCATGTCATCGATTTTAGGGACGAGAAAAACTGCATACATAGATAAAAAAAACAAAACTTGTACTCTGTTCGAGAATCGAACCAGGTTGTTATGGAAAAAAAAAATTCTAAATTATTTCCGTTTGGATATGGATTGTATTGGTTATAGACAGCAAAAGTTACGATGAAACATGATGTCTCAAATGAATAAAATGCATTGTAATTTATCTTTTAATTTTATTTTTAACAACTGGGGTCGATTCCAAAACTGAACACATTTTTTTTAAATCAATTTATGCTGTTTTTCTTGTCCCTAAAATCGATGACATGGTTCCTAAGAACAAATCTTTGTATGTCTTATAGTTCCAGATTTCCCCATACTGACCGATCAAAATGAGACATTCTGTATACATATAATTAATTTATTTTTATATTAAGCAGAAACGTCTGCTAGCATATCAAAGATATTTAAGTCGAAAGAAAAATAGAAAAATTTGACTCGCAGCGGGACTCGAACCCACAACCACTTAAATATCTTTGATATGCTAGCAGACGTTTCTGCTTAATATAAAAATATTTTTAGAAAGGGGTAGCACATTGTTATCGATGAATTTTCAATCTAAATTTGAGACATCGATGCCGTAAAAAGGGTTCAATACTCTTCGGTAGATGTCGCTACGCGTCACCCGTAATGACGTATATACCAAGAAGGATAAGATAGAAAAATTTGACACGTCTAAGCGGCGCTCGTATAGCACAACTGGTAGTGCACTGGGCTAGTGATCCAGTGGTTGTGGGTTCGAGTCCCGCTGCGAGTCAAATTTTTCTATTTTTTTTTCGACTTAAATATAACGGGTGCGGCCTGTAATAGGAGCAAAAATTTTAGGGATCGCTTCTACACCACGAACGTAACAACATTTGTTCTACAACTTTAAATAATTGGGTAATATATTACTTGTGATTTTTTCGAACAAAGTAAATAGTATTTTCAATGAACAGCATCCAATAGTCTAGTTGACGTTTACTGTCAGCCTACAAACTTCATAGTTTTTGCAATACATTGCTTGCTTGGAAAATCTTTTTTTATTAATATTTATTAAACTATAAGTTATTTTCAAAAGTCGTAGAACAAATGTTGCTACGTTTTTGGTGGAGAAACGATGCTTAAAGTTAAAGCTCCTATTACAGGCGACACCCGGTATAATTAATTTATTTTAAAAAAACTTACAAATAGTAAACCTGTCCGCTACTATGACATGGGCCTCCCCCATAGTCTGTTATAAGCAGCATGAGGGGTTCTGATCGAGTAAATAATAATGTTTCAATAAATAAATATTACTGGACATTCTTACACAAATTGACTGAACCCCACGGTAAGCTCAAAAAGGCCTGTGTTTTGTGTGAGTACTCAGCCAACGATATATATAACGATATATGCAAATAATTTACCTATAATAATTGTTCAATGAGAAAATGAATTTTATGTTTGATTTTTTATTGTACTTACTGTCGTGTTATTGGATCTGCTCGTATTAGCATCTATATATATATACAGTGGTTCTCATTTAGATCGGTCAGTATGGGGAAATCTGGAACTATAAGACATACAAAGATTTGTTCTTAGAAACCATGTCATCGATTTTAGTGACAAGAAAAACTGCATAGATGGATAAAAAAAGGTGTTCAGTTTTGGAATAGACACCAATTGTTAAAATTAAAATTAAAAGATATTGGATTAAAATGCATTTTATTCATTTTAGATATCATGTTTTATGGTAACTTTTGCTGTCTATAACCTACACATTCCATTTATCTAAACGGAAATCATTTAAAGTTTTATTTTCCAAAACAACCTGGTTCGATTCTCGAACAGAGTACAAGTTTTTTTTAATCTATGTTTGCAGTTTTTCTTGTCCCTAAAATCGATGACATGGTTCCTAAGTACAAATCTTTGTATGTCTTATAGGTAGTTCCAGATTTCCCCATACTGACCGATCTGAATGAGACACCCTGTATATAAACGTTAGTTCTGACTGACTGATCGACGCCCTGCCCAAACCGCTTAACTTAGATATCTGATTTATTCATAATAGGTAGTTTATGTATCGCAAGGACTCACTTAGAAGGGATTTTCGGAAATTACACCGTTGAGAGAGTAAAAAGGGGGTTGAAAATTAGTATGGGGATTGTAAAATTTTAAGCGAGAGACTTGAAATTTTGTGTAAACACTCGTTATTTAAATACAAGAAATGACATATGAAAGTTTTTTAAAATTCATCCCCTAAGGGGTCAAAAACGGGGGTTAAAAGTTTGTATGGAGAAGGAGTCAATGTTACAGGTATTCTTTTGCGTGTGTGAAGCCGCGGGGAAAAGCTAGTATAGTATATTTTATAGACTTCTCACTACTACATGCAATACAATTGACATTGTTACTTCAGTAACATTTACTTGTTACTGTTCTTCAGTATAGTTATTCCGATGGCATTAGCTGTACCAAAATTCGGTTTATCGATAACCCATTACATCACTAGATCATCGACATTCAATGTCGACTATTGCTCATGACTATTTGACTGTGTACATATTTAGTAGATTGCCTACACCTCCAAAAACAGTGCGATAGGGACAACTGCAGCTCAGGCGAAAAATCCGCGTAAAAATCTCAAAAATCGAGGTGTGGCTCTCGACGTTTTCCTCCTCCAAAACTTAACCAATCTGAATAAAATTTTTGGAACAGAATGATGAAGAGTTATTCTGTGTCGGTACGTTTTGCTTTTTGTGTTTTATGCTATATTATTTGAATAATAAGTGAATGTTTGCGAGATAGTTGAGTGAGCCGTTTTTAGCAATGTTTACAGAGCTCTAAATCTTAAAAAAACTAAAAAATCCAAAAAAACGAAACATACCGACACAGATATCGATGATATCAATCTGTGCTGAAAAAATCACTGCTATAGGGTTAAAAACCAGGGAGGAAACAGTCGAGAGCGTTTGTATGGAAAATTGCATACTACCGTTTCCTCTTAAAAACAGAATGAACGTGTAAACTTAACTGACCTCATCGGAAGTAATCTAATAACTGGAACGTTGATATTAACAAATCCCGCCGTTAATATAAACGTGGTATTCTTCGTGAAAATGAGCCTTAGTGCAGTTTCAGATGAAGTGGCAAAATGAACCATTCCAAGTCGGCATAACGTCACTTTTACAAATACGCTCCACAAATATCTTAATCGCACCAATTTCGCGTTAAAGTCGGATTAAATGTTAATTAAAACTCCGTGGAGGCTTCAAAGGTAAACCTCAATATATAAGGATTAATTTTGAACCTTCCTCCTTTCACACAAAGTCCAAAATGGATTTATTTGAGAAGTAACACTAATAAACTTTAGGTGATTGCAATATTAAAATGAAATATGTTTAGATTTCTACCCGAAACCACGCGATTATAATAGATTATTCTGCAAAAAGCAATTTGGAAACGACTTTGATGATAATACTTGCAGAAGACGATATTCTATCTATTTTATTTATTTTTTTGCAATGTGCAATGTGGGCCTGTGTAAACTCAAGTGGGCCTCCCACTGTCACTTGAGATTAGCGAGCCGGAGGGCTATTTTGTAACAAATAATTTTGAACCTCAAAATGGCGATGTCGTCTTGAGAATATATATGTTGTTTTTTGTTCATTAACGTAGTTTAGTGTATAATATTGATAGCTTATTACGCAGTGATCTAACTCAGAATAGTGCAGCTAATGAAGAATTGATTCCAAAACGCGTTTCACCACTATTTTGGTCATCACCGGCATCACGGCCGCCTCTTGGCTTTCTGTAAAGCTACCACTTTACAAAACGCAAAGCCTACCAAACAACGTTTTGCTCTAAGAGCAAACGTGATATGTTATTTTACTTGACAATTTCGAAATCATCGATTGATATATTCATGGAAGCCATATTCTAAAAGAAGAAAAAATTATTAAGCTACATCACTATGATATTTTAATAACAAAGCCACCTCGAAAGCCAAGATATGTACAAGAACATGAATCCAATGGTCGCCAGAGGAACTCCAATGCCCTGTTTTTGTTCAAAGCATTACTTGCGTAAATCCCTAAGGGTCCCTGGATTCGGCCATGACATGCGTTTAGGAGGAATGTCTCTGAACATCTAATTCCATTTTCACATTTCTTAAGGCTTTTCTGACCGATGAAATAATAAGAGAATGTTTTTTACAAGGAAAGGCTACCCACGGGACAGTTGGGTAGCTTTACTTGTAAGATGGCTTACAAATGATTAATTATTTTTTAACCACGTAGAAGACATCAAATTTCTTGGTGTAAGATCAACGCCTTAGTTTAAAGATTTTTTGAAACAATTTTGTCAACAGACTTTTAGCCACCGATAGTTCAGCTTAGGGAGTGAAAACGAAAAGTCTCGGGTTTGAATTGTAGAAACGGCGAAACATGTATTTGTATGTAAATATATTGCGATCAAACGGGGCAATGCTGCCAGCCTTCTGGGCACGCTGCCAGCAGACGGCGATTTGGGGCAATTTTTTTACTTATAGTTCTTAATTTTTATATTCTTCATTTTTAGCTTTTAATTCTTATTTTAGGTATAGTTTTATGTTTCTTATTATAATGTCTTTATTTACAATAATTACTTCGTATGTAAATTATATTTTATACATACAAATTGTCATCCAGCAAGAACAAGCCTTATTGAATTTAAATAAAATAGTAAAATAAATAAAATTCGTTTGTTTCAGACAAAATGTCCATTGAATTACAATTACAAAGAATTTTAACTAGATCGATTTATGTGATTTTGTTTTAAAATTAAACAAATGAAATTTCTAAATATAGTATGGCAATGCTTATTTAATATTATTCAATACCTTACAAAGTTTTACCGAGATGGTGTTTTGACACTTTTGACTTGATGAAACAGATTCTTATTAAAAATCTGCTCTAACTTCAGAAAAGAAAGAAATATTGTAAAGCATTTCTAAAGAAAAATGAGAACTAATGTATCCTATTAAGTAAAAGAAATATTCTGCAAAAGCGTCCCAGAAAATTGACTTCTTGAGGAATTACTTACGATTTTTCACGGAGACGCCAAACGGGAAAAGAAACAGATAAAAAAAATCTCACGATCTCTTACTTAGCCCTTAAGTATTTTATAAAACTGAACCTTTCGGCGTGTACGTAAAGTCTAATTTTGCATGCTTTGGCAAATAAGATACGACGTTGCTAGGAGTATCTATGGATACATACTTTGGACACAAAAGACTCCATTAATCAAAGTCCGGTGTAGTACATTGTACCGCTGTAGACATGGGAAGATACCTACTTCTATATTTAAGTTCATATTTGACGTATCTCAAACGATTTCGTGCGTGCAGTCGCCATATTGGAGCTGTGGAGGTGGTCACAAACTGAACATGCATTTTTTTTTAACAAGACTGACCAGCGTTTGACGTCAGTCGCGCCTGATGGTAAGTGTCGACGAGGTCGAGGGTGTAGCACGCTGGTTCAGTAACAACCTATTCACTCTTGCCTTGAAGAGACCTAAATTATATGTTTCCGGGAATACAGACGAAGGGAGCGAATTCCAATCCTTAGCAGTCCGCATTAGGAAGGTAGAAGCGATCCGCTTCGTGCGAATGAATGTAATATTCACAAACGTTAGGATGAAACCGCTTCCCTCGCCTGGACAGATATTGTCGAATGTCGAATCGCGTTGTTCAGATATTTGTGACCAACTTTACTTTAATTTACAATTAACTTTACATTTTTTATGTCATTGCATACTCGTATAGTTATTTAATCACAATAATAACTTACAAAATACTAGCTTGGCTAATAAATGGCTCAACATTTAAACTTCTTGACTGTATCTACATACATTGCAGAATCGCTAGTCGACCTGAGAGTACTAAATTATTAAATACTCTACACAAAATGTAAAAGCAATATTTTAGCTTTTAAAAATAAAAATCTAAATTATTTATTAACGATAGTTTTATTAAAGTTACCTTTATCAAATGAAAGCAAGGTCTTCCAAATCCATTTAAGTCCTAATTCGAAATGTACTAGGCCAATTCCAGTTCACCAATAATAATAAAGTAAATCAGCTTTAAAAAAGATACATTTCAAGTTCGAAAAACCTAGTGATTAGGGTCAGATCCACTGACACAGACACCATTATCATATAGACTAAGCACGATATAGTGACGTCTGTAAATTGTACGTAAAAAAGATATAATTCGAGTAACAATGTTGAGGAGCAATCTTCATTACTTTATTTTGTAAATGGGCTTTTTCACAAACCGTTGTTAAATCAAGAGTCAAAATCGTGAGCTGAATCCTTTTAAATAGATGTCACAAATTGACCCAATGAATACCTGGGATGTACAAAATTATTTTACGCTTCTTCCATACAAAGTGCCTACGGGAAAAGAGCGTAAGTGGTTTTTACAAAATTGCTATTTAAATGCTCTAACCTAAATCTAACCACTGAAATAAGCTTTCTTATTCATATTGGTCGATACTGGTTGAACAATACTTACTGCTTATTTAACATTTATATAGATTTGAAATGTGCCCAATAAACAGTTCCTAGGTATACACGTGAGTTTATCCGTTTGTTTTTTTTTTTTATGACAAAGGTGGCAAACGAGCAGACGGATTGCCTGATGGTAAGCAATTACCGTCGCCCATGGGCACTCGCAACACCAAGGGAGTCACAAGCGCGTTGCCGACCTATAAGTGGGTTGGAGCTCTGGGAACCTTATTCACCATCAGGAACACAACACTATATACCTGAAAGGTAGCAGTGCTATTATGGCTGTGGTCTTCTGTAAGGAGGAGGTACTACTATACGTACTTCTTCGGTTTGTAACTTAGTAGTAGTAATATGGCTCATAAGTTTTAAATACATTCCTGCAAGATATCTTACACACTATCTAGTATTTGAAGTAGTCTGTAGTCAGACCTCACTAAATCGAAGGCTTAGGGAAAATGCGAGAATCGCCCAAAGCCCTAGGGAATGGTAACAGTGATTCAATAATCGTTTAGATATTCGACTGCTTAAGCCAGGGTCTGTATTTGATTAAATCTAAAAATATAAGACGCTTTAAGCATGTTCCCAAGTATAGGGACTAAAGAAATTTTATCAAGAAGGTTTGAACCCGGGTATGTCCTTAAACTAACTACGTCCAACAATGAGAGGTAAGGCACAGCGAAGTACCATCACGCTTGAGTCTGGAGAAGCCCAACTGGGGAAGTACCTCCTCCTTACAGAAGACCAGTCATAATAGCACAGTTACTTTTCAGGTATATAGTGTAGTGTTCCTGATGGTGATTAAGGTTCCCAGAGCTCCAACCCTTAAATATGCATTATTTATCATATCAACCGATAGACGTTCACTGCTGGACAAAGGCATCCCCAGGCGACATCTACTATGTCACCGGTTCACCTCGTGGTGGGTCTGCCCACGCGACGCCTTCCGGCAAATTTACACCCTTACGGCCATTGGTTCTACGTAAAATGTGCCCCGCATCTGTCATCATCTGTATCGCAATGCTGATACGTTGTGCCTTTGCATTGCGATACAACGAGGAATTGCCGCCAGCATCCTTGGTACAATGCCTCAAAGGCCTTTTTTTAGATTTTATACTGTAACTAGTTAAGTACTTGTAGTTATCATAATACGATTGTAATTTCTTTATAAAAATGTAAATATATTTAAAAACCGTAAATTAAACTGTTGATATGTTATTTGTACCATTTGTGTAATAAGAGTAGCCGTGTGGTGCCGGCTGACTAGAATAGCGCCACCCCATCTCCTCCCGCGGGTGTCGTAAGAGGCGACAAAGGGAAAAACCGACGGATGGGCAGCAGCGTCCGTCGAAACCCAATCTACAGCTACTGCGGTCGCCAACCCGCCTGCCAAGCGTGGCGACTATGGCAACTACCCCCAAGATGATACAAGTCATATTTATGGGAGGCCTATGTCCAGCAGTGGGCGATTTACGGCTGAAGTGAGTGTAATAAGGCAATAAACTTACTTATTCTTATTTTTAAGTTTAGCGATCCGGGAAGCTATATCGGTTACTTTGGCTCTGTTGCGAATTACATAATTTCCCATGCGATCGCGCAATGACATGCACTGAGGCTCTAGTGTAAGTTTCTTTTAACGTAAAAAACGTTTACGAACGCGTAAGTGATAATGTTATTTATATGAGAAACGCAAACGCGTTCGTGACGTAAAGTTAAGTTAAAAACTTACACTCAGGGCTCTGACCTAATCGTTAATATTAATAAAACATGAAGTTTTTTTAAACATCACATTGGTGGCAAACAAATATACAGCCCGCATAATCGCGGTCTCCTTAGCCTGTGGGCGCCTGTTACGCCAGAAACAGTGATGATGACATATCGCATCTGTCAGTTTGGTGAAATAGGGCCCTGAATGATAGTGTCACTGGGCCAAGAGTGACACCGACAAGGATACATGACAACATGACACATGACATGACAAACGTGACACAATATGTTACCATGTAGGAAATCGGTAAAAATGTGTAATAAAAGTGTATTGGCCGAGGTAATTATCAATTATTCCACGCCGGCTTATTGGCTCGCGTCACGCGACTGCCCGCGTATGTTATGTACCTATCGACTTTTTATTTCACACTTCATATTGTTGCTGTGTCGGTTGATCCAAATTTTTTAATACAACGACGGTGGCAAACAAGCATACGGCCCGCCTGATGGTAAGCAGCTACAGCAGCCTATGGACGCCTGCAACTACAGAGGATTCAAATGCGCTTTGCCTACCTTAAAAGTTGTTGGAGCTCTAAGAACCTTACTCGCCATCAGGAACACAACACTACATACCGGAAAGGTAGCAGTGCTATTATGGCTGTGGTCTTCTGTAAGGAGGAGGTACTTCCCCAGTTGGCCTGCTCCAGATTCAAGCGTGATGGTCATCGCTGTGCCCTACCTCTCATTGTTGGACGTATTTTAAGGATATACCCGGGTCCGGGTTGATTCGAAAAGCATGAGTCGGGACTGACATGACTAAAAGATATACAGGGTAATTCGTGTGAAGTACGCGGGACCAAGCTCACCGATAATGATACTGTATTTTTTAGTATCGCACTTTAGTTTGACGTCTGGCCTGGTACCGCAAAAGTCGAAGTCCGTATATTTCAAGCACCTTTCTCTTTTACTAATATTAAGGCGTCATGAGAGTGACACAGACAATCGATCGTCCAAAATTTACAAATATTATTTTTGGCGTTAGCGCCGCATGTCTGGCCTAGTGGGTAGTGACGCTGGCTAAGAAGCCGACGGACCTGGGTTCAAATCCCTATAAAGACATTCATTTTTATAATGAGCATAGATATTCCTGAGTCATGGGTGTTTTCTATGTATTTAAGTATCTGTCTATTATATATTATATCGTTGGCTGAGTACGCACAAACCTTTTTGAGCTTACGTGTGGTCTCAGGGCTCAGCCAATTTGTGTAAGAATGTCCAGTAATATTTATTTACCTATTTGAAATAACAAAATGAATGTTACATTAAACAATGAAGTACATTCCTGAAAACAATACCATATGAACAACGAGAGTTATTGCACCAGAAGTAGATGCACCGAGTTCCACAACTGTATGCATAAATTACTACTTTGTGTGATTTGTGTTCCTGTCAGAAATACAAGCTGTAGTTTGTTCATGTCAGTATCTCCGCATAAAAGCGGTAAATAAGTATTTGAAACGAGTTTGAGTTTAAAATACACTGCACACGCGCAAATTATTGTTTCTTCAGCCATGGACGTCCACCGCTGGACATAGGCCTCCCCCATACTTTCAATAGTTTGAATACGACGATATATGTATAATTGTTTTTATATTAAGCAGAAACGTCTACCAATTGTGCTACACGAGTACCGCTTAGACGTGTCAAATTTTTCTATCTTATCCTTCCTGGTATACGGCATTACGGGTGACGTGTAGCGACATCTACCGAAGAGTATTGAACCCTTTTTACAAATACTCTGGTAGTGCACTGGGCTAGTGATCCAGTGGTTGTGGGGTTCGAGTCCCGCCGCTAGTCAATTTTTTCTATTTTTCTTTCGATTTAAATATCTTTGATATATATATAGTCAACCAATTAGATTTCTAGGCCACTTCGAACCTTGTCACAGTGAGGTTAAGAAGAGATATTTTGCGTCTTTCATATAGATTTTCACTGTGACAAGGAACGAAATGGCCCGAAAATCAAATTGATTGACTGTAAATACAGAGATCGTCAAAAATAAATTTTATATCTAATTCTTTGCAAAGTAACAATTAAAATGAATATACAATTTCAGTTAACAGTTTACTTTATCATACGGTTTAATTCATAATACGGGTTTATTCCTATAATCGCCACGCTTAGCAGGCGGGTTGTCGTTTTCAGTATGTTTTACCGCTCCAAAGGACGCAGCTGCCTACCTTTCAGTAGTTTCTGGGCACAATTGAGTTACAAGACCTGGGCCTTTCTTAGACCTTACTTTTAAAGAAAAGTTTATGTATTTTTTTTAATACGATTTCTTTCTGTTGATGTGGGATAAATAACATAAATAAAAAGGCAGTGCTAAAAATACGAAATCTTTAGTTGTGTTAAACTTCGTATCATATCAATAATGGAATTTGAGATTTCAAAAGTTGGAACATGCTTCCTTTGTAACGCGGCCGCGGCAGTAAACACTACATAACTTACCTACAGTTTAGTATATGATTTTGACTTAGTACATAATAAATATTAAGTTTTATTTGTTCTACTCATCACCTTTACCTAACACTAGATATGACGCGTGCATGACGCCATTCCCGTGTTTGTGGTTAAAACTTCGTTTGTTTTATTTATCATATGTGAAAAACTTACCTAAATAAAGATATAGAAAAATATCGTCATTCATTTTGGAACACGACACATAATGTTCGCTGAATATATATCCATACTATCCATCCATATATTACTACTATTCACTATATTACTTTATTTTATATTTCTATATTTATTATATACTATAATATGGTACTATATTTTACTATAATTAATCGATATTAAAATCGAAAGAATAATATAAAAAAAATGAATTTTGATCCAGTGGTTGTGGGTTCGAGCCGGCTTCGAGTCAAAAAATTTCTATTTTTCATTCGAATTAAATATCGAAGATATTCGCTAGCAGACATTTCTGCATAATATTGAAATATAAATAAAAAAAATAACTATATTTTACTATTTACTATTACTTAATATTATAAATGCGAATGTAACTCTCTCCGTCTGAAGTTACCTCCTCACGCTTAAATCGCTGAACCAATTGGAATTAAATTTGGTATGGAGAGAGTTCGAGCCAGGAGAAAGGACATAGGATAACTTTTATCCCGCAACCGTACTCTAAAGACGGGCATAGCTAGCCGTCGAAGTCGCGAGGAAAAGCTAGTTACTTATAAAAGTAAGACATAAAAATGTTGTAAAAGTCTCCGTTGCACAGAACCCTTAGCATAAGCTGTGACATTGAGGTTTTCGATAACGAGTATCGAGTTTACTATCTGTGCATTTCGCTGCTTAGTGCGAACGAGATGCACAGAAAGTAAACTCTATACTCGTTATCGAAAACCTTAGTGCCACAACTCATGGTAAGGGTACAGAACAGGGTTATGTTTTTAAATTGACGGGCGATTTTCCAAACCTTGTTGATTATGTATTAATAACTCTGATCATGTGGAGTTCAATACCATAATTAGCACACTTGGCGAGTGAACAGTAAGTATTGGGGAACAATAATTTTGCTACTGATAATAATAAATACTGCTAATGATTTGAGAGCGCTGGTAGCCTAGTATAGCAGTACAAGCGTGCGACTTGCAATCCGGAGGTCGCAAGTTCAAACCCCGGCTCGTACTTATGAGTTTTTCGGAACTTATGTGCGAAATATCATTTGATATTTACCAGTCGCTTTTCGGTGAAGAAAAACATCGTGAGGAAACAGGACTAATACCAATAAGGCCTAGTTTACCCTCTGGGTTGGAAGGTCAGATGGCAGTCGCTTTCGTAAAACTAGTGCCTACGCCAATTCCTGGGATTAGTTGCCAAGCGGACCTCGTATCCCATGGGCCGTGGCAAATGCCGGGACAACGCGAGGAAGATGATGAAGAATTTTGCTACCGCCCGTAGTTCGTAAGTAAGGAAAACAAAAAAACATGTACGTGAGAAAATACAGAAAATAAGGGTAAATAAATTAAGAATTCCAATTCCATTGAATTCGAAAAATACTCCCCCGTTTCGATTGTACTTACCTTATCTTCACGATTTATGAACTTGAGCTTTTTCCCAACCTTGAGGTCGATTCTCGATCAGTAACTTCGCGTATTCGTTTTGATTGAAATTTACTTTTCACCTCACTAGCTCGGAAGAAACTATTTTATTCTTTAACATAGCAATAGCAATAGCATGATATCAAAGTTGCATTTTATTCACAAGAGTACAAAGTAATTTCATATAAATGGTTTATTACTTCGAGTATTTTTTTTTTATTTCGAGTGGATGTTCTTTCATTTAATGTTCTTGAATAATAAATTATGGGTGGCAATCATTTTGAATACATTTTTAAAGTTTTAAAGTTGATTAAAGGAAGTGCCTCTTCGTTACAGAAGACCACAGCCATAATAGCACTGCTAACCTTTCACAACAATACATGTGTTCCTGATGGTAAGTAAGGTTCCCAAAGCTCTAATCCCCCTTAAAGGCTGGCAACGCGCCTGTGATGTGTGAAAAGTAAGAATGACCAAAAAGTTAAGAATTTGATTGAATTAAATCGTGACATTCGCAATGGTCTGCATTCTTATCTCGACTCGAATCGTTCTAGAAAGCGAAGTGTTTGCTTAAAAAAGCGCCCCGTTACACTTTTAATTAATCTTTTTACTGGAGTATATCCTGACATGACAATAAAAGATTGAATCGTGGGAACTGTACTTATCTGCGCGAGATGCCGATTGTTAACTTGTAACATGCATAGTGCGTTGAACTTGCACTGTATTGTACAGTCAGCAGCAAAAGTGGCTAAGCGTTTGAAGTGTTCAAAATGACCTACACGCGTTCTTATTCTCTTGACAATAGAGATGTGTTGACCTTATTTTGAACACCTCAAACGCTTAGCCACTTCTGCTGCTGACTGTATATACGATATGAACTCAGTAAAGTAAATGGGCATTTTTGTATGGCGGGTTGTAAATACCATGAGTGTATATACAGTTGAGACTTATCTCGTTTGAAAGCTCTTAATCAGAGTATTAAAGTTTTCCATGGCTGGATATCATACAGGGACAACAGAAAACTATCATGAGTCAGCTTTGCCCGTCTTTAAAGTATAGTTGCGGGATAAAAATTATCGTATATCATATATATACATCCCAATTGGTTCAGCAGATTTGTTTTCCTTTCCTACGAACGACGGGCAGTAGCAAAATTGTTGTTCCCCAATGTTTACTGTTCACTCGCCAAGTGTGTCGATTATGGCTTTGAACTTCACATGATCAGAGATCACCAAGGCTCGAAAAAACGCCCGTCAATTTAAAAACATAACCCTGTTCCGTGTAACGGAGACTTTTATAAGTAACTAGCTTTTTCTCGCGTCGGCCAACCATACCCGTCTTTAGAGTATGGTTGTAGGATAAAAATTATCCTGTCCTTTCTTGTAGCTCAAACTCTCTCCATACCAAACATCCCAATTGATCCCAGTTAAATTTTTCACCTTTAACATATTCAGCAATATTCGATTTATAAAACGTGAGTTACCCGCTTCTGTACAATTATATTTATGGTACCTAAGGCCCGAGGCATTGTCCATAAACTAAAACCAGAAACTACCGCACGGGCAATGCCATTGCAATGGCGTCACTTAGAGCGATAGAATATACTGTGATCGCCAACCCGCCTGCCAAGCATGGCGATCACGTTATTAAATCCCCCATGCTGAAGAGATATACCAGCTACTACCGGTATAGACAGCTGGTGTATTTTGGTACGTTAAAAAGGCTCCGGCTTGCCTAAAAAAATACTCTCTACTAAAAATACTCACAACTTTTACCATCAAAACCGTTAGCCTGAATGCCTTTGCTTTTATGTTAATCATAAATCATTTTATTGCAACATTATGAGACGTTCCAAATATATAATGTAGTCAATAATACTCCAACAGTCAGAACTTGGGCAATAAACTTAAGTTGTCTGTATACATACATAGACTTATACTCGTCGCGGAGAATCATGATCCCTATGACACTGACAGTTATTCCTACGACACAAACTTGTAGTGGCGTCACCGTTACATTATAATCAAATTGGAGGCGTCTAAAAATGGCGTTTATTAATTTTAGGGTAGATACATGCCATTACAATGACTTTCCGTTGGAATTGTAACAATTGTTAACATTTACAAGAAGTTATCTCGATCAGATATTACGTTTACGCCCTGCAAAACTTACTTCGTTTGGAAGATATCGACTAGTGCAAAAAGTATCAAAAACAAATGTCGATAATGGAAACGAGTGTACAAAATAAATAGTACACTTTCAGTGTCCGATGTAGCTATAATCGTTTTCAGTTATACACATAGTATGGTTATTTTGATATTATGCAATTTTTTTCGATAGCACTATATTTAAGATGGATTTTTATTTTTACATTCGTTAAGCGTGACGTAAAATACTACATGCTAAATGTTAAAAAGTTACATTTTTCGGCCAAAAAACTTTAGTCATTACTATAACAACAACATAAGAAACGTATGAAATGCAGATTATATTTAAAAAATCACGTTTACTAACGTGGCTGAATGCAAGTCACGCCTTTGCCTATAAAAAAGTTAAGTTACATTGACACGACCCATCACTAATATGAACTGTCATAGGGATCATGATTCGCCGCGAGGAGTATAGTATCCATACTAATATTATACATGCGAAAGTGTGTCTGTTTGTTTGTCCGTCTTTCACAGGAAAACGGAGCGACGAACTGACGTGATTTTTTAAGTGGAAATAGTTGAAGGGATGGAGAGTGACATAGGCTACTTTATCCAACGGGAAAACATCTCATTCCTACGGAAAGACTCAATATGTTACATTTTCCTCTAACCATGCGGGTGAAGCCGCGGGCATCATCTAGTTAACTATTAACGGGCCATGGTAATAATAATCGAATCGTATGACCTAATTAAGCTTTCAATATGTATATTTTTCGTTTATTTCTAGGAATACTTGTGTGTCAACGTGATTATATTTGTATTTAAATTTTCGCGAGTCAATTCGTTTTTATGAATGACATTGACGACTTTATTCAAATTTATTTAGTTACTTCTGTGACATGTTTCGGACAGCACAGGTCTCCATTTTCAAGCACTAAGAGTGCTGAGTGTCCGTTCGCCTCGCTGCTCGCGTCGCCGGCTCGCCACACACTGCCGCGCGTCGCACTGGCCGCGCCACTCTCGATGTCAAACCTGTCATTTTCATTCTAAAAATATTACAATAAATCACCAAAATAGAATATATTTATTTTGAGTATGTCAATTACTAATACTATGTACTCGATAAACAATGCGAAGGTAAAGAAACAATAAATCAGAGGAAAATGTGAAGATGGGCAATTTCACTTTCAGGGACACCCACTTAACTTAATTGTCAAATAAAAGTTAAATCAGTGGTCAGTTTAGTGACGACAATTAAGCTTTAAATTTAAATATAATCTACTGTTTTATGTTCAATCCATAAATAATCGTGTTATTGTAAGAGAAAAATGCGAATAAAGATGATTTACATAAATATTTCAAGCTTAATTGTCGTCACTAAATTGACCACTGATTTAACTTTTATTTGACAATTAAGGTAATTGGGTGTCCCTGAAAGTGAAATTGCCCAGATATCAAAACTAAAGTCCATTGCACATATTAGAAGTGGAAGATCTCCATCTGACTTACAAAAAAAGTATTGAGTTAAAATTATTGGTATCGGAAGACGCGGCGTGGGCACAGGCCCCCAACAAGGTGAACTTTCTGGTAAAAAAAATACTGGAGTCCACTTGACGCGTGTTGTTGCCGAACCGGTCATAAAATTACTTTTTGAAAGTAAAAGAGCAGTTTAAAAAAAACAACGACACAAATTGCTAAAAACATGTCCATTAACCGCTTCATCATAGCCATAATCGTGTTTACTAAGTAAGTTTGTCATGTATGTAAGTAGTGTTGGCATCGTGCCGAACTGTGTGAAATATTCAATCAGAAGGCGTGTGGGGTGGTAAGTGGTTGATGCGGCAGCCATCTTGAAAATTTATGAACACGTCATTAGACCGGCGACTCGTATTTAGTTCAGATGTAAACTGGGGTTTATATTTGAAGAGAATTACAAATACATATTTCCAACAATATTATAAATGATTTATTTATTGGTAGATACAACATTCAAGTAGAAAAATAAAAGTATATTTAAAGTAGTATTTGTCTGATGAGCAAAACCATAAATATGTATAATAAATATGTATGTACCCGGGTATGTCCTTAAACTACGTCCAACAATGAGAGGTAGGGCACAGCGAAGTACCATCACGCTTGAATCAGGGGCAGCCCAACTGGGGAAGTACCTCCTCCTTACAGAAGACCACAGCCATAATAGCACTGCTACCTTTCAGGTATGTAGTGTTGTGTTCCTGATGGTGAATAAGGTTCCCAGAGCTCCAACCCACTTATAGGTCGACAACGCGCTTGTGACTCCCTTGGTGTTGCGAGTGCCCATGGGCGACGGTAATTGCTTACCATCAGGCAATCCGTCTGCTCGTTTGCCACCTTTGTCATAAAAAAAAATATATATTTGTTCCTGAGTCGTGGGTGCTTTCTATGTATTTAAGTATTTGTATATTATATAATATTGTTGGCCGAGTACAGGTCGATTCACGAGAGTTGGCACGAATGGAATGATTGACTGAATGGAAATGTCTATGTGTGTGTCACATTAACCAATAAAATAGTGGCTCGATTGTATACCGATACAAATGTCACTCATACAATGAAAGTTTCGTTCAATCCATTCGTGCCAACTCTCGTGAATCGACCTATACCCGTACCCACTAGCCTTGAGCTTACCGTGGGGCTCAGTCAATTTTATAAGGATGAACTCTAACTCAAACATTTATTCAGTAAGTAGGCCACAAGGGCACTTTTACACGTCGAGTATACAGAAGGAGAAAAATAAAAACTACACCGGTTCTAATCCTACACCTCTGACCCGAGAAGCATTTGACTTTTATGACCGGCAAGAAACTCGGCTGGACTTATTTTTTCAACACAGTATTACAAAAGAGGTCTGAAACATATTGCATAAAAATGCGTTATTCTATAAAAAACATATCCAAGAATTACAAAAATTTACTGCCGAAGAAAAAATAAAAATAATTACTTACAAGTTCAAATGTGACTGCTAACAACGAAGTTAACAAAACGTTTGATATGCTTTCTTATCTCAACTGTGTCCTTTACTCTAATTTCCAAATTACAATAATTTGTTCGACGTTTTGTAATGTTTATTCATGTATTAAGGAAAAATGTGGTCACGTCTCAAGAACATCCTCGTGATCGCGGTGAAAAACTGACCGAAGTTTGCATCAACCTTTTATTTTTTCGAACTACCCGCACTTGACCTAATTTATCAACTTGAGAACGTTTTGCACACTAGGGATGTCATTCGGCCGACACACTATACTAAAGATGTATCAGCATTTTTATCCTGTTTTTGTTGACGTTAAAGACTGATTTTTTTGTAGATGAGCTCTTCTAATCGTCTTTCTGCTGTTCACAAGATCTTGAAGAAAAAAACGTAAAAACCAAAATTACGTAAATTATAAACTTAATTAAGTAATGTAGACTAGAACCTTCCAAATCTATCGGATTTTTGCCATGGTTTGCTAAGAAAACATTTATTTCGCCCAGGAAACTAATGGAATGAAAAGCTCAGGAATGAAAAGTTTCCATTTCATTTATCATTCCAAAATTACTTATTGGACTCACCAGAGTTTCGACCGCGAAAATCGGAGTTCGAAAATTTCGGGCAACTGTCTCGTTTACTCCAATTAAACCGTAGCGCGAGAAATACAATGATTTCAGCGAATTTAGATTTAAGTTAAAGTTTTGCTTATTTCTTTCACCAATCGTCAAATATAAGAAGGAAAGATCGGAACAAATGAAAGTCACCAATCGCGGCTCTCGGCGCGCGCTTGACGTGATGGGCACATTCTCTGAAACTGTCAGTGCCCAAGGACGTGGAATGAAAAGGCTGGAGCTGGTAACTAATGTGGAACATCGAAGAACACGTGGCGTAAGCCATGAGAGTTGGAAAGTATGACATTGAAATAAGTTTCTGCCCAAAATGATATGACGACCGGTCTGGCCTAGCGGGTAGTGGCCTATGAAGCCGACGGTCCTGGGTTAATATCCCAGTAAGGACATTTATTTGTGTGACGAGCACAGATATTTATTCCTGAGTCATGTGTGTTTATATATGTTTTTAAGTATTTGTATATTATATATATCGTTGGCTGAGTTCCCACATTACAAGCCTTCTTGAGCTTACCATGAGGCTCAGTCAATTTTTGTAAGAATGTCCTGTATTATTTATTTATTATCAACGAGATGATGCCCGCGGCTTCGCCTGCATGGTTAGAGGAGATGTTTTCCAGCTGGAAAAAGTAGCCTATGTCACTCTCCATCCCTTCAACTTAAGTGGAGGTATCCACTTAAAAAATTACGTCAATTCGTCGCTGCATTTTGCCGTGAAAGAACGGACAAACAAACAGACACACTTTCGCATTTTATAACATTAGTATGGATTACTTAGCGGCCTCTTCGCCTTATCGCTGGTAACCCCGTCTGCAAAGCATACCCCGGCTTTGAATCCTGGCAATAACAACAATGGCAGTTTATCTGTTTGCTTTGGTTTTGAAGCGTAATAAGGAGTTTCTTACTTGACCCTTATAAATATTTTATGAGAGGTAGGGCACAGCGTTGACCATCACTCTTGAATCTGGGGCAGCCCAACTGGGGAAGTACCTCCTCCTTACAGAAGACCACAGCCATAATAGCACTGCCACCTTTCAGGTATGTAGTGTTGTGTTCCTGATGGTGAGTAAGGTTCCCAGAGCTCCAACCCCCCTTAAAGACCGGCAACGCGCTTGTGACTCCCCTGGTGTTGCGGGTGCCCATGGGCGACGGTAATTGCTTAACACCAGGCAATCCGTCTGCTCGTTTGCCGCCTATGTCATAAAAAAAAAATATATATATTGCCTTAGATCAAAGCCATCCACTCGCTTCCTCTAATGCCTCGAGACGCGCCATCTTAAGTGTCGTGACAGTGACAGATAGGGGCTAAATGCCGCTTCAATGTCTCCAAATGGGGCACAAAAGAGTTCCGAGACTAATAAAATATTTAACCGAGAGTATCAGTGGAGGCAAAGCCTTATCAATTATAGTTACGTTCATCAGTATATATCTTTTTCTACTCGTGTACTTTTATCTGTCATTTACATAGTCACGAACGTAAATATAAGGACATACATTATTTTTTCCTTATAAAAGTCTATAGTCTATTGCCCAAAATAGCACGTGTATCGTTTGAGAGACCTTACGACACGGTAAGCTGGTGCGGAGCAGCAGGTCCCACATACCGATACATTCCTACCAAGTTGACAAACGATTAAATGCATGCGGTTTTTAATATAAAAAAAAAAAAAAACAATTTGTACTGCTACCCACATAATAAAAAAAAAAAATTTTGGTATCATAATTATTGGAAGGTGGACGTTTAAAAAAACATAACCATAGACATCACTCGCTTATTTTTACGTTTTCCCGCCTTTCTCGGTAATTTGTTTTTCGTAGTTTGAGTCACTATTAATTTTAGTATTATATTTAATATTGCCTACTCATAGAAAAAGTATTGTATGTAACGTTATATAAGTAGTCATGGCGTATTTATTAACAATGTTCGCCTTCGGCTCACATTGTTACCCACGCCACTCGCATTTTTTGGCCCCTCTTATACAACTGTTGCATAAAATACTATTTCATTACTCCCGGGACCACAGCCAAGGCACGGCTTGCAAGGCTGGGACTGTAGGCAATCGTTTAAAATAGAACCATTGAGAACCATCTGGATCATTCTCAATGGTCAAACAAAGGTCCCATTCGCTCGATTCTACCACACAACACTCATATTGATACTGCCTCAACGTTTTTTGGATTTAAACGTTTGTGAGTCAATGTCATTCCAGAATTACCTATTGGACTCTAGTACTAAGTACTTAAGTAAATAAAAGAGAACCTTCTGATTTGATTGTATGTCTAAAACGCAATAAAAACAAAAAATAGTATTAGGATGATGAGGGTAATATTTTAGCGTCGTACACTCGACTCGTGACATTTCAAACACTGTCAGCAACGAAGAAATTGTATTCTAGAAATATGTATGATAGAAATTAATAATCGTAGGTACTGAAATTATACGTTTCGTGCAAAAACAATGGTACGAAACTTTTGTATGCGCTTATTTACGTCCGCAAAAGTTTTTGAATTTGAATTCAGTACCCTTACCATGAGTTGTGACATGTGAGGAGCTTGTACTATTGTGCGAACGAGATGCACAGATAGTAAACTCGATACTCGTTATCGACAACCTCATAGTCATACCTCATGGTAAGGGTACAGGACTCTCAGAAATCGACCGATATTAAAAAATGCCTTCATTATTTATATCTTTACAATGCTTAACAAATCCTTTGACCCAATCTAAATTGTTGTACGTCAAAAACAATAGGATTTTTTTCTTTAATTTAGTTAGAAAGAAATACTTAAACATTGCGTGCCTACCGCTTCATGTGAACACGCATGGAATATAGGTTAAGTCCTCATAAACCAGAAACTTTATTTCCTAGGCCAACAAAACCATACCATAAAAACTAAAACGAAAACGTTGTTTTATACAATCATCATCATGGCAGCCGAAAGACGTCCACTGCTGGACATAGGCCTCCCCCAGAACGACCCAAGAAGACCGATCCTGCGCCTTCCACATCCAGCGGTATCCCGTGTATGATATGAGGAGGGAGCAACATGCCTTAGTTCCTCCGAATTGATGGCTAAAAGTAGATTTTTGGTACTAATTGCACAAAGCGTCATCTGCCGACTATCATGTGTAGGTACTTTGCGAGCGCTTGCCAGCGAGCTAATTCTGCTTTGTGTTTTAACAACTACGATTACTTTCTAAATTATTAACTTTTTTTTGTGTGTCGAAGAGGTCGAGGGTACGCTGGTTCAATAACAGCCTATTCACTCTTGGCTTGAAAAGACCATTATTACTGTTAATTACTGTTTGCTTGACCAGAAGACCTATGTCCAGTAGTGGACGATTTATGGCTGATGATGATGATTATGAAGCTACCGTTTACATCAGCCACCCGCAACTCTTCCATCAAAAATATCGTGACAATTAGGGCAATAATTATATCACAATAGGGGGTAATTAATTGTCTCTCTTTTGTTTACTTGCTGATTTATGAATGTAACAACGAGAGTGTTCTAGTGTTATGTTATTGTTAATTTAAATGAATATAAATATCTTTATTCATTCCCACGTTGTGAATATTCCATTCATCGCACGAAGCGATTCACTTCTACCGTCCCAATGCGGACTGCTAAGGAATGGAATTCGCTCCCTTCCTCTGTATTCACGGAAAGATATAATTAGGGTCTTTTCAAGTCAAGAGTGAATAGGCTGTTACTGAACCAGCGTGCTACACCCTCGACCTCGTCGATACTTACCATCAGGTGTGACTGAGGTCAAACGCTGGTCAGTCGTCACGGAGACGCTGGCAGCATTTCCTTAAAGGATGATACTCTAAGCAAGGTAGCTGCTAGCTATTCTGTCTCCTGTGGCATCTCTGAATCTCTTTGTAAGTTTAAAGAGACTTAAAGCGCCCGGACCACATGAACCGAGAATCTCGACGCCGAAAGGGATAAAATCGTATTCTGCGCCGAGACCACTGTATTCTCCAATGTAAATTACGTTCGTGTCAAAGGTAATTTCATATGCAGTTTAGAGAATGTAAACAAACCAAATTATGTGAATTCTATATTTTGCCAAACCTTCTTTATCTGTGGTATTCAAATTTCATAATTTCAGCCGTAAGTCTTCAAGGCGCCGATGGTGGTGTGAAAGATTATACATAGAAGTTTCAGATACAATTTTACCAATGCCTCCCCATCCTCCCTTTACTTCTAATTGTAAGTAAAGTGAATTAAATATATTTTTTTGAACCCGGGTATGTCCTTAAACTACGTCCAACAATGAGGTAGGCAACAGCGAAATACCAACACGCTTGAGTCTGGAGCAGCCCAACTGGGGAAGTACCTTACAGAAGACATAATAGCACTGCTACCTTTCAGGTATGTGGTGTTGTGTTCCTGATGGTGCGTAAGGTTCCCAGAGCTCCAACCCTCCTTAAAGGACGGCAACGCGCTTATGACTCCCCTAGTGTTACCGGTGCCCATGGGCGGCGGTAATTGCTTACCATCAGGCAGTCCGTCTGCAAGTTTGCCACCTTGGTCATAAAAAAATATAAATTTTCGTCGTATTTTCGCACCATAATGAAAGGCTAGGAGGATATGGATGTTCAGCTGCGACCAGAAGCCACCGAGTGCCGGGCTGTTCTTATTTAGAATGCTCTTTCTGAGTGCTAAAGAGAATGTATTATTGAATAGTGTTTGTAAACTTGTTACCATTGTTCTGTACACTTTTCCCACGCCGCGGTAACGAGGTATCAGATCTCAGATCAAGGTGAAGGTTGCACACTGATTGACGAACGGTCTGGCCTAGTGGCTAGTGACCCTGCCTATGAAGCCGATGGTCCTGGGTTCGATTCCCAGTGAGGGCATTTATTTGTGTGATGAGCACAGATATTTGTTTCTGAGTCATGGGTGTTTTCTATCTATGTAAGTACCTATTTATATGTATTTATCTATTATATATATCGTCGTCCAGTACCTACAACACAAGCCTTACTGAGCTTACCGTAGGACTAGGTCGATTTGTGTAAGATTGTCCCGAAATATTTATTTATTTATTATATACTTTTGTTTTATTCTCGTAACACCCAAGGGCCTATTTTTAGGACATGAACTTTCTTTAAACGAAATTAGACCTTTTTAAGCTAAACATGGTCATTCACATTACAACTATTACTTAAAGCGGGTAAGTTACCGTGATATTCCGTGAGGATGGTGCTTGCAACAGTGCCGAAATATTGGAAACTCGTTCAAATTAATATACATTGGTAACCATTTAAGACTTACTACTGCAATAAAATCAGACCATTTTCTGGAAGCTTCAAAATATGATGTCCTATTTTTATAAAGACAGATCTCTGTGTGTAAATATATAAATTGAAATGCGATAGAAGCTTTAAAACGGGAACTGTAGATGATATCTTATATGTAAAAAAATACACAAGATGGCAGATTTTTTTGGTGCGTTTTGTTTCGTATTTTACTATAGATGATGACTGTACATGTAGAGTCCTAGGGCGCTAGATACTAATATACATAATGGATAGATGCGTAAAAGTACTCAAACATAAATGCCGTGCCGGGATTCGAATACTGGACCAAGAGGTCAAGTCACGCAAATAAATAAACGTGAGCAAAGACGTCATTTTCATTCTACAAGATTTACAATATAAGCCTGTAAATAAGCTCTAAGTCAGAAACTCTAAAAAAAGATGTAAGAATATAAAAAGCTTGAGAAAATATCAATTTCTGACCATTCCGCCGTACAAATAGTTCTAGTCCCAGAGGCACTTTGTTTTACCTACCTCAATATTCGCCCCGCTCATAAATCACTCGACCCACAAATGCCGATCCTAATTTCCTATATCCTCTTTTTTATTTATAACCCGGAACAAAGTTATAGATAAACACATATACAACAGTATCTACATACAAGTCCGTAGTACGCCTTATGGATTGGAAATGATATAAGCTTTCTGATATAGGTAGCTGAGAATTTTCAGAAAAAAATAACTTTATTAGCATGACTTGTACAAAACTGAACAATGTTAGTTTTGTAAAGATTATTGACCACTTAATGAATTTAATCTATAAATACTTAGATTTGGTGCTTGTTTCATAAACTTTAAGCAGTAATGAAATAAATAAATATTTCGGGACAATCTTACACAAATCGACGAGGAGGTACGTACTTCCCCAGTTGGGCTTCTCTAGACTCAAGCGTGATGGTACTTCGCTGTGCCTTATCTCTCATTGTTGGGCGTAGTTTAAGGACATACCCGGGTCCATATATTATTATGTTTATCTATGTAAGTTTGTTTGTAAACACTTTCATTCTCTATGTAAATTAAACACACACTGGCGGCAAGATTTTGGAGGAAATACCGCGCCTAATGAGTTTTAGGCGAAGTGAATCTAATGATTTACTTATAATATGTTCTGTTAAGCTATGTAATTGATATTTTCATCACACTTGCTCGTCAATGGCGTTGTTACTTGCGAGAGTACAGAGCAGTTATAGCCGATTTAGCTCACACGGGCTATTAAGTTTAGTTTTAAAAATATACAGAACCTATACTTCACTTGGACTGAGGATGTTTCTAAACAGCCAAGGTGTATATCATATCTTCACAAGTTTGCTACAACCAACTTTTAATATGTATAAAACATATCTTTATAAATATTAAATTTGACGGCAATTTAATGTTTAGTATTTATTAAAAATAGTTGTTTTCTATTTGATTTTGATAATTGATACTATTTGGCAGGATGATCTATCAACTTCGAAAACAAAACGCAGTTGTTAACATTATCTGTGGAAGACATTGAACAAAGTTGACATTGTTGACAATCTTTTATAGTGGATGCGGTCTGATAGGTAAAAGTACACTACACTAGTAACTAATATTTTACCAACGAATTTATTTTATTTCCTCGCAAATGTGATGAAAAACATTGTATGTACCACGGGTGGTAAGTGTATAACAAACTTGAGTCATTAAAAGCCCTCCGACTTCGTCGTCGGGCGGGTAGACTCGCGTTTACTATACCTTACTTACCATCCTCGTTGCACAATGTACTATAATTACACATACCAGTTTACCTATTACTAGGGATTTAAGGAAGAAAATGATTTGAATAGGTGAAGAGGTAGTGTTTATAGATGTAGCGAAAAACTATTTTACATCGATAAAACTTAGATCTCCTTAGACGGCACCCGAACTATCAAGCAATGATTGTATTCATTGAGTGACATTTTCATATCTATTAATATGGAATTTTATTGTTTAATGTCACATGTCATTTTCCACATTGACACTTGAAACTACACAATAAAGTTTCATATTAATGGATATGAAAATGTCACTCATTTAATACGATCATTCATTGACGACGGGTCATCGTATTCCGAGAAAGATCCGAGTTTTCCCGAAGGAAAATAATTTCTCACTTCATCTGTACATTATAACTATTACTTAAAACGGGATAGTTATCATACTTACCATGACGTCAAAGATATGTATACCCTTTTTCACCTAAATCCTTTGTAATAAGGAGAAAAAGTGTATACATATCTTTGACGTCGACTGTACAGCCTTGGCCAAAAGTTCGCAAACCGCAAAGTCTGTTTTAAATTTTAAATCAAAATGGCGAAATGACCCAGTGAGTATTGTATGTCGTGAACGGGATCGAGTATCGATTTGTAAACTTTTTACGGCGACTTTCAAAAGTTTTGAGAATAACCGCGGTATCGCCATTGTTACCGCCATAATTTACTTCTACTTACTACTACGACGACTGACTACGACTACGACTACGACTTACTGAAGTCAGACCTACTGGTTAGTTAGTGGTAAAAATTACAGAATCAGAATCATTTATTCGTCAAACATAGGTATCATACAACAATACATTGCAGAAAATGGTATAGTAAATTGTCTCACTATGTTGTGCCCAAAGGACATACGAAGTCAATTATAAATCACTACATTTAGTGTATATGAACTAGATTACATTTTCATGTCAAACTTAGGATTACCTTAAATTATAAAACAGGTAAGTAATAGCCATAAATAATTAATTAATTAACAATAAAACATTTTCATTACACATTACGGTAATTTAAATAACTAGACGTGAAAAGTTTAACTGAAGGACCATGTCTATGTAGTTCTGACGAGAATCAATATGTAACTTACGTCAATATTTGAATATAGAACGCCGACATGCGTGTACACACACGTTACTACTACATAGGCCAAGTGATTTAGCCAAGTTTTTCACCTATGTATGTATTTGGAGCACATAATTATGGATCTTGCCAGTGTCAATATGTGTCACTTAACTTCAAACTCAGGCCCGGTACCGCGATCGAAGTTCGTATATTTCGAGCATTTTTCTTTTTTACTCCAATTAAGGCGTCATGAGAGTAACAGAGACAATCGTCCGTTTACGAATATCGTTTTTCGCGGTAGCGACGCAGCTCTATCCTGCTCATAAAAACCTTTGACATATTTATGTGAAATATTTTTTGAGTTACGAGGGGTTTAAACAGGTAATGTTTCGTGTTTATATCTATACACGGTGTATAGATGTAGATATACAGTGTTGCTCCTTTTCTGTTAGCTTGAACTTGACTGGACACACTAATATGTGTCTAGATTTATAAAAAAAAGTTGTAAGCTAAAAAAAAAACTTAACGCTAGAATGGCAGCCTTGTAACTAGGCCATCGCTGTGAGCACCGGAGCCTATTTATACCAAGAGACCTCGGACAATGCTGAATGCTCGCTCTAAGTGAACACTTATACACCGTACGGGGTTGACTAAATATATGTATACGCTTAATGTGTCAAATATATGTATCCAGGCTTACTGTTTACTGTTGTAGTCCTATTTTATACAATAACGCGTTTTTATGTATGCCGTGTGATGCCGGCTGACTAGAATAGCACCACCCCATCTCCCGCGGGTGTCGTAAGTCAAAGGGAAAAATCCTACGGACGGGCAGCAGTCGAAACCCAATCTACAGCTGCGGTCGCCAACCCGCCTGCCAAGAGTGACGACTATGGCAACTACCCCCAAGACGATACAAGTCATATTTGTGGGAGGCCTATTTCCAGCAGTGGACTGCATACCTACGGCTGAAATGTAAAAAATGTATGTATGATTAAGATTTTTTAATACAGTTTTGAAAAAATGAGTCCCGCCGAATTTCTTGTCGGTCATAAAAGTCAAAGTGCTTCTCGGGTCAAAACCGGAGCCACAAAATAAACAGTTTTAGTATAATGTGGCCAGGCCAGTGATACAATGGAGCCTAAAAGGTCGCGCACTAAGCGGTTCAAGAGGAATTTCCTTCCGGGAACGCTCCGGCTGTGGAATGAACTCCATGCCGAGGTTTTCCTAGAGACTACAACAGTTGTTCAAAAAAGAAGTGTATAGGAGTGCATGTGAATCATCTGGGGTTGCAGATTACTGTAACTGTTTACCATCATGCGGGCCGTGCGCTTGTTTGCCACCGTCGTTTTATAAAAAATATATATAAGGAAATTTCTCCCTCAAAATTCTGTGTATTTATTTACAAAGTTTGCTTTAGAAACTGCCATCCTAAGTCTGGTCCCGTATGACGTATAATAGTTATGTAGGTCAAGGTCACATTATGTTGGAAACGTCAAACAATGTTTTAAACATTGGTTACTGCGAGGGATAAATCAGATTTGGTATTCGGAGCATAAATTCATATTGTTTGATGACCCTTCAGTTTTTGGTTTTGAATATTTGACCTTTCCAACTTTTCAAAGCTAAGATAAAATAATTTGTACAGTCGCCATCAGATACTTCGGAACAGGGGAAGTGCTCATAAATATCGGAACTTGTTCGGTTATTCGAAGGCGTTGTTCAGATATTCGTGACCACCTCCACAGCTCCGATATATCTAATGGCGACTGTAATAATAATATCATCTACATCATGTTAGCCAAAGGACATGCATGACATAGGCCTCCCCCAATGCGACCCACAGTCTATGTATTTAAGTATCAATATGTATCTATCTATTATATATATCGTCGTCTAGTACCTACAACACATGCCTTACTGAGCTTACCGTAGGACTAGGTCGATTTGTGTAAAGATAGTCCCGAAATATTTATGAAATATTCATTTATTTATTAAAATTGTATTTTTTTTATTATTAAATTCGTAAAAGGGTCTTATTTGCATACGAAATTGCGTATGTAATAAAAATGAAATGAAATACATTCCTGACACACATATACACACAATTACACACATATACAGTTAATAGAGCGTTAGAATAAAGTAGATTGACTTCCAAAAGTTAAAATACAAATACCAACAATAGTACGGCCTACCTAACGCTGGATAATCCGTATTTATCCCAACCCTCAGTCATAGCAAACACTCGATATATAGACGGCAGGGATTAATCCGAACAATTCCTCAGAACACTCTTTCTTGTAAATACGATCGAAGATGCAGAGCGAGGCTACATCTCTAGGCAGCGCTAAAGGATCAAACCGATCCGAGAGATCCAGCGGTGCTACCACTACAAGGATATTCGTAATTTTTTTTTTATTATGCAGAAACGTCTGCTAGCGAATATCTTAGATATTCAAATCGAAAGAAAAACAGAAAATTTTTGACTCGCAGCGGGACTCGAACCCACGACCACTGGATCACTAGCGCAGTGCACTACCAATTGTGCTATACGAGTACCGCTTAGACTTGTCATTTTTTTTTTCTATCTTCTACGTCATTATAGGTGACGTATAAACACATCTACCTCAGCGTATCGAACACTTAACGGCATAGAATTCTCAATGTTCATTGAGAATTCATCGCTGCGAGTCAAAAATGTTCTATCTTTCTTTCGATTTAAATATCGAAGATATTCGTACGGACGATTGCCTCTGTCACTCTCATTGGAGTAGAAGGGAAAGATGCTCGAAATATACGAACTTCGATCGTGGTACCGCTCTTGGCAACTGAGGAATCGAATCGTTGGATGTGCGAAGCGCGACCCGTAAGACATGTAAATCTACACTTGAGTAGTTACTACTGGAACTCACATAAATCGTCGTTACGTAAAGCGAGTAAACCACTATTTACATTTCGCAACCAACTGGAGTAGCTGAGTCAATTTGTTTTTCTTCATTAGATGGCTTTTACTCCTTGCCGATTTTAGCAAGGGTGAATTTCGCCAATGTAAGGTGGAGGCTTTTGCCTATATTTTAAACGGTTGTAATTTTTTTGTGAAAAGATTGGTTGGGTACCTACCTAAAACAAACAGAATACATACGGTAACGATGTATAAATGTAACCTTTTAGGCTGCACCTTGTATGTTGTTTTTTATTATTATTTTACTTTTAAATATTGTGAAAAAAACCATCCTAAGAACTAAAGTAAATATTGGATAATAATTATTTTATATATTATTAGAAAATAAAAGGTATAATTTCAATAAATGATTTAATTTAAGTGTATAATTTCATGTATGTATTATACCGGGTGTGGCCTGTAATAGGAGCATTAACTTTAGGCATCGTTTCTACACCACAAACGTAGCAACATTTGTATTACGACTTTTGAAAATAACTTATAGTTAAATAAATATTAATTAAAAAAGATTTTTCAAGCAAGCAATGAATTGCGAAAACTATGAAGTTTGTAGGCTGACAGTAAACGTCAACTAGACTATTGGATGCTGTTCATTGAAAAAACTATTTATTTTGTTCGAAAAAATCACAAGTAATAAATTACCCAATTATTTCAAGTTGTAGAACAAATGTTGTTACGTTCATGGTGTAGAAGCGATCCCTAAAATTTTTGCTCCTATTCTGTAATAATATAACGCACCCGGTATAAAATGATTAAGTCTCTGTAAATGTCTCATTATGTATAATCATTACCATCTAAAACCACATTTGATGTTAATTGGCAAGATAAATCTTTGGATTATTTTCAATATACAGGCACAGTGAAAGATATCTTCATGTCTATCTTAAAATTTAATGTGTTTTCGCAATAAGGCGGTCTTATCAACGTTATTTTGTCAACAATATTAGTTATTTGCTATAAAAGGGGACCAAAATTAGTATTTACTATCACATGCTCATTGAGACCCGAGTTAGCGATGATTCCAAAACTGAATCACGAGCACAGAGAGTGGTTCAAAGAGTCGAATCTTTAGTGTTGTGAGATTTTTAAATAAAAATTGCTGCCGAGTGAAGTACATTTTTTTTCCTCACCACCGCGAGGAAAATACTAGGTGTAAATTCAAAATCATCATTTATTACAGTCAAGTGTAAAAATTCGTTCACTGCCAAAGTTTCAAAAATATGTACCGAGCAACTCTATTTTACAGTAAATAAGGTTGTAGGACGTATTTATGAAAGAATTCTTTCGGTACGTTTTTTTGCACTTGACTGTACATCCAACCCTGTTAATGGCAAATTATTTTTATTTTCATGAATCTACTTTCCTTCCTTGTAAATAAAGTGCAGTTTTGCCATATGCTCTTAAAGATTAAAAACTACTGATTTATCTGTGCAATTGAATCTGTAGTATAATAAAGTTTTTAGTGGTTGTTTACTCTGAGCAAATAATAATTGATTGAGCGCGCACACACAGGAGTAAGTATTTGTTTTGATGAATGAGAGATAAGATGGCTACATTATGGCCTCATTTGTGTTTTAAACCTAGTCTACGCCCGTGACGTCGCCCGCGTGGAAATTAAGTAAATTGTAAAATAAAAATAACCAAAAAATTTACAAGGTTTACAAAGTGATTTCGGTTTTAATCACTATTTTTGTATTTAAAAGCTAAAAAAACAAGCGTAGAAAATATGCTACCTGCGTAGACACACCATCGCCGCGCTATATTGACTATGACATTTACTGCTCAATAACTTCAGTGGTTTTACTATAACGTCCGTGGACGAAGTATAATGATCAATGATTGATGCTGATGGGGCCGAATATGTATTCTATTGCCGACACGAGGCAGAAAATACAGCTTGGGTGACCTACATAGTGGACCATCATGGTTACGCAAAATAAGAAATAGATACAGTAAATCCTTATACAAATTGACTGTAGTCCCACGGTAAGCTCAAGTAGGCTACACGAAGGGAGCGAATTACATTCCTTAGCAGTCCGCATTAGGAAGGTAGAAGCGAATCGCTTCGTGCGAATGAATGAAATATTCACAACGTAAGGATGAAACCGCTCCCATTGCCTGGACGTTCGGTGGTGGAACGGAGATGACGGAATTAAATCGTGCAATTCCTGTGTACACTCTCCAAAAAGTATCCTGTAAAACACAGATAAACTAGCAACCCTCAAGGCTCTGTGACCCTACACTCACCAACTCAGGATATATCGGATACATCGGAGCTGTAAAGGTGGTCACAATAATATCTGAACATGCGCTATTCCACTAACAATAGAGGCGTTGTTTAAATATTTGTGACTATCTCCACAACTCTGATATATATGGTGGAAAACAGCCAATGGGCTACGACTTTCGGGGCTTAACCCCTCAATTATCTTGTCCTGTATCCGTCACAAGCGATTTGGAATTTAAATGTTATGGTCAAAGTCAACAGCAAAAAGTCATATTAATTGTAAAAAGCAAAAAGTCAAACAATTTTCAACAGCAAAAGTTTGACAGTAGCGTTCCAAGGGCTAATGGCCTGCCCATCGATACTAGAACTATGTTGTCTTGCAAGTCTCTGTTAGGAATACGAGTCATCATCTCCCTCGCGTTGTCCCGGCATTTGCCACTGCTCATGGGAGCCTGCAGTCCGCTTGGCAACTAATTAGGATTTGGCGTAGGAACTACTTTTAAGAAAGCGACTACCATCTGATCATCCAACCCAGAGGGTAAACTACGCCTTATTGGGATTAGTCCGGTTTCCTCACGGAAGTTACTGGTAAATATTAAATGGTATTCTGTAGGTACATAAGTTCCGAAAAACTCATTGGTACGAGCCGGGGTTTGAACACTTTGAACTTGCGACCTCCGGATTGCAAGTCGCACGCTCTTACCGCTAGGCCACCAGCGCTCCGGAATACGAATATTACTTAGAAATAATTAAACTGTAACAATGCTATTAAATTACTCCCTAATGAACAAATTGTATAAACAAAAGAGAACTATTTAAATTCATGCGAAATTAATAGACTTTGCTTAACAACAGTTGAAATAACCTCAGCCCTAAATAAACTCGACTTGTTAGTAAAACCTAAACAGATATTTAGAGAAGGTAAATAAGAAGCGTTAGTCGTAATTAACATAGTATTGTTCAGTACTCAAGGTACAGTCAGCAGTAGAAATGGGTAAACGGTTGAGGTGTTCAAAATGAGGTCAAGACATCTCTATCATCAAGAGAATAAGATTTGAACAGTTCACCCGCTCAGCCACTTTTGCTGCTAACTATACATGTCTATAAAGGCAAAGTATAGTATAAACGTGAGAAGATGGTTAAGCGAGATCTCTACATACCCCTCCTAAATGGCCTTCCCCGGGTGAGATGCGTACTGCATTTTCACACTGTCAAAAAGGTGTAGTAATAAACTAGGAGGAATAATGACTGGAGAACGCATCCGCGAGAGTAAGGGACAATAATATTTTGGCTTTTGCAGCCCAAAATGTAACAATACACTATAGTGTTGCTTTGCAGGACACTCTTTGTAGCTAAAATATTGGCTTATTCTATATTAATTACCGCAACTTCGGTTGAAAACACAAGAAAACTCTTACATTTGTTTGTATCCCTCCAACTTTGACAGTTCTGAAGGGTTCAGTTTGGAGGGGAACAAAAATGTGTGAGACTATGACAAGGATGGACGAAAATAGCGCCGTCTTTGCCATACCTATGGAAAGTGACATAAGACCCTTTCGATGGTGGTATTGTTATTAGTATACTCCGCCTAGTTAAATGGTATGTCTATGACATGAGTATGTAGAGCCTGAAGACAAAAGTGTTCAACCAGTGCGTCCTCCCTGTACAGTCGCCATCAGATATATAGGAGCTTTGGAGGTGATCTCAAATATCTGAACATACACTATCGCCTTGACAATAGAGACGTTGGTCAGATATTTTTGACCACCTCCACAGCTCCGATATATTTGATGGCGACTGTATGGAGCCGAGACGTGGGAGCTGACTGTGGGCTTATAATCCATAAGCTAAAAGTCGCTTCGTGCTATGGAAAGAGCTAAGTCGGGTTTCTCTTTGAAGGACAAAATTTGGAACGAAGTGATCCGTCAGAGAACCAAGGTCACCGACATAGCTCTAATTAGCAGGTTGAAGTCGCAATGGGCCACATATGTTGTAATACCGATAACCGATGGAGTAAGCGTGTTCTGGAGTGGAGACCGCGTCTGGGCAAACGTAGCGTGGGACGCCTAGATGGCGAGGCGACTTGCATAAGAGGGCCGGCAGCGACTGAATACATAAAACAGCAGACCGGGCTCTGTGGCGTACCTTGGGAGAGGCCTATGTCCAGCCGTGGACCATCCCAATATGCTCAAGTGACCGCTGACGAGAGTAGTTATTGTAATGCCTAGCTTAGGTAGTATACAGTATGTATCGTATCTATTCGAGATGCAAAGCATTAAAGCAGTTAATGGTCATGTCGTGTTAAGTACTATTTCGCACTATATGTTACTGTTTACTGATTATCTTTTGATTCATCATTTTATTCATAATTGACATGTTGTACCTTTTCTAAATTGTACTTCAAACGACTTCCCACTTCCCATATCGTGCTGTGAAATATTATGTTATTGACAAACAAAATTTAGCAGAAGTACATACCATGCCAAATTATGTGTAAAATAAACGTGAAAACTGTGCCCATGAATACAGTATCAATATATTTGATGTCACATCAATGTCAATTTCTTTTTCTTGATAACATTAACAAACAAGGTTGGATTACCATTTTCATTGACAACTTTTGAACTGACGTTTGGTTTTATCTTAACCTTGACATGTTAGATTTTCAGATTGTAAATAATGAATACAGGATGCTTCACAATTAAAAAAGATTTATCATTATCTGATGTAATAAAATAATAAGAGCTTGTATTTCAATAAAAAATCTACCAAAACCTTATTTCATACTTACACTTTTAGGGGCTTAATGCTTTGCCTCTCGTATTGATACATACTGTATTATTTAAAAATAAAGATTAGTCATATGTCCTAATAAAGAAAATAAGTACCTAAACATTAATGATAATTACACCCCGTTATCTTTATAATCAGTTTAAGGGCAAGTAGTGATTGAGCACTTACGATAATATAAGTCGATAAAAAATGAAGTCGACTAGCTCACTCAATAACATGTCAAAAGATCTTGGGTCCGATTTCTTAAATAGCCACCAAGTGATTTCCATTAAGAATAAATGAGAATCTCTATAAAGATTACTGTCGGTGACTATTTCAAAAATCGGACCCCAAATTGACGATATTCGATATTTATAATTGTCGCCCTCAGAGGCTCTAGTGTAAGTTACTTTTGACGTAAAAAGACGTTTACGGACGCGTAAGTGATAATGTTATTTATATGGGAAATGCAAACTCGTTCGTGAAGTAAAGTTACGTTAAAAACTTACACTCAGGGCTCAAATCTGATTAAAGAGAGCAATGGATGTGTTAATTATCTCTTTAGCTTTCACTGTAGAAGAATTTTGTAGATAAATATGACGCGTCTAATTATGTGAAGCAACATCACTATTTTAGATTGCCCCCAAAATGAGCGTTAGATAACGATATTAATGATAATGATATTAATGATTTGCAAAGACTGTAATGATAATGACATTAAAGAAAAATATTTACATTTCTGGTCTCCACGGTAAATTTAATTTTTGTGAGTTGTTTACGTCCGATCCAGTTGTTTAGACGTGTTTACGTGTAACCTTGTTTACGTTTACGTTTACGTTCTGACAGCGAAGGAAGACGTTAACGTGTTGGTACGCACTGACAGACGAGTAAACATAGAACAATGTGGGATCATTCTTCATCAGTGCGAGTCTACTCCCACGCATAGCTGTTTAGGGTTCCGTGTAAGTGGCAACCATGGGAACCCTATTAACATATTTGTATTTAAACTTACATGAGACATATTTAATAATTAACGATTAATACGGTACTACTCACGTTTATTTAGTCACTCGCGCGACATGTTTCGGAGAACATAGGCCTCCATTTTCAAGCACTAAGAATGCTGAGTGTCCGGTCGGTTCGCCGTTCGCGTCACCGGCTCACGCACCTATTAACATAACTTGTATTACGAGTATACACAGATAGACTGATTATTTTTAAATAAATTAATGAAAATTACAAGAAATTATTACACAAGTTGACTGCGCCCCACGGTAAGCTCACGAAGGCCTGAATTGTGGGTATTCAACAATATGTATTATATACAAATACTTATAAATACATAGAAAATACCTTAGAAACAAGAACAAATAACTGTGCTCAAGTCATCACCATAATGGGATTCGAACCCAGTAACTCCTGCTTCGTAGTCAGAGTAACTACCAGCAGGGGGACGCCTACTTGTCCAATGCTGGACAGGCGTCCCTCAAAGCGATCCACCCGCATCTAATAGGTAGATAGAAACATTTATTCATGCATGACACACACACACATATAATAAATAACAACAAAAAAAACACATGTGCCACAAACGATGTGTGCCACGAAATGGCCTCATCTCAGCGTAATGCCAGCAATCGCCAGCGCTGGTCTTCCGATGAGACCATCAGGTGCCTGACAAGTAACACATATACACAAGAAGAAATAAAAAAGAAAAAAACGAAAAATAAAGAATACACGCTCAATGAAAACCTGTCCTATACTCGCACATCAGCCTGCGCCTAATGACTTCCCGCAATCTTCACCGGTCGTTGATCCACTTTGTGGGTTGCCCACACTGCGTCTTCCGGTACGTGGACACCGCTTGAGAACCTTTAAGCCCCAATGTTATCGTTTCTATGTATAATTTGCCCCTTTGGCGCTTAAGTTTAGCGATATCTTGGGGCTATATCGGTTACTTTCATTCTGCTGCGAATGACATCATTTCTGATGCGATCGCGCATATACTCCCAGCATAGCCCTCTCCATTGCCCTTAGGGAGCTTTAAGCCTTCCTATGAGCCCCATAGTAAGTAACCACGTTTCAGTGCCATATGTCATCACCAGTGCTCGGACAAACCATCGCAGAAACCGATATGGACATTGAACAAGACTCTATAGAGTCGAGACTTAACATTATTATTATCTAAAGCGGATATTATCGTAATTTAACATTTGTTTTTTTTTGTCGCATGTCTGTCATGGATTTGTCACATTGACATACTTAAAACAATTTTGTGGTTATAATTTATTAATACAGTTATTTGCTTAATTATGGTTATTTCTAAATCTTTTAAATATGGTGCAAATGAATACAATGCAACCATCAGCATTAAAAAAAATGCTAATGGAAATTCCTTCACACACGTTTGGTGCAGCGATTTTGGGTTGCAGTAATAAATGTCATTAAAAATATAGTTAAATAATACTGTACGTAATGCGATTCTATTAATCTTGTTCTGTTGCCGTGTTGCGATCACTGGCAACTGCGGGCTGGTTTTGTTTGTCTAAGTGTCAAAGTTTCAGGCCATGCATCTTTTTATTCAATTATCAAAGAGTTGACGACCGGTCTGGCCTAGTGGGTAGTGACCTTGCCTATGAAGCCGATGGTCCTGCGTTCGATTGCCAGTCGGGGCATTTATTTGTGTGATGAGCACAAATATTTATTCCTGAGTCATGGGTGTTTTCTATGTATTTAAGTATTTATATGTATCTATTTATTATATATATATCGTCGTCTAGTACCTACAACACAAGCCTTACTGAGCTTACCGAAGGACTACGTCGATTTGTATAAAATTATCCCGAAATATTTATTTATTTATTTATTTATTTATTCACCAAACATAATGTTACAATATACACACATTCGTGTATTTGCCAACGTCGTTTAAAAAAAGTTTGTTATGCAAATATGCCAGTTGCTTTCACAATATGCCAGTGGCTTTAGACGTTCTAGGTCGGTACCGCGAACATCGAAGTTCGTATATTTCGAGCAACTTTTTCTTTTACTCCAATTAAGGCGTCATCAGAGCGACAGAGACAATCGTCCGACTAATATCGTGTTTTGCGGTAGCGCCCCAGGTTGAATAGAAAAATAAACAAATATGGCGGACAGACAAATGAACTTCTAAGCAAAATAGAATTTGACACATGACAAAATATTAATATAGAAATTCGTTTGCACTGAATATGGGTCTAGGGAAGATATAATTTGGGTCTTTACAAGGCAAGAGTGAATAGGCTGTTACTGAAGCCGCGTGCTACACCCTCGACCTCATCGACACTTACTATCAGGTGTGACTGAGGTCACACGCTGGTCAGTCGTGTATTAAAACTAAAGGCCAATTTACACACAGCGCGGGTGCGGGTTGGGCGCGTGTCAACACGGACCCGCGGCGGGCCCGCGGCGCGATTAGTTTAATGAACACCTTCGTTGACACGCGCCCGACCCGCGCCCGCCTGTGTGTGAAACGAGCATAATTGTCGCATATTTTTACTAAACAAGAATGTAAGTAATGTTGTATACAATGACAATGAAGTCGTGGTTGTTTTTTTTAATATGGGTTTGTTAACATTTTTTCCTTGTCTCTTGACCCCTCATTAGTATGGCTATCGTTAGCTAAGTACCCACAATACAAGCCTATTTTAAATCGAAAGAAAAATAGAAAAAAATGACTCGCAGCGGGACTCGAACCCACAACCACTGGATCACTAGCCCAGTGCACTACTAATTGTGCTACACGTCACCCGTAATGACGTATACCAGGAAGAATAAGATAGAACAATTTGACACGTCTAAGCGGCACTCGTTTAGCACAATTGGTAGTGCACTGGGCTAGTGATCCAGTGGTTGTGGGTTCGAGTCCCGCTGCGAGTCATTTTTTTCTATTTTTCTTTCGATTTCAATATCTTCGATATGCTAGCAGACGTTTCTGCTTAATATAAAAACAATACAAGCCTTCTTGAGCTTGTGGGGCTCAATCAAGGTGTGTAAGTATCAACATCTTCCTCACGTTGTCCCGGCATTCGTCACGGTTCATGGGAGCCTTGGGTCCGCTTGACAACTAATCCCAGGATTTGGCGTAGGCACTAGTTTAGTACGCTACTGCCATCTCCCATTTTAATATCTGTTTATTTTATGTATCGCCATTGATACAATTAAAACTGTTGTGAGCAATGTTACTACTACTTGTTACAAACGGATAAACTCACGTGTCATGTCGCCTAGTGCGATATAATTACACGTGAGTTTATCCGTCTGTAACTAAGTAGTATCGCCATTGAGTTGAAAACATCCTATTAAATCTTTCCGTTACTCTGTAGGTTGACTGGTAGAGAATGCCAGGAACAAATAGCAATATGTCCGCCATTTGTACCTGGGCGTATTGTGCAATAAAGATTAAATAAATCTGACCTTCCAACCAAGAGGGTAAACATGGCCTTATTAGGATTAGTCCGGTTTCCTCACGATGTTTCCCTTCAACAAAAAGCGACTGGTAAATATCAAATGACATTTCGTTCATAAGTTCCGAAAAACTCATTGGTGCAAGCTGGGCTTTGAACCTGCTACCCCCGGATTGCAAGTCGCACGCTCTTACCGCTAGCCCACCAGCGCTTTTTTTATGTTCTAGATGGAGATAAAGTAAAGATTTTCAGCCTATGTTGATAATACCACCCTTGAAAGTAGGTCGGGCATAACACAAAGGGGCTGAAACCTCGCGTTTATCTCGCGTAAAATGTAGAACAAGTACCTACAATGACGAAGTGGGTGCGTTATATATTCCTCCCCTACATGTGTTTTGAACTGGTGAAGTTTTAACTCGCCAAACTTAAATGGCAATGGGTTTGACATGGGGCAGAGATTGGAGCTCATGAATTATTTTTTTAAATAATACAGTATCATCATCATCATCATCATGTCAGCCGAAAGACGTCCACTGCTGGACATAGGCCTCCCCCAGAACGACCCAAGAAGACCGATCCTGCGCCTTCCACATCCAGCGGTATCCCGCGACTCTAACTAGGTCGTCGGTCCACCTTGTGGGAGACCTTTCCGCCCCACCGGCCATCGGTTCAGCGTGCAATGTGCCCTACCCACTGCCACTTAAGTTTGGCGATTCGGAGGGCTATATCGGTAACTTTGGTTCTTCTGCAAAATACAGTATACCTAATATAAAAATATTAAAATAGTTAAAATCTGAAGTTTTGTTTTCATTTTTATGACAATTTTAAAGTAGGACAATTTTAACGTATTGACGACAGGTTTAGCCTAGTGGGTACTGAGTCTGCCTATGAAGCCGATGGTCGTGGGTTCAAATCCCAGGAAGGGCATTTATTTGTGTAATGAACTCAGATATTTGTTCCTGAGTCGGTGTTTTATATATGTATTTAAGTATTTGTATATTATATATATCGTTGGCTGAGTACCCACCGCCAGTTCTTCGGTCACCAGTTACGTCAAACAGACGCTTCGCGATTTCTGGAAAAAAAATTAAATAGATGTTTATTTTCTAAATAAACATTTCATTCTTATAATTGTAATAGCGCAAGAGAAACAAAAATGCTAATATTTTATATTGATATTATTTTTGTAAATACTAAAACGAAAAAATAAATAATTTCATTTCATTTCAATATTTTATATTCTGCATCACTTTTGGAGTTTGCTGTATGAAATTCGTTTTTTAGGAATTCTGTGCTTTTATATTAATATAAAAAGAAATGTGAAATAAATTCGTCGTGAATTCCCGGACACATCTAGACTAGTTGAAACTCGTCGAAAAATTCACACACATTTCGCTGAAAAACCTTTGATTTGTCCCCATAGCGAAATGATGTTGATATGATCCCGTTTTCCCGGACATCGAAATTGCGGAATCCCCTATTTTTTTGTTCCGGGAATGTTAAATTATCTCCTAAAGATTTAAGACCCCGACCCAAATGAGCAGCGAGTAAATTAAGAAAACCGAAGTATTTTGGTTTCTGAGAAAGTATTGACCTTTGAATTCATTACTATAGATTGTTTTTCGAAGGAGCAAAAAAAATCCTTAAAAGTAGAGAGTATGGTTTTCTTTATTTCTGGAAGAAATCAAATTCCTTGTCAAATATTAGTAAATCTGTACTAGCTTATAGAAGATGGCGCAAATCCTCTCATAAATAAAATTTGGTGGATTGTAATAATAGGTATCTCAAATTATCTAAGATACCGAGTTAGCAAGCTGAAGTGGCAATGGGCAGGCCACATTGCACGCAGCGAAGATGGCAGATGTACAGATGACCTCATTAATGTCGCCGGAAGACGCTGGATGCAGGTCGCTTTCAACCGGTACATTTATAGGTCCAAGAGGGATATGTTCAGCAGTGGACGTCTTATGATGATGACTTTGGACATTCTAACCACATAATAACATTTTTATAGTTCTCTGGCCCTCATATACATACCATATGAACGTATAAACTAGTGGACTATATGCCAGCTCGATGTGCTGCTGATGAAAAGTGTAAACGAAACGCGATGAAGTGTTAATCAAAATGTTCAATTTGACCTTTTTAAAATTCAGATACAATCATTTTCTAAGTGTCAAAATACTTTTGAGCGAACTAAAGTGTGTTTTTTAAGGTATTTTTTTAAGTTTCTAGTTTATATTTAGTAATCAAATTGGAAACGTAAGGATGTTAGGCTCAGGAAATGTATTTACATAACTATTATTAAATATTAACTCAGTCCATAAAAATACTAAACGATTTTCATTTGTCAAATTTATGATCGCTACTGTAATTATTATCGAAATCGAGAAAATATGTCAAGAGTCAAGACCAACAAACAAATATTTAATTTCATAAATTGAAGATCACTGTACCAGGAAACTTTCCCTTTGTACTCCTTAAAGTCGAGGGTAAAGCTTTACCATCGCGAGAGTCTAATAAACATTAAATAACTCGCGAGTTTTATACTTATACATAATACGCCGCCTTTTAAGAAACAAGCACAAATAGCGTCAGAAATATCTCTACAATTTAGCACCTTATTAACATAGGAGTAAGATCGAATGGAAACATATTTTTAACATCAATATTCATACAACTCCTTTACAAATTACGGATCCTTGTGGCTCAATTTAGCATTACTTTTTGACAACTTGAAGCATCACAAAAGTATCTGGAATTATTTATAAATATGATTTGACTAAAAGTGGAATGGAAGGGATAGATGAGAAGACGCTCAAAGATACAGATTTTAATACATCAGAATAAAATTTATAAAGAGATAGTAAAAGAAATGGCTTCCATCAGTTCTGAATTTGATTTTGCCAGTGTCAAAGTGATTGTAGCAAATCAATCGAATAAATTATATATACTCTGCACAATCTGCGTTAGATCACTGCATAATACGCTATCGATATTATTACAGTACCATCAGTTCTGACTTTGAGGTTTTCGATAACGCGTATCGAGTTTACTATCTGTGCATATCGCTTGTACTATTTTAGTGCGTACGAGATGTACAGATAGTAAACTCGATACTCGTTATCGAAAACCTCAAAGTCACAACTCATGGTAAGGGTACACATTAAACAGCGTTAAATAATAAAAACCAAAATAAATCTCAAGACATCTTAGCCATTTTAACCCTTTATAGGGCAACTTCAAAATTGCAATGCAAAAATGATCACCCCACAACATTGTATTTTTTTCTTAACAAGAATCATTATAGGCCAATCGAGCCGCGATGCTCAGCTTGAACGCACGACCACAGTGACTTTTGGGCGTTAAAGGGTTAAGGCTCAACCGGACTCAACTTGTGCAAAGAGGTTAAAGTGAATATCAAATCTTGTACAGACAAAGTTGCGGACAAATACAAGACTAATGTGGTCATAGTTGGTAATAGTAATATTTTTTTAACATTATGCCCAGTGGTTAGACGCGCGTCTTCCAGTTCGAACGACGCAGGTTCAAACCCAGGCTTATGATAAATATCAAAAGATATGAACCGCTTGTATTTAGGTGAAAGACAGGAAAGCCTAGTTTTGTTATGGGTTCCAATGTCAGATAGCCGCTTTTGTAAAAAGTGTCTACGTCAAATCTTGTGATTAAGTTGACGAGTAGACCTCGGGCTCAATGGAGCGGAGGCAAAAGATGATGGATGATAAGATTTCTCAGCGCGCTATGGAGCATATAATGCTCAGCCTCTCTAAAGGATAAAATCTGTGACTCCTATTATTCTTCTCCTGAATTTCCCATTGAAGAGGCTGGAAATTCACATTAATATGTATTTAATGTAGATTATAGTCTTATTTTTTATAAAATGCTCATTTCTTATTTACTTGTATCCTGTAATTATATAGGAATCTTGATCATACATACATTTCAGCCGTATGCAGTCTTCTGCTGGACATAGGCCTCCCACAAATATGACTTGTATCATCTTGGGGGTAGTTGCCATAGTCGCCACGCTTGGCAGGTGGGTTGGCGACCGCAGTAGCTGCAGATTGAGTTTCGACGGACGCTGCTGCCCGTCTGTAAGATTTTTCCCTTTGTCGCCTTTTACGACATCCGCGGGAGGAGATGGAGTGGTGCTAATCTAGTCAGCCGGCATCACACGTACTCTATGGAGATAAATTTAATGTAAAACATATAAGTTTATTCCATTATATATTATTATTGTAATATTGGCATCGATGTAATTATGATATTTGATAATGTATCCTTAATACAAAGAAACGAATATGAAACATGAAAACAATGTGGTAACAAAATTCGCTTCTTTATAAAAAAAAAATGATTACTTAAATAAGTGAAAACCCAAAACTCAATATGATTTTGTATCGTTCTCACGAACGTTTTCACGGTTTTTTAATATCTCAAAGCTACAATCAAATAAATTTTCTTCTCATGATCATATTTCATCACTACACCCGAGTGTCTCCAGAGAGTATCAGTTTTCTAAATAACCTTGAACCCTTAGCCCTTATTCGATTACCGTTGCAAAATGATACCGAAATTTCTTTAGTTGAGGTGTTTCCTCCATAGTCATCATCATCATGTCAGCCATAAGATGTCCACTGCTGGACATAGGCCTCCTCCAAAATAGTACTTGGAGGAGATTTGCCTTAGTCACCATGATTGGCAAGTAGGTTCCATTATAGTGTAGTATACTTGGACCTTAAACTACGTCCGACAATGAGAGGTACAGCGATGACCATCACGCTCGAGTCTGGAGAAGCCCAACTGGGGAAGTACCTCCTCCTTACAGAAGACCACAGCCATAATAGCACTGCTATCTTTCAGGTATGTAGTGTTGTGTTCCTGATGGTGAGTAAGGTTCCCAGAGCTCCAACCCCCCTTAAAGGTTGGCAACGCGCTTGTGACTCCCCTGGTGTTGCGGGTGCCCATGGGTGACGGTAATTGCTTACCATCAGGCAATCCGTCTGCTGGTTTGCCACCTCATGTCATAAAAAAAAAGTATAGAGACTGCTCCGTACGTCTTAAGAAAATTGGAAAACCGACTTCAATTTGGATAAACTTGGAATTATTATTAGTGGGTGATGCATTTTCAGCTTCAACATGTTTTTTTGAATCTGCTTGAAAATAGTCAGTAGAGTTTAACCGAAACAGGTGTAGTGCAATATACACACGTGAGTTTATTCATTTTGGCGACAACAAATAGGAAAGCGTATTGTCGGATGTCCGCAAACTAGGATTCCATTGTAGTGACTCCATTCTGCTAAAAATCTCTTCCTGGGCTATGTGTTCATCAGTTGCTATGCAGATTTCCTGTTTTTAACTTTTAGTGGTGGTGGAATTAATTGAATGCGTGTTTCAAAGGGTCTAGAGAAAAAAAACACACACACCGAGCAGTGTCCTGACTCGGCTTGAAAATGAGTAACAAAGCTTACCCGAAACATTTCGCCTAGTGCAACATAAGTATACGTGATTTAACCCGTTTGTAACTAAGTAGTAGTAACATGGTTCAACAGATTTAACTATAATAAAACAAAAGAAGATAGATTATCTCTTCTACTTTTACCGACTATTCTCCAGAGTATTACATCAAATTGATTTCTTAATAAGTGCGTCTATCCGTTTTGAACAAGATCCTTAGTTTGCAAAGGGATCAAATTCTGAAATGGGTAAAGGGCAATGCGACTTTGATACCCGATATCCTAAGTTTTCCAGTTAAGTAAATCGATTTGAGAGACGTTCGTGTGAAAAGCAATATTTTCCTTCTTTGCATATTTGTAACTAGCTTTTCCTCGCGACTTCGTCGGCCAGCCATGCCCGTCTTTAAAGTATGGTTGCCGGATAAAAAGCTCAAACTCTCTCCATATCTTATATCATCCTAATTGGGTCAGTAGTTTAAGCGTGAAGAGGTTACAAACTGAGATACGAAATACGCAACGCCGCCGTTCCAAGCTGTCATTTGTTTTGTTCGTTGACTTTTTAATGTTTACAAGTAAGTAATACCTAAGTCATTTCCCTACGGTTTCTGAACCCATCTTAAAACACTTAATGATATGTGTGTAGATAAAGTAGAGTATGTAACTATACATAATGCCCTTCATTATGCACAGATACATAAACTACTATTCTCTTTGATATTTTCATGTTTAATCTTAGTGTTAGTAAGTAATGTTGTTGTAGGAGTATATGGCGATTAAGATTTTTTTTATCTCTTAATGGGTTTAGCCTGACCATAGTTGCCGATGGCCTAATGAGTAGTGACCCTGCCTATGAAGTCGATGGTCCTGGATTCGAATCCCAGTCAGGGAATTTATTTGTGTGATAAGCACAGATTTATTTTCCTGGGTCATGGGTGTTTTCTATGTATTTAAGTATTTATATGTCTATCTATGTATTTATTTAGTTAATCTTTATTTCACAATACAAGAAGGTACAAATGGCGGCCTTAATGACACAAGTCAAAAAATGCCTTACTGAGCTTACTGTAGGACTAGGTCGATTTGTGTAAGATTGTCCTGAAATATTTTTTTTTTTTTTTAGAATCACGTCAATTAGTTACATTTAGAAGACGTACACGGAGCCGGATCAAGCCAACGCGCAGAGGCCCTTTCAACAATTTAATGAAATGTAACGGGTACACTAAGCGGATGGTTCCCCTGTCCGTATCATGGGACGCGCACAGAGACAGCACCCGCCATGGTGTAAGGACTATTAGTTTTAATAAAATCTAGAATGTACTAGGCTATTGGGTGGAAATGATGGACTAGCTACTGGGCTATTGGATAAAAAAAACCGGACGCCTGCCTAATTAAATGCTATACAATTTTATTTCCGGCAGAGGGTGATTCGCCCTATGCGAGATGGGCCTCACAAAAACCAACATCAAAGATGGCTCAAGGGCAACACCGGTGTAAAGGGCTAAGGGTAGGGAGGTGTCACTGGACTTTAAACATATAGCCAACTCGCCATAATAGTTTAATTGTTATTATTATTTATTTTTAAACGCATTATTTTACCTGTATGACATTGAAGCGATACTTATCGATAACAGGGCTGTCGGTTTTTATTTAGTCGATCACTTACGAGTACAACAAATCGTTCATTCTAGAAAGATATCTAGGTATACTTATGTATAACGTGGGTGCCGTGACTCAGCGTATTATATTCAATATTACCCTAAAATGAGATTCATGTCGTTGTTAGATGCTTTTGCTTGCAAATTAGATCATAAAGATAAGAAAATACAGACATTATAATATTAAATGAGATAAAATTCGGTTTTATACTTTAAGAAAATAACATCGTTTATCTAAATTGGTCGTGGCTTTGAAATTTTGCTATTTCTATTTTTTTAAATCCTTCTTTTGTGAAACACAATTTTGTTGGGCACATTGGCTATCTAATTATGAATTTGTGAAATTGGAAATTTAGAAGGGTAAGTGAATTGTATATATATTACAATTTTTATTATTTATTTATTATGTATTTTTCTCATTATCATCATCACATCAGCCGAAGGACGTCCACTGCTGGACATAGGCCTCCCCCTAAGCGACCCACAATGACCGAAACGACCTTTATCAGGTCGTCGGTTTACCTTGAGGGGAGTCTTCCCACACTGCGCCTTCCGATTGGTAAGTGTAAATATCATCAGACAATATCATCACGATAGAAAATAATATCATTAACGTTTTATGTCCCCAACCCGTCAGTCGTGATACAAGTCGTCTTATGCCTGTAATGATGCTGATGGAATTTCATATCATTATTTTTCAGCTTACTAATACCAAAATCTTCATGAATAACTATAAATAAATATTACAGGACATTTTTACACAAATTGACTGAGCCCCCAGTAAGCTTCAGAAGGCTTGTGTTGTGGGTATTCAGCCAACTATATATAATATACAAATACTTAAATACATACATAAAACACCCACGACTCAGGAACAAATATCTGCACTCATCACGCAAATATCCCTTACTGGGATTTGAACCCAGGACCATCAGCAGGTCACTCATTAGGCCAAACTTGTCGTCAATTCGTTGTTTCATTTACTAATAAATGGGTATTTTAAGACGCAATTGGGTAAACAAAGGGCATCTCTTTCACTCCCATTGGGACATTTAATTTAACTATAGGGTGCGTACAGTCAGCAGCAGAAGTGGCTAAGCGTTTGAAGTATTCAAAATGAGGTTAACACATCTCTATTGTCAAGAGAATAAGAGCGCGTGGTCATTTTGAACACTTCAAACGCTTAGCCAGTTTTGCTGCTGACTGTATTACACAACAATACTAGTCACATCAATATAGTAAATGAGGATAGACTATTGTCCCTTTGTTGAATAGATACGGGACGTAGGTAATTGCGGTTGTCCCGGACTATCTCAAATATGACAGTGGTTTGAGGAAGTAATTAAAATTTATTTAATATTTATTCCTTCCTGTTAAAACAGCTATTTGAGTCGTTGAGGTAGGAATGTTTTTTTTTTCGCTATCAGCGAGGATTTTTCAGAGTCGTGTACCTAAATTCAAATTTTTAATTAAATGGAGTAAACTGACAGCAGTTTTCATACTAAAGTTGTCAAATGACCTGTCAAGCCCAACTGGGGAAGTACCTCGTTACAGAAAACCTTTCAGGTATGTAGTGTTGTGTTCCTGATGGTGAGTAAGGTTCCCAGAGCTCCAACCCCCTTTAAAAGCCGGCAACGCGCTTGTGACTCCGCTGGTATTGCGGGTGCCCATGGGCGACGGTAATTGCTTACCATCCGGCAATCCCTCTGCTTGTTTGTCACCTTATGTCATAAAAAAAATGTATGAAAACTGCTGTCAGTTTACTCCATTTAATTAAAAATTTGATTATACACGAATCCAAAAAAGTTTGAGGACGAAAATAGTCGCACACAAAAGTTCATCACAACCATTATTGCGCATAATGTTTAGTTTCGATACCCACATTTTTTATTTAATAATAAACATGCATGTGTCTAAATACCATTTATCGTTTTTGACAGTGTTTAAAATGTCACAGTTTGAGTATTCGACGATCAAAAATTGGCCCCCATATACCGGTCTTTTTGGGGGAGGCCTCTGTCCAACAGTGGACGTCTTTCGGCTGACATGATAATGATGATGATGATGATACGACGCGATATATTTAGTTGTTTTTATTCGGCTGGCATTAAAAACAGCAGAGTTAAAACCTAAAAAAACCTTAAAAAATCAGATTTCTTCACTGATACTTATCATAAAGCACGCCTCCGTAATATTTAACTGTGGAACTTTTCTTCAGTTTTCTCGGCAGTTAATCTAACATGCTTCGTCCATTATCTATAAAATTCCATTATTCACTCATTTCGTACACCATAACTCGCACATGCTCGCGTAACGGTGTCAGCCATTTTGATTTAATATATTATCAATTTGCCGTGTGATGTAGGCTCAGAATAGCATCAGCATCTCCTCCCCGTGTCGTAAGAGGCGACAAAGGGAAAACCAAGGGAAAGGCAGCAGTGTCCGTAGAAACTGAGTCAACAACTGCGGTCGCCAACCCACCTTTCAAGCGTCTTTCGTCTGGTAAATTAGCGAGTGAGGTTACAGAGCGTGGAACTGACTAAGTAATATAAACCAATACGATAACAATCAAAAAACATAAGAGGCGACAAAGGGGAAAAACCGACGGTTGGGCAGCGTCCGTCGAAACACAATTCACATCTACTGCGGTCGCCAACCCGCCTGCCAAGCGTGGCGACTAAGACAACCACCCCCCATGATACAAGTCATGTTTGGCGGAAGCCTATATTCAGCAGTAGACTGCATACGGCTGAAATGTATGTATCGTAAGAGGTGACAAAGGGAAAACCAAGGGAAGGGCAGCGGCGTCCGTAACTGAACCAACAACTGCGGTCGCCAACCCGCCTTCCAAGCGGAGCGACTATGGCAACTCTTCCCAAGATGATATGAGTTATATTTGGGGAGGTATATACAGCAATGTTTCTCATTAAGAGTAAGGTTCAAAGAGCTCCAACCCCCTTAAAGGCCGGCAACGCGCTTGGACTCCCCTGGTGTTGCGGGTGCCCATGGGCGACGGTAAGTGCTTACCATCAGACCATCAGGAAAATCCGTCTGCTCGTTGCCACTTTTGTCGTAAAAAAAAACGCAGTAGGTATTTCAGTTATTCCGTGCTCATTTAACAATAATATAATTGATACACCCTCACCCCGAGCGGTGTGTCTTGACTTGACTCGGCTTGGAAATGGGTACGGTCGGGGACTTTTATTGTTGAGCCATTTAGGGTTCACTTTACATTGGGCATTTCAAGTATATAACAAAAGTAAGATAAGTATTAAACAAAAGAAAATAGCTTGAACCGTAACTAACTATTTCACCACAGCGACAATTGTCACGATTCGCGACATATGTAAATTTCTGACGTAGCAGGTGTTCATTGGTTACATTGACCGCTTACCATTGGGTGGGACGTGTGCCTGTTTACCACCAACACGTTACTTTCAATATAATGCTGTTATTTTTTATTATATCGTCAATAAATAGGTAGTAGTTTGGTGAAGAGCTCTTGACACTTGTCACGAATGTCACGATTCTCAGAAGAAATTTCGATATCGCTGTGGTGAAATAGGGGTCAGAGCTTACCCGAAACATGTCGCTAGTGCGATATAATTACACGTGAGTTTATTCGTTTGTAACTATGTAGACATTTAGCATTTGTAGATCGGGCAATGTTAAATTGTTAATGAAGGTACAATGAGGGTGGGTTTAAGTGGATTGTTAATCAAGAGACATTTATCCATTTGCCCAAATATATCTACAGTTATATTTCTGTGACATATTATGTATACATACATTACATACATACATTACATTTCAGCCTTATACAGTCCACTGCTGGACATAGGCCTCCCACAAATATGACTTGTATCAGCTTGGGAGGTAGTTGCCATGGTCGCCACGCTTGGCAGGCGGGTTGGCGACCACAGTAGCTGTAGATTGGGTTTCGACGGACGCTGCTACCCGTCCGTAGGCTTTTTCCCTTTGTCGCCTCTAACGACACCCGTGGGAGGAGATGGGTGATGTTGTGGAGCCGGCATTACACAAAAAAAAAACACTAGAACACAAAAAAAGTTAAGTAACGTAAAACGAGGTGGCGTATGTACAAGGGCGAGCGCTGGTGGCCTAGCGGTAAGAGCGTGCTTGTAATCCAGAGGCGGCAGTACAGGTTCGAACCCCGGTTTGTACCAATGAGTTTTTCGGAACTTATGTACGGAATACCATTTGATTTATCAGTCACTCTTCGGTGAAGGAAAACATGAGAAAACCGGTTTAATCCCAATAATGTAATAGTTTACCCTCTGAGTTGGAAGGTCAGATGGCAGTCGCTTTCGTAAAACTAGTGCCTGCGCCAAATCTTGAGACTAGTTGCCAAGCGGACCCCAGGCTCCCATGAGCCGTGGCAAAATACCGGGAAAATGCAAGGAAGATGAATTAAAATACGGCGACCTTACAAAAATGTGTTGTTCGTGAAGTAACTACTTTAGTTTGATGTCTGTTATAAATCTACAAAGTAGCCCCAAAATCTTAAGTCGCCCCGTTTTCGCCACAACTAAAAAAAAAACAAGAAAACACTAACGATATCACAAGATCATTACAAATAGACTCCTCAAATAACGAAATTGGAAGTATCTCGATAATTATTGCGTTTCCTATCATCATAACACTACTCGATCAATCGAGGAAAATAACCATCTGTCACTGTCACTTCAGCAACAGATGAAAGGGACAGCTTTTGTCAACTCTGTGGTAACATAGGAAGGATGAATATTTTCCGTGTATATACGTCACTGGTTCTAAGCGCGTGCGTGAAAGAGAGGCGAGTAGCGGGCGGGTGGGAAAGAAAGGGATGGGACACAGCCTTGACATAGATTATGTGGTTATAGAGTGGTTGTAATGAAAAGAGTTTAAGGTGTTTTTATTGAGGTATAGGATGAAATCGTAATCTTTAATAAATGAAATAACGTTGCTACCCGCAATAATTTTAACGTGGTTTGTAACATGCATCAAAAGACAGAGTGAATCAGGAGGAAGTTTTGTTTATATGTTTTGTACCCGTGCCCGTGCGAAGACGAATAATAAATAATAATTGAATATATAGTGTTACGTAAGAGGGGGAGTGCTTTATGTTGATATTTCACAGGATCAAAATTTACTTAACTTTCACAATGTCCATAGGACGCGAACCTAATTGACCTGTATGACCCAGTTGTACTTCACCTTAATCTAAAAAAATAATTAAAAAGAAACTATCGTGATATTCACACATATTATAGTCTAAAAGCGGGTAACTCGCGTTTTATAAGTCGAATATTGCATGACATGTTTCACTCTTTAACGAGGAACATAATCATGAGCCGTTCGCGCCTAACCGACGCAGACATCTTAAAACGTGACTAAGAACGTGAGTTACCCACTTCTATACAACTAATATTATGAAAGTAGTTTCAGCATATGATTTTACAATTCAACTGCTTTATATGTAGTAATTTTGTGTTATATCACCATCATAATTAAAATACACGCTTGGATGCGTTTGCGTTTCAGTGCCAGCAAACTGTGGTAAATTAATATTGTAAAATCGGATCATGGCATTCATAAGCGATCTTTTGTCCCTTGTAATAGCTGAGCTTACTATCTCGCGGTGGGACCAGTGCCTAAATAGAGCCGTTTTCATTATTAACACAGGCGTGGCGTAGTCGTTTGTTTCCTTTGGCCTATGACAGATGACGTCACGCTGTGTCCGTGAATGTGTTAAGATTGTCGTATGTTCACGAATTTAAATTTTCGCGGTTTGAATTAGAAACAAGTAAATGTCGCGTCTATGAATTTCCCGCCGGCCTACTCTTTGCCGTTATCATCGGAGCGGCCCAGTCTGGCTCGCTCGCTCGGCGCGCGCGGAACTAACGCTAACGCAAACCTAACGCGAAACTAACGCAAACCTAACGCAAATTGAACGCAAACCTAACGCGAGTGCCAGCGTTATTGTGACTTGGATTGTGTCAATACTGGGTAAGTAGAGGATGTCTGTGTGAATTAAAAAAAGAAGCATTTTTTTAATGCCTTGTTAACGTTATTAGTGGCCTAGCGGTAAGAGCGTGCGACTTGCGCGGAGGTCGCAGGTTCTAACCCCGGCTTGTACCAATGAGTTTTTTGTAACTTATATACGAAATATCTTTTGATATTTATCAGTCGCTTTTCGGTGAAGGAACATTGTGAGAAAACCGAACTCACTAAGGCCTAGTTTACCATCTGGGTTGGACTGTCAGATGGCAGTCGCTTTCATAAAACTAGTGCCTACGTCAAATCCTGGGATTAGTTGCCAAGCGGACCCCAGGCTCCTATGAGCCGTGGCAAAATGCCTTATTATCGTTAGGGTTCCTTAGGCAAAGGCTTATGGTTTTTATAAGGCTGTATAATGAAGATATCAAATAGGATTTTTTTTAATTACATATGTATTTATTTTTAGTAGGTACCTACCTATATTATTTACAAATTGAAAACCTATTAAGCAAAATTTTAAAAGTCCTATTATAAATACTATGTCGCCATCAGATATATCTGAGCTGTTGTAGTGGTCACAAATATCTCAACGCCGCTATTGTCAAGACGATAAAGTGCATGTTCAGATTGTGTCCTCCACAGCTTCGATATATCTGATGGCGACTGATACAACCATTCTGAACCAGCGTGCTACACCCTCGACCTCATCGATACTTACCATCAGGTGTGTCTGAGGTCAAACGCTGGTCAGTCTTGTATAAAAAACAAGCCGACTTCCGCCGGCTTAACTCTCCCACAGTTTTCCTGGGGCTGATGAAGAAATGGAAACGCCATATTAGCTTCGTCTTGCCTAAGAAAAACCCACCTATCTAATCTTTAGAAAATTTTAGATATTATTTCTTGTTGTTTGGAGGTTTGGACCCGGGTATGTCCTTAAACTACGTCCAACGATGAGAGGTAGGGCACAGTTGCCAAAAGTACCATCACGTTTGAGTTTGGAGCAACCCAACTGGGGAAGTACCTCCTCCTTACAGAAGACCACAGCCATAATAGCACTGCTGCCTTTCAGGTATTTGTTGTGGTCCTGATGGTGCGTAAGGTTCCCAGAGCTCCAATCCCCCTTAAAGGCTGGGAACGCGCTTGTAACCCGCTGGTGTTGCGGGTGCCCATGGGCGACGGTAATTGCTTATCATCAGGTAATCCGTCTGCTCGTTTGCCACCTTTGTCATAAAAAAAGTTATATTTATAACTAGATACAATGTACACGGACAGGACACGGACACAGTATAGGGATAGTCGTAATATCCGATTCCAGTATTATTAGATAGCATAGTTGCCCTTATCCTGTATCGCGATATAGGTGAACAACATACAAGGAAGTCTAAAATAACGGACTCGTATTTTTTTTTAGCTGCCCAAACTAAACTTGTTTGGAGAAAATGTCCTACAAAGTACTGATAATTTACCAAACCTTCTAATTTCTGTAGAGAGATTTTTTTAAGTAAATTGATAATTAATTACTGTCGAGAGCATGAAAAAAGAATGGAAACGTCTTTTATCATTTCACCAAAAACTCATATTTAAAAAAAACATCAGTTTCAAACGTTTTTCCGCTTCACTCACTTATCTTTGGTTATTTATTTTAGCCAATCAAGCAATGCAAGCTATAAAATCGATAGCAACTGCCAGTTTTTGTTGCTTGCAATCAGGTTGGCAGCAATTTAATGCTTGCTATTCATCAATGTAAGTTTAGCGTTATCGGTAGTCGTTAGCGGTCGGTACAGAGGGTAGAGGGTAGAGGATAGGTTATGTTATGGCACGGGGGATGGCGACGGGATGGCTGTGTACAATCGTTTTGGCCCACTCACTTTGGCCGCACGTCGAAGGGAGTAGGTCAAAACGTTTAGATCTATTTATTATTGGGTATTTTCAAGGCAAGAGTGAATAGGCTGTTACTGAACCAGCGTGCTACACCCTCCGACCTCGTCGACACTTACCATCAGGTGTGACTGAGGTCAAACGCTGGTCAGTCTTGTATAGAATAAAATCACAACAAGATTAGATATACTGAATGTCGATACAATGTAGTACCGTTTCAACCATCTCATGGCCATCTCGCTATCCCAGCGATGGCCCATCATAAAGTAAAATGCAGTACCAGCTAATTAACAAGTAGACACTGATAAGTCAAGGTATATCAACATTTAATTGTATAGTGCTACCTTTGCAATTAGGTATTCAGTAGCGAACGAGCGAGTCAATAATAACAGTCAGAGTTTTTTTTAATCCCGTCCCGGCTGCGAGGTTTTTAGCTTATTCAGTAAAAATAAGTATTCGTCTACGTTTTGGAATAACTAGACTACAGCCATAATGCAATAGATCGGAGAAAAGCAATCGAAAGGAAATATGTGTGTGCTAAGTGTAGATAATTATAAGATGACTTGCGACATTTGCCGTCGACTCATACAAAAGGGAGAGGATCCCCGCTCATAGTCGTTTCTGGTGCTAAAGTTGGCCACAACGCGGCAATGCGTCTAGCATTATGAACACTTTTGTATCAGAAATAAATTAATTTAGATATGTATTTTTTTTCTATTCTTTTGCCTATTTTTGTTTGTTTGTTTAATAATTTGTTAATAAGAAAATTATTAGATTAAACGAACTTACCTTAAGTGAAGTTTTAACTTAATTATACGAAGCTGCGAGTATAATCGTTTATTTGTAAGTATAAATGTTTCGCTTATTGCACTCCTGGGTCCCAAGAGCCTAGTTTGGGGTCCGTCGAGTATACCGATAGGTACTAAAACTATTTCGTCAAGCAATTTTTTTTTATACATTGTGTGGTGGTCTTCTATATTAATTGTCGTTTGATATTGGTTATGGCAACAGAAAACACTAATTCATACGGAACAACCAGAAACGTACATTCAGACATATATACCAATCAGAAACATATACCATAAACCATGATATATGTGAAAAGTTGCCTACGAACGACGGTACAGAGTTCGCGTCCGGGCCGAAGTAAATAATTGGGATTTTTTTATCACAAACATTATTTACTCGTATTCATTTATGCATTTATGCTGAGGCGGGTCCATTTCTTAATTTTCCAACTTCGTAATTTTCATTTTTTTTAAATACTTAGTAACTATTTATATGTTACATGTTTGTAGTTTAATATAGTTTATCACGAATAAAATAATTTAAATTTGAATTGAATCATTTATAGTCCTGCTATTTTTGACGACCGGTTATTTTACGAATAAGTGTTCGCAACGAAGAAGATGAGGTGAGATGCGGGTTCAAATCTTGCCTCAGACGCCGGGGTCTATCACTTTTTATTAAAGTAGGTATATAAATATAATATATCATTTATATTCAATGAATTAACCTTCTAAACTTGGAGGACGTAAAAAACTTTTACGACGAAAATAATCGCACACAGAAGTTTGTCTCCATTATTTTTGAACTAGATGTATAGTTTCTATACCCACGATTAATTTATATCATTGATGTGTATTTAATACCATTTCTTTAATTCTGTTAGACTTAAAAATGCAGTCGAGTTCGAAAATCGCCCCCAGCACGTCAACAGTTTCATTCGGATTTTTTTTTCTCGTCCCGACTGCAAGGTTTTTAAGATCATTAAGTTAAGATGCACTAGCACGAACGGCTACTTACAAGTTTGCCTGGAAACACTCGAAGTATTCGTCTATTAAAATATCCAGAAGATTCTCGTTTATCAACAGAATGGTTAAAAATGTACCAGTAAGACATGCGAAGAAAATATGTGCCAAGAGGGTTTGACATATCGTCACTACTTTGAAAAAATCTCGTATCTGACATAGATATACCCCGACATTTATAAGAGTAGAAATTAAAAAGTGGCAACACTGTAGTGTCGTCCACTCACTGCATATACGGTCACTGTAGTGTGTATTCTTAAATCGATTTGAAAGGGATGACACTACAGTGTTGCCACTTTTTAATTTCTACTCTTTTATGTAGGAGTATACTCTGAGTTGATACGCAGTAACTCTGTATTCATCCCATACCCAGTTATGACATTTTTCCTTTGAATGTCAGAATGAGTTACGAGGTTTTTTCAAACTAGTGATGATATTTATTTATTTATCACATGGAAAATCAACAGCTTGAAAAACAGAAAGGCACAGATTCTCATTTATAATGGCTTACTTTTAAAGAGAAGTATAGCCTAACTAAATATATTTGTGTATTTAATTCTTAGTTTTATACTTACGGATTATATTTAAGTATTTATGCGAGTAGGAACGAGCTAGGATATATAATTTGTGTTACAGCCTTGGCCAGAAGTATTGAGCACACTTTTTTTTCCTCTAACTCTAAAACCCATTTTTTCTAAACGCAGATAAACAATTTTCTGATATTTCAATCCTTAATATATATATGTTTAATTGTCGTCAATAATAATTAAAAGAACGTATTAAATAAGAAAACAAAATTCACCAAAAATTCGGATCTACAACGAAGTGACTTATTGCTTTATACACAATCACCAGTCACCGTAACGAGCAAAACCTCAATCAGTTTAAATCAATTGATAATATGTCATCACAAAAGATTTTTGGACCCGGGTATGTCCTTAAACTACGTCCAACAATGAGAGGTAGGGCACAGCGAAGTACCATCACGCTTCAATCTGGAGAAGCCAAACTGGGGAAGTACCTCCTCCTTACAGAAGACCACAGCCATAATAGCACTACTACCTTTCAGGTATGCAGTGTTGTGTTCCTGATGGTGAATAAGGTTCCCAGACCTCCAACCCACTTATAGGTCGGTAACGCGCTTGTGACTCCCTTGGTGTTGCGAGTGCCCATGGGCGACGGTAATTGCTTACCATCAGGCAATCCGTCTGCTCGTTTGCCACCTTTGTCATTAAAAAAAAATGTAAGTACTTCAATACAATATCAAGTTGTCGTATATAAAGCATGGGTGCTCAATACTTCTGGCCTGGGCAAGGCTGTATAAATGTATCTTTTATATACTCGCAAATCATCTTCTATGTATAACATAAGCCTTATTGAGCTGTAGGACTAGATTTATTTGTGTAACATAACGAAATGCCAGATGACTTTCCTAAAAACACATAAGTAGAAATCATATATTGACGACCGGTCTGGCCTAGTGGGTAGTGACCCTGCCTATGAAGCCGAAGGTCCTGGGTTCGATTCCCAGTCAGGACATTTATTTGTGTGATGAGCACAGATATTTGTTTCTGAGTCATGGGTGTTTTCTATGTATTTAAGTATTTATATGTATCTATTTATTATATATATCGTCGCCTAGTACCTGCAACACAAGCCTTATTGAGCTTACCGTGGGACTAGGTCGATTTGTGTAAGAATGTCCTGAAATATTTATTTATTATTTTATTTATTATATATGAATTCTGTTCATCGCACGTGAAAATCTCGGAAAAATGGCAAAGTTCAAAGAATATTCCAAACCAATCCAAAATCCTTCAAGTTGGGGTCCGGGGTTTGGCAATTCGTTGTCCCAATCCGCAAAGGGCCGCATGGCAACAATGTGGCATCCGACTCAGGGGACCTCCGCTCCTAAATTAAAATTACATGTCAACACTCGTTTCAAAATGAAAAACATTATACTTTATTTAATATCTCGTGAGTTTTGTTAACATTTTGTTAAACACAACGTTTACGAGTACGACACATTTTATTTAGTCACTCGTGTGACATGTTTCGGAGACTTGAAGTCTCCAATTTCAAGCACTAAGAGTGCTGGGTCCCTGTCGTATAGCTGGCATGGCACGCAAGCTAAATTAATCGATTTTTTATTCTTAAAAATAAATGTTTAAAGTTAATTTACATACGCGGTTAAGTCCTGTTTATCTATATTAATAAAATAATGTTGTGTTAGTTCCGGCTTTTATAACTCGAGAACGGCTGAACCGATTTAGAAGATTTTGGCTTCGTTGTGATCGTCTTGGCCAAAATTTTTACAAAGTTTGCCAGGACAGCTAGTTTGTAATAATGTGTAAAGACCGTGAAAATTTAAATCAGTATTCTGTTGTAAATACTTACAGGGGTAGCTTTAAGCCCCAATTTCAACCCCATTCCAGATTTAGAGCCTTTGTCACACCACTTTGCAGGTCTTTGTATAGGTATTTCATAAAGGTACCTTGGCTCACACAAGCCTTAAAAGCGTTTAGTCCAAAATGCAAAATAAAATTCTTACACAATTCAGGTGTTTGGCAAATAAACGTGTTCTCTATGCGCAATACGTCACACACATACTTTGAATTCAATTTAAACTTTATTTTCTATATTCTTAGTTTCATACTTATTATTATAAATGCGAAAGTAACTCTGTCTGTCTGTTACCTCTTCACGCTTCACAACCGCACCAATCGGGATGAAATTTGGTATGGAGAGAGTTTGAGCTACGAGAAAGGACATAGGATAATTTTTATCCCGCAACCATACCCCTTTGCACTGCCAGACTCAATCTCTGGATATAAATATATTATGGCTGTATATATTATGTTATGAGATTGTATGATATTGATCTGTATCGGACCAACGGAAAAAAGTAATGCAATAGATCATAAACCAATGTAGAAGTTTGGGGCAGGAACGTAATTTAACTTGAGTCAAAAAACGTCAAAAGATTCTTATTTATGATCAGATAAATACGTATAGATTTTTTTATGACACGAATTTAGTTGATATTAGGTTACAGATGAATACATTTATAAATATATAAATTTATAAATATATAAATGTATTCATCGTATATATAAATTAAATAATTTCCATACGCTCGTGGTGTGTTTAAACGTCACCCATGATGACGTATACGATGAGGGATAAATAGAAAAAAAAATACAAGGCTAAGCGGTACTAGTATAGCACAATTGCTAGTGCACTTGGCTAGTGATCCAGTGGTTGTGGGTTCGAGTCCCACTGCGAGTCAAAAATTTTCTATTTTTCTTTCGATTTAAAATCATCATTCTTGAAGATATTCGCTAGCAGATGTTTCTGCATTTTAAAAAATAATTTGGACGTATTCAAGTTACGCAAATACGAGTATGCACGTATCCTAAACCTATGCGGTAAACTCAAACGATATTCTCGCTAATACATCTTAAAGACGTGTTTTTGAAATAACTTTAGGTAAGTGGCTGTGTTACGTAGTTAAATAAACATGAGTGTCGGAAAGAGGTCGCTGGGGGGCCTTGGCCCGTATTCGTTGCCACGTACTTGTGACGTTTTACAGATCACTTTGGAACCAAAACCGTAAGGTTATTGTTAGATCTCGTTTTTGAGATAAGAAAACCGGTCGACTTTGCCTACTTAAATAAATTAATATTTCGGGACAGTCTTACACAAATCGACCTAGTCCTACGGTAAGCTCATTAAGGCTTGTGTTGTAGGTACTAGACGACGATATATATAATAGATAGATACGAGTACATATAAATACTTAAATACATATTTCAGAAAACTCGCAATGATCTCGTAATCAGAGAGCATTTTCTTTTAATTAAATTATGAGGATGTAAGTCGGGGGGCGTATTGATACAACCAGATTCTAAATACGACTACACTTTATAAGTAAGTTTCATGGATTATATAACATTGGAATACACGTACATAAGCATCCATATTACGCAATTACTGCATTAAATCTAAAAAAGACCCTTGAGGCATTGTACCAAGGATGCTGTCGTTGTATCACAATGCTGATACGTTATACGAGGAAGCCGTCAACTCTTCGGTCACCAGTTACGTTATTTTTTTATGTTGGTGTTATATAGTTAATAGTAGCCGGAGTGACTAAATATTTGTACATCGTGACGCAGTCTTACTGATATACAAATAAGGCTCTGTGTATATTTGAGTTTGGTTGTCACTACTTGACAATTATAATTAGGGGGAAATTCCTCTTAAACCGTTTGGTAATATTTTTGTCACGTTCCAGATCGTTTTAAATATTTAAGACCCGAGACCTATATTTAATAACTTTTAAATATCATATTGATGAATAATAAGATTTGTAAGAAAGTTTTGGAATCCGCACACATTCGCTTTTGTCGTTTGGTGCTGCCACCTATAGTTCGAGCACACTCCTTTTTTATGATAAAGGTGGCAAACGAGCAGACGGATTGCCTGGTGTTAAGCAATTACCGTCGCCCATGGGCACCCGCAACACCAGGGGAGTCGCAAGCGCGTTGACGGCCTTTAAGGGGGTTTGGAGCTCTGGGAACCTTACTCACCATCAGGAACACAACACTACATACCTGAAAGGTGGCAGTGCTATTATGGCTGTGGTCTTCTGTAAGGAGGAGGTATTTCCCCAGTTGGGCTGCCCCAGATTCAAGCGTGATGGTCAACGCTGTACCCTATCTCTCATTGTTGGACGTAGTTTAAGGACATACCCGGGTCCAAACGGGTTTTCTTGAAGGTATGAGGGTCGTATCGGTCCGGAAATACCGCTGATGGTAAATCATTCCACAGTTTTAATATGCACTATACTAACAAAATCCATTCGAGTAACATAATATGTATCATGTCATTCGAGAATAGTGTGTTAGACATTGTGATTTGATTCTGATTTTCGGAAATAATGTGCCACACTAGTTTAACTGTGAGAAATGGGAAATGTATTTTCACACCACATCTGTGCAACTGAGCACTTTCAAGCAACTGGGCACTTCCTCCCACGAACGCTTCGGCTGTGGAATGAGCTTCCTGCCACGGTTTTTCCGAGGGATTACAGTATGGGGTTCTTCAAAAATGGAGTGTACAGATTTATAAAGGGTCGGCAACGCGACACCTCTGGAGTTACAGGCGTCCATAGGCTGCGGTAACTGCTTACCATCAGGCAGGCCGTATGCTTGTTTGCCACCGACGTCGCATATAAAAAAACTACACTGCTACATAGACATGCTTTAGTTAAGTTGTATGTGTAGTGGGGCAGAACGGATTCCAACATAATAGAAGCATTCTCTACGAAGCTCGGAATGCAGGCTTGCATTCAATTTGCCTACGGGGAATTTCGATGAAGAGTGGATTTTGTGTAGTTTATAAACCCAATATGCTTGTTGCTTGGTTATTTGTTCGCTGACTTATTAATTAAGGGTATGATATTAGTAAGCCCAGTTTTGAGAAATAGAAATCATTCTAAATTAATTAAATAGGATATACATATTACTGTTACGGAGCGATGGTGGCCTAAGAGCGTGCGACTTACGATCAGAAGACCGCAGGTTCAAACCTCGGCTCGTACCAATGAGTTTTTCAGAATTTATTAATATTAATATATAACTTATTTATGTTTAGTACCCGGGTATGTCCTTAAACTACGTCCAACAATGAGAGGTAGGGCACAAAGTACCATCGCGCTTGAGTCTGGAGAAGCCCAACTGGGGAAGTACCTCCTCCTTACAGAAGACCGCTGCCATGATAGCACTGCTACCTGTATGTAGTGTTGTATTCCTGATGGTAAGTAAGGTTCCCAGAGCTACCCCCTCTAAAGGCCGGCAACGCGCATGTGACTCCCCTGATGTTGCGGGTGCCCATGGGCGACGGTAATTGCTTACCATCAGGCAATCCTACTCTTTTGCCACCTTTCCCATAAAACAAACCAGCAACTTCGCTGGAAGGGTACACTTAGTTGGAGTATTCCAATAGTCTAGTCCAGTAATCAAGTCTGGTGCTTGTGGCAGCAGTTATGGCGTATTTATAGAGATTGGTTCCCAACGGTTTGCCAAAATATTCTTCTTCTATATTAATTTAATAAAATAAAGTTGTGTTAGTTCCGGCTATAACAACTCGAGAACGGCTGAACCGATTTGAACGATTTTGTGTACGTTGTGATCGTCTTGGTCAAAAGTTTAATAGTAAGCTTAAAAAGGAAAAAATCTTTCAATCAAATACCCCATATAGGTACAGTGTGTATTTTTCATACAGGCGTATTAGTTGCCCACATACAGTATCCAGTAACACGACTCGTATTATGTTAATAATTTTGTTAAATAGTGTTGTAACATTGTTGTAACGATTTTTTTAAGTTTGGCCGGGCAGCAATGTACGCTGTCCAGCTTATTTTGAGATGACAAGTAATACTGACATGACATGACGCATCGGTACATTAATTACTATGGATGCAATACATTGCGTGCTTAATTTTTATGTTTGAAATAAAAATAACCTATTTTTTTTAACAAAATGAATGTAAATAGGTTTTAAAGGTCTAATACTAATCGCCACTACAATATACGCCCGTATGAAAAATACACACTGTATAGACTTTCAGGCAGTACAAAGTTCGCCGGGACAGCTATTCATATATTTGAGTAGTTTTCCATTTTGCCTAAGAAACCCCGCTACCACTAGTTGGTATTTGCATCAAGCATATGTTTGTGGTTCTCGTATCGTGTGCCAGATAACCGTAATGCCCCGGCCTGTCGGTGTTAATGTTTGCGGTGACAGTAGGTTTCCCAAGCAGCTTCCGTCTCGGCTAATCTTGCATCTAATGCATTTCACTCTGATTACATGTGTAAAATCGCTCCAATTTTTGTCCAGGACATACCTACTTGCACAAATTTACTGAGGCTCAATCTCAAGAAGGTTTGTGTTGTGGATAGCTAGGCTACAAATACATGTCTCATTTATATCGGTTGAGTTGAGTTGACCGTAAAAAGATTGTCCGTGCCCACAGACTTCGATCCGGACACATTCCATTAAACAAGTTTGCACACCTCATGGACAAATCTGAATCCCCTAACTGCGATGACTGCGGAACGATTGAGGATGTGCAGCACTTCCTAATAGAATGTGTCAAAACTCAAGCAAAGAGGGAAAAGCTGTTTCAACGTTGAGGTTTCTCAATGACCGATGTAGGAGTCTTCCAGTCGATATTGGCGGAACCCCTGTCCAAACCGGCAATATTTATTTATAGTTTTTTTGACACCTGACCGATTTGCTACTGTAATTTTATTTTTATATTTTCGTATTGTATATGTAATGAGGATACTACTATGTAGAGGTCAAAGGGAGCCGAAATAGTCTTAAAGACTAAGGCTCCTTAACAAAAAAGATTCAAAAAAAAAAATATTATATCGGTCAGTATGAGGAAATCTGGAACTATAAGACATACAAAGTTTTGTTCTTAAGAACCATGTCATCGATTTTAGGAACAAGAAAAACTGCATAAATGGACAACATCTTAGTTGTGCCCGTGGGGTTTCCCGCGTGAAATTCAGTATTTGTGTCGGTAACTGGCTAATCCATCCCTAATTTTTATTTATATCTCTTGGAGGAGAATAATATATAAAATACTGAAATACGAGTACATGGAAAACAACCATAACTCAGGAACAAATAGCTGTGCTCATCACCAAACCTGGGACAACTCGGGGCAAGTTATAGGGATTTGATATTGATAAAAATATGTCGATATAATATTACTACTCGATACGTCACTAATTTGTATTACTAGAGTTTTAAATCAGTAAATAGTAATAGTAATAGAACGTTTAGCAGTTTGAAATGGATATTTTTATCTAGAGACGGCTATTATTAATACCGACGAAAAAGAAAAAATATTATGAAAATTATTTTAAAATAAACATGTAAATACCCGTTTGGTACAATGCCTAAAGGGCCTTTTGTAGATTTTATAATGACTAGAAAATAAATCATATTTATGTATGTTTAATAAAATTTAGATGTTGTCATTAACATCGATATAATTGTTAACGATAAAATATTTGGTCACACACTTATAGATGCCCCGAGTTATCCCAGGTATGTATCACACAAATACATGCCCTTACAGGGATTTGAACTCACCTAGACCACATTTGTCGTCTTTAATAGGTTGGACTAGCAATGCACTCCCGAGAAACAAGAATTACGAATTTCCCCATAGACATTTTTGGTATACCATTGCGCGCATTTATTGTGGAGCCTTAATATCAATTTCTATGGCATTTATCATCTTGATACAGATAATATGTAACTTAAATAAACCGATCGTCATATGTTAAGAGCATTGCGTAATGCCCTGATCCTTGAGATAATGAGAGTTTATATAAATGTGCAAATAAGTAACATGTTAAGAATATTCTGCAACTGTAATTTTTAAACTGAGTCCTGTACCACAGGGGTACCAGCTCGGGACACATGGTCGTGATGTAATTGTAATTACCACAGTTAATAAACTTTTTTCATTTTTTTATTTCTGTAACTTGTACAAATGTAGGCCCAATTAGGCTAAATGTAGGCCCAGAAATTGACATCATGGTGGTGACTATGTTTATATTTTTTTCTAAATGCATATGCCATATTTTTATTACTTTCAACGGAACGAAATTTTTATGTAACGTATCAGCATTGTGATACAAATGAGATGAATATCGGTGAATAGATATATAGAATTTGTACACTTTTGGCATAACAAGTTTCCAAAAATATCTGAAATCTTATAAGAAAATTACCAAAATACTCTTTATCTGACGGTACCACATGTTGTAGATGTTCGCATTTCTTGCTTATTGTTCGCATACTTGCTGAATAAGTTGCCGAGTTTTTGGTAAATCTGGTTTTATTAAAATGTATATATTGTGTACACTCAGCATCAATAGTAGCGTATGAAACAGCGCAAAAAAAGTATCTACCGTTTTTTAATTGAAGCAAAAGGAGACAGATTTCTGCGTGTTTATCAACTAAAGAAAATGTCACATTAAATTGCTTACCATATTTGAAAAACACATCTGTAAGTCCTACCGCGACCAGCAATGAATAGCCTTTAAAGCGAATTTACAGTTTGTGCAAATCGATCGAGTTAAGTTTACTCATTTTAATATTACTATTATGTTGCCTTGTTTTGTAGTTCTGAAAGTTTGCAGACACTATTGTCTCTTCAGTTCTACATCTTGTTAGGATGAGTCCTAATACAATTGTTACTCTAAACTCCACTCATATCACAATCTTGATCCTCCCAAGTTTTGTAAGTAACAGCCGAGTTTTGGAGCAAACGGAATGCAAAAGCATACACGTTAGTGCAGTCAGTGAGGCGAAAACTCTTGTTAGCGTTGAGTTTGTATAATGACATTCGATTTGGGAGTCAACTGAGCATTCGGTGCACACATTTAAGCGTGCGCATCTAGTATTCTGTATATGCATCTAATCGTAGATATTTACCATACAGTGCCATCTATAGGCGAGTTAGGTCACTAATTTGTATGAATTTGAGTATTATGTATGTTGTTTTCATGTTCTCTAGGGGGCCAATATTTGGGCTCGTGATATTTTTAACTCCAGAAACGTTAATCAAGAAAAAGGTATTTTTCAAAACATGAATGGTAGAAATTGGTTATTGTGGGAAACTAAATTATATATGTGGTGCAACAGTGAAAAATTTTTCTGCGCAATTATTATCGTCCTCAAAGATTTCGGATTCAAGTGCACGACTCAAAAATCGACCACCTGTCCTTATGATAGACTCACTGCATTTGCCATGCCATAAGTATGATAAACAATTTTAATTGATGCAACAGAAAATGTCCCGTATTTATGAAAGACGTCTTGATGTGACATTGAGCTGATAAATGACCTAGGTTCAAGTCCCATTTATTTGTATGATGAGCACAGGTATTCGTTCCAGGGTCATGGTCGTTTTCTATGTGTAGAAGTATTTCGTGTATCAATATATCGTTTAAAGAAAATTTGAGTTTCTTGATACATCCTTAATATCTCCATGCTAAATAACATTAAACTAGCTGTTCGGTGTAGCGGTGTTGCCCGCAGTTTATTAGAGAAAAAGCGTAGCCTATGTGTTAAAATCGCTCCAGCCGTTTAGACCTGAAGAAGTAACAAACAAACACAAACTTTCGCCTTTATAATATTAGTGTAGATAAAACTCAAGTAAAATATAGACAATCTATCACTATGTCTGGGCGTCCCAAAAAATTGGGTTGCCCTGCTTTAGGACAATACTTCACCCAAATCTAAATCTACATAGACATACTCGTATCTCATACCTGTCAGACAGGGATGAAGAAAACCTACGGACCGACTCAGCATAAACAGGGGATGGATTCGACTTGTCAAAATTTTTTCATATTGTGACGGCCAATAATTTTTGTGGATACGAACTGTAAACACTCCAGAATGGATAGCGTGGCTGTATAAGATTCATAAGATCCTAAAAAAAAAAAAACTTATTGGAGCGTGAAAAATATTGTGAAACATGATAAAACTAGACCTTATGCTAGCAGGACAATTAAACAAAGAGCACAAATAAAACTGTTGAAGCACATTCATTATATAATATGGTTGAATTACACAATTTTTTTGAGTTCGGAAGTGAGGATAAGAAAGATACTGATACAATTTGTCTGTATGGAAGCCGAAACTAAATGTGACAATGTGATTTATTATTTACACTTAGTCGTTCAGGTTTTTAACGTTGAGACACTTGGTCCGTAAGGTCCTGGCGCTCTGAGATATGTCGCAGTAGACCGAAGATCTGGTGGCTACCTCGCCTCACAATTCGGCGAGAAAATGCTGACAGCGTCTTTAGCCACTTACGGTTCATGCAATAGTCTTTTGTTTAGTACTTACTATATGAAATACCCAATGTAAAGTGAACCCTAAATGGCTCAACAATTAAAGTCCCTGACCGTACCAAACCGTTCGATTTCTAGATTTAAATTAATTTTAGTTTCATTCTATTATTGAATTAATTCATTGTTATTTTGCTGTTTCAAATTACCATACGATGTATTTTTGTAACGCGAAATAAAAATGTCACAACCTACAACAAGACAACATCGAATGCCGCTTAAAATATCTATGAGGGATACTTTACATTGTTTAGGGATCTTTCTGAAAAGAGAAAAGCCTTATACAGAATTTTTTGACACACTTTTGCAGAGGTCGGCAAAAGCATACCACGTAGAAGAGGATTTACCTAAATCCATTTGAGATTCTATGTCAGATGTTTATGTAGGATGTCTAGGCAAATTATGAGAGGGTAAACCGGTTTTTCGGTGAGGGTAATTGATATGCAGGGCTAACCTTGGAGATACTTGGTAATCCGAAAGAAAGAGGCGCTACCGTCAAAAACGATAACGTTTTCGGACGATTGTCTTTTTTTTTATAACATAAGGTGATTGCCTGATGGTAAGCAATTACCGTTGCCCACGGGCACCCGCAACATAAGCGCGTTGCCGACCTTTCAGGGGTTGGAGCTCTGGGAATCTTACTCACCATCAGGAACACAACACTAAATACCTGAAAGGTAGCAGTGCTATTATGGCTGTGGTCTTCTGTAAGGAGGAGGTATTTCCCAGTTCGGCTTCTCCAGACTCAAGAGTGATGGTCATCGCTGTGCCCTACCTCTCATTGTTGGACGTAGTTTAAGGACATACCCGGGTCCGGGTCTCTGTCACTCCCATGACGTCTTAATTGGGGTAAAAGGAAAGATGCCCGTACGAATATCGTTTTTAGCGGTAGCGCCTTTGCAGATAGCACAGCATTGGCAAGAAGTATTGAGCACCCGTGTTTTTTATATGAAAACTCGATCGTTTAGTGAAGTATTTACATCTTAAATTAATTGAAAGTAATGTGACTGTGATGTGACCGTGACTGGTGATTGCATAGTTGCAATAACACACTTTGTTGTAGATCCGATTTTTTGTTGTCGTTTGTTTTCTTATTTAATACGTACAGTCAGCAGCAAAAGTGGCTAAGCGATTGAAGTGTTCAAAATTACCTACACGCGCTCTTAATCTCTTGACAATAGAGATGTGTTGACTTCATTTTGAACACCTCAAACGCTTAGTCACTTCTGCTGCTGACTGTACTTTTAACTGATGTTCTCTTGTTGTGTACATATATTAAGTTTTTAAATATCAGAAAATTGTTAATCTGCATTAAAAAAGAGATGGTTTTTGGAGTTTTGGACCCGGGTATGTCCTTAAAATACGTCCGACAATGAGAGGTAGGGCACAGCGAAGTACCATCACGCTCGAATCTGGAGAAGCCCAACTGGGGAAGTACCTCCTCCTTACAGAAGACTACAGCCATAATGGCACTGCTACCTTTCAGGTATGTAGTGTTGTGTTCCTGATGGTGAGTAAGGTTTCCAGAGCTCCAACCCCCCTTAAAGGCCGGCAACGCGCTTGTGACTCCCCTGGTGTTGCGGGTGCCCATGGGCGACGGTAATTGCTTACCATCAGGCAATCCGTCAGCTCGTTTGCCGCCTATGTCATAAAAAAAAAATCAACGCATCGACACAAAATCGATACATACAGACAGTTTACTGAACTCCTTAATACTTTTATCGATAAAGAAATTTAATTTTCTAGAAAGCTTCTTCGTATACCTAAAAATAAACTAGAAGACTTACCTACCCTGTCTTTATTATACTATGACGGTGGCAAACAAGCACACGGCCGTCTGATGGTAAGCGGTCACCGTAGCCTGTAGACGCATGTAACTTTAGAGGCGATTCACAAGCGCGTTGTTTATATATTTTTTCTACGAGTATAAACTAAGCTCACAGTGGGATTTTCTGGCAACCAAACATCAAAAACTGTCAGCTGCAATAAATATCATAGCTTAAGGCTGCTCTCCACCATGGGCGATCATGGCCGAGTTTAAGAGACGCCGTTATACGACGGAACAAGACCGCAATATCGTTTGCTCTCTCTAACGCATAGCTGTGTTTCTATAATGACCCATGATAGTCCATTTTGTAGTGGAGCCTTTACATTTCCTTATAACAAGATCTGTGTAACATAGCAAACACTACACCTAGATTTTTATCCAATAGCCTAGTAGTTAATCCATAGTTTCCACCCAATAGACATTACAGATTCTAGTACATTATAGATTCCATTAAAACTCAATAGTCCTAACATCATGGCGGGTGCTGTCTCTGTCCGTGTCCCATGACCCTGTCTGGGCAACATCCCCTTAGTGTACCCATTACACACATACAAATTGTTGAAAGGGCCTCTGCGTGTTGGCTCGATCTGGCTCCGCGTACGCCTCCCAAATGTCTGGAATACCATTGTTCCGTGTATGGAAAAGACAACACTTAGATTTTATTCTAGCACGAACGATTTGTTCTAAGTGATTGACAAAATAAAAACATCGACAGTCCTGTTATCGATAACTACCCCTTCAACGTCAAATAACAAACGATCAATTTATTCATATTCTACGTACCTACTTCAGGAAATAATATAAACAAATGGGATCAAAAGTGTATGGAATATGTTTAATTTGTACAAGATCGGTGGCACGCGGTGGAGCTTCAATATCAGATTTACGTCACAAATACCACTCAAAAAACCTACGTCATTCGTGTCTCTATATTCAAAACAATCTTCCACACATCGAAAAAGGATAATAAGCCCATATTATGCCCGGTTCTGAATAGAGCATGCATAACACATGAAATGGAAAACAGTGGTCTATTTCGAACAAATCGATTTTAATATTTATGTCGATAACCTTATTTTCTCCGGCAGGTAAACCGATACTGTGAATTATCATTCTTCATCATTTTAGCCGTAGACGGCCATCATTGCTAGACATTAGACCTCCCACAAAAGTGAATATTAAAATTCATACATTTTTCATTAGTTCTGAGGCGCTACCGCGAAAGACGATATTCGTAAATTTCTCGACGATTGCCTCTGTCACTCTCGAGACGCCTTGATTGGAGTAACAGGGAAAGATGCTCGAAATATACGAACTTCGATGTTCTCGGTGCCGGGCCTGTTCCGTTACCGCCATATGAAACATATGAAAAATAGTAACGGAATGGAACAAAAAAGCTTGGGTCCAATTTTTTCTCCTATCAGGCTCTAAATAACTCATGATTCTGAGTAGAGCCCACACAAAAAAATCCAAAATTAAAAATAAAAGTTGAGTATACAACTTTAAATAAAATGGCCCAGGTAAAACAAACGTAAGAATAACATTCTACATTTATGATTGACACGATAATAAACAGAATTCCACGAATAAAATCATAATGAATAATTTCAAAGCACTTTCGCCAATGTAGTGCAGATAAAAACTGACTTGAGAATTGTTTATGGTTCCCTAGTCCACATCGTCAAGTGAGAACCTTATACAAAGCCTGTGGGATTTTCTGTTTGTCTGTCAACGGACTGTTTCTAATCTTTACGTATATCATATTCACAAAATATATTATTCTGCTGCTAAATATATTATAATAAAAATATATTTTTTTTGGTGGTATAACATAGTCTTTCTTATTGATTAAGCTGTACCGTAAGGATGTCGATTCGTTTCTTATAAATAAATATTTCGGGACAATCTGACACAAATCGACCTAGTCCTAAGGTAAGCTCAGTAAGGCTTGTGTTGTAGGTACTAGACGATATAAAATAGATAGATAGATACATATAAATACTTAAATACATAGAAAACACCCATGACTCAGAAACAAATATCTGTACTCATCACACAAATAAATGCCCTGACTGGGAATCGAACCCAGGACCATCGGCTTCATAGGCAGGGTCACTACCCACTAGGTCACCGGTCATTATAATCAAGTTACACAAGCCTAACATTTATTGGCCTTCTTGAGACTGACAATATCAAAAATCGTATTTCTCCTTTATTCACCACTAAGCAATTAAGCTAGAAGAATATAACTACATAGTATATCCAGTCCGTTCCCAATTCACGCCTCGAATTCAGAATATTTATGATATTTTGAACGAAAACAAATATTCAGTAGACTGATGACCTAAATGATAAATCGGGATAAAGAATCAATGGAGTGTTTTTATTCATTTTCCGTTTCTTCTTCGCCTTCATCAATAATAAAGATGACCTACAGATAAAGAAAGCTTAGAAAAAAATAAATTAGTATTTTCTGTTTTTATAAATTCGCAAGCGATTTTAATAGAGCTGCTATCGTGTTTAGAGGTATATATTTTTAAAGAATAAAATAGAATAGAGCAATCATCATCATATCACCAGAAAGACGTCCACTGCTAGGCACAGGCCTCCCCTAAAGCGGCACACAGTGACACGTTTTGCGCCACCAGCATCCAGGGGATCCCGCGATTTTTGCCATGTTCACGTTAATCTTTTTGTGGATTTACATATTTCTTCTCAGTACCCTTACAGTTATGACATTGACGTTTTCGATAACGAGTAGGTATCGAGTTTACTGTCTGTGCATCTCGCTTGTGCTATTTTAGTGAAGTTTTTTATGAAAGGTAGGGCACAGCGATGACCATCACGCTTGAATCTGGAGCAGCCCAACTGGGGAAGTACCTCCTCCTTACAGAAGACCACAGCCATAATAGCACTGCTGTCTTTCAGGTCTGTAGTGTTGTGTTCCTGATGGTGAGCAAACCCCCCTTAAAGGCCGGCAACGCGCTTGTGACTCCCCTTGTGTTGCGGGTGCCCATGGGCGACGGTAATTGCTTACCGTCAGGCAATCCGTCTGCTAGTCTGCTAGTAAACTCGATACTCGTTATAGAAAACGTCAATGTCACAACTCATGGTAAGGGTACGTGGATTGAGACATAGACTTGAAATCCCAGTATTTCGTTCCCGTGGCATTGTACGCAGACGAAATCAAGGGCACAAGCTAGTGTAATCATATATATGATACCCCAACATTTACTCAGTATGGTAAGTTATTATGCAAATCATTGTTTGAAATCTTAGCATAATGACATACAATTCAAAGTTGTTGGGTGACTGACGAACTGACGGAGCTGTAGACTTGGCCTAGTTTCTATTAGTTAGTTTTAGCTATATACAGTCAACCAATTTGATTTATAGGCCACTTCGTTCCTTGTCACAGTGAAAATCAATATGAAAGACGCAAAAGATCTCTTATTAACGTCACTGTGACAAGGTTCGAAGTGGCCTAGAATTCAAATTGGTTGACTGTACAAGTTGCAGAACATTTTCAATAATATCCAGAATGTTCTCAGAACTTACCGAGAATTTTCATTTATTGTATTCAAACATTTGTGAAACATTGTAATATGTTACAAAAGATGATAACGGATCTAGTACTTAATTATTTTTTATTATGCAGAAACGTCTGCTAGCGAATATCTTCGATATTTAAATCGTCACCCATGATGACGTATACCACGAAGAATAAGATAGAAAAATTTGACAGGTCTAAGCGGTACTCGGATAGCAAAATTGATAGTGCACTGGGCTAATGATCCAGTGGTTCTGGGTTCGAGTCCCGCTTCGAGTCAAATTTTTCTATTTTCCTTTCGATTTAAATATCGAAGATATTCGCTAGCAGACGTTTCTGCATAATAAAAAATAATTTTGAATGGGGTAGCACATTGTTATCGATGAATTCTCAATGTAAATTGAGACTTCGATGCCGTTAAGTGTTCAATACGCTGGCGGTAGATGTGACTACACGTCACCCATGATGACGTATACCACGAAGGAGAAAATTTGACAGGTCTAAGCGGTACTCGCATAGCACAATTGGTAGTGCACTGGGCTAGTGATCCAGTGGTTGTAGGTTCGAGTCCCGCTTCGAGTCAAATTTTTCTATTTTTCTTTCGATTTAAATATCGAGGATCTACTTAAGTTTATTTAGTCATTCGAGCGACATGTTTCGGAGAACATACATACGAATTACATTTCAGCCGTATGCAATCCACTGATGGACACAGGCCTCCCACAAATATGACTTGTATCATCTTGGGGGTAGTTGCCATAGTCGCCACTCTTGGCAGGCGGGTTAGCGACCGCAGTAGCTGTAGATTGGGTTTCTACGGACGCTGCTGCCCGTCCATAGGATTTTTCCCTTTGTCGCCTCTTATGACACCCGCGGGAGGAGATGAGGTGGTGCTATTCTAGTCAGCCAGCATCACACGGCAACAGAAACAGTTCGGAGAACTTAGGCCTTCATTTTCACTAAGCATCACTTTATTATTCGTACTTTACAAACCTCGATATCACTTCAAAAACCATTAGCGCACTTTACGAGCTATTATATGTCTCACCATAAATAATAATGGCGGACACGGCACTTATCTTAACTGTATGGGTTTACTAATATGCCACGCTGAAGTGGCTGTTATCTGTTTTATAATTATTGGAGAACTACAATACATATCTCAAACAGTATTTAAACTTGTATGGCGGCTGAGAATAAGGGCCCCCGCCTACTTAGCGTTTTTCGAGCGTCGTCGTCTAGTGAATGCCGCGCAGCGCCGACGCGACGTTTACGTTACGGCGCGCCGCGGCGCCGCAACGTCGGTGGCGTCTTTCGAACGTCAGCGTCTCGTTGACGCCTGCGCAGCGTCGACGCGGCGTCCGCAAAGCACTGCCTCGACGTCAGGCGTTGACTGTCAGGCGCCTATTTCACCACAGCGACAATTGTACGACAAACGCTGACCATATATGGCGACAAAGGAAAAACCCGAAGAATAGTCAGCAGTGTCAGTCGAAACTAAATGAAAAGCTACTACGGCATAACCCGCCTGCTAAGCGTGGCGACTATGGCCACTCGGGGGAGTTGGTACTTGTCATATTTGGGTGAGGCCTATGTCTAGTGGACGCTTTACGGCTGATGTAATGATTATACTTTAAACTTATCTGAATAAATAATTATTAATTGTCATAAACTCTACATTTGTCATAAATATTATTTGTTAACGTTTTTTTTTTCTGAATTCGCCTGATAATACATTATTCGTTTGAATAACCGCTTGGCCTCGGTAGTGAGCTGTATGAATTCGAAAATCCTCGGTTCGAATCTTATTAAGGGCATTTTGTGTGATCAGTAAAGATATTTGTTCCTGTAATTTGAAGTAAACACAAACTTCCCCATGAGTCCTGACTACTGATCTCCACTATGATCAGTGTTGAGGTTGTATATAGTCACTATGAGTCCTTAATATTTTTTTTATATTTATGGCCTGGAAACTAGTCATTTAAACCAGCGTGAGTCCTTACTACAGAATACAGATACGTTTTTACCGTGTTATTCTACTGAGCTACTAACCTACGCTGTGTTATTTTGCGTACTAATAACGATATCAAAATTGACAGCTTTGTTGTTTAGTTCCAGTCAAACGGGTACTTCGGAAGTTTATTTCGCCAAAAATAAAGCCTATAACTTCGTCAAACCGGTAATATTTCATCGTTATTATCTTGTTTTCCTCAATTTATTTTGATTGGTTTCGCTTATTTAATTTATTATACCTATTCTTAAAAATAATCGGGAAGTAGATATTTTGATCTAGAAGAGTAATATTTCATCGAAAATAATATTTTAGAAAACTGTAAGCCAAGTTCAATATTTTTGTATGAGGGTGTTTTAAGAAAAAAGTGTAGATTAAGTCAATTTTGGCCATTTTGTGATTTGGTGACTTTTCGCTCTACGGCGACGAGCTACTCAATTAGCGTAGCACTTCTAGCAAAAGATAAATTATATCAGTTTTGTGACGCGATGACATTTAAACATGAACTCTTTTATAAAAAAAAAAAAACTGCCTTTTTGCATTGTAATATTGCTTATAATTTATGAAACAGTCACCAAATCTAAGTGTTTATAAACAAAGTATGCTTAATTATCGTCACAAAACTCACATAATTAAACTTTTATACAATGCACACTAATTGTGTATTTTTTTTTCTGAAAATTCGCATAAACAAGATTTTATATGATTGGTTGCCCCGAATAACAGGCTAGACCAGCTAATATATTGTAAATTAATTGCCAAATCCTGATCAGATGCAGCAGGAACCTTTTTAGAGTGTTTACTTTTTGAACATCTAGAAATTAGTATGAAACAAAATTAACTACTTAAAAGTTGAAATAGATGACATATACTTAAGAAAAAGCGACGTGGACATCCAGCGTTCGAGACGGGACTCGAACCCGCATCTCCAGCTATCGCGGCTGACGCCTTAACCAATTCGGACACCCGTACACAGCGGAACCCGTCGAAATTAATCAAGTATATGTAATATTGTTTATTTGTAACGGTTTTTGGCACAGTTTTACCAACTCTAAGGTGAAACACTACGTGTTTGCGCCTCCTATTTCAACTTTTAATTTATATAGTAGTATTACTACTTAAAAATCAAAGCAAATCAAAATATTTCATAAAAAATAATTTGATTTGTTAGGTCTTAGTTTAATATTAACTAATGTTTTAATAAATTCTTACTAGCAAACGGATTAAGGGCGTTTGGTCCCACAATTAAGTCTCAATTATGAAAATATTTTTTATGGTCCGTACTGGGAGAAGGTAAGTATATTTATTATTGTATAATATTATATTTTTTATTATGTGAATGACACGATCATAATAGTATATTACGTACCCAGGGCGGTAAAACAAAGAATGACTTAGATCGCGGGTAATTGTAGCCATAAACAAGCGATCTGAGGCCTTCTTTATTACCTTCCGTGGTGCGTACATCGTTTTATGTCTCCATCTGGCTGTAAAGTGAGATTTTTCGACGCGCCCTAGGGCGGTAAATCTCTCTTACATCTCATCCAGTAGCTGCCGGCCCTCTTATGCAAGTCGTCCCGCCATCTGGTCAGAGGGCGTCCCACACTACGCTTGCTCAGACGCGGTCTCCACTCCAGAACACGCTTACGCCAGCGGTTATCAGTTCTGCGATAGTTAAGTTAATTAAATTTTATTTCTCTATAGACCCGTTTGATAGTTTTTAGTAAATATGTGTAGAAGACGAGAAAGATCAAAGTCTTCAAATTCAGTTTATTTCTTTTGATATAATTATTCCATTACAAGACATAAAATTGTGTAATTGAACTTAGTTAAATCTTTATCATTCATATACTACTATAATCACAATTATGGTTAAGTACTAAGTTGTACTTGCTCATGGGAGCCTGGGGTCCATTTGGCAACGAATCCCAGGATTTGGCGTAGGCACTACTTTTACGAATGCGATAGCCATCTGACCTTCCAACCCAGAAGGTAAACTAGGCATTATTGGGATTAGTTCGGTTTCCTCGCGATGTTTTCCTTCACCGAAAAGCGACTGGTAAACATCAAATGATATTTCGTACATAAGTTCCGAAAAACTCATTGGTACGAGTTGGGGTTTGAACTGGCGACCTCCGGATTGCAAATCGCACGATCTTACCACTAGGCTACCAGCGCTCTAAATCTTCATTTACCTACAAACTTTATACACTGGAATTTGGTTGTTTGTTTGCATTGAGACGCCGAAACTGCTAAATCTACTGAAAAAGCTCTCCATTGGAATCCCACTTTATCCCTGATAAACATAGGCTGTTGGATATTTTTAAAATAATAGCAATGCGTATGAAATCTTTGATAATGTAACCAGAATTTTGGTTAAATACCAAAATGCTTCCGTTTGAAGCTGGGTCGAGCTACTACAGTATAAATAGAGACGGAAAATATACATTTTTGTTTTATAAATAGAGATACGGGGGATATTAAGGTCAGCATGAACCCAACGCACTGACCATGATCCGCAATAATGAAAGACAACAATGGGAATACCAGGCTTAAGATGTGTGTGCTCCGGCGTAAGGAGGCGCAAACTGGGTCATCTCATGTGGCTACGTACTTGGTACCTATTATGTAGGGCGGTTTTAGGGTCGTGTAGGGAGAAAGCAAGTTGATACAGAATTCAAAGATACAATTAATCCATCATTCTTAGAAATATTTACAGGAAGAGGGAAAAAAATGGGCATGTATCTTGCCCGGAAAAAAATAGTTATGGGGTAGCGCATTGATATCGAATTCTCAATATGATTTGATAGAATATAAAAAATAAATATAAAAGATCTTTTTCAATTTAGGCACATTACATGTACTTATGGACGTCAAAGGAAAATCTACCATGCCTCTGACCCGTGAAGATACCGGCAAGAAACTACGGCGGATCGAGACTCCGATGCCGCTAAAAAGTGTCAACACATTTGCGGTAGATGTCGCTAGGCGCCTTCTAAGGGCATTGAAGGATGTGGTGGAGAAATTCGTAGCCTTTGGGCAATCCTCTGTAGCTTATTTGGTAGAGCGATGGGCACGTATCCCAGAGTCGCGAGTTGGAGTCTCGCCCGGTGCAGTTGATTATTTAATTTTTCCTTTATTCATGAAATAATACAACTAAAACGGATTAAATCGCGTATACTAATTTAAACTTCATCCCGACGTTTCGAACCCTTCCTTTATTTCCAAGAATTATGGTTACGTTAGCAGACGTTTCTGCTTAAAAACAAAATTCAACATAATCATTATGGTACACGCCGGGGTTCGAAACTGCGACCTCCGATTGCGAGTCGCATGCTCAGCCGTTAGGCCACTAGCGCTCTAAAAAAACTATTATTCAGGTTTTCAGGTACAAGCGGTCTCACTTAACACTTAAGTTTAGGGTATCTAACACTAGGTATAGCTACTAGGCTGGGGCATCGTCGAAACTGTGTCAAGCCGTGCCGGTCTCGTCAAAATCATGTATACACTGTTGCTCCTTATTACAAAGGAGTAAGGTGGAAAATTGTTAACATGTTTTTGGTGTCAGCGTTCAGAAGTTCCACAAAACATTATTGTCAGCGCTCCCTTGAACACTTAAACACAGCGGAAAAGCTTTGCAGTTACATGTTTTCGGGGTTTCTTCAATGAAAGAAACTATTTTTTTTTCTTTTAAAACTCATACCGCAACGAGAGCACCTGCTTTTTTTTATGACAAAGGCGGCAAATGAGCAGACGGATTGCCTGATGGTAAGCACTTACCGTCGCCCATGGGCACCCGCAACACCAGCGGAGTCACAGGTTGGAACTTTGGGACCTTACTCACCATTAGGAACACAACACTACCTGTAAGGTAGCAGTGCTATTATGGCTGTGGTCTTCTGTAAGGAGGAGGTACTTCCCCACTTGGGCTACTCCAGACTCAAGCGTGATGGTACTTCGCTGTGCCCTACCTCTCATTATTGGATGTAGTTTAAGGACATACCTTGGTCCAAAAGCCATAGGATTTTTTTTTGTAATAAAGTTTAATTCAGTATTTGTTCGGTTTTATAGCGCCATCCCTATTACTAATTAGATTAAAATTGCCAGAGGGCGGAATATATATATATATATATATATATATGATATAGATGGCGTTTAATTCACTTTAATAATACTCACAAAAAAAAAAAATTAGTTCGAATTGATAACTTCCCCCTATTTTTGAAGTCGGTTAAAAAATAAGCTTGCATTTGACTGCACTTTGTAAACAAGTTGCAAGACTGCAGTTTATACAACCACTAGACGCAAGACAATCTTCTTAAGTGAACTGGCGAGTATCGCATACAAAGTTTCAGTACAAAACTTTAGGTGTAACATTTTGAATATTAATAAAGTTATATATTTGTTACGCAGTGTGTCGGGCCAAGTTCGAGAAACTGGATGAGACGTATTAGTTATTAGACAATGTATTATAAAAGCCATTTAGATCTCTAATTTTTATTACATATTATATAAACGTTTAAGTTTTAGTTTAGTTTAAGATGATTGCAGTTTAATTTGCATTACATACAAAGTTATAAGAATATTTTTTACGTCACACTGTCCACTGTCAATCCCAATAAGGCCTAGTTTACCTTCTGGGTTGGAAGGTCAGATGGCAATCGCTTTCGTAAAAGTAGTACCTACGCCAAATCTGGGATTAGTTGCCAAGTGGACCCCAGGCTCCCATGAGCAAGTACTACTTAGTAATCATAATTGTGATTATAGTAGTACATGAATGATAAAGATTTTACCAAGTTCAGCTAATTGTAATTACACAATTTTATGTCTCGTAATGGAATAATTATATCAAAAGAAATAAACTGAATTTGAAGGCTTTGATCTTTCTCATTTTCTACATATATTTACTAAAAACTATCAAACGGGTCTATAGAGAAATAAAATTTAATTAACTTAAGTATCGACATTTTGACGCGGGTTGCACCGATTGCGATTGTACCCGTTTTTTAAATAAATTGTTTCCTTAAAATTACCAACTTTAAAAATTAAAATTGTGCTGGAATATTTATCCTAGTAACATGGAAAGAGTGTTTAAAAACTATAGTGTAACCCCAGCATTATCCTACTCCGGAGATCAGGTAAAAACTTCGACAGCACCATAACTCATATACAAATGAGTCAGTTTACCCAAAATATTTACGATGTACATGAAACGGTAACGATTTTGGGGCGTCTGTGTTTAGTTGTGTTTAATTTTCGGAGATCTGCTAAAAAGTAAACATCAGCTATTAATAGAAGACACGTGATTACGACGCTTAGAAGCGGAATTTGACTTTGTATCTCGGGGTATGGTTTTGGATAGCTATTTCTTAACTTTTTTCATACAAGCGTTTGACATCAGTCACACCTGATGGTAAGGCTGATATCACACTTGCGATTTGCGAGCGAGTTTAGTATGGAGGCGAATACGCAGCGAGTTCGCCGCGTACGAGTTTTGTATAGAAATCGCTTGCAAATCGCCCAAGTTTGATAACGCCCTAAGTGTCGACGAGGTCGAGGGTGTAGCGCGTAGATTCAGTGACAGCATAATCACTCTTAGCTTGAAAAAACCTAAATTATATCTTTAAAATTATTGGTTATATGATATATAATGATAATAAATTAAATTTAATAATGAAACCCTCAGGAAATCAAACTATTTCGCTGCGATACTTGTCCCATTTTACAAATTAACATCACAGCTGACTCGTAAACAAGATATTACCATATCGTAGAGAATATTATGCTTTTCAAATATTTTTTTATCGTTTTTACAAACGATCCATATTAATATTATAGATGCGAAAGTAACTCTTTTTCTGTCTGTGTCTGTTACTTTTTCACGGTTAAACCGCTGAACCAATTGGGTTGAAATTTGGTATGGAGAGTTTTGAGCTACGAGAAAGGACATAGGGTATTTTTTATACCGCAACCATAGTTTATAGACATGCTGGCCAACGGTCGTGAGGAAAAGCTTATAATAAAAAAAATAAAAATAAAAAATAAAAAAATAAACAAAATAACCCAAAAAAAAAACGTTAAAGCGTTCAAATGGTTACAATTTCTATAGTCTACTTACTTTAGTTAACACTGTGACCACAAAGTACGTTTGTATGTTCTTACATCTCTTTTCTTTGTCTCTCAGCCAATCAAAACAACCACAGTGCACACTTGAACAACATTGGGGCGCCAGCAAAACCTCTTACCATCGCTTGTGTCGGCTTACGAGTTGCTACTTAACACCAAAGTTTTCTTAGGAATTAGGGCGATTCGTGGTTCGCCAAAGAACTAGTAGTATACCGGGTGTTGGCTGTGGTGTAGAAACGATGCCTAAATTTATTGCTCTTCTTACAGGGAACACCCGGTATAGACATTTGTGTATGGTATTAGAGGGAGAGAGCCTGCATCTACGAGGGGTTCCCTTTATTTGGCATAATTAGTTTTGTCCGAATCTTTACCAAGTTTCGCATAATTTATTTCCGTCGAATATTAATGTTGCCCAATTTTTATTTAGCCTAATTCTGTATTAGCCGAATATTACTTTGTCCGAAAAAATATTGGCACATTATTATTGAGGCCGAATGTCCGAAGTGGGTTAGGTTAGAACAGCGACTACGACAAAAACGCACTTCCTGGGAAAAAATCGTAATAACACCATTCCGTCTTTCCAAATGATGCGTACCAACCATTCGGCTTATTTAAATTCTGCGTAATAGAATTCGGCGGAAAACAATAATGCGAGATCAGTGTCTGGTTATATACAATTATGCTAACACTGGGTATGCGAACTAAAATTATTACAAAACAAATTATGCCTAAACAAGAGGAACCATCTACGAGTATTAGTAGGTATCCAAAACAACATATCGAATTTATCGGCAATCAGATAACACGTTATTTATACAATTTCGTAAAAATCTTTACAAAACGGATATTCTATACAATGTGTTCCAATGTTATTCAAGCAAATATTACAAGCCCGCATTGTCACAATATCTTTTCATAAGCTCACGAGATACGTAACACATAAATATATATCCATCTCCTTTATTATCGTGTGTTTGCTTATTCTGCTTTCGCAAAGTCATGAAACTCTCCAGTTTGCCGAGTTAGGAACGTTGTATCAGGTGGCGTATCCAATTACTTTTTAACAAGCAATATATATTATATTTATATCTTAATTTTCTTGATTCCCTTAATATATATTTATGGTATTCGAAAAATCTCGTTACATCATAATTTAACCAACATTTTGTATGTTATGATTTCTTTACAGTGTGTAAATTTATTACCAACGGATAATTAAACCAGACTAAGGATTTACTAGCACAATGATCACACTTTTTGCCGTCATTGACTTGATATAAATTATAAAGTCAGTACCTACATTTGATACCCTATACGCCACGACTTCATATCAAGTCGTGGTTTAGATCAGGATTACGTGAATATTTTGACATGGCGTTGATGCTTCGTTATTACATACTTCATTGACGTGGCGTCAAAAAGTTAAATTAAGAAGTCTTTTAATTACAGTTATTATAGACATGCAATATTATTTTTTTTTCTCAGCAGTAATGAGAACATTTTGTAACTAGCTGTCAACGAGTGTTATTCATGCTAATCACCTTTAAGAAGTTTGCCTGTAATGTAGCTACACACTGTATGAAGTGAATTAATGCAATAATAAATGTAAATAATATTAAAGCTTTGATTTACAAAAAAATCGCGTGTGTAAAACTGGGACTGTAAAACATTATTTATTACACCAATTAATATTAGTATCATATAATGAGGCATTAATTCATCTCGTGAAATCATTAGAGCAAGGAATGCACGCAATTTCTTGTTTAGACTTCGAAATATGATGATAATGATTTAAATAATTAATTAGTTTTTCTCAAACATGCACTAAGATGTCGGCATTATATTCCTTATAATAAATAGGCTTCGAAGTATGTGGTTGCAGGTTTGGCTAGGGGAGAGGCACGAGAGGTTGTTAAGTACCATTACCATATATGAGTTGTGACATTGCGGTTTTCGATAACGAGCTTGTACTATTTTAGTGCGAACGAGATGCACAGACAGTAAAATCGATACTCGTTATCGAAAACCTCAAAGTCACAACTCATGGTGAGGGTAAAGGTTGATATTGCCGCCATAAGGTACTGTTTTTTAACTGTCATTTCAGATTGTGACACAGCATCTCGGAAATTGGCCATAAAAAAAATATTGGTGGTTTTATGACATTTTGCCGCTACGCCCAAAAACAATTTTTGTTCATTTTGCTGTTATGCAATAATATGACATGTTTAGTTTTCGTTTTTCTAAATATTAAACTTTTTTGTTTGAGTTTTTTTTTTAACTATTGTATTTCATAGTTGAAATAGATAACATATACTTAAGAAAAAACGACGAGGACCTCCGGTGTTCGGGACGGGATTCGAACCCGCATCTCCAGCTATCGCGGCTGATATATATCAGGATAGCTGGAGATGCGGGTTCGAATCCCGTCTCGAACACCGGAGGTCCTCGTAGTTTTTTCTTAAGTATATGTTATCTATTTCAACTTTTAATTTATATAGTAGTATTACTACTTAAAAATCAAAGCAAATCAAAAATATTTCATAAAAAAATAATTTGATTTGTTCTTAGTTTTATTGTATTTCATGTTTGCTAAAAGCACTATACATACCTCCGCGTGAAAAAGGATTGTCGTTCTCGTAACCGGCTACATATACTCGACCGGCAACTCCTTACTTCCCGATATTTGTAGTAATGTTTTATTGGTTTCCTGAAAAAACATGTCCGATGTAGTTGTAATTGTGTGATTGCTCTTGTTGTTAATGTAAAAACTAATTTAGGCAACATGTGTGAATGAGATAGGTTATGGGGTGGATATCCACAACTTCTGACTCAGCGGTTTTACTTGTTCAACTGCTAGAAACTCCCTTTTGTAGTCAACTTTAATACGGACAATTTGTGAACAATTCATTAGCGAAGCAAAGTTAAAATGTGGTTTGCACGTTTGGGTACTTTAAAATAAATAAATAAATTAATATTTCGGGACAATCTTATACAAACGACCTAGTCCTACGGTAAGCTCAGTAAGGCTTGTGTTGTAGGTACTAGACGACGATACATATAATAAATAGATACATATAAATACTTAAACACATAGAAAACACCCATGACTCAAGGAACAACTATCTGTGCTCATCACAGAAATAAATGCCCTGACTATTTTATTATTTCTAACGGGTTCCGTGAAAACCCGAGAGAAACGCAAGTATGCCCACGCTCTTATATAAAGCTAGCTATACACGAACCCGGATCAATTATTTACGGATGTATAGATTCTAGCCACAGTTTCAACACCTGAGTAAAGTGGGCAATCGATAAATTAACCATTTGTTGGTGTTATACCGAAAATCCCGAAATAGAGGCGATATGGTTTCCATCAGGCGTAGAATCGTAAATTAAGATACTGAGTTATATAATGGGTCGGGTGGTCAGGCTTAGTTTATGAATTGCTTCATTTAGGAATTTGGCAATGTGTCGAGAAAATACTGGAGCTTTTGATCTTTCAAACGACATATATTGAAACTGATTATCCCCTTGATAATTGCATTTCGATGGACGCCACATTAGTTATTCATAATTTTATTTTTAGGCGATAAATTCTGATTGTGTATGTTTTGGAACGAATTCCAAATGTTTTTAAATCATTTTTATACCTTTTGATTTAAACTCTTACGGTTTTTAAACATTGTTACAAATAAACGGGACAGGACCACGTATTATTAACTTTAAGCAAGAAACATCCAAACAATTAAACAAGATCAAGTGCGGGTAGTTAGCGCTAGCGCGGCTAGAAGATGCTGATGTGATTTAAGATCAGCCTCACGTCAGCCCCGACAGCTGGGTGCATCTCCATAGCAGATGCGGGTTCAAATCCTCGGATGCCGGAAGTACTCGTCACCATTTCTTAAGTATAATGTTATCTATCATTTTTTTTAAAATCATCATCATCTCAGCCATAAGACGTCCACTGCTGAACATAGGCCACCCCCTTGGATCTCCACATGTACAGGTTAGAAGCAACCTGCATCCAGCGTCTTCCGGCGACTTTAATGAGGTCGTCAGTCCGTCTTGTGGGTGGACGTCCTACGCTGCGCTTGCTAGTCCATGGTCTCCACTCGAGCACTTTTCGACCCCATCTGCCATCTTCTCTGCGTGCAATGTGGGCTGCCCATTGCCACTTCAGCTTGCTAACCCGGTGGGCTATGTATATTTATGTTTTTTTAAATATTAAAATTATAATCAGAAAAAAAATACACGAAAGCGCAATTACCAGTTTTCAAACGATTGTCTCTCTAATTACGCCTTAATTGGAGTAGCAAAGATGGCCGAAATGGCAACTTGATATTAGCAGTTGGCCATTAGAATAAAGTAGAAAAAGTGGATAATAAAAAGTATCTTGTTAGGAAAATAATTGAAAGTGGATACGGTTCGCGAATAAATATTTACCTTGGTTATAAATATTAAAATTATAAAGAGCAGGTTATTATAAGGCCAGTCACGTCTCTGTTTGGGAAAAGTGTTGTACAATTTGCTTAATTTTTTTTTCTCGCATTGTCGATTCTTTACTGATTTAAATAAATATCATGTTATAAAAAACAATGCTTAAAATTGTATATAATTGCAAGAATCGTTACACAAATTGACTGAGCCCCACGGTAAGCTCAAGATGGCTTGTGTTGTGGGTACTCAACGATAAATATAATATACAAATACCTACTTAAAAAAACACTCATGATTCAAGTTAGAAGTGTGTAAGTTTGTGTGAGTGTAAGTTTTTAATGTAACAAAACGTCACCACCGCGTTTGAGTTTCCCATATAAATAACATTATCACTAACGCGTTCGAGACGTTTTTTACGTCAAAAGAAACTTACACTAGAGCCTAAGAACAAGTATAAGTATAAGTATAGGATAAGTTATGACATTGAGGTTTACACATTTATAAAATACTAGCTTTTCCTCGCGACTTCGTCGGCCAATATCGTTGGATAAAAATTATCAGATGTCCTTTCTCGTAGCTCAAACTCTCTCTTTCCCAAATTTCATCCTATTTGATTCAGTGGTTTAAGCATGAAGAGGTAACAGACAGGCAGAGTTACCTTCGCATACCGATTTTTTTCTTCTTCTCGCATACGCCTCTCCAAACTTCCTCCACAATGCTCCATCTCCTCCAGAGAGCCACCTTTACTATATCATGTTCCCATCTGGTCGAAGGTCTGTGATCTGGTCTTTTTGGTCGTCTATCGCATCATATCAAAATCCAGTCGCGATCCTAATCCATCGTCGCCATGGCAACGTAGGGATGTACCGGCCAATTATCTTTGAATGCTAGTAACATCGTTATGGATATTAATTGAGCTAGTGAAGCGTACTGTATCAAAGGAGTACAGTCAACCGTAGTAAATGTATTCTGGAATAACCTTCCAGCTAATAATAATGATGTAAATGCGGAAGTGTGTCCGTTTGTTTGCTTTTGTGTACAGCCTTGGCCAATGGTATTGAGGACTCACTTTTTTTTTCTAACTCTAAAAAAATATATTTTTCTAAATGCAGTTAAGCAACTTTTTGATATTCAAACCTTAATGTACATAACAAGAGAGCATGAGTTAATGATACTCAAAAGTAAGTGCTAAATATGAAAACAAAAAGCACCAAAAATTCGGATCAACGAAGAGACTTATGGCAAATCTATCACCAGTCACCACAACGACCAATACCTAATAAATTTAAGTCATTGATAATAGGTCATGAGAAAAGTTGGTTTGAATTTCGGGAAATGGCATCAAATTATTCCGGGCCCGGATATAATTCTTTGAAGGGGTAAAATGGGGGTAAAAGTATTTATAGGGAATCTGGGCAGAAAAAGTTGCCGATAAAAGCTAGTACAGTTGCCATCAGATATATCGGAGCTGTGGAGAAAAATATCGGAACAACGCCTCTATTGCCAAGGCGGTAAAGTGCATGTTCCGATATTTATGACCACCTCCACAGCTCCGAAATATCTGATAGCGACTGTACATAGTATAAAACAAAGTCGATGATATAAATACATGTATAAGTTTATTCGGTTGTAATTAAGTATAGTATGTATTGAGCATATATATATTTCATTTTAATTTTTATTTTTGAACCAAAAAGGTTACATATTTTAAGTATGTTTGATCATATTGTATTTCCACGTCGACTAGTCCTATGCCGCCAAAGATTTCCCGCGACTTTGACTAGATCGTCGGTCCAACTAGTTGGGGGCCTTCCAAGAATAGGTATATTCTGTCTTTCGTTGTGGGACCTCCTGTCTTTCGGCTGATGATGACGTTATGTTTTCATTTATCTACACAATAAGTATTTATGAAGTTCAGACTGACGGTTGTATTATGTTAGCCCAATTTACATAACTCAGTTGAGATGCTAATACAGTTAGCCACGCTTAGTTTAAAGCGTGACAATGTACACTCAGACACGTTATAATATTTAATGTAAGCACTATCTTTCACCATCTGTCGCTTTATAACGTTATGATCTAAGTCAGTTCTGGAAGCGGAATGTTCCTAGTTCTCTGGTTAGATCATTTAAGTAAATATTCTTACAGAATACGAATAAGTTATATTACTATCCGATTATATTATTAATATAATTCGATTATATTGCTAAAAAGCGAACTCTTCCAGATTTGACAGACCTTTGTGACAGACAACTTATGTGTTTATCAAGAATACCTTAGAAATAGTACTTTACTACGTGTTTCTTACTACTTTGTATACTACTTCATCAGCTACAAACGCATGCCACGGTCACGCTCGCCAGGCGGGTTGACGATCGCAGTATATTCCACTGCTTTAAAAGATTGCTTTTGCCATCTAGTGGTTTCAGAGCCCTGAGTGTAAGTTTTTAACGTAACTTTACGTCACGAACGCGTTTGCGTTTCCCATATAAATAACATTATCACTTAAGCGTTCGTAAACGTTTTTATACGTTAAAAGAAACTTACACTAGAGCCTCTGGTCGCAGTGTGATGATAATGACATACGGTCCAAAAGTTAAAAATAATACTTTATACTCATTTTATTGTAGGTGAGTGTCCGTTTGTACAGAGTTAAATTTAGTTAACACTTCAACAGTGGACGTCACCGAACAACGGCCTTTTGTTAGCTGAATTAGCATTAAACAATTGTGTCACTCGGATTTTGAAACGTTTTTGGACAAAATACATTGTCTACTTTAGATGGACGGACAGAATACATTCTGTGTAGGTGGACCGACGGTCTGGTCAAGGAGGGAAATCGTTGCAAGAAGCACATGACCGGTGTGGATATCATTAGGGGAGGCCTTGGTTCAGTTGCTCTGATAAGAACGCCTTAATAACAAGGCATGTCTAGTTTCAGGACTGCTAAGTCGGTTAGTCATCATCATCATGTCAGCCGTAAGATGTCCACTGGAGACTGGTTAAGATATTGGGGGGAGTTGCCATGTTTGGCAGGCGACTATGGCACAGTAGCTGATTCTCCTCCCATCCTACGGTTTTTCCCTTTATCACCTCCTACGACAGCTGCGAGAGGAGATGGGGTGCTATTCTCAGTCTCCAGAATTTGATTTATATCATCTTGAAGGGCATTTGCTCTAGTCGCCATGCTTGGCATATGGGTTGACGACCGCAATAGCTGTAGATTGAGTTTAAATGGACGCTATTGCCCATCCGTCGGTTATGTCGCTTTGTCGCCTCTTACGACACACGCGGGAGGAGATGAGGTGGTGGTATTCTAATTAGCCGGCACCATACGGCAAAGTAGAGTAAGTAAGTCAGCTCAAAAAGAGAACCTACATGTATGATTGTATGCAACAAACTAGTGGAAACACAATACCCATCATTACCCTCAAATGCGCCGTGAACATCTTGTTAGCAAACATTTTTACCAAATTGGCCACTTACAATACTTATGTACATATTGAGCATATATATGTGTTTACTTTGTTACCTTATTACAATGGCATAGGGTGTAAAACTGTTCACTTTTTTTGCTCTCGACGAATACGTGGAAACATTAATAATGGCGATTGCCGCCGACGTAGCGACCTCGTCAATCGATAGCCCTTACTATGAAACCATTGTGAGTAGGTACACAAGATTTCAGAAGACCGGATTCATTTGGCGGGAGGTGTCCACGGGTAGCGGTAGTTGCCTTAAGGCAAGTCGACATAAAACAGTCGAAAGTTTGTCGACTAATACAAAAGGGAGAGACCCCCGCTCCTATTTGTTTCTGGTGCAACGATTGTATATTGCTATTCAGCGCTGTAACGCAGCAAGTATTAGACTATGGTCTACGCTGTCGGCCGCTTACAGCGTCAGCGTCACAATGCTGCCTATAGAGATGTACTGTTGTGGTCTCTCACACGTCGGCGTTGGTGTCTCTTTTGTTCAGGAACGTTGACGCTGACGTCAGACGTCGTGTGTAATACAAAATAGGAGACCAAAGCCTTATGGGCAGTTTGGCAACGGAAACAACAAGGGTCTGTAATCAGTTATTACGTTATTAGGGGTTATTACTTTTATTGACATTATATGTAATAAGAAAAAAAATTGTTTACTTAGTCAGAGCTGACAACTACTACTAACTACTGACTAAGCACCTCTTCAAGTTAATGAACATTTTTGTGTAATAAAGCACAAACTAAACCGAATCCGGGTTTGCTCGGTAGGATCTCAACCACGTGATTAATTCAATTGAAGTTGGTCGTCTTGTTACGGAGACGCTGTACGCGGACGAGAACCACAGAACTGCAGAACTACAAACTGAGGCTCTAGTGTAAGTTTCTTTTGACGTAAAAAAAACATCTCGAACGAGTAAGTGATAATGTTATTTATATGGGTAACTCTAACGCGATGGTGACGTTTTGTTACGTTATAAACTTACACTCGGGGCTCTGACGTCTCTATGTCGCTAGATAGGTTAGGTTCCTAAGTTATCTTTAAATAGTTGCGTTCTAGGTCGTTCCAGATGTATGTAGACTAAAAGGGATATAGGCAAAATATTACACCAGGCATTTTACGTTATAGACCGTCCGTAAATAACCCGACACGGACAAGTATATCAAATACGACATATGGCCAGGTATATGAATCATCCTTAATTCATTACTGTACGTCGGGTCGGAAGGCTTAATGGATATTTACAAAGACACATCATAGTTGGATAGTCAAAAAATTTTATTCCTAGGCCACGTCGAACCTTGCCACAGTGACGTTAATAAGAGATCTTTTGCGTCTTTCATATAGTTTTTCACTGTGACAAGGAACGAAGTGGCCTATAAATTAAATTGGTTTACTGTACGTTTTAGACGATCAATTTAATATCATTAAAAAAACATCTAAAGCCACTGTCTTGTATCATCTTCCTCTTTTTTTTAATGACAATGGCTGCAAACGAGCAGACGGATTGCCTGGTGGTAAGCAAATACCGTCGCCCATGGGCACCCGCAATACCAGATGAGTCACGAGCGCTTTAAGGGGGGTTAGAGCTTGGGAACCCTACTCCACCATCAGGAACGCAGCACTACATACCTGAAAGGTAGCAGTGCTATTATACGTGTGGTCTTCTGTAAGGAGGAGGTACTTCCCCAGTTGGGCTGCCCATTCCTCGCGTGGTTCTCGAATTCTCCACGGCTCTTGGGTGCCTGGTGTCCGCTTGGCAAATCCCTGGAATTGGCGTAAGCTCTAGTTTCACGAAAGCAACTTCCATCTGACCTTCCCAACCAGAGGGTAAACTAGGCCTTAGGATTAGTCCGGTTTCTTCACGATGTTTTCCTTCACCGAAAAACGACTTATAAATGTAACTAATATTTCGTACATAAGTTCTGAATAACTCATTGGTTCGAGTCGGGGTTTCAACCAGCCACTACTATCATTGTCTTTACTAAAGCAATTAGTACAGTCAGCAACAAAAGTGGCTGAGCAGATGAAATTTCAAAATGACCTACACGCGCTCTTATTCTCTTGACAATAGAGATTGACCAAATTTTGAACACGTCAACCGCTTAGCCACTTCTGCTGCTGACTGTACCTTCAAGGATGACCAAGTTGGAGCAAGTTCACTGAATGGACACATTATTTAATAACGCTATTATCAACAACGTCGCGTGACTATTTCACCGTCGATCGATAACCTATTTCCCCTTACTATGAAAGTCGTAAAACAGCTACCAATATAGCAACAGAATAAAGTTTCAAGACTTATCTACAAATTATTCAGTTCATGTTGCCTTGGTAGCAAGCCCAAGAGTTGGAACAGTTTGTACACGAATGGGGGTTCTTAGTTTTCAGAAGAATAAAAAACGCAGTGAATATAATATTTAATATATACATAGACTTCGTTTCATGTACAGTTGCCATCAGATATATCGGAGCTGTGGAGGTGGTCACAAATATCGGAAGAACACCTTTATTTTCAAGGCGATAGAGTGCATGTTCCGATATTTATAACCAAATCCACAACTCCCATATATCTGATGACGACTGTACAAAATGAATCCAATATAATACTGGCAGTTATCTCCCTCTTTACCACTTTCCTTTGATAGTTTGATAAACTGAAGGACTATGTCTATGTAGTTGTGCAGATAATTAATATGAAACTTACGTCAAAATTTGAATATAGAACGACGACATGTGTGTATACACACGTTACTACTACATTGGGCAGGTGCTTTAGCTAAGTTTTTCATTTATTTGGGTTTAAAATAATTCAAAATATTTGTATATTATCAACTGCTGTAATCATGTTATCCTAAATAAATAAAAAATAACAATAAATAATAGTAATCTTCAAACTACCATTAAATAATCGTGCTATAGGTTTAAAAATTGTACTTGTTTTAGCATTAGGAATTCAAAAAATAATATTGCTTAAGTAAGAAAATGATGATAATGATTTAACAGAAGGAAGCCCAATATCATTTAGAAAACCTTATACCTAAACAAAAAAAGAACATGCGAGAATCGTGAGTTTTGTTGGTACCGGTAATACAGGCAATTATGGTTCGATTACTGTATCGATATCTGTACAGTGACTGAAACAGTTCTTTTTATTCTTTTAGGTTAGTAATATAATTTTATGACAATGGCCGTAAGTGTTTAAGATAAACATGATTGACAAACATAATGACGACAGGTCTGACCCAGTTGATGATGATGTCCTGGGTTTCAATCCCAGTTAGGGAATTTATTTGTGTGATGAGCATAGATATTTATTTCTGAGTCATGAGTGTTTTTTCTTTAAGTATTTGTTTATTATGTATACACGTATCGTTGGCTGTACCTGTAACACAAGCCTTCTTGAGTTTACCGTGAGGCTCAGTCAATCTGCGTAAGAATATCCTGTAAAATATTTTTTATTTTGTTTTATGTATTTTCAAAATAAATGTTAATAAAATTTAATTGCAGAAACACCTGCCAACGATTCACGATCGCAGGATTATGACATACTAATAAATCAGCGATTGATAATATACATAGGTGACGAATTAAGTCTTCATATTGACCTCAAAAACGTTACCTTAGTAGGCGGAGTTTAAAAAAGTATTTAGTAGCATTTAAACTTTCGTGAGGCATTGTAATATTTCACAAATGATAATCTCGACTCTACTCACATTTATTTAGTCACTAGCGACATGAGTCGGAGAACATAGGCATTTTCAAGCACTAAATTTGGCACATAGGCGCGTTTTGTGAGCGTGGCGGTAGCGCAGCGTGACACCGGTGTGGCTAATGTAACGAAATAAGGCACACATTCGGACGGCAGCTTCGAACCCCGCTGCGCCACGCTCACAAAACGCGCCTACGTGCCCAAGCCTTAAGAGTGCTGAGCGTCCGTTCGCTTCGCCGCTCCCGTCACGCACTACCGGACGTCGCGTTGCCCGACCGCAGCAGAGCCATAGTTTTGCCAGAATATCGATTTAATTCGTCCACCATTAATGGCTCTCAGCACACCAATTTCATTAAATGAAATGGAGGCCTAATTATCATTCATAAAGTATTTAGTAGGGAATAAATGGAACCATAGCGTTATACATCATTAGTTTATCAGTTTCACAAACGCAAAACTTCTGCTATTCAATATTCAGGTTATGTTTCCTTTGTCTGTCGATCGTCAAACATTTCCACCCTGCGGCGATATTGAACACGGCTTCAATAATATCTGATCAATACTGGACTAAACTTCAAGAAGGTTCAACTCATATAGTTGTTTGAAGATTCAAACTTAATGAAATGTAAGATGTGAATGTCGGTGGATAGTAAAATGTCCGATTTTCTATGTTCAAACCATCAGGGTTTGACCGCAGTCACACCTAATGGTAAGTGTCGACGAGGTCGAGGATGTAGCACGCTGGTTCAGTAACAGCCTATTCACTATTAAAGACCCAAATTATATATTTCCGGGAAGACAGAGAAGGGAGAAATCCATTTCTTAGCAGTCCGCATTAGAAATGTAGAAGCGAATCGCTTCGTGCGAATGAATGGAATATTCACAACGTAAGGATGAAATCGCTCCCCTCACCTGGACGTCTAGTAGTGAAAATACAAATGACGAATAAAGTCTGCATAATGACCCCAAAAAATCTATTCCACAAAGGCGGATTCTAAAAGTAAACTTCAATAGAGCTTGAGGTTTGAAGTTTGACATTTTATTTTACCCAATCAAAACTTTGATAGCCTCCAGCCACCCGGAGACCTTTAAAAAGGTCTCCCATTAAATGCCATTTTGAATTTTAAGTATGACAAATCATGGTTGCATTTGGCCTGGCAAAGTTTTGATCTCTGAGCCGCTAGAGGATAAACCAATGACTAGTTAATGTAATAGCGGGAATTTGCTTATTGGATAATATCTAAAACCGAGGAAGGTGATAAGCAGTGATCGGCACTATCGGTGCAAAACTTTAACAAAACTTGTTGAACTGAGGTATTGTTACACTTACCATCAAGAAAAATACGAATAACTTGGGCAAATTAGTGTACAATTTAATTGTATATCAGAATCTCGATATGCCAATATGTGGGTGTAAGAATATAATTGTTTTTATGGCTCTATACACTCTTTTAAGTCCGCTTAACGAGTTTTGTTAAAGTTTTGCACCCATAGTACCGATCACTGGTGATAAGGGGATAATTGTCAGTAAACTATTGGGGTTATTTTTGGTAGCCATCTTGGCCTGGAAACGAAGTAAATGTATATTCAGGTGCTTTTGCAAATTTTTAGAGCTTGTCAAAATGTGTGTACGTTGTTTATAGATTTCCAGTCGCTTTTCGATGAAGGATTGCAATTGTCATGAAGACGAGATTGCCACCTTTCATCATAAAAAAAACCGCTTATTTCAATAAATCCAAATTACCCTCTACGCCGATATGCCATGTCTGTATGGCAAACATCCAAAAAAGTCATCAAGTGCCCAGACCACTTAAGCTGACTAGACTAGGAATCCTAGTCCAGGACTAAGTATATTAAGGAAGCATTTTTGTATAGTAGGCATTAGGTCATATTAGCGGATATTTACCTGAAGCTATAATATTTTATAATGTTAACTTATAAACTTTACAAATGAAAATATATTTAAGGTGTATTGCGATAATTTCGAAAATGTTTAAGTGCCGGATAATTTCGAAGTGGACCCTATTCGGAATTACCTGGCTTTACGAATACAGTTAAGTTCAAATACTTGCCTATATTCGGAAGGCTGTCACGCAAAATGAGCGTGACAAAATATCAAAACGGATAGCATGGTTTCCATTTTATCATTTATCACGCTATCCATCATTTTCGCACTCACATACTTATTGGAACGTGACAGATATTGTGACAAATGATGTAAACCATATTAGACTAGGATGCATTTTTTTTTTATGACAAAAGGTGGCAAACGAGCAGACGGATTGCCTGATGGTAAGCAATTACCGTCGCCCATGGGCACCCGCAACACCAAGGGAGTCACAAGCGCGTTGCCGGCCTTTAAGGGGGGTTGGAGCTCTGAGAACCTTACTCACCATCAGGAACACAACACTACAGACCTGAAAGGTAGCAGTGCTATTATGGCTGTGGTCTTCTGTAAGGAGGAGGTACTTCCCCAGTTGGGTTGCCCCAGATTCAAGCGTGATGGTCATCGCTGTGCCCTACCTCTCATTGTTGGACGTATAGGTAGTTTAAGGACATACCCGGGTCTATAAACGTGACACATATTGTGACAAATGATGTAAAGCATATTAGACTAGGATGCATCAGGAATTCATTACGCAGCTAAATGACAAACATTGGCAACTGACTCAACAATCCTGTATGTGACTGGACTGTTCCTGAAACGGATTAATGAACAGACATAGTTGATACAAACTAAGCTCAGACGTCAAGTTTCTGCAAATTGACCAAAGCGCGATGCTATCAAGAAACTAGTTAGTCGAAACCGCAGATTTCAGGTGAATTCCAATTTGGTCAGAGACGAGTAAATAATAATTACTCTTACCTAATTTTTTTGGATATATTTTTTTTATGACATAGGCGGAAAACGAGCAGACGGATTGCCTGGTGGTAAGCAATTACCGTCGCCCATGGGGACCCGTAACACCAGGGGAGTCACAAGCGCGTTGCCGGCCTTTAAGGGGGGTTGGAGCTCTGGGAACCTTAATCACCATTAGGAACACAACACTACATACCTGAAAGGTAGCAGTGCTATTATGGCTGTGGTCTTCTGTAAGGAGGAGGTACTTCCCCAGTTGGGCTGCCCCAGATTTAAGCGTGATGGTCATCGATGTGCCCTACCCCTCATTGTTGGACGTAGTTTAAGGACATACCCGGGATATAAATCATTAAATTCACCGTTTTTTTAATCCCAACTCAACATATTTACAATGACCGATTCCCACATTTACTCTCTTCTTTTGCAGATTTCACACGCTCCGCAAGTGCGATTACTCTGGGTATAAATAATGTATGTTTAATTTATTAATACAATAACCTGGATGTCGATTTGTAATGTACCTACAATGTAGAATACGCCATACGATTAAGTAAATAAAAATATTAATACAGTATTCATTGTAACAAAAGATTACTTTTAATTACTTCACGAACACATATTTTTCAGGGACTTGCTAATACTTTCGTCGCGAAGCCGACTACCGATGAGGAAGGTAGGATGAGGAAAGTTATTAAATACCATAATCAGTTACCACTTGGATGCAATTCTCAAATAATAATAATTGTGTCTGTATTATTTCATGTTCTCTGGTTCGAGTTAAGCCAGGGACCAACACGTAGATAAGATATGACGTAAATTCACGTTACCGATTCGAATGGAATTGGATCGAATATTATATAACTTTAGTGATACGATACTGACGTGCTGAGACTGACTGTTTGACTAGGAACCACCAGAGGATGGGCATCGTCCCTTATAGCGATGGTACATGTTTGATCACCAACTCGCCTGCCAAGCGTGGCGATTATCACATTATTGTGGAGAGACAAATCCAGCAGTAGGCATCTGTGTGTGAAAGGTGCTTTATATAAAGAAGACCTTAGGATGTTTAGTGCCAGGAGGAAACATTGAATCAGTAAATAGTAGTAGAAAACAGATGATCAAATATGTTCTATCGTGTTTAAAACTATATCGGAGTCATTAAATATTTGTAAAAAAAAAACAGTGAAATTATTTCTTACGATAAATATGTAAAATCCTATGTTCTGTCGACACCGATGACCCCGAACGCTGCTAAAAGGTTCAGACCGTCGTTATATGAACGTATTTTTTTTTGTTACATTTCACTCTGTTATTTAAGTAATCTGAATATTTTTAATATTGGTCTCACTTTCTTTCTATAATTATGGTTCTCAACTTAATGTTTTTTCCAAACTATTTAAAAACACAAAGTGTTTTTAAAGTTATTTACCTCACACTATATTTCTGTCAAATTTACGATAAAATATCTCAGTATCTAACCTTCTGGTCTTTATTTTTTCTGATTAAATCTCGTTAATACATGTGTTTACATACTTACCAACCACCATGTTTCATGTAGATATAGCACTAAAAACATAATTGTAAAAGAATGCCAAGTTCATTCAGTTTCGATAACAAAAGACGTGACATCTAATAGATATCAAGTTCTGGCAAGGTTCTACAATTGCTTAAAATTATTTTTTTTTATTTATTATGTGCTATTTCAGTGATTGTAAATCCGATTGAAATTACACATGTGATGATCTAGTTCCATCCACTTAAGTAAGCTTAATTCATTAGTTTTCTCGCATTTTGCGTTCACTAATTATGTTATTAACTACTTGTTAGTTTGACTTGGCTAGATAATACCCATGAACACAAGTAATACGTTATTACAAGACTATGTTTAGTATGAGTACAATATGTAGAATCTATCAAAGCTTTATAAACTTGACTTTATTGACTATCCACATTTTCGTAAGAACTTGCCAAATCATACCATCAATTGGCAAATACCTTACATCATATTTGATAGTCTAATAGATAAGTAAAGTTATTAGGTGATCAAAGGTGACCGAAATGGTCTGTGTAATAATATAATCCATGGCCGATGTCTTTGCTTTTGCTTTATGAACTTGGCTGATACGCTGCCGTGTATCAAAATTGTTCCTATTTTCAGCTACAAAAGAAATGATGTCACTTATTTACTGATGGTTTTCATTTCCACAGACTGCCGCCTTCGGAATGCCTGATTAGATAACAGCGATAACGAAACCGTCGCTATGAATGAACGGAGACAAGTCAGATAGCAAAACGCTCTCACGCAAAACAAATGCCGAATGCAATGATTGAAAAAGTTGTGAATTCGTGAGTCCGAAAGACACTCAAGCAAACTAAACAGTGCCATTTGGTGTTATAAATGCAGTGTTTTGTGTAGCAGTGCAGTGTTTTTAGTGTTCAGGGTTTTCGGTGATGTGTTAGTGCTTGTGAGCGATGGGTTGCCAGTTAGGTAAATTGGCTGCCTCGGAGAGGAGGGGTGCGGGAGCGGCCGCGCCCGCAATCGCGGACGGGCCGCCACCGGCGACCGACCCGCGGCTGCCGCTGACGGCGAAACAGAAGTACTCCATGCTGGCATCGTGGAAAGGGATATCGAGAGCTATGGAGAAAACCGGCATTTGTATGTTCATAAAGTAAGTGTACTTTTAACAGCATAATTAAATTAACGAATCATACATTTTTCCATTAAATGTTTAATGACGTAGGGGAATCTAAATTAAGTTACGCGAATCGTTTTATTGCTATCTTAGTAAAAAATATGATACTGTTGTATTTATTTATCGTTCTTACCTAATAATTCTACCACATAGTGCCACAAGATATCAGTTTCTTTACGTCGTTTGGGTTGGGTTAATCCAGCTTATATTACCTAACTACTGGCTTAATTTTCCTCTCGTATCTGTTTTATCAATACTTAATAGAACACGCTTGGAGCCTAGTGGAAAACAAACTCAATAAGCAGAAGAGGTCAGACTGTTTACAAAGATTTTGAATTCATTTACGCACCTTTGTCCCAATCTGAAAACAATGGTTTGGCGAGGATGCTTGGGAGCTTAGAATAGTGCAAGCAAAATAGTTGTTAAATCTTAACGTTAATATAGATATTTACTCTAAGGATATAATAGATTATATTATCCTTGGAGTAAAATTTCTGTATTTTTAAATGTGCTTTGTTATTATTCGTAAGCTTTCCTAGTTAGTCAAACTTATATTACTTGTATAATTTTGAACTAACTTATTAATAAAAGTAGAAATGCTTTTAGTAATTCTGTGCAAAAGGCTTCGTATTATTATATCATGCTAGTCTATAACAGTGAATGTATAGTCTATAACATGATGATTAATATTTTAATCTAAAGAATATAGATCACTTAATTCTAATTAAACATAACATCAAAGTTATTCTTGATTATTATAATAATTAATAGTGAATAATTCTTTCTACATTTAGTTCCAAGCTCTTTAAACCTCTCAGCTTGGATTCATTCCTCTTAACAGAGAAGCTTACATTTTATAAAATTGTTTTCTAAGTATTGAGTATTGCAGTTCGCTAAGTAAACACTTCAATAATATTTCTGCAATAGCTATTGAAGGACTTCATTGAGAAACGATTAACATTTTGCTCTCAGTATATTATTTGCGTTTAGTTAGATTTGAAAAAGTATTTAAAGAAAAATTGCTTTCGTTAAAACAATTAAACAGCGAGTACTTACTAGTCATTGCATTTAATCTAAAAAAGGCCCTTGAGGCATTGTACCAAGGATGCTAACGGCAGTGACGGCATTATCCTCGTTGTATCGCAATGCGGATACGTTGTGCGAGGAAGCCGCCAGCTCTTCGGTAACCAGTTAAATCAACCAGACGCTTCGCGATTTCTGCAAAAAGTTTTTGCGCGCTGGGACCCCATGGCTAGCGTGTCTACACCAAACGGTACAAAATGAAATGTTTTAAGAAAATGTATATTGTATAATATACAATATTCTAATTCTCTTGGTATTTCTAAGTAATTAAGTAAATAAATATCAAATTGCTACAATGCTAAATTGCTAAAAAATATTAATTAGCTAGCTTTTCCTCGCGCCTTCGTCAGCCAGTCATGCCTGTCTTTAAGGTATGGTTCCGAGATAAAAAATATCCTATGTCCTTTCTCGTAGCTCAAACTCTCTCCATACCTTTCGTCCCAAATAGTTAAGCGCTATAAGCGTGAAGACGTACTTAACAGACCAACAGAGAGAGTTGCTTTCACATTTATAATATTAGTATGGATAATTTTTTTTAAAAGCTGTCCTGCCATTGAGCTGTCCATTAGTAACATCACAATTTATACATAAAAGTATACATTTTAAATAAAATATTATCTCGAAACTCATACATAGTATTACGGGTTTTAATATTTTGATAAAAAGATATATATAATAATTGAGAATTGAGAACCATACAGCGGAGTAGGTAAAAAGGAAAAGATTTTACGACCGTCGTGTATAGGACAAATTTATATTTGCCGTCCTTGGGGAAATTTTTCCTTTAAGAGCTGTCTAAGGTTGCAGGCGAATTATGAGGCTTCAGTAGTTTACCACCGATATAGTTAAACTGGTAATAGTAGGCGCGAAGGACAATGTTTCAGGCATAAAGTGGTTTTATATAATAGTTTTATATCTATATTTTATAATATAATAAACATACTGCATGGAGGGAGTACTGTATAAAGATATAACGAATACGTTTGCTAGGCTACACTCAAAAAAGCGATTATTTATTTAGTTTGTTACCGTCCATTTAGGACTTTTCTGTCCTAACAACTATTGACTAACCATTTCAACAGTGCATTCCTAGGAGCATGGTTACTTTGGTTCTTCTGTGGATGACCTAATTTCTGATTCTATCACGTAGAGATACTCTGAACATAGTTCTTTCCAATAGTATGTTTATGGTATCTTAATATAGCTAAGGCGTGGCTTTATTTTATCTTAATTTTATTTGTGTAGCTCAGTAAACTGAACACAATTACCACTACGCTCGCCGTAATTCCCAGTTAAGCGTTCTACCCATATTTATCGTAAATATAAGCCCCTAGTTCGTTTATCTCTGCTTACACACGGCGTGAACAATTTACTGGTTGAACTAAAGGGCTTATGTTACCACAAAACAAAAAGACTTAAGGTTTTTTGGGTTTGGGTAGATTTGGGGATTAGCGTAACGCAAGGGACGATGTTAGGGCCCGGAGTGTTGTGTGTAATGAAACTTGTGGTTGCTAACTATGAAATCCTGTATACAGGGTGTTACAAAAATCCTGGTGATCCGTTTAAGGGCATATCCGGAATCGAATCGAGATCACGGAAATCATGCCAAATTTATTTTCAAACACATTAAAAAAACGAATGTCAAATTTTATTATAAATTAGGCCGCTTAAAAAAATGTTGCTTACCCCTGTTACCTGGATAGAGCAGGCGAGCGCGCGTCGCCCATCGCCGCCGTCCCGCTCTAACGCGAACAAGAGTGGGGCGGGCAAATTGATTGAAATAAGCGATTGATCTGTGTTCAACACGAAACATGAATTGTTTTAGCCCTTAAAAGGACTTAGGTAGCCCTTAAAAGGGCTTTAAAAATGAAGATGATGTACCTAGGTAAAACAAACATGCAATTAGGTCACTCCATTGGCTCGTTATTAAGTTGGAGATTATTCTCGATGTGACCACCGCCCACTTCAATACATTTCTTGCACCGCAAAAACAAATTTCGTCGAACTCGACGAAAGACAGCAGGGTCTGCTTTTACAAGATTGAAGGCCTCTACGATTCTGGCCCGCATTTCTGCCTCCGTGTCGCACTGTTTGCGAAACACGTGCTCTTTAATGGCTCCCCAAAGATAAAAGTCTAGCGGCGTCAGGTCAGGAGACCGCGGGGGCCAAGCCCGGGGGCCACCACGGCCGATCCAGCGAGCGCCGTACTCCGCGTTTAAGTACTGGCGTACGGCTATGGCGAAGTGGGGTGGAGCTCCATCTTGTTGGAACCACATGTCTTGTACTGTTGCAAGAGGTAAGTTTTCCAACTCTTCGGCCAGTTCACCTTGCAAAAAAGCCAAGTAATTTGCCCCGTTCATGACGTGGTGTAAAAACACTGGCCCGATGACCGTATCATTGATAATACCGGCCCAAACATTAATACGCCAGCGGTGTTGAAAATGACTGGGCTTCTTTGCGTGAGGATTTTCGACTGACCAAACGTGCTCGTTGTGGATATTAAAAACCCCTGTGCGACTGAACGAGCACTCGTCTGTGAAAAGGATTTTGGCCAAAAAGTTTGCGTCCTCCTGCACTTTGTCCACCATCCACTGACAAAACTCGAGTCTTGAAGCGAGGTCACCCGGCAGTAAATCATGCACTCGTTGGTAGTGGAAGGCATGCTGGTTGTTATTTTTTAACACTCTCCAAAGATCCAAGTGATTCGCGCCGAGGTCTAGCGCTACAGAGCGCGTACTGAGCGTCGGGTCTTCGCGAAGTGCTTCCAGGACCTGATCTTCAAACCGCTCATCCTGCCTTCGAAGGCGGCCAGCATCAACGCGGTTTCCGTGTACACTGCCTATGTTAAACACTCGCGTATCACGCGTATGTAACCGGGCGAAAGTATTCCACGTCGGCTCTCGTAAGTGGTTAGGCCGAGAATCATTTTCAATGTACTCCAGTCGAGGCGCGGCATAATTGCAGTTTGCCCTACCTAGGCACATCAACATGTTAAAATATTCTTCATTAGTAAACTCCATTTTCTCACTTACAATTGCACTAATCACGATCGCGATCGAATAAACTTTAGAAGCGCACTAGCAAACATCCGGTACCGAACGATGTTCAATTGTGACTAGTCGAAATTTAAAATTTTCAAAAAACCTACATTTGCAAAATTCTCAGAAGTCGAAAAGCCGTAAGTAGTTTAGAAATTCAAATGGAGTTATGACTTTTTGGACTAGCACAGTACCGGTTCTCGGAAAATGGCTACCGCAAGTGCCGCGTCCAGCTAGTTGTAGGTAACTTACGCGTAAAGGCGGTTTACACGAGATCAAACATTTTCATCATCATCATCATCATCATTTCCGCCTTATGACGTGCACTGATGGACATAGGCCTCCCCCAATTACTTGTATCATTTTGGGTGGGTTGTGCCATAGTCGCCACGCTTGGCAGGCGGGTTGGGGACCTCAGTAGCTGATCGTCGTTTTTTTCTCTTTGTCACTTTTTACGATACCGACGGGAAGAGATTTTCATTTTCAGATTGCCATTTTCATTTCAAATGTGTTGAATTTAGCTGACAAACATTTTAGTAGGTTAAATTCAACACATTTGACATGAAAATTGCAAGTATCCTTCCGTGTTAACCAAAGTTTGTGCTGACAAAAAAAATGTACTGTATCGTATCCAGCCTTAAACCAAATTGCTTACAATTTAAGATACGTAATGTAAAAAAAATGCGCGCAGAACCGATGGCCGTGGGGGCGGAAAGGTTCTGGAGTGGCGACCACGAACTGGAAGACGCAGCGTAGGTAGGCCTCCCACAAGGTGGACCGACGACCTAGTTAGAGTCGCGGGATACCGCTGGATGTGGAAGGCGCAGGATCGGTCTTCTTGCGTCGTTCTGGGGGAGACCTATGTCCAGCAGTGGCCGTCTTTCGGCTGACATGATGATGATGATGTATGTAAAAAAGTATTACTTTATCCTAAAGCACATTTTTATTGATTGCATCCTGACAATTGGGATCTGATAAGAGAAATTAACTTTATGATTCCGCTTAAATTACTTAAATTAATAAGAGACAAAATTCTAGGCCCGATTTAAATTATCATAAATTACTTAAAAACCAAAAACTTACATAACACAAAAAATCCTAAAACAATTCAAATGTAAACAAAGTGAAAACGCGGCTTTATTCAATATCGCCTATTCGCCGGCCATCTTTGATTCGCCGCTAAAGCGCGCCGCGTTGAAAGGGCCGCCGCGCGCCGTGTCGGCACTTTGACTGCGAGAATGAGACGCAATACCAAGACATCGTAACACATTTTGCTGGCGTTAGACAGAGATAACACTAATTAATCGGTTGGGTTCGTGTTCGGAACGTCGCAAGCGCACGTGGTGGGCGGGGCTAAGGCAGGCTACAAACTTTTTTTTTTTTTATGACATAGGTGGCAAACGAGCAGACGGATTGCCTGGTGTTAAGCAATTACCGTCGCCCATGGGCACCCGCAACACCAGGGGAGTCACAAGCGCGTTGCCGGCCTTTAAGGGGGGTTAGAGCTCTGGAAACCTTACTCACCATCAGGAACACAACACTACATACCTGAAAGGTGGCAGTGCTATTATGGCTGTGGTCTTCTGTAAGGAGGAGGTACTTCCCCAGTTGTTTTATTGTTGAATTGCACAGTGGTAGTTTGAGCAAAGTAGGTAAATTTGATCTTTGAAGAGCGCAGAACTTTGCGGTGATACAGTAATGGGCGACGTTTCGTAAAATGTTAGCGGCAGCGGCGCTAAAGTTTGAGGCCCTTTCATGTTTATTGTCCAGTCCAAACGTGTCTGGGGCCCCTGGAAGTTAACCTTTAAAATGATTATGGGAGGCTGTCCAGTCGCCTTGGTACAAGGTGGTCACGGACGTTACACCTTAGGGCTCTTATTAGTGACTAAGTATTTGCTAACGGATAACGGGCTAACACTAAACGGTTACCTTAGCGACACGAAACGATTGCGTTAAAAAACACACACTAGTCTATTTAACACTGCGCGTCGCCCGTTACAAAAATGGGCTCGTTCTCCATTGTGCTTTACAAGAGGCCATAGGGTGCAAATTGAGGTAGCGACCGTCGGCGTATCCAACTTAGGTCGAAAAGCGTGTAATTTTCTTATTTAATATTTTTTTAGGGACTAACTGTTATTATCGACTAGTAATTTTGCCAGTACTAACTTTTAAAATTAAATTACGTAAACATTAAAAAGCTAATGTGCGATCGGCCTAACGCCGAGACTGCCATGGGTCGCCGAACTCACTCTAGTCACACAGCTGATCGTGCGTAAGTATCGTAAACATTTTCTACGTCAGTTCGGATTTTAAGCAAAAAAGAAAACCTTGATAACTTTTTCACCTTGGCATTTTTTATATATTTTTTATTTTTTACGTGTTCTACATTGATGTATGTATACCCCCTTAAACGGATCACCAGGATTTTTGTAACACCCTGTATACATATAAATGTATTTTGGATTTTTAGGCGTTTATATTAAACACATAGATTCGGGTATTGTGCACTCGGATACTGTTCACTTCTTCACTGTAACTAGACACCACCAACATGGTGGAATATAGGTACTGCGATCGCCAACCCGCCTGCCCATCACGATCGCGGCATTAAGCCCCCGTGAAGCTTATTGAGTCCAACAGTATTAAAGGTAAACATTAAGGGCAATCTTACACAAATCGAGCTAGTTCAAAAATTACTGAAAATACAATTAAATGTATAATACTTTTTTCGGAAGACGCGGTGCGGGTAGATCTCCCACAAGGTGTTCCGAGGACCTGGTTAAGGTCGCGGAGATCAGGAGGTAAAGAGTGCAGGACCAGTGGCTTTGGCGATCCTTGGGGAAGCCTATGTCTATGATTATGATACTTTAATTATTTATAAAATCCATAACCCAGGAACAAATATTCGTGCACACAAATTGTCTTTACGAGGATTCGAACCAAAGACTTCTCGCTATAGGCTATAAGCTAGGGGGCCGTATATTTTTTTGATATATTAAAAAAAATACATGCGTCTGTACGCATGGGAAACTTAAGTATTTTTTCCAGCGTTACTTCTGATGATTAGTGTCCGCTAAGCGAACGAATCTCTTAATTCAGCAACACTACTTTTACGAAAGGAATTCCCAACCCTGGGTAGCCTAGGTTTTATTGAGATTAGGGTCGATATCTACGCGGTTGTTAACACACGCAATTTTAGACGTTAAAGCCTGTGTCACTAAGATCATTGTCCTATGCATATAAGTTTTAGTATGCCATAGTTCCTTTTAGTTTAGTGCCAATAAAAGCCTAATCCGAACTAAATAGGAGTAATGGCGACGTGTGTCGTATACAGCAACGTTATGGTGCCTATACGACCTTTATTAGGGTACCTGACTCATATACATACGTGTAAAGGTTGACTCATGTTATACCGGTCCGCATCCGAACCCAGGCCACCGTCGCGACATTTTGTATGGAATGGATCACGTGACCACCGAGCCCGGGTACGGGCCGGTCGTGCGACGGCCGTTACAGCTATGTAAAAAGGCTCTGCTCGGCCCGGTGATGGGAAGGCGACGTGATGTCCACGCGATATCGACGGGCGTGTGATGATCGTCTACTCGCAATATATAGCTGGATGGAACAACGCTCGTGTTAATGTAAATAATCGAGTGTCGGGCCGCTCGGGCCCGGGCTGCCTCGGGAAGGGCGAAGGTGTAACGTGAGTCATCCTTAATATACCTAGGTAGCTGTGCGGTGCCTACACTACCCCATCTCCTCCCGAGGGTGTCGTAAGAGGCGACAAAGGGAAAATCGATGGATGGACAGCGTCCGTCGAAACCCAATCTACAATCTTTGATCACCAACCCGCATGCTAATGACTATGGCGACTACTTCCCAAGATGAAATATGATAAAGTCATATTTGGGTGAGGCAGAATCCTAGTCCAGTGGTGGATGATTTACGGCTAAAATGATGATGATGAGGACAGCCAGCAGCATGCCTTTATAGCAGTGGAAGATTCTGCGATCGCCAGCCCTTTACCAAGCGTAGTGATTATGGCTTTGCTCAGTGTTCGTTGCCTGTTAAAATCTTTGGAAAAGAATGTGCGGGTAGCAAAGCTTTCTAAATTTTTTTTTATTTTTAATACCCTGGCGGTAGATGTGTTTACACGTCACCCATGATGACGTAGGTATACGACGAGGGATAAATAGAAAAACAAATTACAAGTCTAAGCGGTACTCGTATAGCACAATTAGTAGTGCACTGGGCTAGTGATCCAGTGGTTGTGTGTTCGAGTCCCGCTGCGAGTCAAAAATTTTCTATTTTTCTTTCGATTTAAATATTGAAGATATTCGCTAGGAGATATGTTTCTGCATAATAAAATAATAATTTGGACTTATCCAAGTTACGCAAATATGCACGTATCCTAAACCTAGGCGGTAAACTCAAACGATATTCTCACTAATACATCTTAAAGACGTGTTTTTGAAATAACTTTAGGTAAGTGGCTGTGTACGTAGTTAAATAAACATGGATGGAGAAGGCCTATAGGTCCAGCAGTGGACGTCTGCGGCTAAGGAAAACATACACTTTTCATTTTTTTTTTCTTGGCTAGTTTTACAAATTTTCTTCATGATGAATACATAGTAGCTGTACCTAAGTAGCAATTAGTAATACCTACAGATTGACGGCGGACTAATTGTCCAGGTAATTGCTCTAATTAACTCGTGTACAATGGCGATATCAAATAAGACTTTAATTGGCTGTTAAGATAAGCCTGATTACAACATAGATAAAGTATTCGCTACGCTACGCTTGTATTGGTGCCAGCTACGCTGTTTGGTGCCGGCTGACTAGAACACCACCATCCCATCTCCACCCGCGGGTGTTGCAAGAGGCGACATTAAGAAAAATCAGACGGGCAGCAGCGTTCGTTGATATTCAATCTAGACATACTGCGGTCTACAACCCACCTGCCAAATGCCTAATATAAATGTCCCATGTTGTTAACGCAAAAGTTGAATCAATACAATATCGAAACGCAAATCGTTCAATATGTTTCATGAACATTGTGTTCAAGAACACCAAAATGTTCTTGTCTTCAACAAACGCAATTTCATCATATCAGCCGAAGGGTTCTGCTGCGAATGACATTTCTGATGCGATTGTGCAGATACTCCCAGCAAAGCCCTTTCCATTGCCCTGTGGATGACTTTGAGTCTACTTATGAAGCCCATAGTAAGCGACCACGTTTCTGTACCATATATCATCACTAGCAACACACACTGGTCAAAGATACGCAATTTATGTATATTATAATTACATTAAAAATGTTTAGTGAGGAATGAAGAGGTGAACTATATGTATATTTTGCATTTCCTGGGTAGTGAGGTGAACAAAATAGACTCTGTTCACGCGTCTGACGGTAGATTTGGCCTATTGGGTAGTGACCATGCCTATGAAACCGATGGGCCTGGATTCAAATCCCAGTAAGATCATTTAGTTGTGTGATGAGCATAGATGTTTGTTTCTGAGTTATGGATGTTTTATACATGTATTTAAGTATTTGTATATGATGAATATCGTTGGCTTAGTACTCACAACACAAGCCCTGAGCTTACCGTGGGGCTCAATCAATTTGTATAAGAATGTCCTGTAATATTTTTTACTTATTTCTGGTTGTAGTAGTGTTTCACACACATCTGTATAGTTATATTGTCTCGTATTCTGCTTCATTTCGGAAGTTCCGTAGTAAATGTATATGTGTGTTTGGGCAGGGTCCCGCGGGTCCGCTAACAAACCTATAACCGTAATTGCCTCCAGTAATTAAGCAATAATTCTCGAACTGCGAGATTGGATCAATTACAAACTCGGCGCGAGGCAATCTCGCCGTGTATATGGAATCGATAATTTAACATATCTTATATTGAATACTCGATCTTAGAGACTTAGAAGATATTTACAGTAACCATCAGATATATCGGAGCTATGGAGGTGGTTACAAATATTGGACCAACGCCTGGAAGAACATCAGTTAATAATACTTAGAAATACATATTCGATAAGAAATCAAAAAGCACCAAAAAATCGGATCTACAACGAAGTGACTTATTGCAAATTCGATCACAAGTGGTGACTTGTGATGCAACGACCAATACTTAATTTTAAAATTGACAATGACATATATCAGAAAAGATATACACTAAAATATCGAGTTTTCATATTAAAAACATGGGTGCTCAATACTTCAGGCCAAGGCTATATTATTATGTGCACTGCGAATGTCATCTTGCTAGGTACGTCGTTTATGTCGCGAATGACATTTCACACCAATCTGCTAGCCTAATATCACGTCACGCTCCAACATGTATGTGAGTGACAGATACCGCGATAAACGATGAAATTACAACCAACCACTTGCGTACGTTAATTTGTAACCCATTTCTCAAAAAATTCCTTTGAACTTCAATACAGTTTGACAGGACTGTCAACCTTTAGTGAGTCACAAATAAATGGACCCGACCGCATCTCGACCATACAGAGGACCATACTGAGTGTAAGTTTTTAACTTAACAAAACGTCACCATCGTATTTAAGTTTCCTATATAAATAACATTATCATTATTATCACTAACGCGTTCGAGTTTTTTTACGTCAAAAGAAACTTATACTAGACTTCACTCGAGCCTCTGAATACCAGAGCCAGCACTAGACTTCTAGTCGAAGTATTTTGCTCCTGCCGGTAAGATTGCCAGAAAGTACTACATTGTTATACCTTAAACCTTGATTCTATTTATCAACATATTTACGGGCTATGACATATTTTCCCAACCAACCCTATTACCGTACCACATCTTCCTCAGTATACAATAGATCTTTTTCTCCTTGAATGTAACGTGACTTATGTCATTTCGTTAGTGAGCTGTATTGATACTGGTTTTTTACGAGGCTCTTTCAGACCGGATACCGTGTCAAGTTCAGGCACGTCACTTCCGAAGGGTCTATTTTATCCATTTATTTAATCTATATTCATAAAAACACTTTCTCTAATAGTTAACTTTAGGGAAAATCAGTAGGCCTAACATAACATTAGATCTCGCGACAGTCTATCGCCGCAATATAGATTACTCATCCCTCAACTATAAATTAAAAACTTTTCAATTTTCAGACTTTTTTTTATATAGGCGGCAAACGAGAAGACGGATTGCCCGGCGGTAAGCAATTACGGTCGCCCATGGGCATCCGCTACACTAGGGGAGTCAGCTCGTTGCCTTTAAGGGGGGTTGGAGCTCTGGGAACCTTACTCACCATCAGGAACAAAACACTACATACTTGAAAGGTAGCAGTGCTATTATGGCTGTGGTCTTCTGTAAGGAGGAGGTACTTCCCCAGTTGGGCTGCCCCAGATTCAAGCGTGATGGTCATCGCTGTGCCCTACCTCTCATTATTATTTGCTTACCACCAGGCAATCCGTCTGCTCGTTTGCCGCCTATGTCATAAAAAAAAAAAGAAACGAAGTACAAGTTAAGATTAAGGTAACAGCCGGCGGTCTTATCGCTAAAGATGGTAGTAACGATGTATCATTAATATCATCATCATATCAACTGAAAGACGTCCACTGCTGGACATAGGCCTCCCCCATAGCGACCCACTGTGACCTTTTTTGCGCCACCCGCATCCAGTGGATTCCAGCGATCGTCGGTCCACTTTGTGAGTGGTCGCCACTTGAGAACCTTTACGCCCCAACGGCAATCGGTTCACGTGCAATGCCCCGCCTAGTGCCGCTTGTTAGCGATGTATAGTTGTATATATACAGGGTGGTTGATGTAACTGGGTCTGCTGCCTACACGGTTATCGCTTTATTGAAGCTTGTCAATGCTCTTTCATTTACAAATGGAGCGTTCATGTGGCACAACTTACAATAGCGCGTACATTCGTTTTTACTCGACTGGGCCTAGTGGCGAGCGCGTTTTTTTTTTTTCAATATTATACGCTCACCAAGCGACCTTTTTTTTTTTTTTTTTGTCGGAGTGGGGAATGCCTTTACGCATCGTCTCCCCTGACCGCGGGGAGGCCATGTTGGGGGGTATGTGGGGCTCGCCGCTCTTGTCTCTTCCTCTGAGGAGGAGAGGAGATTGGCCCTACCCACCAAACCCCACTCCGGCGTTTCATCCTCTTAGCCGTTTGCGAGGGCGCCATAGGATCGCGAACATTCCACACTGGCGCCCTCCGGCGGCCCCAGCCTAGCGCCAGGGCATCCGCACAAAGGAGGGAGAGATCAGAAACGCTTGATCTCCCCCCCGACGGCATGTAGGGCCGTGCAATGCGGGTCCCGTACCCGCTGGCCCAACTAAGGGTCTTGGCGAACGAACGCTCGTCGTCTACGACCCTGCCGCCCGCGTCGGAGAGGCAGCGCGTCCACGTCCGCTTCTCGCACTCTCTCCGCTGCCTCCTTCTGTGACATAACCTCTTCACAGAAGGATGCAACGGCCTTCCAATTCCTCTCACTGCACAACATTGCCGCTATTATGTTGTGCAGAGAGAGGTCTACCACTCCCGTAGCCGCCGAGAGGGCCGCCCGTTCCACAGCCCAGCGACTACACATTTCCAATGTGTGCTGGGCCGTATCATCCGCCGCACCGCACTCGTGGCACCGGGGCCCCGGCTCCCTCTTTATTCTGTGCAGGTAGTGTCCAAAGCAGCCATGTCCGGACACCACCTGCGTCAATCTAAATGTCAGGGCCCCCTTCTTGCGTGTCACCCACTCATCCATCACTGGGAGGATGGCCTCTATGGTTCGAGTTCCGTAGAGGCCAGCCTCCAGGGCGTCCCTCCACTTGCTCTTTAGGCGCTCCACGGCTGCTCGCGCCACCCTCTCCGCCTCTTCTCCATCGGGGTACTCCCCCTGCCTCCTAGCCTCCGCCCTCTGTTCACCAAGCGACCTGACTAAACCCTTAAAAAATACGGGGTTTATTTGCTAGTTGTTAAAACAATAACCAAGGATGATATAAGGAGAGATTGACAATGCCTAATTGCCTATACAAAAGTGCCTTCCTCCGAACTGCTGGCTTAACGTATATTTTGGTACTGAGTGCATAAAGCGCCATCTATTGGATATCGTGTATAGTTACCTTTGCCCAGCAAACAAATTCTATGTCACACAGTCGCTTACTCTAACATTCCGAACGAACATTTATAACATTCCGAAAGGAAAAACCTAAAGATCGGTAAAAAAAAACCATCTACTTTTTTACGATTAACTGTCATTTGTTTCTGTAATAGAATTTTAATAAATAAATAGAGTAAACCAGAATGTTATTTATTGCCCACTGACAGTGATTGCTCGCTTTAAGAAAAACATTGTCATTTGTATGTGTGGGCAATCACTCACACCAATTCTTAACCGGGCAATAGCTATATGGTTTACCCTAGTTGCTTTTTAATTTTTCCTTTTTATTCTAAGAAATATAGTAATTTGACAGTAAACAATTAGAAAAATGACCTATCCAAAGTCCACTCCACTTTATTCGTGCTCTTACAGCTTCACACTACAAACAACAACATTAACTACACATAATAACACACGAATGCACTACCTGTTATAATACTCTGTAATAAACTTGTCCAACAGTCGAAGCCTTTGTGTGCTTTGAGCCAACCCTGTGAGTTTTCATTCCAAACGCTAGCCCGCAGTCAGCTTAGTCGATCGCAGTTAATTTACTACTATGATTACGATACGTAATGCGGACTGCTAAGGAATGGAATCCGCTCCCTTCGTCTGTATTCCCGGAAAGATATAATTTGGGTCTCTTCAAGGCAAGAGTGAATAGGCTGTTACTGAACCAGCGAGCGTGCTACACCTTCGACCTCGTCGACACTTACCATCAGGTGCGACTGAGGTCAAACGCTGGTCAGTCTTGTATAAAAAAAAAGGTTTAAAAGGAATCACTAACTGAGTGGGAGTGACCCTGTGGTTCAAATCCCAGTAAGAGCATTTTTTTGTGTGTTGAGCACGTTTATCTGTGTGTGTATGTGCTAAAAACTTGACACAATATGAAACCAATTTGGTCACTATATTGTCTTGGTCAATTGATCACTAGGCTACCCAACTTAGTGTATATATCTTAGTGTAACCGATACAGCCATCTGGATCGTTAAACTTAAGTGGCAATAAATAAATACACATACATAAATAAATAATTACAGCCGGATATTCTTATTCTTACACAGATTGGCTAAGCCCCACGGTAAGCTCAAGAAGACTTGTGTTATGTGACTCAGCCAACGAAATATATAATATACTAATACTTAAATACATATCAAACATCCATGACTCAGGAACAAATATCTGTGCTCATTACACAAATAAAAACCCTTAATGGTATTTGAACCCAGGACCGTCGGCTTTATAGGCAGGGCTACCAACCAGGGTAAACCTGTTGTCAAAATATCTGTTAATTCATCATACAAACAGGTAAGGCTTGTTCACGAAAAAAGGTGCCACTGCCTTATAATTTCTTTTTTTCGTATGAAACCATCGTTATTTTTTTAAGTTATCATAAAAACCAACTCATTTTCTTCCGTTTAAGGTAATGTTGTGGATATTTTTATCAGGTGTTCTAAATCTATGGCCCATTTAAAAAAAAAACTTTCCATTTTGGGAAAGTTGTTTCTAATTTGAACATTTGGATCATTAAGCTTGCACTATGCTCTGTACTCAAACAAATTATCAATACTAGAATGTCCCGTGAATAATTTCTCTTAGATTTTACTATCGTAAACAAGCCAGATATATTTGTAATTTGACTCAGAAATGGCGTATTTTTGTAACGTTCATTTTTGTTTTAGCACTACTTGGCGTTATTAACATTTTTAGACGGTTGAGGCTAGATTTTTTCGATTCTGACATCCTAACGTAAAATAGACAAACAAATTCGTAATTCTATGACTGTTTCCACTACACCAGTTAACGGCGGACATACAACGGTGGCTACTTTTTTTCGTGAACATGCTTTACTTATACTGGTCCTCGAAAAATACGACTTGCTACCATTATGAACTCTTGTAGGCGTGTATATAAACTTTTAATAGGTCTGTGTTTGTTTCCTCATTGTTATTTGTTTCGTATAGGCCTCTGACGCATGAGTAAGTTATTAACTACCTGTATGTCAAAAGCTATATGTTTTTTTTGTAGGATAAATACATCAGTTACACATAGGTACATTTTGTTACATAAATCATATGCCACAAAGTTCTTTGACGACCGGTCTGGTCTAGCGACTCTGCCTATGAAGCCGACGATCCAAGGTTCAAATCCCAGTGTATGGGTCGTTACGTGTACAATCACAGACTTTAATTGTTGAGCCACTTACGGTTCAAGCTATTTTCTTTTGTTTAATACTTAGTATATGAAAAGCCCAATGTAAAGTGAACCCTAGAAGGCTCAACAATTAAAGTCCCTGACCGTACCTAGTTGTAAATGGGCAAGTGGGTTTGGGGAACGCCTACGTCCACCAGTAGACGTCATTCGGCTGATCTGATGATGAAGATTCGCAAACATCTTAGTACAAATAATAATAATTGACTTTCAGTATATGACAGTGTTGTTCATTATATGGGGGTATATGCCATAATCGCCACGCTTGGCATGCGGGTTGGCGATCGCAGTGCTTCCACCGCACTCTAGGGATCGCCAAACTTAAGTATCAGTGGGCGGGGCACATTGCGCGCAGAACCGATTGTCGTTGGGGCGGTTCTGGAGTTCATGTGGTTCTGGAGTGGCGACCACGAACTGGAAGACGCAGCGTAGGTAGGCCTCCCACAAGATGGACCGACGACCTAGTTAGAGTCGCGGGATACCGCTGGACGTGGAAGGCGCAGGATCGGTCTTCTTGGGTCGTTCTGGGCGAGGCCTATGTCCAACAGTGGACGTCTTTCGGCTGACATGATGATGATGATGATGATATGACAGTGGAAACTAATTATATGTTCCACGTTACTTCATATTCTGAGACCGTATTAATTGCTAACCTCTAATTTGGTTCAAGAGCTAACCGAGCACTTCGAGTACAATATAGCTTAAGTTACTTGCAATATTGATATTCCAGACTATTAACAATTTGAATCTAATTTGATTGCATGCTTTGACATAGTCAAAGACATGACTTTGTACATGTACAGTCGCCATCAGATATATCGGAGCTGTGGAGGTGGTCACAAATATCTGAACAACGCCTCTATTGTCAAGGCGGTAAAGTGCATGCTACCGCCTATGGATTGAGTTCACGCAGCGCGCATACATGATCTAAATAAATAAATAAATATTAAATATTTCGGGACAATCTGACACAAATCGACCTAGTCCTACGGTAAGCTCAGTAAGGCTTGTGTTGTAGGTACTAGACGACGATATATATAATAGATAGATACATATAAATACTTAAATACGTAGAAAACACCCATGACTCAGGAACAACTATCTGTGCTCATCACACAAATAAATGCCCCGACTGGGAATCGAACCCAGGACCATCGGCTTCATAGGCAGGGTCACTACCCACTAGGCCAGACCGGTCGTCATTCTAAAAGTGCTCAGATCTAAAAGTGCAATATAACAATGCTTTTAGGAAACTGTTGAGGATTGGGGTTGGGGATTGAGTGCCGAAAAGTAGGTTGATAGTTTTCGGCCATCATCCGAAAATGGTGTTAATCTTTTCGTTACCTTATCCGAACAGTCCCAACAGTAACCCTTACCATGAGTTGTGACATTAAGGTTTTCGATAACGAGTATCGAGTTTACTATTTATTCCTGAATCATGTAAAAAATAAAAGATCTTTTTTTTTTATTTAGGCACATTAATGCACGTATGAACGTCAAAGAAAAATCTACACCGGTTCGAACCCTACACCTCTGACCCGAGAAGATACCGGCAAGAAACTACGGCGGGACTTATTTTTTCAATACAGTGATACATCAAATCATAAAGTACTTACATAATTATGCGTATGTGTTTTTTATAAGTATTATCTTCGATATTTAAATCGGAAGAAAAGTATAAAAATTTTGACTCGCAGCGGGACTCGAACCCACAACCACTCGAATCCAATGGAGTTCGCTAGCAGACGTTTCTGCATAATTAAAAATTACTTGATATCCCAATAACACGTTCCTATACGTACTTACGCAGACGAACTCACGGGCACAAGGTAGTATGTTCATTATAATGTATAGTCATTATTATCATTCTCAATCCAATTTCCTTACCATCAAAAGTATAGCATTAACAAGACCTTTTGAAATAAATTTCTGCGAGACTCTGAAAGCAATATTCGTTAGTATCGCCGTCCGCGCAATTTAAAATCTCACAAGGGTTTTTACCGGGGAAATATCCTTTTTCAACCCTTGCTGGGACATTGGATTATAGGAATAGGATGAAATTATGAAAGTGGTTGACGTAGTTATGTCGATAAAGGTTGGCTGCGTTCACATTCATACTTGTATCATTTTACTATATCTCTGATGGATGCAGAGGTCGCTTCCAATAGATGCCTGTAGCAGATGCTGAAAATAGGCCGCCTGGAACTCCACAGAATCGATGAACATTAGGGCGTAAAGGTTCTCAAGTGGCGACCACTCTCTGGAAGGCGCTGCGTGAGCAGACCCCCACAAGGTAGACCGACGACATGATAAATATCGCGGGAATCCACTGCATGTGGGTCAAAACCGGTCACCGTGGGTCGCTTTGGGGGAGCCCTATGTCCAGCAGTGGACGTCTTATGGCTGAGATCATGATGATGATTTGATATTTCATCGCGTAGATTCAACTTCAGCTGAATTGCAAAGAGAAAACCTGGTTAAAGTGGGTTAAGGCAAGAGTGATTAGCATACCTCGAACAAATCATGCGGATGACGTCAAACCACTCATAGGATGATTACAAAAAGTATTTTCATTAACAATTACTACTTATCAATTATTAACCTCTTTAATAAAACGATATCGCCACCTGACATGAGCCGAGTAGGTACATAACATCTTTGACTGACATTGTCATTCAGTTGAACAATAAAGTGACTTCTTAATTATTTACAATCTTTTCAAAAGACGCAAATGAATAATAATAATTTTAGACTTGTTGGAGAAATAGTTGTATACATAATGTCATTAAATATTTTTTAATAACATATTGACTTTCATTATATCATTATCAATTATCGTACTTACGTAAACAAATCTCGTAACATTTATTTTATTCACTAAGTACATCATCCTATCATTCAGTTAATTCTGTATAGATTTCTTGAAATTATAGGCGGTTAATCTGTTACTTCGTGCAATATGTCATACGGATGTTGCAATACAGACATCATCCTGTGTGCATAATTAGCTACGTCATTTTTACGTCATCCGCATGATTTGTTCGAGGTATGGTGATTAGGCTGTTACTGAACCAGCGTGCTAAGCCCTCGACCTCGTCGACACTTACCATCAGGTGCGACTGAGGTCAAACGCTGGTCAGTCTTTTATAAAAAAAATTGCGACCATGCTTGCTACGCTTATTACCGAGTCCATGTTTGCTACGCTTATTAAATACCCCACAGACTCACAAAAGTTCGGTATGACGTTGTAGTATATCATATCCGCCGAAGGGCGTCCACTGCTGGACATAGGCCTCCCCCAAAGCGACCCACAGTGACCGTTTTTGCGCCACTCGCGCTTTACCTTGTGGGGGTCTACCCAAGCTGCGCCTTTCGGTACGTGGTCGCCACTCAAGACCCTTTGTCCATCAGTTCATGTGAAATGTGCCCCGCCTACTGCCACTTAAGATTAGCGATCCAAAGGGCTATATCGGTTACTTTGGTTCTACTTAGAAAAACATCATTTCTGTTGCAATCGTGCAGATCATAATATCTGTAACGTGATACGCCGCAATCCATATCGAGTCGGTTTTTCACCGATTAACGGCTTTACTGAATTCTCTTTACAAATTCCATATATTAACATTGATTTTAGTAAGTCTGTTACGTATATATGATGTGCGGGTCAAAAGAGCCGGCTATAAAATATGGAGCTGGCATATATCGCCCTAAATATCAAACCTTCGTGAAAGGTCACAATAATAATCAAAATTACACGAATAGGGGTAGACACAAGGCATTTAAATGTATATTACGCGTATATAACGTTTGTATAATGTATATTAGATTTACACTCGAAGTTTTAGTCGATGTATACCTAGTTCAAACTGCCTAGTTAGGCAGGTCCATCTTCGAAGAAGGTCAATCGTCGAATCCGTCTCATCTGGGCAGCGTTGGGAAAGCTCCGATACATCTCTTCCATTCCGCAGTGTCTCAAGTCTCAAGTCTTTAACCAGTATGTGTTGCCAGTTATAACATATGGTACTGAAACGTGGTCGCTTAGTATGAGCCTCATAAGAAGGCTCGAAGTCACCTAAAGGCCAAGGGCTATAGTACTGGGAGTGTCTCTGCCGGATCGCATCAAGAATAATGTCATTCGCAGAAAACCAAAGTAACCGATATAGCCCTCCGGATCGCTAAACTTAAGTGGCAGTGGCCGTATAGGTGCAGCGTGGGCAAACCCCCCCAAAGGTGGAATGACGACATGTTAAAGTTAAATATCGCAGGAATCCAATGGATACATGTGGCGCAAAACCATTCACTGTGGGTCGCTTTGGGGGGCCTATGTCCAGCAGTGGACGTAATTCGGTTGATATGATGATGATATTAGATTATATGAATAAAGTGAAACATCAAGGTCACCTGAAAACTATAGTACATTGTGCAACGAGGATGGTAAGTAAGGTATAGTAAACGCGGCTTTTAATGACTCAAGTTTGTTATACACTTACCACCCGTGGTACACACAATGTTTTTCATCACATTTGCGAGGAAATAAAATAAATTCGTTGGTAAAATATTAGTTAGTACTTATGTAGGCTTAAAATCAAAATACACTTTGAAAACTACAATCAGACCTCATCCACTAAAAAATATTGTCAACGATGTCAACTTTTTTCAATGTCTTCCACAGATAATGTTAACAACTGCGTTTTGTTTTCGAATTTGACAGATCATCCTGCCAAATAGTATCAATTATCAAAATCAAATATAAAACAATTATTTTTATTAAATACTAAACATTAAATTGCAGTCAAATTGAATATAAAGATATGTTTTATACATATTAAAAGTTGGATGTAGCAAACTTTTGAAGATATGAAATACACCTTGGCTGTTTGGAAACATCCTCAGTACGAAGTGAAGTATGAGTTCTATATATTATTAAAACTAAACTTTTAACAGCCCGTGTGAGCTAAATCGGCTATAACTGCTCTGTACTCTCGCAAGTAACAACGCAATTGACGAGCAAGTGTGATGAAAAACATATTATATGGCGGTTGCTCTCTAAGGTGTAAAATATTATACTTTACTATTTTAAAAGTTAACTATTTAATTATTTATTTTGCCCTCCGTTTGGTGCCGGTTGACTAGAATAGCACCATCCCATCTCCCGCGGGTGCCGTAAGAGGCGACTCAAACACAAACTGAAACGTTTATTTAGTACGTGGGGCACAAGGGCACTTTTACACGTCGTGTATGCAAAAGTAAAAGAGAAAAATAAAAACTACACCGGTTCTAACCCTACACCTCTACCCTTATTCATACACCTCGCGACAAAAGGGAAAAACCGATAGATGGGCAGCAGCGTCCGTCGAAACGCAAACCGCTACTGTGGTCACCCACCCGCGTGGCGACTATAGCAACTACCTCCCAAGATGACAAGTCATATTTGGGAGACGCCTAGATGTCCAGCAGTGGGCAATTGTGGCTGAAATGATGATGATTTTAATTTCTCAAACCCTCTTATAACTTATTAGCTGTGCCCCGTGGTAACTACCCGCGGTTTATCGATTTTCCAAGGGGATAAGATGTTTTCCCGCAACGTAGCCTATGTGTTAATCCAGGGTGTCAGCTAACTCCTTACCAAATTCCATTAAAATCGCTCTAGCCGTTTAGACGTGAAGAAGTAACAAATATACACACTCACACACTCACAAATCGCCTTTATAATATTCGTGTAGATAACGTTTATACGTCAAAATAATGGAAAAAAAAATACATGGAATAATATATTGCGAAAGCTAAAGGCTTTCAAAATTAAAAATAGCTGACCTGTCATTTTCTCATTCTAAAACTGAAGCCTTTATCCCGTCAATCCAATTTTAGTCGTACAAATATAGACTTGGTCCTAATACCGTCTACAGTAAACATTGCCCTCTTCAAACATTTTTCCTAGCCCTATTGTTATAGGAAAAGGTGAGTTACCCTCGAGCCCCCGAGTACCACCTGGTCGGACGGGTCAGGGGTAAAAATAGGTAACGGGGTATTATCGACCCCGCCTTAGGGCACATGTATTGATCCTTGCCCTGGATTTGAAATACTCACGTTTGCACGCTTATTTCATGAAGATTGTTTGATTTGATTATATTTTGATATTATACAGGGTGAAACATAAGTCGTACACAGAGTTTTTTGTTTCTATCACAGTATTTTAAGGCGAATTCATTGCATTAACTCGGGAAGCAAACAATTAAACTTTATTAATGATAATTAGTAAAAGCAAAAACACCAACCTTATAGTCACCCTATTCGACAAGACTTGCTAGTTGCTGTGATTAAAGTACCACTTTTGATTATTGTAGAATCGTGTTTGCTCAGTACTGTTCGTTCGATTGTAATATCTTACCATATCGAAACGCTCAATAAAAGTGTAAGGATACGGCGCCGGCATTTTAAACGCGATTTATTATTTTTTTACAATTTCAATTTGCAGCGTAATGTTATGACTTTTGAATTTGTCATTGTCAATTTAATATTTTTTCAAGTTCTTACCAGCCAATTACAAAGAGGTTGAATGAATTATTTTAGTAATATGCTATGGGTCTATGACAGTTAGTGTAGCAGATTAGGGTGGCCACGAGGCTCAGTAAATTTAAAACATTATTTTAACTTAACGAATTAAAAAACAATGCTTACATATTTCTGCCTGTTGTTACGTCCACATGTTTAAACTAAAGTTAAACAATAAGGAATACACAAATCTGTTTACGATTTATGTTTCACCCTGTATTCAGGATCAATAGAAAATAAAAATAAGGTAAACAAACATGGTGGACTGGAAATGTTTACAAGTAAGTATCATATAAAACCGTTTTCACTTAATGTAAGTAAGAAATGAATGTGTATACAATGACAATGAGACCACAGTAAAGTTGTTACACAGTGTGCACAGTTAAAGTTTTAAAATAATTGCGAAGCTCCTAAGGTATATGGGTTTGTTTATATTATTTACGTTTTCGATTATCCCGAATTATCGTTTTCTATTGACCTGAAATATAAATACGTCAGTATTACAACCATTACTAAAACGGGGTATAGTTACCAGGTATATTATCTGATTCTCTGATTTGATATGATTACGTATATTAGACAGACTTGTACCGTGTATAAGTTTTTCGAGATATCATTCGATAATTAGTCGCTTTTCGGTGAATTGATCTCAAAACGCGTTTCGCCACTATTTCATTTTACTTCTTGCTATTGAATTATTTGATACATGTTTTCCTACGTTTAGTCGTTATAATTGTTGCATCTGCCTGTCACCGTGGTGAAACCGATAATACAACATTATGTAATATTTTGTGACAATCACGGCAGCATTTTTGCGGCAGGCGCAGGGCCACGGTCGCGTCGTGACTTTCTGCAAAGTCCAGCTACCACTTCGCATAGGCCCACTACCGTACACTGGCATGCTCTAAGAGCCAACTTGTTGTGTACTCGATTGATTTGCTGCAATCACTTTGACTCTGACGATATCATCAGAATTGATAAAAGCCATTTTTTTAACTATCTATCTGTCACATCAAAAACTCCGCTCCTTTTCGTAGTCACATGTGCTCCTAAAGGTATAAATTAACTTCCCGTGTTTATACAACTTTGCTATCAAGTTTCTTCAGGCACTTCTCTATGTTAATTAATGATACAAACTATTCAATAAAACTTTTTATATGTGACTCATAAACCCGGCGCTGGCGCTTAAAGGGACACATGTTAGTATAAGGTTTTAACAACTTATGCCCTTGAAGTGAAAGACGCTATATTCTGCCCTTATTTATTACGATATAAACGTCAGGGAATAGTGTTCAAAATTGCGAAGAATAGTCCTATTATGAAAGTTAAGTGGTGCTTTACGTTTGAGTATAATATTCCGGATACTCGGTTTAACGAACTCATGCTTAATGTTGGGTTCTATAGGTACAGTCGATGTCAAAAATATGTTTACACTTTTGCACCTTATTCAGTTGTAATAAGGCGAAATATGTAAACATAACTATGACGTTGACTATACATAAGATTTAATTTCATAAAAAAAATGATTGGTTCTTAGTTTCATAGATGGCAGCAGCAGCTCTCTAGCTATATCAGAATCCCTATAAGAGGAATATCTCGGATGGTGGCCAAGTTAAAGTTGGACTGGGCGGGGCATGTCAGCCACATGCCGAATGAATTGTGACCCAAAATGGCCACTAACTGGCAACCACAGGGGTCAAATCGAGGATCCGGCATACCCCGCCAGCGATGAATAGACGAGCTTGACTTCTTTTTGAAAAAATGGCCAGAGACTGCTTGAAGTTGCTAAACGAGCCAGGTATTCAGAATAATCTTGACACGCCCTTATACCCTTAACTATAAAGTCGCGTTAAAGTCATTTTGAACGCCTCGCGTGCTTATCAATTTTTGCTGCTAAGCTATACCGTCAGCAGCAGAAGTGGCTAAGCGTTTGAGGTGTTCAAAATGAGGTCAACACATCTCTATTGTCAAGAGAATAAGAGCGCGTGTAGGTCATTTTGAACACTTCAAACGCTTAGCCACTTTTGCTGCTAACTGTACGTATAATGTTCCATGATATGATTGTGCTAATGAAAATGGAATACAATAGACCTTCCTCGTGTCGTCTCGTTTGTTTGGGTATTGACCCAACAACATTTGAACCTCTCACAAATTGCCCGAGGCGTATGATTGCTCCGTTTGGGTATTGTGCTACATTAATATTGGATATTAACTGCCTTTTGTTATGTTGTAAGAAAGTAGCCAGTTCTGCTACAAGTAATAATTATAAGGCTATGTTTTTGAGATTATGTGGCTATTTAATTGGTACAAAGGTGAATTCTTAAGGTAAATATGAGTTTGTGGATATATGTATGTGTTAATCCATCTTACAAAGATCCACGAATTAGGAAGTAATAATAATAGCCTAGGACATGAAGTCTATGTATATTCAATCGCTGTGAAAACCCAACTATAATAGGCTAGCAGGTTGAGTGACGTTTTTGACAGTCGCGCGACATCAAAGCTATTCCCGTGCCCTTACCATGAGTTGTGACATTAAGGTTTTCGATAACGAGTATCGAGTTTACTATCTGTGCATCTCGCTTGTACTATTTTAGTGCGAACGAGATGCACAGATAGTAAACTCGATACTCATTCTAAAACCTCAAAATCACAACTCATGGTTAGGGTACAGTAGGCCTAGCATATGATTGGTGGTAAAAATCGACAGTTAACGTAATATGAAGTAAGTTTTCCTTTTTGCGAATTCGCTTCGCGTTGCCTCGCAGTTTTGTGTACAAGCCCTTACTCGTATTCCTTATATTGATATTTATACTCATTGTTATTCAATTTAAATCACAAATGTTATTTCCTACACATTCACGGTTCATGGAATGATGGGACCATTAATTGGACATTGATTTAAATGAGGCAGCGGACCGCTACGCCTGCGGCTGATAGTAGACTAATTATAGAAGATGTCAGTGCAATCAGAACATTGCATTGCATTGACATGTTCTATAATTAGACTAAAATTGACTAAATAGTATATTTGATGACAGGTTTGGCCCAGTGGGTAGGAACTAGGGTTGCCAACTGTGATTAAGAGATTTCCGGTACATTTACGGGACCATTGCGGGACCAGGCTTAAAACCGCGGGACAACCAAAGCACCCCGGGAGAGAAATGTAAGAACAATATTAAAAGTGTGTTAACCTGTAATACGAGGCATACAAAATTATTGTAACATGCAAATCAACGCTCGTTTTGGTGCTGATAATCTAGTCTAGTCTGAAAACGGGACAATCGACGTCCCGCGTGGACTCCTTGCGAGACGCATGCTCTAGGGCCCCGAAACGGCACGACCGCATATAGCGGGACGGTTGGCAACCCTAGTAGGGCCCCAGTCTATGATACCGATAAAATAAAACTTCTAAGCCAACCCAATCAAAATCTGGGTTTTTATCACTTGTCACAATATCTGTCACGCTCCAACAAGTATGTGAGTGCGAAAGTAACGGATAGCGCGATAGACTATAAAATGGCAACCATTTGGACCCGGGTATATCCTTAAACTACGTCCAACAATGAGAGGTAGGGCACAGCGATGACCATCACGCTTGAATCTGGGGCAGCCCAACTGGGGAAGTACACTCCTCCTTACAGAAGACCACAGCTTAGTAGCACTGCTACCTTTCAGGTATGTAGTGTTGTGTTCCTGATGGTAAGGTTTCCAGAGCCCCAACCCCCCTTAAAGGCCGGCAAGGCGCTTGTGACTCCACTGGTGTTGCGGATGCCCATGGGCGACGGTAATTGCTTACCACCAGGCAATCCGTCTGCTCGTTTTCCGCCTATGTCATTAAAAAAAAACCATGCTGTGTTCTGTATTGTTGAACCGTGACAAAATCACTGAAACCGAATACTTGTGCCATCACGTCCCCCTCAATTTGTTAATTAATTTTCCTTACAAATTACTTCAATTACGTTAACGAGGTAACGAGGCAAAACTTTGTAGTCTTGAAACAGTTTAACATCAGTAATTAATAAAATATGAATATGTATGAAATGAAACCCGTGTGAAGTCGGTTTGTGGTACAATTTTAGACGTAAATGGATTTAATTACGCGGTTTATAAGTTGAAATAGACTACTACTTAAAAATCAAAGCAAATCAAAAATATTTCATAAAAAAAAAAAAATTGATTTGTTCTTAGTTACGCGGTTTATGTTTTTCAGAATTTGGTTTATGGTTAACAAGTTCAATGATAAAATGCAATAGACAATTTCTATTAGTTCTTAAAAATTCTGTGTGTTTTAATACGGGCTGGTGGGCAGTGTATACAGGACATAAGACATATTTATGCAAGAAAAACCGAGTAGGAGTACTAAGGTCCATGTGGATAAGACCGTCTATCTGGAAAGACCGTCTACCAATCAATTTCCTATTTTATCTCACAGGTATTTAGTGTCATATGACGGACTTCCCTTAAAAATATAGTATACCGGCCTTACCCACTTTGACCTTAACTAGTACTTATACCTTAGTATCTTTATCAGATAATTACGTAAAGACACATGGCCTAAAAAAAGCCATAACTATCTATATATCTCTAAGAGGAACATTAAAATAAAAGGTCCCGTTTTATAGTGTAATAAAAGAGAGTTTACTGAATAGAACAACCACAGGCTACTAAGCTAGAAGTCCGGTGCTATACTATCCTCAAAATGTGGCGAGTAGGGTCATAAATTATAGGAATCGTGGCTTCTCTTTCGCACCTTCACGGCCTTATGGAGCGACCCGTGCAACAATAGGGATGATGACACATGTTACAAAATTTAGTTAAATTGATAACATATGAGCAATATATCTTAATAAAGAAAACATTTAATAAATATATTAGAATGTTTCAAAGATTGACCCTAAAAAAGTATATTTATTCGATTCCTTACATTTTTATGAAAATAAAATGTATGGTAACGCATTTTACGATCAAAATAACAATTGCATTATTTTTTGCAAAACTTTAAAGTGGGCGAAAACCTAGGTGTGACGTCATAGTTAAGTATAATTTTGTAATGAACGTTTAGAGCGGAAAGCGCAACTTTCAGACTAACTCTCATATCTCATACGAGTACAGCAGTAAGAATAAATAGGTGAAATAATCGCACACAAATGTTTCTCACCATTATTTTTGCAGAATATGTATAGTTTCGATATCCACGATTATTAATTTCTATCATTCACGTGTGATGCCGGCTGACTAGAATAGCACCACCCCATTTCCTCCCGCGGTCGTTAGAAGCGACAAAGGGAAAAATCCTACGGATGGGCAGCAGCGTCCGTCGAAACCCAATCTACAGCTACTGCGGTAGCCACCGCCCGCCAAGCGTGGCGACTATGGCAACTACCACCGAGATGATACAAGTGATATTTGTGGGAGGCCTATGTCCAGCAGTGGACTGCATACGGCTGAAATGACGTTGAATTCACGTTTCTTAAATAGGTACCATTTCTTCGTTTCTGACAGAGTTTAAAACGTCGCAATTCGCTCAAAAATGAGCCCCGAAGACTGATGATTTTGGGGTTCAAGAGGTTAACTAATTCATAAGATATTTATGCTTTTGAGACATTATCTGGCAAAAGACCCACAACGGCATATTATGAAAGCGACCTCATTTACTTTAAAAGACACTTAAAAGAACTAGACAGGCTAAAAGGTTTATATACGCTGCCGAAACCGTTATTCAGCCCCGTTTTACAGCTCAATAAAATGCGATTTCTGTTTGTGCACATCTTAAATTCTTTTCTCAGTAAAAGCCGTATTTTCCCAAAGATGACAAGGGGAAATACATTAAAGAAAGTACTGTGGAGAATGCAAAATTCGGTTATCAAAGGGATAGGTATTGGGGGAATATTTTATGTTTGCGAAATATTTTATCGTCGGGTGTCGCGATAAGTGATACTGGCGGGCGACCAAAATGAGTGTTACATGGAGTTAACTAATACATTGTTGTATTGGGGGGCGATTTTGGAGCTTCGAGTAGGCTCGAATTGGTGAGGTTTTAAACTCTGTCATACATTTCAGCCGTATGCAGTCCACTGCTGGACATAGGGCTCCCAACAAATATGACTTGTATCATCTTGGGGGTAGTTGCCATAGTCGCCACTCTTGGCAGGCGGATTGGCGACCGCAGTAGCTGTAGATTAGGTGTTGACGGACGCTGCTGCCCGTCCGTAGGATTTTTCCCTTTGTCGCTTCTAACGACACCCGAGGGAGGAGAGGGGTGGTGCTATCTAGTCAGCCGGCATCACACGTGAATGATAGAAATTAATAATCGTGGATATCGAAACTATACATTTTCTGCAAAAATAATGGTGAGAAACATTTGTGTGCGATTATTTTACCTATTTATTCTTACTGCTGTACTCGTATGAGATATGAGAATTAGTCTGAAAGTTGCGCTTTCCGCTCTAAACGTTCATTACAAAATGATACTTAACTATGACGTCACACCTACGTCGCCTCTTACTACACCCGCGGGAGGAGATGGGGTGGTGCTATTCTATTCAGCCGGCACCACACGGCAAAAACTCTGTCATAATCGAATGGTATTTAAGAAACGTGAATGATTGAAATTAATAATCGTGGGTATCGAAACTATACATTTTCTGCAAAAATAATTGTGATAAACTTTTGTGTGCGATTATTTTCGTCCTCTTAGTTTTTGGAATTCGAATGCACGACTCTCAAAAATTGGCCCCCAGGTTGAGAGTGAGAAAGCAAGCGTCCCTCGAAAATACGAGTCTTGCTATTATCCAACAGATTACATAGTTTTTCACTATTGTAAGGTTTACTAGGTACGTATTCGTTGCCCGGGTTCACAATTTGGCGTATTTTTTTGTCCGAAACGCTTTTGACACAACAGACTTGGCATAATCGATTTCCACCGAAACCTATGTAGCAGGAACATTATTTGGCATAATTGTCAATGTTCAGAGTACCTATTACCTTTGTCCGAAAATATTTTGAAGTACTAATATTGCGGCCGAATGTTATGAGTTATGACGCAGTTAACACAAACGCACTGCCAGCAAAAGGTGGGTTAGGTTAAGTTATTTAAATGCCATCTAATGAAAAACGCACAAAAAAATTGAAATCATATTGGGTAAAAAAAAAGAATAAAATTGCCTGTGAAGTAGTGACAATTAATACATATAACTGAATGTTTGCTATTTGATTTATACAGGCGTTTTATTCACTTCCATAGATTTATGAAGCTGTCGTAAATAAGCTCCAGCCCAGCTTTGCCCGTGGATGTCGTAAAAGGCAACAAAGGGAAGAAACCGACAGGCAGCGTCAGTCTAAACCGAATCAATCAGCAGCGGTCGCCAACCCGTCTGCCAATACAAATGATATAAGGGGGAGGCCTATTATTTATTCCAGCAGTGGACATCTAGCGGTTGAAATAATGACAGATTTTACTACTATAAAATTCCCGGAAATAGCCAATGAATCGGGACAACTCTATTTTTGTACGTTCCTTATATATAAGGATAATATTAGCGAAAGAAAACAAAGTTAAGCCTTGAATGAGTTGCGATTTCCCGGCATTTCCTGGCGGATCCGCGACGGAAGCGACGGGATCCCGTCACATCAATCATTATTGATGAGACCGAGATTTCTGTGGACTCGAGTTGACGTGTATTTTTATATTGGGGCTTTCCTGGTGTTTACTTATATATATTTAAATAAATATAACAGGACATTCTTGCACAAATTGAAGCCATGTCGAGCTCATGAAGGGTTGTGTTGTGGGTACTCAGTCAATGATAATAAAATAATATAATATACATATACCGAAACACATAGGCGTCCTCAGGGACAGTTATCTGTGCTCATCACACACATAAATGCCTTTAATAGGATTTGAACCTAGTACCGTCGGCGTCGGCCTCGTAGGGTCACTACCCACTAGGCCATAAATATATTTTGAAAGACCCATTAGGTGTTAGCTAGTTTCGATTATTTTCGGTGAACTGTCAAATGTTGATGGTTGGTTGTTTTGGTTTGGCTGATTTAAAAATTTAAACTCGTACATTCGTTCCGAAGCACAATTTCACACGGAAATGTCAATATTGACTTGGCGTGTTGACGCTGCGTATTGTTTTAAGCTGCCGGATTGAATGGAGCGAATTCCAATAATCTGAGATGCTTTTTGTCGTACCTGTAGGTTATGTCCCGTGAGCTAACCATCCATTGCTATTTTGTTTCTGTTTTTTACTAATCTTGTTCATTGCCTTCTTCAATTAAATATTTGTAGCCTGATTATATATATAGTTTTTTTAGGTATTTAATTTGTAAGTACACGTGGCTTGCTACGTCACGTCGAAAATTAGCTATAATGGCCGAGCCGTTATGACGTGGCGGCCAAAGTGACATTTTGCTGACGTATCACTCTGGTGGGGCTGTTTCACTCAATTTTATAAACGCTGTTTGTAAAATTCAGTGAAATATTGTATTATATTGTATTGCATTGTATTGTATTTTAGTTGTATCTTAGTTACAGTTTTAGTTTTTAGTTTAGTTTCGTTTATAAATAATGTATAACGTTCAATCGCGCCAGTACAGCTGCCTCGTCGGCGAACGGTGTAAGCCTGGGTCACAACGGAAGAACAGCGCTGGCTTTGCCAGCTACATGCTGAGTTGTGACCCTTTTGTGGCAAAAATGTATTTTTAAATTTATGTTTATGGTCTTTTGTTTTGTGTTGTTTTGTCATAAATAAATGTTTTTTTCTTTCTTTTCATATACCTCCCTAGATTTACCTACTGTTCCTTTCCACCCATTCATTTATTTAAAAGCTGGCCTCTTGTCGGTGACAAATTACCATACAACTATATCCTAGGCTACATATATCCTCGATACCCTAATACTTCTTGTGTCCTTCTTTCTCCCTCTTTTTCTCTTCTCTCTTTTTCTTGATGTAATCTTCATGTCGTAAAAGGTGTCCCAATATTTTCAGTCTTACATTTTCTTTATATTATTTTCGCTTGTTACCCTTACTTTCTCCATTTTTTTTATATTTCTTTCTTACTCTAATCTGCACACACCGTTTTATCAGTATTTAACTGAAATCATTGGGTACTGTTAAGTACATAAATAAACATGAATTGACTAATGCCACGGACAGCGTAGCAAGCGCAGCGTAGGACGTCCACGCACAAGATGGACAGACTACCTCATTAAGGTTCGCGGAAGATGCTGGACGCAGGTAGTTTCCAACCGGTACATGTGAAGGTCCAAGGAGGGATGATGCTGATGATGATGACATCACTATTTTAGCTTGCTAGCCAAATTAGCGTTAGATAACAGGGTGTAACTATGTTATATGAGAAGTCGGGTATCACTAATCTAGGTACTAAATTCGCGGTTCTCAACGTAAATGAAAATCAAGTTGTTGAAACAAAACAAACGTCCAATTCAACATTGTTACCTCGCGGTGAAAGCAGTTGGGGGTAAACTAAATTAAAACAGACAAGTAAATAATAAAAACATCCAATTTCTTGTTGTCGACAGTGCCAGTAGCATATTCTATCAGCGAACTTTCAATTGTGTTAGTGAAAACTTGCAATTCGTGAAGTAAGAATATTGGAATGTATAAATAAACAAACACGGACCCGGGTATGTCCTTAAAATACGTCCAACAATGAAAGGTAGGGCACAGCGTTGACCATCACGCTTGAATCTGGGGCAGCCCAACTGGGGAAGTACCTCCTCCTTACAGAAGACCACAGCCATAATAGCACTGCTACCTTTCAGGTATGTAGTGTTGTGTTCCTGATGGTGAGTAAGGTTCCCAGAGCTCCAACCCCCCTTAAAGGCCGACAACGCGCTTGTGACTCCCCTGGTGTTGCGAGTGCCCATGGGCGACGGTAATTGCTTTATACCAGGCAATCCGTCTGCTCGTTTGCCACCTAAACAATCGACCTAGTCCTTCGGTAAGCACAGTAACGCCTGTGTTCTAGGTATTAGACGACGATATAGGTATATAACAGATAGATACATATAAATACTTAAATACATAGAAAACACCCATGACTCAGAAACAAATATCTGTGCTCATCACACAAATAAATGCCCCGACTGGGATTCGAATCCAGGACCATCGGCTTCATAGACAGGGTCACTACTCTGGCGTCAATTTATTGACGAACTTGCAATCGCTTTAGTGACAACTCGTAATTAGTGTTGTAAGAGTATTGTAATGGAAAGATTTTTTTTTGCCCACAATATGATTTTTTCCTAACAGTAAAAAGTGCACTTTTCGCACGCTTCGTGACATAGGCGGCAAACGAGCAGACGGATTGCCTGGTGTTAAGCAATTACCAGCGCCCATGGGCACTCGCAACACCAGGGGAGTCACAAGCGCGTTGCCAGCCTTTAAGGGGGGTTGGAGCTCTGGGAACCTTACTCACCATCAGGAACACAACACTACATACCTGAAAGGCAGCAGTGCTATTATGGCTGTGGTCTTCTGTAAGGAGGAGGTACTTCCCCAGTTGGGCTGCCCCAGATTCAAGCGTGATGGTCAACGCTGTGCCTACCTCTCATTGTTGGACGTAGTTTAAGGACATACCCGGGTCCAAAATCCGGGTCCGTTAAAATAAAATTAAAGTAAAGGGTTGAAAAATATATATATCCCAAGCCATTTCTACAGCTAAGGACTAAGGGTGATTAAACAGACATGGCGAAACAGTAATAGTTCCTATAATTGACTACAGAACCCTAAAACTGTGATTATGAGCTCGTCTAGAAAATCACGAAAATGTCTTAAGTACTTATTCAAATACTTGAATATAATATTTTTAAACTTTTCTTAATTAAATATTTTCTACTATAATATGATAATCCTGACAGCAAATATGCATGTAAAGTTACTATAAAGCTTTGTATAAGTGCTAAAAGTACTTAGCTGTATAAGTACTAAAAGTATTTATACAAAGCTGTACTAAACCTAATTTAATGTTAAATTAATATCCTTGAAAATAGAGTTCTATAAACTAAACCTAAATAATTTTATTTCTCGTAAAAGTGAAGTTTATATCTTATTTTCGGAATAAAGTTTTTCTTAAACCTGAATTTCGACTCGGATTCCATAAGTCGGTTTGAAAATAGGGCATGTTTCGATTCCAACACTTAGATTATTTATTTACTCTGACAGCCGGGGGCGGCCATTTTTGTTTCGAACTAACGAACTGAAAACTAAACTCGGCGTGATTTCCGGATCCGACGAGAGGAAATACAGTTTCGAACGGGAACAGAGTCAGTCTTTAAAAATCTGATATTTGATCTGACCATAAACACAAAATGTCCCAATAAAAGTTTACATTTTATGAAATCTAAATCCAATCAGTCAATAGAAACTTGTATAGGTGAAAAACTTAGCTAAAGCACCTGGCCTATGTAGTATAATCGTGTCTGAACACGCATGTCGGCGTTCTATATTCAAATTTTGAGTTTCATATTAATTTTCTTCACAACTACATGGACAAGGTCCTTCGGTTAAGTTTTTCACCTAAGTATATTGGATTTTAGATTTCCTACCGAATATATCCTAGTTACTATAAGCATTTATATGTACAAATAATATGTCAATTTACGGAAATTATGTCCTGTTTAAATATTTTTTTGCAAACAAACTTCTTTATTTATTTGATTACTTACTATGCTAGCTTCCGCGGAAAGTCGTTTTTCTTAAATACTACGATGGCAAACAGGCCTGCCTGTGGGTAAGCAGTCACCGTAGTTTTGGCCGTCTGTGGCTTCAGAGGATTCACACGCGTGTTGCCTCAGAACATATCCAGCCCTATTTAAAAAAACCTTATACAATAACTGCTTGTTCCAGAGCCGGACCGTTCGCGAGAATAAATCAAAATCAAAATTGAATTTACCCTTTTTGGTGGTCTCGATGTGGTCTAAAGGCTTTGTTCCTAAGACCACATCGGGCTCGTTAGGTCTCTACCATGATAATCCTGACCATATAATTCCAAAATAAACAAAAGGCCTCTCTTAACATCTGCATTTCAAAAGTCTTTGTCAGAAATTTTAAGTTGGAATTCCGCTGCCGACCGAATCATGCTATAGGTATGTAGGACACATGAAGCTTCATTCTTATTTTTGGTTCGAAATTAACCAAAAAAAACATAAGCTGTTAAACTTTGTCTCCAATATTCCGCAGTAGCTCAACACCAAAATCTTTTTTAGGAGGTTTAACACTATCAACATACACAATGTCCACAGGGAAGACGCGACGTGATCTGTATGGCCCAGTAATATAAATAATTGTATAATTATTGCCGTGTGATGCCGGCCGACTAGAATAGCACCACCCCATCTCCTCCCGCGGGTGTCGTAAGAGGCGACAAAGGGAAAAGCCCTACGGACGAGCAGCAGCGTCCATCGAAACCCAATCTACAGCTACTGCGGTCGCCAAGCGTGGCAACTATGGCAACTACCCCAAGATGATACAAGTCATATTTGTGGGAGGCCTATGTCCAGCAGTGGACTGCATATGGCTGAAATGTATGTGTGTATAATTATTCATTATGTATTGAATAGCATTTGAATCATATCGAATCGTTCAAGTTTAATCATCAAAAATCGGGCGATCTAAAACTTGTATAATATCTACAAAATTCCAGACTTAATAAATGCGAAATACTTTTTAACTACCAATATAAAGTTGGGAGATACGACTTAAGTTACCGCGACAGAAGTTACAGCCGTAAGGGAAAGAATGCTTAAACTTCACAACTCTAGCTTAAAAGGCCAAAGTTACTTAATAAATTACAGAAGAGTAATTACACTTAAATATTCTCAAACGAACAAAGGCAATTTCGGAAGTAATTACTACAAACAACATCGAATTTGTTTTTTTTTTACACACGACTGACCAGCGTTTGACCTCAGTCTCCTCAGTCACACTTGATGGTACCTAAGTGTCGAGGAGGTCGAGGGTGTAGCTTGTTCAGTAACAGCCTAATCACTCTTGTCTAATCAATTAGATTTCTCCGGGAATACAGACGAAAGGAGCGAATTCCATTCCTTAGCAGTCCGCATTAGGAAAGTAGAAGCGAAGCGCTTCGTGTGAATGAATTGTTTATTAATGTGGTTGTGATTATTAAGGTCCTACTAACTGCCCATGATCTTCAAACTGAATTTATTAAAATGAAAATAAATATTGAGTAACAGTGGAGGTCGCAAGGTGGAAAACCAGCTAGTACCAGTGAGTTTTTCGGAACCTTCGATCTCGTCGTCACTTACCATCAGGTGCAACTGAAGTCAAACGTTGGTCAGTCTTGCATAAAAAAAAAACTTATGTAAGAAATATCATTTACCAGTCGCTTTTCGGTGAAGAAAAATGTGAGGAAACCAGACAAATCCGAATAAGGTGGGTTGGAAGGTCAGATGGCAGTCGCTTTCGTATAACTAGTACCTAGGCCAAATCCTGGGATTAGTTGCCAAGCCATCAAGGCTCCCATGCCGGCATTGCAATGAAGAATATAAATTAATTTTAAGTAATAATGATTATATTTACAAGAACTTTGCTGCACCTAAATGTAACTAGTGTCGTATGACTAACGTAATAGGTTAGGTTTTTTCACATCAAAAGAAACTTACACTAGAGCCTCATGTGCTTTAGCTAATTGTAAGTTTTTCACCTTAGAAGCAAGTAAAGTAGTTATATCTCTTAACTTAATCTGTTCGCCGTACGTAGTTCAAAGGTAAAAGGAGCATAATACAATTATTGGGAGCGTGTTATTTCGTTATGGAGCTACGAGCGAAACTTGTAGACTTGATTAAATAAACTTAGGTTTCATAGTTGGTTCAACGTACTTGCGAGATAATAAGGTAAGAGTCATATAGAGAGCAAATTAGTTTTTTTTGTGGCTTGTTTTAACCCCCATTTTTACCAATACTAGCAGTGATCGTGGTAGTGCCTTTTCGCGGGACTTCGGTGCATAAGCTAAGTATGGACATAGTTTTTGACTCCAGGTTTTAATATTGAAATCGAAAGAAAAATAGAAAAAATTGACTCGTACCCACAACCACCGGATCACTAGCCCAGTGCACTAACAATTGTGCTATCCAAGTACCGCTTAGACTTGTCAAATTTTTCTATCTTATCCTTCGTGGTATACGTCATCATGGGTGACGTGTAGTCACATCTACCGACAGCGTATTGAACACTTAACGGCATCGAAGTCTCAATTTACATTGAGAATTTATAGATAACAATGTGCTACCCCATTCTAAATTATTTTTTATTATGCAGAAACGTCTGCATAGTAAAAAAAGCGCTGCTAGCGATTATCTTCGATATTTAAATCGAAAGAAAAATAGAAAAATTTGACTCGGAGCGGGATAACATATGAAAAATGTGGTTTCAGTTAAACGAACAAAAGTCTCTAATTAGGTGCTACGACCACCCTTGGCTACTATAATTTCAAAGAAAGTATGAAAAGAATATTTTAAAGATATCAATAATAAATCTAATAAAATATAACTCAGTATCACTCAGTTTTAGCAGTACAAAATCCTACTTATTAGTTATACAAGTGATAGTTTGTCAAGATCTTTGAATTAACAACTTAGTCACGCATTAACGGCTGGAGGGGCTTACGGGAAACTTGGCATACATATAGACAAACATCTGAATTGAGACATAGGATACTTGATATGATAATGGACAGATTGGCAGCAGCGTCCGTGACCAAATCAACAGCTACTGTGAGTGCTAACCCGTTATCTAAATGTGGCTGCTATGACATAACCCCTCCTAAAAGACATATTTGTGGGAGGTGTTTATGTACATCCCATTCTACAGGCTGTAATTTTTTGCAGGATACTAAATATATTTTTCGAACTCCATAATCAACTAGTAAGTGAAAGCTATAACTCTGATTAAGATAACACATTTTTTTTTAATTTTTATACATTTTCTTTTTGTATTTTATTATTTGTAAAGGATATTATGACATTAATACAGTTTTAAGATATTTAAAATGTAAATTCAACTAAATTCTTTTTCAAACTAGCATAAATCACAGAACAATGTTATTGACAGTTATGATTCAAACATTCTATACAAATTACTTATTAAAAATAGCCTAATAAACCGTTATAATATCCAGAAGCAGCTGTTAGAAGTAAAATAGATTACAAAAAATAAAATAAAAAGATTTAAAATGTTTTATCTGATTTCAGCTAGGAGCATTAAATTGCAAGTTTTTTATGAAGTTAGAAATAGTTATTTGTTATACAAGGGTGCAAAATTGGATTTTTAACTACGAGTGTGGGATAGAAACTCGAGCAAGCGAATGGAATCTATAGTTTAACCACGAGCAAAGCGAGTGGTTTTAAAATAGAATCCTGAGCGTAGCGAGTGTTTCAATACACGAGAAGTAAATTACAATTGCACCCGTGTGTAACACAAAACTTTTCCCCTCACTACAGCGAGGAAAGTGAAACATGCAAAAAAACGTTTTGAAATCGCATTGACATTTTCTTTGCGTTTAGATACATTCAACATTTTTACAAAAGGTGCCTTTAGCTTGGTTAGCTTGTGGTGGCCAGTACGATTTTCGAATGTTCCAATTCGATTTTCAACTCGGTGCGTAAGCGAGGCTCGCCGCCGCCGCCGTGGGGGCAAGTGAGCTGTACTTTGTGAATTTAGATTTTAAAACCATAGCAATAAGAGCTATGAGAAGTCAACTTACTTTAATCACTAGTGGATAAAATGCGTTTTTACCCTCTCGTATTAAAGGATAAACAAGCGCTTTACGAGCTAGTGAGGGGAAAAACATATTTTGTATCATGGAAAAAATTACAGCCTGTATAATTCTGAAAAGATTATGATTATGTTTGAAAAAAAATGCATTAAAATATCTTTATTTTTCAATTTAGGCACATTACATGTACTTATGAACGCCAAAGAAAAATCTACACCGGTTCTAACCCTACACCTCTGACCCGAAAAGAGACCAATAACAATTATTCCAAATCATGAACCAAGTGATGTATTACGCCAATCGAGATTATGCAACTTAATATGGAACCAAATGGAAACCATCTTAGAAAAACAACGTAAAGTGCTGTATCAAATTCAATTTCACCAAACCCCTCTTGTTTGTAAACAGAACAACCTTTTCCAAATTGATTCAGAGTACCTTAAGGAGATCCGTATCTTAAGAATACTGATGTTGTCACAGGGGACCTCTCACTTGTTCAAGCGAGGAAACATTTTAACCGCTTCTTACCTTAGTGTGATTACGTACAAAACTGTAGGCTCCAGGTTCGATACCGGGAAGTTTTTATTAGTGTTGTTTTCTGTAAAACTAACAAAAAGATGTTTTCTTCATTAAGATATATTGCTCATATGATATCAATTTTACTTAATTTAGTAACATGTGTCGTCATCCTTATTGTTGTACGGTCGCTCCATAAGGCCGTGGAGATGCACAGGATGTGGCATGATTCCGATGATTGACGACCCAACACGCCAAATAATTTTGGAGTATAGCTCCGGACTTCTAGCTTGGTAGTCTGTATTTTTCAAAACGTCAGCGTCAGCTTCCTAGTCTACTTACTTATCAATCAGCGATAGACGTCCACTGCTGGACATAGGCCTCTTGGACCGGTACAGCGAGCGAACTCTAGTAGGCTACTACCACTGACTCCAAGCTACCGTTCGATGGGATTCTATCCAAATGACTATACCTAGATATTTTTCTAGCACGAACGGTTTCTTGTAAGTGATTGATAAAATAAAAACATCGACATCGACAGTCCTGTTATCCATAAGTACCACTTTAACGTCATACAGGTAATACAAAGACTAATATAAGGTAATAGGGTTAAATATAAATAAAAATAACAAAACTATCTATTTATTTATATTTTACATACTTCAGAAAACAATTTCGAACTATTAATTGCAAATAATAAAAATAAGTTGGATCAAAAGTGTACGGATTACGTTCAATTTGTTCAAGATCAATGGCACGCGGCGTCTAGGTCGGCAGACTGTGTGTACGTATTGTCGTTGAGCTAGTATGTACTTTTCGATAACAGGATTGTCGATATTTTGATTGTGGCAAGCACAAAGCAAATGTCGTTACTGCTAGAAAACTATCTTGGTATACTAATGACATGTTGCGAACGTAGGAGGAACAGATTGTGACCTATCCCAATGGCCAGTCTCTGATCTTAAGGTCTGCCCATTGCCGTTTCATAATGCTAAATATCTAACAGTAAACTGCCTTGTCCACAGACTATTCGAAGAGAACCAAGACCTGCTAAACATGTTCGAGAAGTTCCGCCAATGCCGGACGAAGGAGGAACAGATCAACTCCATGGAGCTGGCGGAACACGCCAACAACGTGATGAACACGCTGGACGAGGGGATCAAAGGGCTGGATGACCTGGATAACTTCTTCGACTACATACACCAGATCGGCGCGAGCCATAGACGGATACCGGGATTCAAGGTCGAGTATTTTTGGGTAAGTTCCGTCAGCCATAAACTTCTATCTTTGCATCAGCTTTGCCATGTAATGCCGGCTGACTAGGATATCTCCATCCTGCGAGTGTGGTAAGAGGCGACAAAACCGACGGTTACTACAGTCGACAAGCCGTTCTTCTCATTTATGATATACTAGCTTTTGCTCGCGTCTTCGCTCGCGTTAAGAAGTATTTAAGTTATTTTTAGCACACTATCGTTCAAAACGTAGTTTTGTACACATGCATGCTTTTTGTTCGATAAATGCCGTTTTATCCACAAATGCATACGTCATACTTAGTAGCTTTATGCATGCAAAATCTCAGCCCGATCGGTTTAAAATTGACAGTTTCATACAAAGTTTCATCCTCTACTTTATCCCCTTGGAGGTACAATTGATCAAAATCCTTTCTTAGCGGATGCCTACGTCATAACATCTACCTGCATACCAAATTTCAGCCCGATCCGTCCAGTGGTTTGGGCCGTGCGTTGATAGATCACTATGTCAGTCAGTCAGTCACCTTTGAGTTACATATAGGTTATAGGTACATTTAGTTTATTTGATATACACAAAATATAACACAAAAAACTAGTATTCTAATGATGATTCTTTACAAACACCCCCGGGAGCCATCAATCACTACTCGATACATCATCTTCGCAAAACTTAGCGTAAAATTCAATGCTGCGCTCAAATATTTAGTTTTTCTTTTGCTCGAGTATTTTGTTGTTGTACGTACTTACAGCTAGTTCTTGGAAATGTTCCAAGAGATCATTTAGAGTCCACTGACACCTTAATTACACACAATCACGATATTGATCTCTTTTCTTGTGTTTAAGGAAAAACATTTTACTACAAGTAGAATGGCATGGTAACAGAGCCCTATAAGTTTTTACGTAATAAAACGTGACCATCGCGTTAGAGTTACCCATATAAATAACATTATATCTTACGTGTTCTAGACGTTTTTTACGTCAAAATAAACACGCACTGGAGCCTCTGGTTTTAATGGTGTATGCTTGATTGTCACATTTATCGCAAAGATAGTTATGTAATTGTTTTATTGAATACATTTAAAGATGACGGGTGGAATAAATAAGAATGTAAAGTACCTATACATAGTAAAAAAATGGTACAGATCAACGTAAGTAAAATAATACTAATGCATTTGTATTTATTTCAGATATTTTATCATAAACAATACTACAAGTATTATAAATATAGCGGTAAAAATAGACTTTCACTAGTTTTCATAAAAATTGCACGAATACATTTTTTTTTAATTTTATAGAAATTATTGGTCATTGTTCATTTTAATTTAATATACTGTTGAAACCGCCTCAACCAAACTCGCTGCAAGCTTAAACTCAGTAGGAGTATTCCAGAGCACTGAATGTAATTTTTTAACGTATCTTTACCTCACAAACGCGTTTGCGTTTCCCATATAAATAGCATTATCACTTACGCGTTCGTAAACGTTTTTTACGTCAAAAGAAACTTACACTAGAGCCTCAGTAGAACGATTCAAGTCTGTTGCGGAATAACCCTGCATTTTACCCCGACTACCTTCCCCCATACAGATCTAACATTGCGAGTGGTAGTTATATAGAGTCTAAGTCAGATAAAAAAAAAGAAGTAACGCTACACTCGCCACCCCTACTGAGGCCTCACATTATGGCCTGATACATAATTTTAATTTACCTTTTTTGTTCACCATATTTACTGCATTTTGTTATTTTAGTAGCCATCGATATAGCCCTCAGGATCGCCAAACTTAAGTGGCAGTGGGCGGGGCACATTGCGCCCAGAACCGATGGCCGGTGGGGCGGAAAGGTTCTGGAGTGGCGACCACGAACTGGAAGACGCAGCGTAGGTAGGCCTCCCACAAGGTGGACCGACGACCTAGTTAGAGTCGCGGGATACCGCTGGATGTGGGAGGCGCAGGATCGGTCTTCTTGGGTCGTTCTGGGGGAGGCCTATGTCCAGCAGTGGACGTCTTTCGGCTGACATGATGATGATGATGATGAGTAGCCATCAGACCCCAGGCTCCCATGAGCCGATAAAATGCCGGGACATCACGAGGAAGATGTTGATGACAAGGCAATAAATCATTTCATTCGTTCACATTTACAATAGCGCCGGCAAACTAAGAATATGAGAAAAACTTACAAAAAATGCGAGTATTCTTAAAAATTTCAAGGAACGTATTTCAAAAAGTTTCTGACGCTTTGGATGAAGTGTTTTGTTCACAACTCGGGCTTGCTTTGAGGCTGTATTGGAGTGTCTTACTTCAGAACTAAGGGCTTTACCGAGCCCATTTCAATTTACGACATCAAATCGTAAAATTTACGAGGATGACATCCGTCACATCGCAGTCCCTTAAGAACTTTTACATAATACATAAGATAGGAAGATAGGAAGGGTATTTAATATATAAATTACCAAGATAGCATGTAAAAACGGGAGTTAGATGTACTTAAATCAAGATAAAAGATAATTAAGAATGTTTAAGGATGTTTTAGGTTCAAAATTAAAACAGTTCAAAAGCTTAATTTAAATTGTAACAAAATGACTACCTACTCGTACATGGTAATAAATTCTTATTAAATAAGAGTAAGGAGGCGCTTTGTCCATGGGGTATAATTTTATTAAGTAAAAATATAGACAGGGTATATCGCAATTAAAAATTTTAATTGCCTCGAGTTTCGAAAACGTCGGACGTCGGACAGTCGACGTTGTAATAAGGGTGCGACCACACCGCTGGTTAAAAAATGGCGACGGTACGGAATCGTATCCGCGCCGTTTTTACCGCTGACGCAACTTATATGCAATGACGTGTCCCACACGAAAAATGATTGACATCTGAATATTTTAAGCAGTGGTGTGGGCAGCATGCGTTAAAACGACGTGGATACGATGCGTCACTACGATTCCGTACCGTTTGCGTATTTTGAGCGGTGTGGGGACTATCCGGTGAATTTTACAATTGACCGCCGACATAATAGATTTATTGTCAAATTCAAATGTTTCTAAGTCATTTTTACCTACATGGCGTATTTTATTTGTTGTCAAGTTGCTCTTAATTGAGGAATTAAATTGACAAACTTGAACAAAAAACTCTATGCCGTGTTTTATCATGTTTATCTTGTGTCTTTTTCACTGTTGTATAATCATTATATTTATGTATACTTAAAGTAACTTTCTGTAACAATATTTTCCTTTGATATCACAATACGCTTACATAAGTGGAGATAGTTGGGTTAGAGTTACATTGCTCCGGGTAACATGAGACTTCAGAAGACGGAATTCGTTTAAGGAAGCTCAATGGATTTGGTTACTACGGAAACAAAGTCACTTAAGTATAATGATAGGTGTCATATATCTTTATTAAAGTAAGTGTAGATAAGATGTAACTTGTATTTTTGTTGAGTTTTGTAAATATTCTTCAAAGACTGTGAACTCGACGCGCATGTGAATCCTCTGGAGTTGCAGATCTCCATAGGCTACGGTAACTGCTCACCATCAGGCGGAACGTATGCTTGTTTGCCACCGTCGTTGTATTAAAAAAAACACATCTTCCTCGCGCTTCCGCTAGGGAGTACTTCAAAAGAAGGTTTTTTTAATAAAACTTTATTGACGTTTAACAATATCTCTGCCATTTTAACTACAATTTATGTATTTATCCATTAACCGTGCTTTTTTTATTTACTTTTAAGTTCCCGATATTTTGGGCACAGTTGCCTGCAATGGTGCAGTTTGTGGTGTTGATTATGGAATCACGAAGCACAAACTCAAATAGTAATATGTCTATTTGAGTTTGTGCTTCGTGATTTTGGTGCATGTCTATTTGAGTACTAGTACTAATAACCCTTTTACTTAAAACGGTAAAGTTATCATCTATGTTTATTTTAATGTGTTTCCGATATGTCGGCACTCTTGGAAGCTACACCTTCAAACCGGAATAATCTTTATAACATATACCTTAAGTTACTCCGTGAAGATGGCACTTGCAACGGGTACCTCAAGCATAAGATGTTACTCTCGCACCAACACCTTCGTCTTGTCGAAGCGAATGAAGTGTGACATATCTTTGTCGCAGCCATGTTCCGCCACGGCAGAATTGCAAGATGTTCCCTTAATCGTATTTGCTAATACCTCGTTACTAATAATAGTTTTATTATCAGTGACTGTGGAAGGTTAAAATCATAGTCTTCGTGCGTCCGCTTTACGCTACGCTCGAAGCTAATCACATGGTTTTTCCGCGGAAAGCGAGTCATAATATCAGCCGCAAGACGCCCAGAGCTGGACATAGGCCTACCCTGAATATGACTTGTATCTAGATGGGGAGTGGCCATAGTTGCTACGTTTGGCAGGCTGGTTAGTGACAGCAGTAGTTATTTCTTGGTAACAATGCTGTTTAAACTCTACCGGATACTGGCGCTTTGCAGTAAACACAGAATATCCATAATGAGGAATTACTAGCAATTAGCTGAAAGGTTATTCCCAAAATTTTGAAATTTTTACCCGGAAAGTTCTAAGTATTTTATTTTTAGATATTATTAGAACACGCAGGGAGAGTTCTAAATACTTACATAATAATATTAACAGTTTTTTTACGTTTACCTAAAAAAATAGTTCAAAAATTATAGTAAGTCATCCATCACCTGAAACTTCTTGTATGGAAACTTATTTACATTCTTCTCGTGAGTTCTCAGAAACATCTAAAACCTTTCTAGAAATTTTGAGGATGTTCTGCCACTTGTAAATTTCTAGGAGTAACGACTGTTTAATAATTCTATAACACGTATTCATACACATACAACACTACATAAATAGTTAAAGGTTACCCCTAAAATGACCTTTGACCAGTTGATGCTTGATTATATAGATGTCTTACATGAAAAGCATATAAATTTAATCAAAACATTGCCCGCCTAGACATGAATATTATTCGATAAGCCCTTAATACACTCATATTCAACCTTGTCCTAAGTAAATATTTATTTTCTCTTCCAGAAAATCGAGGCCCCATTCCTTGCGGCCGTGGAGTCAACATTAGGAGACCGCTACACTCCCAACGTCGAAAACATCTATAAAATAACCATAAAGTTCATCTTAGAGACGCTCGTCGAAGGTTTCGAGAAGGCTGGCAATAAAACGTGAGCTGCCATAGACTAGAAAAAAAAAACTTTCGAATAAACTTGAAGAACGCCGGTTCAAATTTGAAAATGGAACGACTTTCGAACGTTTTCCAATTTTTATATCGTTAGTCTACAGAGAGTGACATTCCAACATTTGGAATCGTCTATATTTGGCAAGTCAATTTGTGAAGTGACTAACAAAATAATTTATATGAAAGTGTATATTGTGAATATTTTAATGCGTCTTTTAAAAGTAAGTTGTGACAGCTGTTAATGATGGAAGTTTTAAACGGAGTTGAGACTTGCATACTGTGTGTGTGTGGGCTAAAATGTTCATATTAAGTAAGCAGGGAACATTATATGAACGCTTTTGAAAAGTGTCTATTTTTAAGAAATAGCATGAAATGTAGATACATATATTCGATATGTGCGTGTGTTAAGCTAAAGCTATTAGTTATTTAATTTTAAATGGATGTCACAAAATGCTTGTTGTTAATATTTATTCAACTGTCAGTTTACTATCAAACAAAACTCACTAAGATGTTAATTAAATACGATATTCTTAAAGCCTCAAACCGATATAAATAAATTGTGTTTTTCTTAAACAATGTCACTAAGGCCATTAATATACTGATACTAAGCTATTACTTATTTATTAATAAAACATAAATTTGACTTGAATATGATAACGAAATAACAAGAAAATGGTAATGTACTAGACCAAACGTCATTTGAGGTGTGTCAGATCTAATTCCCTATTGAACCAACAAATAATATTTTTAGTAAACCAAGTTTTCAGTGAATGCTAAGTTCCAATAATTCATACTACTAATCCTATTTTTGTTAGTATGGTGCATCGGGACAACTTCAGTTACGTACGTTATTGTTTTGTTGAGTACTACTGGGACCAGCTTAAGAATTTATCTGTACCCTTACCATGAGTTGTGACATTGAGTCTTTCGATAACGAGTATCGAGTTTACTATCTGTGCATCTCGCTAGTACTATTTTAGTGCAAACGAGATGCACAGATAGTAAACTCGATACTCGTTATCGAAAACCTCAATGTCATAACTCGTGGTAAGGGTACTGGAACTCTCGAGAGCGTGAGTATCGACACGATCGAAGGAGGCTTATGACTAAATATCTTGCAATTTGCATCAAGGCTATGAATAGTGTAAAGCGGGCCACTCCCGACATCTTCGTGTGAAAATCGATATTTGGTAACAGTAGTTGACAGTTGACAGGCGTAACAGTTGGCCAGAAGCTTATCCGATAGAGGACATGACAGCTGAGGTTGTAGCCAAGACCTTGTTTAATAGCTGGATCTCTGTAATGGCTGTCCAGCACAACTTACAAGGGATCAAGGCCGTCAGTTTGAACCATCCATTTGAAAGTAAACTGTTTAGAGAGTTGAAGAAAATTGCTAGGCATTAATAGGATTAGGACGACTGCCTTCCATCGTCAGAGCAACGCCAAGAGGGACGTCGTCGTATTTGCAGTGCAGTGTTAGCTCATATACGTGTGCATAGGCACCGAGATTAGCTGACTAAGCTAACCAAAGCAACAATATAATTAGAATTTACTTCCGTATTTAAATCGAAAGAAAAATAGAAAAATTTTACTCGAAGCGGGACTCGAACCCACAACCACAGGATCACTAGTCAAGTGCACTAATATTGTGCTATCCGAGTACCGCTTAGACTGGTTAATTTTTTCTATCTTATCCTTCGTTATCATAAATTTGACACCTCCCCAGGGAAGGTAGATAGGTCAATTTTTTTTTGCAATTTGCAAAATTAAGGCCGATCCACACCGAATGCGTGCAGAGCGCGTGTGTGTGCGTGCCGTGTGCGTTGTATCGTATGAAATGTCATAGTAGATGACACACCGCTTGCGTGGTATGTACGTGCGCTTGACTTGCAAGAGGTTTAACCCGATGCACCTTAAGTATTGTTACTTAGTGAGTTTTGTTTATACTGAAAGGATTAATATATTTGTTGTTACCTTAAAATGGCTGGTCCATGTTTATAGTTATAAATATTTTTGCGCTTAAATGTTTTATTGTTATAAATTGCGTCTTCCGTGTATGAATGTGGATGAGTTGCTAATGAAAATATAAATTATTTATCTTGAAAGTCAAAACAAGTTATTTTTTTTCTAAATGTACAGTTGTGCGCAAGTGGTTACTACGTTAAGGTTCGACCGCAACGCTGCTTAAAATACCTGGACGCTACACAATTGGCTTTCGTATGGGACATGTCACGGCGTACAAGCTGCGTTTGCGTATTCTGAGTAGCGATGTTAAAAACATGCGTTTAACGCATTCACTGCCACCACCGCACATGTGCGTTCATTTCCATACATTTTTGGAGGGCAGCGAATGTGTTAAGTCGTGAAGTTTACGGCACGGCACTGCGATTCCGTACCGTTTGCGTATTTTGAGCAGCGGTGTGGGGAGCGTGCGGTAACGGTACGGATACGAAGCGTCACTGCGATTCCGTACCGTCGTCGTATTAAGCACCAGTGTGGTCGCACCTTTATGTGACTGGACGACTTTTAAGGATGATACTATGATATTATTGTTTTGTATTCATTTATGACATTATCTAGCAAAAGGGACCTTATTGTCGATGGCGCTTACGCCGAACCGCGTCGTAATTGTATTGCGGTATCTTGAACAACGGCGTAAGCGCCATCGACAATAAGGTCCCTTTTGCGAGATAATGTCACATTTATTGTTTTTTACAAAATACGCACATAAAATCTGACACAATATGTAAAATATAAAAATGCACACTTAGCTTAACTAACAATCAGTCGGTTCGACTTGTAATAATACTATTTTCTTCGGTTGCCGCGAATTATTCATGAAATAAATCAACTGAAAACGGATTACATCGCATGTTAGTATATTATGTTACTGTTACATAATGAAATGCCTAATTAAAAAGAAGATAATTGTTTATTTGGCGTAATAAAAACTAAACAATAACATTACATGATGTGACAACATATAGAACACCAAATATGCCACTCAGCATGAGTCGTTACATGACTGGGCATGCAGCGACGCAATTTTTTTAGTGCACCCAAAAAAAATGGGAATATAAAATAATATACTTATTTTAAACTACTATGACTATGACGAAAACTAAACATTACACTCATTTCAACTTACACATCTTAGACTCAGACATACTAAAGTATATATATATATAAACGGGTCACTCACGTATTTCAAGTCGAATAACGCACGACAAATGTTTCGGTCCCGGTTCGGTTCACGTATTGGACCGAAACATGTCGAGCGTTATTCGACCTTAAAATACGTGAGTGACCCTTTTTTTAATATATATTTTACACATCTTCGTCTATAAAACGACACTGAAATAAATGTGAACAACTGAATATAGATAAAGGGAGTTAGGTAGCGAAAACAGTAGTAGAAGTTAGCTACATTGCTTTATCTACACACAAAATAAGCTCTCGATAATAACTTCCATGAACCGCATACCAAAAGTCAAACCGAATGTAAAATGGCGGCGAGTTTTTTTTTCAAGCCATGTTTTTTTTTTAATTCAGAAATAAACTATATAGAGTCAGACCCAATTCTCATATCGTTTCTATAGTAAGTACTTAGGTAACACATTTTTGTTGTTTTTCAGAAATGTTCGAAATTTGAATGTACCTATTATATCGTTTGTTTTTGGTAATAATAATGAAGCAATTACACAGATAAGAAATATTTTTTAACACAATAGTGTACTTTTTTGCGGGTATTTGCTGTTTTTCAAAACGTCATATTTTCTATGGCTAATTTAAACTTCATCCCCAAGTTTCGGATCCTTTGGCAGCGTTGTTTAATAATTTATGAATTAATCAACTATTTGTTGTTGTATTCTGTCCCATCAGCCAGGAGACAACTGAAGCATAGTTTGTTACAAGAAATGTGGCACCGCGTTCTACTAACACTCTTGGTAACACCCTGATGGAAGGGACATGTAGCTTCTACAAATATCTATGTTTTGTGTATTTAGATACAATTAAACTGGGGTTGGAAGAGTGACCCAGGGGAGTGACCATAGCAAGGAGGGACAAAGAAAACTTGATTGAGTCTAATATTATCAAACACCGGATTGACGGGGGCAAAAGTGCACCAGTGCTAGTGATTAATTAAAAATCTACTAAATTTATCGACATCGTAAAAAAACAATTTTATCCATTATTATCAAAATGGCTAATGGCTAATTTTAAATACATATAATTGTGTGCAAACCTCTTTCATTTATATTAATCACAAGTATAAACAACCGATATCTGACATTGACGGTGTTGAGTCACTTGTGACAAGTATTGAAATTACATTGAATAATTAATTCAGTACAACAAAATTATTTCGCATTCTGATTAATTACGCCTACTTTTTTGTTTTTTTTTTATCCGGTTAAAAATGCATTCTAAAAATTACAAAACGCTTGTACGTCATTTATATCGATATCAAGTAAATAAAATTGATTGCATTTGTCCTCGCACTATTAAACATCAGTTGAGATTTGCCCCCGTCAATCCGGTGTTTGAATATTATGTGGGTAGGTTTGCGTTTGGATGGAAGTAAAGTAAAATTGGAAGTAAAAGTAAAATTTTACTCAGTCCATCCGATGCCCACGAACGCTGCTAAAAGGTTCGAAACGTCGGGATGTTTTAATTAACATACACGACATAATCCGTTTTCAGTTGTTTTATTTGTAAAACACTGCTTTCTATATTTGTGTCTAACATAGAATCCTAAAAAATAACTCGCCAATTATACAAAAAAAAATAGTAAAAATGTAATTTAGACTTTATTATTGTACAAAACAAAATGTACATCTGATTGTAATGTTTCTGAATGTTTTAAAAATACAAATATCTGTACAATTCGAATTTTTCGTTTTATGATAAGCCACCCATATTTTTAAGCTTTGGAATAGACTTTAAAAATTGTTTTTACTTATCTAGTTTTATATATTTCGAACGATATTCAAACGTCACCTAATTGAGAAAATGCATGTGGTTCAGAAATCGATAAAAAATGTGTTATTTTTAATGCACTAGTTTTTCCACTAACACTACGTTTTCCTCGCGACTTCGTCGGCCAACCACGCCCGTCTTTAAAGTATGGTTGCGAGATAAAAAATATCCTATGTCCTTTCTCGTAGCTCAAACTCTGTCCATACCAAATTTCATCCCAATTGCTTACGGGTTTTTAGTTTCAAAAATGATAAGTTGTCTTTTAATTATTTACATTAAATTATATATCAATGTATTCGAAGAGCCCCGTGACGTCAATTGAACTAAAATGGCGTCGTTTCAGCCTCTCGAAAATTATAATAAACCTTGTTAATTATAATTTATAATTGTACAATAATTTTATTCGATTATATAATTAAAAAAATGCATGCATATTCCCTACTTTGGTCTGTAATTTCAATAAAATTATTTTTATATTAAGCAAAAACGTCTGCTAGCATATCAAAGATATTGAAATCGAAAGAAAAATAGAAAAATTTGACTCGCAGTGGGACTCGAACCCATCCAGTGGTTGTGAGTTCGAGTCCCGCTGCGAGTCAAATTTTTCTATTTTTCTTTCGATTTAAATATCTGTAATTTCAATACTAAAAATTACATAATTTATCCGTAAAGGTGACAATTGTGGTACAAACATGGTAACATTTTATACAAGCTTATGTCACAGTATTCTCACAATAACTACCAACATTATAGAACAGAAATACTTTTTATAAACGAACAAGTAATTAACAATGTCGATAGAAAGCCGCGTTCTTCCGACGTAACTGGCTATTTCTCTTTTCTGTACTATGTGGCGCCATCTATGGATACATGTTTAGATTATATTGACAGGGAGACATCTCAATACAACTAGTACAGCAGTGAGACGTACTGCTATTAATAATAATAGATGTCTCTAATGTGTTTGCCAGAGTGCGGGTACCTCGGTTTTGTGTAGGCATTGTCATATTCCTTGCTATGACATGAAAACTGACGAGATCACGAAAATCTAAAATTTACTATATTTTCACTCTAGCTAATACAATAAAGATAAAGATGAAAGACGTTTATTCGTGACGTACACATACAATAAACAGAATACAAGATGACGAATAAGTAAGACATCACGAAATGGACCCAACTCAGCGTAATGCTGGCTTGAGAAGTGAGCGCTGATCTTCCGTTTAGCCCATTTGGTGATGTCACGAAAAATAACACAAAACAAAAAGGAAACAATAAAAGATTAAAGATAGAAAACAATAGGTATAAGGCAGAAATAAACATAACATAACAGAAATAATTTGTACAAACTAAAACAAACCACAAAGTGAAACAGGCATGCAGACTTTTTTTTTCTTCAGGAATAGCTAGCGCCACAACACGAGCGATAGAGACAATCATATGAACGAACGAATGTTTTGCTGTTAGCCGTTGATACAAAGGTCTACAGCTCACAGGATAGAAAGAAGTTGTCCGAACTACGAACTGTATCAAGGCTTGTCTGTGTGATTTGTTCAATTTGTATGGAGTGTGTGTTAGGACGCCCATAGGCTTGGTGGAGCGACATCCGCGGGATGACTGCCCAGGGTTGAGCAAGCGTGGTCCAGGATCCATTGCGATGGCGTGCAATGTTCACCAGTAGAAGCAGATAGGCTGATGATGATGATCAACATAAATATGATCATATCAGATAAATTAAACATTAACACGGCTCTACTCACGTTTATTTAGTCACTCGCGCGACATGTTTCGGAGAACATAAGCCTCCATTATCAAGCACTAAGAGTGCTGAGTGTCCGTTCGATTCGGCGATCGCGTCGCCGGCCCGTCGCGCACTAACGTGATGGTGGTTGGGCTGTACCGCCAGCAGGGAAGCCTGCCATCTATGGCAAACATCAAAACCTTAGGGAGTGTTGTAACAGTTTAGTGGACACAGTGAGTTCGGTGTGTTTAGAGTTGTTGTTGGTGGACGCAGCGGCTCCGGTGTCGGACCGCCCTCAACCGGTTTTGACATCAAGAGCGACGCGAGCAGCGCGGCGCGCGTTAGTGCGCGACGGGCCGGCGACGCGATCGCCGAATCGAACGGGCACTCAGCAATAATGGAGGCCTTTGGTCTCCAAAACATGTCGCGCGAGTGACTAAATAAACGTGAGTAGAACCGTGTTAATGTTTAATTTATAAATATGATCATCCCAAAATTGAGCACATTTTTACTAAAACATTACCAAATTATTTACAAACCTCCAAAGTTCCACTTTTACATATAATAATACAACGGCGCCAGTAATGGACAAGGAACCAATCATGAACATTAGTGCTTATTTCAAAGAAGTCAAGTGTTGTGAATTTGTTGGTAAATACTAAAATTATGACGTTCTGGTTTTTGAATTAAGAACTAAGTGTCCATCATTGGTGCCTGGTGACAGCACCCTACTGAGGTACAATTTACATATTAACTGAGGTAAGATAGATTAATTAATTTCTTTCACAAAACCTTAATATTTTCTTTTTTCAATTATCTGCCGAATTATTGTTAAATAATATTTAAAGTAAGGCAATATTATGGCATCTAAATACACAAAAGTAGCATTTATGGAGTACTTATTTTTTTTTTTAAATCGCGAAGCGTTTTTTTGACATAACTGGTGACCGAAGAGCTGGGGGCTTCCTCGCACTACGTATCAGCATTACCCTTTGGTAAAATTCCTCAAGGGCCTTTTTTAAATTTAATGTAGTAAGTTATAAAGAACCGATGGCCGGTGGGGCGGAAAGGTTCTGGAGTGGCGACCACGAACTGGAAGACGCAGCGTAGGTAGGCCTCCCACAAGGTGGACCGACGACCTAGTTAGAGTCGCGGGATACCGCTGGATGTGGAAGGCGCAAGATCGGTCTTCTTGGGTCGTTCTGGGGAAGGCCTATGTCCAGCAGTGGACGTCTTTCGGCTGATGATGATGATGATGATGAAGTTATAAAGTATTCGTAGTTGTTATAATATTGTAATTATTGTGCCTAACCTCTGAGTTTGCAATGGTGAATTTAACCTCTAGCCGCCCAGAGGCCTATTAAAAGGTATCCCATTGAATGCCATTTTGAATTTTAATGATGGCAAACCATAGTCGCATTTGGCAAGTTTTGATCTCTTGGAGGTTAATGCAATACATTTTTCCAACTTAGTTGCATGCATCAAACATTTAGTTACCATAAAGTTTGTATACCCTTATAGCGAAGTCTGTGTAAGATAAAATAATGCAGTATCACTGAATTACCAAATAACACAGAAAAGCCAAAGTTTGTTCCCCTAGATATTACAGTACTACCAACATCGAAAATCGTATATTTTGATTTTCGAGTATCTTTTTCTTTTACTCCAATTAAGGCGTTAAGAGAGTGACATAGACAATCGTCCGAAAACGAATAACGTTTTTCGCGGTAGCGCCGCTGAGATTCAAGATTGCAATATATTTGATAGCAAAAAAGGGACAAACAAATCAATTTCTGTTATTCTAAGCTGCTTTCACTAACTAGCACAAATAAACCCCCATAATACTGTTACCACGACAAGATTGCTCCGTTTACTGTCTAGAGATAAACTCTGATACTATAAATGAACTTAATCTCACCGGTAAAGCCTAAGCCTTTCCTTAACCCGTCCAATGTAAGGTGAACTGACCTGAGTTGAACTTAGCTAAAACTGAGGTCCATTTTACGATGGCAATCTACGTACCCAGTACATCACTTAAGGCGAACTTAATCCGGTTTGAACCTCAAAGACCTTTATATACTTTAACACCGGCAGGAATGTTGAAAGGAACACTAATAATAATTTAAATCGTGAAATAAAACAACTAAAACGGATTAAATCGCGCATAATAATTTAAACTTCATCCCGACGTTTCGAACCCTTTAGCAGCGTTCGTGGTCATCGGGTGGACTAAGGAAAAATATTAATTTACCTCCGTCCTCAAAAAATTACAAAATTCAAACCTAGGTTTGCAACCGAAGACAATATTATAATTTAACCCTTTATAGGGCAACTTCAAAATTGCAATGCAAAAATGACCACCCCACAACATAGTCTATTTGTATTTTTTTCTTAACAAGAATCATTAGGACAATCAAGCCGCGATGAGGCTTGAACGCACGACCACAGTGACTTTTGGGCGTTAAAGGGTTAAATCGTAATAATATTTTTGTAGCCCGAAGCAGATGGCACTGAAAGAGACTAAAAACTCAAAGCATTCACGATCAATTTTTTTTAATTTATTTAATTTAAACTGTTATGAATCATGTTGCAGACTGATAAACTTACTCACGTGTACTCAGAGTGTACTTAATATAGCCGTTAGAACGTGTGACTTGCAATCTCCAGGTCGGTCCAACCTTTTCGGAATTTGTGTACGAAACATCATTGTACATCAACATCAATCAACAATCAACATTTTTGGACCCGGGTATGTCCTTAAACTACGCCCAACAATGAGAGGTAGGGCACAGCGATGACCATCACGCTTGAATCTGGGGCAGGCCAACTGGGGAAGTACCTCCTCCGTACAGAAGGCCACAGCCATAATAGCACTGCTACTTTTCAGGTATGTAGTGTTGTGTTCCTGGTGGTGAGTAAGGTTCCCAGAGCTCCAACCCCCTTAAAGGCAGGCAACGCGCTTGTGACTCCCCTGTTGCGGGTGCCCATGGGCGACGGTAATTGCTTACCAACAGGCAATCCGTCTGCTCGTTTGCCGCCTATGTCATAAAAAAAATTGATATTTAGGTATCAGTTGCTTTTCGATAAAAGAAAACGTTAAAAGACCGGACTAATCCCAATACATCTTATGTGAATCTCTTGGTCCTAGGGAGGAGCAGGGCCTCCCAACACAAGCTTTATATTGCTTACCGGGTGCCCCTATCCCCTACATCATAAATTATGTATGTTTAAATGAAATAATCAAATATTTATTGATTTTTTTTTAATTTTGAAAACGATCTAATTTACCAGGTTGGAAGGTCAGGTTGCAGTCGCTTTCATAAAACTATTGCCCATCTATTGCCTACACAAATTCCCCGGGCTCAAAGAAGTCGTTGCAATACGCTGGGACAACGCTGACAACCTGAGACATCCTTCACTCCAAACTCGACTGTAAGTACTTGCAAACGGCACCTGTTAAAACTTGGTACCCCTCCCTTAATGGTTATGTCTTCGTTTAAACAAAAAGGCCCTATTCCTTACACAATAGAGTTCAGAGTCGTGCCAGAGTCTGTCGAACTTCGTCCTTGAATGTGTTCAATTTGTTACAAGCCTGCTTAGCGTTGTTGTAATGCTAGGTTTACACGAGATTAGTAAGTAAAACAGTTTAAATATCTGGGATCAATACTTTCGGAAGACGCTAAAATAGACTCGGACGTAACCCATAGAGTCAATGCAGCATGGATAAGATGGAGAGCTCTGTCAGGAGTGCTCTGCGATAACAGTATGCCAATCAAACTTAAGGGTAAGGTCTATAAAACAGCGGTTAGACCGGCAATGCTATATGGTTCCGAGTGTTGGGCAGCGAAGAAGACCCACGAAAATAAACTGCACGTAAACGAAATGAGAATGCTGCGATGGTCGGCCGGCGTAACAAGGCTAGATAGGATACGCAATGAATACGTTAGGGGCTCCTTCAAAGTCGCACCCATAGGGGATAAGCTGGTGGAAAGACGAATGCGTTGGTTTGGTCATGTTATGAGAAGAGAAGAAGAGTATCCAGTTAAAAAGGCCTTGGCTATCTCAGAAGAGAGAAGAGGAAAAGGGCGCCCGCAAGCCAAGTGGTGGACAACCGTAGCCAAAGATCTGGAACGGGCACAGCTGAACACAGAGACAACCCAGGATAGGTTATCCTGGCGCCTAAGGACGAGGAGAGCCGACCCCAAATGAAGGGATAAGGCAAGGAAGAAGAAGAAGAAGAAGAAGACTTATGTTGTTTGCAAGTATCTATTTGTGACAAGCTCACCCGTATTGCACCTCGGTTTTATTATCTTCTTTTATATAATGCTTTAAATGTTTGTAGGTAGCGCCACATACTTCATAATATCTGATCGATTGAAAAAAATAAAAATTATTCATACTTTAGGCATACAGGTATTTTGAAATAATATTATTTAGATAGATAGATAGATAGATAAAAACTATATCCAACCACAACTTACATGTATAGTGAGAATAATGATGTAAACAATCAAATCGCAAACAGAAAATTACAATATTAAAGTTAGGATACAGCAGTTTTCGTTAGCTACATAGCTAACTTGGTCAAAAGATATGTGTTGTGATGGAGAATTGACGCTGATTCAGCAATCAGCATGTTTGCTACGAACTTAGAAGTCCGCAGCGCTGATCTTCCGTCGGAACCTTTTCATTTGTACACTAACAAAATATTTAATTGTTTATATGTATGTAAATACTTCAATAGTTATAATATTGACATCATTTTGTATTAAGATTACGTGGTTTCGCTCCAGTGCCGGCATAACTAGTAATAGTACCTATCATAAACATGACGGTAATACAATAAATTATTTAAAAAAAACCGGCCAAGTGCGAGTCGGACTCGCGCACCGAGGGTTCCGTACAAACCTGCAAGGTTTACAAAGTTTATATTTATTAACATGTCGCCTAGTGCGATATAATTACACGTGAGTTTATCCGTTTGTAACTAAGTAGTAGTAACATGGCTCACAACAGTTTTAATTGTATTAAAAAATATATATTTTGTAATGTAACTAAAAATTTAAGGTTTTCGGAATTTTTCCTTTATGTGTGCTATAAAACGTTGCTTCATGCCAAATTTCAAGATTCTAGGTCGACTGGAAGTACCCTTTAGGTTTTGATTCCCTTGCGAGTACTTGCGAGTTTCAAAATATGCGGCTTAAATTGCTGTTTCTTTTGATTGCGTTGACATAGAAGTTTGTTGTTGCTGCTGCTTAAAGGTTTTTTAGACCTGAGTATTTGGTATGAATTTCAATTTAATACCTCTACGCGTTTATGAGGAATTGGGTAGTAAGTTTAAAATTATTAAAAAATATATATTATGTGATGTAACTAAAAATTTATGGTTTTCGTAATTTTTCCTTTATCTATGCTATAAGACGTTGCTTCGTACCAAATTTCAAGATTCTGAGTTCACGGGAAGCACCCTGTAGGTTTTGATTCCCTTGCAAGTGTCGAAAATTTGCGGCATAAACGGCTGTATCTTTTGATTGCGTTGGCTTAGAAGTTTGATTTTTTCACAGCTTCAAGGGACAGTAGACCTGAGTAATTGATATAAATTTCAGCTTCATACCTCCACGCGTTCCTGAGAAAAAGGGTCTTGACAGACGGACGGACGGACGGACAGACGGACAACAAAGTGATCCTATAAGGGTTCCGTTTTTTCCTTTTGAGGTACGGAACCCTAACAATGTAATTATTATAATCCGACAATCCGACGCGGAAAAAACGATCAACATAGTTGCCGTTACTCTAATAAAACAAAGCTAGTAACAAAATAATCATAACTAACCTCATGTAGACCCGGCATAAGTACTCGCATCTATTTCAAGTACAGTCGCCATCAAGTATATAGGAGCAGCCAAGGTATTCAAAAACATCGGAGCATGCACTTTATCGCCTTGATAATAGAGGCGTTGTTCCCATATTTGTGACCACCTCCACAACTCCGATATATCTGATGGCAACTGTGCCTACATTTTCTGCATGTATGTAAGGAGTGAATATTCAAGAGGAAGTCTTTGCCCAGCATTGCGCCTTATAGGCTCAATAAAAAAATGTAAGGCGGAGAGAAGATAAAACCCGGAATATATATTTACTTCTTATCTCTTCTTATGTAAACAAAACGCGTGCATATTTTTTTCTTGCTCTATAACACACTCAAACCAGTCATTATTAACAAGCTATTTAAGTATTATACTACGTATTCGTAGTTGGAAGATTAGATATTTTTTAGTACAGTCGCCACCAGATATATCGGAGCTATGGAGGTGGTCACAAATATCGAAACAACGCCTCTATTATAAAGGCGATAAAGTTCATGCTCCGATATTTTTGAATACCTTGGCTGCTCCGATATATTTGATGGCGACTGTACTTTGGAGGACAATCATCCTTTTCTAAGTAGTAGTAAAATTACTCACAACAGTTTTAACTCTGTTCGTGTTCAAAAACATTACGGAGGCCAAACAAAACAGGGTTTCTATGTAGACAACGCCATACCCGCATTTAATCTCCACAATTCACAGACATTATTTTCTGAGTTTAAAATTGGATGGCTACTAAGCGCTCTGAAACTTGTTTAACTTTATAAAGTACTTATACAAGCTTAAACCAGTTTAAGCTTTTAGTCCATGTCGACGGCCATGATGCAGATTAAAGATATAGATTAAAATGCACAAAACCAACACATTTTGTTTTCCAAGTAAATTAAAAGCGGAAATCCGTGTTATAAAAGCAGTACGATTCGCTTTCAAATTCAGTTTCATGTCAAAGTCAGCGCCTACTAATAATATTATAGCAATCACTTCAAACACAGACTTGTCGTTTCAAATCATCAGGAGCGTCGCTTTTATATTTAACTTAGCCACGTTTATAATTTATTTATTTTTAATCTTACAAAACATCAAACGGAAGGTAAATAGTATAATTTCCATCTTTGGATTTGTATAAATTGTAGTACAAAGTTGAAAAGGGTCGACTCCGGCAAACGAAATATTGTAAGAATTAATGTAGAAATGCGTAGAAGGTAGTAAATGAGCTACGGATCGTAAATTTAAAGGCCGTTGTAATAAATAAATGATTTAAGTCAGGAATTAACAGCTTGAAACCTAATAAAGGAGACTGTATAAAGCTTGTAAGATGTCTTATTTAATTAGGCTATTAGTAAGATCGGTTGGTTAGGAACATAAATGTTTGGTCTGATTATTTTGAAGAATCCAGTGACTTGAATATTTTTTCTCAACGCTTGTGACTAATATTGACTTAGATGACTGACCAGAAATATATTTTACGCTCTTAAGCTAAGATGTTGTTAAAGATTCTTAAAAATCGCATACATATATGACTTGTAATGAGGAAATATATCGAGTTACAACAGTTTTTACTTAAATGTATCGAAACAAACGTATTAAAACAACTTACTCCTTTCATACGTTGATGAGAATAAATTATTATTACATTTTATTAAAACACAGAAAAAATGCCAAGTCATTATTTTATCTTTGACGACAGGTCTAGTGGGTAGTGAACCTACCTATGAAGCCGAAGGTCCTAGGTTCGAATCCCAGTAAGGACATGTATTTAACGACCGGTCTGGCCTAGTGGGTAGGGACCCTGCCTATGAAGCCGATGGTCCTGGGTTCGATTCCCAGTCAGGGCATTTATTTGTGTGATGAGCACAGATATTTGTTCCTGAGTCATGGGTGTTTTCTATGTATTTAAGTATTTATAAATATCTATCTATTATATATATCGCCATCTAGTACTTACAACACAAGCCTTACTGAGCTTACCGTAGGACTAGGTCGATTTGTGTAAGATTGTCCCGAAATATTTATTTATTTATTTATTTGTGTGATGATAACAGTTATTTTATTTTGTTCATGAGTGATGGGTGGTTTCTATGTATTTAAGTATTTGTATATTATATTATATCGTTGACTGAGTAGTTAAACCTTCTTGCGCTTACCGTGGGGTTCAGTCAACTTGTGTAACTGTAAGGACGTCTTGTAATATTTATATATCTGCAAAATTGTCTTGTCGTTGGTAATATGGTAATATTAATCCATAGAATTCTACCTGGCGTGTCCACCCACGCGATAATTTTGTCCACTCTTGGCTTCGCGCCAAATCCACGCGTCTACAATTTCCCGGCCGGCTGCCCGGGTTCGACGCCCGGATATTTCACCCTCTGAACCGGGAAACGTCCCCGGTGTTAGATCTACTTAAAGGTCTGTAACCTTACACGACCCAAAGCAAAATGCCGATGTGAATTCCTAAGACTGATGAAAATTTTTTTCCAAAGGATTTTTGGGTGTGGAAGAAATATCTATAGAAATCGCTTGTACACTACGAACATTTGTTCACATTTGTTCTACAACTTTAAAAAAATGTGTAATTTATTATTTTGTATTTTTTTGAACATATTCTTCTTTTGTATACTCGACGTGTAAAAGTGCCCTTGTGGCCTACTTACTGAATAAACGTTTGAGTTTGAGTTTGAACACACGAAATAGTATTTTAAAATTCATCATGTTAGCCGAAAGACGTCCACTGCTAGACATGGGTCTCCCCCAAAGCGCCCTAAAAACACTTATTTTAAAATAATAAATAAAATATTAAATAAATAAATAAATGTTTCAGGATAATCTGACACAAATCGACCTAATCCTACGGTAAGCTCAGTAAGGCTTGTGTTGCAGGTACTAGACGACGATATATATAATAAATAGATACATACAAAATACTTAAATACATAGAACACCCATGACTCAGGAACAAATATCTGTGTTCATCACACAAATAAATAAATAAAATAAATAAATAAATATTTTACACAAATCGACCTAGTCCTACGGTAAGCTCAGTAAGGCTTGTGTTGTAGGTACTAGACGACTTTATATACCCAAAGCGCCCAAAAAATATTAATTTTAAAATAAATAATAAAATATTAAATAAAAAAATGTTTCGGGACAATCTTACACAAATCGACCTAGTCCTACGGTAAGTTCAGTAAGGCTTGTGTTGCAGGTACTAGACGACGATATGTATAATAAATAGATACATATAAATACTTAAATACATAGAACACCCATGACTCAGGAACAAATATCTGTGCTCATCACACAAATAAATGTCCTGACTGGGATTCGAACCCAGGACCATCGGCTTCATAGGCAGGGTCACTACCCACTAGGCCAGACCGGTTGTCTAAATACTTCAATTAACAGCATCCAATAGTCTAGTTGAAGTTTACGAGTACTGACAGCCTACAAACTTCATAGTTATCAGCCAGGGCTCGGACAATTAATCGCAGAAACAGATATGTACAGTCAGCGTCATATAGTTGGTAGCATCTAAAGTACTCAAAAAGTTCGGTACACCATAGAATTTGTATGGTGTACCGAACTATTTGACTACTTCGAATGCTACCAACTATATGACGCTGACTGTACATGGAACAAGACTCTATAGAGTCGAGACTTAACATTTTTATTATCTAAAGCTGATATTATCGTAATTTAACATTTGACCTTTTTAGTCGCATATCTGTCATGGATTTGTCAAAGTGGCATGCTTGAAACAGTTTTATGGTGACAATTTAATTTAATGCAATTATTTGCTTAATTATAGTTACGTCTTTATATTTTAAATATGGTGCAAATAAATACAATGTAATCAGAATTTAAAAAATGTAAATGAAAATACCTTCACACACTGGTGAAGTTTAGGTTGCAGTAATAAATGTCATTGAAAAGTTTAATTAAATAATACTGTACATAATTCCATTAGTCTTGTTCTATTGCCATGTTTCGATTGTTTTGCGATGACTTGTCCGAGCACTGGTTATCACAAAGAAGCAAGCTTGGATTTTTTAAAACTAAGTTATTAAACATTACTCACCATCAGGAACGCAACACTACCTGAAAGGTAGCAGTGCTATAATGGCTGTTGTCGTCTCCAGACTGAAACGTGAACTTTTCTCCCTTGTAAAACAAATAACTATTGTAAACAACTGTCCATCAAACTGAATTGCAAGTTGTGTTTGCCACGTGTTATTGGATTTTTCACTGGTGATCGAGTGCGGAGTAATCCTATTTGAAACTTCGATAGGTATTTGTTCAAGGCTTTTTTGCCAGGCAAATATTTTTACATGGACATATTGTATTTTAATTTTATTTTCAAATAATATACAAGGATTGCAGTTTTATAATATGAACTAGGTACTACTTGGTGCAAACCAAGAATGCTGGCGGCATTTCCTCGTTGTACCGCAAGTTGTTATTAATTATTTGAGAAATTTACTAAAGTTCAAATAAGACAAGATAGATAATATAATGTATGGCTTGTTACTGTGTGGGTGTAAATAATTCAAGATTGTGCACACAATAAGAAGGCGATTAATTAATATTTATTTGTTGTTTTATTTATTTTATAAATACACCACCAACTATATATTCCTGACCCATTATGTAGGTAAATGTAATTAATTATTTTGTTACAAAGTGTATCACAACATAATTTATAATGTACAAGTGAAAACAACATAATTAAAAAAATACATTGATTAAAACTAAACTTACACCAAACCCGCTCCGCGCCCCTCCAGACGCAAAGGTGCCCATTACGCTCGCCGCGTCGCCACGTTGAACTACAATGGACAACATCTGCAACAGGAAAGACTCAGAGCGAGGATCGTGACCAGCCTCCCCCAGCCGCCTCCCCACCTCCTTAAAAACTAGGGCTTCGACACACCAACACCCAGTGGTCTCCACAGCGAGAGGGACAAAGAAGTATTCCGCTACGACTCATAGGAATAAAGTATATTCATCAAATCAATATAATTTGACAGATAATATGATATTTTAGAAAACTCCCGTGAGACTCAGACATACTAAAATATATATACAACGGGTCACTCACGTATTTTAAGGTAGAATAACGCTCGACATATGTTTATACATTATGTCAAGTTTTTTTTCGACCTTAAAATACGTGAGTGACCCGTTGTGTATATATTTTAGTAAATATGATAATTCGCTAGTAACCAGCCACTCTTCAATAACTTTTTTTTTTTTTTTTTATGACATAGGCGGCAAACGAGCAGACGGATTGCCTGATGGTAAGCAATTACCGTCGCCCATGGGCACCCGCAACACCAGGGGAGTCACAAGCGCGTTGCCGGCCTTTAAGGGGGGTTGGAGCTCTGGGAACCTTACTCACCATCAGGAACACAGCACTACATACCTGAAAGGTAGCAGTGCTATTATGGCTGTGGTCTCCTGTAAGGAGGAGGTACTTCCCCAGTTGGGCTGCCCCAGATTCAAGCGTGATGGTCTTCGCTGCGCCCTACCTCTCATTGTTGGACGTAGTTTAAGGACATACCCGGGTCCAAAAACTGGCCACATTATAATAAAAATGAACTCTGTTTATAGGCGTTTAGAATTCATTTTAGTGTGAGGTGGCCAGTTATTGAAGGGTGACTACTAACTGAAAACCCATTGGAAATATGTTCTATTGATAGGTAAATAAGATTAATTTTCAATATAAGGTGGCCATTTACTAGCGTTTACTATTTGCGTACTTGACTAATCTGTGATGTTTAATACGTTTAAATCACTATTTGTATTTTTCTCATAAAAAATATACGCTTTACTGTGATATTTAGTAATTTGGCGATACTTCATGTATACACAGATCTTGCTATAACGATATGAGCTATAAAATCGATGGTAGCTAGCAGTTTTTGATACTTGCAATCGCGTTGGCAATTTATCGCTTGCAATTTACTATTGCGAGCTCAGCGTAACATTATAATTCAGTATCACCAAATCACCAAGTATCACCAATAAGCCTAAGTTTATGCTACTCTATTGGTATTTAATATATATTGAAAACTGATTAATAAAATTGGTTATTCTTATCCTGAAAGATGGATGCCACTTTTGTTTCCATGCAAGTCCATTAGTTAGAGATACAAGCCGAGTTATCGTATCTGTATGGTGGATATGCGAGCGAATCCGTCAATGTATAGCGGGATTGAGACAGATAGTCCGTAAATAAATCCTTGGATAAATCAACCTTTAAGGTTGACTCACGTCTGAGCGGCCCGTCGCCGAGCCGAGGTCACCATCGCTACATTTTGTACGGATTACTGAGCCCTCCAAGCCACTTCAGCCCGGACTGGGGCCGGTCTTGCGACGGACGTTACAGCTATGTAAAAAGGCTCTGTAGCCTTACCATGAGATGTGACATTGTTTTCGATAACGATCGAATATCGTGTTTACAATCAGTGCATCTCGTTCGCACTAAAATAGTACAAGCGAGATGCACAGATAGTAAACTGGATACTCGTTATCGAAAACCTCAATGTCTCAACTCATGGTAAGGGTACTGCTAACGCGGTGGGAAGGCGACGTGATGTCCACGTGATATCGACGGGCGTGTGATGGTCGTCTACTCACAACAAATGGCTGGATGGAACGACGCTCGTGTTAATGTAAATATTCGAGTGTCGGACCGTTCGAGCCCGCGCCCGGGCCGCCTGGTGAGTGCCCGGTGGGTCAATGGAAGGCCCGGGCTCGGGAACGTGACGCGTAGGAGACGCTACAGTGTAACCTGAGTCATCATTAAATCTTTGGATCGACTTGACGCAACCGTCACACACATTCGACGACTGTACAGTTGAGGGCATAAAATATGTTGCCTTATAGAAATGGATAAAAGAGTGTTTACATATATATGCCATTAATTATACGTGAACTCCTTGCTTCTTATGTACAGACCCTTAGTTAATTAAGTATTGAATATAACGATAAATGTGTTATAATAAAATTGTCGTATAAAGATCGATGTAAAGTGTTACTTTGGTTTTAGAATAAATTAATATTATTTAAATTAATGACATTTTTCTATTCCCATGTTTACAATTTGTACATCAGATATTCCGTAATAAAAAAAATATAAAAAAGTTTCAATAGAATTTTATATCAATCGCTAAGCTACTACAGTGAGCCATGCTTTAGCAATATTTTACGATCTACTTTAGTCTGGCCTAATAAAAATATTTTCTCGTGCGTCGATAACGGAGTGGATTCCAACCGTTCCTCTCGATCTGAAAGTAAACAAACAGTTTTTCGGTTATTTGCTTTCTAAACCGAATTTATTGACACAGTTTTGCACACATGCGGTTCCGGTATTGTTTTAAAACCTGAATGGCACCCAAATATAGTTGAGCGTCTATGGGAATTTACAGAAAAAATGTCCCTGATTAAGGTGACGTGAAAAACGTCAATATTACATTTTTAAGTGTAACTATTCTAGTCTAATTTAAGTGTTTAACCCAATGAGAAAAAACACACAATGAGAAAAAGAGAGGAAGAGAAAAATTGTTTATTTGGCATAATAAAAATTAATTGAAAAAGAACATTACAGGATGTGACTAGGTACATATAAAACACCAAACAGGATACCACTCAGCATGAGTCGTTACATGACTGGGCATGCAGCGACGCTGCTTTTCAGTGCACCCCTAAAAAGACAGGAATATAAAATAATATACATAGTAAAAAAACAATGCATGTCTTCATGGGCTTACCGTAGGGCTCAATTTGAATAAGGAATATAATATAATAATTCTTTCGTGAGCATATATTATTTACATAAAACATAAAATAGACGATCAAAAAACATTACAAGAACTGCCACTAGCTTGTTGCCAGCGCTGGTCTTCCGATGAGGCCATAAGTATGTGTAAATTAAATTATTTATTGTGGGTTAGTCTTGCCTAAGAAAAAAAAGCCGCTGAGCCGTGTGATGCCGGCTGACTAGTATAGCACCACCCCATCTCCCGCGGGTGTCGTAAGAGGCGACGAAGGGAAAAATCCAACGGACGGGCAGCAGCATCCGTTGAAATCCAGTTTACAGCTGCTGCGGTCGCCTACCCGCTTGCCAAGCGTGGCAACTATGGCAGTTACCCCCAAGATGATGCAATTCATATTTGGAGGAGGCCTATGTCCAGCAGTGGACTGCATACGGCTGAAATGTATGTATGTATGTCAGAAATAAAAGTAATCGCCTGCCACCACACCCTAGCTAAAGCCTCAATAACTTCACCAGCCATGGATCTCCACCGTCTACCGTTCTCCTCTAGTGCTCTAGAGTCCCTACTCTGTCCAGGAGTGGACATCCATGGCATAGGTACTAGTTTATCTAAATATTCGACTTGCATTAGACGACGAATTTATAGCTACTGTGGTCGCCAACGCTAAGCATATTGACTGTGGCGACACCCCTCAAGATGATAAAACTCATTTTGCGGAAGATCTGCAGTAGTGGACAATTTACGGCTGACATGATGATGATTAGAACAGCAATAGGAATAATAAGGTCTACGTGAGACACCCAACCTACCCCCTTATAAGGACCATATGAGTAACAATGGTCACCATAGAATATTAATGACCCGTAACACAAAGGAGTAAGGTCGGAAATGGTGGCTAGTGGGCACGATGACGTATGATCGCCATAATATAGAAATATTATCATACAATATCGTCGGGCGACGTAATGGAATAGTGATGGGCTGTCGTCATTTATTTATTATAGAAATAATTATAAACAAGGTATCAATAATAATTAATCATTATTTAGGTTAATATTTAATTTAATTTAATAACCAGGGCTCTTAACCAGTATACTAAAAAAATGGAAATAGGCTTATAATTATAATTACTTTCTCCTTTTTATGTAGGTCTCAGTAATGTATTTATATGACTGCTCCGCAAAATTAAAATTTTCAATTAAAGAAAAGGAAAATGAAGAACAAAAAGGAATGAAATAATACCGATTTTAGTAGGGAGAAAATACCGGTCCCGAGCCCTGATTATAACTTTGTTACTTAAGTTAAATTTTGGTGTAAACATAATTAAAATATTATGTTGACGATGAATAACCCCAGTAACGTAACTATCCAAAATAAGATAAAAAAACATGAATTCTTGTAAATTTTTTGTACAGTCAAGATAGCAAAAAATATTTGATAATACCTATCATATTAACATAAATGGTTTTAATTTTGAGTTTAAAACTGAAACTACATTAACTTTCATTATTAACCGTGTAAATAAAGAGTACTATTTAATCATAAAACTCTATAATGTCAAATATGTTTACAGCAAAAATAAAACACACAGATGTAATGATTGTATGATTATCGCAATTACCAATAAGCAAACTAATTAAGCAACAGATAGTTGGTCATCCGATATTATATTAATTTAACACTCCGCCGCTCCCGACTCCAATTCCCTGGGCTATGGCCAAAGTTGGCAACTTGGCCAACTCTCGGCAAAGTTGGATGATCGTTCCCTCCCATTGATTACGGGATCCTTGCCCTCTGTAATCTTATCTTGATATATTAGTGAGGCGTTAGTTGTGTAGACAAATAAATAAAACATTTTAATGCTGTTTTTGTGGTTCGAAGAAAACATACATTTTATATTCTCACGTTGAAATAAACATTTCTGTTTGAATAAAATATTCATGATGAGGAATAATCGGATAAAAGGTTTCACTCGATATTTACTTAACGTTTTATTTTTATACCTGAAGAAAATATATTACATTTATCAGTTTGAAGTACTTAATTTAATATCCCTCTTTGGCTCACTACGCCAATATGTATTTAGTTAATAAAGTTTTCGATGGTACCTCATTTTATATATATCAACATTTTAAACAACATAATTGAATAATGACAAAATGCTACTCTTGTTGGATGAATGCTACTTTTGTCGAGTTTGAAGGATCAAAAAAGTATTTATACTGGTATAGCCTTGATTTAGTTATCAACTACAGCATGACACTTTGGTCTTAGTACAGGTTAGACAGTACGTTTGTTTGCAGTAGTTTTTTTTTTTTTTTTTTTTTTTTTATGATATAGACGACAAACGAGCAGACGGATTGCCTGGTGTTAAGCAATTACCGTCGCCCATGGGCACCCGCAACACCAGGGGAGTCACAAGCGCGTTGCCGGCCTTTAAGGGGGGTTGGAGCTATGTCTCAAAAACAGAAACTTATATAAAAACTAAATAAACAAAATATCATAGAAGTATTTACAATACGGGAATGGAATCCAAGATCGAATGGAATTGATATATGCATAAATAATTGTATTGCTGATGATGCCCCGAATAAAATAAAATAAATAATAATAAAATAAATCGACTTCAATGATAACATAATTGAATGATAATGAATCATGATGATACACTTCATCATTCATCATTATTCAATTATTTATTTATCATTGAAGTCGTCTATTCACACATATATTTGCACACTAATATTACTTTTCCCATCACTAAAAGTCTAAGTGCACTATGGCCAGTCCGAAAAAGATCACGACTGCGCAACGTCGACGCGCAACCGTTAGAAAACTTTTAAATTTAAATTTCGAACAGTGGAATTGTACTAGACGTCGTTATATGTTTAAATATAATCGAACGTTAATAGTAAAACGCATTTAGATCAAGCTAATTGATCTTAATAGCTTATTTATTATGGTTATGTTTAGTAATGTGAAGTGATATTAAGACATGAACGCTAGCTACACGCTATATTAGCAAATTCAAGTTATTTCCACAGATCAAAACGCGCGTCTAGAATTATTAGATAATTTTTGCTGAGGCTATATCTGTTAGCGCTATCGATATGTCACGATTTTCAACTGTTTACTTGCGCTAATCAAAGTGGTAACATATCCTATTGACCGACGTCCTATACGTGCGTATGCCCCAATTAAGTTTAGACTTTTAATGTGGATAAATTAAGCTAGCAGTAAATTTAAACTGCAGTGAAACTAATTTAAAAATTTGAAGTGTTTGTGAAAATGGGTTGTAAGCTGGCGAAATTGGCTGCGTCAGAATTGAATCAAGATCCGTTTGACCGGCCGGCACCACCCTCGGACCCCCGATGTCCTCTGACGACGAAGCAACAGTACTGTATGCTGGCCTCCTGGAAGGGGGTGTATCGTCAGATCGAGAAGACAGGAATCATATTATTCGTCAAGTGAGTTTTTGTTTTGCCCTTGTTTTGCCGACACTATTTTCATCGATTATTATTTCATCGAAACTTCAGAACAACTAATATTGTTTGTTGTAATATTCTTTCAACTACTATTTAATTACGTTTTTCTTACTTTTTCTAAGTAAATAAAATAAATAATAAATGAAAAGCCATGACATGAACTTTACTGAAATAAGTTAACTTCCAATCAAAAGACCTTGGTTCAAGTTACCTACTATCGAATCCTTGACGTAATGACTTGTCGATGAAATGAAAATACTTGAAACGTTGTCTTTAAAATAATATTCGATGAAATGTCTGTCGGCAATTCAATGGTAAACCAAAATAAAATTGTGATCTAAAGATATCCATACTACTCTGTTTGTCCGTCTTTCACGGCAAAACGGTACGACGAATTGACGTGACTTTAAGTGGAGGTAGTTGAAGGGATGGAGAGTGACATAGGCTACTTTTTCCAGCGGGAAAACATATCATTCCCACGGGAAAACTCAATATGTTACATTTTCCTGTAACCATGCGGGCAAAGCCGCGGGCATCATCTAGTATTAATATCTATTGTCACACTTATTTGTAAATAATATTGACAATATTTCATAATTTAATTTTTCCTTTACTGCTGCGTAGAATGTTAGAAAGAAGATCTTTCATATAAGAAAATCTTTATAATTGGAACTATTACATATAATTTTATTAACAAAATTTATTTAACTTCTTCTGTAAGTATGTGCAATCTAACAACTAAATTAAATATTGAAATTTAATAATTTAATGTTCTCTACTTATTTTTTATTTTTATTTAAACCTTTCCTCGCGACTTCGTCGGCCAGCCATGCCCGTCTTTAAAGTATGGTTGCGGGATAAAAAGTATTCTATGTCCTTTCTCGTAGTTCAAACTCTCGTCATACCAAATTTCATCCTAATTTGTTCAGCGGTTTACACGAGATGACAGACAGACAGAGTTACTTTCGCATATATCATATTATGTATGGATCATAATATTGCTTTTGGTGCTTATTAATTAAAGCTTAAATACAATAAAATTCAACTAAAACTAACATAAATCTAAAAAGGCCACTGTGGCGTCATACCGAAGACGCTGGCAGCATTACCTCGTTGAATCGTGAGGCTGATACGCTGAGCGAGGTAACTGCCATAATTTAATTACAACCCAAATCTGTTTTGTATTCCATCAGTAACATGGTGATGGAATTCAAATCCCTAGATTAACCAATCCAAATTAGACGAGAATCCATGTATTTGTGAAACAAAACAAACAACATACGAGTACAAACAAAACTTTGGCGCGCGTGGAAGTAGCTTTTTTTTTTGAACCTGACTTGGGCTTTATGCACATGTGTGGTGCGATAGATCAAGCGGACTGTGTGGGGGGAAGGTAGCCTGGGGAAAATCCAGGACCCCTCCGCGCCAGACTTGACTTGTACTACTGGAATAGTCCTACTGAGTTTTCGCTTCCAGTGAGATTGGTTGAGACGGCCTCAAACGAATCTGAGTGGTCGTGGAAGTAGCAATTTAGTAATGGCGGAACATTCTCAAAAATGCGAGAAACTCGTAAGTGTATGAGAACATTCACGAGAATTCAATATAAGTAGGTACATATAAAGAGTTACATATGAAAACTTTTACTGTATTTTTTTTTTTATTGTGAGTTTTGTGGGATAGGCCTTTGGTCGCATATAGATATCGACAGCAAAACGGATCGATAGAATAGAAGTCAGATACTGAACAATTCATTTCCGCTACCTAAAGGTTGTCTGGAAGAGATCGCTTATTAGCGATAAGACCGCCTATTGTTAACCTCTACCGTTTTGTTTTTCGTTTTATTACTATTATCTGTAATGTTTCATTTGAGGTGTACAATAAAGAGTATTTCATTCATTCATTCATCTCGCTAGAAGGATATCATTCATCATCATTGTTCATTTCAGCCGTAAGTCGTCCACTGCTGGACATAGGCCTCCCCCATATACATACATCTTGTATCATCTACCTGGGCAACAACCCAAGATGATTTTATATGATACAACGACCGGTGGCAAACAAGCATACGGACCGCCTGATGGTAAGCAGTTCCCACAACCTATGGATGCAACTCCAGAGGAGTCCCATGCGCGTTGTCTACCCTAAAAGTTGTTGGAGCTCGCGCTTGGCAGGCGGGTTGGCGACCGCAGCAGCTGTATATTAGGATTCGACGGACGACGACGCCCGTCGGTTTTCTCACTTTGTCGCCTCATACAAAGCCCGCGGGAGAAGTTGGAGTATTCACATATCGTATCACATACAGTCAGCAGCAAAAGTGGCTAAACGTTTGAAGTGTTCAAAATGACCTACACTCGCTCTTATTCTCTTGCCAATAGAGATGTGTTGACCTCATTTTGAACACCTCAAGCGCTTAGCCACTTCTGCTGCTGACTGTACCTTTGGGTTCATTTAGCGTAAATAACAAAATGCTAGTTTTCAGGTGAAGCAAAAAACTGTTTTTGATCATATCTATATTCATATTTTGTCAACCGGTCTGGCCTAGTGGGTAGTGACACTGCCTATGAAGCCGATGGTCCTGGGTTCGAATACCAGTCAGGGCATTTATTTGTGTGATGAGCACAGGTATTTGTTCCTGAGTCATGGGTGTTTTCTATGTGTTTAAGTATTTATATAAATCTATCTATTATATATATCGTCGTCTAGTACCTACAACACAAGCCTTACTGAGCTTACCGTAGGACTAGGTAGATTTCGGCCACCAGTTACATCAATCAGACCCCTCACGATTTCTGCAAAAAGTTTGTGCGCTTTGGGATCCAATGGACCTAGCGTCTCTACGCCAAACGGTACAAAATACCCTCTGCCTGGCCCTTATTTTTAGAAGTTAGATGTCCTTTAACCTTGGCGAAAAATCCGATTCACCTTTATACATTTTCATAAAAGTTTCCGACAGCTATCTGTCGATTAATCTCGTATCAATACTCGTATCTGTCTAACAAGAACGCGTTAATGTGTTCTCGAACGCGTCTCACAAATTTGTCTTTAATCGTATCGAAGCGTTACTAAGGTGTCTCTAGTGAATTGGATTAGGGATTTGCTTTGAATTTGGTGAGATATTAATCATTACAACGACGCGAAAGCGTATGCGGGTTCGAATCCAGCCTCGGACACTGAAGGACTTAGTCACTTTTTCCTAAATAGTTCATACGCCGCTTCATTCTTAACTTTGAAGATAGAACTCACCTCAAGGACTCTTCCCGAATGGGCCAATCAGGGGAGCGCTGCCGTTGTATGGCCGACGCCATTTTTTATTCTTCAGTTGTTTTTAGTTGCAAAACCGTCGCGGTAGATATAGATACCATCTTTTAACTAATAAATAGTAGATATATGTCATTCATCGACGACAGGTCTGGCCTGGACACTACCCTGACCCTAAGCTATATAGCCAAGGGTCCTAGATTCAAGTCCTAGTAAGGACATTTATTTCTGGGATGAAATAAATAGACAATCTTACATAATTCGATCGAGTCCTGCGGTAAACTCAGTAAGGCTAGTGTTATAGGTACTAGACGACCATATATACAGGGTGTCTCATTCAGGTCGGTCAGTATGGGGAAATTTGGAACTATAAGATATACAAAGATTTGTCCTTAGGAACCATGTCATCGATTTTAGATAGATACATAGATATATATATATATATATATATATATATCGCGGCCGTTAAAATAAACAAGATCACATATACTTGATTAATTTCGACGGGTTCCGCTGTGTACGGGTGGCCTAATTGGTTAAGGCGTCAGCCGCGATAGCTGGAGATGCGGGGTTAGAATCCCGTCTCGAACACCGGAGGTCCTCGTCGTTTTTTTTTAAGTATATGTTATCTATTTCAACTTTTAATTTATATAGTAGTATTACTACTTAAAAATCAAAGCAAATCAAAATATTTCATAAAAAATAATTTGATTTATTCTTAATTTTAAAATATTAAATTTTGGTAAGTCACAGTTTCAGCCTTATCAGGATTACGAACATTAGTGATCTATATTCATTTCACAAACATCTGGATCAATACATTGGGAATCCGGCCTTGACTGCTAATTTTATAATATCAGCAATTTCGCAAGAGCCACGTGCCGGCCACTTCTGTTTTCTTTGGAGCCCAGTTAGATAACATACCCGTTAAGCGAATTATAGAAGACTAGCTTATCGTGTGACTTTGTCGGCCAGCCATGCCCGTCTTTAAAGTATGGGTTGCTTTAAATTATACTGTGTCCTTTCTCGTAGCTCAAACTCTCTGGATACCTTTCATCCCAATTGGTTCAGCGGTTTAAGCGTGAAGAGGTAACAGACAGACAGAGAGTTCCAGTCGCATTTATAATATGAAAGTATGAGAGTACCTATAGAGGTATGGATTAGTATGGATAAATGGATATACTAAATGGTTAAGATGCAAATGACAGAACTCACAGGCAGACTCTCTGTCCTAGGCAGGATTTGAACTCTCGTCTTCAGAGCTCCCGTCTTGTCTTTCTTTGTTTCTTCAGCTTTCATTTTATTTCTTCTTAAGTATAGGTATGTTATCACTTATCAATGTAAATAAAAGGAGTGTATAGGTTCTTAAAGGGTAGGCAACGTGCATGTGAATCCTCAGGAGATGCAGGCGTCCATAGGCTACAGTAACTGATTACCATCAGGCGGGCCGTGTGCTTATTTGCCACCGTCGTTGTATTGAGAGAAAAAAAAAACATTTGAACGGATTGGTTTTTTTATTAATAATCTTTAAAGTAAATATAGTCCATTATTTTGATACTACATACAAACATACTTTTGTTTATACAAGACTGACCAACGTTTGACCTCAGTTACACCTGATGGTAAGTGATGACGAGGTCGAGGGTGTAGCACGCTCGTTCAGTAACAGCCTATTCATCTTTACATAGATTGGCTGAGCCCCACGGTAAGGTCAAGAAGGCTCATCAGTCATCACACAAATAAATGCCCTTACTGGAATTTGAACCCGGGATCATCGGCTTCATAGGTAGTATCACCTCGAGACCAAACCTGTCGTCGACATATTAAATGCAATCGAGAATCAATAGTACCACACTAATATCCGACGCTGGTTGACTAGTAATTGGATATAAGCTGAGTCTTCCTACCTCTAAGCCGTTAGACAATAATGAGATTAACCAATAGGCTGAGAGAATTGTCGCTATGATACAAGTATATGTGATTATACTCAGATTTCGCGCACATGAAGTGTATTTAGGTAAATAGTCTCTATCGAATAAGGGGTGAAGAAGAAATAATAATAAAAATAATAAGTTTCCTCGAACGGTCTCATAGAGAAGAGCTCGACCAACATCTTGAGAGACTCTCGCTACGTGGTTGTGGTTGGATTAAGGGTCAGATTCAGAAGGCGGTAATGCTGGACACGGCGCGCATAGTCCGGCGGTTCCTCTCTCTGCAGCCCTAACCACCGCAGCCTGGGCGCTGCCCCGTTGCTGGCGGCACCCTATGTTAGGTTTTTTTTTAATAATATTTTTATTATACTGATATGTTTTGGATGTATTTTTATGTTTTACTTTTATAAAAATATTGTAAAAAAACTTAGCTTAAAGAACTGCAACAGATAAAGGCGCTCTCCTCGCTTGGACGTCCGGTGGTGGAACGGAGATGGCTCAATAAAATCGTGCAATTCCTGTGCAAATATACAGGATGCTGATGAACACACAAATAAATGCCCGTACTGGGATTTGTACTCAGAACCTTCGGCTTCATAGACAGGGTCACTACCTACTAGACCATTACAAGTGCCATCTTAATGATAATATAACCAATCAACTGATAATTTAACCATTCGAGTTTGTGAAAGATTTTTTTAAGCAAACCTTTGCCCGTGTACTTTGTAATCTCGTACTATTTAAATAAGGTTCAATTTATGATATAAACATTATTCCAAGATTTATTATGGAGTTTGATAACAAACATTTTATTCCACACTGAATATTCTTAAGTACATGTATATAGACACGTAAACACTCTTTGGAACGCAAACACACAAACGAATAAATCCAGAGATGATGTCGTAAAAATATAAAATGAGTAATGGGATCAAAGTACGTAATGTAGTAATGGCGTCGGTACATCAAAATATGATCTCATTTTGACAGTAGTATTGGAAGTTGCATGTGTGTATGCTGGTTGGGTAATCCTTACGACTTATCTGACATAGATATCTATTTGTATTTAAACTTACATGAGACATGTTTAATAATTAACGATTAACACGGTACTACTCACGCGCGGTGAGTGCGCGACGGGCCGGTGACGCGAGCGGCGAACCGATCGGACACTCAGCACTCTTAGTGCTTCAAAATGGAGGTCTATGTTCTCCGAAACATGTCGCGCGAGTGACTAAATAAACGTGAGTAGTACCGTGTTAATCGTTAATTATTAGATATCTATTTAACACTAAACGTGACGAGTTGAAGGCCAGGCCACCTGTGGCCATAATTTACAACTATGTTGGAGGGGTGCTGACTTGCAGTGAGTGTGGCCGTACATTTACTGCTAAAATCGGCTACGTCAGTCACCAGAGAGCGCACCAGCGACGCTCTCAGCAGTAGAACGCAGTCGCTGTGGTCGGAAACGGCTAGGAGAGATTAATTAAGATATCTATTTATTATTTTTAACTTTTGTATAATTGGCTCTTGCCGTGAATGCCGTGTGATGCCGGCTGACATGCCGTGTGACGCCGGCTGACTAGAATAGCACCAGCCCATCTCCTCCCGCGGGTGTCGTAAGAGGCGATAAACGGAAAATCCTACTTACGGGCAGCAGCATCCGTCGAAACCCAATCCATCGAATCGTGGCGACTATGGCAACTACCCCTAAGATGATTCAAGTCATATTTGTGGGAGGCCTATGTCCAGTAGTGGACTGCATACGGCTGAAATGATATTGGACCTGTTGCTTGAAAATAAAGATTTATTCATAGATATAGACTCTGGAAATGTCTATACAAAGCCGCGTTCCTAACATGCTGGCTATTTCTATGAGCCAGTCAGCGCCATCTATGAATTTATTTTTACATATACCTACAGCGAATATAATTTAATATTACCTCAACAGTAACCAAACGTAGGTTTTCGTACTACGAACAGATATTGCAAGGTAGTTTTAAATTTACCTTAACCACTAAATCGTTATTATTTTTGAATTATTTTGAGTAGCAATGTCTTGCGTACAATGGAAGCGTCAGTTGTGACATCACGCCATCGCAAGTAAGACAAAGTAGCGATAAATTGCGTGCTGAATTATTTTATAACAAAACAGAAAGAAATTAGTTAAGAGTTTTTCAGCATCATAGCACTAATGCCTACGTATGGTTAAAATTTGAGGTAATTATATTATAAATACATCCTGTATTACGTACTACGACTACGTATAATTATTTCATAAATGAGCGGAATTTGTACACAAATACAAATAAACTCGGCGGGACATATCCAAAAATACATTATTTTGAAGTAAAGATAACAATAGTAGTATTAATTAATAGAGCACTATACACTTTTAATAAAATATCGAAATGGAATTGGTACAAAGTAAAATTTCAATGGAAAATTCAACAGGCCATCATCCACCGCGCGTAAAAGCTTAAGAGCCATTCTAAAACCAATGTGCATTTGTATCTTATTACTCGAGAATAAGACTGTTAATCGAATGAGGTTTAAAGTGGTTGTTACGCGTTCGTTGTGGGCCAATACCGACGGACCAATATTGACGGGTCATATTGACATTTGGGGCTGTTTGTTGTTATTCATTATATCGTGACAGTTCAAATTGATTGCCTTTTAGTTTTAAAAAGTGGACAAGCGCGAGTCGGACTTGCCTTAAGCCCGCTCTACACTCCCGGCGCGAAGGCCCGCGAACGCCCGCGAACCGCGAATATAGATGTTGTTCACGCCTTCGCGTTCGCGTTTCGCGTCATTCCCCGATCAGTGTCGGTTTTTGGCCCGCGACAAAGGGTATGCAAGGGTAACTTTGCGAGTGTGGAGGCACACAGGTGTGAGCGAACCGCTGCGTAAATTAACGCCGTAAAGTCACGGAGCGAATTCGCGCGGCGAGTGTAGAGCGGGCTTTAGGGTTACGTAGTGAAGGTCACTGATAAATACCCGGTGAGGTTCAGAGACCATTCTCAAACATTACAGAACAAAACATTTGAACCTTGTCGGTCGCGAACCCCCGTCGGTCACCGATCGGATTATTATTAAACAAGATTGACCAGTGTTTGACCTCAGTCACACCTGATGGTAAGTGTCGACGAGGTAGAGGGTGTAGCACGCAGGTTCAGTAACAGCCTATTCACTCTATATAACTTGAAGAGACCTAAATTATATCTTACCGGGAATACAGACGAAGGGAGTGAATTCTAATACTTAGCAGTCAGCATTAGGAAGGTAGAAGCGAACTAGCCTTAAATACCTAATAGAGGGACGAGTATAAGGGTTATGCAAAATATTAATAGCAAATCATATACACACAAAGGTTTATTTAATTACAAATGTAGTTATCAATTTGTTCCCTATACGTGTAGTTCTACCCCTACACCCTCCACGGAGATCTATTGCTGTACATACGCCTCATTCCGCCTCAAGCCTTCTTGAGCTAACCGTGGGGCTCAGTCAATTTGTGTAAAAATGTCCTGTAATATATATATTAAAAAAAATACCACTTTAGTACCTCGATATACCGGTAGTCTACTTGGCCCCAATGGCACCGTACACGTAATCGTAACTTAATTTTTGTATGGGTTCTGTTTGTAAGATACATCATTCGCACAACGCGCGCGGCATTAAAGCGGCAAAAATATACTACCTTAGGCGCGGGGTATATTTTTGTCCCATTCGCGGTGGAAACGGCGGGCAATTGGGGGACAGACGCTACAAAATTTGTATTCTATTTAATGTCAATAAATTATATTTACAAGATACAGTCACACAATACGAGCCGCGGGCGCAGCCGCAGAGCTAGCGGCCCTACACAAGAGGGCCAAATATTCGGCACTCAGCGGATATTTGTTCGTTCCGCTGGCCGTCGAAACTTCTGGTGTGTGGTGTGGGGAAGCCAAGGTTTTCCTTAAGGAGATGGGACGCCGCCTACGAGATAAGGGCCTCGACCCCCGCTCCGGGTCTTTCCTCTTACAAAGGTTGTCCATTGCTGTTCAACGTGGCAACGCAGCGAGTGTAATGGGCACCTTTGTACCTGGAACGACGCGGGGTGGGCTATTTTAATAGTTTAGTTTATTATTAGTTTTACTTTATTTTTTCTTGAATAATTCGTGTAATTGAAGTCTACTTGTAATATAATAATAAGGTTGATCAAGATACAGATAAAACATAATTTATTGTATGAGACATTTATGAATGAGCGGTTTTAAAAACTAGCTTTTCTTCGCGACTTTGTCGGCCAGCCATGCCCGTCTTTAAGGCTTGGTCACATAGGGCGCGTTTTGTGGCGTGGCGCAGCGGGGCGCGACGCTGCCGTCCGAATGTGTGCCTTATTTCGTTACATTAGCCACACCGCTGTCACGCCCCGCTGCGCCACGCTCTCAAAACGCGCCTATCTGCCCAAGCCTTAAAAGTATGGTTGCGGAATAAAAATTGTCTTATGTCCTTTTTCGTAGCTCAAACTCTCTCCATACCAAATTTCAAGCCATTTGGTTCAGCGGTTTAAGCGTGAAGAGGTAACAGACAGACAGACAGACAGAGAGAGTTACTATTGTATTTATTTTATAATGAATGGATGGTATATAGTAGATAAAAAAAACCGTTTGTTAAATTATGTTGATTTTTAATGAAATACCCTTCCATTGTAGATAAAAATGGTTATAAATCACTACAGAGTTAATATTTTAATTACTACTGAATTGCCATAATTTTCTTAATTCAGACAATTTAAAATATTCCCTACAATTCTGATCCCGTCATCGGTTAACTTATCTCTTTAAAACACTCGCCAGGGTGACCAGGCGTCAGGGTTTTCTGACGTGACAGAATTTTTTTGTAAGCTGATTTTAAGCTTATATAGAAGGTTGGAACTGGTATTAAAGGTGACCGTTTCTATCCATTGAAGGCGTGAAATACACACAAGCGGCGTAAGGCATAAGGCACGGTCCTGAGTCGCGCCGCTTGAGTGTAATTCACACTCACAATATTTAACGATCAATACGGTTCTACTCACGTTTATTTAGTCACTCGCGCGACAACATAGGCCTCCATTTTCAAGCACTCAGAGTGCTGAGTGTCCGTTCGGTTTGCCGATCACGTCACCGGCCCATCGCGCACTGAAGTTATTTTGTCTTAGAATCTTCCAAATATGATAAAGTTAACGCATTCAATGCCACCAACGAACGCGTTCATTTCCATACATATTGCGAAAGCGAATGTGTTAACGAAGTAGCCATCGTCCCTATATCGCCTAGTAGTCTGGTAACCCTACCCTTCAGGCCGTTTCGGTGCAAATTGAATTGCCTGCGATTCATTATTTACGTGCCAGTTCAGTTCATTGGCCCGATTCGAAATGGACAACAAGGCTGTTACACAACCTCCTATCTCATCCTTCGTCGACTGCGAAAAACAACCTTAACACAAACTATGAAAGTTGAATGTACAAGGAGGATATTTTGTTTGATACGGCTGGTTATGTATAATCATAGATAATATCGCTTGAAAGGGGAAAGAGAGTAACTGATATACTTGAACTTTGGAAATACTGACAGTGCAAAGTTGTGGCAGCCATTAATTATCGATGGAGAGTTGCAAAAAATACTTAATGGTAAGCGAATTGACTCATTCATTAAATCTGATGTTGTAATTTTTTTTTTTTTTGGGATGTAACAGCCGGCTTAGTTACATAAATATCAAAGAATTGTGCTTGCTTAGAATAAAATAAATAGATATTACGAGTACAGGACATCCTTATACAAATTGACTGCGTAGGCGTGTGTTGTGGCTCAGCCAACGATATATATATATATAGTAAGGCGGAAAACGAGCAGACGGATTGCCTGATGGGCACACGCAACACCAGGGGAGCAAGCGCGTTGCCGGCCTTTAAGGGGGGTTGGAGCTTTGGGAACCTTACTCGCCATCAGGAACACAACACTACATACCTGAAAGGTAGCAGCGCTATTGTAGCTGTGGTCTTCTGTAAGCAGGAGGTACTTCCCCAATTGGGCTTATCCAGTCTCAAGCGTGATGGTACCTACTTCGCTGTGCCATACCTCTCATTGTAGGACGTAGTTTAAGGGCATACCCGGATACAATAACAATATATAACGTACAAATAGAAAATCCCCATGACTCAGGAACAAACGTCTGTACTCATCACACAAATAAATGACCTTACTGGAATTTGAACTCAGGGACCGGCGGCTTCATAGGCAGCGTCACTGCTCACTAGACCAAACTTATCGTTAATTTAATATAGTATGCAGATTGTATGTATCTCTTCAATATTGTCTTCAAAAAAATTCTCGCATACGACAGTCTCCAAATATTTTTCTAGCATTACCTGCACCCTAAAAACTTAATCTTTTCTGTATCCTTAACACACATAACGTCGCATTAAACTACTGTTCATTTACAACCTTATGCCCGGGACATAAGACCTAGAACCGTCAGACCCACGTGGGTAAAAAATCCCGATTTGCCCATTAGCATACGGTACGATTATACCCTCGTCAGGGCTAATGGAGCGGGATGTCGCGGAAACTACCAGCCCGAAAATCAGGAAAAAAATCCTTTACATTGATATTTTGGCGATTTTTAGCGCTCCGTAGTCATTTATAGCTGAAAAACTTAACTGAAGGACCATGTTTATCTAGTTGAGCTGAGAATTGATATAGAATTTACGTTAATATTTGAATATAGATCGTCAACATGCGTGTACACACGTTACTACTACATAAGCCAGGAGCCTTAGTTAAGTTTTTCATTTTAAAACACCTTATAGTGTGGTCTACCCGGTAGTCCTAGAAAGCTGAAAGTTATGAATATATACATCAATCACGCAGATAAGGGGTAAAACAAAAAAAAAGATTACGCAACTTCCTTACGTGCGTGCTCGTCGTATCGTGCTCATCACATAAATAAAAACCCATTACTGGGATTACAACCCAGGACCATCGGATTCATAGGCAGGGTCACTACCCATTAGGCCAACCTTGTCGTCAAAAACCGGACACTCGATACCCCCTCTACAATTATGATATATTAGTATCGAAACATCGAAAATGGGACTGTAATTATCTAATTATAGATTCGAAAAATGTATGCAGCACTTGGACATGAAAAAAAAAACCAGCGTGTTATGAATTCCAAGCTGTCACAGCATTACCGAATTAAAATCTGCCCATTCAATGCCACAAACACAGACACACTAACACCAAAAAGTTGTAACAGACAAATTGTATACATTGCAAATCATACCGTCTTATAACTGTTTAGAGTTAAAAATGAATTACTCCAGCTTTCACTTACTACATTTTGGTTTTAATGCATTCACGTTAACACATATTTCGGTGACTGTTTCAAATTTATAGTCAAAAACAACCCTGTTGCTTTAAAATAAGGTATATTTTCGATTAAAAGTTAAGAGCATGAAAGAGTGAAACCAAAATGTTAACACGATATGTTATTGAGATGCAAAGCGCATACCGAATGTGTAGGTACAGTCGTAGTGAATTGGGAATAAAAAATGCAGTTATTCGTAAACCGTGTACTGTCAACCAATTTTTCGACGACCAGTCTGGCCTAGGGGGTAGTAACCCTGGCAGGGTTACCCTGCCCTTCAGTAAGGGCATTAATTTGTGTGATGAACATAAATATCTATTCCTGAGTCATGGGTGTGTTGTATATTTGTTGTGTATCTGCCTTGACTTGAGTATCCACATCCACAATACAAGGCTTGTTGAGCTTACTGTGTGGCTCAGACAGTTTATGTAAAATGCCCAGTAATATTTATTTTTTTATTTAATTTTTGGCCGTTCCTTACCACAGAGATATGAGATCTCTGAAGACTTTCAGATTTTTTTATTATTCTTTATGTTGTCTCTTAAGCTAGATATTTCATAATATATTTATTAATAAAATTAAAATATAAATCCGTCTAAAACATATCAAAATAATAATAACATCATAAAAATACCTAACCTAGGGTGGCCCTGCTACTGGTAGCTAGGTTTTCAGAGAGAGGAACCGCAGGACCGCCGCCTACCGCCTTCTGAATCTAAGCACGTAGCGGGAGTCTCTCAAGATGACGGTCGAAAGTCTTGAAGTAGTTCTATGAGACCGTTTGCGGAAACCACAATTTATCAGTACAATGATCGCCGAATCAACTTCCTACAGGGCGGTGAGCCAAGTTTAGGTACTTGCTGGAATTGTCCTTTTCGGCCTTCACAGTGTTCACGTTACATGGGACGGTTATGTCGCCGAACACTGCCCGGCTCTGCAATCGATCTATCACCTCAATATCAGGCTACAACAATCCAGTCCGTGATAGCAGATCGTTCCCAATGAAGCCTGGCACGACGATTTTCGATAACTGGCGCAGGTGTGTACTTGTAATATGGAATTTAGTGGTCCACAAGTCCGTACTTAAGAGCAAGCTGCTGGTATACCCCTGGCTACAAGGTTATTACTGTGCAAGTACTAGCAAGATGAGAACAACCGGAGATTATATGCCTGAGTGACTCTCCGGAACGGCGGCATGCCCGACAAATGTCGACCGTACCGACCTTCGGGATATACCTCCGGTAGTTATTCGTCATGATAACTTCGTCCGCAATTGCACAGGCATTGCTTTTTTATTGCTTTTTTTTATTTTCGTTCGTTGCATTTTATATTTATTATCATAAAATGCTTTAAGCCCACTTGGTTCAATTTTGGAAAGTTTTGGCTCTGCTCTCAACATTACCACGAGTGGATAAACACAAACATTGCTCCCAAACAAATAACTATTGACCCAAAGAACTTAGCAAAAGTTCTTAATTAAGACGCTTCGCAGAGCCCTAATTTACTAGCCTCGAGTATAACTGATAGCTGACCTAATTACTCGCCTCAATGCACAAGGCATCCCAGTGCTCCCGTGACTTTGCCTAGGTACCCGAGAAACATTAGTATTCACAACACACCAAATGACTCCTGACCCCCGATAACCCGTAACACCCATTAGTCTATAGCTCAAGTTATTTAAGTTTCGAATAGCTCCTGAAATAACGTTCGGTACGTGAATTCAAGATAATTCAAACCTAAATTCAAATCGATTTGCGTTTTCTCACGCGATTTCTTCGGCCATGTTTGTTTTCTAGCAGACCAATATTGGTACACAGACGGCTGAAAATATTGATACATTTGATAATAAGACAAGAATACCTATGCAGCCACGACTCTTTTGCCATGGAGCAGTCTTGCATACATGTTTTTGACAAATTAAATGTATTAACATTTTCAGACGTGATCGTACTATAACATTTCTTGTTATCCAAGTTACGTAGAAATGCTGAATCGGACATCGAAAGCGTAAACAAACATTGCTTGCAAAAGGCCGTGTGGTGCCGGCTAACTAGAATAGCACCACGCCATTTTCTCCCGCGGGTGTCAGTCAGCATCAAATAGTTAGTATCAGTCAGTATGGCCAAATATATCGCGACACATCCTTACTGCTAAATAAATAAAGATGTGTATCGATATATTTGGCCATTTTGGTTGCCACTAACTATATGACTGACTGTAGGAGGCGACAAAGGGAATAAACCGACGGATGGGCAGCAGTGTCTGTAGAAACCCAATCTACAGCTACTGCGGCCACCAAGAGTAGAGACTATGGCAACTACCCCCCAAGATGATACAAGTCATATTTGGGGGAGGCCTATGTCCAGCAGTGGACGTAGAGTGGCTGAAATATTATTACGTAAAGGCAGTTAGAATGCCTGAACCAAACCTTAGCCTATTGGTGATATTGCATCATTTTCTTACGCTGAACTCGCCATGGTGAATTAGAGGCAATAAATTGCTGCCAACTTCTGTCGCCAAAAAACTACATCCTTACCGTAATCTAATTCTCGCTTAATTTATCTGTAAAGTGAGGCTCATCCTACTTGGTCCCTCACATGATCCGCCATCATATAATCTTTACAAGGAAGTCAACAATATTAATTAATTGTATTAAGAGCGGGTAACTCAACAAGTCGGATATTCCTGGTCATGTTTTTCCATAACGACTTATAAAACGAGAGTTACCCGGTTCTGCACAATTAATATGGTTGAATATTACGATTGTTTTGTGTTTAAGAAGCTCAGTTTTAATATTTTAACCTATTTATTCCAGACTCTTCGAAGAAAACAAGGATCTCCTGTCCCTCTTCACAAACTTCAGCGAGCTGCACACAGCAGAGCACCAGTTCAGCTCCACCGAGCTGGCTGAGCACGCCACGAAGGTCATGCATACCCTGGACGAGGGCATCAAGAGTTTGCGAGATGTCGATGGCTTTATGGCGTATGTGAGGCATGTGGGCGCCACGCATCATCAGATAGATGGATTTGAGGCCACCAATTTTTGGGTAGGTATTGGACAGTCAGCAGCAAAAGTTTCTAAGCGAGGCGTTCAAAATGATGACATGACTTTTTTGTTAAGATCATTTTGAACACCTGGACGACTGTAATGTTTCTCAGTTAAACTCTATCTTTGATTTCTCATGCTTGGGATCAAAGATGTATGTGATGACCTTGGGATCATATTTTTAATTATTTTTTCACAAATGTAGCTAGCCCTACAATAACCTCAATAAGACTGGCTGGCAATAAAGCTTGTATTCCAAACTAGACGACATATATTATGTATAAAATCCATACTTCCATACTAAACGCGAAATAAAGTCTGTCGATCTGTCTGTTACCTCTTCACCGCTGCACCAATTGGGGTGAAATTTAGTATGGAGAGAGTTTGAGCTAGGAGAAAGGACAAAGGATATTGGTTATCTCGCAATCATACTTTAAAGACGGAAATAGCTAGCTGACGAAGTCGCGAGGAAAAGCTAGTAGAAATTATATTCTACTACTTATTATATATAATATATTTTATACCACCACGTTCCCGTGATTAAGACAAACACAAGCGTCATCTCATAAAGTTAAGCGTGATAAAGTTCGGAAATTATGTCGTTACCTAATACCGAAACCAACAACTTCCTATCCCTTCCGAATACATAATAACTACATAACCTAGCAAAAACAATTGTCGCTTCGTCTCTGTCTCACCCAAAGTCATCAGTCGACGTTCCCTTTGACGAAGTCATAAAAACCCAATCAGTACGGAAAGGCACAAAGCACGTGCGAAGGTCTAATTAAGTTTACCCTTTCTGTCATTTCCCCAGGTACTACTGATTTTAACTGGCAATTTTGAACCTTAATGCAACATAATAAGGACTACAGATAAGCTGTTTCAACTCAGTCCAGTCCATTGAAATTACAAATTAGTGTGTTTCTATCTCTGTCACGCTAAAATTACGAGGGCTATTTGATGGAGATGCAGATATATTTCCTCGGATTTTAATGTTCACGAGTTTACGACTTGACAGTTAAGCCTGAGATAATTGAACGCTGTTTAAGCGTTTTTGGTAAAGTGTAAAATAGTATAACATTAGTGTACATTGTACAACATAATAGTATACATTGTGTGTTAGTAAATCCCTCAAGTCAGTTTTGCAATCCTTGTACCTAGATCTGAGCATCTGGCAGCTATTTTATTATACTTAGTGGAGGTTAAAGCAAATTACTATCAAATTATGGTAAATGCAATTGGTTCAAAGATATTTTTACTAATACTGAAGTTATAAATGAGAGTTAAAGTCTGACATTTGCTCTTTGCTGGCTACTTATATATTAACTTGATTTTTTTATATTGAAGTTAAGCAGGTATTCCTAACCGATTGGTATGAAATAAAAGCTTATGAAAGTTCTGTGATATATTACAATATTATGATACCACGGGTCAGATCTGATGCTGGAACTAGAAGGTTACCATGGCAACTCCTGAAAGACACAAGATAAACAAAGCTCATTCTAGAGTCCTCTCGATGCTGAACATTGTAAAAAAAAGTACAGTTTGCAATAAAAACTTGTACCAAAAATTAAATTTTTGACAGAAACTTGTGTCAGAGCCAACTATAACCGATAAAATGCAAAATAACATTGTTGATCAAGCTGAATTTACTGGACCAGTATTTTACATCATAACCAAATTCAGAGAAACAAGGCTGAAGAGACGACATGGCGAGCTGCGGTCGACAATCTGCCTGCCAAGAGTAGGTAGTGACTATGGCAACTACCCAAGATGATACAAGTACGAATTGGGGGAGGCCTATATCCAGCAGTGGTCGACATACCCATAGCGTGACCCTAGCGGTATACAAAATATTTTTTCCAGCTGAACTGTAATATAAAAGGCTTGGGATTGAGTTTGAAGTTGCAAGTAGAAAGGTGGAGTGGTCGAGACGAATGAACGAAGGAAAGTAACTCAATCACTTTGATGTCGCCTTTCTGACTGGTGATAGCGAAGATATAGAAGTAGCCTAATGCATGGTTTAAATGGCCACAAATGCCTTTTATGCCAGAAAAAAAACGTGCCCCTTATATCAAAGTAAATATAATTTTCATATATCGGCTGTGGCCTGTAATAAGAGCAATAACTTTCGCATCATTTCTACATTACAAACGTAGCAACATTTGTTCTACGACTTTTGAAAATTACTTATAGTTTACTAATTATTGCTAAAGGAAGATGTTGCAAGTAAGCAATGTATTGTGAAAACTGTGAAATGTGTAGGCTGAGAGTAAACGTCAACTAGACTATTGGATGCTTGAAAATACTATTTAGTTTGTTCGGAAAAATCCCAAGTAATAAATTACACGATTTTTAAAGTTGTAGAACTAATGTTGCTACGGTCGTGGTGTCGAAGCGATCCCTAAAGTATAGCTCCTATTCCAGGCCATGTCCAGTATAACGTAACACCAATTTTTGACTTTTTCAAAGTGCAAAATAAACATTCATTTCTTTTTAATGTAATGCTCTCTAAAACATGTCGTCCGAGTGACGTATTTTTAGTTCATATTTAAATTATAACAACAATACGTTAATTAATTAAATAATAAAACATATGTAGACCACAGGCATTTTTTGCTTACCGGGTGGCTCTATCGCATCATAAGAAGATTTGTTTTTTTTTTTTTAATAGAATACCTTACCGCCTTACGTGTCATATTTGTCATATACTTGTCCTACTCTTCTGTATTAACTATGTAACACAAGCCACCCAAAGGCCACCGTCTAATTTACCCCATCGATTCCTTACCTTTGTGCTTTGAGTGAAAATATAATGGTCAATAATCCGTTTAAGGGCACCAGTTTTTACTTTGATAAGCAAAAAAGTATTTTATGAATCTTAGAAAAAATAGTACATTACTACAGAAGTCGGGAAGTAAGGCCGATTGTTACGAGGCCTACAACCCCTTTTTACGCTGATTAGCATTTCTAAACATGCAATACATTAAATAAAATAGAAAAATCCAGGAAATAAATGTTTTATTTTCAAAAAACGTAAAGTAAACTTGCCAAATAAAACTGAACACTTTACAAAAAATGTATTATTGTTTTTAATTGGCGTAGTGGCAGAATGTCATCTAATCAACCAGCTAATGTGACTAATTTTTTTTTTAATGACCGATTGCCGCGAATCTTTGTCACTTTATGTTAATTATTAAATTGTATTTGATTGATTCATTCAGCTACCTTTTTATCTTTATCCTAAACTAGCTGTCCCGGCCAACTTTGTACCGCCTGAGTCTGTATATGGAGTATTTTGATTGATTGATTATTTTTATTTTTTAAACTTACTATTAAACTTTTGTCCAACACGATCACAATGAACCTAAAGTCGTTCAAATCGGTTCAGCCGTTTTCGAATTATAAAAGCCGGAACTAACACAACTTTCTTTTATTAATATAGAAATATAGATATGTAATAGGTACAGTCAACAACTTCAGGTATCTTATTATTTCATTTTGTCCTAGTACAGCTGTGGCGTAATGCTGTTTCTGTGGACAGTCCACATATTTTTGTGTTAGGAAATTCTACTTCAGACTATACTGATCTAAAAAAGATAGATTGGCTTACCCACTGTCTTCTCTTCTTCCGGAAGTGCGGAGGCCTCCGCTGCGCCACAGTTATTGATGTTCGCTTTTTAGTTCTGATTAAATAGATCTTTTGCACAATTTTAATTACGTTTTTTGGTGATTCACGAAATGACACTGACAGTATATTTATTTTTGGTATTTACATCTTCGCGGAGCCCAAGTGGCCAGTTGCGGCACTATATTTACTAGATCAGTATAGTTTAGTACTGAAATAGGTATAATACTAAACAACAGTTTTATTACACCTTGTCATAATTAAGAAGCCGCCCCGCCCTCATCATCTGTAAGGGAAGCCTGATATAAATATTTTGCCAAGCCCAACTTTTTTCCAAGTTTACGTAAATATCTATCAGAATATCCGATACCTGTCACATTATAAATGCCGTTATTGAGTTTACTCTAGGACTTATAGTAAGATTTATTTGTTTCTATATTAATCGATATTTAAATAGAAAGAAAAAATATACGTCACCCGCAATAACGTATACCAGGAAGGATAAAAGTAGAAAAATTTGACAAGTCCAAGCGGTACTCGTATAGCACCATTGGTAGTGCACATGGGCTAGTGATCCAGTGGTTGTGGGTTTGAGTCCCGCTGGGAGTCAAGATTTATTTGTATTTATAATTGCACAAAATTGTTTGTTTTCAGAAAGTGGAACAGCCGTTTCTGGAGGCTGCAAAAATAACTCTCGGCGATCGGTACACGCCTAACATTGAGAACATATACAAGATCACCATCAGATTTATACTGGAGAACCTTGTTAAGGGTTATGAAGACTCAACACCGGGTAGCGAGGCTGGTCAGAACACAACCGGGACCAGTCAGATTGGTAACGTCAGCGGTCAGATTGGTAACGTCAACGGTCAGAATGGCAACGTCAGCGGTCAGAATGTCAACGTCGACGGTCAGAATGGCAACAGCATCCGTCAGAATGTTAACGCGAGTCCAGGATACAACAATAGAAGTGGTCAGGCTACATGATCTGATCATAATTCATTGTAGTGTTGCGATAATATACAAAAAGTATTATTATAAATCTTGTGTTAAAAATTACTTTCTATGATTTTGAGAGCCATGTACAGTTCCCATCAGATATATCGGGGCTGGGGAGGTGGTCACAAATATCTGAAGCCTTTATTGTCAAGGCAATAAAGTGCATGTTCAGATATTTGTGACCACCACAGTTTAGATATATCTGATGGCGAAATCTGAGGCTTGCTGCTAATGATATTAGTGAAAATCTTTTTATAAATAGATGACATCGAGTTTATTTTAATAAGTGATAAAAATTATAAGATAAAAATGGTTTGCTTAAGAGTTTGCTATAAGAACTATTTAATAAATATACTAATAATATCCAATGTCCATTAATTCTTCTGCGTAGAAGTCGTAATAATTTCAACTCCGTTTTCAACCCTTCCCATTTCATATACTACCCTCTCTTAGTAAGGATTCATGTAATTGACATAATATATTGTAAGTTATAATTGATGAATTCACGTGTACTTATATCGTGTACGTGTATATATTTAACATCAACATTTCCACCCCCACCACCAGGATAGTCGGAAATCCTCTACTGTGCGTTTCTCTAGAAACTTCCAGTCTCGCACATCATATGTGGAATTATTTGCCGTCAGCGATATTTCCGGACCGATACCACGCTTCAAGAAAAGAACATACTCCTATCTTAAAGGCCGGCAACGCGCTTGTGACTCCCTATGTATTGCGTGTATGTATTTGCCCTGGTATTGCGGGTGCCCAAACGTTCAATTAAACATAAAAAGTATATTCTTGAGAACTATCGTTTTTTTTCGTCGGTAAAAAGTGTTTTTTAGTGAAGCTGCATTTAAATTTCAAGATATAGAACTTAAATCCAATAAAGTAGCAGTGAACTGTAGTAAACTAGAAAACTTACTGAAGCGATAAATTAAATTGTCTACGAGACTTTCCACTTTTCTCTCAAATTTAACCTGACTTAACAAACACCTTTAGATCTCTGAGAATGAAAAGAAAAATACCAACTAGGTAGCTTTCCAATTATTCTAATATTTTAAATATAGCCATAATAGCACTGCTACCTTTCAGGTATGTAGTGTTGTGTTCCTGATGGTGAGTAAGGTTCCCAGAGCTCCAACCCCTCTTAAAAGCCGGCGCTTGTGACTCCCCTAGTGTTGCGGGTGCCCATGGGCGACGGTAACTGCTTACCATCAGGCAATTCGTCTGCTCGTTTGCCGCCTATGACATAAAAAAAAAGAAACTTCGGAAGGATGCACCGGATTAGATTTGAACAACTGGAATACTCCTACTGAGTTTACGCTTCCAGCGAGATTGGTTGAGGCGGATTAGCTGAATTTGAGTGTTCTGTTCGCCAACTGTAGCCCGCTGAGAAGACTCCAGCAAGAAATTCAGCCTGACGTTGCAGAGTGAGGACGAAAGGTTAGAGGGTATAAAGGTTACAGGTTATACGGCTCAAGTCGCGTCTCTTTAGAGTGGTAGAACAGACTGCGATCGCCAACGCACCTGTCAAGCGTGGCAAAGCCCGTTTCCTGTAGCGCTTTATGGGAAAGGCTGGTGTACAGCAGTGATGATAGGTAGGTTAACCTTCTTTTTGTCTGGTTTTTGTAATACCCGTCTTCTGTGAGTTCATGTGGATAGGTGAAAAACTTAACTGAACACCATGTCTATGTAGTTGTGCAGAGAATTAATATGAAACTCACGTCAAAATTTGAATATAGAACGCCGACATGCGTGTATACAACATTGCTACTACATAGGCCGGGTGCTTTACTAATTAAGTTTTTCACCTATAACTGTTTTAATGATCTTGTCTATGTCTGTTAAGTCTTTAAATTTAAAGTCGGTCATTCCAAAACATGTCACTCAGCCAGTACCGTCAGAATCTGGTCAGTACAGTACCCTTACCATGAGTTGTGACTTTGAGGTTTTCGATAACGAGTATCGAGTTTACTATCTGTGCAGCTCGTTCGCTAAAATAGTACAAGCGAGATACGATACTCGTTCTCGAAAACCTCCATAACACAACTCATGGTAAAGGTACTGAGGTCGGAAGCAGACAGTAGGATTAAAGTAAACGAAGTCCCTTTTTTGTGTATTGTGGTAAGCGGGCTCAGGGGATTCGCGTCCTGCGTCGGGGTTGTAACTTTTCCTGGATTAAAAAACGCGTCGACACAGATTTAAGGTTAGGATTAATTTTTCATGTGCGTCGGTTTGATGTCTGACAAAGCCATGCTTGTGATTAATTAAAAAATATATTAATTTCTAAGACTACGTAATATAGAACGTATTAAAGCTGATGAATAATGGCGGGTGTGGCCTGTAATGAGAGCAATAACTTTAGACATCATTTCTACACCAAAAACGTAGCAACATTTGTTCTACGATTTTTAAAAACTTATAATTGACTGAATATTCATAAAAAAAGATTTTCAAACTGTGAAGTTACACTAAAAATATACACTCCCGTGTATGTCGTAAGAGGCGACAAAGGGACATAACCGACGGAACCGCCCAACAGTGTCCGTAGAAATCGAAACTTAATTTATAGCTACCGCGGTCGCCAACCCGCCTGCCAAGCGTGGCGGCTTGAGTATCCCAAGATGATACAATATGGGGGATGGGGGAGGACTATGTCCAGTGGTGGACTATTTACGGCTGAAATGTTTATAATGGTGTTATTATTATAATCACCCTAGCGCCGTCCCATCTCCAACGAACTAATGTAAAAGCGGGTGCAGCGGCGGAAAATGCCGAAATTCTTAAACGTAACAAATATAAAAGCCTGGGCAGAGAGTACCGTTTTGTACCGTTTGGCGTAGAGACGGTAGGTCCATGGGTCCCAGCGCGCACAAACTTTTTGCAGAAATCGCGAAGCGTCTGGTTGATGTAACTGGTGACCGAAGAGCTGGCGGCTTCCTCGCACAACGTATCAGCATTGCGATACAACGAGGAAATGCCGCCAGCATCCTTGGTACAATGCCTCAAGAGCCTTTTTTAGATTTTATACTGTAACTAGTTAAGTACTTGTAGTTATCGTAATACGATTGTAATTTCTGTAATGGTGAATAGTCAAAATAATAAAATATCGAAGTCGAAGTATGATAACGGGATAGTCAGCAAGGCATACTCGTATTATCATAATGTCTATTCCTATAGTTACTCACCATAGTAGGTATACAAGTAAATTATTAAATTCCACTTAACGCAAACCTAATTCGCTGCGTTTTCAATTTCAAGGAGCACGCATGAGCGAATCTTGATTGATAATGTTATTCAAATTAGATTTATTTGCATTTCTCCGTAAACATCGCCGTGCCGTGTTTACGAGGGCTTAGTCTTAATCCTACGCGGGAAGGTTTATGTTTATAAATCTAAAGAGATAAGACGTACAGTCAGCGTCATATAGTTAGTTTAATTGGCACTACCTATATAACGCTGACTGTACATAGCAGAAGGAAACCAGCCAGGTAGCCAACTGGTAGCCAAACAATGACTTATATAACACTTTTTTACCTGACATCTGCTCTACAAACCGCTCGGATTATTAGAGCGATTGGACTGTGTGGGGGGAAGGTAGCCTGCAGAAAATCCTGGACCCTTCCGCACCAGACTTGATGTGTACTACTGTAATACTCCGAGTTTACGCTTCGGGATTGGTTGAGGCGGTCTCGCCTGGCGGTCACCGAACCTGAGTGGTGTGTGATGGTATCAACTAATGGAGCTTGGAGACATGAAATCTGGCAGGCCATATTAAATTGACATGTAATTTTGCTTCAAGTTGGCTTCCTGCAGGCTCTTTTTATAGCGTTTGAAACTTTCGGGGCTTCTCGCTGCTCCGCTAACTACACTAGCCCGATAGAGATGAGACGACGGTACCAGGGCCTGAGGCCTCTTGCCCTCATCCCTGGATCCTTGGTTGCACCGTTGGCCCAAGAAGAGCAGGCACATTGATTGTGGCAAGAAACCGATTATGGCAAGCGACGCGTGTGTAGAAAAACGGGCTGGGAACTAAGTATTTCAATTATGTCATGCAAATGGTTATGTATTATTAATTCTCGCGGTGACAACGTGGAATGAATATCGACCTGGTTTGTGTTCTAAATCACTCATTGGAAATAAGATATAATGTGGGTATCTTCAACGCAAGAGTGAATAGGGTGTTACTGAACCAGCGTGCTACACCCGCGACCTTGTCGACACTTACCATCAGATGCGACTAAGGTCAAACGCTAAGGTCAGTCTTGTTCAAAAAAAAGATAGAGATAGCAGTTGAGTAGAGAATCACATCTTTTTAACGGACTTCAAAAGGAGGAGGTTATCAATTCGGTTGTATGTTCCTTTTTTTACGTGTATTACCTTATTCTTTTGTTTTGGCTAAGCAATTTAAGTTCATAAACGATAAACTGAACCGTATTTACTACCTGACGTGACAAACTCCAGAGACTCTAGTAGACTATGGAATACCGATAGTCTTGGTGGTGGAGCTAATGAGTTATTTAATTAGATCTGTTCAATTTTAAATATACCTTATTCTAAATTCAAACGTACTTACGGGTCTTGTGCGAAGCAGGATATACCTTCGTAAATAAGTAGAGTAATCCATCATAATTAGCACCCAAGCGGAATGATGTAGGTATAGTTTCGATATGTATCGTAAATGTCAACGTCGTTAACTAATGATTTCCTATGATATAATTCATAAATAATATTAGTTCTTGAAAAAAACTGTGACAAAAGACATAATTAATCACGCTGCGGAATGCCGTTAGTTGCCGTGTGATGCCGGCTGACTAGAATAGCACCACCCCATCTCCTCCCGCGGGTGACGTAAGAGGCGACTAAGGGAAAAATCCTACGGACGGGCAGCAGCGTCCGTCGAAACCCAATCTATAGCTCCTGCGGTCGCCAACCCACCTGCCAAGCGTGGCGACTATGGCAACTACCTCCAAGATGATACAACTCATATTTGTGGGAGGCCTATGTCCAGTATGCAGTCCACGGCTGAACTTTATGTATGCTACGGAATGTATCCCTTTGAAGAATCTTTTCTAGCTAATGCCTCTATAATATAATAAACTGTAATAAAATAAATATTGTAATAGAGACCAATTTATTCACGACTGACGATGGCTTCTGGAAACGAAAAGAGTGGCTGGCACCGACACCAAAACCAAAAATAATTAAATACAATTGTCCTAAGAGTTCAAAATTACTTATCAAGTAATAAAGAAAACCATTATTTGTTGCTTTTTACGTTGCGTAAATATTTGAAGTCGGGTTTATTTTTTGTTAAAAGGTTATTTATCTAATGGTCCTAAACATTTATACCCGTGTGAACTTAACAAAACACCAAATCGCCCCGATTTATCTTGGAGTCTCACGAGTTCAATATCCCTGGAAGTGGATTGTTTCCAGTTTTGACAGGGAATAATTTCAGTCATTCCCTCCAGCCGCTGTGTTCCACGATTAATTAGTAGGCTCTGTCCGACAACCTTCTGAGGAACAGCTAAATAAATATTTACTAAATAGCCAGTTTTTCATGTGACATGTTACGGAGAACAGTACCCTTACCATGAGTTGTGACATTGAGGTTTTCGATAACGAGTATCGAGTTTACTATCTCTGCATCTCGTTCGCACTAAAATAGTACAACTACTCGTTATCGAAAACCTCAATGTCACAACTCATGGTAGGGGTACAGAGGTATCTATTTTTAAAAAAGCACTGAGTGTGTTGAGCTTCGCTACGATACAGGTTGCGTGACTAAGCGTCACTACATCTAGTGCGCCTCTTGCCATCCAGGGTTAGTCGCTGATTAAGAGATAAGCTTTAAAAAAAATATGACGAAGATGGCAAACCAGCAGACGGATTGCCTGATGGTAAGCAATTACCGTCGCCCATATTCGGGAATCGCACATTAGGGAAGTCACAAGCGGGTTGCCAGCCTTTAAGATAATAGTACGCTCTTTTCTTGAAGGTATGAGGGTCGTATCGGTCCGGAAATACCGCTGATGGCAAATCATTCCACAGTTTTGATGTGCGAGGTAGGAAGTTTCTAGAGAAACGCACAGAAGAGGATTTCCAACTATCCAGGTGGTGGGGGTCAAAATGTTGCCGCGTAGAACGGTGGTGGAAGGAGGCGGCAGGGCATCTAACAATCGAGGGGAGAGTCGAAGGACTTTGGTACAGAAAAGTCCTAGAATAGCAACCACGTATACAACATACCAAATAACTTCATTGACTTACCAAGCAAGGCTTTTCCTACTTAAAAATGAGTTCCAAAACAATTGATGTATCTGGTATTTTTACCTTTACCCAACTACGTAAATAAATAGCCGCTGCTACTTACTCAAAGATTCACCTAAACAGCGCCAATTATTTTACGGCTTTCCTGAGGCCCATAAAGCAATTTGAGACAGTTTAATTTTGGACCTTTGCCCTGTTTAAATAAACGTACCTCGCGGAGGTAATTTTCTCTACTGAGTAATTCATCTCTGATCTGTGTAATGTATGCAGCGGCGCTCGCGAAAAACGATATTCATAAACGGATGATTCTCTATCACTCTCAGGACGCCTTAATTGGAGTAAAAGAGAAAGATGCTTGAAATATATGAACTTCGATGTTCGCGGTATTACTGGGTCTGGCTTGTGGGAAAGATGGCTGCCACAGAAGACGGGGAAAATGTTTAAAGACTTTAGTGTTCAGTTGATAAATAACCACAATGGAGTATTTAACGCAATCACCTGCAGGGTACTTGCATAAGCCCTTGAGGCATTGTACAGTCGCCATCAGATATATCGGAGCTGTGCAGGTGGTCAAAAATATCGGAGCAACGCCTCTATTGTCAAGGCAGTAAAGTGCATGTTCCGATATTTATGACCACGTCCACAGCTCCGAAATATTTGATGGCGACTGTACCAAGGATGGTGGCGGCATTTCCTCGTATCGCTGCGTAAAAAGCTATCGATAGTACGCACTGAACGTTAAAGAACAAAAAACAAATAAAAATATTCTCAAGACATCTTCGCCATTTTAAGGCTCAACCGGAAGTCCAATTGTGGTTTCCATAGTAACCCAGAGAAATGTAATCATGACGAGTGACATGAAATAGTTGAATGAGTATTCTATCATATACTGCCAAGAATTCTATCAAATAATAAATAAATATTTCGGGACAATCTTACACAATCGACCTAGTCCTACGGTAAGCTCAGTAAGGCTTGTGTTGTAGGTACAGTCACGTCTAATAATATGTATACATTTGAGAAGGTATTTCTGAGGCATAAAGATCAAAATCGTTGACATATTTTTAGAGCCGACCGTACTAGACGACGACGACGATATATTATATAATAATATATTATAATTACTTAAATACATAGAAAACACCTGACTCAGGAGCAAATATCTGTGCTTATCACACAAATAAATGCCCCGAGTGGTATTCGAACCCAGGACCATCGGCTTCATAGGCAGGGTCACTACCCACTAGGCCAGACCGGTCGTCAAATAAATGTGCAGTCTACAGAATTTTTTGAAATTGCAACATGCTTGAGATTTGATTTTGATTGAGATCACCTCGTGTAAAATCAATATCAGCCCAGACGGAGGCAAGCATTAGGCAAATTGAACTGGTACAATCTAGGTGCATGTGTTTACAGTATCGTCTCCGGTTACGCCTAGGATATTTAGACCGCTCAGTCAGGCTTGTCAGAGGTTCTACGTTAGGTTATACTGTCAAATCTGCCCTTAAAGATTAGCAATTTTAAACAAATCTATTGTGAGATTCAACTATATTAATTGTATTGACACAAGTAAAGGATGACTCACGCCACACCGTCGCCCTTCCCACACGTCGACATCACGAGCCCGGGCCCACCGTCGACCTACCGGGACGGCCCGGACCCGAGAGGCTCGACACTCGAATATTGACATTAACATGAGCGTCGTTCCCTCCAGCTGCTTGTTGTGAGCCATGTTACTACTATTTACTTAGTTACAAACTGATAAACTCTCGTGTAATTATATCGCAGTAGGCGACATGGGGTAAGCTCTGGTAACCATTTTCAAGCCGAGTCAGGACACACCGTTCCGGTATCATACGGCTCTCAACCGGAGCGCTTAAGTCAGTCGGCACCATACATTACATACATTTCAGCCGTACGCAGTCCACTGCTGGACATAGGCCTCCCACAAATATGACTTGTATCATCTTGGGGGTAGTTGCCATAGTCGCCACGCTTGCCAGGCTGGCGACCGCTGTAGATTGGGTTTCGACGGACGCTGCTGCCTGTCCGTAAGATTTTTCCCTTTGTCGCCTCTTACGACACCCGCGGGAGGAGATGGGGTAATGCTATTCTAGTCAGCCGGCATCACACGGCAAATAAACCTATGTATATGAATATAAGTAGGATTATAATGTATCTTAGGTCATAGTCGAATACTACTCGTTTAGTGAACCTTACCCGGTCCATCCGACGATCTATTGTCCGTCCGACGTTACGAACCCAATTTGCGATCCGAGCGAAGGTCCAGTCAAACCTTTACAGCCTTCGGACCAACAAACACGAAGGTTGACATATTTTTTTACATTGTACGAAATATTATTTGAAAGAGATATTTTCTGGAAGAAATATTTATTCCCCAGAAATATTGTCATCTAAGAAACGTTTTGGGGCAGAAAAGTTGTTAATACTGATGTATTCTGATTACATATTTTTTATTTGTTACGTTTTTATTGCAGTGGATGTCCGTGGCTGATGAAAAGATAAATAGAATAAAATAAATGAACAGAAAAAAAAATGACTAAATAAAATAAATGACACACACAAAACTACAGTAAGCTCTAGAAGTGTTGTGGACTAGACGAGACCTACTTATACATGGCATATACTAGTAAAAAGAGATCAAAAGTAAGTTATTTACTTTTGCTGATAAACTACTGACATATTAATGTATTGTAAAACAACAATAAAATAAATTTCTACATAAATGCTTACTGAGCTGATCTTCCATTTGTGGGCCACGGTGGCTATTAAAAGCCTACCGCGAAATTCTAAATTAGTAAATTTCGAACGATTGTCTCTGTCACTCTAATTCATTGGAGTAAAAGAAGATGATAGAAATTCGATTTTCGCGGCAGGCCCTCTGAATGGTATTATAACTAACCCTGAACGCAGCAGTAGTCTCTGCGGCGCTATCGCAGGGACGGCCAGCGCCATCTATATACATACGAAAACACTACAATTTGTATGTTCAAAAATATTTCTGTGAATTTTACTGAATTGATAAAAAAAAAACTCAAATATGTTTTTACGACGACACTTAACCACCCATTTCCGTCCATGTTACAGCAGTAATAAATCATACACAGTTGAAAATGACGCGATTCCGTGGGTTTAATAAAATGCCCATTACGACCCTTGTTATTCGAGCATGACACGATTGTTCCGTTACAAACTCTGCTTGTTTCATGGACAGTGACAGGGTTACAATTGAAATCCCGAAATATTAATCGTACTTAAGTTAGGCAGATCATCATCATCATCATCATGTCAGCCGAACCACTGCTGGACATAGACTTCCCCCAAAGCGACCAAAGGCCGGTCCTGCGCCTTCCACATCCAGCGGCATCCCGCGACCATCACCAGGTCGTCGGTCCACCTTGTGGGAGGTCTACCTACGCTGCGTCTTCCAGTTGGATCTGGAAGGCAGATCTACCAACCCTAAAATAAAAATAAAATACTACAAAAACTTTATACTTACGAACGGGAAATAGCTCGTTGAGCGACTTTAAGCTTAAAGATAGGCCGATAGTAAAAGACCACATTGAAGACTTTCGTCTTGAGGCACTGAGTTAGGTATGCCGTAGGAAAATATACAGCGTGTATTTTTAATATAACCTCTTTTAACCAAACGTCTGTATTAAGTAGTGCTATGAACCGATGTTCCGTGAAAACAACTCTGAATTTTTTTTTAATGTATAATTATTCAGCTCGCAATGTATCTCTACTTTCTCTTACTTGCGATGGAGTGACGTGATAAGTGTGGCTTTTAGTGTACGCAATACATTGCTGCTCGAAAATAATTCAAAAATTAATAACGCAGTGGTTAAGACTAGTTTAAAATTACCTTGCAATATCTGTCCATAGTTTGGTTACGGTTTACGGTTTCATGTAGTATTAAATATATTCGCTGTACTGCGTAGTATGCCGCACGCTGCCCAACCGAGTTGGAGTTGGTTGGCTATGGAGAGGGCTATACTCGGAGTAATCAGAGTTAATCTACGTGACCGAATCAGAAATGAGAAGATTTGTAGACGAAATAAGATTACCGACGTGGTGTCGGCTGACTAGAATTGCCCACCCCATCTCCTCCGGTGGGTGTCGTAAGAGACTAAGGGAAAAAAACCAACAGGCAGCGTCCATCGAAACCCAATCTACAGCTAATGCGGTTGCGGACGCGCCTGCCGAACGTGGCGACTATACCTAAGATGATTTAATCCATATTTGCAGGAGGCCATGTCCATCAGTGGATGACTTACGGCTGAAATGATGATGATGAGTATAACAAAGTAGCGTATTAATTGTATAAAAGCGGGTAATTCACGTTTTATAAGTCGAATATTGCTCGACATGTTTCACTCATAACGAGGAGCATAGTCTGCGTCGGTCAGCCAACGCGAATGACTTATGATTATGCTCCTCGTTATGGAGTGAAACATGTCGAGCAATATTCGACTTATAAAACGTGATTTACCCGCTATATACAATTAATATGTTTCAGTCTCACGATAGTTTTGTGTTTAACAAAGTAGCGGGACGAAAAATAATTATTTAATGGAAAAGATCATGCGACTTTTCGTTCCATTACGATATTTTTCGTTTCTATTGCGTTTCTACAATCTATTGTAGCCCCTGGGCTGACATAATTATTGTTTCTTTATGAATTTCAGAAACGTCCTTAACTGGCTAGAAGTTATTCAAGGCCATGAAACATGTCAAAAATGATGTCCACGTAATAAACAAAAACTTTATTATCCAATATTAAAAATTACGACTGACTTCCTACATAACGTTTGATAAAAGACGCCCAAAGTGACACGAAAACCTCTCAGAAATATTATTAATTTCGCAAATACATTTGACTCTGCATCTTATTTGTATAGCTATAGAGTATTTTTTACAATAACTACTCGCCTGGAAATGCAACGCCTTGATATAATATTCCTATCCTTGTTTTACTAGAAGATGCACTTTATCCAGAATAAATTATGGCACCCAGGGGAAGAGCGAAGAAGACGACACGACCCAAGTGACGGGTCTGTTGGAAAACATTTTCTAGGAATTGTCAACATCTAACTTCTAAGGCAAATATGTTGTACCTTTGGGAAATATCTTGAAGTAAATGGGTAACATCAAGAGGCTTATAGGGTTGGATTGTGTTTTAATCCACGGTGGAAAGTAGTGTGTACAGATGCGGATATAAGATGTCAATTTCGATGAATAACTTACACCCCTAGGTAAAGAGTTACAATATGTATCTATACGGGACGCAAAGAATCAAACCCGTAAAAGTTTAAGTGAGAAATCAGGTTTTGGTAGATATATTATTGAAATAAAAGCTCTTATAATTTATTTGCTTCAAATAATGATAAATATTTTTTTTCGTTCAACACCCGGTATTATTATTAACAATGTTATGATTTTACAAGTCAAGGTTAAAATCAAATGAAACACACACACACAAAACGAAACGTCAGTTCAATTAAGTTTGTCAATGAAAATAGTAAGCCAACCTTATTTGTTAATGTTATTAAGAAATTAAATTGACATTGACGTGACATGTAAGATATTGTTAATTTTATTAATATATATATTGTGGTTTAATCACATTAAGGTTAAATTACAAGACATGTTTACAGCTGTTCAAATGTCACAACAAAAAATATTGAAAAGATGTGAATTTTTCACTAAATTTTCAAAAAATATACACGCACATATTACAAACATTTGCCGATTCACTTTTCATACGAGAATATGCAGTTATTTACGTGTAAATCTATTAAAATAAGCATTCGTGCTGATAACGAATATTGTTTGTTGACTTTATTTAAGGAAGTGACAATAAGACATCAGTTTTAAATATAGCGTATGTAAAAAGTAAAAGTATAAACTTTCGATTAGCCAGTTATATACAACAATATACTATTCATTAATGGGCACTCTTTTCACGATAATTTCAACATAATTCGGCGACTATTTCTGCTAATTTATATATTTTTATAAATCATAAGTTACACTTAATGAAATGAATAGTGAAAAAAATATTTTTGTTTTTATAATGATCAGTTGTGATTTTTTTATGACAATCATATTCACACGATGATATGAGAAATGTTAACCGACTTAGAAAAGGGACTTGTCAATTTTAAATAAAATGATAAATTAAAAGATAATCGGTGAACACCAACATAAAGTGCGAAATCGTATTGTATTGTATTGTATTGTAATACGGGCGGGTTTCCGCAACTCGACGACTGGGCGCCTATTTTGCGTTAAAGTGCGAAATAGTATTCAATTCGACATGGCCATCAACAGGTTAAATGCTTTGTGTCTCGTATAGATACAAACTGTATATTTACGGTAAATGACGCTTGGCGGTGGAGAAATTCGTCTTTGTGTCTTTTGTATTGCGGAGACGCGAGCTGTAGTCTCGCCCGAGGCTGTTGGGTTTTCCATTGCTTTTCCTTTACTTCTAAGAATTTAATATAATATCCTTCACTGTCATATAAATATATCAAAATATATACAAAAATGAGAACCCAAGTGGTTAATTATTGCGTTGCTTCACAGCGTTGTCGTTTGATAAATTGGGGCAATATGCAATAATCCCCGATAACAAACCACTGGGCTAATTGTCAGGGTTAAGAAAGATTTGTAGGTAGGATTAGTACGTAGACTGATGGAGGTACATTGAGATAAGGTAGGTATTTCGGCAACCCGTGTCTACGGAGTTAACCGCGTATAACTATAATACCTAAGTTGTTCTAAGAACGACAAAGAGCAAAGAGATTAGGTATTTAGATGTTGGGGTTACTCAACGACTGAGGTCGGAATCTCCCAGTCGATATTGGCGGAACCCCTGTCCAATATTTGTTCATAGTCTTTTTGACAACTGACCGATTTGCATTTGTAATTTTATTTCTCTAATTTTTGTATTGTATGATACTTAATATGTACGACGTGCGTTTCTAGATCAACCCAAAGAAAAGGCCAACGTCATGACGTATCAAGAGCTCAAAGCATTAGCAGAGAATTGAATGGAATGGCACTCCAACGACAAGAGCCAGGCTCTTAAATTTATGATAATGATGATGATAATATAATGATGATACTAGTAGTAGATGTCTAGAGACAAAGGTTTTTTTTATACAAGACTGACCAGCGTTTGACTTCAGTCGCACCTGCTGGTAAGTGTCGACGAGGTCGAAGGTGTAGCACGCTGGTTCAGTAACAGCCTATTCACTCTTGTCTTGAAGAGACCCATATTATATCTTTCCGGGAATACAGGCGAAGGAAGGAAGGTTCTTTAACAAAACAGTTGTCCTGGCGATCCCTGATGAAGACCGCAACCTAAAGTTGACATCAACATGGCGTACTAGTAACCCTCCTTGCATTGGTTTCCTCAATTCTGAAGGTCGAGACTATCTCGTTGAAAGAGTTGCGAGGACCACTCGACCATCTTCTTCTATCTGTTGCCTCGTGGAGAGCATCTGGTATACGACTGCGGATCTAGTCGGTCCAACATATCGGGCTTCTGCCCCTAGGTCTATTCCCATCCACTTTGCCAGTGACTACAATTTTTGACGACCGGTCTGGCCTAGTGGGTAGTGACCCTGACTATGAAGCTGATGGCCCTGGGTTCGATTCCCAGTCGGGGCATTTATTTGTGTGGTGAGGACAGATTCATGTTCCTGAGTCATGGGTGTTTTCTATGTATTTAAGTATTTATATGTATCTATCTAATATATATATCGTCGTCTAGTACAGTCAGCGTCATATAGTTCGTAGTATTCAAAGTACTCAAATAGTTCGGTACACCATACAAATTCTATGGTGTACCGAACTTTTTGAGTACTTTGGATGCTACCAACTATATGACGCTGACTGTACCTACAACACAAGCCTTACTGAGCTTACCGTAGGACAAGGTCGATTTGTGTAAGATTGTCCCAAAATATTTATTTATTTATTATTTATATTATCGCTGCTTCTCCGGGATGTGTCCGAAACACTCTAGAATCCTCAGAGTAGAAAGTCTCATCTGGATCTTGAGTATTTCTTATAACGACATGCAATTAATTTTGCTCGTATTTTGCGATCATGAGTCGGTATCAAACCGGTAAGAAATCTCCACGGTATAATCGCTTATACCGTAATTAAAGCGGTCTCTGGCTACTTGTCCGCGAGTTGCAGGTTTACCTTAATCCTCTCAGAGGTACTCCAGGCAATAAAAATGATAATAAAGTCTGCAGAAATCCTTAAGCCTGCAATTTCCCCGGTGTACAATATGCAGTGTCTTCTACAAAATGCCTGCAATGCCTATTATATTTCACTTTCACGGTGTACCTATGCAACCAGCACTATGCAGGCAGAATTATGCGTGTACAGTCGCCATCAGATATATCGGAGCTGCGGAGATGCTCACAAATATCGGAATAACACCTCTATTGTCAAGGCGATAAAGTGCATGTTCAAGTATTTATGACCACCTCCACAGCTCCGATATATCTAATGGCGACTGTACATAGCGTAACACGTTTTCACAAGCTTTAATTTTATTTTATTTGCAATGAAGTATGCATGGTCCTACAGATCAATTAGGTTCGCGTCCTTTTTTTAATAAAACGACGATGCAAACAAGCATACTGCTCGCCTGATTGTAAGCAGTTACCGTAGCCTGCAACTCCAGAGGATTCAGCGACAGGTAAGGGTACAGCGACCTCCGTTTTTTAAGTCTCGCTCTTATATACCGCTCGGCCACCAGCGCTGTGAAAATATTCTACTAAGTTATAAAAAAGGAACGCATAAATAAATCATGTCTACATTTCCTAATGAATTTCCCTATTTTTCAAGCCCTTTGCCCTGCCGTATCTCCCGTCGGTCGCTGATTGCGCACGCACTTCCGGTCGCGATAGAGCCTACTTCCGGTGCTCGACGTGCTTCCGGTGCACTGATAATGCCCTTGGCTACGTTTGTAATGTAGGCTTATCTGTAGGCTTTGAGGGGCCTTCTGTTTCGTGAAAATTATCGACAATATAGATTATTGCTTTTTAAACCAGAGGCTCTAGTGTAAGTTTCTTTTGACGTATAAAAACATTTACGAACGCGTAAGTGATAATGTTATTTATATGGGAAACACAAACGCATTCGTGACGTAAAGTTACGTTAAAAACTTACACTCAGGGCTCTGTATGCAAGTTGATTCAGATCACTGCCTTTGGCGAACTTTGGGGAAGGTCTGTATCCGGCTGTGGACGTTCTGTGGTTGAGAAATATATCCAGGGATTACAGGACAGACTTTATTATTTTACAAATTGATTATAAAACATATTTTAAGGTACAGTCAACCAATTTGATTTATAGGCCTGAAAATCTATATGAAACACGCAAAATGGTTGACTATACCTACATTCAAGGTAGAAGATTGTTATCGATCAATACGGAAACAGTTCCAAAATATCAATACAAGGTGCATGTATATATGTTTTGGAACTTTGTTCTTATCAATATCTCTAACATTGATTTATTATTATTAGTACAGATAGTCGTAACATATTTTATATTAAAAACCCTAATGAAAAATGAGAATTCATGAATAAATTAGGTATACTACGTTCTTATACTGTAATCAACATAATATATATTTTGGAAGGGTTCGTGTCAAAAATGTAGTCTGAGGCTCTAGTGTAAATTTCTTCTGACGTATAAAAACGTTTACGAACGCGTAAGTGTTCAAATGTTATTTATATTTGCGTTTGTGACGTAAAGTTATGTTAAAAACTTACACACAGGGCTCTGAATACTTCTTATACGTAGACGTCCAATGCCAATTTAATGCTTATAATCGCTACGCTTTGCAGGCGTGTTGCCAATCGCAATAGCGAGCGATGTAAAGGGAACACTGCTTTTCGTCCCTCTCTCTCATGCCAGCCCTCTGGTCAACCAAAGCATGACCTATAATTGTCATTGTCTTTCACTCACCCGAGAATATCCCCCTGAAGTCATGAAAACCAATAAAATTCCGGTCGCGTCTAGATTATTCGTAATCGCAAATGTATGAGAGTTCTCGAGATTTCCATTTGAGATTCGGACTCGGGAAGGGAATTAATGGAATGCAAAATTTCCTCGGAGAATTCGGGACCGGGGGGTGTATTTCGAAAAGCACAATTCTATCAAAGTGTCTAGTGTAAAAAATGCATAACTCGCAACAACACAAAAGTTTTGATATATGTAATGTGCCAAATCGATTATTTTAGTTAGAATGGTGTCTGTAGGAATCGATTTCCACCTATACTTATTTCTTTTTTTTTATAAATATTACAGGACATTCCAAAACAAATTGAATTGGTCATACGGTAAGCTTAAGAAGGCTTGTGTTGTGGATACTCAGCCAACGATATATATAATGTACAAATACTTAAATACGCAGAAAACACCAATGACTCAGAAACAAATGCATGTGCTCATCACACAAACGGCTCCATAGGCAGATACTACCCACTAGGCCAAACCAATCGTCTAAACTTGCCTATTGCTTTATAGTAGCCAACCCCATTTCAAGGCTGATCGATTACACAAAACGGAATCGAAATTAAAAACTATATACCTTCGGACCCGGGTATGTTCTTAAACTACGTCCAACAATGAGAGGTAGGGCACAGCGATGACCATCACGCTTGAATCTGGGGCAGCCTAACTGGGGAAGTACCTCCTCCTTACAGAAGACCACAGCCATAATAGCACTGCTACCTTTCAGGTATGCAGTGTTGTGTTCCTGATGGGGAGTAAGGTTCCCAGAGCTCCTACCCCCCTTAAAGGCCGGCAACGCGCTTGTGACTCCCCTGGTGTTGCGGGTGCCCATGGGCACCAGCACCAGGCAATCCGTCTGCTAGTTTGCCGCCTGTCATAAAAAAAAACCTATCAGAATGACAAATCGATTCAAAGGTCAAAAGTTAAATACGATTGACGATCGCAGTAGTTCCTCTACCCCTGGGGATGCTGTTGCCGGCCCTCTGATGGGCTCTCGTCGTAACGACCCATGGGACTCTAGACATTGGTATCAAATTTGTATTATAGTATACGTTTCTGATGAAACCCCTAATGAAATAAAGATATTTTTGCGCGGTAGACTTGTTATTACTTCCGATTCGCTTCCATTACAAAGAATATTTTATGAGACAGCATCATAAAATTAGACTTTAAAGAACAACTTACTCAGCATAGAAATATACTGCTGAACTAGTACAGTCGCCACCACATATATCTGAGCTTTGAAGGTGGTCACAAATATCTGCTCTTTATCACCTTGTAAACGGAAGCGTTGTTGAGATATTTGGAGCCACCTTCACAGCTCCGATAAATATGATGGCGACTGTACGAAAACTGCTTTGTTTCGAACCTGACTTAGGCTCTATAAACCCTTCGGCTGAATAAAATACAGGAGCCTTCCACCAGACTTAATTTTTACTACAGGAATACTCCTACTGAGTTTAGTCCAGCGAGATTGGTTGAGGCGGTCTGATGGTGTCGAACTAATGGGAGTTTTGTCGCTGGTTTCCTCATACGAGCCCTACTGCTTTACTGAGAACTGCAATTTTTTTACACCATAATATTATCCTTCAATGCACCTTTGGAATGCATGGGCAGCAGTGTCGAGTGCTGCGGTTGTCAACTCGCCTGCCACGCGTGGCGACTATGGCAACTACCCCAAGATGACAAGTCATATTTGTGGGAGGCCTAGGCTCCAGCAGTGGACTGCTTACGGCTGAAATATAATGCACCTTTAGAAGACGCCTAGAAAAAAATGCCAAAACGACTTTTGATTAAGTATTATCATCATATCAGCCGAAGGACGTCCACTGCTGGACATAGGCCTCCCCCAAAGCGACCCGCAGTGATCGGTTTTGCGCCTGCATCCATTGGATTCCCGCGATCTTTACTATATCGTCGGTCCACCTTGTGGGGGTTCCTGGTCGCCACTCAAAACGAAACCTTTACGCCCCAACGGCCATCGATTTTATAAGTGCAATGTGCACTTTTTTATATACAAGACTGACCAGCGTTTGACCTCAGTCGCACCTGATGGTAAGTGTCGACGAGGTCGAGCGTGTAGCACGCTGGTCCAGTAACAGCCTATTCACTCTTGCCTTGAAAATACTCAAATTATATCTTTCCGGGAATACAGACGAAGGGAGCGAATTCCATTTCTACTTAAATAAAGTATCACTCAACACACGTTTTTCATTTTTCATGTACTTAATAATAAAATTACGGAAATTATATTGAATTGTCATTTCATTTCATATCATTGAATTTTCGCAAGCCACTGAATCCGTAACGGATTTCAACGTACTTGTTATCATTGTTGTTCGATTGATAAAAGGAAAAATACAATTACAATTAATATGAAAAAATAAGCGTTGAATATTTTTAATCGCCTTTATGACTGACTGAACAGAATATTGCTTTATTACAAAATAAACGCGTATAATAACTTTAAAGTTTATACGCGTGAGTACCGTTTACCCATGCTCGGTAGACTTTAAAGAAATTATACGCGTTTAACCATTTATTATTCTGTTCAATAATGTGTAATGTTTCTGTTTGGACCCGGGTATGTCCTTAACCTTTTGAACGCTATTCCTCTCGCGTCAAAATATGACGTGTACGCCATGGTATGACTTGTGAAGAACAAATATAAACCTTATCTGTCAGCAGGACTATTGCTTTGACAGCGTCCGCCGTAGCCACTTTAGTGGTCGGTGGCGCGGCAGGCACGACATCACGCGACCATTCTAGTGGTGCTTGGCGTTCAAAAGGTTAAACTACGTCCAACAATGAGAGGTAGGGCACAGCGAAGTACCATCACGCTTGAATCTGGGGCAGCCCAACTGGGGAAGTACCTCCTCCTTAAAGAAGACCACAGCCATAATAGCACTGCTACCTTTCAGGTATGTAGTGTTGTGTTCCTGATGGTGAGTAAGGTTTCCAGAGCTCCAACCCCTTAAAGGCCGGCAACGCGCTTGTAACTCCCCTGGTGTTGCGGATGCCCATGGTGAGTGTTCCTGATGGTGAGTAAGATTCTCAGAGCTCCAACAACTTTTAGGGTAGGCAATGTGCATGTGAATCTCCATAGGTTACGGTAACTGCTTACCATCAGGCGGTGTGTATGCTTGTTTGCCACCGACGTTGTATAAAATAAAATAAAAACTAAAAGTTTAGATCAGTATTTTATAGAATATTGCTTTTCACAATGTTGACATTATGTTCCTTTTATTGAATTATATTGTTCCATTCCAGGTTGGCTAGATAAGAGTCACGGGAGGTCGTTAAAGTTAACATTCCTGGTGCCTCGTTTTTAATTGACATTCCACATTTTGTGACGCTACTGATACTTCGCGATTGGCCATTAAAAAACTTTGGTTACATTTGCTTTTTTTATGATATAGGAGGCAAACGAGCAGATGGATTGCCTGATGGTTAGTACTCTTTATTATACTGTGCTGATGGTAAGCAACTACCGCCGCCCATGGACACTCAACAGCAAAAGAGTCATAAGTACGTTGCTGACCTTTAAGATCTCTATACGCTCTTTTCTTGAAGGTTTGGAGGTCATATCGGTCCGGAAATACTGCACACGACAATTTATTCCAAAGGGGATCCCTTTGATTCCCATGATTTTATTATTCCGATTTTCGAAAGTCAGAAATTGTTACCCATATTGTTTTAAGTCATAACTATCATTAGTCATAATAGTTATCAAACATACAACTAAATAAATATAATAATTAAATGCAATAATGTTACACGTCATATAAGACAAAAGTCATAAAACTAATCATCATAATATCAAAATTCATAATCCTACAGAAACGAACTGTTACCAGAAAAATGGGTTAGGTTAGGTTAGAACTGCGACCCCCACAGAAACGAACTGTTACCAGAAAAGTGGGTTAGGGTGGAACTGCGACCCCTACAGATACAAACTGTTACCAGAAAATGAGAGGTAGGGCACAGCGAAGTACCGCTTGAATATGGGGCAGCTCAACTGGGGAAGTACCTCCTCCTTATAGAAGACCACAGCCATAATAGTACTGCTACCTTTCAAGTATGTAGTGTTGTGTTCCTGATGGTGAGTAAGGTTCCCAGAGCTCCAACCCCCCTTAAAGGCCGGCAACGCGCTTGTGACTCCTGTGTGTTACGGGTGCCCATGGGCGACGGTAATTGCTTACCACCAGGCAATCCGTCTGCTCGTTTGCCGCCTATGTCATAAAAAAAGAAAAAAAGAAAAGTGGGTTAGGTTAGGTTAGAACTGCGACCTCCACAGACACGAACTGTTACCAGAAAAGTGGGTTAGGTTAGGTTAGAACTGCGACCCCCACAGACACAAACTGTTAAGAAAAGTGGGTTAGGTTAGGTTAGAACTGTGACCCCCCCACAGATCCAACCTGTTACCAGAAAAGTGGGTTAGGTTAGAACTGCGACCCCCACAAATCCAACTAGTGTGCCTTTTGACTTTCTACCTTTCAATACAATTACTATATTGAACGTTATGACCAATAACGGTATTAAATTCAATAGTTATGACTAATGATAACGAGTAAAAGAAAATTCTGACTTTTGAAGTTATGACTAATGACAATATGGCTACCAACGAGTATGACAAACATCGGTATGGATAAATAAAATCGCAAGTTTAACATTATGGGAGTCAATATAGACCCATTCCAAAGTTTTGCTGTGCGAGGCAGGAAGTTTCTGGAAAAATGCACAGTTGAGGACTGCCAACCATCCAAGTGATTGCTGGTTGGTTCGATGATATTCTGCCACTACGTTTATTAAAAAAAATAAAATTTTGATTCCTTGGATTTTTTTAGAAAATAACTATAGGTTGGCAGCCTCGTACTAATGTTCGGCGTCGTCAACAATTTTATTCTAATAAAAATTTAAACACCGAGGCTATAGAAGATAGGCTTCTTGAACTATTAATACGAGTATTGCACAGACGAAGTCACGGGCAGAAGTTACTGGAAAATACTTGTGTATGCATAGCATACGTCCATATTATATCTGTCAGGAGTCAGAGGATACTGCAAGCACATTCTCTGCTGTTGTGGACCATTACTCAAAAAGAAGTACCTACTTACTTAGAGCGACACGTAGACCTACTATGAGGTATAGAACATTACGGCCCAAAGAATCTGGAACTTTCTAGACACAATCTGGTATTAGTACCTAATGAACTTTGAAGGACCGTTACAATAGATCAATGCTGGTGCGACACTCAAAGGCCCACAACACCCTAATTATTAAAAAAACATCCATATCATTACAGTCTACACATTGCTCCGTATTTCACGAGGTGCTAATTAATTCTTCGACTCTACTTCCCAATGCAGAACCTCTTGAATAATCCATGTCAAAACAAATCTTTAACAAGTCCGTTTCCTAAAGTTGGACCGAGTCCAGAACTTCTTAATCTTAAGTTAGAGGAATTACAATTGCGCAGCTTGATTGGACAGGTGAAGGTTTGTAACTGTCCACGTCGCTTAGCGATCACTCGCGAGCTATCCAGTATATGCATCATCATCATCAGCCTGTTGTCCAATGCTGGACATAGGCCTCCCCAAATACACGATACTCAGCAGCCTCAGTACTGCCCGCAGCCACTTTCAACTCTTGTTAGCCTCGGTTATCAACGGTTATCAGTTCTGCGGCCGATAAGGCCAGTCCACTGCCACTTCAGCTTGCTAATCCGTTGAGCCTATAAGTATACTCTACGCTTTACAAGTCTACGCAAAATCTAGGTTGCCAAGATCCTAGCTGCATTGAGCCGTGGCATAACGGGGCACAATTGAATGACGAATAATTTTGTATAATCACCAGATTCTCTCTTACGTCATTCTTAATAACTCAATAGGAGCATTCCAGTGGTATAGTAATCAGTCTAGCGAGGCAGATAGAGTCCTGGAGCTACCTTCCTCACACACAGACCACCTTTTCTAACGTTTCGAACCTGGAGTTTATTGTGTAAGGTCAAAAAAAAAAATGTAGCATGTATGCTAACCAAACCATAATCCAAATAATGAAATCATAACCTCAGTTGGCAGAGATACGAACATCTATCCCGGAGTCGCGAGTTTAAGTCTCATCCGAGGCAGTGGATTTTCCATTTCTTATATTACTATCGCGGTGACAACCAAGCTTATGGCCCGCCTGATGGTAAACAGTCAGCGTAGCCTATGGACGATCACCCCACAAGAGCCTTACCTACCCTTTACTTTCCGTGATGCAACAAAATGTGATAGTATACACGGATAAATTAATTTACGATCCCGTTGAAAATACATTTTGTCCGCCACAACTGTTTTATTTAAGAGGCTGACAACAGCTAAGTTTCAGTCCGTCTTATTGAACAGCTGTCAAGGAGAAACACTGCAAAACTACCATTAGGATAATGTGCCGCAAAATCGATCAAAACAGTAATAAAAAAATAACTTAGTGCGAATTACAAAACAATGAAGATTTCAGTAAAACTTCATATTAATTTTAAGGCCGTGTCATGGTGACTAGAATAGCACCACCCCATCGGCGTCCTAAGAGGCGACAATGGGATTTTTTCGCCTACGAATGGGCAGCAGCGTCCGTGGAAATGCAATACAGCTACTGCAGTCACCAATCCGCCTGCCAAGCGTGGCGATTATGGCATTGAACCTACTATTCTCAGAAACTAACTCCTTGTGGGACGGTGGCAACTTGAAGGTCATCGGCAATTATGCCTTGTTCATACCTGCCGAGTGGCGAGCGAGTCGGCGCGGGGTAGGCTGAGAGGTGTGTGGAGGTGGGCACTCGCCTAGTAAACAAACGAAGGTCCAAGTAGCTCGCTCGCCGTTTTGCTGGGCCGAGTACTAAGCCGAGTACTCGTCACTTAGCACACGAACCGAGTACTCGGTCGAGGACACTCTCTCGCCACTACTCGGCACGTGTGAGGGCGTTAACGCCACCTTAACATGACGTCACGGTTTCGCAAATTTAATAAAAAACATTACCGGCACCATGACGAGCTCGGAAGCAAACAATACAGGTATTGTCTCACAAATATTTCGCCGCCGTAATGGCTGACGGCTTGACAAATGAGGCCGGCATTGTGGGCCCATACAGCCACAATATTGTGATTAAAACCTGTTGAAATGTGTCAAGGTAAAGATATAGCTACATTTAAAAGGGGAAATATTTACAGAAATTACAAAATTATATAATTTTTTTTTTTTTATGTCATAGGCGGCAAACGAGCAGACGGATTGCCTGGTGGTAAGCAATTACCGTCGCCCATGGGCACCCGTAACACCAGGGGAGTCACACGCGCGTTGCCGGCCTTTAAGGGGGGTTAGAGCTCTGGGAACCTTACTCACCATCAGGAACACAACACTACATACTTGAAAGGTAGCAGTGCTATTATGGCTCTGGTTTTCTGTAAGGAGGAGGTACTTCCCCAGTTGGGCTGCCCCAGATTCAAGCGTTGATGGTACTTCGCTGTGCCCTACCTCTCATTGTTGGACGTAGTTTAAGGACATACCCGGGTCCAAATACGAGTACTTAATAAAAAGATTAAAATAATTATAATAATACAATGGCGTAGGGATGTGACGACCCCATCGAAATGAAATGAAATGAAATGAAATTTAATTTAATAACAAAGTTATACGTCAACAAGGAATAGAATGTAACATTGCACTACACACACTAATAGTTACACTATAAATTATTTATATAAATTAAACAATAAGATTTAATTCACCTTTAAAGAGTTAAAGGGAGCTTAAAAAACTCTTCGTAAGTATAAAATTGTTCCTGCAACAGCCACTTCTTCAGTCTGACTTTGAATGACGCGGCGGAAACAGCACTTCTTACATAATCCGGGAGGCGGTTGTAGACGGAGGGACCTAGATAATACACAGATCGTTCGGATTTGGCAAGTCTATGTGCTTCGGAGGTCAGCCTCTCATGGTTTTTGTTACTGCGGAGGTTATAATTATTGTTCACGCCTCGACGCTTAAACGAGTCCAGGTTCGCTCGCGTAAATATTGCTACCATGTTAATGAGCAGACAGGGTAGGGGCATGATCTCGAGCTCGCGAAAGAGCTCACGCGCCGGAAATCGAGCAGGTTTGCCAGCAATCGCGCGAACAGCTCGCTTTTGCATGGAGAACACGCGCCTCCAGTCGGAGGCGCGGGCCCATAGCTCGACGCCGTAGGTCAAGAGTGAGTGCACCGTCGCGAAATAACAATCCCGCACTGCGCCCCTCCCGGCCGTGCTAGAGAGCCTCCGCAGCGCGAAGTGCGCGCGCCCCAGCCTTCCGCATAGCTCATTGATGTGTGCCTCCCATGTGAGTGCGCTATCAATATAAAATCCGAGAAGGCGTATGTCGGTTACGTGCTGTATAGGGGCACCTCCGGCACACACATTTAGGGGTGGGCTTGCGTGGCCATTTAACTTAAATGTCATGAAACTTGTTTTGGCCATGTTGAGTGCAAGCCCGTTTGACTGGAACCAGCGGTACAGTTGTTCCATAACTTGGTTCAGTGCCAACTCCAACTCCCTCTCACCGGCCGCACAGACGACTGCGGTGACGTCATCGGCGTACATAAAAATGTTCGCATTTGTTATTACCTTCGGCAAGTCGTTTAGCAACATAGTGAACAGGGTGTTGGAGAGGCACGAACCTTGTGGGACACCCATCAGGTTCTGTAGTTCGGACGAGACGACCTTGCCTCCGTCGCCAACCACAACCTGGGCTCTTCCGGACATAAATGACATTACTAGCTTGGAGGCCGGTCCTCGAACACCGTAGTATGCCAATTTTTCGACGACTAGTGCGTGATCCGCCGTGTCGAACGCACGGGATAAGTCGCAACATATTACTGCTACGTGGCGTTTCGCCTCGCGTGCGAGTAGCACGCAGCGCACCACCTCCCTCGCCAAATCTGTGGTAGACCGGCCCTGTCGGTAGGCGTATTGGTTATCCGCCAAGGTGTTTTTTAATACCCAAAAGCTAAGTAATCTTTTGTTTAGACCTACCTCAAAGCATTTACTAGGGCATGGGACCAGAGATATGGGACGATACGATTTAATAATAGACTTTTTGCCTTTGCCTTTATAAAGTGGGCAAATTTTGACCTTTTTTAAGCTGTCCGGATACACTCCCGCCTTCATACACGTGTTAAATAGATCAGATAAGATATAGCATATCGCAGGGCCAGCTCTCTTCAACAGTTTAGCGGAAATACCATACACGTCAGTGCTATTTTTGGCCGTTATAGAATGTCTAAGGATTTTTGCCACTTCGTCTGGTGTGAAAGGCTTGAGCCTAATAGAGCTGTCGCTGGCGACGCCCCCGTTCGCGAGGGATTCGATGCATCGGTCGCGATCGGCAGGGGGCGCCCCGCACGCCGCAGCCGCCGTTACGAACTCGTGGTTGAGCGCGTCCGCCGCGAGCCGCTTGGTCGCGAACGGGCGGCCCGTGTTGTCCTCCAGCAGCTCGGTGCAGTCGACGCGCTCACGAGGAGCTCTAGCCAACTCGATATTAATAGCCTTCCACATTGCCTTGCTTTTATTGGTGTTATTGTTGATAAAGGAGTTAAAATATGTGGTGCGTTTGTTTTTTAATTTATTATTATAAGTATTTACAATTTTGTCTGCTGCATCACGTAACCGGGTATTAGATGGATATTTATTCGACAAATTGACAAAATCAAAGGTTAACAATTTAAGATCTTTTAGTTCGTTATCTATCCAAGGTGTGTTTTTAGAGTGTGTAATTATATTTTTCAACGGGAAGTGGATATTCAGTTGGCATGTGAGAATATTCATTACTTTGCTTGCGTATTGATTGCATTTACCGCTGTGATCAGTAGCGACTACTCGCCAGTCTATGGATTCTAGCGCGGTAACAAAGGACGTAATATTTGCCTCACTAAAAACCCGTTTCGATATCACACGCGACACCGAGTGGCGCGAGGCGCGCGGTACGGTAAGTCTCTGCGCTAGGTGATCGCTTAGATTTGTGACAATGCATGTTGCGGACACACGGTTATCTCGGATGTTCGAGTATGCGTGGTCGAGCAATGTTGCGCTATCACCGTCCCTCCTGGTCACTTCATCGACATACTGACCAAAATTATGAGCGGATAAGATATCTAGCAGCTGCTTCTTAATGGCGGTGTTATTACGTAAGTCAATATTTATGTCGCCCATTACAACTGCCGCAAGTTTTTCGTCATTAATTTTGGTCAGTAATTCTTCGAATAAATCCAGGTACTCGATGTGACTCGTAAGGTTAGAGTGGTAAATTCCAACTATTAATAGATTTTCATCTATCAGCTGGATCGCGCAAATGTCGAATACCTGCTCTTTTGAGAGCTCGCAATAATCGTCGCATCGCCCACTGGTTTTCTCCAGTGCAATCAGTCAACGCAGGACAGCTTGTGGCGAGCTGTTGGAGAGTAGCGACTCCACGTACCGGAGTGCCCCTGGGGTGCCCTGTCGGACAGGTGGGCTCTGGCTTGCCTTCACCGGCCGTCCAGAGTGGGTCGCGAGAGCTGCGTTCTCGAGGGTAGATGTGGAAACCTAAGTGGCGAGTTGGCTATATGTTTAAAGTCCAGTGACTCCTCTATCCTTAGCCCTATGCACCGGTGTTGCCCTTAAGACATCTTTGATGTCGCTTTTTGTGGGGGCCCATCTCGCATAGGGCGAGTCACCGTCTGCCGGAAATAAAATTGAACACCCAGCCGGGCGCGACTATGCCGTGCGAATGTGTGCCTTATTTCGTTACATTAGCCACGCTTTTGTCGCGCCCCGCTGCGCCACGCTCACAAAACGCGCCTATGTGCCCAAGCCTTAAGGGTGCCCAGAAGGCTGGCGGAGTTGCCACGCTGAATAGCAATCGAAATGCGTTGAGCAAGAAAAGGGCCAGCCCTCCTGTCACCCGTAACGTCGGCGAGGCATTTAGCCAACTTTTTAAATATTTGGTGAGCTCCAGGACCCCATAGCCCAAGTGTCTCCACCCCAAACGGCACAAACATGCAGCTGGAGTCGATAGCTGTGTATTATTTGAGTAGTTCGGCAGCTTCAGCAGCGGCTACTGCCCTTGAAAAGGTACCTGGGAGGTGGAAGGTGCGAAGGTGTCTACGCATGTTGCGTCCCAAACCAAAAGTCGTCCAAGCTCCCAGGGAACTGCACTAGTAAATGGCCCAGGATTTTTTTTTATGACAGAGGCGGCAAACGAGAAGATGGATTGACTGGTGGTAAGCAAATAACGTCGCCCATGGGCACCCGCAACACCAGGGGAGTCACAAGCGCGTTGCCGGCCTTTAAGGGGGGTTGGAGCTCTGGGAACATTACTCACCATCAGGAACACAACACTACATACCTGAAAGGTAGCAGTGCTATTATGCCTGTGGTCTTCTGTAAGGAGGAGGTACTTCCCCAGTTGGGCTGCCCCAGATTCAAGCGTGATGGTCATCGCTGTGCCCTACCTCTCATTGTTGGACGTAGTTTAAGGACATACCCGGGACCATGATGTCGTTTATGGCTGCATGCCGTGCTATTCGACCCGTACTTCTGTTACAGCAAAGGCCATGCCGACCTGTATTGTTGACGCTTGCACCACAAATACATATATATTTAAAATGTCAAAAAATCTATCAGCTACGGACTGCCTTCCCCATAGACAGTCACTGGGAGCAATTCAGCAAACTACAGCCACCGACTCCTGGCAAGGAAGAGGTCATCCGTCCATCTTGTTTGTGGACGATCGATACTGCGTTTTCCTAGGACTTTTCTGCCACAACTACCATCGACTTTATGTGGCCTGCCCATTTATTAAATAATAATAGCACATTACTACAAAGGCCGGGAAGTAAATGTTGCCGGCCGATTGCAGTGAGGACGGATTATTACGAGGACGACAACCCCTTTTCACGGCGAGGTATGTTTAGAGCTTTTCTCAAACATGAAATACAATAATTAAAAATAACTCCAAGAAATAAATGTTTAATTTTCAGGAAAAACTAAAGTAAACATGCCAATATGCGTAGAGGCAGAATGTCATAAAATCACCAAAAAAATTTTAATGGCCAATTGTAACGCTCTCCCCCTCCTCTTCTCTTCTCTAAAACTAACTAAATAATTTCCCTAAATAAGTTAAAAGTAAACTAGGTTAAACTAAATTAGGTTAAAATACTAAATAACTAAAAATACTTATAAGAAAATCTAATTTAACTACGTCACCATAATCTGAATAATAAATAAACCTTAAGTTAATTCAATAAATAAGTCACAAGTTAATATCTTGAATTGGATCAATAAATTGGCCAAATGATCGCTAGTGTGAATGTAGAAACCACGTTGTAACCGCTGATAGTAACCGAGACCCTTTTCGCATGTAGAATGGAGTTATGTATCGAATTACCCTATTTAACGTTAAACACCAAGAAATAATCAAACGTCAATAAATGTCAATAATGTAAGTGTTGAATAAAAGTTATCAGTATGTCAAGTGAATTGGTTATAAGATGATATGAAAATAATAATAATGTCAAAAGGAATAATTAGAATAATAAATTAAATTGTATAATGTAAAATATTATTGTTATGGCGTAAAGATGTCGCCCCTCCTCCGCGACACCCGTAGCCATCAGTCCAGTTGCGGGTCAAGCTTCCGCCCCATGCCTGCATTTATTTATATGCTTTGTAAATATATTGTTGTTATAATGACAAGACATTCCTTTAGTCTTTATTGCCATTATGTTGTGACATTTTCGTCAATAGTGAGAGGAAAACAAAGGGACCGTGAACATAACGAATACTGGTAGTATTTAACAGCAGTATTAGATCCACTCCGGTTCTCTAGTTTCACTGTAACTTTGAAGATTTGTATTTAAATTGTATTATTCAATGAAATAATTTCATCCAGACTTAGTTGTAGTCATTTGGATCCTCTGGTACCAAAATGAACCACGATCTTGCTTTTGCCTCGATCAAGCCATGATAAAATATTCACTGATAATTATTTAAATAGTGAAGTGATGATCAACCTTGTATTTTTAAGGTCGAAGAAGAAATTACAGATCCGTAGATAACAGAATGAAATCAAAATACTGACTGTTAAGAGAGAAGCAGGATCTTTTGTTTAGTATATTTAAAATGTAAGTGATTTTAAATTAATTACATAATATTGTGAGTTTTAGATTCTTTTATTCCCACAATATTTTAACTACCAGCAAAATAGCAAAGGACCAAAATAAAATAAAGTCAATTTGTCATCAAGTAAAGTTTGTCATAAATAAATATAATGTTAAAAGTGGTTATAAGTGGCTTAGGTATCCCTACTCCCAAATATTTTAATTAACTTTAAATAACATGAACCGTTTATGAAGAAAACATCCATACAAAATGAGAACTTTAAATGGCTTCGTCAAAAATTAAGTAAACCCTAATTATCCTATAAAACCCTAAATTAATAAAATGAAACAAAACCTAGCAGCTACACTAACCAACTATTCTACCGATACAGCAAGCTAGAAACCCGGGTCTCACATTTAATTTACTCGCGTAACCTTTCGGTGTGCAATGAAAGGTCTCTAAACTAAATCTACACTAACACGGATGGGAACACTCCGATTAGACCTACAACCTAGTTTCCCGTGTGCTGTTAGCTCACTCACACTGGGGATTGGGACAGCAAGTGAGACTAACTGACGAATAAATGTGAATATATAAATATATAGATAAAAGGTCTAGAACACTGGCAAATTTAGGAAATCTAAGTGACAACCCAAATCCTCCAGCGTCTAGGGATCAGACGTCTGTCTTAATAAATGCAGACAACTGCCGGCGATCCAACCGGTAACTAACACAAAACTAAGACACTTCCTAGGATTGCCAGATCTATCGTTAACACAGCTAGTGACCCGATCTGTCATTCCCAAGAAACCAGCTCGACTCTAGCTGGATCAGACGAGTTCTCTCTACTACAGTTAACCCACAAAACATTACATAAACTAATCAAAACTATAAATTGACTTTAAATATAAATGAACACTCCATCATAAATTATTCTAGTATTTAAATAACACTAAAATAACCTAAGACAGAATACACAAAACTAATAACAAACACTGTAAGTTAAACTAAATCTTTACACTCCTTAATAGTTTATTGTTTTATAGCCAGAACCACATCAGTATATTTAAACACTAATGCTGCTCAACAAACGTTTAAACTATTTAAAACCACTGAATATTACACGAATTAATTGAATGGAAATAAAACCCCACAACAAAACACTACGTTATTTCCCAGACCAGACTTCAACCAGTATCTAGGAATACCAGCAAAGTCCAAGCTAGGTCACAACATAGGTATCCTAGACCCAAAAATTACGAACACTAGAGAACCGTCCGACAGTCACAAAAATCCTGAATGATCCCAAGTCCATCCAAGTCCTCAGAAGTCACCCAAATAAGTCCCCATCAGTCAAGAGCAAGCCCTTATATATCCTCCGTATGGTCCGGACCCCCGCACCCCGTCTTCCAATACGTCCAAAATATTTTCCCACCTATATTCTTCAGTGCGAATTACATCTTTAAACTAAAGCCAAATAAGATCTAATTTAATTCGTTTAAACCCTAGTCAACTACTGTTTTGCTAAACCGTCTCACATTTCTTCTCATTAAAGTCACAGACCAGAACTAAACTAGACACAACAACCAATGAATTACGCACATGTATTTCGAAGAACAATGCATCTCTAACCGCTGGACGCACTTAACATCTACGCCTGAGTAGTCTATAATATCTATGGTCTGCGATCGCGGTACTTCAGTCTCTTTCATAAACAAACTATTCTTTGTAACCAACCACGTGTTAACGCTTTGCTATTTATATCCTAGCTCTATGGTATTACAGTTCAGTTTTGTTTAAATTATTATATTATATTTGGTTTTCGGATTGCAAAAGTAAGTTGGCATTTGCCAAATTACGGCCTATAAGTTAGATGTTAACAGACGTGGCAAGTTTACACTTGAACTTGATGCGACAATATTTGGAACTCAATAAGAACGTTGCCCAATGATGATTGCTTTATACCGATTGACATAAGGTTCAAAATACTATAATTTTATACTGTTTTTCTAAATATCAATTAATAAAACAATTTGGTTTTAAATAAAACTCCAAGCTCTTTTCCTAGTAACTGAGATAAAGATTAAATTTCAAAGGAAGTGTTTTTAAGAGTATTCACTTTGAATCTTAAGTAATATTTACCGATTTAAAATAAATGTAAATAACTTATACATAATTAAATTAATTTAACATGGCAGAGAGTGGCTGGCATGTTACACAATCTCCAAGATGCTGTGTCACAAATCTATGTCAAATGTCATTTAAAAAAAGAGGACCTTACCGGCCTTAAGCCGGCAATGTCAACCTTAACGACCTCCTACCGACCGCCTAGCCAAACCTGCAACCACATACTTTGAAGCTTATTATTATAAGGAACATAATGTCAAAATTGTAGTGCATGTTTGAGAAAAGTTTTTTCATCACACTTGCTCGTCAATGGCGTTGTTACTTGTGAGAGTACAGAGCAGTTATAGCCGATTTAGCTCACACGGCCTGTTAAGTTTAGTTTTAAAAATATACAGAACCTATACTTCACTTGGACTGAGGATGTTTCTAAACAGCCAAGGTGTATTTCATGTCTTCAAAAGTTTGCTACAACCAACTTTTAATATGTATAAAACATATCTTTATATTAAATTTGACTGCAATTTAATGTTTAGTATTTATTAAAAAAAGTTGTTTTCTATTTGATTTTGATAATTGATACTATTTGGCAGGATGATCTATCAACTTCGAAAACAAAACGCAGTTGTTAACATTATCTGTGGAAGACATTGAACAAAGTTGACATTGTTGACAGTCTTTTATAGTGGATGCGGTTTGATAGGTAAAACTACACTACACTAGTAACTAATATTTTACCAACGAATTTATTTTGTTTCCTCGCAAATGTGATGAAAAACATTGTATGTACCACGGGGTGGTAAGTGTATAACAAACTTGAGTCATTAAAAGCCCTCCGACTTCGTCGTCGGGCTTCTAATAGACTCGCGTTTACTATACCTTACTTACCATCCTCGTTGCACAATGTACTATTTATTGACATTGTGGCTATATCACTAATGTCACTAGCCACCAAACTGCCCGCTTGATAACAGGGTCTGCTTGAGGATACGCATTTAGCCGCTGTTTAAAAGACGTTTTCTAATAAGCGGGTATAGTATACAATGGTTTTTTGCCTATTTAGTGGCCCGTCGTATTAAAGGCATTTATGAGGGTTGTAAAATATATGTGCGTTGATACACTTTTGTATCTTTCAATTTATAAATAAATACATCCATCCTTCTACATACAGCAATTACAGCATACAAATTAAAATAAATTTGAACTAAAATGAAATAGCCAGAAATAATTGAAAGTGGAGGCTTTTGCTTAGCAGTGTTATCTACTAATAACCAACAAAATCTTAAAATAATATCTAAGCTACTTTTTAAGCAACAAATTTACTTCTCAATACTCATAAACGCCTCCCTTTACCAGTCCAGGAAACTTAAAACTGTATTTACGTATCATGTCAATGTATTTACAGGTCAACTTGTTCAGCCGTAATTCTGTAGGAACAAAACTTTTCGTGAATAAACGCACTTCGTTAAAGAAAACATGAACATTTCGACAAGTAATCTCGCCACGCAAATGAGGAGAAAATTGGCAAAGAATGGGCGGCCATCTTTGTTTGCCCTTCCTTGTTAGCTGATTGCAAATGGGAAACATGTTCGTTCTTGTGAACAGTCAAACATTGATTTCTGGTCCTTACGGAAGGAAACATGTCGAGCAATTATTTTTTATTATGCAGAAACGTCTGCTAGCGAATATCTTCGATATTTAAATCGAAAGAAAAATAGAAAAATTTGACTCGAAGCGGGATTCGAACCCACAACCACTGGATCGCTAGCCCAGTGCACTACCAATGGTGCTATCCGAGTACCGCTTAGACCTGTCGAATTTTTCTATCTTATCCTTCGTGGTATACGTCATCATGGGTGACGTGTAGTCACATCTACCGTCAGCGTATTGAACACTTAACGGCATCGAAGTCTCAATTTACATTGAGAATTCATGGATAACAATGTGCTACCCCATTCTAAATTATTTTTAATTATGTAGAAACATCTCCTAGCGAATATCTTCAGAGAGCAATTGTCGACTTAATAAACGTACGACTATACCTGTATAATACAATGACATGAAAAATAAAATTATTATAGTATATTGTAGTTAATCTGTAAAATAATAATGGATCAGCTGGTGAAGGAGAAACGGTCTCTAGGGATGAGATTGATGACATTGTTGCGCTGTGACCGAAAGATCTAACCATATTGACGACCTCACACTAGACGGAGTATAATAACTTGCTAAATATTCGCGGCAATCGCCAAAAATTTCGGTACTAAATCTCGCAGTGCTCGCAGTTTCCAGTTAGTTTGGAGAGAACGAAAATATTTTCTAGTACAGCCCCGCTACCGCGAACCTCGAAGTTCATCTATGTTTCTTACTTTTACCCAAAATAAGACTATTTTGGATAAAAGTGAGAAGCTGTTATTGTGTATCTTTGACCACTACTATCTAGAACATTTTTTCTTGTCTTAAATTAATACAGTATGTTACGAAAACTATGTACTTATAGTATTTGACGACTGGTCTGGTCTGGTGGGTAGGGACCCTGCCTATAAAGCCGACAGTCCTGAGTAAATAAGGGTGTGCTACACTAGGGTGTTTCACATTTGTATGGAAAAAAAAAATTGTGATATTTTTTCTGACTTCGCTCGGCTTCCGGGTTCAGCTTATCTTAAACGCGTATATACCAAATTTTAAGTGAATTGGACATTGTTTAGTGGTTGCGCTGGATGAAAAGATACAAAAAAGTCATAAAAAAAATATTTTACTCAATATTATTGCCAAATAGAATAATACAATAGTTGAAACTTAATTGAAAGTAAAAGTAAACTTATTAATCTTAAAATACAACAGTGTTTACATGCATCCATAGCAAAATAAGTAATCATTTAGCTACATAAGCGGCTATCTCTTCTTTTGTTCGCTTAATAACGCATTTTCGGTGATGCTCGACGACTCTCAGCAAGAACTGTTTCTGCTCTTCATCTTTGACTGAGTCATTAAACTTTTTTATTAAAGCTATACCCCTCTCTGCGGTATCGTTGACTACTTTTAGACTATTGACCAAGTCTCTAGTGTAAGGGCTACAATAATCACTTACATCCTGAACACCAAATAATTCGAAGAATGATCTTGTTTTGGTAGTAACAAAATCACCGAGAGATTTTTCTTCCAAATTTAGACATTTACCATCCAACCTTTTCATTTCTTTCTTCTTTGCTGGTTTATTTAAATTCTGGAACATCTTCTGTTTTTCATCTTCAGAGACACGTTCATCCAAAAAAGCTAGTCCCATGTTTATTTCTGACAAATACCAAAGATGTCTCTTGGCCGCCGCAAGGGCACTTTTCTTTACATTTTATCAGGATAATTGTTTAAAAGCTGTAGCATATCCCAATCGTTCTTGGGAGCCCATCGACTTACCATTGCTTCATGCCAAAAGCGGACGTATATGAGACAGACAAAAAGTCCTACTTGTTTCATACCATTCAGCTCTTTTTTTGAAATACCTGGGACATTCATAAGCTGTCGGGTAAATAAGACAATTTTGAGTGAATATATGGCCTTTGCCATCCACCTTGCTTGATGAAGTGCTCCTGGTGCTCTAAATGGGAAATCTTTATGAGACCAACCCCAAGGTATAAAAGTGCTAGCTGCAATAATTCCTTATAATCCTCTCTTGGGTGAGTTCCATTTTCTAACACATTTCGTAGGTATGTAATCATTTCTTCGCGGCGATCCTTCAAAAGTTCATGCAGAGCTTCTTCTTCTAACATCGTCGTATACGACATCTTGTTAATAGAATCCCACTGAGCTTGGAACTTCCGGAAAATTTTAATGTCCGGCCCACTAGAAGGCACAGGACAGCACTCATCAAACACACCCTTTAGGATTAATTCATGGGTGTGGTGACGACAGGCTAACCACAGCAATGTACGTTGAAAATCGTTTTCTATTCTAATACATGCTCCTTGAAGAAGTCCTGTATTAGATGCTGTAGTATCGAAACAGATACCTACGATATGGCGACGCAAATCAAATCGGTCCACTTCTTGTACAACAACTTTAGCCATTAACTCCCCAGTTCCTCTCGGAGACACAGGGACGCCAAGTAAGTGCTCAAAATTTTTGCCAGTTACAATAATAGCTACTCTGTCTTCTAATGTTCTAGTCGAGGCGACTGCTGGCAACAATTTACTGTCCCAATGTAATACTAACGGTGGAGGGTCGTTAAATAATGATGCTTCAATTTTTTGGGCCATCTGGCCTCTGTTAGCCGCCCGAGCTCGATAAACAGTCGCCGGCGATATAGAAATGTCTGAGACATCGTGACCTAGGGATTTCGCGGTTGCAATAAACGAAGTACTTGCTTGCCGGTTCGAGAGTTGTTCCCGATCCCACGTAGATGTAAGTGTCCAATCTAAAGGTTTCAGTTTATTAACAGAACGTGAAACTTTTGCGCGAGGTGAAGAAAATTCATCATCCTCGTCATTTGACGATGGTGAAGAAGATTCTTGTTGTAAAGTCACTAGGGTATTGGTTTCGGCAATTTCTTTATAGTGTTTCATTTTACGGGCATCCTCATTCTTTTGTTTCGTAAACTTTCGTGTCATTTTGAAGAAAACGATTTGTCTACACCGCTCATTGATGAATTCATGCGATCCTCCCTCTGAGACATAAGAAATTCTTTGTCGTTTTCTAGGACGTCTTTCATAGCCATTACGTTCTGGTTAGCAATGTCAAATAGTTCGTCGAGATCACCTTTCCAAATTTGGCGTTTCATATTAGCAGTGTCCGTATTTTTACATTTATTTTTTGCCAAATTTTGGTATTCCTTATACAATTTTTGTATACCAGCTCGAATATTGACCTCCGTCTTAACAGGTATATTGGCCCTCTTCCACACGTCTTGCAGTTTAATACTTGTACATTTAGCAGCATCTGAAAGTGTTTCTTTATTTTCTATGTGGTGGTACATGAAAACCAACAAAACCTGTTCCTTAGAAGGAAGTCGAGCGCCCAAAAAATGATCACAAGGAACCTTGTCAAGTAACCAAATTCCACGTCTACTACTCATTTTTAAATTAGGAACTTACTTCAATATAAAAACAATGCCTTTAAATCACTTTCACACCACCTACTACAAAAAGTGACATAAGTTTTGTTTCTACCCTCTACTGCACCTATATTAACTTTTCAGACAAAAGTTGCCACAGAGCGCAACCTCTAAATATTGTCCGATTTCCCTGATTTTTGGTATATGGGCTCTGTATAGGTGTAGAACCAAGAAGAAAAGCGAAGTCAAAGAAAAATCTAAAATTTGGAAAAATGAAACACCCTATGCTACACCCTTGACGTCGTCGACACTTCATCAGGTGTGACTGAGCTGCAACGCTGGTCAGTCGAGTATAAAAAAGCCATGCCGTTCTTGAGCCATGGGTGAATAATAGACGTATATTATATAATTGTATCGTTGGCTAAGTACCCACAACACAAGCCTTTTTGAGCTTACCGTGGGGTTCAGTCAACTTGTGAAAGAATGTCCTTATTTATGTATGTAATATTTATTATTCACTTGTCTATCTTTTTCTAGGTACTCATAACATAATGAAGGATCTTGGAAGAGGTCATCTGTAGGAGTAACTAAAGGGTTGAACGACGAGATTGATGTTCGACCAATGGTAACTGAATTTTGATAATGTGATATTGGGTCATATTTTCGAAAACACAAATAGTATTTCGCTATCGATGTGTTTGATGGATAAATTTTATACGTACCTACTTTTTTTAAAGATGCCACGGGAGACCGAAGAGCCGGCAGCTTCCTCGCTCAGCTTATCAGCTTTACGATTCAGCGAGAAAATGCTGCCAGTATCTTCGGTACCATGCCGCAGTTGCCTTTTTTAGATTTATGTTAGTTTTAAATATTTTTATTGAATTTGATTGTTACTTTAATTATTAATTGTTTTTCTACATATTTAGTTGATGATACTCAGCAGCAGAAGTGGCTAAGAGGTAGAGGTGTTCAAAATGAGGTCAACACATCTCATATAGTTAAGAAAATAATAAGCTTGTTTAGGGCATTTTGAACACCTCAACCACTTAGCTTAATAAATGTTTTTTTTTATACGTAATAAGAGTAGTTTTCGTACAATACCTTATCTGAAAAAGGCCCTTGAAGAGCAAGGATGCTAGCGGCATGTAATGTTGTGCAAGGAAGCCGCCAGCTCTTCGGTCACCAGCAAAAAGCTTGCACGATGCGGCCACGTGGACTTGAGAGTTTATGTTATAGATTTTTTCTTACGTTGTGATAATTATTGCCATTCCGAAAAAAAAAATAGATGTAAATAAATAAATAAATATTTCGGGACAATCTTACACAAATCGATCTACACACGTGTCGAGTTTTGGTATTATTGGTGGTGGTTTGATATATTTATTTACGTATTTAATTTTGCGGTGGAAGGGAGAGAACATTAATGCATGAAAAAACAACGCAAGAAAATATAACGGGTTGGCACTGATTGACCAAATCGACCTAGTACTACTAATGCTTGTGTTGCAGGCATACTATACTATATACTAGACGGCGATATATATAATAGATAGATACATATAAATACTTAAATACATAGAAAAGTCCCATGACTCAGGATTGGGAACAAATATCTGTACCCAACACACAAATAAATGCCCTGACTGGGAATTGAACCCAGGATCATCGGCTTCATAGACAGGGTCACTAGCCACTAGGCCAAACCGGTCGTCAAAATTTATTGCCATTCCAAAAAAAACTGAGATATACTAGATATTGATCATTAAACTTAGAGGATTGGTGTTGCACGTTGGGCGAATAAGGTTTATTATTTCTTTAACTTGCTTCCATTCCATTGAATCATCTGCATTTTTTGATACTTCTTACAAGACAGCACACAAATACCAGGGCTAATATCTGAAACAAGAAAAAGCTTAAAGTCATCAAATATATAGCTTTTTTTTAATGACAAAAGTGGCAATCGAGCAAACGAATTGCCTGATAGTAAGCAATTACCGTCGCCCATGGGCATCCGCAACACCAGGGCAGTCACAAGCGCGTTGACGGCCTTTAAGAGGAGTTGGAGCTCTGTAAACCTTACTCACCATCAGGAACACAACACTACATACCTGAAAGGTAGCAGTGCTATTATGGCTGTGGTCTTCTGTAAGGAGGGGGTACTTACCCAGTTCGGCTGCTCCAGACTCAAGCGTGATGGTACTTCGCTCTGGCCTCTACCTCTCATTGTTGGACGTAGTTTAAGGACATATCCGGGTCCGGGGCTTGGTTTTCATTAGCGATAGCTGTTAATGATAATAATCATCATCTTCCTTGCTTTGTCCCATCATTTTGCCACAGCTCACAGGATCCTGGGGTCCGTTTTTCAACTGATCCCAGGATTTTGAATAGGCGCTAGTTTTACGAAAGCGACTACCATTTGACCTTCCAACCCAGAGGGTAAACTAGGCCTTATTAAGATTAGTCCGGTTTCCTCACGTATCTTTTATTGAAAAGCGACTGGTAAATATCAAATGACATTTCGTACATAGGTTCCGAAAGACTCATTGGTACGAGCCGGGGTTTGAACCTACGACCTTCGGATTTTTAGTACCACACTCTTTGTACGCTCAGCAAATACTAATAACTACCTAAAACACTAAATTCTGCACAAACGAAGGCAAAAACGAATAAAATTATCTAACCTGCGTAGCACCAAGTGCGCCCAAAATGGCTGAGAAATACCACTGAAATGGTTTAAGGGTCGATCCGTTCTTGAGAGATTTGGTAAACCAATTAATCCTCAAAAACACGGAGACAAGGCAACCAACCTCGGCGACCAGCATCAAAACCGTTGCAATTATAAACTGGAATAAAATAATAAACAAATTATAATAGTATATTACGTACCCAGGGCGGTAAAACAAAGAATGGATCAGATCGCGCATATTCTATTATCGATCTGCGGCCTTCTTTATAGTTTTACGTCTTCATCTGGGTGTAAAGTGATATTTTCTTAACTTAAATCTCTCTTACCGCCCAGTGTGACGTAAAATGTTGTTTTCACTTTCCTTCAATAATTTCAGTAGCTTATGTTAAAATCGCTAAAATGTTTTGCAACATTCGCAACACTAAATATAAGCAACGGTAATTCTTATAAATAAAGGATAATCAACTGCCTCTGGCGGGACTCGAACTCTGACGACTGAGCTACAAAGACTGGACTACTGGCTGCGAATTTCTCCACGATAGCCTTCAATATGCCTTCCAGTTTTCCATTATTTCTAAGAATTATGGTTTTGTTAGGAGACGTTTTTGCTTAAAATAAAATATAATTATATTCCTTTTCAAATAGCTTGAGTTCTGTGACAGCTATCCTATCAGTTCCATACACTTTATAACATCAAAACGGGAAATAGGTTATACAGGTTATACAGGTGAAATGACAGGTTCAAGGTAACTTTTTATAATTTATATGTTATAGTTTGGGGCTATGACTCGGGAATCCTCCCTAAAATACGATCAGCGGCGCTACCGCGTAAAATGATATTCGTAAACGGACGACATGCCGTGTGATGCCGGCTGACTAGAATAGCACCAACCCACCTCCTCCCGCGGGTGTCGTAAGAGTGAACAAAGGAAAAAATCCTATGGACGGGCAGCAGCGTCTGTCGAAACCCAATCTACAGCTACTGCGGTCGCCAAGCCGCCTGCCAAGCGTGGCGACTATGGAATCTACCCCCAAGATGATACAAGTCATATTTGTGGGAGGCCTATGTCCAGTACGGCTGAAATGTTCTGTCACATTTATGACGCCTTAATCCTTAATAAAAAATTCTCTTTTACTCCAGTAAAAGAGAAAGTTACTCACAATGTACAAACTTCGATGAAAATTATGACAAGCCTATGGCGTTTTATCCATGGACATCATGTAGTACTTACAATGATCAACATCCATACAGACTCCGTGTAGGAACCGTATATCCCAACGACCGCCAGAACTGCTGCGCTTACGCCGCCCACCATCAGAATAATGGACATGTATGAATTGGTCCGTCCAAAAAATTCCACCACAAAGTCGACCTTAAAATCCCAAAACTTTCCGATGATCAGAATTACTAGGCCAGCAACCTGAAACCAAATAATATTTTTCATTTCATCTTTCTTTTGCGTGGCCGTTTTCCTGTAGATTGCATACTAATGTAAGTGAACGCGGCGTTTACGCAGCGTGCTATTATATGGGATATATGGGAACACCGAGAAAATGGACTCTTATATGAAAGCCCTTGACTGAGTTCTGCATCTTCAGCCTATGAGCGTGAGCAGACAAGCTGCGAATACGCCGCGTTTAATCAACCTTTCGATTACCATGGCATCGCCAGGAAAACGTCGAGTGGTCGCCGCTAGTGTGTACACGCCCTATAAAGCCGAGGGTCCTAGGTTCCAATCCCATTTATTTGTGTGATGAGCACAGGTAATGTTCCTGAGTCATGGGTGTTTTGTATATGTATTTAAGTATTTGTATATTATATATATCGTTGGCAGAGTACCTACCACAAGCGTTGTTGAGCTTACCGTGGCAATTTGTGTAAGGATGTTCTGTAATATTTATTTATTAATTCATATAATGTACAGGGTAACCCTCATCTTATTTCGCTATTAGGATTAATGCAAGCTATAAAATCGATGGCAACTGTCAGTTGCCAACTTGCAATTGGGTTGGCAGCAATTTATTGATTGCAATTCACCGTTGTAAGCTCAGCGTAAGATAATAATAATAATGCAAATTAGCAAATTACCAAAAATCACCAAAAAGCCAAGATTTAGTTTTCTTGAATATTATATTCAAAGTACTTTATGAGTATTATATAAATATTTCTCATACGAATTTATTAAACCAGGTAACTCGCGATAGTTATGTATTTAATAAATAAATCACGTACAGTTATTTCAGTTAACCCATAGAGTTACCGCCTTTAAGCGCTCAAATTATGGTCTGACAACTGTATTCAAAAAACACGTGGATATTTTGATAACCGATATCGTATTTAGTGATTATGGCTTCATCAAATTAGATCAAGTTATGATTGATTCTGAACGATAAGAATCCGTATTAATTAGGTTTAGGTTAATTACCTATTCAACGGGAGCTATTCTGAGCAACTTTGCACCGGGGAAAAATATATTCACTTCACTTTCACTTATGTTATGTGTTATGATGTAAAAAAAAAATATTTAGAATAACCAAGAATTTACAAATAAATACAATCTAAACAATAATAGTAAAGAAAAAAAAATAATAGAAATTTAAAAAACGTCGTTAAAATTGGGCCCTTGGCATGGTGCCGAGGATGCTGGCAGCATTCCCCCGCTGTATCGCGATACTTATGCGTTGCGCGAGGAAGCTGCCAGCTCTGCGGTCACCAGTGGAGTCGACGAGCCTTTTATAAAGGTCTTTGTACATGATATGGGCGCTGGGACCCCACGGGCCTAGGGTTTTGACTCCGAATGGCATAAAAATGTTCACTTATTGTTTTTTGTAATCTGTACGCGAATAATTCAGTCAATTGCCAAAACAGAGAGCGTTACGTAAATGCTTTACTGTCATCATCATCATTATGTATATCAGCCGGAGGACGTCCACTGCTGGACATAGGCCTCCCCCACCCCACAGTGACCAGTTTGCGTTACCTGCAACCTGGATTCCCACGATCTTTAGCATCGCGTCGGTCCACAGTGTGAGGGGTCTTCCCACTTTGAGCCTTATGGCGTCCTTAGTAAGCGACCACTTTTCAGTATCATATGACAATGTGAGGGGTCTTCCCACTTTGAGCCTTATGGCGTCCTTAGTAAGCGACCACTTTTCAGTATCATATGACAATGTGAGGAGTCTTCCCACTTTGAGCCTTATGGCGTCCTTAGTAAGCGACCACTTTTCAGTATCATATGACAATGTGAGGGGTCTTCCCACTTTGAGCCTTATGGCGTCCTTAGTAAGCGACCACTTTTCAGTATCATATGACAATGTGAGGGGTCTTCCCACTTTGAGCCTTATGGCGTCCTTAGTAAGCGACCAACTTTTCAGTATCATATGACAATGTGAGGGGTCTTCCCACTTTGAGCCTTATGGCGTCCTTAGTAAGCGACCACTTTTCAGTATCATATGACAATGTGAGGGGTCTTCCCACTTTGAGCCTTATGGGGTCCTTAGTAAGCGACACGTTTCAATATCATATGTCACTGGCAACACACTGGTCAAAGACTTTCGACTTGAGACACAGCGGGATATTGGAAGGAAAGATGTGTCAGAACTTCCCGAACGCTGCCCAGCCGAGTAGGATTCGCCGATTGACCTCCTTCTCAAAAGACCTGTTCGCAATTAGCCTCTTGATCGCCTTTTAGCGTACCAACCTAATAGACAATATTAGTCATATCAACTTACCAGCACAACCCCATTTAGAATTACTGTCAACCATCTTTTAAATTTGCTGGCGCACCTAACTTTGGCCATGGTTTATGGAAACGTCTACTCTCTGCTATTCGAAACTGAAACTATATCAACTCGTATGTCTCTTATATCCAGATCAAGTACTATTCGAAATTTGCAAAATATAATCCGATTTCAATTTGATATTTTTGCAGAACTCTCGACATCTGGTTGACTGCATAACCATATGCAGTCAAGCAGTGTTCGGTCTAAGCAAAGTACGATAATGTTATTTTTTCTGCAAAAAACTGAATTGGCTTCCTATTCGAGAACACAGGTCACTTTGTATTCTTTGCACCCTCTATTAAATTTTGTTTGACCCCTCTGCCCCCGAATATTTTCGTTCCAAATTTAAATTCATTACCCTACGCCTTGACACCGATCTTCGCTCAGTTCCGGTACTGCGAACATCGAAGTTCGTTTATTTCGGACGTCTTCCTCTTTTACTCCAATTAAGGTGCCATGAGAGTAACAGAGAAAATCGGTTTTCATTGTAGCGCTGCAGGTCATAGTTTGACGCTTACTGACTTCAAACTGGTTTTATTTCTTATTATATATATTTATTGTAGCTGACCGAGTACCCGATTCATCTGGGAATGGTCCTCACTGCACAGTCGCCTGCGGACTAAATCCTCCCCCGCTTTGTGCAAAGTGGGCGATGCTGTGAATTGTTTCGGAGTTGTGTGATTTATTGATGAACAAATATTAGTAGACATATATTGGTCCTTTGGCTAGGAACTCATAATCCTGGAGGGCAGATTGCATGGGTCTACGACATTGGCCAAGTGGAAAGGATGCCAAAATTGCAACTCCATGGAAAATGGTGTGCTTATGAAAAGACCAAATACTCAACAGTGGGAGATAAGGGGCCAGTCAAAGCAAAAAACAAAGAAGAAGAATCAACTAAGAACACATCAAATCATGAAATATTTTTATTTGCTTTGATTTCTCAGTAGTAACACTACATAAATTATATCTTGAGAAAAGATGACATGTACTTAAGAAAAAGAGAGTGATTTGGAAATGGCGTCAGTCGTGATAGCTGGAGAAGCGGGTTCAAATCCCGCCTCTGACGTCGGAGGACCTTTTTAAAGTATATGTCATCTTTTTGCAATTATAGAAAAAATCTGTCAAAATTATATTAATTTAGAAATGTTCGATTGCAATGCTGACTATGAAAATCATTTAGTCGATGAGCTGCTAATTAAACTTGGTAATTAACGGGAAAATTAAGAATGTAACATGAAATAGGTATAGTTATATTAACTTACCATCGACGAATAAAGTGGACTGAATAACAAACCTAATTCAATAAAATAATTCCATCAGCTTATTACTAGATGGTACTAAGCGGATGGAATTGGCAAAGGGCCTGCCCACGTGTGGGGCACAAAGTGGACCGACGTCATGGTTATCGGTCACAGTGGGTTGAATTGGGGGAGGCCTATGTCCAGCAGTGGACGTCCTTCGGCCGATATGATGATGATGACAATGATGATTACTAGATAGCGTATTTTGTAATTGCTTAAATCCTTGGAGCGGTCTCGGTACCGCGAAAATCGATATTCGTACACAAACAATTGTATCTACACTAATGACGCCTTAATTGGAGTTAAATTGAAAGATTTTCGAAACTTTCGAACTTCGCGGTAAAGAAGGGAAATTAAAGATTCGATATTTCGTACATAAGTTCCGAAAAACTCATTGGTACAAACCGAGGTTCGAGTCTGCGACCTCTGGATTGCAAGTCGCCCGCTCTTACCACTAGGCCAACAGCGCTCTCAATTCGCTTTAGAAAAGGTTTACGTAAAAATAAAAATACAATATACCTACTTATTATTATTTATGTTTTTCCCGTACACGGAACAATGGTGTTCCGGATATTTGAGCTAAGGGGCAGACTAGAAGCCCTTTCGACTAATTAATGAAATGAAATGTGTAATTTGTTTATTGTTAGGTTTCTATCTGACCCTTACGGCTAACTTTGTCTATTGTGTACGAGTTGTTGTGTTTAGTGAGAGCCAGTTCCCTTACCATGAGTTGTGACATTGAGGTTTTCGATAACGAGTATCGAGTTTACTATCTGTGCATCTTGCTTTACTATTTTAGTGCGAACGAGATACACGGATAGTAACCTCGATACTCGTTATCGAAAACCTCAAAGTCACAACTCATGGTAAGGGTACAGGGCGTTTAATTGCTATTTATTTATGGAGTTAGAAAAGCATATTACTGTTCACGGTTGAAGTAAGTTACATCATGTACATAATATACGAATACTTAAATTATATTTTTAAGCAGAAACGTCTGCTAACGAAACCATATTTCTTAGAAATAAAAAGAAAATGGAAATACTCGTATCAACTGCCCCGGGCGAGACTTGAACTCGCGACTCTGGCTACTCGAGCCTCATGACAGTCATCACACTAATAAATGCTCTTACTGGGATTTTAACCCACGACCGTCAGCTTCATAGGCAAGATCACTACCCACTAGGCCAGATCTGTCCTATACATTCTTACATAAACTATATCAATTATCATAATTTATATGGCACTATATAGATAGATAGTACTAGCTGTGCTCACGGGATAGGATTATTAGGGATAAAACGTAGCCTATGTGTTAATCCAGGGTGTCAGCTAACTCCATACCAAATATTAAAATCGCTCCAGCCGTTTAGACGTGAAGAAGTAACAAACATACACACTCACAAACTATCGTCTTTACTAGTGTAGATGAATTAAATGCTTCGTTTTTGGTTTCAGCGGTGTATATATTATGGACCAAGTGATAAGGACGGGCATTATTTGTAATGCCCGGGCAATGAATAATGACTGGCTATACTGGGCCAAGTAGCAAGTGACAAGCTAAACTTCAATATTTATCACATTGTCTGGTCATTATGAATACTGCTACATCGTCGTTAGGCAATTTGGTCGGGGAGAGAAACAAACTCGTGACACGTGTTAACCACAGTTACCGATGGTAATGCCCGGTAAACTTAATAATTTGAATATTTATAATTAAATTGCCCTCTGATATTGGGCGTTTTTCATAATGCCCGGGCATTTTCAATAATACCCAAGTTATCACTTGGTCCATGACATATACATAATCCTCTATCCGGTAATAGCCCTTTGATATATTTTTTTCATATATTAATAACATGACCGACGACCTAGTTAGAGTCGCGGGATACCGCTGGATGTGGAAGGCGCAGGATCGGTATTCTTGGGTCGTTCTGGGGGAGGCCTGTGTCCAGCAGTGGACGTCTTTCGGCTGACATGATGATGATGATGATGATGAATTAAATTGCCCTCTGATATTGGCGGTTTTTCATAATGCCCGGGCATTTTCAATAATACCCAAGCTATCACTTGATCCATGACATATACATAATCCTCTATCCGGTAATAGCCCTTTGATATTTTTATCATATATTAATGATTCAAGCTTTCCAAAGGTGAATATGAATTATGAAAGGAAGGTTAAAAAAAACCGGCCAAGAGCGTGTCCGGCCACGCTCAGTGTAGGGTTCCGTAGTTTTTCGTCCGTCACAGTGTTCCCACTTAAGAGTTAAAAATGAGCTATTTGATACATTGTTGTTGACATATTACATATATTATCCCAACTGTACATGGAAAATTCGAAAAAATGTTGTCAATTTCAGTCCCACCACGAGTAGTAAGAAGGGGTTGTAACATGGAGTGATAACCAGCCAGTGACATCTATCGGCAAATTAAGTAAACTATGCGCGCGAGCTTAAAGTACAGAGGCTCTAGTGTAAGTTTCTTTTGACGTAAAAATGTCTCGAATGCGTAAGTGATAATACTGATATAATATGGGTAACTAACGCTAGTGGTGACGTTTCGTTACGTTAAAAACTTACACTCGGGGCTCAGATGTAGTGAATAATCCTTTCCTATCGTATTTTCTCGGAAATGTTCGTATTTGTCTCACTACTTCACTCACACTCAATACCCATCTGAAGTAGTAAGACAACGGAGGGGACGGTCGCATTGGGCGATGAATATTAGTGCAGATTCTTATTTACGGTTAAAACTAAACGCGAAATTATACATAAAACGGCGGCGCTACCGCGAACAACGATATTCGTAAATTTCGGAAGATTGTCTCTGTCACTCTTAACGCCTTAATTGGAGTAAAAGAGAAATGCTCGACCTTAGACTATATAATATTATTAGACTCCACACCGCCAACAACAAATTGTGATTACAAATGGCGTCGGTCGACTCGTACTTACAGGCTTCACACACATACGCAAGGCCTTGATGCGCGGGACTCCCAACAGTCGCCTCCGAACGTCAAAGCACGCCGCAGTGGACCAAAAAATATTAAAATATACCGTCATATGCTGTAAGATCAAGTAAAAATGCTACTGATCGACATAAATAAACTCCCCCAATCACTTTTCATCAGTAAATAAACAATTAACCACGTAATTACATTAAAAATTAGTAAATTCGCTAGCTATTTACTTCACGCCATCTGTGTTGCCAGACAATCGGGTCAATCAAAATCGGAGAAATTTCCCGAACGTAGGGTAATTGATGTTCCATTTCGTTTGTTGTAGGTACAGGTTTTTAAGTTTAGTTTTAATTAATTTAATTTTTGTTTTGTAATTTATTTATATGTTCTTTTATTTATCACAACTGTAAACGAATGGATACCAATAATGTTGATTAAAATTTTATAATTTTATTAAGTAACGTTCTTTACCAAAAAAAAGTACACAGTGTTCTTTTGCCAATTATAACCCTATTTGTATCACCTATGTAATTGCAACCAGCTTTTCATTTTAATAAGTTTTTTAAAGACTACGGTAAACCCCTATACACTACCACTATAAATTGTCACGACAAATCGTCATAATTTAACTATGCGATCTGCTGTTTTGCAAACTTAGTTATGAAATTGCAAATAAAGGCTATGAATATCTTTAAGTAGTGTAGATACTACTTATTGGTTTAAAAATTATGGCTTGGCTGTTTCATACTAAGTAGGTAAGTCAGAACATTCAATAGATCTCTATGGCTAACTCGTTGTGTTTTAAGTAAATACCTACATTAAAATTAAAAATTTGAGTTTAGTAAAAAAAAAAAGTTTATTTGTTTTTTTGTACATTATATTCCCGTATTAATCACATTTTCTCCTGTAAATGTTTGCTCTGAAGTGTTATCTGGGATAAACCTATGAGGATTTGAAATTCAGTAGTTTTTTTTTGTCTTGGCGGGGCCACTGCTGTGCCTCATAATTAATAAATATGTATAGTAAAAGTGCTTGAAATTATAGTATCGGGTCGAGAAGAGTGAGAAAACACACACATTTACATCTTGTATTTTTATCAATTTAAAATTAGTGAGTTTTGCTGTTTTTCGTTAAATTCGCCGCTTCTGAAATATATTTACTACATTTATTAAATCATACGCATATATGGTTCAAAAGTTAGAGGGTTACGCACTTTTTTTTACTTCTGTAGCGATTATTTCCGAAAATATTGACATTATCAAAAAATGGTGTTAGCAAACCCCACTTTATTTTTAAATACCTATCCAACAATATATCACACGTTAGGATTAGAACGAAGAAAAAAATCACTCCCCACTTTACGTATAGGGGGGGTACCCTAAGAAAACATTTTTTTCCACTTTTTATTTTTGCACTTTGTCGGCGTGATTGATATACATATTACCACCAAATTTCAGCTTTGTAGTGCTAACGGTCACTAAAATTATCCGCGGACGGACGGACGGACGGACGGACGGACAGACATGGCGAAACTATAAGGGTTCCTAGTTGACTACGGAACCCTAAAAAGGTGAAATATGAAGACGATCTGAGGAGAATAAACGTTATTTATTTATGACCTCAGAACTAAGCCCTTTGACCCCGGCGTGTATAGATTATGTGGACACACAATCTCATGATCAGAGAATTTACTGAGTTTTGGTGAAATCCTACCGGGAATTAGTTGAAAGGCTCGTGAACTAAGTGAGGATGCATTTAGAATGGACAGCCTTTTTTTATGACATAGGCGGCAAACGAGCAGACGGATTGCCTGGTGGTAAGCAATTACCGTCGCCCATGGGCACCTGTAACACCAGGGGAGTCACAAGCGCGTTGCCGGCCTTTAAGGGGGGCTGGAGCTCTGGGCACCTTACTCACCATCACGAACACAACATTACATACCTGAAAGATGGCAGTGCTATTATGGCTGTGGTCTTCTGTAAGGAGGAGGTACTTCCCCAGTTGGACTGCCCCAGATTCAAGCGTGATGGTCATCGCTGTGCCCTACCTCTCATTGTTGGACGTAGTTTAAGGACATAGCCGGGTCCAAAACGTATTGAAAATACTATTTGTTTCTTCTAAATTTAAAATCCATCTCTTTCTAAATGCCGTTAAACAATTTTCTGACATTTCAAACCTTAATATATGTACACAGCAAGAGAATATCAGTATCAATAATTAGCAACATCTGCTGCTGACTGAACACACTTATATATTATTCTTGTTTACGATATATATTATTGTAAAGTTTCATTTTAATGAATTTGAATGAAACTTTACAATAACTCAGTAGTTCTTGCGTGAAAAAGCAACCTTATATTTATACAAGTACCTATTCGCTTTTATATTATTAGTAGTTAAGGTTAAAATTAATGAATGAATGGAGATGTAGGTAGGTTTCTTAAGAGGCTTATTGTAACAATGAAATATCTGTGACAGAAAAATCATTGTACTTGTATTTATTTTAAAAGAAAACTCAACCTTTTACCTCCACCTCAAATAAATACGTAAATCCAATTTTCACGTGTCAAGGCCAGCACTCACCTCGAATCCGCTCGCAAACTTGAGAGCGATCGTCGAAAAGTCATCCTATTTGAGTACTATTTGTTCGAACTATACAATCGATTAAGGAAGTTCTAGGGCTGTAACCAAGTTGCCAGTCGATTGTAAAAACGCAATACAAAGGAAATAGTATATTGCGTACCCAGGTAAAACACCGGTTCGGGCCTCAAATACCCACGATCTGAGACATTCTTTATTACCGCCCGTGATGCGTACATAGTTTTACGTCTTCATTTGGGTGTAAAGTGAGATTTACCGTCGCGCCCTAGGGCGGTAAATCTCACTTACCGCCCAGTGTGACGTAAAATAATTTACGGAAAAGTTTGACTTGTCGTTCTTGATCTGTCATTGTAGACGCAATTAGAAGAAAAATAGTGTAATATTAGACTAATATGATCAGGTATTTATATATATTTTTATATATTTTATATATATTTATATATTTCGAGACAATCTAACACAAATCGACCTAGTCCTACGGTAACCTCAGTAAGGCTTGTGTTGTAGGTACTAGACGACGATATATATAATAGATAGATACATATAAATACTTAAATACATAGAAAACACCCATGACTCAGGAACAAATATCTGTGCTCATCACACAAATAAATGCCCCGACTGGGAATCGAACCCAGGACCATCGGCTTCATAGGCAGGGTCACTACCCACTAGGACAGACCGGTCGTCAAAAATTTATCACCATTCAGAACGGATAGCATGGTTACTATACTAATCGCTATCTGTCACTTTCGCACTCACATACTTGTTAGAGCGGAACAGATATTGTGACAAAGAAAAAAAAACTAAACCATATTAGGCTAACCATAAATAGCCGTTACCGTCGGAACTACGTTCGAGTAATACCGACGTCTATGAATGTTTTTTTAACCTTTTCGACGCCACTGACTTCATATGAAGTCAGTAAATTTCTTGCTCCACACGCCACGACTTGATATCAAGTCGAGGTCATTTTTTTACGTGGCGACGAAAAGTTAAGTGAAGTTGTGTGTTAATTAAATTGAGTATTATACAATGTATATATGTGTGTGTATATATAAACGTGAAAGTAATGACTGACTGATCAACGCCCAGCCCAAATCGCTTAACCTAGAAGATAGCTGATTTTTTACAATAGGTAGTTTATTTGCCGTTAGGACCCACTAAGAACGAATTTTTGGACATTCCACAATTAATTGGGTAAAAAGGGGGTTGAAAGTTTGTATGGAAATGGAGTAAATGTCAACTGGGAGACTTTAAACGGTGTGTTTGAACTCCTTATTTAATGAACAGAAAAGAAATTGCTACCGGTTACAAGAATTCTTATGCGCCTGCGAAGCCACGGGCAAAAGCTAGTTTAATTTATAAGTGTCAAACACGAGCCCACGAGTTTGAACTATCATACTGGGATGATTATTAGAAGTAATTATAAGAATTTTGTTGAATGCTGTCTTAATAACATTAAAAAATAACAAAGTCTCCATTCAGCAAAATATCCTACATACAATATTTAAGGTACTTTCCCTTCATGTACTATAGTCTTAAGACGCTCTGTGTAGACATTTTTGATACAAAAAAACAGGTTTGTTAGGATTGTCCGGAACAAATATCCGGGCAAAGAGGAAAAGCATTTATAATCGCATTTTCAAAAGGACTCCATCTTTTACCACGAATAACAAATAAATACACAAATCCAATTTCCATGTGTCGCCAGCAGCCGGCGGTCCTAAATTCGAACACGTTTTACTTAAGAACGATTGTTGAAATTACTTTTTATTTAAATAACTTGGAGTAAATTTTATACAATGAATATAATATAAGACCAATATTATACTAGACTGACAATCAAACCAGGATTATATATTATTAATTAAATAAATATTTCAGGACAATCTTACACAATTCGAACTAGTCCTACGGTAAGCTCAGTAAGGCTTGTCGTACTAGACGACGATAAATATAATAGATAGATGTATATATAAATACTTAAATACATAGTAAAAACCCATGACTCAAGAACAAATATATGTGCTCATCACACAAATAAATGCCCTGAATGGGATTTAAACCCAGGACCATCGGCTTCATAGGCAGGGTCACTACCCACTAGGCCGGACCGGTCGACAAATTATTATAATTATTTGTATTTCACTGGGTCACACGACGAAGGTCCTCGTCACTTTTTCTTAAATACTCGTATGCAATCTATTTTGAATTTATACATTCATAATTCATTTAGTAGTGACTACTTAAAATAATTAAATTCAGCTAGCTTGGGCAGCATTTGGGAAGTTACGTCGAGTCTTCACATCCACTTTAAGGCACTGAGGTATCACAGTGCCTAAAGACGAAAGTCTTCAATCAGTGCGTCCTACCAGTCATGACGTATGGAGCCGAGACGTGGACACTAACGGTACGGCTGGTTTTATTTTTTTTTGTTTTTATGACGTAGGCGGCAAGCGAGCAGACGGATTGCCTGGTGGTAAGCAATTACCGTCGCCCATGGACACCCGTAACACCAGATGAGTCACAAGCGCGTTGCCGGCCTTTAAGGGGGGTTGGAGCTCTGGGAACCTTACTCACCATCAGGAACACAGCAATACATACCTGAAAGGTAGCAGTGCTATTATGGCTGTGGTCTTCTGTAAGGAGGAGGTACTTCCCCAGTTGGGCTGCCCCAGATTCAAGCGTGATGGTCATCGCTGTGCCCTACCTCTCATTGTAGGACGTAGTTTAAGGACATACCCGGGTCCACAAGTTGAAAGTCGCTCAGCGAGCTATGGAAAGGGCTATGCTCCGCGTTTCTCTGCAGGATCGAATCAGAAATTAGGTAATCCGGCAGAGAATCAAAGTCATCGACAAAGCCCAAGTATTAGCAAGTTGAAGTGGCAGTGGGTTAGCCATATAAGCCAATTTAGCCATAGAACCGGTAACCGTTGGGGTAAACGAGTTCTTGAGTGGAGACCCCGTCTCGGCAAGCGTAGTGTAGGGCGCCCTCAGGCAAGGTGGAGTGGCGACTAGCGCAAGATGGCTGGCAGGAGCTGGATGCGAACAGCCGAAGATCGAACACGATGGCGTGAAATTGGTGAAGCCTATGTCCAGCAGTGGACTGCGATAGGCTGATGATGACTACTTAAAAATCAAACCAAATGAAAATAATCAATAAAAAATTGTTCGATTTGTTCTTAGTCGTAAGAACAACTTAAAGTCAAATATTACATTAACTTTTTATTCTCAAACTTTGATTCCCCTCTGTAGACAAGCAGCTGGCCGCAAAGTTTGGCAATTTGCGTGTCCCGCCTACGCCCTTGAGCCAATTTAACTTTTTCTTTCCTTACTTTATCTGTATCTTTCGAGAACGTTTTATTGACAGCTGTAAAAGTATACAAATATGCCAGTACCCTTACCATGAGTTGTGACATTAGGGTTTTCGATAACGAGTATCGAGTTTACTATCTGTGCATCTCGCTTGTACTATATTAGTGCGAACGAGATGTCACAACTCATGGTAAGGGTACAGAATCAGTACAGTAAGAGCAGTTGCGCACCATATCATCATCATATCAGCCGAAGAACGTCACAACTGAGGCGGTACGGCGAAAGTCGAAGTTCGTATATTTCGGGCTTTCTCTTTTACTCCAATTAAGACGTCATGAGAGTGACAGAGACAATCGTCGGCATGTCTTCGGTCCACGTTGTATATGGTCGCCATTCGAGAACCTTTTTTGCTCCAATATAATTACATAGTTTAGGTGATGGCAACAATGTTGGACACTAAGCTGACAGGCACCGATGATGGACACTTAGTTCTTAATTCAAAAACCATAACGTTATTTTAAGATGTACCAAAAAATGCACAAAATTGCGTGCAGAACCGATGGCCGGTGGGCCGGAAAGGTTCTGGAGTGGTGACCACGAACTGGAATACGCAGCGTAGGTAGGCCTCCCACAAGGCGGACCGACGACCTAGTTAGTGTCGCGGGATACCGCTGGATGTGGAAGGCGCAGGATCGGTCTTCTTGGGTCGTTTTGGGGGAGGCCTATGTCCAACAGTGGACGTCTTTCGGCTGACATGATGATGATGATGAAATGCACAACACTTGACTCCTTTGAAATAAGCACTAATGTACATGATTCGTTGCTTATCCATTACTGGCCGTCACCCTAGTATGAAACTACAATATCCTTACAGAAGACCACAGCCAAAATAGCACTGCTACCTTTCAGGTATGTAGTGTTGTATTCCTGATGGTGAGTAAGGTTCCCAGAGCTCCAACCCCCCTTAAAGACCGGCAACGCGCTTGTAACTCATCTGGTGTTGCGGGTGCCCATGGGCGACGGTAATTGTTTACCACCAGGCAATCCGTCTGCTCGTTTGCCGTCTATGTCATAAAATAAAAAATCGAGCCAGTGTAAAAAAACAGGGCGGACAACTTTCATGTTTAATTTAATTTATTTTATTGAAACTTAATTACCTCCAAAACAAACATGTTAGTCCATTAACGAACTTAAACATGTCGGACACTTTGGGAACAGGGTGTTTACCGATCCCGTCCCATAAATCCTTTAAAGACATGTTCGAGCATGTTAACTGGAACTACCTGGGTATATTTACACTGAATTTAATTTAAGGGAGTGTATGTATTTTTAAATTAATTAAACTTAGAGCGTGGGCACACTAGCCTTTCTGTTTAGCGTGTTCTCGGCGTTCACGTTTTATAAAATTGCACGTTGGACAGACACTGTGTTAACGCTGCGGCGTGTTGTGTAATCGCCAGGGAAACGTAGTGCCCGCCCAGGCCACTTTCGTCGATGCGCCAGCGTTATGGAATTATGTAAGTAATGCTACGTACTAAGTATACTTTTATATAGTGTGTAAATCTTACACGGGCGAATCTCTTAACGGAGGGTAGAATAGGATATAAGAAATATATTAAGATAACTTTTGCTTAGAAGTACAATAAAAAATAATTCCATATATAAAATTCGGCCCACAATGTCATACAACACACTCGAATTAAATACTCGTTGACAGTTAGTTTCAAAAGCTCATATCACGTAATGTTTGCATTACATTACTGCTCAGATATTTTACATAAATTAATTACATATGTATAATAAGTATAGTTAAAGAAAAACCTTTTGGTTAATGATTATACTGGTAAATCCTATGTCTGGTTTAATTATTCGCTTACACATAGTATACTATTATGACGTCCTTGGATTAATATTGTTAATATAAATTAATACACTCAATTAACTAAGCAATTTAAAGCGACAGCCTGACTCCTACTGTTTACCCTCTTAATGGTGTAATTTCCAAAAACGCTGTAATAAACTACCAATCGTGAAAAAATCTGCTATCTAGCTTAAGCGGTTCAGGCTGGGCGTTGATCAGTCAGTCAGTCAGGACTTTCACGTTTATATATATAGATAAAATCCAGTGTGGGAGCACCATTACATTACAAGTTATTTACATACAAGTATCCCAGTAAACCACTTTTTTCCTAAGCTGACGCTTAACAAGAAGAGGGATCCGTCCTTGGAGAAAGGATCCGTCCTAAATAAATACTCAGTGACGTAATTTGATTGTTAGTACGAGTCACATCATTCGACTACTGAAGTGGCCCGAAGTTCAAACATAAATTGTCGAATGTAAAAATTATATTTTGAGTGCATTAGATACTCAGAATACATTATATTCGTAAAATTATCTTAAGATAATTAGCCGTGTGATGCTGGCTGACTACAATGGCACCACCCCATCTCCTCCCGCGTAAGAGGCGACAAAGGGAAAAATCCTACGGACGGGCAGCAGCGTCCGTCGAAACCCAATCTACAGCTTCGCCTGCCAAGCATGGCGACTATGGCAACAACCCCCAAAATGATATAAGTCATATTTATGGGAGGCCTATGTCCAGCAGTGGACTGCATACGGCTGAAATGTATGTATCTTAAGATAATAAATTAGAAATAAACGTCTTACCTTAAATAGCAGTGGGCGGGATACATGCATTTAGAACCGATCGGCGTTGGGGCTTTAAGGTTCTCGAGTGGCGACCCCGTACCGGAAGTCGCAGCGTTGGCTGACCCTCACAAGGTGGACGGAAGACATGGAAGATCGTGGGAATCCACGGGATACAATTGGCGGAAAACCGGTCACTGTTGGGGAGACCCATGTCCAGCAGTGGAGTTCCTTCGGATGACACGATGATGATGATTAGAAATTTCTCTTAAAATAAACATTTTAGACTTGGTTTAAAAAGGAGAAGGTCTCAGAGTATGCTCAAGCAAATGCAAGCAGTCTCAAGGAACAAATTAAAACTCAAACTCAAACGTTTGATAACTTTAAAAACGTATCAGCAGCGCTATCGTGAAAAACGATTTTCGTAAATTCGGACGATTGTCTTTGTCACTCATGACGCCTTAATTGGAGAAAAAGAGAAACATGCTCGAAATATACGAACTTCGATGTTTGAGGACCAGGGCCAACTAGATGATCAACAGCCAACCGAGTTGTCATTGAACAAATAACGAAAATTCCAATAACAATGACAATATTAAAAGCTATAGGAGCACATGAGTTCCAAACTTGGATCATATTGAGAAGATTATCGGCAGAATTTATAGGGACATTTATATTAATCACCATATCCCTCTCTGGCTTACGTGGAGTCGAATCCGCAGTTGGATTCGCTATAGCCAATGGTTTGCTCCTAGCCTCCGTTATTGCCTACACAGGCCACATTTCTGGTGGTCACGTGAACCCGGCTGTGACTCTTGGAATGCTCATATGCAAGTACATAAGATTACTCCCGGCGGTCTGCTACATTCTTGTACAAGCACTTGGGGCGTTTTTAGGTCAATTGGCATCTAAGTGGGTTGTTAGGAAGGATTTTAAGAATATCAGTTCGAAGATGGACTGGCGGTCGGAGTTTAGTTTGGAAGTGATAGAAAGTTTTTTGTTGGTGTCCGTGGCTCTTAGTGTCTCGGATCCGAGAAGAAATGCTAGAGGAGTGGGTTCCGCCGCCTTGGCTATAGGCCTCAGGTATACTTTATAATAACAGATAATATTATGTTCAAATTGAAATAGATGACATATACACTTAAGAAAAAAAAAACATTGCAAGCCGCGATAGCTGGAGATGCGGATTCAACTCTCTCGGATGCTGAAGGACCTCGCCACTTTTTCTTAAGTATATGGCATCTATTTTCAAATAATATACCTAAAATTACTTAAATACATAGAACACACATAACCCAGGAACACTGTATTTATATATACTTTTTCTTAAGTAGGTATATGTCATCTTTTTCAATTTTAATTTTTATAATCATAGCAAATCCAAATATTAATAAAAAAACAATTTGATTTGTTTTCAGTCTGATAATTCGTTAACTAACAATGTACAATCAGTGTGACGATATGAAGACGATATAGAGATGAAGACTCGATGCTTTGAATCGCAGTGTAGGTAGGCCTCCCACAAGGTGGACCGACGGCCTGGTGAAGGTTGCGGGATGCCGCTGGATGTGGAAGGCGCTGAACCGGCCTTTTTGGGTCGTTTTGTGAGAGGCCTATGCAGTGGACGTCTTTCGGCTGACATGATGATGTCTATGGTCTATTTATTTTTTCAGTGCTGCAGCTTCGCTCTGCGCCGTGACAGAGTACAGAGCGTGCTTGAACCCTGTCGCACATCTGGCCACTGCCATGTACCTGGGATCGTCGTTCTACTGGGTGTGCTGGGCCGGCCCGTTGGTCGGCGGTCTACTGGCTGGACTGGTTTACAGGTTCATCCTGGACTGTAATAAACCAGCTCGCATACAAGTTATTTATAGCCCGTAAAGCATATGTTGATTATGATTAAAAACTTATTTAAATCTGGCTGTTTCTTTAATACTTCCCAAGTGCCTATTAGATGTCAATTTTTCTACAACGACGGTGGCAAACAACGGCCCGCCTGATGGTAAGCGGTTACCGTAGGCTATGGACGCCTGCAACTCCAAAGGATTGACAAGCGCGTTGCCTACCCTTTAAGAACCTATACACTCCTTTTTTGAAGAACGTCTATACTACTGTCAATTGCTGAACAATTCGTTTCAGGCACTTCCATCCATCCATACTATATAGATGCGAATATTATAAATGCGAAAATAACTCTGTCTGTCTGTTACCTCTTCACGGTTAAACCACTGAACCAATTGGGTTGGAATTTGGTATGGAGAGAGTTTGAGCTGCAAGAAAGGACATTGGATAATTTTTATCCCGCAATCATATTTTAAAGTCGGGCATAGCTGGCCGATGAAGACGCTTGTATAGGTATACATAAAATTCCATATTAAAAATGAACTTGTAATTAGTATTGTGAACAAAAACCAGACTATATTCAGACACGCTAAAAAACAGTTGCATAATATGTATGATGTGACCTATCAGTTGTACAAAGTAGTACCGAAATGTACTAGTTATAAGTTTAGATAGCGCTATCAACTATAGCGATTCGGTCCCTTCGTCTGTATTCTTGTAATTTGGATATTTTCAAGGCAAGAGTGAATAGGCTGTAACTGAACCAGCGTACAGCCTCGACCTCGTCGACACTTACCTACCATCAGGTGCGACTAAGGTCAAACGCTAGTCAGTCTTGTATAAAAGCTGGAGTAGATGTCATTTTCACAGGTAGGCGAGGTTGTTGCAAATCGATGTAGGGCCCTAAGTTTTTATCAATTTCAATTTATGAGTTGAAACTATTTTAGGGTAAGAATTATTAGTACTGATCTGCCCTAATGCTCTATAGTATAGAGTTTATACGACAGTGTGGCACACTAATAGCGTCCCTTGCCAACTTATAATTGGTTTAGTTTAAAGCCGGTCGACAGCGTGTAGGAACTATCGAATAGTGAATAATTTATTATATAATTATTATTATAGCTTCTGTCGTTATACAATACTGTATTTCTTTATACATAACATAATAAACATTAAATACCTACGAAACTCTTAAAATATCTTCTCTCTCGTCGGCTCTTATCATCAGATGCGACTGAGGTCAAACGCTCAGAGCGTATTTATCGTAGCTTTGGCGTCAAAAATAAACGGAACAGGGTTGTTTTCTAAAGGACGGGTTTCCAAGCCTTCACTGGTAATCTTTCAAGTACACATATATACATATAAAGTCATTAAACAGGACTTTTAATTGTAGTAGTTAGCTAAGTCACGTCTGCTGTATAACTTTTTATATATCCACAAATAAATCCCAACACAATTCTTTACTTCTTGGCTTATATTAAGTACGCCAGAAGTGCTGAAAGTTATTTCTTTATTTGCATTTAATATAAAGCGGCATTGCCTCGGACTCAAGTTATTAAACTCTTTCACATTTTTAAAAATCATTCTTTTCTTTAGAAATTGTAGAGTATTTCTTTATTGGAGCTATCTGAGTGGAAATGTTGATATTATGGAGATGTACTCGTAACAGTCTAAATGTTGGTAGCTAAGTCGAGGTTTACAAACGTAACAATAGTTATTTTTTTACTTAACTATCGCTAGAAAATTACTAATCTGAAACATTACAATTTACTACAAATTATTAGTATCAATAGTCAAATCCTGATGGAGTTGCAGACTACGGTAACTGCTTACCATCAGACGGGCCGTTGCCACCGTCGTTGTATTAAAAAAATATTTTTTGGAAATAAAGAAAAAAATATTAACAAAAATAATCATAATTAAGTATAAAAACATTATAAAGAAAATAAAAACCTTAGGGTTTTTATTTTCTTTATAATGTTTTTATACTTAACCAACTTACTACAACTTACAACTAACCAAATACTACAACTTAACCAACTTAAACAAAACTATACATTTTGTGCAAAAATAATGGTGAGAAACTTTTGTGTGTGATTATTTTGGTCCCCAATATTTTTTGAACTCGAATGCACTACTTTCAAAGATCAGCTCTCTGGAATAACTCCAAAATTTCCACTTCAGCATTTATTTTAACGCGCTTTGAATAAACACGAAATTAGTTAGTAGGTAATGACAAATTACGCTCTCCATGTGTCGGTTATCTGAAAATTAATCTTGATACCTACGTAGTAAGGTCTATTGTCCAATTAATGACCTGTTTTGGCTATTTGGTTAGAAAATCAAAGTTAAACGTTCGATGAAGTACTGCGTCCGACAAAAGTAATTAATGCTGTCAAGAACATCTGGAGAGATGGGTAGAAATAAAGACTAGCAAATGCATCGATCAGGCAAGGAGCGCTGCGAAAATCGATACTAGTAAATTTCAAGCGATTGTCTCTGTCACTTTAGAGTATCGCCTTAATTAGAGTAAAAGAGAAAGATGCATGAAATTTTACGAGATTCTTTTTTAATCGTTGAACACACCTGTGTTAAGAGACGCCGCCGCAATTATGGCGTCTCTTAAATATATCAAGTTGTAAGTATCACCATGTCGCGTACATTAATTATCATGATTGTTTTATACTACTCATCTCTAATAAGAATAACTATTGCCCAATTTAGTCAATGTTTGATTGCAATCAAACGGATTTACGCCAATATTCATGACAATAAATAACTTTTTAAAAATATATACCAGAATTGTTAAGGCGCTCTTATAGACGTATTTTAGGTATTTGCGGGGGTGAAGCAGAACGCGGTGGAGGCGCATGCGGGGCGCCCCGCACCACGCCACGCGCGTCGCTCACGTAGACAGTTGATGGCCTTATTCTGTTCGTAACCGTATTCTGGTTGAAGCAAATTCCAGAGCGTTCCGGAAATTATACAATGCTATTTGTTTTTAGAGATCCGTAAAAAGGGTAAAGCCAACCCCACTACTAAAACTTCGATGTCCGTCCTAGGTTGTCACTAGGTCGTATCTGTCTGTCACTAGGTTGTATATCATTTTATTAAACCATCGCCATTAAATTTGTTTCACTTAGAACTGCTTGCCAAATCATGAAATAATACTTTTTTTAATTCAAGTTTTGGACACGATATTGATAAAATGAAAGAGATACTCATATCTCTTTTTAGTCACGTTGCTTAAATGAAAACGCCGGCGAAGTGTTGCCACGTTACGGAAAAATACAAGATTTAATTATTTAGATTATAAGACGTTTCGTTCATCTTTTGGGTGCCGGTCACCTTTTGGGGCAACTGCCCTCCCTAGTGATGAAACTTAATTTATAACATTATTACAAGAATGATTAGGGGCTTCGGTATCCGTTGAGTTTGGAAGTGACGCACTGTCTCTCGGTGTCGGGGTTGTAAGTGCCGTTTCGGGGTTTTTAACCGACTTCAAAAAAAAGGAGGAGATAATCAATTCGGTTGTATGTTGTTTTTGTTTGTATGTGTGTTACCTCAGAACTCCGTCGTTTATGGACCGATTTCAAAAATACTTTCGTTGTTTGGAAGCATGTACTTCAAGGTTAGTCCCATTGTTACCAGAACTCAGATATCATGATGGGATCCACGAGGAATTAAGAGAACTTTTCAAATTTTAAAGGTACATGTATGCAAAAAAACCGTTAAAATAAACAAGATCACATATACTTGATTAATTTCGACGGGTTCCGCTGTGTACGGGTGGCCGAATTGGTTAAAGCGTCAACCGCGATAGCTGGAGATGCGGGTTCGAATACCCGTCTCGAACACCGGAGGTCCTCGTCGTTTTTTCTTAAGGTATATTTTGTTATCTATTTCAACTTTTAATTTAGGGATTTCTGATGAAATATTACGAGTAACCTGATTTGATGTTTGTAGCCGGAATAGGTAACGGAACTTCATGATCAAATAATGTAGGGGGATCCTATTTGGGCTTTATGAAATCGTCATGAGATGCACTTTGGTAACCATGCACGTATTTATGTGTGTCTCACGTTTTGATCTGTCACTACGTCATTCATTCCGTGCAAGTATCAAATGTATGTAATGTAATATTGAAGCTGCCAAATTAAAATAGGTACGAATGCTTTTCAATATTTCATCTACTATTGCGTCGGTCACCATGGCCTAGCGGTTTAGTTATAAGAAATCATAATCCTAACATCAAAATTTATAGAAACTCGTTACTTTTCAAAACCACAAAAAAAAACAGTGAGTTCAAGCCTCCGTACCGCTAACACCGTAGCGAGCAGCGTAAAGCTAATGTGTTCTGATAGCATTTTCGATTTACTAGAAATATATATAAACGGGTCACTCACGTATCTTAAGGTCAAAAACCGCTCGACATATGTTTCGGTCCAATTCGTGAACCATAATCATGAGCTCCGTGCCGCACCGTCGTTGGCGGCGGCCCTTCGAGAACTTTTAATTTGCCTTTTCGATTTGCCTATAAGACGGTGTTCGATTCACGACCAAGGTTGCGGCCCTGCACAAATCCGCACCCAAGACGCATGTATTCAGCGGTATTAAAAGGAATTAAAATTATCATTGTTATGTAAACTAGATCCCAACAAAAACATAAATGTGTACAAAAAGGCCATATCTGAAAGAGTCACTGAGTTCGGGCGACTCATGCATGCCGCACGTTTCGCAAAATAAGAGTAAGATAAGGACGCCATTAGTATCACGATGACGTCACGCTCTACCTCAGGCAGTGTATGTATACACCCTACACCCAGCAATCTCTTTTTAGTTTTGACATTGACAAAACCGAATGGTGGTTACTGGTTGTGTTGACAATGTATTCGAGCGTAGTAGTACAGACAGCGTCATATAGTTGGTAGCATCCAAAGTACTCATAAAGTTCGATACACCATAGAATTTGTATGGTGTACCGTAACTATTTGACTACTTTGAATGCTGCCAACTATATGACGCTGACTGTACCTACGTTAAAGAATTTTTCCCCTCACTAGCTCGTAAAGCGCTTGTTTATCCTTTAATACGAGACGGTAAAAACGCATTTTATCCACTAGTGATTAAAGTAAGTTGACTTCTCATAGCTCTTATTGCTATGGTTTTAAAGTCTAAATTCGCGAAGTACAGCTCACTTGCCCCCGCGGCGGCGGCGGCAACTCGCACACGCACCGACTTGAAAATCGAATTAGAACATTCGAAAATCGTACTGGCCACCAAAAGCTAACCAAGCTAAAGGCACCTATTGTAAAAATGTTGAATGTATCTAAACGCAAGGAAAAAGTCAATGCGATTTCAAAACGTTTTTTTTTCATGTTTCACTTACCTCGCTGTAGTGAGGGGAAAAATTTTGTGTTACACACGGGTGCAATAGTAATTTAATACTCGTGTATTGAAACACTCGCTACGCTCAGGATTCTATTTTAAAACCACTCGCTTTGCTCGTGGTTAAACTATAGAATCCATTCGCTTGCTCGAGTTTCAATCCCACACTCGCAGTTAAAATACAATTTTGCACCCTTGTACTATAACAAATAACTATTAGATCGTATGCGAAGTGACTTAAGGTATATTTTCCCTAAATGTTCAGATATTTATGATCACCCTGTCTGTGCAGATAACTTTGACGAGTTGTGTGTTCAGATTTAATTGAAAAACCACTGCTCACATATTTATGGCGAATTGGATGTTCAGATGTTATTGACCTCATTTACTGTAAAGAATTTATTGAAATTTATTGCTGCTCAGAAATATTTGAGTACCTCGGCCGCTCCAATATATCTGATGGCGACTGTACTAGTAACTTTACTGACTTGAAAAGAACTAGAATATAATAAAACTGTACAACACACAATTACTAAAACTGCACCAGACCTGCAAACTAACTACGTAAAAACGCATGTGAAATCCGCTACGACGCGGCCGGTTGAATGTTCTGGTACGTAGGTTACCGTTTAGGCATTCTAATATTTGTCATATTATGTCCTCTTAGTTCACTTAATCGTTTCCTCTTTCGCTTAACTTTATTTACACTGCGATTACCCTTATTGCTTCCTGTCTAAAGTAATATTACCGCGTTAGGAAAATGTGCACACGTCCTACGTTGACAGCGGTCACGAGCGTACTGGCGACTGGGCAATAGTCGGCCGCCGCCGCGCGCTGAACCATTTTATTTTGCCAATAACGAAATCAATTGGTATTATTGATGTACTCAACTTATTAAAAATCTATGAAGTACAAATCTAAATCTACTTAAAAACTATTATTCAAAGCAAATTTTGTGTTGATATTCATAATAGTTATCGAGATATTTGGTTTAAGGTGTAAAAAACGAGTTATTTTCAAAAAAGAAAGCTATCGAGGTTTTTATCAGCAATCGTGTTTCTGATGAAGCCAAAAACTAGAAAATAGACTGAAATAATACATATAAAAAAATTGCAGTTGTAAGTTCTGTGAAAGTATTTTATTAATATTTTCTAAAATTGGTGTTTTCACTATCTAGAGCGCCTTAAATAAGAAATTTACTAATATCGTTTATCGCAGTAGCGCCGCAGGTGCTTTAGCTAAAGTTTTTCACCTATTAAGCGCGACACCTATAATTTTAAGCACGAACGAAATATTATCTAAGTACTTCTTGGAATTTTATTTAGAGCTGTGCTTAGAGCGATAGAGGGGAAAATAGACTAACGAACGAAGTAGTTCAAGGTTGTCATATTAATAAGTAAAATAACTCCTAACTTTATCGGTAGATGTAGCTGTTTGACATTCTATTAATAATATATTATTTCATTTGTTATATAAAATAAAATGTAATTGAAAAATATTTATTATTCATAATAATTTAATTTCTTAGCAATTAAATTTCAATCTGCATTTTGCAGAAGCAGGCAAATAAAATAAAATTTTGAATTGATTCCATAAAGGTGATCGCATCTATATTGACATTTCATCAGTCATTCCAAAGTCATTCGTTCTTTAATTGTACGATTTTTACTTACCGTTCACTCGTTCATTCGTGACGTCCGTAATTTTCAGTGACGTAAATGGCGTTTTCTTTCAGGATTTCAGTTTCTGAATAACTAAAGTAGCTCATACGTCTAGTTGCAGTTCATTAAGCCGCATAAATGTGATTATTTACATTCCATTAACAATGTTTACAAACATAAACACGTCAGTTTTATGATTTTTCCGAAAATTATAAGCATAAAATCATGGATGTAAGCGATAGTCCGAGTGATTATGACGATGGTGGCGAGATCCCGATCTGGCAGGAGCCTCGTCGGGAGCCCCTGGGGGCTCCAAAGGAGACCTTATGCGACGAGGTGCAGGAGCAAACTTCTGGTGACAGATTACACGAACTGGAGGAAGAGCAAGAGATATTATCATCGTCCGTATTTTCGTTGACGTCTCACCTCGCACAAGTGGAGTTCCGTTTGCGCCAGATATTGAAAGCGTCGCCTGAGGAGAGGGATGCTATGTTAAAGGAGTTGGAAGAGTTTACATCTAGAGGAGTGCCCGGAGCGAGGGCCTCGCCACAGGGCAGCTCTGGAGAAGCGAATTGCTCGGAATGTGTTGAGCTGGAGACAAAAATCCGCCGACAGCGTACCAAACAGGCGCATTTCATAGAGAGGTTGAAGACGCAGCTGAAAGAACTTGAGAGGTAATTATAGAAATAGTCTATTTACTGTCTAATAGTTTTATTATTTAATATAGTACTTCATCTAATATTTAATTTACCTTAGTCAGGTGGTCAGGATTTGTGACAGAGGCCTCTAATATTTTCCATTCTTCTCTGTTATGGGCTGTCCTAATCCATATGTCTGAAAACTTGTGTTCATCATGTTCATTTAAAATTGAGATGACCATTATCTCTCTTACAGTATTCTGGAAACTGATCAGTAATTATTTTAGATGTTTTTCTCATTTTTTTCTTGCTATGTGACCATTTCCATTTCCTCTTTGAGAGGTAATTAATGGTCTAAAATCTTTGTTAGTTTGCTTTGCATGACCTTGTGTCCAGGGTCACATCAACATTTCTGTGTGTTTAAGTTCTTATTTACTCTAGAATATTCCACCATGACTGGGTGTTTATTCCATAGTTTAACCTGCCCTATATTGTCAGCATTGATGCCGGAAAGAGAAATCTGTTGGTTGTGAACAAGGGGGGCTTTTTTCAGGTAACTTGGGGAAAAGAATTATCTTGTTGGCCCAGTTGAAATTTAATAACCTACAATTAAGGGTAAGACCGGCATACTTTATTTTTAAGGGAAGTCCGTCATATGACACTAAACACCGATCAGATAATGTAGGAAATTGGTTGGTATACGGTCTTTCCTGATAGACGGTCTTATCCACATTGACCTTAAGCACAGTATAATGCATTACTCTAGCACAGTTAAGCATATTTGCAGTGGGTCAAATTAATTTGATGCAGCATTGAATGTTAAATAATTTCATTTTCAGAAATAATTGCCAGTTATAATTTTATTATTATTATTAAAAAAAATACATATTTCCACAAAAAGCTTTTGAGCTTTCCGAGCTGTTGAGTATGACTGTGGTTTGTAATAGTGATTATACTAAATATTTATACTTGTTCAACTATGTTGCTACACCCTATCAGGGTCCATGTACATAACTATATATTTGGTTTACAAATATAATTTCATATGCCAAGTAAATTATCATACTTGTTACAGGTTTGCTGCCGATCCACAGGCCAGTGACAAACACCACAGAACTCTAATAGACCACTTAAGATCAGAAATAGACCGCAGCTTGGAAGAAGGTTGTCACCAGCCACTCACTGCAGATGAACTCCGGCATCAGATCAACTGTGCAGTACGTCAATATGCAGAAAAGCAGCTCTCTAAAGACGAAATCATCTGCAAACTACAGGCACACATTGAAGACATGCAAAAGTTCATAAAGCTAATGAAAAACGAAGATCTGAAAAACTCAAAATCAAAAACACCGGAAACAAAAAGTGCAAAGTCACAGAACACCTTTGACAAGACATTCAACAAAAATAAAGCTAATAACGACGATCTTAGAACAGAGACTATTAATTTAATGAGAAAAGCAAGCACCCTGATACAGATTTTTACAGTTTCACAGTTTGGTTGCTCCCCAAACTCGAGTAGGAGAGTCGAGAAGCAATCGTCAACCATCGTCACGCACTGGGGCAACCTGAGAGCAAAGCTAGAAATGTCTGTGGATGCCGTTCTCCATCTAGTATCACGTAACAGACCAAATCATAACATTATTGACACATACGACAGCGAGTCCGAAGAAGGGGGCGTTGTTATCAATGACATACCATTAACAACAGCAGTACGGAGACACTTAGCAGTAAATATCCGTGACTTGCTTCAACACGGCCTAACTGGTCCAGAGTCTAACTCATTAGTTCCTATCATCGGTTGCTTCCCTGTCCGCAGATCATCTTCGAGTGCTACACATATTTGGGATCTTATTTTACGTTACTATGATATCAATAACGGTGAGCAGTTCAATTCTACTCCCGCTAGGAAGCTCAGTCAAAGTTTCAACCTGGACATAGTTGGTGGGAACGCTATATCCAATAAGCAAAGTTTATTAAGCGCTATAGGCAGCATAATTGCTTCTCACACACCTTATAAAAGGAGCTATGACGCTCATTTTAAAGCATTTGTTTGCGCCGCTTTAAATTCACACAAATTAGTTCTTTGGTTGAATATTATTCTTAAATGCCGGTCGTTGGTTGATACATATTACTCGTCAACCAGCTACGTGGTTAACACAGGGTTCCAAGACGCCCTGCAGAGCTTAGATCGGTTGACGGTTCACAACTTTGACTTGCCAGTGGATCTCGCTGTGAAACAGTTCCAGAACATCAAAGATGTATTTATGTAATTTATTTTTAAGAATAATTTTATACATAATCAATGATTAAGGCCTGCAATGCATTTTTTGTGTACTTAGCCTAAAGTGTAATTGGTTCTAGTCCATTTTAGTATTAAATACACATTGTTAATAGTTTTAGAAATTTGTTCAGGCCGTTGGTTTCTCTTATCATTATAAAAAAGATGTATATTACTTTAGTAAATAGGTATTAGGATCTGTACACTGATCTGAGTCGCTCTCTAAAAAACCCTTTCAACGCTATGGCATAATGTCGTCACTTATATATGTATCAATATGTTATCATGGCATGCCTATATTTACAAGTACAGTCTGCGTCAAATATTTGGTAGCAAATAAAGTAGCCAAATATATAGTATTGCGATATATTTGGACAATCTGTTCCACTATTCTTTTGATGCTGACTCTACATTCTCTCTCTTGTAGTCACCATCAGACAGTTCAGAGCTAAGGAATTGGTCACAAATATTTGAACGACGTCTCTATTGTCAAGGCGATAAAGTGCATGTGTAGATATTTGTGGCCGCTATCGCAGCTCCGATATATCTGTTGGCGACTAGCAAAGATGTGTCATGATAATTATGTAGAATGGCGATGAGAGGTAAATTCGTTCCTCCAATCCTAAAACAGTTGTTTGTAAAGAATTAATTAATGTGCCGTATTTCCGGACCGATATGACCTCCAAACGTTCAAGAAAAGAGCGTATAGAGATCTTATAGGCAACGCACTTGCGACTCTGGTGTTGCGAGTGTCCATGGGCGGCGGCAGTTGCTTACCATCAGGCAATCCGTCGCTCGTTTGCCTCCTATATCATAAAAAAAAATTCAGTACATTCCAGTATTGTGATATAAATGTTATCTAAGTTACCAGACCGTACCAAAGATGTACCAAAGTAATTGTTAAGAGTGGAATCTGTAAATGAAAGAATATCGCTAAATATAATAGTAGCTAAAGCATCTATGCCTATTTTATTTTACTGTCCTGTGTATTTCTTTGAACAAATGCTCCGAAAAACCGGTCATTGTGGGCCGCTGGGGGAGGCCTATGTCCGAGTAGCTAGATGTGTATCCCAAACGCGTTAGTTCCGTTTACAATAATTCCCAGTTGCATTTTTCCCCACTCGAATTTGTTTTCATTCATGCATATACAAAGATATAGCTACAACACAAGCCTTACTGAGCGTGGCGTAAGACTAGGTCGATTTGTGTAACATAGTCCCGCAATATATATATTTTTCACCGCTATGTCGAACGTAAAAGCTACTAGTTACTCAGAGCCCTGAGTGTAAGTTTATAAGTTTATAACGTAACAAAATGTCAAACGTAACAAACTATCGCGTTAGAGCACGCGCATTTAACCATATAAATAACATTATCACTTACGCGTTCGAGACGTTTTTTTTACATCAAAAGAAACTTAAATTAGAGCCTCAGATGCCACGTCACCAAAATGTTACTTACAACCGAATTTGAACTTTATTCACGTGCATGTAAATCTATTTTGCTCTGTGGTCCATGACATATATATCAGTCTTTGGCGTGGAAAAGGTTAATCTAAAGTTGACATGCGTTAAAATAACTTCAGCTTCAAATAGTGCAACCAATATGTCAGTCACGTCCGAAAACTGTTTATCTATTAAAGCGCGTGGAAAGTGATATATTTTTGTCCTATGGACGCAAAATGGTATGTATCTCTTCCTATAAGTTCTCTTGTGAGCAGTGTTGGTTGAGGCGTAAAGGTAGTGGCGACTACGTACCGGAAGGCGCAGCGTGGGCACCCCCCCTACAATGTAAACAGATGAAATGGTAAAGATCGCGGGAGTCTACTGGTTGCGGGTGGCATAAAAGCGGTCGCTTTGGCGGAGACCTATGTCCAGCAGTGGACATCCTTCGGCTGATATGATGATGATGATTATAAGGTAATATAATTTAAAGGCGATTAAAAATTGATGAAATACTTAGAAAAAGCGACGAGGACCTCCGGCGTCCGACGCAGGGTTTGAACCTAGATTTCCGCCTCTTTTTTCTTATAGACCTTATTGTATATGTCACTTATTTCCAAATTATAATTTATATAGTTACGTACTACGTATAGTTACGTTCTACGTATTTAGAAATCAACGTAAAAAGAGGGTAGGCAACGCGCATGTGAACCCTCTGGAATTGCAAGCGTCCATAGACTACGGTACGGGCCGTATAATGTTTACCACCGTCGTTGTATAAAAAAAATCAAAGCATTTGATTTGTTCCTAATTACTCTAATTAGACTCATTTCTATTCAGTTCTCACGATGCCGAATCTGCTTTGTTAGCTTTACGGCCCAGCCACGACATTGCGCGAATTGCGGCGCGGGAAGCGTTTTATCTGTTCATTGCGTGTGATCTTAACTAACCGCAGTGCATTGCGCGTCTTGACCGCGCAACGAACAGAAAACGCTCGCCGCGCCGCAAGTCGCGCATTGTCGTGGCCGGGCCGTGGTAGCTTTAAACTTACGTAGGAGTTAAATTCACTTAGGCTCGCCCACGCAGGCTTGTACGTACTTACTTAGACATAAAATGATGAGAGTCGTATCCGTGGGCGGGAATGTCGGAGGGCAGAAATACTACAGCGTGGGTGTTTTATACACAACAATTGTAATACCTAAGTGCTCGGAATATATTTATTACTGTAAGATCATACAGGAACGTATTACCAGGGTATCAAGTTTAGTATCAGCTCTGTTCGTATGTCCATTTTTAGAACATTATTTCCTTGACTATGAATGCGTTGTTCAGATATTTGTGACCGTTCTGGTGATGATGACTGTAGGTACATATTTGTCGTGTAACGATGACTGAACCCCGGATTCTTATGGCGATGACGTCAAAATAGAGCAACGAGGGTGTAAATGGAACGGTGAAAAAAGAATTACATAAACAAAAAATAAGATAAGAAAAAAAATACGGACATAAACCAGTCACGATAGAAATTGGTCAGTTAGCGAAAGAACAATGTCGATTATTTAAAAATAGTCATTTATAGGAAGTTTCGGAGTAATATATATCATAAAATTATAAGTAACATCTTCGTATTAACACATATATGATTTTTTTAAATCTTATTTTATCTTAATAAATCCGTATTAATTACTACTGTTCCGTTTACACCCGCGTTACTCAATTGTGACGTCCTCGCCATAAGAATCCGGGGTCTAATGATGACGGTGGCGTGTGGCGTGTATTCCACATTCACTGTCAAGACTGAATGACTGTGGCGTTTAAGGTAATATGACCGTAGTTAGGCTTTGCCGACTGTGGCCGATAAAAAAATTGAAACTAGGATAGAATTAAATAAACTTTATAGACATAAACATATTCATTTAAAAAACTAACAAAAAGCTTACGGATATATTGACCACAGATTATAAACAAAAACTATAAAATTTTCACAAAACAATAATTAAAAAATACAAGTAGGTATGTTTCATTATCAGTTACCTACGTTCATGGAAAGTAGCGAATTAATCCACAAAACAATAACCAAATTGCTTTAATGTTAAATTATTTTTATTGTCAAGAGATGAAATGGTTTACAAAGTACAAATCTTTTTGGTCATTTTGTGCAGTCAGAGAAACATCGAAATGAAAACTCTACAAGAATTCAGTACCTGCTTCCTGCAGCGGTACGGCGAACATCAAAGTTCGTATATTTCGGGCATCTGTTTCTTTTACTCCAATCTAGGCGCCACAAGAGTGACAGAGACAAACGTCCGAAATTTACGAATATCGTCTTTTGCGGTAGCGCCTCTGTAGTAGTGTGGTTTATGATGCAACACCAAAGGCACATAAGTGCTTCAAAGATATTGATCTTCAAATGATCCACTGAATGTATATTTTTAGCCGAGATGAGATCAGACTTCTCTGTCGTGAGAGCGGTCAATTCGTTACGAATGAAAAAAAGATCCGTATCGCACATTTAGGTAATGCCCCAGGTAACCACAACTTCCCTATTAACATGCGTAAAATAAACACTTTCCTGCAATTAGGAAATAGTACTATCTATTATTTTTATATTAAGCAGAAACGTCTGCTAGCATATCAAAGATATTTAAATCGAAAGAAAAATATAAAAAATTGACTCGCAGCGGGACTCGAACCCACAACCACTGGATCACTAGCCCAGTGCACTACCAGTTGTGCTATACGAGCGCCGCTTAGACGTGTAAATTTTTTCTATCTTATCCTTCTTGGTATACCTCATTACGGGTCAAAAATAATATTTTTCTTTCGATTTAAGTACTATCTATTCCCTGACGATTTATGTACCTACCCAATTTAATCCCTTAATTAGATAATGTTCGCCCTGACGAACATAACCTAAGGCCATCTTTTTGTATTTTTTTCTTGGACAGAATCATGTAGGCTATCGAGATTCATGGAGGCTAGAACTGCTGGGCTGGCCGTTTTCTGCCAAATTAAGGGTTATGAAAAAAAGCCTTCATATAGTCTACTTAGGTCCGAGCATGTTTTCGGGTTTCACCCATTGGTCGAACTGCTCTGCAGTAAGTATGCCAAGTTTGATGGCCGTGTCCTTGAGGTTGCCACCTTCTGCGTGCGCTGTCTTGGCGATTTGGGCAGCCTGCGAAAAATTAAATAGGATTATCTTCTTGACCACCATAATAAGAATGAAAATACGAACTCTGTGCGCCACGAAGTGTCAGTTGAGTATATTATTGACATCATTTAATGGTGACGGTGGCGTGCGACACATTCGATTTTTTGTCACGACTAGACGCCTGTTTTACGTACTAACAAAAATGTTAGAACACTTTTCTCATACGAGCTCGTGATTATCAAGCTTAAATCAAAGTAACTTTAAAATCTAAAAATAAAATGGCCTTATCATTAAAGGTTTCAATTCCAGGGTTAAATAGGTACTAATCACTCTCACTGTCATTGCACTTTCTCACATTCATTTCTGTCTTAGAATAGTCGACGACTTTACGTACACTTCACTGCGCGTTGTAGGGTGTAGACCCTTGTGGCCGGAATCGACAAAAAATACGACGTGCGCAATAAAAAAATTACTATTAAATTATTTAACCTCTTGACCGCCACACTATGAATGAATTGGCGTGCTCTGTACGCCACGAATTGACAGTTGAGTACATATTTGTCATGTAATGATGACCGTGGCGTACGAGGCATTGCATGTCACGACTAGATGACTGTGGCGTTCAAGACGTTATCAGGTCACCTTGTCATAGCCGATGTGAGGGTTGAGCGCGGTGACCAACATTAGTGACTCCTGCATAATCTTGTTGATCTTCTCCTCATTGGCTTTAATGCCGACTGCGCAGTTCTTATTGAAGGCTTGGCAGCCGTCACCTATGATGCATCACAATTTGTATTAAGATTTTCAAAAATCATTGTAAAATTTTATTAAACACACGAGCGTCAAGTATCCCCAATGCATCATATAGGGTTAGCCAAATATCCCGCGGTTCACCGCCTGAGTACATTTGACAACGTTTAACTCTGGGTTAGCGGCTAACCCTGGATGGCGCACGTGGCGCTTTGAATGTTAATTTAGTCACTCGTACGACTGTTTTGGAGGGCCTTTTTTCTTAGGGAACCCCGTTCGCGTCGATTGCTCGTTACGAACCAAGCCTTGCCGCTTTGGGCGTGAAAGTAAAAATGACTAAATAAACTTTAATGACGACGTGTGTAATAAATTGCATTCTTACTGTATGTTTTAAATCTATTAAGAGTATGTAGGTACGCCAAAGACGGCAAATGCCGTCGACGCTGTGTTACAGACTCGCCATTATGCAGCATTACAATGCTGTACTTTATTATAAGCAATGGCTTGGTAGAGACAATGCTGAGCTGGATTAATTTGTAAATGTTACCCAAATTCTGCCACCCAACTTTATTGTATACCACGACGATGGGGTAAAGAAGCATACGGCAGTTATACAATTCCAGAGCCCTTAAGAACATAAAAACTCCTTTTCTGAAGAACCTCAAAGTTACTGTAAAGCCCTCAGGGAAAAACTCGCGAGTTAATTCAAGAGCCGGACCGTTGACGGGACTAAATTTCCACTAAACTAACCAATGAGCGTAATAGACCGGAGCACATTAGCAACCATCATGGTCTTGAACACGTTGAGCTCGAAGTGTCCGGTAGCACCGCCGATGGTGCAGGCCACGTGGTTGCCCATCACCTGCGCCGCTAACATCGTCAGCGCTTCGCACTGCGTCGGGTTCACCTTACCTGAGAATATCTGGGATTTAACATGGTGTCGTGGCTGCATTAGACGCCATACTGATTTAAACTTTAATTTACTTTCGTGTCAAAACGGCGCACAGTCGAGGTAAATATATATATTTACCTTTTATTTTTTATAAAATACTAAATTTACTTTATTGTTGAGATAAATTAGCACATCGTTTTATCTGAATTTTACTGTAGAAGAGTAGACACAGTACACACCAACGAGTATAAATAGTAGCTGTCAACAGGAAAACTGTCATTACAGCGTACACCACAAGTAGCCCCTTTAAGTTGTGTTGTGGTGCTTACACGCTACCGACACCAAGTGTTTGTGGCGTTCATAGGGATAAAACAGGATTTGATTGTCGGTCACATTTGTTTTAATGGAACGTTAGAAATAGGTCATCATCAACATTTGAGCCGTAAGACGTCAATTGCTAGATATAGGCTTCCCTCAAATATGACTTTGGGGGTAATTGCTATGGTCACCATGCTTTGCAGGCGGGCAGTAGCTGTTGATTCGGTTTCGGCGGACGCTGCTGTCAATCCGTCGTTTTTTTTCCTTTAACGCCTCTTAACACCACCCGCGGGAGAATAGGGGAGGAGGGGGAGAAATAGGTAACACTGTTTAATCTTCAGACCAATCTTCAGCCAGGCCAAACGACAATGAAATATGCCGTTCCCCAGACGCCACGTTCTTGCATTTCGTTGAGCGAAGTTGAACTTTACGGAATCCCCCGTAGGTCCCTTATTGCATTAACAAAGTTGACATCCGTAGCCGTCGTTGGCGTGCTTGGCACGACTTTTCGAAGACGTCTTTAGCTGTCAGAAGGATAAAAATAAATTAAATTGCCCCAATTTTACTTAGACAAGTATATTACTTACAGTTATATATCTTTATTGGTGTATAGTAAATAAAACTCTCAAACATAACACAAAATATTGATAAACATAATTGACAAAACAGTACTTATGTCGAATTGGAGATACTTTATTACAAATAAGTAGTAAAATGTTATTTAGTCGTCTAGATTTGATACCTCCTTTAAAAACCTGTTCCTATAAAATTAAAAAGCAATAATTATAAATGCTAATACACTTATTTCACATTTGCTGTAATTTCCAATACTGATAACAGTTTTAAGTTCTATACATCCAATTGATTTCATAAGTTACTTAACTTACATTTGATAATAGGATGTTTATGAAAAGAAAATACTGGAATAGCGAAGACCCCGAGAAATACAAATTAAATAACTCCTCGTTTACATAATGGCAGTTACGTTCTCTTTTAAAATGAGAATTATAAATTGTTTATGAGTTTGACTTAGTATATTGTAATGCACCAAGGTTCGTTTCACGACTGTCATCTATTGATGACAGTGGCGTTACAGTAAATCAAACGGCGTCATGTTACCACGCCACTCAGGCTATCTCCAGCATTCCAGCATCCCGTGTAGATGATTCCGGTCTTCTAGAAAACCCAAGTAGACCAATAAGTCCACACACAGAAAGTACACAGGTCTACTAGGGTATTCCAGTGTCAAAGGAAGTCCTGGTATACTTGAGTATTGCAGAACCCCGGGTAAATAATCTTGGTCTGCTGGTCTACTCGGGTATTCCAGCACCCCAGGAAGTGTTGGTCTTCTGGTCTACTTGGGCCCCAGCATGTCCTCGGGCCGCACCCACTGGTCGAACTGCTCGGCCGTGAGGATACCCAGCTTGATGGCCGTGCCCTTCAGGGTGCCGCCTTCCTTGTGGGCGGTCTTCGCGATTTGTGCGGCCTGGAATATTATTGTGTACGATTAATCTTGTAACAAGGCTGTAAAACTTCTCAATCGTTTTCAAACATTTTACCTGAGTTACGTAGAATGTATCTGTGTTCAGAGTCATACATACATACATCGCGACTTTTCAGTCAGTTACGATTTCCGATATAAAAATTTGAATGAGAGTTAAACATAAGCGCGCAAAGACCCCGACGGAAGACCAGCGCTGGCTACCCGGGCTGGTGAGTGATGTCTTACGGGCATGAAAATAAAGGGTGTCTTTGACGATGGTGTTTTAAATTAAAGGTTTGTTTTTACTCCCCATGTAAAAAAAACACATTCATTCTTAATTTTGTTATTGTCATACAAGTTAAACGTTATTTTCAATGTACACAGTCCCAGCTATTCATTGATGTCAAATGTCAAACAAGGAAATGTCCTCATACCACACCTTTTTCATTGCAATAATATCCCCCTAAGGCCCACCAACCCATCATACAAGTAAAATGCTACTCGGATTCCTTCTTTGTATTGTAGAATAAAGTATAATTTAATTTGTGTCGAAATCGAAAGAAACAAATGAATTTCAACTCTGTTCCATTTTTATAAAATTCTAATTACTTCAAACTAAGTTAGTACTACAGGCAGGCCCGTGGGTCTTACGAAGATACTCAAGGCAATTAGGGTATTTTAATAAAAAATGTTTGAAGATTAATGCCCATGGTGGTTATATAATGTTACCTTGTCATAGCCGATGTGAGGGTTGAGCGCGGTGACCAGCATCAGCGACTCCTGCATGATCTGGTTGATCTTGGCCTCGTTGGCTTTGATGCCGACCGCGCAGCCCTTGTTGAAGGCTTGGCAACCGTCACCTGCATCACATACAAACAAATATTTTTATAAAAAAATATATATATATACAGACATCAACCGCCACGATTGGCAGGCGGGTTGGCGAGCGTCACCGGGGTGCGATCGTGATCCAGTGGCACTAAACTAACGGCAATGAGGACGACGCCGCTGGCTTTTTAGTGGGTATTCTCCTCCCCTCCTCTTGGCTAGCAAGAGTAGCAGCGAGGAGAGTCCCACATACCCGCGCACTACCCATCATGGGGCAAAAAAAAAAAACAAAAAAAAGGGAGGTTGGTGATCGCAGTATCTTCCACAGTTCTGGGATGATGCTGGTAGTAAACGAATATTTTTGTTAAGTGCACAAAGCGCCATCTTTCGAGTCTCGTATGTACTTTACGGGCGTTTGCCAGCGAACAAATTCTATGCAACTGAAATAAAGCAAGTTTGCTTTTAAGCGGATGCTACGCAAGCACCTGCTGAAACAACATCTCGATTACGATATGTACATCAAATTTAGTATCTATTAAATTAAATATATAGTAGTATATTTATCAATATATATCATATTTCTAGTAATTAATTTGTGTATTCCTATGTATTTTATTATAGAGTTAAATTTTACAATGAATCGTAGCGTGTCTAATTAATGCTTTCTAACTTTAATCTTTCCACCTATTTGTAATGTCTCTGTTTAGCCCTATGGTTGACTGGTAGAGACTGCCTTTAGGCATTAAGTCCGCCATTTGTGCATTAATTTTTATTTTTGTGCAATAAAGTTTAAATAAATAAATACATTTAATTGCGGCTGTGAAATACTAGATGGCACTAGTACCTTATCCTTTCATCCTTTTACATGACTTGTTAAGTTGTTAAATGCTACAAATTTTGAACATAAAATTATTGAGACCCAACCATATTAACTGTGACGTGCAACGTAACTTTTACGAAGAAAAACATGTCTAATATTCGATTTATCTAAAATTAGTTACCTGTTTCTATACAAATGAAATGGCACATAGTTACCTATTGACCTACTTCCCCAGTTGGGCTTCTCCAGATTCGAGCATCGCTCAGCTCAGCAGCTCATAAACTTCGCTGTGCCTATTGAGTATGTGGCGACGTACCCAGCAGCCGGATGGAGCGCAGCACGTTGGCCACGATCATGGGCTTGAACACGTTGAGCTCGAAGTGTCCGCTGGCGGCGCCGACGGTGCAGGCCACGTGGTTGCCCATCACCTGCGCCGCGAGCATCGTCAGCGCCTCGCACTGCGTCGGGTTCACCTTGCCTGCAACGTACGATTCATGAACACTCGTGGTGTGTCGTAATAAAAAAAAGGACTAGGATGACGGCGCCAATGATGGACAAGGAACCAATCATGAACATTAGTGCTTATTTCAAAGGAGTCGAATGTTGTGCATTTGTTGGTACATATTAATTTTTTTAATGTTGTTAATTTTGACGACCGGTCTGGCCTAGTGGGCAGTGACCCTGCCTGTGAAGCCGATGGTCCTGGGTTCGATTCCCAGTCAGGGCATTTATTTGTGTGGTGAGCACAGATATTTGTTCCCGAGTCATGGGTGTTTTCTATGTATTTAAGTATTTATGTATCTATCTATTATATATATCGTCGTCTAGTACCTACAACACAAGCCTTACTGAGCTTACCGTAGGACTAGGTCGATTTGGGTGAGATTGTCCCGGAATTTTTATTTATTTATTAATGTTATGATTTTTGAATTAAGAACTAAGTGTCCATCAATGGTGCCTGTCAGCTTAAAGTGTTCATTGGTGCCAAAAAAAACTTTATTTACACTAACAACTTAATTTATAAAACAAACTAATAACGGAATGAATGACATCAAAACTAACAACAAAGCACTAAATCAAATTAGAAATTGTAATGACTGTAACAAAAAAAAAACTTAAGTTTAGGTACCTACATATTATATGGTTATTTTATTTTAATTACCTACATTAAATGTTATGTGTCTCTGAGTAATCTACAATTTATACAATTTGAATTTAAAATAATAATTACCCACAGTTCATTCTTGCAAAACAATATAAAAAAAAAATTGCACAATATTTTATATTTAATGTATTTTTAAAATACTAAAATATTCTAATTTTACGATTTATTTAACATATTGATTTTAAAAAGTTGTAAGTACGTGTTCACACCAGCGTCGCTATTATTTTTCAATTGTTTAGCATAAGAAGTAAAATTATGTGTATTGGAGTTGTTTTTCATTAAATATTATATTTCGTTATTTTTTTAGATAATCAGTTATTAGTTATTATTATTACACAGTAGTAAATAAAGAAAAGACACAACTTGAATGTCAACAACATCATCTTTTGACCCTATCTCCGTCCGCAGGTGTCGAAAGAGGCGACAAAGGAAAAAACCGACGGATAGGCCGCAGCTTCCGACGAAAAAGAATCAACAACTAGTGCGGCGTACAGCCTGGCCCGTATTCTGAGCAGCTCTCTATAATCCAGGCGTCATGAGAGTGACAGAGACAATCATCCGAAATTAACGAATATCGTTTTTCGCGGTAACGCCGCTGGCAAGCGTGGCGACTATGGCAACTACCACCCAAAATGATACAAGTCATATTTGGGGGAGGCTTGTAGTGTGTCTTACGGCTGAAATAATTGTATTTTGACAGTGCAGAATCTGCAAACCTCATTTTTAAATCTTATATATTCAGAATTGAGTACGATGAATGTCGTCGCCGACCTTCATGCCTCACGACGTGTGCAGTGACATTACCGGGCATGATGGAGGAGCCGGGCTCGTTCTCGGGCAGCATGAGCTCGCCGAGCCCGCAGCGCGGCCCGGAGGCCAGCAGGCGGATGTCGTCGCCGACCTTCATGCCTCACGACGTGTGCAGTCACATTACCGGGCATGATGGAGGAGCCGGGCTCGTTCTCGGGCAGCATGAGCTCGCCGAGCCCGCAGCGCGGCCCGGAGGCCAGCAGGCGGATGTCGTCGCCGACCTTCATGCCTCACGACGTGTGCAGTCACATTACCGGGCATGATGGAGGAGCCGGGCTCGTTCTCGGGCAGCATGAGCTCGCCGAGCCCGCAGCGCGGCCCGGAGGCCAGCAGGCGGATGTCGTCGCCGACCTTCATGCCTCACGACGTGTGCAGTCACATTACCGGGCATGATGGAGGAGCCGGGCTCGTTCTCGGGCAGCATGAGCTCGCCGAGCCCGCAGCGCGGCCCGGAGGCCAGCAGGCGGATGTCGTCGCCGACCTTCATGCCTCACGACGTGTGCAGTCACATTACCGGGCATGATGGAGGAGCCGGGCTCGTTCTCGGGCAGCATGAGCTCGCCGAGCCCGCAGCGCGGCCCGGAGGCCAGCAGGCGGATGTCGTCGCCGACCTTCATGCCTCACGACGTGTGCAGTCACATTACCGGGCATGATGGAGGAGCCGGGCTCGTTCTCGGGCAGCATGAGCTCGCCGAGCCCGCAGCGCGGCCCGGAGGCCAGCAGGCGGATGTCGTCGCCGACCTTCATGCCTCACGACGTGGGCAGTGACATTACCGGGCATGATGGAGGAGCCGGGCTCGTTCTCGGGCAGCATGAGCTCGCCGAGCCCGCAGCGCGGCCCGGAGGCCAGCAGGCGGATGTCGTCGCCGACCTTCATGCCTCACGACGTGTGCAGTCACATTACCGGGCATGATGGAGGAGCCGGGCTCGTTCTCGGGCAGCATGAGCTCGCCGAGCCCGCAGCGCGGCCCGGAGGCCAGCAGGCGGATGTCGTCGCCGACCTTCATGCCTCACGACGTGGGCAGTGACATTACCGGGCATGATGGAGGAGCCGGGCTCGTTCTCGGGCAGCATGAGCTCGCCGAGCCCGCAGCGCGGCCCGGAGGCCAGCAGGCGGATGTCGTCGCCGACCTTCATGCCTCACGACGTGTGCAGTCACATTACCGGGCATGATGGAGGAGCCGGGCTCGTTCTCGGGCAGCATGAGCTCGCCGAGCCCGCAGCGCGGCCCGGAGGCCAGCAGGCGGATGTCGTCGCCGACCTTCATGCCTCACGACGTGTGCAGTCACATTACCGGGCACGCTGGAGGAGCCGGGCTCGTTCTCGGGCAGCATGAGCTCGCCGAGCCCGCAGCGCGGCCCGGAGGCCAGCAGGCGGATGTCGTCGCCGACCTTCATGCCTCACGACGTGTGCAGTCACATTACCGGGCATGATGGAGGAGCCGGGCTCGTTCTCGGGCAGCATGAGCTCGCCGAGCCCGCAGCGCGGCCCGGAGGCCAGCAGGCGGATGTCGTCGCCGACCTTCATGCCTCACCAGGTGGGCAGTGACCTGACCGCCCGTGACGGGGCCGCCGGGCGCGTTCCCGCGCCGCCTGGGCTCGCCGAGCCCGCAGCGCGGCCCGGAGGCCAGCAGGCGGATGTCGTCGCCGACCTTCATGCCTCACGACGTGTGCAGTCACATTACCGGGCATGATGGAGGAGCCGGGCTCGTTCTCGGGCAGCATGAGCTCGCCGAGCCCGCAGCGCGGCCCGGAGGCCAGCAGGCGGATGTCGTCGCCGACCTTCATGCCTCACGACGTGTGCAGTCACATTACCGGGCATGATGGAGGAGCCGGGCTCGTTCTCGGGCAGCATGAGCTCGCCGAGCCCGCAGCGCGGCCCGGAGGCCAGCAGGCGGATGTCGTCGCGGGCGTTCATGGTTAACGGCGTTGGGAGGGACGTTAGCGGGTATGATGGAGGAGCCGGGCTCGTTCTCGGGCAGCATGAGCTCGCCGAGCCCGCAGCGCGGCCCGGAGGCCAGCAGGCGGCTGTCGTCGCCGACCTTCATGCCTCACGACCTGTGCAGTCCCCTTCCCGGGCATGATGGAGGAGCCAGGCTCGTTCTCGGGCAGCATGAGCTCGCCGAGCCCGCAGCGCGGCCCGGAGGCCAGCAGGCGGATGTCGTCGCCGACCTTCATGCCTCACGACGTGGGCACTCACCTGGCCGGGCATGATGGAGGAGCCGGGCTCGTTCTCGGGCAGCATGAGCTCGCCGAGCCCGCGGCGCGGCCCGGAGGCCAGCAGGCGGATGTTGTCGCCGACCTGCATGCCTCACGACGTGGGCAGTGACATTACCGGGCATGATGGAGGAGCCGGGCTCGTTCTCGGGCAGCATGAGCTCGCCGAGCCCGCAGCGCGGCCCGGAGGCCAGCAGGCGGATGTCGTCGCCGACCTTCATGCCTCACGACGTGGGCAGTCACATTACCGGGCATGATGGAGGAGCCGGGCTCGTTCTCGGGCAGCATGAGCTCGCCGAGCCCGCAGCGCGGCCCGGAGGCCAGCAGGCGGATGTCGTCGCCGACCTTCATGCCTCACGACGTGTGCAGTCACATTACCGGGCATGATGGAGGAGCCGGGCTCGTTCTCGGGCAGCATGAGCTCGCCGAGCCCGCAGCGCGGCCCGGAGGCCAGCAGGCGGATGTCGTCGCCGACCTTCATGCCTCACGACGTGTGCAGTCACATTACCGGGCATGATGGAGGAGCCGGGCTCGTTCTCGGGCAGCATGAGCTCGCCGAGCCCGCAGCGCGGCCCGGAGGCCAGCAGGCGGATGTCGTCGCCGACCTTCATGCCTCACGACGTGTGCAGTCACATTACCGGGCATGATGGAGGAGCCGGGCTCGTTCTCGGGCAGCATGAGCTCGCCGAGCCCGCAGCGCGGCCCGGAGGCCAGCAGGCGGATGTCGTCGCCGACCTTCATGCCTCACGACGTGTGCAGTCACATTACCGGGCATGATGGAGGAGCCGGGCTCGTTCTCGGGCAGCATGAGCTCGCCGAGCCCGCAGCGCGGCCCGGAGGCCAGCAGGCGGATGTCGTCGCCGACCTTCATGCCTCACGACGTGTGCAGTCACATTACCGGGCATGATGGAGGAGCCGGGCTCGTTCTCGGGCAGCATGAGCTCGCCGAGCCCGCAGCGCGGCCCGGAGGCCAGCAGGCGGATGTCGTCGCCGACCTTCATGCCTCACGACGTGTGCAGTCACATTACCGGGCATGATGGAGGAGCCGGGCTCGTTCTCGGGCAGCATGAGCTCGCCGAGCCCGCAGCGCGGCCCGGAGGCCAGCAGGCGGATGTCGTCGCCGACCTTCATGCCTCACGACGTGTGCAGTCACATTACCGGGCATGATGGAGGAGCCGGGCTCGTTCTCGGGCAGCATGAGCTCGCCGAGCCCGCAGCGCGGCCCGGAGGCCAGCAGGCGGATGTCGTTGCCGATCTTCATGAGCGAGCACGCGATGGTGTTCAGTGCGCCGTGTACTTCCACCATGGCGTCGTGCGACGCCAGCGCTTCAAATTTGTTCGGGGCCGTTTCAAATGGGATGCCTGAAAATATTAAGGTCTCATATTATAAATATGTCGAGTCTCAAATCATGTGGATTATGTTTTTGTTCGTTGTATATTGCAGTATTTGCAGTTAACGTTGTATGTTTCAAGCGAGGAATGAAAATTAAAGAGAGAAAAGTTTTACAAGTTTTTAATGAAATGGTCTTTACAAAAGTACCAGGCTTGCAAGAGTGACGAGGAAGGTGAGGCTTATGAATTAGCCTAGATTTGGAAAGTTCTGGTTGACGTAGTACTACTCTAAAAGTGCAGAAATGAGAATGAGAGTATTTGGAACTAGATTTGGAAGATTTTATGGGTGAGTAAAAAAAATAGGACTGTATTAAGCAACCAAGAATTCAGAATCAATGAGGTTTAAGATTAAAAGTTTATATCTAATATATACTCGTATTAGGAAGAAATTTATCAGATATTTACTATGATCAAAAATAAATTCTGTCATTAGTTGCAAAAGTACTACGTGTATATGAGTGGCGAATACCTTTTTTATATTCACATAGATTTGAATGATTCATGGATTCAGGGTGTTTTCTGATAACCGCATGCTAGCTTTAGTACTAAGCAAGTAGAAGTGACGAGGAGGTTATAAAAGTTTAATCGGAAGTGTGGCACAAGTACCAGGCGCGCATGGCGGGGCAACAGCTCACCGGTGAGGTTGGCGATCTCGGCGGCGCACTTCTCTGCGAAGCCGACGCGCGTGTTGAGGCCGGTGCCCACGGCCGTGCCGCCCAGCGCCAGCAGGTGCAGGCGCGGCAGCGCGGCGCACACGCGCTGCACGCCGAACGTCAGCTGCGCCTCGTACGCGCTGAACTCCTGGCCCAGCGTCAGCGGCACCGCGTCCATCAGGTGCGTCCTGCAACACGCCGGCGTCACTGCTGACTGCTGATGCTGAGCGGAAATACGCCCGCTGGCCGCTCGACTTGAACGTGTAGCCACTTCCGACTTTTTTCAAATCAGGCAAAAATCCCTTATACAAGGGAGCAAACTTAGTGTTTACCTTCGTAGCGAAAGATTCCAAAATTGTACCACGCGCATAGCAAGTGAAATCTTGAGAATTGGGAGGGTTTCACACAAGTGTGAAACACAAGAGTGTAACACACAATTTTTACATTACATAAAAGAACATCCATCCAGCTAACATTAAAAAAAAACACCCGATTAGTAATAAACAATTTGTATGAAATTACTTTACACTCTTGTGAATAAAACACAACCTTGCTATCTGTTTAAAAAAAATAACAATTCTGGTTGATTATTCGGGCGTTTGAACCGCTCTTATTACTCTGTCCAAATTTCTGTAGAAGTGATCACACAGTTTGGTTATTTTTGGTTTACTGGTCTGGGCTGGCTAAAGTACAACCAAAACCTAGTTAACATAATGCAGGCACTTCTACAGAAATCTGGATAGACTAATAAGAACGGTTCAAACGCCCAAATAATCACCCCTTCTTTCCGAGCTAGTGAGGTGAAAACGAACATTTCAATCTTCGATATGGAAACAAACTCACCTGCCAATCTTGATGATCTTGCTGAACTCCTTGGACTTGGCGGCCATGGTGTCCCTCAGCGCGCACAGGCCCGGCATCAGCCGGTCCCTCAGTTCCATAGCCACGGCGATGTGCATGGCCGTGGGGTAGGTGTCGTTGGAGCTCTGCGACTTGTTCACGTGGTCGTTGGGGTGCACGGGGCTCTTGGAGCCGAGCTTGCCGCCCAGGATCTGGATGGCCCGGTTGGCGATCACCTGGAATTGGGTGGCTTGGTTTGGTGATCTTCAAAACGCTCCCGAATTTGGATTACGACGGGACTTGTGTAGCCTAGAAAGTCATACTAGGCGCAAAGTGGACACGGCTACCGCAGACCAGACATTTTTTTTCCATAGGAATATAATATCGTCGTTACTTTGAAGTAAATCTCGTACGTTACACTGCTACTTGAAACACAGTAACGTATGCGTTATACAGTTACGCCATTTTTCTTTTAATTCACAGAACAAGATACGGGTTTTTTTAAGTAGCCATGATAAAAGTATTTTTTTTAATCTTTATTCAAAAGGTGAATTTCATGTCACGAGGCATTCCCTGTCAGTTAATAATCACAAAAATAATCAAGTTTCTTACAGCATTTGGTTTTTCAAGTACATTAAATGTCATTTGTACTGAGAATGATTTTAATAATAAATTCTTTAAATAGGTCATGATGCCATGAAACTATATGATTTGTCGCAGCATTGTTTGCGCCATTCAACATCTCTGATTTACGGCTTTACAGTAAAACAATAAAACGTTATATAATTGTAAACGGTGGAAATGGTACCAACCTCGTTGGTGCGCGCACTGGCCACAACGCATGCCGCGCTTAGCGCGCGTCCTTTGTTTTAAAAAAAAAATGTAAAAAGTTCATATTTTGCTCCCGCTGTTGTAATGTTTTGTGGAGTATTATATGAAACAAATGTGTAAATATATATCTAATTGTGAGTTAATGTGTGTAAATATTTGTAAATAAACTGTATATAAAGCACTACGTGTACATTTGCTTCATCTGCGGCCCGATTGCCTACAAAAGTGGTCCTTCGAACCGGATTATTATGCAGAGAACGCCACCAGCTGCAATGATGAAAACGCGTAGTGCAGCACAAAGAGAACTTCAGGTACCGCAATTAGATAGTACTTTTCACCTGGAACGCGAAAACAAACAGCCGTCGCTAGTTCCAAGCAAATGTAAGTCTGTTTCTGTATCATCCTCCATACAGAGCAGGCGCAGGCGGCTTGAACTAGAGGCCGAACGACAAAAAGCCGCAATAAAGTTGGAACTTATTGAAAGACAACTACAGGCAGACTTAGCCGATTTAGACGATGAAAATAAAAGTCGGCGACAGTCACGGGCGTGCTCTATTAGTGATGTCAACGATTGGCTCGACAAACACGACCTGCAGCCGCAGCAGGACCTTAATGAGGCGCAGCAAGACCACACTGATGAACAAACCTCGGTCAAGCTGCACCAGTCGGCGTTTGTCGCCGACACTCCTGCCGGTACCCACGAGTCGTCCGCGAGCGCAGATAGTAACTCAGCCGCCGCCTCTGTAGGTAATGTACCAGAACCAAATGTCCAACGGTCTGCGGTAGTCACTACCGACTCTATAGCGATACTAGCGAGCGCTATCAAAGAGTTAGCCACCGCCTCCGCTAGTAATAAACCGAATGATTGCCTACTTAGCCGAATCAGTACTTCACGAGACCTGCCTGTTTTCTCCGGAGATGCGATGGAGTGGCTACAGTTTAAAACGGCGTACACCGAGTCGACAGATGTCTGCGGTTTCAGCCCGGCTGAAAACATGTGGCGGCTGAGGAAGTGTCTACGTGGTGCTGCAAAAGATGCTGTGTCAGCTCTTTTAATAAGCGCTTCCTCGCCCGACAAGCTAATCGCGAGGTTGGAGCTACAAGTTGGTAATGCTGACACTATTTTATATACTGGTGACACTAGCGATAACAGGCTGAGCACGGAGTCAACATCGGAGCCAAACGAAACGTCAACGTCGGAGCCTTCACCTGTTGCAGAATTAGTTAACCATGTGAAGACAACGGACACTAAAGTGTATCTGAAAGTAGTGCCCAGTAAAGTTCACGCAGCAAATGGCGTTTATGTTGCCAACGCGCTTATCGACGACGGGTCGTCGGTGACGATGGTTACCCGCGCGCTTGCTGACCGCGCCGGCCTGCGGGGCCGCCCTCAAGCTATGCAAGTGCGTGGTACTTGGAAAGGTGACGAACTAGTGCGTGATACTACAGTGTATAGTGTAAATATATCAAATGTAGATAATGAAATGTATAGTGTTAAGGCTCGTAGTGTCACAGATCTGGATTTGCCGGAACAAAATGTATCTCAAATCAATTTCGTAAAAAAATCTCACCTTCAAGCGATAAAAGATAAATTGTTACAAAATGTTGATTTGAATCCTGAAATGTTAATAGGGCAGGATAATGTACATTTGATTATTCCGCTAGAAGAACGTAGTAGTAAACTGTACGAGCCATTGGCTACCCGTACACCACTTGGTTGGTCCATGCATGGTGTTGTGCGCGATCCACATGACGTGGCAAGCTCAACCACGACGCACTCGGCACTCCTCTTGTCCGCTGCACCTAGTGACGAATCACGTAACCTCCACGAGCTACACGAGATTGGTGTAACAGGTAAGCCCGACCAACGAAAGCTTGAACAAACTGCGACTCTTGTTAACGATAGTTGGCAAGTAGAATTGCCTTCGAAGCTGCGAACGAGGGAATCAAATGAATATTTATTCCACCCACCAGTCCCCATTGGGGTGGGGCATGGGTACGCAGCGTCAAGGTAATTATAAAACAAAACAGTAGATTAGTAGTCTGTATCTTTATATTACGTGACAGTGGAATTTATCTTACGAGACTAGGAAGTGATGTGGCTCTGACGCCTAACAATTTCCTCCTCGGCACATCGTCTACCTTGTCTGCGGTAGGGTCAGAGTGTACCTGCCGAGTTGGCACCATGGCAAACATGGAACGAGATCTCTGCAGCAGGTAGCTGACCTGATCGTGGTACACACCTTATCATATGTTTGAAGGTACGAGTATGTCAATATTCCTAAGAGCAGATGAACGAGTGCGCGTGGTTGACGCGAAGACAAGTCGGGTACGTTAGGGAGTCTCACAACATGCGTACCTACTGCGAATTGTACCTATAGGTTTTGAGTGCTGTGCCAGCACTAGGGTGGGGAATGTAAACGGTGGAAATGGTACCAACCTCGTTGGTGCGCGCACTGGCCACAACGCATGCCGCGCTTAGCGCGCGTCCTTTGTTTTAAAAAAAAATTGTAAAAAGTTCATATTTTGCTCCCGCTGTTGTAATGTTTTGTGGAGTATTATATGAAACAAATGTGTAAATATATATCTAATTGTGAGTTAATGTGTGTAAATATTTGTAAATAAACTGTATATAAAGCACTACGTGTACATTTGCTTCATCTGCGGCCCGATTGCCTACAATAATAATGCATTACGTTACTGAGGCATGCAATAACCAATAACTGGTAAATACCGGTTTAGGTAGATTCATGATTTTAATGCATAAGACTGAATCAATTATTTGTTGTTTTTATTCTGTCCCATCGGACTAGTGAAGCATAGTTTGTTACAAGAAATGTGGCCCTTCGTTCTTCTCACGCGTTTGGTAGGTGACCCATTATGGAAGGGACATATTATAGCTTCTACAAATATGTTTTGTGTATTTAGATGCAATTAAACTGTGGTTTGAAGTGTGACCCAGGAGAACGTAACCATGGCAACGAGGGACAAGGAATAGTTGATTGTGCCATTATTCATTCCGCCGTCGGGTGCGGTAGATCAGAATGAACCTACGTTCAAATGAGTCTATAAAGAGTTTTGAATAGAAGTAATATGTGACATTATCTAGCAAAAGGGACCTTATTGTCGATGGCGCTTACGTCGAACCGCGTTGCATTTGCATTGCGGCATCTTGAACAACGGCGTAAGCGCCATCGACAATAAGGTCGCTTATCATAGATAACGTCACATATATTTAAAAAAATCGTAGTATCGTGTATTTTGCGATTAAGTGCTAATCTAGTGACAAATTTGGCCGGCCTCATAGTTTTGTTTTTCTGGCTTTTACTCCCCGTAGTTTAAGCCAGGAAGGGTTTGCAAATGTTGAAGTTTTAAAATTGTTAAGCGTGAGAAGAATGTTCGGTCGTGATTTGTTTTTGTGCCGTAGGATAAGACTAAGATATCTACAATAATTTATTATGAACATCAGAAGCAAACATGGCATGTACCACAGATAGATGGTTTAAAAAATGGCTTCCATCAATTCTGATGATTTCGCCAGTATCAAACCAATCGAATAACATAACAAGTTTGCTCCTAGAGCATGCCAGTATACGATAGTAGGCCTTGCGATCTGTAAAGTGGTAGCTAGACTTTACAGAAAGCCACGAGGCGGCCGTGGAGCTGGGACTGCCGGGTGTTGACCAAATAGTGGTGAAACGCGTTTTGAGATCAATTCTTCATTAGCTGCACAACACTGCGTTAGAGCACTGCGTAATAATCTATCGATAATACACACTAAACAACGTTAAAGAACAAAAAAAAAATTCTCAAGACGTCTTCGCCATTTTAAGGCTCAACCGGAAGTCCAGTGAATACAGTTATGATTTGTTACAAGGTATGCTACTTAAGACAAACTGTGACACCGCAATGGCTGGCGATTTGAAAGTGTACGTGTAGACGAGAGGTACCAAGTAACTGGTTTAGGCTACAAGTGTAGTGCGTAGCTAATGGCTACACCCCGTTATCTAATGCTCATTTTGGGGGCAATCTAAAATAGTGATGTTGCTTACCATAATTAGTCGATTCACATTTATCTATAAAAGTTATTTGTCCTGCTAAAATTATTCTTTAGTGAAAGCTATAGAGACACATTCATTCCTCTTTTTAGTCAAATCGGAGGGTGACAATTATAAATATCGAATATCGTCAATTTGGGCTCCGATTTTTGAAATAGTTACCGAGTAATCTTCATAGAGATTCTCATTCATTCTCTATGGAAATCACATGGTGACTATTTCAAAAATCGAACCTAAGATTTTTTGATATGTTATTGAGTGAGTAAGTCAACTTAATTTTTTATCGACTTAGATTATCGTAACTGCCCAATCACTTGCCCCTAAACTGAGCATAAGATAACGGGGTGTACTAATGGCATTCTACGTGTTGAGTGAACCCACCTCATTGGTGTTCATGTTAGACTGTGTGCCGGATCCCGTCTGCCAGATGACGAGAGGAAAGTGCCCCTCCCTGTAGAGCTTGCCGGAGATCACGTCGTCACACGCCTGCATTATGGCGTCGGCTGAAACAGACATGTTAGAACATGATCATTACCAGTGCTCGGACAAGTCATCGCAGAAACAGATATGGACATGGAACAAGACTATGGAGTCCAGACTTGGATCTGATATTATCTAAAGCGGATATTATCGTCAAACTCAAACTCAAACGTTTATTCAGTAAGCAGGCCACAAGGGCACTTTTACACGTCGAGTATACAAAAGTAAAAGAGAAAAATAAAAACTACACCGGTTCTAACCCTACACCTCTGACCCGAGAAGTATTTTGACTTTTATGACCGGCAAGAAACTCGGCGGGACTTATTTTTTCAAAACAGTATACAAAAAAATCTTAAACATACATGCGTAATTCTGTAAGAAAACATATCAAACAATTTCATTTATTAAATACCACAAAAATATATATATGTATAGAAAAGAAAATTACCTACAAGTCCAAATATGACTGCTTAGAATTAAATTAACATGACGTTTGGTATGCTTTCTTATCTGAACTGTGTCATACACTCTAATTTCCAAATTATAATAATAATTTATCATCAATCATCAATCGTAATTTAACATTTGACCTTTTTAGTCGCAAAACTGTCATGGATTTGTCAAAGTGGCATGCTTGAAACAGTTTCGTGGTGATAATTTAAATTAATACAATTATTTGCTTGATTATGGTTATTTCTAAATATTTTAATGGTGCAAATAAATACAATGCAAACATCAGCATTAAAAAAATGTTAATGGAAATACCTTCACACACGTACGGCGAATTTTGGGTTACAGTAATAAATGTCATTGAAAAACAAAATGTGATTCAATTAATCTTGTTCTATTGCCGTGTTGCGAATGTTTTGCGATGACTTGTCCGAGCACTGATCATTAGTCATCACAAACATGTGTCGACACAGTCGGACCTGCGATCCATAGAAATGGTACAGTCAAGTGCAAAAATACGTACCGAAAGAATCCTTTCATAAATACGGCCTTTTTTTGCGTTTGCGCATCCCCCCCGGACCTGGGGTAGGGCTATGATGGTAGTGGGACTCTCTCCTCGCTGCTCCTCTTGCTAGCCAAGAGGAGGGGAGGAGAATACCTACTAAAAACCCAGCGGCGACGTCCGCATTGCCGTTTGGGGGAGTGCCATTGGATCACGATCGCACTCGACGGTGACACTCCCCGTTCATAAATACGCCCTACAACCTTATTTACTGTACAATAGAGTTGCTCGGTACATATTTTTGAAACTTTGGCAGGGAACGAATTTTTACACTTGACTGTACAGTCGCCGTGCAGTCGGGATGCAGTTGTAGTGTGAAAAAGAGTTTAAAAAAGGAAACTTACCGATATTCTTTTCCAGACCAAACTCGATGTTAACTTTGGCGGCCGCTTTCTTCAGAATGCCAAAAGCAACGATTACGGGATACTGGAAAGATATTATTTAATACATCAGACGCGTTGAGGATATTCTTCTCAGACATGCACACGCCGGTAATTGACAAGGAACCAATCATGAACATTAGTGCATATTTTAAAGGAGTCAAGTGTTGTGCATTTGTTGGTAAACAATCAATTTATAACGTTCTGTTTTTAAAATTAAGAACAAGTGTCCAACATTGGTGCCATTGTCGTACAACGATGACATTATCCTTATAATACGCTGGCCAGTATTGAGCACCCATGATTTTTTATATGAAAACTAAATTTTAGTGTAGTATTTATATATTTTCTGATGACATATTATCAATTAATTTAAACTGATTAGGCATTGTTAGTTGAGGCTGGTGATGGCATAGAAAATTTGCAATGAGTCGCTTCGTTGTACAGTCAGCGTCATATCCTTACTGCTATATAAATAGAGATGTGTATCGATATCGATACATTTGTCTATACTGACTGTAACTAAATATATGACGCTGACTGTAGATCCGTATTTTCGGTCCTATTTGTTTTCTTATTGAATCTCGACTTAATATCGCACTAATACTATTCGTATGGCCATATATTTCATTGTTTTTAAGCCCTGCTGTGGTTAAAACAATTTATTTTTTATTATCAGTTTCGGCAGTTAATCGATACAGGGTGTCCCCAAACCGCAAACTGCAATTTCAATCAATGCCTAACCTATTTCTAATTTGACTTGACCACTGCATATCTAAATGTGGTCGTATGAATACACAGCGGTGACGAGGTCCGGCCGGGATAGGTATTGTTACATCATTTGTTATTTGTGGGAATATAACTGGCCTGATGATAATTGATAACCTTTTGTGTAAATAAATTGCTGTTAAATTAGGTAATTAAATTACGTTATGTATGGAAACACTGATATCACTTTTCATCAGTCCATTGCTGGACATAGGTCTCTCCCAAATCTGACTTGTATAATCTTTTTAGTTGCTATAGCCAGGCTTGGCAGGCGGGTTGGCGGGTTGAGGTGATATTTTAATTCACGTCATACATAAAAAACATAGCTAAGTATAATATTGTCTTCGCTGGCTGCGATTACCTATTATAATAAATTCATAAAATAGTATCTAGTCATCGAGTATATAACTTTACATCCTAACGTTAGAAGAATTTACAGTCATAGTTTTTAGTTGTTATAAAGTTTTTAAGTATAGTCAATATACAGATGTAGTGCAAAAAGATTTTACGTCACACTGGGCGGTAAGAGAGATTTACCGCCCTAAGGCGCGACGGAAATCTTACTTTACACGCAGATGAAGACGTAAAACTCTGTACGCACCACGGGCGGTAATAAAGAAGGCCTCAGATCGCTTTTATGGCTCTCATCTCCGGTTCGGGCCACAAATACCCGCGATCTGAGCCATTCTTCGTTTTACCGCCCTGGGTACGTAATATACTATTCTATCGGCACCCGAACTGTACGCTAAAATCGAAGTTCGTATATTGCGAACATCTTTTACTCCAATTAAGGCGTCATGAGAGCGACAGTGACAATCGTCCGAAATTTACGAATATCGTTTTTCGCGGTAGCGCCGCTGTATACATAGGGCCAGTCGTATGTGTCAAAACATGTGACACCTCGCTCCACTGTCTATTCGCCGTGTCATGCTCATGCGTACCGAATAGCAAAACGCGTTATAGATGGAAAGTGGGGCAGGGTCTGTAGCAACACAATTACAATCAAGGTGACATTGGGTCTAGCTTTAATAGAAAATACGGTCTATAGTTAGCTATTTTTTAAACAGGTATGGTCTTGCATTGTCAGTGATTGTTACAAATCAGTAGACTAACGCCGCGGACACGGTACCGCGAATTTCGAAGTTCGTATATTTCGAGCATCTTTCTCTTTTACTCCAATTAAGGCGTCATGAGAGTGACAGAGACAATCGTTCGAAATTTACGAATATCGTGTTTCGCGGTAGCGCCGCTGAACAGACCATTGTACCATAGTTGCGTTTTGTAAAGTGGTAGCTGTACCCTCACCATGAGTTGTGGCATTGAGGTTTTCGATAACGAGTATCGAGTTTACTATCTGTGCATCTCGCTTGTACTAGTTTAGTGCGAACGAGATGCACAGATAGTAAACTCGATACTCGTTATCGAAAACCTCAATGTCACAACTCATGGTAAGGGTACTGGACTTTACAGAAAGTCAGGAGGCGGCTGTCTCTTCTCAATACGACGTCGCCATTTTGAGCGCTGTTGGCTGGTGATAATAGTGTGCGACTAGCTATTCGGAGGTCGCAGGTTCAAACCCCGGCGCATACCACACGACCGGTCTGGCCTAATGGGTGGTGACTGGTGATCCTGCCTATAAAGCCGATGGGTCTGGGTTCGATTCCCAGTCAGGGCATTTATTTGTGTGATGAGCACAGATATTTGTTCCTGAGTCATGGGTGTTTTCTATGTATTTAAGTATTTATATGTATCTATCTATTATATATATATATCGTCGTCTAGTACCTACAACACAAGACTTACTGAGCTTACCGTAGGACTAGGTCGATTTGTGTCAAACTGTCCCGAAATATTTATTTATTTATATATTTATATTAGTGGTCGCATTTCGGCGAAAGGAACCATCGTGAGGAACTCGGGGTCCGCCTATAGGAAAGGGGGCTATGTAAAAAAGACTTAGAATTTTTTTTAACCAAAATGCAAAAAAACATAGGAATCATAAAAGACTTAAAAGTTTTGCTTAAAAAACAATTTCTTTCTGGCAGCCGGTCGACGTCACCCCGCTTCGCGGGGCTCCTACTTCCGCTCTGGGGGGTCATCAAACAAACCTAACCTAACCTAAAAGACCGGATTTTAGCGTATTCTCCACGATTAAATAAAAATAAACATGTGTTATAATGACATCAACATCCATCGAAAATTTTCTAAGTCCTCAGCCCCCTTTGCTATAGTCCAACCGAACTGGGACTAATCTCAATAAGGTCTAGTTTACCCTATGGGTTGGAAGGTCATATAACAGTCGTATAAACTATTACCAACGCTAATTCCAGGGGTTAGTTGGCAAACCGACCTCAGGATCCCGTGAGCCGTGGCAAAATGCCGGGACAGGCGCGAGATGATGATGACGTCATTTTGCGGCTTAAACGTATATGCATATCGTCGGGGATAGTACAATACCGCGATAAAGTTCGAACAAATATCGATAGAGTTCGAAATTAAAACAATGTACAAAGAAACTGCATCTTATTGAATTTGTTGGCAACGCGGTATTGCACTATCCCCAACGATATGATCTTTTGAACTGTCGGAACAATGCATTGATTGATTAAAGTTTTTTTATCGAGACTCGGTAACAAACGAAAGTGTCAAAATCTTAATTATACAGATATGTAAATAGTGTTTCGTAGATTGTTGCTACGTGAATCGTACGAACACAATACTTCATTACCACCTGTTAAAGCGATGTCATAAACTAGATTTTATAGCACGAGACTTTGATCTTATCTTTTGTTGGAGTTTATGATCGTCGTTAACAAGAAATTAATGACAACATAGCGATTTTAAAGGCAAACCTATCATGAGATTCAAAAATTGTATAGAAGCGGGTAACTCACGTTTTATAATTCGAATAATCAATCGTGATGTGGATTGTCAGTGCCATAGTTGGAGAACTGTTTTGTGTGGTACGTCGGTGTTTTGTGTGGACGGACCTTTGCCAAAGGACGTAGTAAGTGTAGTGTGCAACCCTACTATTGACAATATTGCTGAAAAAGAGGGTAGTTTCTCGCCTCCCCGCCCTCAGCTGTCCGCAGTGTGCGTCGGTTAGCCAACGTGAACGGCTCATGATTATGCTCCTCGTTACAGAGTGAAACAAGTTGAACAATATTATAAAACGTGAGTTACCCGCTTCTGTACAATTGACAACATACGACGCGACTTTCTGAGTATTCTAATGAAAGTGTTGTTTACGCTTTGACGAGTGAGTTTGAACAATGTTTGCATATCATTTCTTGAAAAGATAATGGAGAAGTTATTTCTTATAACTACTTTGAATTTCAGTGATGGCACTGAAACGTGGTCACGTACTAAGGCCTCAAAAAGGCTCCAAGTCACCCAATATGCTCGGTATTCGCAGCAGAATCAAAGTAACAGAAAACTCCGGAATGCTAAACTAAAGTGGCCATAGGCAGGGCACATTGGACACAGGACGAGCCCTGAGTGTAAGTTTTTAATGTGACAAAACGTCACCACACTCACCATCGCGTTTGAATCTCCCATATAAATAACATTATCATTATCACTAACGCGTTCGGGACGTTTTTGTACGTCAAAAGAAACTTAACTACACTAGAGCCTCTGAATCGTTAGACTGTTTATTTGTTGTTGTTATTCTGTCCCATCAGCCAGGGGACAACTGAAGCATAGTTTGTTAGAAGAAATGTGGCCCTGCGTACTACTGACAGTACTGACGCGCTTGATAGGTGACCCATTATGGAAGGGACATGTAGCTACCACAAATATCTGTTTTGTGTAGTTATATGCAATTAAACTGTGGTTTGAAGAAGACAAGTCCCGCCGAGTTTCTTGCTGGTCATAAAAGTCAAAATGCTTCTCGGGTCAGAGGTGTAGGGTTAGAACCGGTGTAGTTTTTATTTTTCTCTTTTACTGTATACGCGACGTGGCCTTGTGTGTACTTGCTGAATAAACGTTTGAGTTTGACCCAGGGGAACGTAACCATGGCAACAAGGGACAAAAAAATTGTGTGTGCCTTTGACTGACGCATTCTCAATGCAGATGCAGAAATATAGGAGAATCACCTAAACCCCTTTTGCCGCAGTCTCATTCGGTTTTATTCTGCTTCGTTAACTATCTTAATTGAGATGATAAGTTATCTTTCAATCATACATTAAATTTTAACGTCTAATGAAGACTGGTAATTGAATTGGTTGTTAGTAGGTTACTATTCTGAATCCAATTAAGATCCTATTATGACTTGAAAACATAATGATAAAGTGGCAACAAGGTAAATGTTTCTGTAGGCAAATAAACCAATTAAAATCCTTGTTTCATAATTTTACATGTACATTGTTACTAACTAAGAACAAATCATATTAACTACTAAACTAAGAAAAAACAAAATAGCAAGCACGTAGTGTTTCACCTAAGAGATGGTAAAAGGTGTCCAAAAACCGTTCAGAAAAGGATAACATGTATTTGACGAATTTCGACGGGTTTCGCTGTATTCGGGTGGGGTGGATGTATCGAGAAGGAGATATCCGCACTTGATTTTATAAATTTTATAATCATTCGCGACAGTTAAATAAGGACATGAAATAAGTAATACTTTAAAGACGGGCTTGGATGGTTGCAGGATAAAAATTATCCTATGTTCTTTCTCATAGCTCAAACTCTCTCCATACCAAATTTCACCCCAATTGGTTCGGCGGTTTAAGCGTGAAGAGGCAACAAACAAAGAGAGTTACTTTCGCATTTATAATACAGTATGGAAGTATGGAGTATGCATGGATGGAAGTATGGATATGGATGGAGTAAGTATGGAGTATAGAACTATGGATTAATAAATAAGTTAGTATTTTTGTATAACTTACCGGCATGCGTTCTTCGATACCACCGATGGGGAAGTTCATGATGGACCTGACAGTCTGGGCTCCATACAGCTTGTCATCAGGTACGTCCAGTTCGCCCATGGTGTCTTTTTCTTTTCGCTGTGGACAAATTAATAATATTTCTATTATTATTTTTATCTATCTATAGCGCCACTCTGAACTGTGTATTGAACAATCAAGGTCAAAAATATCGACGCAACCAAAATACCAAAATGTGTATACATACCTTAAAAGTAAGATAATAAGTTGCATGTATACAAATTAAATGGCACCTTGAGCGCAACTAACCGCACCGTCGCAGGGTTGCTAGTTTGTCTGTGTTTTACAGGATACATTTTGAAGAGTGTGCACAGAAATTGAACGATTTAATTCCGCCATCTCCGTTCCACCACTGGACGTCCAGGCGAGGGGAGCGGTTTCATCCTTACGTTGTGAATATTCCATTCATTCGCACGAAGCGGTTCGCTTCTACCTTCCTAATGCGGACTGCTATGGATTGGAATTTGCTCCCTTCGTCTGTATTCCCGGAAACATATAATTTAGGTCTCTACAAGGCAAGAGTGAATAGGCTGTTACTGAACCAGCGTGCTACACCCTTGACCTGGTCGACACTTACAATCAGGTGCGACTGAGGTCAAACGCTGGTCAGTCTTGTTTAAAAAAAAAACTAAACAACGAAACAATGACAAATAACTACACAACGAAACTTAGAAATTTTGTATACCTACCTAATCGTTTTCATCTCACTTGTTCGGATAGCCCTTTATCAATCACTAAAAGTGCTTTAGAAACTGCATTTTATTCACAAGGAACCAAAGAATAAAGGAACTTCATATAAAATTTGAATGTTTTTTTTTTACCTTTAGCTAGGTTGGATGTAATTTGAAATGATTACTTTGAATGATAAATAATTGACACTAATAATTTGGAGTAGGTTTTATTGTTTTAGTATTTGGGGTAGTTAGGTGAAAAAAAAAATAGTATTTCACTCGCCAGCAAAGTTTGACCCCTCTCGTGCCTTAAAACTCTCGCAACGCTCAAGATTCCACTCTTTGAACAACTTGCTATGCTCGTGGTTCAGTTATGAAATCTTTCGCTAGCTCGAGTCTCTATATTAGCACAACTTTTGCTTGTATAACTAATATCAATTTTAAACCTTAAATTATTTGGTTAACAAGAAGACGTCTGCTAGCGATATTCTATTGGTCTATTATAAAATGATTTAAGGCATATCTAAAATTGCGTAGAATGTATGTGAATGTTTTAAAACCAAGATTGAGTAAACGTAACTGTGTATTACGTTTATAAAATTATACGAGTACCCGACTGATAACTGATAACATTAACAAAACATTGCTATTTCAACCAAGTATAATATATTCCGTATGAAGCCCGGAATAATAAATATACGGTACACTTAGGTATTGTCGCTCGCGGTGACTATTTAAACAAATAATATTATAAGTCAGTTACGCAATAATACATACCATTTTAACTGGCTTTCCGTCGGGATTTATACATAATGTACACGCCATTTTTGTAACAATAAACTCGAAAATTTTTACTATTTAACACGATTTATTAAAAAAAACACTAAAAATTTCAAAACTCGCCGTACAATTTGACGGACAAAATAAACTCTTCAAATTATGAATTTGTCAATGACTCGTATTTTTTTTAAACGGCGCAAGTCCGCGCGCAGACGTGACACGTTCGAGTAGCTGTTATTTTAGACTACAAATAGGAGTAAAACGAGTTTTAATGTGCGCGAAGAGAAAGGCTAACAACCGGTTTGCGTTATGCCGGCTGATTCACTAATTGGACGCGTATGTAGCAGACGAAAGGCCGAGACAAACTGACGGTGATCTTGACAACTGCCGAGATATCATGTTATCAATTTACATATGGCCCCCTCGCAATTTACATACATAATTTACTGTATATATGTTTATTTACAGTGTGATAAAAGTCCAACTTGTTGCCAAGATAATTTTGTTTGGTTGTACATACATAAGTAAAAAAATACTGTAACGCGTTTGTTTTAAGTCTTAATTTTGAAATGATAAAACTAAACTCGTTATGATATCGGTTGTAATAAAATTAACTTACAGACAAGTGCAAAAACATCTATACACTTTTTCACGTGATGTAGTATGAAAAAGTGTATATATATTTATGCCCTTGAATGTACCGTTCAAGTGTGCATTATAAGTTTTAGCGGTAAAACCTAATGAAGCGTAAATCCTTATGGTATGGTTAATTAAATACTTATCAAATGTATTTGGAATGTTAAAACAAGGTATTTTTGCGACTGCACTTTTAAAAAACTAATTATGATTAGAAAGGTATGTAAGTAGGTTTTGTATGTAGGGAAATAAATAAATATTTCGGGACAATCTTACACAAATCGACCTAGTCCTACGGTAAGCTCAGTAAGGCTTGTGTTATAGGTACTAAACGACGAAATATATAATAGATAGATACATATAAAATAAATACTTAAATACATAGAAAACACCCATGACTCAGGAACAAACATTTGTGCTCATCACACAAATAAATGCCCTAGCTGGGATTCGAACCCAGGACCATCAGCTTCATAGGCAAGGTCACTACACACTAGACCAGACCCGTCGTCATAATATGGAACTTCCTTCAAAATTTGAATAGGTATATAGGACGCTGCCATGCTTATACGGACACGTTACTACTACTTATAAGTGTCGCTTGACTGCAAACTCGGGTAAATCCATTGTGGGTTCCATCCATCCAGGGTTACCGCGAAAATAGTAGATCCAAAATATCCAGCATCTTTCTATGTTACTCATGATTTTTGTAACTAGTTTGACAGAGCAAGTCGTGTGTTTCAGTCAAGTTGTGTGTTTATCCCGTCACCTTATACTGAAAATGAATTCTGTTTACTGATAAATATAACCTATTTTAGTATAAGGTGGCCACTGGCCAGTAATTGAAACACCATTAGAAAATATATTCTATTTATAAGTAAACAGAATTCATATTCACTACAAGGTGGTCATTTACTGACAATTACCCTGCTGTTAAAATATTTTCATATCAATGTCAAAAACTAACAATAGGTACCACAATAGAACTTCTTGTTTGCTTATTGTGGGACTGTAGTCCCATAATATTTATTATTTTTATAGGATAATCCTTTTAATAATCGTATGGGTAACTCTTAAGATAGTTGTAATGTTAATTTAAAAAATAAAAATAAAATAAATAAAATCACTTCACTTGCTCGGAAATCTCTTTTTCATTATAGCCAAACTGCATTTTATTCATGAGACTGCAAAGTAATTTGATACAAATAGTGAATTGAGTTTTTTAATGTGTAGCTGGATAGACATTTAAATTATGTGTTTGAATTATAATTATAAACTACAGATACTAATAACTTAAATTCAATTTTATATGTTTCAGAGTTAGTATTTCCTCGAGGAAGTGAGGGGAAATTTTTTGGATTCACTTGGCATCAAAGTTTTTTCTTCTCTCATGCTTTGAAAACTTCCCAACTTTCAAGATTACACTTTTACTAATGGCCATTAACCACTTGCTTTGCTTATGGTTAAAATCGGAATCTTATGCTACCTTAGGTTTCAATATTAGAATGGAAGGGTGAACACTAACTTTGCTCTGTTGTAAATCAACAAACTGTACCTTTGATATACCTTTTGCTGTGACTAAACTAGTGCATAAAAAACGTGCAATTGCTATTATTGAGATATTCTATAAATAAATTAATCAGAAAACCAGTAGTGGTATGTCCTAAGACAAACAAAAAATATTGAATTTTATAAAATAAATAAAAACTATTGCATAAATAGAAAACAGGATAGCCTGAGATCCCTCCATGAATGGCACTCAAAGGTATCACACAGATAAAAAAAAAAGATAAAAGATCTTTATTTTTCAATTTAGGCACATTACATGCACTTATGAACGTCAAAAAAAAAAAAAATCTACACCGGTTCAAACCCTACACCTCTGACCCGTGAAGATACCGGCAAGAAACGACGGCGGGACTTATTTTTTCAATACAGTGATACATCAAATCTTAAAGTACTTACATAATTATGCGTAGTCCGATAAGAAAACATATCAAACAGTTTATTACAAGATATGAAAATACAAAATATAAAAGTAAAAATAATAATGTATAAACAAATTCGACTTCACAAAATAGACATACTTTAATATGCTTTCTTATCTGAACTGTGTCATTTACATGAGCTGGCAGTACATACAATTGTTGAATTAATTGCTAGGTGGTTTTGGTAGTTTCTGGTTTGGGCCATGCATGTTTGTCTGTCAAATAATCCTCTACTCTGTCTCTACAGCTAAGATACATTCACAACGTATTTCTGAAATCCATAGTCAAAGTTCCAAATAGGTATATAAAAAGTAGTATGTAATTAATATTAATTATTAAAAAATAATAGCAAATTTTTTTTAGGAATGGAAACATTTCTGTTTGGAAGATATTACTACTGCACACACTGTAAATTTTCAACAAGCAAGAATTATTTTTAACTTAATGTTAAAGAATGGTAAAATTTTTAGTTTTCCATGATTTAGGCAAAAAGACTGCGAGGCTCAATTGGGATATGGGACTGGGCCGATCATATCTACCCCATGCATCCAGACAGGTTGGCTAATGTAGCTACCATGTAGATGCCACACATAAGACATGAGATGGGCCGGCCCAGGAGACAGCAGGATGATCATCATTGGCCAACAACATCATCAGAAGTAAACAGAGCAGCAGAAAATATAGTTTGTTTCGCAAAGGGGTGATTATTTGGGCATTTGAACCGCTCTTATTACTCTGTCCAGATTTCTGTAGAAATGATCACACAGTTTGGTGTTATTTTTGGTTTACTGGTAGACAGCTGGGCTGGCTAAAGGACAACCAAAACCTACTTAATATAATGCAGGCACTTCTAATAAGAGCGGTTCAAACGTCCGAATAATCACCCAAAGAAGTTATGTTTATTGATTATGAGTCCACACATTACTATTATTAATTTTTAATTTACGCTTAACGTTATGTCAAGTCAGCAGCACAGTAAATTAAGCTAGGATTCACTTCAAAAAACATTATTAAGTTATACAATATGGACACTAACTATTGATCAAGCCTGTAGTTATTAGATACAAAAATTATGAATTTCATGAATGAATAATTGCCAACAGTATCTACTAAGTTAAACCACACATTTGAACAGGTGGTTTTTGCGGACATAAAGCACTCGGAAGTATAGACATACACAGCAAATTATGCATGTAGTTTGAGGTCCTAATATACAGATATAACCTTAAACAACTCTATATGGTAAGTTATAGGCAAATCGAAATTATTATAACTGTTAGTACACAAGTCCCTGCTCTAGTATACCGGTTTATTGTTGAATTTGACTGATTGACTATACAACATAGTATTAATGTTATTATAGATCATTGATTATGCAACTTACCGCTACAACTTTTGTTGTGGTGAAGTTCCGTTGATCCGCTAGTCGGACGACGCATCTTAAGTTCTTGGAGGAATGCACTAAGGCAGAAGTTACTTTAAACATGGACATCGCCATGATTTAGCTAGATACGAATTATATATTGATATTTGATAATAACTTTTCAAATTTTGAATGTCTCCCTTCTATTTTAGTTTGACATTGTCAAATGTCTTTCCTATTTTATGTTTCGTTCACTCATTCCATCTATTATCTCTGGAAATTCGTTCGTTTTTGTTGCTAGCGTGAAAAATGATTGCGATTATGAATGATTATTGTTAGTGATATTATACAGATCTTCATAATGTGCCCAAATAAATAATATCAAAGTTTTATGTTATTTGAGTATTTTATGCCGGAATTACAATACCAAAATTTTACATTCATAGAGAATATTTTATTATGAACGCATTTGAAGATGGTGCTGCCTCTACTGGCGCTTTGACAAACTTTGGCTTCGCATCGGCAGTGTTCGGCTTTGCTCGGCTCAGTCACGCCTAGACTTGTTCGAAAAGGGAAACCAAATTCATTCCACGGCGAGCGATGTACGACGGCTGATGCCCTTGTCGTGGACTCATTGTGCAAACGGGCTCCTCTAATCGGACTAGGATTTTTTATAAGTGTAATGTTGTGAAATAAGCAGTCAACAGTGGTGTTTAGTGCTTGCATTACCATAACAGTGATATACAGAAAGAATTGTGTTCAGTGGTGCACTAGTGTTTCCAGTTCAATACCGATCGTGAATTCCAAAGGATTGTTTCTATAACCGAGAGATTATCTATAACAAGGTGAGTTTTAGAGTCAATCTCGCTATGCTGCAGTGTCAAATAGGTACGCGTGGCATTTATATTGGAATGGCTTCCGACTATCGACTCGCGTGCGCGGTAATGGCTGACTTTTCTCCGTTCTCTGCGTCTCGAATGCATTCGTAGCTCCATACGTAGTACAACACGCCCGTTTAGGTACTTCGCAATAGTATCGCTAGTGATTACTGTGTAGTTTTTGTGTCGGTCCGCGTGCGTAGGTGGTTAGATTAGGTCGAGTGGGTGGGCAGGGGAATGCAGCGAAGTCAACAAACGAAACTACGACCGGTTGGTGTCAGTCGTGGTGCGCTAGGTAGTTATAGCGGCCAGTAGGCGGCGCCTGGTCCGCTGCGCTCGTGGCGTGCATCGGCGGCTCGGGCTAGCGGATCGATCGAGCGTCCAAGCGGGCCCAGCTTTAAAACGATGTTTGTTTGCAGATCTCCCGCGCTGCCGTCTCCGCACTATGCTAGTGCTGTTATAGCGAGCCACCATACATATCGAAGCTCATTATTCCGCCATGGCAATCCTGTGAGTATTCGTAATCGGTGTACTATCGGTGTATTTAGTTGATCCAATGTTTGTTTTTTATCGTTGCCACGTTGAGTCCCGTTACGAGCATGCCATATCGCACTTTTGTTTTATCCCTCCCCCTGTCTGATAATGCTGACTGAGGCTTTCGTCGGTGTGACCTTATAAAAGCACTGACCGCGCCGGGACAGCCGTGACCGAACGTTCCAACGACCAACCTATTTTCGTTCGGTTCATTGATTGAACGTCTAATAATAATAACACTGCGCTTTGAATTGTCAAGGCGAGACTACTATCAGCCAGCCGTAAGCTGCTTTAATGATGTGAGAACAATGAGATGATTAATAGACGACCGGTCATGACTAATCAATATTCCTAATTAATCAGCCAGTAATGCATGCAATAGGTTGCTAGCCGTCGTTGGAAGCGGTCACAAAGCGTCGTCGCTGACTTCGCGAACGCTCCGATCGCACTAGACCTCTCCGAACTCGAAACTCGCGCGGACAATCGTAACACACTCGATTATAGGCTCGATAACACACGAGGGCTTCGCCGGACGTAAATATAGGTGTATCGAACATTTGTACAGTCCACGCTGCATCTCATGAGGGCATCTGACTTATATTATACTTAAAAGTAGTCTATCTACGTCTGCCTGATAGGACTTGTTCAGATGCTGCAGAAACCTCGCGATTCCAACTATTATTTGCACGTCCTAGGAGCCCGTTCAAGTGACCAAGCGGTTGTAGATAGCCTGAACGGGGCCTCGAAGAGTCAGGGGTCGCCGTGAGATGCATTCGTAGCCTCGTGAGCAGGGTGCGGAGCGGTGCGGTGCGATGGGGAGCGGACGCGGCCGGTGCTGACGTGTGTGGCTTGCAGGCTCGCGGGGGCCCGCGGCGGGGGCGGCGCGCCGCGCTAGGGCACATGCGCGCGCGCCATGTGGCGAGCCCTGCTGGCCCTGGCGGCGCTGGCCGCCGCGCGCGCCGCGCAGGACGTGGTGCGCAGCTTCACCGACCCCTCGGCGGCCACGCTCTTCAACCACCTGGTCGTCGACCGCAACACGGGCCGCGTCTACGTGGGCGCCGTCAACAAGATATACCAGCTCTCCCCCGACTTGGAGGTCGCGCAGTCGATCGTCACCGGCCCCGTCAACGACTCCGCCCAGTGCACCTTCGACTGTCCGCCCAACTTCGTCAAGAAGCCGACGGACAATGCGAATAAGGCGCTAGTTATCGACTATGCTACGAGCCGGCTCATCACCTGCGGGTCCGTGCTGCAGGGGCTGTGCTCCGTGCGCAACCTGCACAACATTTCGAAGGAGGTGCGCGAGGTTCGCGAGCCGGTCGTCGCCAACAATGCGTCGGCGTCCACGGTCGCGTTCATCGCGCCGGGACCACCGAACCCCCCCATGACGCAAGTCATGTACGTCGGCGTCACTTTCACGGGCAACTCGCCCTATCGCTCCGAAGTTCCTACAGTCAGCAGCCGCTCGCTAGAGGAGGACCGTTTGTTTATGATAGCCCGGACGGCCGTCACGACCGGCACGAGAATGTTTGTCAATTCACTATCCCGCGAACGCTATCCCATAAAATACGTGTACGGCTTCAGCTCGGAGGGATTCAGCTACTTTCTAACCACGCAGCTGCGCGGCGTGGGATCCGACAGCTACTACAGTAAATTAGTGCGAGTGTGCCATGATGATGAAAATTACTACTCGTACACAGAAATTCCTATGTCTTGCACGGGCGAAGGCGGACGCAATTTCGGATATAATTTAGTGCAAGCGGCGTTCGTCGGGAAAGCCGGCTCGGTGCTCGCGGGAGAACTCGGCATTACGGCCCAGGATGATGTATTATTTGCCGCCTTTAGCCAGAGTGAAGATATAAACATGAATACGCCATCAGACTTGTCAGCTTTATGCGTGTATTCTCTCAAAGCTATCCGTCGCAAATTTATGCAAAACATAAAGACTTGCTTTAGCGGAAACGGTTCTCGGGGCTTGGATTTCATATCTCCATCTCATCCCTGCATTGGAACTAAGTTGCAGTCTATAAGTGAAGATTTCTGTGGCCTAGACGTGAATACCCCTCTAGGAGGAGAGCAGCCGGTGGAGGCGGTTCCGGTAGTCGTTTTTAATAAGAGGCTCACAGCCGTGGCGGCCACGTCTACCGGAGACTACACTGTGGTATTCGCCGGAACTGCCGAGGGACACCTGAAGAAGATTGTCGTCGAGAGCGCCACATCTGCATTCGAATATGGCGACATCGTCGTGGATGAGAAGTCGCCAGTTAATAAAGACTTATTCTTTGATACTCAATTAATGCATTTATACGTAATGACTGAACGTAAAGTGTCTAAAGTGAAAGTTCAAGAGTGTAGCGTATATAAATCGTGTTTAACGTGTCTCGGAGCCAAAGACCCTTATTGTGGATGGTGTTCCCTGGAGAACAAGTGTAGCCTGCGATCGGACTGCCAGGACGCAGCCAAAGATCCCCTTTACTGGATCTCGTATCGCAGCGGGCGTTGCACTACGATCACTCAAGTAACACCGAATCAGTTGCAACGAACGACTGCAAGGACATTAGACTTAGTTATCGAAAACTTGCCTACACTTAATGGACAATTTCTGTGTGCATTTACAGCTTTAGACCGTACCTTAATAACCAATGCTACTAGAAAGCCTTATGGCGTTAATTGTACTACTCCGCGAACTGACACGCTCCCGCCTATTCCAGCGGGTCAGCACCATTTCACGGCAAAGCTGTCAGTGCGCACGACCCAAGGGCCCGATTTCGTGGCCACTAATTTCACGTTCTTCGACTGCAACACGTACAGCTCGTGTACTCAGTGCGTTAGTTCGTCGTTCCCCTGCGACTGGTGTGTCGACGGACACCGTTGCACCCACGACACGGCCGAGAATTGTAGAAACGACATACTAGTTACCGGCGTCAGCAGAATAGGTCCCAGCTATCGTTCCGGGCCCGGTTTTTGCCCCACCATAAACTCTACGTCAGACGGCTCGAACGAAATCCTTGTTCCTTCCGGCGTCAAGAAAGCAATAAAAGTTAAAGTACACATAATCGGCCAATTTATAGTCCAAACTCGATTCGTGTGTCAGTTTAATATCGAAGGCCGCGTAACCCATGTTAATGCTCAACTTCTTGCCGATACAATTTATTGTGAAGCCGTCGAATTTACATACACGTCCCGCGCTCCTAATATAACAGCGTCTTTCGCCGTAATCTGGGGAGGTTCTAAGCCGTTAGATAATCCAGATAATACTCACATACTCATTTACCGTTGTAACGATATGGCGGATAATTGCGGAATATGTCTTGCGCTCCCTGAGAAATTTGGATGCGGTTGGTGCCAGGGCTCGGATAGATGCGAAGTTCAGGAGCAATGCGGAGCGCCTAGCGTCTGGTTGAATCGGACTCAAACGTGCCCCAACCCGGAAATTCACTCGTTTAGGCCGCAGTTGGGTCCGTGGGATGGAGGCACTAACATCACTATTGAAGGCATAAATCTCGGTCGTAATATCTCCGACATTTATAACGGCGTCACTATTGCGGGCATTAAATGTCAGCCAATTATAGAATTGTACGTTAAAACGAGGCGAATTGTTTGTACCGTGGACGGTCCCGGCGAAGAAGTACCTCGGGATGGCCCCGTTGTCGTCAGAGTGGCAGATTATCGCGGGGAATCTAAGCATCATTACGCGTTCGTTAATCCTAAAATAAACTCTATCCAACCGAAGTACGGTCCGCAATCCGGTGGCACTATATTACGTATCACTGGCGAGTATCTAAACGCGGGAAGTAACATTCAAGCTTTTATCGACGATTTGCCTTGCGCCATTCTGACTGTGACTCACGAAGAAGCTGTTTGTAGGACGAGCCACTCTTATCAGCTAAAAATGGGTACGTTACGTATGCGTTTCGACAATGGTATGCGTACTTTAGATCGCGAAAAGTTTGAGTATATAGAGGACCCCGAAGTAGTTGCGGTCGAGTCTGGCCCTCCGCTCGCGACGCAGCGCAAGCAGCCTAAAGGAATTCCGTCCGGGGGCATAAAGATTAAAGTAATGGGCCGTAATTTCCATTCTGTTCAGTTCCCTCGGATGTACGTATATCACGACAATCGCCCTTACATCGCGCCTTGCCATAGAGTCGACTTTCAAACTCACCTCATTTGCGAGTCTCCCGGGATTGAAAGCGCCGGGCTCAGCCTGGATCCGGATAGGCCTTTGGAATTAGAATACGGTTTTTACATGGACGACGTGCAAAGCGTACAGAATCTCACCAGCAAGACGCATGACGCTTTCCTGCTTTATCCTGATCCTTACTATGATAAATTTGATGAGGACGTAAAGTATTATAAATCGGAGTATCTGACAATTAACGGTCAGAATTTAGATAGGGCGTGTACCGAGAGCGACGTGGAAGTGCACATCGGCGAGAGCTTGTGCAACGTCACGTCGCTCGCGAGACACCAGTTGACTTGTCGGCCTCCCTCGCGCGACGAGTTGCCCGACGGCGTCGACACACCGGAGGTGGTCGTCAAAGTAGGTCGCCATCTCATGTACAAGATCGGCAAACTGTCCTATTCCTCGCAGGCGGGCCTACAGGCGGCTATCGGAAAGCCAGTATTATTCGGCGTAATCGCCAGTATAGTTATACTCATATTAGTATTTGTCGTGTTTTTAGTTATGTATAGGAGAAAATCAACTGAAAATATTAGGGTACTGAAGAATATGCAGGAGCAAATGGATATTTTAGAGTTAAGGGTAGCTGCGGAATGCAAGGAAGCGTTTGCGGAGCTGCAGACTGAGATGACGGACTTGACGGGCGACGTGACGGGCGGGATCCCCTTCCTCGACTACCGCACGTATGCCATGAAGATCCTGTTCCCCAATATTGACGACCACGCCGTCCTCCAGTGGGAACGTCCAGAGCTTATTAGGAAAGATAAAGGTCTCAGAATGTTTGGACAGCTTATTATGAACAAAACATTCCTATTATTATTTATTCGTACTTTAGAAAGCAATAGATATTTTTCAATGCGCGATCGTGTCAATGTTGCTTCCCTTATCATGGTAACTTTGCAAAGTAAAATGGAATATTGCACCGATGTTCTGAAAACCCTGTTGGCGGAGCTTATTGAGAAGTGCATGGAGGGCAAAAGCCATCCTAAACTGCTGTTGAGGCGAACCGAGAGCGTTGCTGAGAAAATGTTAAGCGCCTGGTTTACTTTCCTCTTATATAAATTCCTCCGCGAATGTGCTGGCGAGCCGCTCTACCTTTTGTTTAGGTCAATGAAAGGTCAAGTAGACAAAGGCCCCGTAGATGCAATAACCTCCGAAGCGCGATATTCGCTCAGCGAAGAAAAACTTATTAGGCAGTCGATAGATTTCAAACCGATAGCGGTGAGCGTGTCGATATCCCAGCAAACGATCTTCGTAAGCGGCTTAGACGCTACGACCGAAAACGTACAAGTCAAAGTTCTCGATTGTGATACCATAAGCCAAGTTAAAGAGAAGTGTTTAGATGCCATTTACCGCGCTACTCCATATTCGCAAAGGCCGAGTCGTGACGAGCTAGACTTAGAATGGCGTACGGGCGCCTGCGGTCGATTAATTTTGTACGACGAAGACAGCACTACTAAATGCGAGGGCGAGTGGCGCAAACTAAACACCCTCAATCACTACCGCGTGCCAGATGGTGCTTGCCTCAGTTTAGTTGCTAAACAGAGCTCCGTTTACAATCTGTCCAATATGGAGAAAAACGATAAGTCGCACACTTACGAAACTCTTAATAGGGGTAAATACGGCTCGGCTAGTCCGCCTGCGAGTCCTTTCAAGTACGAACATGGCGGCGGATTCAAGTACTGGCATTTAGTTAGGCACCACGACGGTGACGCACACAAAGAAGGGGAGCGCGGAAACAAAATGGTCTCCGAAATATATCTCACGCGTCTTCTCGCCACTAAGGGTACGCTGCAAAAGTTTGTGGATGACTTATTCGAAACTATTTTCAGTACCGCGCACCGCGGCTCCGCGCTGCCGCTCGCCATAAAGTATATGTTCGATTTCCTAGACGATCAGGCCCTCCAGCACGCTATCTCGGACCCTGAAGTAGTTCACACTTGGAAAAGCAATTCACTGCCATTACGCTTCTGGGTAAATCTTATCAAAAATCCCAACTTCGTGTTCGACGTTCACAAGTCTAACACGGTCGATTCGTGTCTCTCAGTAATCGCTCAAACGTTTATGGATTCCTGCTCGACGTCCGATCACATTCTCGGTAAAGATTCTCCTTCCTCTAAGTTATTGTACGCGAAAGACATTCCGGTATATAAGGAGTGGGTGGAACGGTATTACGCGGATATTAAGTTGATGCCGGCGATATCGGATCAGGATATGAACGCGATGCTCGCGGAGGAGTCGCGGCTCCACACCAAGGAGTTCAACACGAACTGCGCACTGAACGAGCTGTACGCGTACGCGGTGAAGTACAACGAGCAGCTGATGGTGACGCTCGAGGAGGACGAGTTCTCGCAGAAGCAGCGGCTCGCGTACCGCCTCGAGCAGGTGCACGGGCTCATGACGCACGACTACAACGTGTAGCGTGCTGCTCGCCTCCCGCCCACCGCCATGTATATAACGCCCTCGCACATATCTATGCTGGCAAATTTTGTATATATTAGATAGTGTACAGTCTTAAATATTGTAATTTTTGTATAATTTCAGCGGTCCGATGTCGTTTTTTAATTTTATATAATGAACTTTGTATTGTTTTTACACGACGAACTCGGCCGACCACGGTCGTGCCACCGTATGCATCGTAAAATAAAATTGTGTATGTCTGTCTATGTGTGCTCGCGTCGTACGAGTTAATGTTACGTCGAATCGGTGTAAAATGTGTGTCGCAAACGAAATCGCATGTAAGCTCGCCGGCGAGCGCGGTGTTCGCTCGCCGACGGGCAATTTTTAAATTTGTACTTGCAGTCTACTTAACGAAATAACCGACAGTGAACCGGTGAACGATTCCATTAATAAATATCGTCGAATGTACGTTGTGTTTGATTGTGCACGGCGCAGCGCCATGTCCGCCGCAGGCCCCGAGCCCCGACGAAAGCCCCCGCGGCAGTATCAGCAGGGAGGATGCACTGAACCGTCTCGCCCGGGCCTCTCGCGAGTCTACCAACCCTCGGTCTCACTCTGTGGTGTTCGCACGTCACTGTCCTCTCACGAATGTCGCTTTGTGTCCGTGTCGCGCGGGGCCCGGCGTGCGCGTGGCGTGAGCGTGACGCGTCGTGGCGAGACGTGAGGTGACGCGGCCCTGCTGTTTCAGCCGGTACGTGCGGATCGCGGCGCGCACGGCATTCGCGGTCGTGAACAACTTGTACTGCATCCCCGCATACGTGGTGTGGATGATGGCGCTGCGCCTGGTCAGACCCTTCTGCGCCCCCCTGTATTGGAAGATCGAAGGTGTAATGTACCACTGGCTGCTCGCGATGGTGGCGCTCTGGTCGTGGACGGCTGGATATGAAAGTAAGTCATTTTCACCTACGGGCGGCACGCCGAGCGGGTAACAGGAAATCGGTCACCATAACCCGAGGCTAAAAATAATGGATCCACGCTGAGGATGTTTCCAGATGTGATGAATTACACTTTTAGTCTCACTAGTCGTATGTTTGGAACTTTCTTAGAATCTCATCGTGGCCTTAATGAAGGATGATGTGTATCTTAATTTAGTACAAGTAATCAATACTTTCGCGCTCGAATTACATAGTTATACAATTATTTATTACAAGCTATATTGCAGCTGCTGAAGCATAATCATAATTTAAGTTTTTAGTCATATTCCTCGTTCTTAAAATAAACTGTAACATGTGTTGTAAACTTGAAACACGATCCCGTTTCTGTAGTATAATCTCGAAGGGTATTTTTTTCCTTTTCTCTGTAACTTGGTCCGCCGCGGGCACTAATGCTCGAATGGCGTCCGAAGATAAACAGCATTGCATTGCACTTTTATGTAAACTAAACCATTGTTCGTAGAAAACTGCATCGTTTTTGCGAAGGAATCTACTACAGTGTACCGGCTCGGCGTGCCCTCAACTTTGCAGCTATGCCTAAACAATTTACATCTATCGAGTAGATATAAAACATGAAACATTAAATCATATTTTTAAATATGCCTTCGTAACATTAAACCGAGCGTCGCTTTTCGCAGTTAATTAATCCGTAATGAGCTCTGAGTACGATAAAGTAAATATTTCTGTAAGCCGAGGCGAGCGGATGTCAAACAAAGCGAACAATAAATGGGCGCTCGGCCGTTTTGTTTAAAATTAACTTTACTGATACTGTTATCTCATTTGTCTTGTAGCTGACGAATCGGGGCTACACATTACACATTAGCTCCATAGGACCCTTGTTTACGATTATGAATTATCTGAACTACTCCATTTTAGTTCCAGAGAATTCACAATGTATACGTAATGAATAATGATAACTGATAAATCATAAACGGTACGAGATGGAATAGTCTAATGGCATATGGGAAGCCTGCCAAAGCTATGGCCTCGCGGTTAACATTGCATCATATCATTGGTGGAATGTTACATGGAGTCTACACCAATGTGCAGTTTGCTTTGTAACATTAGTACATCTTTAACAACGCCTCTTCGAAACCACATAATTCACATAAAATCTTGACATGAGGCAATGGTCAATGTTCCTACCATGGTTAAACTTTAGACTACATAGCAGGATCGCTTTTATGTTCGACATTAAGAGTTTCTTTATCAGCTGATGAGTCAATGTTACAACAAGGTATTATGTCTAACACGGAAACCATCATGCTAAGAGATTTAATTGTTGGTTTTGGAAAGCCGGTGTGGCACATGAATTTAGTTACAACAAATATTTTAAAAACAGGAGAATTTAGTATTAAGCCATGCGCTACACTGGGTTTCCATTCCGTATTTTAAATAGGGGACAACGTGAAAGAAGAAATTGTTCGCGGGAAGGTAAGTACAATTTTTTCTTACATATCACTACAATACAACCTGTCAAGATGACATCATAGGTTACAAGGAAAACTTTACATAGGATGTTATTATCTGTTTATAATCCAAGTTTTCGTTATCTCGGTATTCGTTATCCGTTGGCCACTGTGTAGTGTATGCAGACATGAGTCAGAGCAAGGTGACGTTACCCGGCCAGCTGGTCGCTCACACAAGTCATTAAGTATTTAGCCGACGCGGCATATGACTGGATGTTAGCGTCAACATTGACTAATCCAAGATAAGGTAATATATATTCCTATCACATCTAATAGATGCCAAGAGCAATTTTGGCATGTAGGAAGAAGAATTTCTACAAATCAACTAGGTATCTATCTCATATCATCAATATTTGTAACAAAGAACAAATGTGCTTTAGGAGTTTTATGGTTCTTATTCATACCAAGATATATGTCTCGATATTAATACAAAAGTTGATGTATCAGATCAATCCGTAAATCGACGATATTCTGTAATAATCTTAACATTGATAGGTGGTAACTTGGTAAGATTTTACAAAGCTATGCCCGAGGCTCCCGTCTGCCATCCTCTATTTACCCCTACACTGTTAACGGCAAAACATTCCAAGGACCAACCTAACCTTTAACCAAGCGTTCAAAATGTAAATTGAAACATTTTCTCATTCAACGATCGTCTGAGACATTAGCCGCAGATGTCCTCAAAATTGTCTCATCCACAATTCTGATTACCGCACCAAACCACCCAGCAAAATCTTTATCGCCAGTTCTACTTCTAACAATCTGATTTACAGATATCCTTGCGCAATCCACCATCAAATTAGAACCGTGTGTGGGCCCATAATTGGTTTTCGGGTTACGGACAATGGTTGCGAAACCTTTGGGTTCCGTTCGGACGGCGATGGCCGTATTGACCTTATGCGACTGCGTAGTTTATGCGCGCCGCGCAGAGGACGGTCGATGACCGCACCCCCACTCCGCTAGGAATGCCGCCTCCCCCCCCACGTCATGTTGCATTTCGAGTGGCGAATTTGCATGCCACCAACTCCGTGTGGTCTCCAACTGGTGAAAGTATTGTATCCATGTTTCGCTACGCTCTGTTCGTCTCTGCGGCCTCGTTCTAGTGATTGATCGATCGCATTATTTTCGATCTTTTGTTAAGTTCGTTGGGCAAATTAATCAGAACTGCTCACGAAGACATTTGGGATTCTAAATTGTTTACGTATGAATTGAGATTATGTAATTAAAGAGTCGAGTCACGTTTGAAATTAACATAGAAAGACAAAGTGAAACAAATGTAAAATACAATGGGTATCCGCCTACACCTATTACATTCTTTGATCGTCTCGTGTAATAATTCGAGTATAAAGTCCTTCGGCCACATCCTTCGATTGTAGTTTCAAATTGAGATCTTCCTGCGGTTGGAATGAAGTGTGACGTTGGAATCTGTCCCTTTATCGCGCTCACTTGCACAAGTGTTATACCTAACTACAGCCACGTTTATTGAGGTCGTGGCACCAGATGTCGGAGAACTAGCTTTTTGCATCCGCCAATGTAATTGTACATTAATAGTACTTTTACGCAAAAATATATGCAAAATTCCAGACGGCAGTTCTGTTAAAAGTATTACACTGACTTTGTACCGTGAATCACATCCGTTCGAATATATCAATAATCAACTTAGTAAGTTAGCACTTTGTGTACGCATGACTCATTTTCCTGTTAAGATAAAGTATAAAAACTTCTAAGGTGTGTAGATCATCGTACACTTTGTTTACTAGTTAAGCAATTCATCATATATCACTCAATATCAGCCACAGGACGTCTACTGAGAAAAACCTCTCCCCAAAGCGACGTGTGCTTTGCAAGGGGGGTAAATGCCGTAATCGCCACGCAATCGTAAGTGGGTTGGATATCGCAGTGTTCCATTGCAATCCAGGGATGTTGCCCATCCCCCGGTGGTCTTATAATATAGTTATGTTAACATATTTCAACTTTGTCCCTACAGTATAAAATAAAATACAATACAATAACAGTAACAATATGGTGTGCGGCAATATAAAAGACAATGGAAAAACGTTTTGCGCACCGGAAAATAGACATAAACAATACGTTCCCACAATTTTAGAATACGTAATATACTTCGTTGGCAGATATTACGCTCTGCTAGCAGAACAACTTTATATGAATTGGGCACGTATTCTCATACAAATATTACAAATCCATACTATAACCGATACTAACTCTGTCTGTCTGTTACCTCTTTACGCTTAAACCGCCGAACTACTTGGGATGAAATTTGGTATGGAGAGAGCTTGAGCTACAAGAAAGGACAAACGTAAACGTAACAAATAAAAAACCTGGGCAGAGAGTACCATTTTGTACCGTTTGGCGTAGAGACGCTAGGTCCATGGGGTCCCAGCGCGCACAAACTTTTTGCAGAAATCGCGAAGCGTCTGGTTGACGTAACTGGTGACCGAAGAGCTGGCGGTTTCCTTGCACAACGTATCAGCATTGCGATACAACGAGGAAATGCCGCCAGCATCCTTGGTACAATGCCTCAAGGGCCTTTTTTAGATTTTATACTGTAACTAGTTAAGTACAGTTATCATAATACGATTGTAATTTCTGTAAATAAATGTATTTCAAATGTAAAAAAAAAAGAATGGACATAGGGTCATTTTTATCCGGCAACCATACTTTAAAGACGGGCATGGCTGGCCGACGGCGAGGAAAACCTAGTAAATAAATAATAAAGGCCGACTATACTTGGCGCCCATGAATTATTAATAATTTACACACGTACCGATACAAGGTTTGCGAAGGTGGCACTACGCTATCTACCAATTGCATTTACAATGTAGAATACCATCGGGATTCGATTCTGCCTCACCGAGTTCGTGTAGCGTTACGTAAAAGTGCTCGTTCTAGACCAGACTTCTGTAACAACTTATTTAGATTACAGCACATATTCAACTGTTAACAACCGCGCTTTAAACAAAGCTAGCAATGAATATCGTCCGTGATATTTATCTCTGTTTCTGGGGCTCTGAGTACAGGGTCGGGCCTATACTATTTCAGACCCGTATAGTTAACAAAGAACAGGTTTTCTCTGTAGTGAGTATGGGCCACTCATCGGGCTAAGCAACTAATTTTAGATCACTTGTGCGTCAGCTTGCATTTGTTTTTAATGAGTAATTGCCTGCTGGGAACTTGTATACTATTTGGTTTTATCTTGTCTCGTGAATGCTTGTAGTTAATTCATACATCTTTTTCCATTTTTAACTTGGAATATTTTCCACTAGCTTCTTCGTCGCGTTATTTGTACTTCGTACAGTCGCAATCAGATATATCGGAGGCATCGGAGCTGTTGGGGTGGAAATATCTGGACAACGCCTATATTGGCAAGGCGTTCAGATATTTGTGACCACCTCCACAGCTGCGATATTTCTGATGGAGGCTGTAGTTCGAGTAGCGTATATTCCTTACGGCCAAATTACACAGTCTTTGTGTAGTATATATAGCCTATATGTTATTCTGCGGCGCTACCGTAAAAAACGATATTCGTGAATTTCGGACGATTGTCTCTGTTACTCTCATGATGCCTTAATTGGAGTAAAAAATAAAAATGTTCGAAATATGCGAACTTCGATGTTCGAGGTACCAGGCCTGATGAATGAGCTATATAAAGTTTCTATTAAATCGGTTTAATTAACTTTCACACTTTCATCAGCATCATTTCAGCCGCAAGTCGCCTACTACTAGTCATGGGCTCCCTCAAATATGTGTCATTATCAATGAAACGGGACCTTAGGTATTGTGGATGCCGCTTATGCTTTTGTTAATAATTGCGTAGTTCAAATCCAGTTCAATTCGACGTAAGCGCCATCGACAGTAAGGTCCCTTTTCATAGATGATGCCACATATGATTTGTATCGTTTTGAGGGTAGTTAGAGTTACCACTGTCGCTTGGAAGGCTGCTTGGCGACCGCAGTAGTTGTAGATTGCATTTCGACGGACGCTGCTTCCCAACCGTCTTTTCCCTTTATCGCTTTACGACACCCGCGGGAGGAGGTCGGGTGGTGCTATTCTAGTCTACCGGCACCATTGTTGTGTTTCTAATATTGTAATGATATTAGTAAGGTCTCATAATATTCTCAGGATTATTCCAGCTAGACTATCTAGGAAGGAGTTTCGAAGCAAAAAAGTTATTAACATAACAAATTGTTTAAAAACCCGTTTCCGTGTCAAGTCCGTTCAATAATCTTTTAGTGTGCTTAATTCAAGGTTGTATTATTTAATCTATAAGTATATCTTATACTTAAGCCTTAACGTACGTATCTGATAAACCAGTCAGTATGAATAACTATACTTAATATAAATATGTTTGTAAATTTAAATTTGCTTTCCTATTACATAGACGTCCGGTCTGGCCTAGTGGGTGACCCACCACGATATGAAGCCGATGGTCATGGGTTCGAATTCCAGTCAGGGCATTTAGTTGTGTGATGACTGATGAGCACAGATACTTACATGTTCCGGAGTCATGGCTTGCTATATATTTAAGTATAGTTAGTTAAGTATACCTACAACACAAGCCTTACTGAGCTTACCATAGGACTAGGTCGATTTGTTTAAGATTGTATTAATATTCTGTGTCAATTTGTAATGCAATTCGCAAAAAAAAAATCCTTTGAACTTCAATACAGTTCGACAGGACTGTCTGTCAACCTTGGGTCACAAATAAATGCACGCGAACGTATATATAGCATTGTTCCATCGATTTCGTAAATCATTATATACAAATACAATTACTATTTATGACATTCATTAATGAATCATTAATAATGATGAATGCCTGAGAAGAGCATTCACCACAAGATCACAAGAGCCTGGCGCAGAATCGTGCGGCTACACCGCATTGTAAATGTTCGACATGTTGCAAGCAACTATATACTTTATACATATAAGAATAAGACATATAGTTAATATTAGTGCAAGTAAGGCTGTGTTAGTATTGGTGAAAAACTTAAGGACCATGTCTATGTAGTTGCGGAGAGAATGAATATGATACTTACGTCAATATTTGAATATAGAACGTCAACATGCGTGTCTACTGCTACATAGATGGCAGTTTTTAACCTATTTACAATTGCCGACTAAGCTCATTGTCAATGGCGTCAGGTTATAGAGGGCCGGCAAAATCGAAATTCGAAAATTAATTATCTCTATTGCTCTTGCATATACGAGTGATAAGGATGGAAACAAATCGAAGTCAGAGCTCTCATATAAACTGGTCTGTTAGGAGACACAGTCGACTAAAGATAGAAAGTAAACAGTTGCTCGAGTTTACAACGCCTATCGATGCCTGTGTGCGTGTGTCATTGTTTGTGACCATCGTTCTGTCACGAGCGGACGGTTACAATGCTTTTAAGTACATTGCTGCCGCGCCGTTCTAATCTTTAAAGCTATGCTCTACTATAAACGCCATCGGCTGCTAACAGCGTCTGCGTCACAACCACGACGCTTACTATAGAGATGTAGGTAGTGACGTGGTCTCTTTCACATGTCAACGTAGGCGTCATTTTTGTTGATGTCTCGTAAAGCATAAAATTGGGAGACCAAAGCCTTAACCAAATAAACATAACACAGATTTAATTACTTCCCATTTCGTAATGAGTTTTCAAAATCGTGAGTACCCTTTGAGAAGCATCGCTATAAACCTTATTAAAAATGTGCATTTATCTATTCTCGTTTTCGTCAACCACTTCAAATATTAAATCCACAATTGAAATTCTGGCGTAATATCATTTTCGCGGACAACAACGGACTAATTTATGCGAGAGTGCACCAACAATCCTTCGTTAAATCCATTGGTATGAGTAAAAATAATCTTGTTATGACGTTGTTGAAATGGATATCGATTGTATGTAAAACAGCTTACTTACAAATTTATTGAGCAATTAGCTATTGTTTGTGTCTTATTAATGCATGTTACTTGGTTTCTGGGTTAAAAGTAACAGCGATTGACGGGAAGGAAATTTCGGAAAATTTAATTTAGATTGTAAATGGAATACAGATTTAGCTGAGGCTCTTAGTGTAAGTTTCTTTTGACGTAAAAAAAAAACGTCTCGAACGCGTAATTGATAATGTTATTTTCCCCTCACTAGCTCGTAAAGCGCTTGTTTATATCCTTTAATACGAGAGGGTAAAAACGCATTTTATCCACTAGTGATTAAAGTAAGTTGACTTCTCATAGCTCTTATTGATATGGTTTTAAAGTCTAAATTCGCGAAGTACAATTCACTTGCCCCCGCGGCGGCGGCGGTAACTCGCACACGCACCGAGTAGATAATCGAATTAGAACATTCGAAAATCGTGCTGGCCACCACAAGCTAACCAAGCTAAAGGCACCTTTTGTAAAAATGTTGAATGTATCTAAACGCAAAGAAGTCAATGCGATTTCAAAACGTTTTTTTGCATGTTTCACTTTCCTCGCTGTAGTGAGGGGAAAAGATTTGTGTTACACACGGGTGCAATTGTAATTTACTTCTCGTGTATTGAAACACTCGCTACGCTCAGGATTCTATTTTAAAACCACTCGCTTTGCTCGTGGTTAAACTATAGAATCCATTCGCTTGCTCGAGTTTCAATCCCACACTCGCAGTTAAAATACATTTTTGCACCCTTGTATAACAATAGTACATTACTGCAGAGGCCGTGAAGTGAATTGCCGCCATTTTTATTTTTTATACAAAAAAAAAACAAATTCGACAAAGCTATTCGTACACCTTTTTTAACTGCTTATAAAAATATAACTATCTATGGTTCATAGATTTCGTATTTTTTTTAATGAATTGACATTGGAAAAAGCTAAAGCTTAATTTTATTATTTTCTTGAAATGTTTGAGAAAAGCAATATACAGGCTTCGGCCTGAACATGGGATTAAAGGACTCAATTTATCCGGTCTACCGCAATCTCGTCCTTAAATCCCTTACTTCACGGCCACTGCAGTAATGTACTATTATATGGGAAACACTAACGCCATGGTAAAGTAATATTACGTTAAAAACTAATTGGGACGCAAAGTTTTTCAAAATTGTCGACAAATTTTGACGTAAGTTCCATATTAATTATCTGCACAACTTGGTCCTTCAGTTAAGTTTTTCATCTCTAAGAGCTGGTGTAACTGATTACGATACAAAATGTCTTGGTTTAAAGGTTAACAAGCCATAAAATAAAATATCTTGCGTTAAAATGTACGCACTTATTCTGTCCCGTCCAACTGTATTTACCACTACATCCTTGCAAATACTTAAATGATTGATTAATTAAGTCAAACATGAATCAAACACGTTTAAGCACCTGTAAAACCTTGTAACTTGTACTCGTAGAAGAATGAAGCGCTAAACATTCTCACATCTCAATTATTGAAATCTTAGTGTTATTCAAATCAGCGATTCACGAACGATGTTCTGCAGATAGCGTCATTGATTATTTTCGTTGCATACAAATGAATCACTTTCCAAGGTGACTCCACAAAAGACAGTATAGTGTAAACTCCAAACTAAATTATATCTTTTGCTATTGTCACTAAGACATGTTTTGCTTTAACATTTTACATTAAAATATTTCCTGATAAGCAAAGGGTTGTTGTGAAATATTACAAGTCTATAAAGTAGATTTAAAAAAATGCTACGACTACATACGACTACTATAGGTATCTCAAATCTTGCTATTTTATAGCTTACTGCATTTGATTTCTGCTTTCGCACTTACTTGTTAAAACGTGACAGCCTTAGTGATTGGCGATGAAAATCTGGATAGGCTACAATAGACCTAATGGAGCAAAGCCTTTTAGAAGAACAGAGCTCGTCAAAGCTGTCTTTTCGTGAACCAAGTGTTCTTGTCATCTCCATTTTCCACTGCTGGACATAGACCTCCCAAAAATATGACTATCTTGGAGGCGAATTTCGACAGACGCTGCTGCAAATCTCTCGGGTTTTTCGCTTTGTCGCCTCTTAAGACACCCGCGGGTGATATTTCTCGCTAAATTTTTCTACCTAAAATCTCTCCAAAAAGCAAGTAAGAACAAGTATATTTTAGTCCATGCATAAGTAGGCGGCGAGCCAGCCTTTGTGAAGCACCTTTGTTACATTTTGTACTTATCCGATATCATCTTTCTAGCTCTAAAAGCATTACAAATGTCCAACTTGGACCTTTTCGTTCGCCACTTGAGCTAAAAATACTCGACACAAACACATGTCTCGGATGCGGACCTTGTCAGTAAATCACTTTATTCATCTGAACATAAAATAAGAGAAGCGGTGTGAATCATGTGAGTTTACACATTGCCTCGTGCCTTCGCGTCTGTTTTATTAATTACGCGTAATATTATAATGGTTTATTTAAGACTTGGCTTATAATCAAACTGTCATATCTAAATCCTGTCGATATTGATATCGTTTGTCTAGTAATAACTTTAACAAATACGCTTCGATCTTATTTAGCGTCATTTCTTAATGGGAATGTAATATTAAAGAAGGTGCTTATTTTTAATTTACTTTAGTATATCAAAACTTACTACTCGACGTTGTATATATTTTGAGGTCACTTTGTTCATTATTTTATATGTATGCATATAATAAAAAGTAAAATAAACATTAAAACCAGTAAGCAAAAATATACATTTTGAATTAGATTATCATCTTCATAATATGACTCGATAACATATTGATATAAAGACTCTGTATTATTACATATTATACTGTCCGATTAAACGTGAAATTATAAGGAAAAACAACGAAATATTAGGTATTTATTGTATCGAGAAAATACCGTTTTCCAATCCCTCATTTGTATGACACAAAAAGAATGTGGAAAGTTCTGGAGTCTCTATAGTTTCACAAAATTATAGACTGTTTTAGATATTTTATTATATGCCCTTAAATAGCTTGAGTTTTAAGATACCTGTCATTTCCATACAATGTATAACCTCAAAACGTGAAATAGGTTATAAATTGTATTGAAATGACTGGCGTCACAGAAATCAGGCTAGTTGAAAAGGATTTTATTAATAATCATAATCATACAATTATTTGCATAAAAAGGGTTGGTTACTTGTAGCGATCATCCCACCTTTTTCAGGTAGATTTAAAGGCATGCAAATATTCTAAAAACGTAGGTAACAAAATGGGCAGTTTATACAGAGGATAAATTGTAAAGTCATCACTTTTTATCAACATAAAAACATTAATTAAATTGAAATCATTACCAAGTTGTAACTAATATATTAAGAAATAATGTATGCAAAAGAAGATAAGTTATTACATTAATATAACAATAACAAGTGATAATAAGAACAGTATGTACGTAATATTAATAAAACCGTTCATGAACTTAGAGGTCTCTAAATATTATAAATATGGACTTCCTCATACATTAATAATATGCCGTTTTTCCATACTATCGGCCAATCAGTTCCCTGTTCCTTTCTAGGCGTGATAACTGCTTAGAAGTATGAAAGTAATGGGCCTCTGAGAAAACTTTAATGAGGTTCCCTTCCCTGCAATAATGATGTTAGAAACGTGGATGACTGGATGGTTACATGCAAGATCGAACCTGACTATCGGATGAGACTGAGAGTCGAAAATTGAACTTCTTTGTTGAAAAAATCATACGTCTAAGACAGTCAAGGTGATATTGCTATTATTGATATGATAAAATTGACATATGTATACCTACATATACTTGTGTATATATATGCAGGTATAATTAAGGGCATTAAGATTTAGGCACTTGTAACTTTTGAATATTTGGACGAATCGATATTTTTACATGTACTTTTTCAGTAAGTATTTAAACATATTATACACTAATATATACCGTTATACTACCTATAATATATACCTTATTGAGCTTATTTAATGCGGTTAGTGCGTGATTTTCCCAAACATATTTATATATGTGTAGTAATTTAGAAAATTATTTTCTTGGTTCACTTTCGCTTTAACATACATATTCCATATACTGTATGGTATTGAGAGCATGTATCGGAATTTATAACTAGACGTGAGACATACTTGTCTATATTCATAGCTTAACACATTCGCTGCTACCCCCTCCAAAAATGTATGGAAATTAACGCACATGTGCGTCGGTGGCAGTGAATGCGTTAAGACCCTAAACAATGTGACTGTGTAGTGCTCTGTATAAAAATTGCATTGAAATAATTATACAACAGGTTTCTTATAACTAATTATCTTTTAGGTCTCTTCTCGGGTCAGGGGTGTAGGGTTAGAACCGGTGTAGATGTTTCTTTGGCGTTTTTATGTGCATGTAATGTGCCTAAATTGAAAAAATGAAGACCATAATGAATGAAGAACGTAGCGTAACGCAATGTGACATTCGCCGTAAAATCTCATACACTTACCACCAGCGTAATCGCTTATTTATACAGTGGCCATTTTTTTTTTTTTTTATGACATAGGCGGCAAACGAGCAGACGGATTGCCTGGTGTTAAGCAATTACCGTCGCCCATGGGCACTCGCAACACCAGGGGAGTCACAAGCGCGTTGCCGGCCTTTAAGGGGGGTTGGAGCTCTGGGAACCTTACTCACCATCAGGAACACAACACTACATACCTGAAAGGTGGCAGTGCTATTATGGCTGTGGTCTTCTGTAAGGAGGAGATACTTCCCCAGTTGGGCTGCCCCAGATTCAAGCGAGATGGTCAACGCTGCGCCCTACCTCTCATTGTTGGACGTAGTTTAAGGACATACCAGGGTCCAAACCTTTTGCTTTAATATTCCAAATATGTGTGTTTAACGTACAAAGTTAACGATCACACAGCGAGCTCCCAGACTCATTGGCGATCTTGAATTGGTTAGTGTAAGGTTACAGAGCCTTGAGCACCGTCGCAGGGTTGCTAATTTGTCTGTGTTTTACAGGATACATTTTAGAGAGTGTGCTCAGGAATTACACGATTCAATTCCGCCATCTCCGTTCCACCACCAGACGTCCAGGCGAGGCGAGGGGAGCGGTTTCATCCTTACGTTGTGAATATTACATTCAATCGCACGAAGCGATTCGCTAATCTTCCTAATGCGGACTGCTAAGTAAGGAATGGAATTCGCTCCCTTCGTCTGAATTCCCGGAAAGATATACTTGGGGTCTTTAAGGAAAGAGTGAATAGGCTGTTACTGAACCGGCGTGCCACCATCGACCTCGTCGACACTTACCATCAGCTGTTACACAGGTCAAACGCTGGTCAGTCTTGTATAAAACATAGCATGAGAAAGCAAAGTATGAGAGGTAGGGCACAGCGATGACCATCCCATCACGCTTGAATCTGGAGCAGTCCAACTGGGGAAGTACCTCCTCCTTACAGAAGACCACAGCCATAATAGCACTGTTACCTTTCAGGTATGTAGTGTTGTGTTCCTGATGGTGAGTAAGGTTACCAGAGCTCCAACCCCCTTAATGGTCGGCAACGCGCTTGTGACTCCCCTGGTGTTACGTGTGCCCATGGGCGACGGTAATTGCTTACCATCAGGCAATCCGTCTGCTCGTTTGCCACCTTTTGTCATTAAAAAAAAAAGCCATTACAAGCGGAATCGCGTATGCAAAGTCCATATTATTTGGCTTTATATATTCCAAATATATGTCAGCAACTAACACCATTCATTAAATGCAACACATTCGAGCTTACGTTTTCATGAAACTGTATATTGCTCGTGTAATAAAACACGAAGTACAGTATAAATTGGGATTAAACATAGCTACCGCAAAGCGTATACTTAAAACTAAGCTCTTTTAACGTTTCATAAAAGCGGTTGGGCTCATTCATTTGGCCTGATAAAAGTATGATAAGCCGGGAACATTAATTACTTGCGGCGTAAAAGTTAGGCGACTTAACTGCGAGTTCTACCTATATGTTACGTTAATTTTTGTTGGAGTTTCTTTTGAAAATTAGCGATGCTGAAATTGCTGATGGACATTTTTTTATATGATTGATGTACGAGTAGGGTATATCGTGATGCAAGATATCTTCGCCTTTGACTAAGGGCCCACTAGCGGCGGGCACACAACGTTTTGCTGGCGATTCATAGCATGCCGCGTTCTGCGCAGCGTGTAATTTTATATGGGAGCGCCGAGAAAACGCGGGACAAACGCTAGTGTGACTACGTTCTAAGATAATGTCACTAAAGGTTCAAGTATGTGATAAACAATATTGTCTTCGGTTGCCGCGATAATTACTCATGAAATAAAACAACTAAAACGGATTAAATCGCGTATACTAATTTAAACTTCATCCCGATGACCACGAACGCTGCTAAAGGGTTCGAAACGTCGGGATGTAGTTTAAATTAGTATACGCGATTTAATCCGTTTTAGTTGTTTTATTTAATGTGATAAATGTAAGATTAGTAATCAAAAGTAACCTGTTCTAATGAATTACCCCCTTATTACAAAATATATCAAAGTTGCATTAGTTAATTTATGTTTTACGTATGTATATTTATTTTTTAGTCAAATAAGATCAAACAAGGAATGCCTTTACAAAAAACATGGAGTTGTGGTTTATCACTGAGACCGACGTTCGACAGTTAACTTTCAGCTCTTAAACTAAACAAAGGCAATTTATAAACATTCCAAAGGGAAAAGTTTAAATATCAAAACAGTACGTTAACTTTATTAACCACTAAGCGTATCCCCATTATATTATACTAAACATGTACGGCGAACCACGTATGTCAATACCAGTTCAAAATTATACCTTTTTGAATAGTATAGTATAGGCAACAGCGGCGTTACCGCGACAACCGATATTCGTAAATTTCGGACGATTGTCTCTGTCATTCTCATGACGTCTTAATTGGAGTAAAAGAGAAAGATGCCCGAAATATAAGAACTTCGGTTTTGCGGTACCGCTCCAGTAAGCGATGAAAAGTACCGTTTAAATAAGAAACTGCTTGCAAAGACAGAGGTTCTCGGTTCGAATCCTGGTTAGGACATTTATATTTGTGTTTATCACGATTTACTAATATTCGCTCTTAAGTTATGGACATTATCTATTTAATTAACCTCCTGCTTACATATGTCCTGCTCATAGAACATAGACATCAAATAACTTAACTCTTTGTCAATTTGACTGAGTTAAACGTCACATATTTTATTCAAATGATATGCTTGGGCTCACGAAGAAACTATAAAGTCATATTTTGCGTCTTGCCTAAAAAAACAGACTCGTTAACAGTCAATATACTCGCTACACAGACTGCGCCACAGAAGTTATTTATACTAAAGTTATCATCAGTCAGTTGGGAAATGCAACAGACCAAACCATTTCTGGACCAATAAACATTGACACTAATTATCAGAAGAAGGACGAAAGACGTGCGCGCATTAGACAGATTAGGAAGGTCTTAGATATTAACGGCCATAGTAGTCACGAGTTACTCGTGAGAACGGGACTTGATGTATCTTGAATATTTATAGTTTCAGAATCGTAGTAGCACCGCACCGTACGATATGACATGGAATTTGAAAGTCTTCTATTGATTTTGATCATCACTGGACTGTGTCAAGAAATGTTTGTTGAATAAAATTGTTGGTCGTTCGAGGAAAACCAGTCCAATGTAATAGGACACAAAATGTCTCCTGGTCTTCTAAAAGCCACTTAACGGTACTTTTTTATGACAGGCGGCAAACGAGCAGACGGATTGCCTGGTGGTAAGCAATTACCGTCGCCCATTGGCACCCGCAACACCAGATGAGTCACAAGGGCGTTGCCGGCCTTTAAGGGGGGTTTGAGCTCTGGGAACCTTACTCACCATCAGGAACACAACACTACATACCTGAAAGGTAGCAGTGCTATTATGGCTGTGGTCTTCTGTAAGGAGGAGATACTTCCCCATTTGGGTTGCCCCAGATTCAAGCGTGATGGTTATGGCTGTGCCCTACCTCTCATTGTTGGACGTAGTTTAAGGACATACCCGGGTCCAAAACTAGGGCCATAAAGGGTACTTTTCCATAGACATGTCCATAAGCTAGATGTATTATTGTATCGACCTACTTAGAGTTTTAGAGTAGGACGAAAGACGAGTAGTAGGTACACGTTACGTCCACTGCTGGGCATACGACTAGGTCCCCCCCAAAGCGACCCAGAATGAGCGGTTTGGCACCACCCAATCGCTTCTAGTGGATTTATATAGAGATTCCCGCGATCGTTCCACCTTGTGGGGAGATCTGCTCACGCAGCCTAAAATAATCTAATTAAAAACATAATATAGTTATAAAAAAGAAAAGTACATTTCAAAATACAGTAAAAGTTATTAATTTCGTGTATTTTGAGCGTCAGAGTTGACCAGCTACGAAAATCTATGCAAAGAGATAAATATTTGTTTAGGATGCGTGGGACACGCGGCTTGTTTTAACTTTTAAGCCTCTTTTTTTAAGCTATCGGTTTCAATAATAAAAACACTTAAAGTGTATGCGCTTACCTTGTGTGACGATGCATTAAGATTTTTTTACATACCCATTCATTTTTTTTTATTACATGTGTTTGTGTCCCACTGCTGGGCAGAAGCCTCCCCTCCTTTTCTCCACTCAACCCTGTCTCATGTGTGCTTCCACCACTCAACGCAGGATGCGTACAAGTCGTCCCGCCATCTAGTGTTTCGTATTTATATTATTAAAATGCCTTCTCAGTTTATTAAGGAATACTTTTATTTATTGAACACAGAATAACAAGCAGCAAAAAGTGATAAACCGACGTTTTATATCGCACAAGGCGACGTCTTTCGGGTAAGCTCAGCGGCGCTACCGCGAACAACGATATTCGTAAATTTCGGACGATTGTCTCTATCACTCTCATGACGTCTTCATTGGGGTAAAAGAGAAAGATGCCCGAAATATACGAACTACGATGTTCGCGGTACCGCTCCTGGTACCTACCCATTTTCAAATCGAGTCAGCGAGCGAACGGTACCTATGTCCCTGACTCGGCTTGAAAATGGGTATCAGAACTTACCCGAAACATGTCGCTTTATCCGTTAGTTTATCCGTTTGTAACTAAGTAGTAGTAACATGGCTCACATCACAAGTTCACAACAGTTTTTGATTATATTAAGTAAGTTGCGGCGTTAGTTACCGCGAAAGACGATATTCGTAAATTTCGGACGAATGTCTGTTACTCTTATGACGCCTTCATTGAAGTAAAAAAAACGATGCTCGAAACATGGGAACTTCGATGTTCTTGGTACCGGATCCGAGGCAGGTGTATAATTGTAATTTTAAATTAGATATAAAATTGTTGAAAACTTAACATCACTGAAAAGACCTAAAGGGGGAACCCACATAAAGTTGGTCACAAGTGAAGACGGTTATTATTATTATGAGCCTATACTGTCCCACTGCTGGGCAAAGGCCTCCCCCCACTTTTTCCACTCCTGTCGATCTAGAGCAGTCTCTGGCCATTCTTTCAAAAAGGAGTCAAGCTCGTCTCTCCATCGCCGGCGGGGTCTGCCGGGTCCTCGGTTTGAGCTGTGTGGTTGCCAGTTAGTGGCGATTTTGGCCCACAACTCATTCGGCATGCGGCTGATATGCCCCGCCCAGTCCCACTTTAACTTGGCCACCTTCCGAGTTAGATCAACAATTTGAGTTTTGAAGACGGTATTAAAAATAATTTAACTGATGTAAATTAGGATATTGAAATACACAATAAATGCATGGGAATGTAAATTACTCATATGTAACTTAATACAAATGTGTAGGCCGTGTACGATAGAAGATTATTTATTGCCAACCCAGATAAGATTGTCTGATTCATGCCTATTGCTTGCTGTAATAACTCCTCGCTGTAAACTTGACACGTAGATTTCGCAATGGAAGTTGGCGTTGATATAACACGAAATGTGTTAATCTGTATTCACGGAAAGATAATAATTTGGGTCTTTTTAAGGCAAGAGTGAATAGGCTGTTACTGAGCCAGCGTGCTACACCCTCGACCTAGTCGACACTTACCATCAGGTGCGACTGAGGTCAAACGCTGGAGAGTCTTGCATAAAAAATAAGAAACAAAAGGTTCATCTCAATCCACTTGTTTCCGAGATAAAGAGGATTGCAGACAGACTAACGGAGAACAAAGGCAACCGGTTTTTATTTTAGGTACCAACGGGACATGAAAAAAGTTATGAATATTCCAATATAGTACATTTCGATACTAGTGAAAAAAAATTTTTTTCGACGAGTGTGAACGTTGGAGCCCGAGTGAAACGAGGGTGACAATCACCCGAGTCTTAAAGAAGTTTTTACACGAGTATCGAACCTAATTTTTCATAGCAAGTGCCTCAAAAAGTGAAATTTACGCACGCGAAGCGTGCGAAAAGTGCACTTTTTACGCACTAGTTAGGAAAATATGTTTTACGATGTTAAATCACAGACCTACCGAAGGACAGAAGTTTTAAAATTTCAAGCATTTGTCTATTTTACTCCAATTATGGTGTCATTAGAGTGACGGAGATAGTCGTATGAAATTTACGAATATCGATTTTCGCTCTGCTCTTTTTGAATACAACAATATCCATCTTGCACAACTAAATTTGAGGGGAAGAGGGCATTGAGATGGGTCTCAATGCCCTATTTATTATTATATTGTGATATTTTCTTTTTATTATTTGGTACTAATAACACCATTTACAGTGTTATAAACTTAGTAGTATATTTATTTTGCACCTCAAAATCATTACTCGAATGGTTTTCTTACACCAATTTCACTCAACTCATGTACAAACGGTAGGCTTAATACCAAATGGCATTCTCTACCACTCAACCTTGGGATTAAATTGAGTAAACGAAGTTGAGGGTTAGTACTTAATAGAAGTACAAAAAAATACATTTTGCTTCGATCGGTACACATCTTACAAGGTGTTTGTGTGGTTAACCGCAGTTATGTAGGTAAACTCGACACTTGAGATGTTTAGATTAGATCAAGTTTTATTTAAATAAATATTGTTTCACCTAATTATTATGACTTATAACTAGCGATTCTGTTTTAAAATTCAATAGTTTAACCATCCACGCTAAAGACTGATATATCGGCTCCGCAGATCCAACGTAAAAGACAGACATATATGTCACGGAGCACAGAGCAAAATAGACCTTACATGCACATGCATAAAGTTCAATTTAAGTTATGATTTGTTTCCTTCTCAACCGCATCAAGGAATCATTCCCATTTATGACCGAAGCTGGTAATGATGGGAATCGATTTTCAAATCGCTTTACAGTTAAAACATTTCTAACCCGTGCCTTGTACATTTAAGGGCATTAATATCTACACACTGTTCCACCGTATAGCGATGGCATAAGGTATACAAGTGTATACATATTTAAATAAAATTACAACCATTAAAATACCAGTAAAACCCAAAAAAACATTAACTAATCGTTATGGAAACGCATTTGTTAAAGTAATTGGTCAATTACTGGACATCGGCCATTTTATGCGCCGCCGTTCCGCGCACGGCAATTCAGTCGCATAGCTGCGTCGCTTTCGTTTGTCATACATAAGAAAGAGATGCAAACAGAGCTAGATAAGGAAACCTGAAGTTTATGTTCATCAATTGAGTAATTTGACACACGCAACAATTAGATACAAGGGCTGTCTAAAAATTATGGCGGTAACGAAGGCGCCTAATGGAGACGAAGGTCGTTCAACTACAAGTAGAATGGGAGAGGTGTTTGACACCCTTTTGGGTAGCGGTTGTTACTGGACTCTGTGCCTGTTATTGACAGGCAGTCAGTTCTCTTATCGCATTCACTGCCACCAACGCACATGTGCGTTCATTTCCATACATTTTTGGAGGGGGTGGCAGCGAATGTGTTAAGCTTGTAGTCGTCACTGTAAATAAATAAATACTTCAGGACAATCTTACACAAATCGACCTAGTCCTACGGTAAGCTCAGTAAGGCTTGTGTTGTAGGTACTAGACGACGATATATATAATAGATGGGTACATATAAATACTTTAATACATAGAAAACACCCATGATGACTCAGGAACTAATATCTCGTCACACAAGTGTAGTCCTACGGTAAGCTCAGTAAGGCTTGTGTTGTACTAGACGACGATATATATAATAGATGGATACATATAAATACTTAAACACATAGAAAACACTCATGACTCAGGAACAAATATCTCGGCACACAAATATATTCCCTAACTGGGATTTGACCCAGAACCATCGGCTTCATAGGCAGGGAGGGTCACTAGGCCAGACTGGACTTATTTACAACCATTTTTTTTTTTGTTGATGTGAAAATGCATGACGCATACCCCCGGCCCGGGGAGAGGCCATTGTGGGGGGGGGTTATGTTTTAATTTCGTTTCAACGGTTCCCTACCAAACTTGTACCTAACACAATTAACAGTTAGTAGATACTCTGACGTTAGACCACAATTACTTCAATTAACATTAATGGCGAGTTTACAAAACGGACCGTTAGCGTTGTGTGGATTCTCATTAGTTTAATTCGCTTTAGTGTTTAAACTGTCATCATCATTATCTAATTATGTTATGATGAATTAGAGCACGTATCGTTATTTCATTATCGGTAAAGTGGGACAAGATTGAACAACTTTTTATGAGGAGTAAGATGAAATGTAAATGGACAGTGTGGTGCTGTGTAACTGTGGCGTGTGGTGACGGCTACTAGAAGACCACCCCATCTCTTCCTGCGGGTGTCGTAAGAGGCGACAAAGGGAAAAAAGCGACGGATGGGCAGTCGCGTCCGTCGAAACCGAATCTACAGCTATTATGCAGCTATAATACTACAACTACCCCCATGATGATTTAATTACAGCTACAGCGGTCGCGAACCCGCCTGCCAAGCGTGGTGATTATGCCAACTACAAGCCAAGCATCAGCAAGTCATATTTGACTAGGTCAATTGCTGGTCGATTGTGCCAAAATATTAATCTATTAATGCGTCTGATTACAATCTGACCGGTACTTTTATAGTTTTTCTGTCAACAACTGTCCCAATTTTAGTAAAAAAAAAAAAATTAGTTCGTTGTTCATCTATAAATAAATCGAAATGAACAAGATACGACTTAACATTGTCCTGTCACTCAATTAATTATTAAAATTATTATAAAAAACAAGTCAATGAAGGTATGACGGAGTTCACCAAGTTTTATTGGAGTGTACTCGTCCGCCATCTTGGTACCTATGACATACTTAAGTACTCTCGCTAAGCGCAAGACTTGCAAATCTTGGGCACTTGATACTGCAAATTACTTTAGAAATTCTTTACTTGACTACGGGAACGGTAGAAGGGTTAAGGATTTAGCAATTGTACCTATAAATTGATAATAGATGAAATTCTGAAAAGGTGACGAATGCATGACAGGAGCGGTACCGCGAACATCGAAGTTCGTATATTTCGGGCATCTTTCTCTTTTACTCTAATTAAGATGTCATGAGAGAAACAGAGATAATTGTCCGAAATTTACGAATATCGTTGTTCGCGGTAGCGCCGCAGGTCGGCGACGTGAGCGGCGAACCGAACGGACACTCAGAGGCTCTAGTGTAAGTTTATTTTGACGTAAACTAGCGATCTGAGGCCTTCTTTATTACCGCCCGTGGTGCGTACATAGTTTTACGTCTTCATCTGGGTGTAAAGTGATATTTTCCGTCGCGCCCTAGTGCGGTAAATCTCTCTTACCCCCCAGTGTAACGTAAAAAACGTTAACGAACGCGTAAGTGATAAATGATAATGTTATACGGGAAACGCGTCCTTGACGTAGTTACGTTAAAAACTTACACTCAGGGCTCTGCACTCTTAGTGCTTGAAAATGGAGGCCTATGTTCTCCGAAACATGTCGCGTGAGTGACTAAATAAACGTGAGTAGAGCCGTGACTATTATTGAAAACATATTTTTACACCATTAAATTGGTTCAGTATTATATTTTATTATCATAATTATCTTAACGACTTTTAAAATTACGTGTTTGCCTCGTAATCGACTTTGAACTCACTTGACCTTTACATTAAAAAAGTAAATATTCGTTGGAACACTCGGACATTTTTCTGAAGTGACATTCTTGGCATTGCGTCATTTTATGGTAACTTAAATTATAACGGTACGGCCGCCATAGCCGGGTTTTTATCGTCAGTTAAATACCATAATCTATCACGTTGTAAGTACATAAGTACGACACACGACGCGAGAGGCGATAAAGTGGCCAATTCGTCTATTATGTTACTAGTGTCATGTGTACTAGTAGTTGTATGTTAGTTACTGTAGGGTTACTGTATATAAGGATATACAATACTTACAGTTTTCAGAAAAAATGCCCCCAATTAGAATTACTTTTAGAAAAGTTAATTGGGTCAGTTTTGTGACGAATAATTAAGTATTAAATTTCAATAAATAAGTTTAGTACATAGATGTGATGCCTGTTACATAAACTGAATGAATTTTCACAAAGTCTAGTTCTATTTGGCCATGGTTTTTTTTAAGGAGGTACTACCCAATCGGGCTCTGCTCTGTTTAATATATTTATTAGAGATCTATTGATCATTAGTACTTCATCTTTATTTCATGAAATATAAGTTATTTTATCCCATTGCGGTACTCTTATGTTTGCAAACGTACGATTATCTCTGTCAGTCTAATTGACATCTTAATTAGAGCAAAAGAGAAATATGCACGAATAAATTCGAACTTCGATTTTCACGGTAGGCCTTCTGAGCCCTTGGTGTAAGTTTTTTACGTACTTTACTTACGCGTTCTTAAACCATTTTTTACGTCAAAAGAAACTTACACTAGAGCCTCTGTTTCGCTTTGATATAGCCACCCGCAGGCACCAAGTACGAGTAATAGCGATAGCGGCCGAGTAATATCTGTCAATATAAATATAGAATTGTGTTCTTGACATTATACCTTTGTCGACGTGTTGACTTTGTGTTTATCAATCCAAATGTCGTCTGAACAGGATATGTACGGCGCATGCCTCGGGCCCGGAGGCAGGATGTCTGTCCGGTCGTCTGGTATTTAACTATTGACGATTATTTTACGACTGGTTTTTAAAGCTTTGCGGCAAAAGGCGCTTGCAGGTGCAACTAAAGGCTTGGGCACATAGGCGCGTTTTGTGAGCGTGGCGCAGCGGCGCGCGACGCTGCCGTCCGAATGTGTGGCTTACATTAGCCCCACCGGTGTCGCGCCGCGCTGCGCCACCCTCACAAAACGCGGCTATTTCCCCAAGCCTTAAGGCTACGTCATCATTTTCCTCGCGTTGTCCATGGCTGAAGGGAGCCTAGAGTGCGCTTGGCAACGAATGCTTTGTAAAACTTGGCACTTGGTTTACAAAAGCGACTGCCATCTGACCTTCCAACCCAGAGGGTAAACTAGGCCTTATAGGGATTAGTCCGGTTTCCTAGCGATTTTATCCTTCACCGAAAAGCGACTAATATCAAATGATATTTCGTACATAAGTTCCAAAAACTCATTGGTTTGAACCTGTGACCTTCGAATTGCAAGTCACATGCTCTTACCGCTAGGCAAGCGGTAGCTACGCAACGAGGCTACCTGATTTTAATTTAATAAGCAATCAGGATAACAAATGATACATTCATCATCATCATATCAGCCGAAGGACGTCATGTTGGACATAGGATAGGCCTTCCAACAGCGACCCACAGTGATCGGTTTTGCTCCACCCGCATCCAGTGGATTGCCGCGATCTTTACCATTTCGTTGATCCACCTTGTGGTGGGTCTGTAAACGCTGCGTCTTACGGTAAGTGGTCGCCACTCGAGAACCTTTACGCCCCAACGGCCAATTCTACGTGCATGTTGTCCCACCCACTGCCATTTAAGTTTAGCGATCTGAGATGCTATATCGGTTACTTTGAATGATACATTTGATCAATTTAAAAGGTATTATAATTAATGCTGTCATAGAAAGATATAGGTAGTCAATTTCATTAATATATTTGACGACAGGTCTGACCTAGTGGGTAGTGACTCTGCCTATGAAGCCGACGGTCCTGGTTTCAAATCCCAGTAACAGCATTTATTTGTGAAATGAGATGAGCCTTGATTGTTCCTCAGTCATAGGTGTTTTAAATGTATTTGCATATATATTGTGTTCTTTTCTTTCTCTTCTTGTTCTAAACGTGTTCATTGTTTGTAAATTAGTTAATTGTATAGTCTAAAAGTTATGTTTATTTTTTTCTTGTTACCGATCGTGATTTTTTCACCTGATGGTCTCATCTGAAGATCAGCGCTGGCTATTCGCTAGCAATGCTGAGATTGTGTCTACGAAAAAAAACAAACTAAACTAAACTGAACTATTTATATATATATATATATATATATAGTTCAGTTTATGGCTGAGTACCCACAACACAACCTCAGGGCTCAGTATATGTGTGTTAGTATGACTAATATAAATTTTATTTAATTAGGCAAATGAGATACTGTCATGAAACACTTGCGCTTGGTTTACTAGTTTTCCAATCCTCATTTATAAATAAGACTGTTTCAAAATGACATACCTACTTACATGTTTTAATTACAAAATGGTAAATAACCTATTGTATCTAGATCAGCTACTATTGTTCTGTCCGAGCCACAAATATACTTTAGTTGTATAAAATGAGGGCATCTTCCTCTTTTACTCCAATTAAAGCGTAATTAGAATGACAGAGACAATTTCGCGATAGAACTTTATTTCTTGTTCACACGGTCGCCGTTAGATATATCGGAGCTGTGAAGGTGATCACAAATATCTGAACAACGCCTCTTCTTAATGCGATAAAGTGCACGTTCAGGTATTTGTGACCACTATCAGCCGATGGACGTCCACTGCTGGACATGGGCCTCCTCCATAGCGACCCACAGTGACCGCTTTAGCCATGTTGTAGGTCCACCTTGTGGGGGTCGACTCACGCTGCTCCACTCGTTTCTCTGCTTTTTGTATATTTGTTATATGCAAACAAAATTGTAATAGTATTTCAAATGTAAAAGTTTGTTAAGATATGTATTTGAATGTATGTTACTCAAATGCAATATTCCGGGTAAAAAATAATTTGATTTGTTCCTTCATCATACAATTAAAGCTCGATTCACACATAGCGCGGGCGCGGGTCTGGCGCGATTGTTCAGCTAGTTTTAAATGAAAACCATCACACAGCGCCTGCGCCACACGCACCCGACCGTGCACGTCCGCGCCCGCCTGCACCCGCCGGCTGTGTTCATTCAAAACTGTACGGCTGTGTTCAGGTGTTCATTTAAAACTAGCTGAACAATCGCGCCGCGGGCCCGCGTTGTCACGCGCCGAACCCGCGCCAGCGCTTTGTGTGAATCGAGCTTAATTGTATTTTTTATAAACCTGCTCGAATTGTGAACTTTAATCTTATTATCTTATCAGTTATCACCACCCGTTCCGATAATATTTCGCCAGTTATATACCGATAGACTGCGTCAAACAAACATACCGTTGATTTGTTAGTAGATTGTCTTATCTTATTTCCGACCTAAACTCGTTATGACAACGCAAAATGAGTCTTGTTTGTGTATAGATAAGGGCTAAAGTAAATTGGGCTTGTTTAGATAAGATTGTCAGTGAAGCGTCGACAGTTTTGGGTCAAATTGCGTCTGGTATGATTGTATGTGCTTGACAATTGATGTTTTCTATTCAGTAATATTTTCCATTCATGTTTTTTTGGTACAACTTAAAGGAGAACACCAGGGCTTCAGTAGAAGTTCAGACTAGATAGTTCTAACAAGTTCGTGGTGAAAGATACATGTCAAGTGACACAATAACGAATAATATATATATATATGAATATATATATATGATGAATATATATATATTATAGGAATCCGAGTTTAACCCTTTCAGTACTGACTCCAAGACACCATAACATGTCGCTCAAGACACCGTGGCGTCTACAACACAGCGTTCCTTCTACGTAAATAGCCGTATTTATAAGTAGCGTTCAAATAGGTCTACCAACTACATATGTAGCAACTTCTATACAGTCAGCAGAAGTTGCTGCGGGCCTAGTGTTCAAAATGACGCTCTTGTTATCTTAACAATAAAGGCTTGTCTAGCTCATCAGCTTAGCTACTTCAGCTGTTTGCTGCGAAACAATATCAGTTTCTACAAGCGTTTACAAAACAAACCTACAGTTGAATCCAAACTATTATTAAAAACTCAAATTGCCACGTTCATTAAGTGAACTAAATTGAATGCAAGTACAACCTGCTTTTTTGCGCCTTGGTATGTCGACTACTTAAACTACAAATATCGTATCACACTGCATTTGTTTCATCGTAATACAACTCTATATGTATGGGACTAAGGTTGATTTTGCAATGTTGTTCTTCAGCTACTTAAGAGGTTTCGGTATTGTAGGTGTTTCGTCGTGAGTCGATTACTGGGGAAAGGCTTTCGAGTCTTTGGAAGAAGTCGAGTTGTTTGAACCAGTTTTCTGTAGACATTGGCGCCGCAAAAATAATGATTGTCGTTCCATTTTATCATTTTTTTTCAATGAGTACTTTAATGATTTTATTACAAATTACTATACAGCCGTGGTTCGATAATTAACGACTTACCTACACTAACTTTTTATAATTGATTCAAAAACGAATGAATGAATGAATCAATTTTGTCATCACGATATTGAGAGGTGTTTGATATAAAGTGTATGTGAAGCATGTTTTATAATATATATTGATACTCTAAAATTAAAGTTGCACATATCAATATTTTTTTAAAATCTATAAAAAAAGGTCCCGATGAGAATATAATGAATAATAAAAATAAATATTGACACCATAACTAAAGAATGCCTGTGCTCAACTACTCAGCTTACGATATGTATATACATATAATTTCTATCTACATATATATACATATATATCTATAGGTATGGACACAGGAACAAATATCTGTGCTCAAATACTCACAGAAATACATGCCCTGACTGGGATTCGAACCCAAAACCGTCGGTTTCATAGGCAGGGTCACTGCCCACTAGGCCAGACTTGTCGTCTATCGGGCTATGACTGTTGTTAAACCAATCGGAGGTATTGGAACCGTACGTACTTACTACCAGGAACACAACATTGCATACCAAAAAAAAAAATGTAGCAGTTTTAGTATGGTTGTGGTCTTCTGTAAGGAGTAGGTATGACACTAGTCAGTTGTTCTATATACAAAATTGTTTCATCATATAAAAATTGCAAGTAAATGGAAATCATAATATGTACTTTAAGATTTAATGTATCACTGTTTTAAAAAATAACTCCCGCCGAGTTTCTTGCCGGTAATCTTCTTGGGTCAGAGGTGTAGGGTTAGGAACGGTGGTAGATTTTTCTTTGACGTTCATATGTGCATTGTAGTGTGCCAAACCAAAAATAACACCAAACCGTGTGATCATTTCTACAGAAATCTGGACAGAGTAATAAGAACGGTACATTTTTTTTATGACAAAAGGTGGCAAACGAGCAGACGGATTGCCTGATGGTAAGCAATTACCGTCGCCCATGGGCACCCGCAACACCAAGGGAGTCACAAGCGCCTTGCCAACCTTTAAAGGGTGTTGGAGCTCTGGGAACCTTACTCACCATCAGGAACACAACACTACATACCTGAAAGGTAGCAGTGCTATTATGGCTGTGGTCTTCTGTAAGGAGGAGGTACTTCCCCAGTTGGGCTTCTCCAGACTCAAGCGTGATGGTACTTCGCTGTGCCCTACCTCTCATTGTTGGACGTAGTTTAAGGACATACCCGGGTCCAAGTTCATATCGTATTCGTTTTATCATATAAAAACATGATCTGTACTCATTTTAGGTGCATTACAAATATTATAATGGAATCTGTGATCTAAAAAACTAATGCAGTCACCTTCACCTGCACTGTCATCGCGTGACTCACTATTGTGTTTATCTTAAATGTTAAACATACAACATATTTTATACACACAACAGAATCACAGTGACACTCCAATACCCAATCGAATATCAGCCATATGTCGTGAAGGGTAAGGTTGAATCTTGAATCTGTTAGGAATAAAATCTGTAAGCGCAAGGGCACGCAACGCATACCTGAGGTCCTACTGCGAACGTTGTTCGTTCGTCTATTTGCCTCTATCGCTTGTATATGCAAGAGCGATAGAGAGGGAGACAGTAAAATTTATTTTCGTGGTAGGTGCTCTTCCTTGTTGGTGACACTCTTGACAGAGTGGTTGTGGTAATCACTTTAGGTGTTAGTGGTAAAAATAATAATATCGGGACATTCTTACAAAATCGGTCTAGTCATACGGTAAGCTCAGTAAGGCTTGTGTTGTAGGTACTAGACGACAATATGTATAATAGATAGATACATAGAAAATACTTAAATACATAGAAAACACCCATGACTCAGAAACAAATATCTGGGCTCATGACACAAATAAATGCCCTGACTGGGGATCGAACCCAGGACCATCGGGTTCATAGGCAGGGTCACTACCCACTAGGCCAGACCGGTCGTCAAAAGGTAAGCTTCACAATACACCGCCGTTCCTCTCTGATGGCCTCGTTCATTCATTTACTGCCCTTACCTGGTCAGTTCACCTCATAGGGGATCTTCCTAGCGGTCTGGTACCCCCCTTTCCCAGGACCACAATTCAATAGCCATCCGCCAGAACACTTGTCAGTGAGTGTTCAAAATATACCTCTACCCGGGGTCGCTACCGCGAATAACGATATTATTCGTAAATTTCGGACGATTGTCTCTTGTCACTCTCGTGGCGCCTTAATTGGAGTAAAAGTATTAAGGCTTGGGCACATAGGCGCGTTTTGTGAGCGTGGCGTAGCGGGGCGCGACGCTGCCGTCCGAATGTGTGCCTTATTTCTTTACATTAGCCACACCGGTGTCGCTCCACGCTGCGCCGCGCTCATAAAACGCGCCTATCTGCCCGAGCCTTAAGATTCCCGAAATATACGAACTTCGCGGTACCGGGCCTGTACCTGTACATTAGTGAACTTTATTACAATGGCATAAAGGTTATCACAGGTGATTTACTTTCAGTCAACTTACACTAACATCTCCGCAATACCAACTGACGATTGCATTCACAAAGCTTTCTCTTTTACGCTTCATAGAACCAAGTAAGATTGAAAGAGATGTTACTATGATAATGCTACTATAGACATAAGCTATCAAAATGTTTTCTGAATTAGCTGCGCCTGAGATGGTCCACATCCGTTGGAGAGGGACGGGGGAACTTGTTCCGGCATGCCGAGACTTGAATTCGTTGTCAACGCAGGCGCAGGCTACTGTTGGTTATTGGATTATGGTTTTATGACAATGTTGAACGTGTTATGACTTGTTCGGGCATGATTCATGTATTGTTCGAGGTATAGTAATAATCATAATGTATAATATGTATTGGTATCTATTAGTTTTGAACAGTCAATGTAGATTTTTTAGGACTGACTTTATTTATTTAAAGTATGCATTTGGTTACTACTAAATAACTTCTTTCTGTTTCTAGAAACAAAAACCATCACACATATACGAAAAAAGTCGGATATATACCTAATCTAGAATACCCGGTGGTATTGTCCCTAAACTGCGAGCATGTGCAGTAGTGTCACTTTAGAACAGTGGATTATATTGCGATTGCAAATCCGCCTACCAAGCGTGGTGTTCGTAGCGTTGAACCCCAAAAGCTCAGAAATCGCTGCATATGTCCAGCAGTGGACGTCTGCGGCAGATAGGTAGACAATAAAACAGAAAAAAACAATTAATTCAGTGAATCAACTATTTGTTGTTGTTATTCTGTCCCATCAGCCAGGGGACAACTGAAACATAGTTTGTTACAAATGTGGCCCTGCGTACTGACGCGCTTGGTAGGTGACCCATTATGGAAGGGACATATAGCTTCTACAAATATCTGTTTTGTGTATTTAGATGCAATTAAACTGTGGTTTGGAGAGTGACCCAGAGGAATGTAACCATGGCAACGAGGGACAAAGAAAAGTTAATTGAGCCAATTAAATATTTTTTTTCTGTCTTCATTTGAAAAAATCCATAAGGTATTACCAAAACACCCGCCATATTGAACTGAACAGTTGAACGGTATGCACGTCACATTCTACGTCCTTCATTCCTGACACATCTCAAGAATTCTTGAATGAGACCGTGTTATGAATTGTAAATATGCCAAAAAAACTCATTAGGCTTGTTGGCTCAAACCCGCGAGGGTAGGACCGGGTTGAACGGGTTGTTTGCCCGCTATTTCTGGAATTTGGGGATGTTTGTACGTCGTGTTGACGGTTATCGGTGAACTAACACGTACAAGTAGGTAGGTGGAAACTGGGGGTCGATTTTTGAGTCGTGCACTCGACTATGTTTTTTTTTTTTTTTTTTATGACAAAAGGCGGCAAACGAGCAGACGGATTGCCTGATGGTAAGCAATTACCGTCACCCATGGGCACCCGCAACACCAGGGGAGTCACAAGCGCGTTGCCGACCTTTAAGGGGGGTTGGAGCTCTGGGAACCTTACTCACCATCAGGAACACAACACTACATACCTGAAAGGTAGCAGTGCTATTATGGCTGTGGTCTTCTGTAAGGAGGAGGTACTTCCCCAGTTGGGCTTCTCCAGATTCGAGCATGGTGGTACTTCGCTGTGCCCTACCTCTCATTGTTGGACGTAGTTTAAAGACATACCCGGGTCCGGGTCCATGTTAGAAAAGAAGCAAGGGTATTTTAGAAACATGGATGATAGAAATAATACGACAGGTCTGGACTAGTGGTGATCCTGCCTATGAAGCCGGTTCTGGGTTCAAATCCCAGCAGTTATTTGTGTGTTCAGCACAGGTATTTGTTCCTGACTGTGTCATGGGTGTTTTGCTTTTTGTTAGTATTAGTATATATATTTGATTAAGAATAACAAACAATTTACAGATAAATACAACGTAAACAGTAAAAGTTTTTTTAAGTATATTAATGTCTTGTCGTACTCGATGATGAACGAATGATTCGATACGCTATTGATGAACTAAACATCGAAAACCTCCTTTAAAGTGAAATGGCAAAGGCGCTACTAGGAAAGCCCCTGGACTCCATATAATACTTAAAAAATTGTAAGTGTTCATATTAGTAGTATCAAACACTCCAGTTTTCTTCCTTTTTCCACCCGGATGCTGCCCAGACGGCCCCAAACGAGATTCGGATTTAAAATAGACTAAGTAGACAAGGCATGAAACTTCACTTCCCTCGTCTGTCTGGGGTTTAAAAACTAAAAACTAATGTTAGGAACTAACAATAGGTGAAAAACTAACTAACTAAAGGACAATACAATTAAAACTGTTGTGAGCCATGTTACTACTATTTACTTGGTTACAAACGGATAAACTCACGTGTAATTATCATTGCACGTACGTACGTATATCGCACTAGGCGACATGTTTCGGGTAAGCTCTGGTACCCATCTTCAAGCCGAGTCAGGACACACCGATCGCGATGAGGGTGTATCACTCGCTGCTGTCCTGTCGCCTAGTGCGATATAATTACACGTGAGTTTATCCGTTTGTAACTAAGTAGTAACTAAAGGACCTTGTCTATGTAGTTGTGCAAGGAATTTATAAGGAACTAACGTCAGGTCAAAGTTTGAATATAGAACGTGTACACACACGTTACTACTACATAGGCCAGGTGCTTTAGCCAAGTTTTTACCTATATAGTGGTCTTTTATCTGTTTACGGGTCATTAACTCTTCGATTCTCGCTAGTTTCTGTTTAAAGAGGTTTTCTAGGTTTAAATATTAAACGTAGTCATCTGAGCCGATACTGCTTTGCTTGCTGTTAGTGAGCAGTCATTTATATATATTTGGTCAAAGACAGTAAGAGGATGATACGTCATACGTTGCTTTCAGTAAATCGGAGGTAAGAAAAAATATACCGATTTAAACGTACATGGGTTTTACACATTATTACAAATATGCCCGTACATTAACCGTATGATATATAAAGTTAATCCTTGAATATGTAACTTATGACATGCATGACACACACAGATTAAGATGAAGGAATGGCTATATGAAAAAGGAATCTAACAACGGCTATTCGGCGCAGCCTTTTAGTTTTTTTTTTATTAATTATACTTATTGTTTTAGAAAATCATTGTAAACTGTGACTTGAAATAGGGTTGCCGGCTTCGTAACAATTTTCATCAACGGTCAGCAACCCTCCCGGTCTCTACAGTAATGCTATTATTATAACAGCTTTGTCTGAAGAATTGTTACTTTAGGTAATAGATATCCCAGTAGGTAGTACACAAATAGTGCCGGCTTGACCCGTGGGCTATCACCCCGATACGACCGTCCGGTCGCGGTCGTCGACCCCGCGTCTGGCCTATGCAGATTCTCTTTTGTCTGTATTATCAATCCGGCCCAGGCTTCTGCGGTTTGCGGTTTGTCGTGTGCGTTACGAATAGTGAGTGACGCGTTGATGACAATGTATCAGGGCGTTGTATGAGTAATAGTAGTTAAAGTGTATTGGATAATTCACACAAAAGATTCACACAGAGGCGCTACCGCGAAACATAATTTTCGTAAACTTCGGACGATTGTCTCTGTCACTCTCTTGACGCCTTAATTGGAGTGACAGAGAGAATCGTTCGAAATTTACGAATATTGTTTTTGGCGGTAAGGCCTCAGGCTCTTGGAATTGGAATCTTGTAGTGCATTTTTAATCCGGGTATGTCCTTAAACTACGTCCAACAATGAGAGGTAGGGCTCAGCGAAGTACCATCACGCTTGAGTCTGGAGAAGCCCAACTGGGGAAGTACCTCCTCCTTACAGAAGATCACAGCCATAATAGCACTGCTACCTTTCCGATATGTAGTGTTGTGTTCCTCATTGTAAGGTTCCCAGAGCTCAACCCCTTTAAAGGCCGACAATGCACTTGTGACCCCACTGGTGTTGCCCATGGGCGGCGGTAATTGCTTACCATCAGGCAATTCGTCTACTCGTTTGCCACCTTTGTCATAAAAAAAGATCCGAATATAATGATAATAATATTGCGTTATATGTACCACAATAGCACAGCATTTAAGTATAGGAGTATGTTTGATACTCAGTAATCACCGCGTTAGTTTATCAGCGCCAATTCAGATAAACCTGATGTTATCATTACATTTCATTGTTATCATTCATTATTTATTATGCCAAAGTTTACAACACTTACATCCTGGGATTTGAATTAAATTTGATCGTAATAGTACATTACATCAGAGGCCGGGAAAATGAGGATTTCCGGCCAAGTGGCTATATACCGGATAGTGGTACGAGGCCGGGAATCCGTTTTCACGACGAGGCATGTATAGTGCTTTTCTCAAACATACAATGAAATAAAAGACATGCTTCAAGAAATGAGATTTGCAAAATCACAACTAACAATGAAATCGAAATGTATTAAAAAGTAACACCAGCTGTTTGCTATGACACCCGCCATCTTTGCCTCTATATGGATAATCGTCGAATCAAAATTACTTTGCAGGCCTAGGCCACGTATTTGGAATTCCATTTCCTTCCCTTTCGGTTGCTGCGCCTAAAAAAACATACTTCCGAGTCTATTATAAGGAATGTAAAGACAATATTTCATTGCATGTTTGTGAAAAAATATTTTTGGAAAAACAATGCACATTTCTATACAATCACTTCGACTTTGACCTTTAATTTTAACGCCATCTCTCATTCACACAACTGATTATGTTTTATTGAGCTTACTAAAAAAGAAATCCAAAATAAGATCAATTGAGTTATTCGCTAGATTATAGATTCTATTGTTAAGATAATAAGGACTTGGAGATATAGTTTTTATGGGATAGGCAACGGTCCGTGAGTCATCAGCCATGTTTATTGTGGTTACATCATTCTATGATGAAGCTCTTGGAGCGGCACCGCGAACATCGAAGTTCGTATATTTCGGGCATCTTTCTCTTTTACTCCAATTAAGGTGTAATGAGAGTGACAGAGACATTGGTCCGAAATTTATGGATATCGTTGTTCGCGGTAGCGCCGCTGAACTGTCGGCTGTCTCGGACATTTCACGAAGATTAGCTCATTTTGAGTAACACGAACTCACTTTATCTACCATCTTGTACGAACAAATAATCTACACTAATATTATAAAGGCAAAAGTTTGTGAGTATGTTTGTTACTTCTTCACGTCTAAATGGCTGGAGCGATTTTAATAAAATTTGGTATGGAGTTAGCTGGCACCCTGGATTAAGACATAGGCTACGTTTGTCCGCTAATAAACAGCGGGTAACACCGCGGGGCACAGCTAGTTTGTAAAATTAAGGTCAATGTGGGTAAGACCGGCATACTTTACCTTTAAGGGACGTCCGCCATATAACACTAAATAAGTACAATGCTGAGTCGGGACCATTTTCTGGCTCTGTTGTTTTAATGTACTTGTCCTTTGTAATATTTGACTTTTTGGTGGCACGAATAAATGCTTTTCTTCTTTTTTCTTCTTATTTAAATACCGATGAGATAATGTAGGAAATTGGTTGGTCTTTCCTGATAGACGGTCTTACCTACATTGACCATATTAAATAGTAAGGTCTTTGACAACTAATGGAGCGTCACCGTCTCTGTCACTCTAATTAAGCCTTAATTGGAGCACCTAGATAAGAATCATAATTTAGATGTACCGTACTTTTACCGTAAATTATATTACTACGCCCGTGGGCGTCTACTTGAATTTCCATGACATATTTATATTCTCCATAAAAATCACATTAATTATCTTCAAACCAGTTTATCCATGCTATTGTTGATGTCTATACCGAGATATTTTTCTAGTACGAACAATTTGTTGAAAGTGATTGACAAAAAACATCGACAGTTCTGCAGCGGTACCGCGAAACACGATATTCGTAAATTTCGGACGATTGTCTTTGTCACTCTTATGATGCCTTAATTGGAGTAAAAGAGAAAGATGCTCGAAATATAGGTACTTCGATGTTCACGGTACCGGGCCTGTTATCGATAAGTAACACTTCAACGTCAAACAGGTAACGCAAACACGCGGCGTCAAGGTAGCCGATATAAGTCTGTGGTTTTATGTACGTCTTGTCGTTCAAGTAGTATGTACTTATCGAGAGAGTATGTATTTATGAGAGGTAGGGCACAGCGAAGTACCATCAACGCTTGAATCTGGGGCAACCCAACTGGGGAAGTACCTCCTCCTTACAGAAGACCACAGCCATAATAGCACTGCTATCTTTCAAGTATGTAGTGTTGTGTTCCTGATGGTGAGTAAGGCTCCCAGAGCTCCAACCCCCCTTAAAGGCCGGCAACGCGCTTGTGACTCCCCTAGTGTTACGGGTGCCCATGAGCGACGGTAATTGCTTACCACCAGGCAATCCGTCTGCTCGTTTGCCGCCTATGTCATTAAAAAAAATCGATAACAGGATTGTCGATATTTTTATTGTGGCAAGCACGAAGCAAATGTTGTACTTGCTGGAAAAATACCTAGGTATAAGTGTGTCAGTCAATTTGACATTAGTCATTACAATTTATTTGTATAGGTAGCACGTTTAATATTCAGATGATTCATTCTTGACTTCGATTTGTGCCCTATTTGATTTTGTATTGTTTGTCATATAAATCGTTTTCCTCCAATATTTCTGGCAAATGGGTCATGCAGATTAATTAGGTACGCGTCTTTTCTGTGGACATTGTGGACAAAGCCAAATATTTGATTTTCGGAAATATCGGCATAAATCGCTTCCCTCTTAAGTAACACTATACCGCAAAAAGATAATTTGTAGATTGTAATCATATAAGCTCTAACTATTGACGACAGAAAAGATGTATGACTCAATTACAAATAATTTGTCAAAATATTATGTTACTTATTTTTCTGGTTATAACAACATTCAAGTATTTTAAATAAATATATATTTTGGGTATTACGGTATTGGTATTACGAATTGCACAAATCGACCTAGTCCTACGGTAAGCTCAGTAAGGCTTGTGTTGTATGTACTAGACGACGATATATATAATAGATAGATACATAAACATACCTAAATACATAGAAAACACCCATGACTCAGGAACAAATATCTGTGTTCATCATACAAATAAATGCCCTATCTCGGATTCGAACCCAGGACCGTCGGCGTCATAGGCAGGGTTCGAATCCGAGATAGGGCATTTATACCCACTAGACCAGACCGGTCGTCAAAAATAATACTTATTAGCGGCTATAGTAATTAATCATTAAAATAATTAATAATTAATTTACAATATTAGGGTAGAATGCAGTTGCGATACAGTTGCTTTATTGCGTCGACTCGTTGCGTTGCGATTCAGTCGCGCGTTTGTTTTTCTTCAAATCGCATTGTGTAACATATTGGGACTACAGAACTACTAACTACGTATAGGAAAAATTGCAACTAACCATTCTTTGACACATAATAGTCGTGGACTTCAAATCCAATTTGTATTCCGTATTGTTCACAATTTAAACGTAACGTTCTGTAACTTCTGTGTCAGCACTTAGCTGACCGAAAGTAGTCCTTATGTCTCCGCAACAAGGTATACGAGTGGTCAATTTAATGATGGAGTTACCGGCGCCTGCGCACTTGACGCAGTGCGCGCGCAACATTCAGATGTAAATCGTGCGTTATGCTCCAGTTAGTTCAGCCTTACGTCTGACCGTCTGACCCAGATGGTACACTCAAATATATGTATACAATCTTTTACCGTCTCCCATTGATATAAGGTAAAAAAATGTATATACATTTATGAGTTTGTCTGAAGCGTACTGCGTCAAAAGGCGACATGTTGTTTGCATTAATGTTACAACTATCCTTCTAATCGAAAGAAAATTTCGAGCGTCTTTACTCCGATTAAGGCGTAATTGGAGAGACAGCGACAATCGATCGAAACGATCGAATCTAAACGAAAATAGAAATGGGATAGATGGCGTGACTTTTCGTTCGATCTGTCGATCCTAACAGCGGCATACATACATTTCAGCCGTATGCAGTCGACAACAAGGCCTTTTACCCACTGGGTTGTAAGGTCAGATGGCAGTCGCTTTCGTAAAACTAGTGTTTACGCCAAATCCGGATTAACTAAGCTAAGCGGACTCCAGACTCCCATGAGCCGTGGCAAAATTCCGGGACAACTCGAGGAAGATGAGATAGGAACTTCGATGTTCTTGAGTATCGGTCATGGTTATAATTATAAGTTACCCGCGGCTTCGCCCGCTTGGTCAGAGGAAAACGTAACATATTGAGTCTTCCCGTGGGAATGAGATGTTTTCCCGCTGGACAAAGTAGCCTATGTCACTCTCCATCCCTTCAACTATCTCCACTTAAAAAAATCACGTCATTTCGTCGCTCCGTTTTGCCGTGAAAGACGGACAAACAGACACACTTTCGCATTTATAATATTATAGTATGGTTAATTATAACACTTACTACAAACGGTTAACCATTTATAACAAAACCAGTTATTATAAATATGTCGTGGGACTATTATTAATAACAATTATAGCCATTAAACATTCTTAAATAACTTAATAGTTGTACCTATTGTTATCTCAATACAAAGCGAACCGGTTAAGAAAGTAACTGTTTTCGTACGCCGTGAAAAGATTCTTGTAATTTGCTAAGCCCGTAATGATAGGGTTAAAAGATACGGAGATAGTGATCGGTATGGAAACTTTTGTGTTAGTACAGTTATTCTATACTAGTTTTTGCCTTTGGTTTTGTCTGCGTTTAAAATTATGTAAAGCTGCTAGTCTAATATGGTCGGGTTCTTATCATTTGTCACAATACCTGTCACGCTCCAACAAGTATGTGAGTGCGAAAGTGATGGATAGCGCGATAGACGATAAAATGTCAACCATGGTAGACGTTCTGGGGTATTCGCTAGTAACTGGCCACCTTATACTGAAAATAAATTCTGTTTACCCATAAATAGAACACAATTTCTAATGGGGATTAGATTATTAGCCACCCTTCTATTTTTTTTATGACAAAAGGTGGCAAACGAGCAGACGGATTGCCTGCTGGTAAGCAATTACCGTCGCCCATGGGCACCCGGAACACCAGAGGAGTCACAAGCGCGTTGCCGACCTTTAGGGGGGTTGGAGCTCTGGGAACCTTACTCACCATCAGGAACACAACATTACTTACCTGAAAGGTAGCAGTGCTATTATGGCTGTGGTCTTCTGTAAGGAGGAGGTACTTCCCCAGTTGGGCTTCTCCGGACTCAAGCGTGATGGTACTTCGCTGTGCCCTACCTCTCATTGTTGGACGTAGTTTAAGGACATACCCGGGTCCAAAATTCCTTCTATAACTGGCCACTTCACACTGAAAAAAAAAAATCTAATCACAATCAGTACCCTTACCATGAGTTGTGACATTGAGGTTTTCGATAACGAGTATGGAGTTTACTATCTGTGCATCTCGTTCGCACTAAGATAGTACACCTCAATGTCACAACTCATGGTAAGGGTACAGCATCGAAAATTTTCAGGCAGTAAGCTAAACGACCATATAGTATAGGAACAAATTTTTGTGGTAGCACTCAAATTAATGCCCTGATAAGACCCAGGATTGGAACCTGGATCTCCTGCTTCGTGATCAGTGTCACTACAGACTATGGCAAGAAGCCGTTAAATCTACCTTCGCCTAGTTTTATAATACCCCGTACTTTAATTTCTTCTGAATATAAGTCAATATAACAATATTTCAACGTTCCTATCACACGAGATAAGACGGAGATAGTGTATCATCTACCTAATAATTAATTTTAAACCCGATAAAATTACTGATTTCACTCCACTCAGATTCGGTTGAGACCGTCTCAACCAATCTCGCTGGAAGCGTAAAATTACAATACTTATATAATAATTTAAATAGATAAGTATTGATGTTACACATTACAAATGACATAAGCGTTGTCTAATCAAAATCCAATATGGCCGAGCGGCTTACATAAATAGACGAAATAAACTCTTTTCCTTACATTGTCATTCGGACTCCGTATAAAAACAATATCGCCGTCCCTTTCTTAGAACTTGTTAGAGAGAGATATCGCATCACGAATTTACGGTATCGTATGCCGAGCGACCTTGGCGAGGAATTTGCGACGCTAACGCCATCTGTGGGACACATGACAAACTGGGTTAAGTTGAATGATTTGTGATTGAATGAATGTTTAAAAGAACGAATGGATTATTTTCTACGAAATATGTAATGTTGGGAGATTGTGACTGGTGTTGGCAACTGGGGTTGTTAGTCTCTTACTGGTTCGAACCCGAGAATAGTGGCGGCTATTCCTACGTCCATGTATCCAGTTTTTTTTTATATCCTCGTTAGCAGCTCATCTGCCAATCTGCAATGCAGCTGGACGGGTTTGACAGATGCCAACGGTGCATCGTATATGTGCTTGCATAATAGGTGCAGCCATTACGGTAGTGGCAGGCAGGATTAGTTTTTCCGATAGATACTTTACAAAGAGCCCTTGTGGCCTAGCGGTAAGAGCGTGCGACTTGTAATCCAGAGGTCGCAGGTTCAAACTCCGACTTATACCAACGAGTTTATCGGAACTTATGTACGTGATATCATTTGATATTTCGGTGAACGAGAATATCGTGAGGAAACCATACTAATCCCAAGCCTAGTTTACCCTCTGGGTTGGAAGGTCGGATGGCAGTCGCTTTTGTAAAACTAGAGCCTATGCCAAATCTTGGGATTAGTTGCCAAGCGGACACCTGGCTCCCATGAGCCGTGGCAAAATGCCGGGACAACGCGAGGAAGATTTTATGGTATTTAATTCCTGTAATTGTTTGATATGTTTTCTTACATAATAACGCATGTACGTGTAAGATTCGTTTGTAATACTGTTTTTAAAAATAAGTCCCGTCGAGTTTCTTGCCGGTCATAAAAGTGAAAATACTTCTCTGGTCAGAGGTGTAGGTGTTAGAACCGGTGTAGGGTTTTATTTTTCTCTTCTACTTTTTGTACCTATACCTACTTGACGTGTAAAAGTGCCCTTGTGGACTCCTTACTAAATAAACATTTGAGTTTGAATTAGTGAACTTAAATTATCACTTCCCTAACTATTTTTCATTCATCATAACTAAAACTACTGCAATAATTTGCTTGGGAAGTGAAATTAGGCGTAAAATATTTCGGCTAGTTCGTAACATACTTAAAAAAAAAAACAATTTAAATGAACATCAAAATGTAATGGCGGACACTTTCGCGAAACAATGGACCATTTGGAACTACACTACCTTAACTCAAACGCTAATTAAAACTTAGAGAAAACAAAGCGTTTCATGAATTAACTAGCCACGCGAAAATAACCCTTATGTTAATGATATAAGGTACACCTTTTGTCATGGTAACCAATTAATCGCCATGTTTACAACTTTACAACCTCCTAATTGGGAATCTTTGATATTCTATCAAAGGGTTACCTTTCCGACCAACTATTGAACTTGTAATTTGCTAATATACATATCTTTCTCGATACCATTACTATAAAAACAACCTTAATTCCCTATACAGAGAGTTTATAATAAATTCCACTCGATAGCGAAATACGAGGTTTCTAAAGTAAACCGCAATGTCATGACAAATTGGTATTCCGTACAGTTGAAAAGATAATGCCCTCGAAATTGAAAGCTGTCGAAACTTGAACCATAATTGTATATAGATTAAGTTCAAGATTGCGTGTTGGAGAAGTGAATAGTTGTTTTGCTTAGTTTTTAGCGGACCCAATATGGCGATTTGGAATTCGGAGGTAATCGCTTTGTCGGCGTTTTCTAGTCAACCATTCACTTATACTGTATATGGACACGCAGTATGATATTAGTATTAATTTTGAAGCTGGTTTAGCTAAAAAATATAAGGATAACATGAATATTTTATATGGCCAGTAACCCCCTTATTCATAAACGTATATCAAACCTAAATATATGTTTTGTCTTTATCATACAAATACAACTGTCAAAGTGACAGAAAAAGACAGTACGGGGTAGTAGGGGGTAAATCATTACTTTGGTTTAATCTTGTAGTGAGGGCCTAGTCGAGACCTGCTAGAATAAGCGAAACGATATTTTAAATTTATGGTATTAATCGATTTAATTGCGTAAAAGTTCAAAAATCAACAGAAATAAGAGTTAAAGTCTGAAACTAACACTCACTTAAAAAATGATACCTAACTGCAATTGTTATTTTAATCGTAGGTACATTTATGCATTTGTGTTACTATAGTTACTAGTTATCATAAATATTAATTTTCAACGGAATCGTATTGTTTTTTTTTTCAGACATCTTTCTCTTTTACTCCGAGTGACAGAGACAATCGTCCGAAATTTACGAATACCGTTTTTCGCCTCTGCGCATAAGCCGCAAGTCGTTGGTCAAAACGAAGAATTACCCGACGCCTGTTAATTGTTTTTCATTAACATTCGCAATGCAATAATAGATTTTTAAACCGTGTCAAGGTTGCGAGATTCGACAACTGCTGGAGATTTATGGTTTCACTAATTACGATTGATGAATATAACGACGATAAAGTATTCAAATTCTATTTTAAATTAATAATCAATAAATATTACAGGACATCTTAACATTGACTGACTGTGCCCCACGCTAAGCTCAAAAATAATTAACATAAGGGCTTGGGCACATAGGCGCGTTTTGTGAGCGTGGCGCAGCGGGACGCGACGCTGCCGTCCGAATGTGTGCCTTATTTCGTTACATTAGCCACACCGGTGTCACGCTGCGCTACCGCCACGCTCACAAAAAGCGACTATGTGCCCAAGCCTTAAGTGCGCTAGATTTCCCCAAACTTCTTCATAGACATTCGTCGGGTAGTCACGTAAATTCTGACCGATATGATTTGACACTTGCCTGGATAGTTATCAGTGAGAATGACCGGTTCAAACTGCGTCGAAATGTCGGTACTCATAGTAATTAAATTTAATTCACGATAGACGCGTTCTACGGTTTTTAGTAAATAAGCTCAAGAAGGCTTATGTTTTAGATACTCAGCCATTCATTTAATACTAGAAGATGCCCGCGGCTTCGCCCGCATGGTTAGAGGTAAATGTAACATATTGAGTCTTCCCGTGGGAATGAGATGTTTTCCAGTTGGATAAAGTAGCCTAATGTCACTCTCCGTCCCTTCAACTGCCTCCACTTACAAATCACGTGAATTCGTCGCTCAGTTTTGCCGTGAAAGACGGACAAACAAACAGACACAACTTCGCATTTATAAATAAAAAAAATATTATAAATATAATAAATAAATATTTCGGAACAATCTGACACAAATCGCCCTAATCCTACGGTAAGCTCAATAATGCTTGCGTTGTAAGTACTAGACGACGATATATATAATAAATAGATACATATAAATACTTAAATACATAGGAAACACCCATGACTCAGGAACAAATATCTGTGCTAATCACACAAATAAATGCCCTGCGATTTGAACCCAGGACCATCGGCTTCATAGGCAGGATCACTACTCACTAGGCCAGACCGGTCGTCAAAATATTCCTATGAGTATGGATTTACAACTAGGACATCAATCATTGTAAGTCCCTTTTCTTACTACAAAAAAACAAACAAATAATTTAGAAAATACGCTAAGCCAGCATTACATACCCAACCCATACTCTGATTACAATAAGTCTTAAATTGATATTTCCATACAATAGAGCTGCATTATGATATTTATGATGGTCTAGCTTATCGAAGCGACATCGACATCCTGACAGTCTGTCTCTATCGATCGCGCGACATCAAAAAGTGACAGTTTTAATGTCACGGACGTAACTATGTCCATTCTACGCCCACGTCATTCTAATTTTTGGTAATTCCACCATTAACTTATGTTTTGTCTAAAGGTTGACTGGTAGAATGCTTTGTAGCATTAAGTCCGCATTTTGTTCTTTTGTGTTTTGTGCAATAAAGGTTAAATAAATATATAAATAAGGGGGTTGAAACTAGAAACGTGGCATGGGGATTGTATAAAATTTAAAGCAAAAGACTTGAAATTTTGATATGTTTCTAGTTTTAATACCTCGCTATCATCATCATCATCATCATGTCAGCCGGAAGACGTCCACTGCTGGACATAGGCCTCCCCCAGAACGACCCAAGAAGACCGATCCTGCGCCTTCCACATCCAGCGGTATCCTGCGACTCTAACTAGTTCGTCGGTCCAACTTGTGGGAGGCCTACCTACGCTGCGTCTTCCAGTTCGTGGTCGCCACTCCAGAACCTTTCCGCCCCAACGGCCATCGGTTCTGCGCTATTTGTGCGCAGTGTTTCCATTAATCATGTCGCAGACGGTACACTCGCGTCGATAAACGATAAAATTCCGTCACACGACGTGACCCGTCTGTACATTTGTTTGCACACTCCAATGTTACTGTAAAATATACCTTCGCGACAAGGTAATATAGTTCGTATTTCATGACTAATCTTTTTGTAATTAGTAGTATGAGTGCGCACTATCGATATGCACTCATGCTTACTGTTTACTCATTAGTTGTTTGTATAAGTAGAATAAGGTAAAAAAATAAGGTAGGTTGGCTAAGAACTTTTTTTTTTTTATATGATATAGGCGGCAAACGAGCTGACGGATTACCTGGTGTTAAGCAATTACCGTCGCCCATGGGCACCCGCAACACCAGGGGAGTCACAAGCGCGTTGCCGGCCTTTAAGGGGGGTTGGAGCTCTGGGAACCTTACTCACCACCAGGAACATAACACTACATACCTGAAAGTAGTCTTCTGTAAGGAGGAGGTACTACCCCAGTTGGGCTGCCCCAGATTCAAGCGTGATGGTAATCGCTGTGCCCTACCTCTCATTGTTGGACGTAGTTTAAGGACATACCCGGGTTTTATATAGTGCAGTGTTTTTCAAACTTTATGGTGCCACAGCCTTAAATGACAATCAACATTTTATCGCGACCCACTTAACCCAGTTTTTTTTTAATACAACGTCGGTGGCAAACAAGCATACGGCCCGCCTGATGGTAAGCAGTTACCGTAGCCTATAGACACCTGCAACTCCAGAGCATTCATATGCGTTTCGTACCTTTAAGAAACTATACACTCCTTTTTTGAAGAATCTCATACTGTAGTCCCTAGGGAAAACCTCGGTAGGGAGTTTATTCCACAGCCGGAGCGTTTCCACAATTCTTTATAATTTACTATGAAAATCTGAATATTTGGAACAAAAGAATTACAATAGTCCATTACTACAGAGGCCGGGATGTAAAGGGTTGCCGGTCCATATGGAGACATTTTCTCAAACATTTCATACAATAGTAAAAAAAAAACTTCAAGTAATGATAGTTTTATTTTTAGTACATTTTGCCTTGTACTTTATTGCCTTGACAATAGGGTCAAGATATTTGTGACCACTTCCACAGCTCCGATACATATGAAGGTGGCAGGGTCAGGGTGAAGGGGTCAGATGTACAGTCGCTATTAGATATATAGCAACTACACGCTTTTTATTACATTTCAGCCGTATGCAGTCTACTGCTGGACATAGGCCTCCCACAAATATGATCTGATGATTGTATCATCTTGGGGGGTAGTTGCCATAGTCGTCACGCTTAGCAGGCGGGTTGGCGACCGCAGTAGCTATAGATTGGGTTTCGACGGACGCTGCTGCCCGTCCGCAGGATTATTCCCTTTGTCGTCTCTTACGACACCCTCGGGAGGAGATAGGGTGGTGCTATTCTAGTCAGCCGGCATCACACGGCATCGGCACGCTTTTTATTGCCTTGACAATAAGCCCTTGTTCAGATATTTGCGACCACCTCGACAGCTCCTTTATATCTGAAGGTGATTGTACCATCTCCTTCGCTCACAGTGTATGACGTAAAAAATATATTTTGTAGTTTGTTTGTAGTTTGCTGCACTCAATAGTGCAGTTTCATTTTTAAGGTGCATCCCAGGTATTATCCGCTGGACTTTTTTGGAATACAAAACACTGTTTTGCTCTTTGATATGTATTCAACGAAACAGAATAGAGTATAGAAACAAAATAATAAATCCAACTCTTCATATTAACAGTTTTTCCGTTAGAAAATCAATAACAGCGTTTTTCCCGGGGCATTAAACTGTATTGCTTGGATGTGATGCTACTATTTGCCGTCTTGCCTCAAGCGAAAATAGACTTTATTGGTTTTCATGAAAATTGAAAATCGTTTTCTGACAGTTTGGATTGCCATCCGTGCAGGCGATATTAGAACTTATCGTATTAGTATATAAAGGTGTATATTGCTTAGCTGAATAGCTGGTCAGCTTTACACATGAATATACATACGGTAGAAAAGTGTTTCAGTTTAATTGCTTTTTTTCTGACTCCTTGACTTTGAAAATCGTGAATTGTTTTCAGACTAAAGTGTCTTTTAAAATTCAGATTCGATAGATAAATTATTTGTAGCATTTGAGTAACCTATTCAGTGCGGATGGCACGATAGGCGAGTCATTAATGTTTTTAACGTCTGGCATATGACACGAGAGGTGTGTCATCACATTCTATGGCGTAAGGCACGCCAGCCGCGTCATGAAATAATTGTTCGCCGCCACAGACAAAAGTTTTTGAAAATGGAAGACGCAACGAATCGTGCAAGCAAAATTGACAGTTGGAGACCGATTTGTTTTTAAATTTGAACTACTTGGATACACTAACAGGAGTTGGAAATAACGTACTCGCGAGCCTCTACGCCTACATATACATATATATACAATAAGTAAGAGGAAAATTGACACACTTCCATTGTGTGTATGAATTAACAACGTTATCTCTTTCTCAGTCGTCGTCAAAGTTTGCAGGCCTACCGCGGAGGCGCTAACCACTTCGTTCGTTTGTGTGTTTACCTCCTTGTCCTTATTTGCAAGAGCGATAGAGAGGCAGATTTAGGTTTTCGTTGTAAGCTGGCTTAATAGAAACTTCAAACAAGCTATCAAGACCAATATCTATCTCTAATTGTTAACAAACATATAGTGGTACATATTAATTGTTTGCAGTAGATATTCAGTGTTAAAAATGCAACATCATTGTATTTAAAAAAAAACATTTGTAGAAATCATAAAAACATGATGTAGGGTTGCCAACCGTACTATATTATTAGTGTTTAATAGCAATGGCATGGAGGTCAAAACTGTAAAAACATTAATGATCTTATCTTCACCTATTTTGACATTGCGTAAATAAAAACAAATATTTCTGGGACAATACAATGTTACACAAATATAGACGTAGTCCTATATTATACTAATCATACTTTACTGCCCAATTGTTGACTGGTAACGAATGCCATTCAGCATGAAGTCCGCAGTTGTACATTTTAATTTGTTTGCTGTAATACTTTTAATATGTATTATCGAACAAAGTGATTCATGACCCACCTAGCCCGACAAACGGTTTGAAAGTGTCATTAAATTGATTTGACACTTTCAACCATTTTCGACCTAGGTGGGTCATAAATCACTTTGTTCGATAGTACATAAATATTCACTTACGAGTATACTTACACTGTTGGGCATAAGCCTGTTAAATCTTCCGCCGCTCAATCCGAAGTTCGTCTGCTCCAGAGTAGGTCTGCCGTGTAAGCTATCTCATCCTTCCATCTGAGTCCTGAGTGCAAGTTTTTAACGTAACTATACGTCACGAACGCGTTTGCGTTTCCCATATAAATAACATTATCACTTACGCGTTCGTAAACGTTTTTTTACGTCGAAAGAAACTTACACTAGAGCCTCTGGTCGGAAATTAAAAAAATTAAAGCTGGAATCCCCTAACTTTTGTCATGTTTACAGAAAGGTCGCGAACATCATTTAGTTTTGTGACTCATACAACAGGCGGATTTAATTCGTAATGGCCGTAATAAAGTTGACAACCCTAGTGAGATGTCAGCAGTTTAGTTAACAAGTAGGTACATGTTTTTGAGCTGTTGACAAGTTGCGAAAACGTTTGTATTTCAAATTATTGTTTTTTTTTTTTTGCTTAATTCATTCTGTGTATTAATACCTATAGGAGATTATTCAAGAAACATAAGAAGCGCTGGTGGCATATAGATAGCGGTAAGTGCGTGCGACTTGCAATCCGGAGGCTGCAGGTTCAAACCCCGGCTTGTACCAACAAGTTGTTTCGGAACTTATGTACGAAATATCATTTGATATCTACCAGTCGCTTTTCGGTGAAGGAAAACATCGCGAGGAAACCGGATTAATCCCAATAAGGCCTGGTTTACCCTGAGTTGGAAGGTCAGGTGGCAGTCGCTTTCGTAAAATTAGTGCCTACGCCAGATCCTGGGATTAGAAAGATGCCAAGCGGACCCCAAGCTTCAATGAGCTGTGGTAAAATGCCGAGACAGGTTAGATGAAAAATGCTAAAGCACCTGGTCTATGTATTAGTAATTTGTGTGTGACACACGCATGTCGGCGTTCTATATTCAAATTTTGACGTAAGTTCCATATCTGCACAACTACATAGACATGGTGCTTCAGTTAATTTCTTACTATACTTTTTTTTTATGTCATAGGCGGCAAACGAGCAGACGGATTGCCTGATAGTAAGCAATTACTGTCGCCCATGGGCACCCGCAACACCAAGGGAGTCACAAGCGCGTTGCCGGCCTTTAAGGGGGGTTGGAGCTCTGGGAACCTTACTCACCATCAGGAACACAACACTACATACCTGAAAGGTAGCAGTGCTATTATGGCTGTGGTCTTCTGTAAGGAGGAGGTACCTACTTCCCCAGTTGGGCTGCCCCAGATTCAAGCGTGATGGTCATCTCTGTGCCCTACCTCTCATAAAACTTACAGCCAGTCTATGCAACAGTGTAACGAACATCTAACATTTCAACTTACTACATTAAATAAATAAACATATTCTTCATCTCATTACGGATATTCATCATTAATCTATTGGAATTATACTTGTCCATGAAATGGCATAAATATCTATACGAATTTGAACCTTATATCAATGGCATAGAGTCTAAAAGTGTCCGCGTTTTACTGTACATTAAATATTCCGCTACCTAGCTTTTCATATAGTTTAATAAGTTTAAGATTCAAAATCGACCTTATGTCGTGTGGTTTAAGGTCCAATTTCACAAGCGTTGTATATACGAGGATTGTAAAGTTAGATACACATTATCGGAGTAATAAATACAGCCATTAGCTTTCAAGGCACTGCCCCTAACAATTTATAGTCTCATACCTAATTCCTGTACTATCTTAAATGGGATCGTTAGGAAAATTATGAATACGAGTGTACCGGATTCCTTAGCGAATGTAGACCTTATGTTTATGTGTGGAAGGTCTATCAATGGTCAGTTTTGGGTGTTACGCGTAGTTTGAGGAACTATTTTGTATGTTTTTACGTTCTTCGGTTTGGGCACATTTTTGGAGCTACATAATTGTTCGGCCTTGGTTTTTATTTTTAATGTCATTGTATTTTATATAGATAATACATATATATATAAATTTTTATTTTGTATAGATAATAGCACTGGTAGCCTAGCGGTAAGAGCGTGCGACTTGCAATCCGGAGGTCGCAAGTTCAAACCCCGGCTCATACCTATAAGTTTTTCGGAACTTATGTACGAGATATCATTTGATATTTTCCGGTCGCTTTTCGTAAAAGGAAAACATGGCGAGGAAACCGGACTATCCCATTTAGGCCTAGTTTACCCTGTGGGTCGAAAGGTCAGATGACAGTCGCTTTCGTAAAACTAGTGCCTACGCCTAATCCTGGGATGAGTTGCCAAACGGATCCCAAGCTCCGTGGAGAAATGCCGGTACAACGCGAGGAAAATGATTTAATGTAGATAGTCCCGGTAATTATATTATTAATTCTATGTATTTAAGTATTTACATGTATCTATCTATTATATATATCGTCGTCTAGTACCTACAACACAAGCCTTACTGAGCTTACCGTAGGACTAGGTCGATTTGTGTAAGATTGTCCCGAAATATTTATTTATTTATACGTTAGGAATATATGGATAATATTAATTTTTATCTTGTGCTCGGCCTACGACCCGATGACAAACAAACAGTCAGATATACAGATAGGCGCGTTTTGAGAGCGTGGCGCTGCGGGGCGCGAAACCGGTGGGGCTAATGTAACGAAATAAGTCACACATTCGGACGGCAGCGTCGCGCCCCGCTGCGCCACGCCACAAAACGCGCCTATCTGCCCAAGCCTTAACTGTTATTTGACGACAGATATGGTCTAATAGGACCTAATGATCTTACATATGAAGCCGATGGTTCAAATCCCAGTAAGGGCGTTTATGTGTGTGATTCGTGTGTCATCTACATAAACTATAGTTTTTACTCGATCAAGTCTCGTTCCATTTGTAATTATAATGCATGCATAGTTTGAAATAGCTTTTATTTCTGTTTCCCCGTATCCATTTTGGTTAAAAATGCTTTATGTTACTTTTTGTTTTATTTTTCTCTAACCGATGTTGCAGTTAAAAGTATTTTTGTTTTACGCAAATGGATTCACAAAAACTATAAGGTACTTATATAGGGCTCTTCTACGTGTAGTAGATTTTTTTAAAAGTTCATATATGCATTGTAATGTGCCTAAATTGAAAAGTATATTACGTACCCAGGGCGGTGAAACAAAGAATGGCTCAGATCGCGGGTATTTGTGCCATAAACAAGCCATCGGAGGCCTTCTTTATTACCGCCCGTGGTGTGTACATAATTTTACGTCTTCATCTGGGTGTAAAGTGAGATTTTCCGACGCGCTCAAGGGCGGTAAATCTCTCTTACCGCCCAGTGTGACGTAAAATATGTATTTTATTTTATTGAACGTTTATCTACACCCTGGGCCAAAAGTATTGAGCACACATAATTTTTATATGGAAACTCGATATTTTAGTGTAGTATTTACTTATTTTCTTAATACATTTTTATGCCATTCGGTGTCGAGACCCTCGGCCCGTGGGGACCCAGCGCGCTCCAGCTTTTTAAAGAGCTCGCCAAGCATCTAAAGGACTCGACAAATGACCGAAGAGCTGGCAGCTTCCTCGCCCAACGAATAAGTTTAGCTATACAGCGGGGAAATGCTGCCAGCATCCTTGGCACTATGCCGAAGGTGCCCAATTTTTTAAATTTATTTTAGTTTTATATAGGTTTAATTTTTGTTTAGTTTCAATTTAATTATAATTATAGTAGTTAGTTTTATTTAATAAATATTTTCATTATAGAAGAAGAAAAACAAATAAATGAATTGAGTTATGAATTCTTATTTTCTAATGACATATATTAATTTAAACTGATTAGATATTGGTCGTTGCGCTGACTGGTGATTGCATAGAAAATTTGCAAGAAGTCATTTCGTTGTAGGTCCGAATTTTTAGTTTTCTTTGTTTTCTTATTTAATATGTAATTTTAAGTATTATGAACTGGTGTTCTCTTATATATAAGGTTTGAAATATCAGAAAATTGTCTATCTGCATTTAGAAAGAGATGGGTTTAAGAGTTAGAAGAAAAAAAGTATGTACTTAATACTTTTGAGTTTGACCAAGGCTGTAGGTTACATGCTCCATGCTCTAAAGTCTATACCGGGTGTGGCCTGTAATAGGAGCAAAAATTTTAGGGATCGCTTCTACACCACGAACGTAACAACATTTGTTCTACAACTTTAAATAATTGGGTAATATATTACTTATGATTTTTTCGAACAAAGTAAATAGTATTTTCAATGAACAGCATCCAATAGTCTGATTGACGTTTACTGTCAGCCTACAAACTTCATAGTTTTTGCAATACATTGCTTGCTTGGATTTTTTTTTTTTTATTAATATCTAGTAAACTATAAGTTGTTTTCAAAAGTCGTAGAACAAATGTTGCTACGTTTGTGGTGAAGAAACGATGCCTAAAGTTAAAGCTCCTATTACAGGACACGCTCGGTATATTCCTGTTTGATGTTACCTTTTGCTCTCATTTTTTTAGGTTAATATGATATTTGTATCTGACTATTCAAAAGTGCTTGTTGCTAGGCCTACTTGAATAAAAAAAAAAAAAATTGCACTACATATACGCTATATTGTGGACGAACGGCCTAGTTGACGAACTAAGATTTGGACAAATGGTAACTTGGACGAATCGCGATATGGACGAACGGCATAAATGATGCTTGTCGAACCATGTTATGGACAAATCACTACTTGGACGAATTACAATTTACTACAGCTATGAAATCAATAAATAAATAAATAATTCATGGCAATCTTACACAAATCGACCTAGTCCTACGCTCCAGTAAGGCTTGTGTTGTAGGTACTAGACGACGACATAATAATAGATAGATACATATAAATACTTAAATACATAGAAAACACCCATGACTCAGGATCAAATATCTGTGCTCATCACATTAATAAATGGCTTCACTGGGATATTTGAACCCAGGACCATCGGCTTCATAGGCAGGGTCACTACCCACTAGGCCAGACTGGTAGTGATAGTGATACTAAGTAACTATTTGACGCTGTCTCCCAAACTGCATAAGGCTTGGTCACATAGGCGCGTTTTGTGGCGTGGCGCAGCGGGGCGCGACGCTGCCGTCCGAATGTGTGCCTTATTTCGTTACATTAGCCACACCGCTATCACGCCCAGCTGCGCCACGCTCTCAAAAAGCGCCTATCTGCCCAAGCCTTTATCCTTTATTAATTTTGTATGCAACGCAACCTCCCTAATTCACCCATTTTTGAGCCGTGACAAGTTTACTCGTGCGCGACATATTGCGTTGAAATAATTAGCTTTCGACTTGTCATAATATTTGGCGTGAGGCGCGTTCCGTGCGTGTGCGCACTCAAGGTCGCCGGAATGACGGGTACAGTTAGCCACAACATAAAACACCTATATACTGGATGTTATAAAAAAGTGATACAAGATTATCAAACCGGCATCTGTTCATGATTTTGAGCATCTTTTACGATGGGGTCAAGTTTGTAAAATTAAATAAAAATTGAGCTGTTCTAAGAAAAGGTCAAGTATACGTTGACGAAAATGTATGAGAGAGTTGTTTTTTTCTTACAATTTACAACGTTGAACCCATAGTAAAAATTGTTCCAAATCATGACCAGATGCCGGCTTTATATCTAATCTTGTATCACATTTTTCATGACACCCGCCCGGTATAACAGTAATTTTTACGGTGCAAATTAGTAACCGATATACTTAAAGGGGAAAACTGTAAATTACCTTTGTCTTTTAACTTACGATATTATTGAGATGGTCAGGAGTTTTTAAGTAGGCTGTTTCTTTTTACTTAAAAAGCCAGACTATAAATAACGTTTGGTTGGACTGTCAGTTTTGTAACAAAATGTATATGTATCAACAACACTGAACACAGTCGCTGCGCAGCTCTGATGGCCTAGCGGTAAGAGCGTGTGACTTGCTATCTGGAGGCGCAGATTCAAACCCTCGCTTGTACCAATGACTTTTTCGGGACTTATATACGAAATATCATTTGATATTTTCCATTCGCGTTTCGGTGAAGCAAAACATCGTTAGGAAATCGGACTAATCCGGATAAGGTCTAGTTTAGCATCTGGGTTCGAAGGTCAGATGGCAGTTGCTTTCGTAAAACTAGTGCCTAATCCTGGCATTAGTTGCCAAGAACACCCCAGGCTTCCGTGAGACGTGTTAAAATGCCAGGGCAAAGCAAGGAAGATGATGTAATAGTCACTTCCCTGACTAGCTTTTATAAATCACTTCCATTGCCCGCGTCTTCGCTCACGGAGAATTCTTTAAAATGCAATCCAAATTATATATATTTCAGCTTTATGTTGCTAACTGTACCTCCGAATGTGTTAACAGCTGAGCGACCAATCAGCTGCCTTCAGTCTAAGCTTGTGTGCGTGTGTCACATAATTACCAAGTTAGGCGCCATTGCGTAGACGCATTGTTTTATCTTTTTTTTTAAGTGATTACTTTAAGTGTGAGCACGAATAGGCTTGGAGATAATGCATTGGGTTTGACTGTGATTAATCTATACGTACTCTGTTTTATTCTTTCATCTGGTTCTTAGATAAATTGTTGCTATTAAGTTTTTATTCAGGAACACAGGGTTAGATAAAAAGTGATAATAAAAAAGAGCGGTACTTGGTATTGTACCTACATTTTGTACATTATTAAATACAGTAGGTACAAAAGAATACAACACATTATTCTGTGCGTAGTGTTAATCGATTTCTGTTCGGGAATAGGAATTTCAATACCTGCACTCATCACACAAATAAATGCCCCCACTGGGATTTGAACCCAGCTCAATAACTTAGCTAACGCACCTGGTTTATGTAGTAGTAACGTGTGTGTACACGCATGTCGGCGTACTATGTTCATGATGTAAGTTCCATATGAATCCTCTTCACAACTACATAGACATGGTCCTTCAGATAAGTTTTTCACTTATACCTTGTATGTATAAGTAGGATAGTATTCTGTGCACCCAACTTTGTCAGTACCTTTACCATGACTTGTGACATTCAGGTTTTCGATAACGAGTATCGAGTTTACTATCAGTGCATCTCGCTTGTACTATATTAGTGTGAACGAGATGCACAGATAGTAAACTCGATACTCGTAATCGAAAACATCAAAGTCACAACTCATGGTAAGGGTACAGAAACGGTATTCCTAAATATTTCTCCAGAGTCGAAAGAAGGTCGTCTTGAAAACGTAATTTTCCAAAGCAACTGCAGATGCAGCATGGTCCGGAAATTGTGTCATTGTAGCAAAAGTGCCCGGGAGAATGCAGGTGTGTAAAGATTTCATCTAAATTTGCCGATCCCGCTCCCCGGGGTTTTAAACACAATGTTGCTCCTTGAGAAATGTACCTTGGCACAGTACAAGAGGCTAGCAGTAATATCACATGAAAGCTAAGGTAAGGTACGGTAATAAAATATACAGGATAGCTTAACGACGAGGTCAAAAATATCGGTATGACAAAAGTTCCCCTGATGACCACGAACGCTACTAAAGGGTTCGAAACGTCGGGATGAAGTTTAAATTAGTATACGCGATTTAATCAATTTTAGTTGTTTTATTTCATGATAAAATTGACAAAATATCGACTTATACATGCACTTTGTCTGTACATACCCACTAGCAGGTGAGTTCATGGCTGTAATTTTACGTTGTGTTACGTTAAAAACTTACACTCAGTACCGATAACAAGTATCGAGTTTACTATCTGTGAATCTCGTTCGCACTAATAAAGTACAAGTACAAGATGCACAGATAGTAAACTCGATACTCGTTATCGAAAACCTCAATGTTACAAGTCATGGTGAGGGTACAGGGCTCTGAAAATATACAGTGGACGTCCGACATTGACCGCTGACCCGAAACTAATGCAAGTAATGTTGGTATTACTGCATGTTTGGCTACTGTGACGAAGTTTTATGTGAAGCTGCATTTGACCTACTTACGGCTTGCATTTTGCTTCTGTACAAGTATAAAACAAAAGTCCGCTTTAAACTCCGCTTTATGCTATTGTTTCCATACATGAGGGAGAAGAGAACGCGATCCGTTTGTGGAATTATATTTGAACGTTTTCACGAACCGTTTTTGAATCTCGTGTTGAACGCATTTCGAAAAAAAAAAAACTTTGTAGTCGCTATTTACTAAGAACTATAAAACGGGTCTATCGCATATTAAATTGTATTACCATGTGTATCGATGTTTCGACGTTTATAAACGCGTTGCCTACCTTACACATGCGTGTTGCCTACCTAATTATCATGTCTACACTTATATTTTTTTCTAGCACGAACGATTTTTTGTAAGTGATTGACAAAATAAAAACATCGACAGTCCTGTTATCGATAAGTACCACTTCAATGTCATACAAACAATTGTTGGTGAACCTAAATCAAATATGAGTAATATCGTATCAGCGTTAAAAACAACAAAAGTATCAATTAATTTATACTTTACATGCAATATGGAAATTATACATTGCAAATTATAAAAGTAAATTAGATCAAAGCGTACGGTTTACGTTGAATTTGTACAAGATCGGTGACACGAGGTGTGTAGGTAAGTAGCCGATATAAGACTGTGGTTGTATTTACGTCTTGTCGTTGAAGTAGTATATATTATCGATAACAGGATTGTCGATATTTTTATTGTGGCATGCACTAAGCAAATATCGTTCCTGCCAGAAAAATATCTAGGTATAATCATGTCATTAGATGATAGTCTAAATTAGTCTTCAGTGGCAATGATAATACCACAGTATAGAGAAATCCATTAACATTTGAGTAGTATGAATAAGTTGGCTGACAGCGGCGGTCGCGCCGCGCCGCACTCGGTTAAATATTCACGCTATCCCACATACATCAGCACCCTTACCATGAGTTGTGACATTGAGGTTTTCGATAACGAGTATCGAGTTTACTATCTGTGCATCTCGCTTGTAATATTTTAGTGCGAACGAGATGCACAGATAGCAAACTCGATACTCGATATCGAACACCTCATGGTAAGGGTACAGCACTCGGGGCAGGTCAGTTCAAAGTTATCTATACGGCCGAAGCCCAATACATGTATACATACGTATCAAAAACCTCGAGTCAAATTGATTTTAGGGCAATTACCTTTTGGGCAAGGGCCTAAATGACAATTAAAGAATTCAATGTACAGAGTACAGACACATAATAAACAATCAAATGGAAAACAATTGAAATTCTCACTAAGCCACAAAGTACAACAGTCATATTTCCGAAAATGTCCGCCTACAATCGTGACGGACATTCGGAATCCATTACAGTGTGACATGTTGCAACGCGAATATAGAGACGCGTACGGCATGCTGATCTGGGGTAGACCACAGAACTATATCGACAACCGGTAAGGGCATTTATTTGCGTGATGAGCATTAATAAATAAATATTTCGGGACAATCTTACACAAATCAACCTAGTTCTACGGTAAGCACAGTAAGGCTTGTGTTGTAGGTACTAGACGACGATATATGTAATAGATATTAGATAGATACATGTAAATACTTAAATATATAGAAAACACCCATGACTCAGGAACAAATATCTGTGCTCATCACACACATACGCTTTGACGTCACTAGTGTAATGTAATTAGTAATACCTTGATTAATATCTCTAATTTTGTTAATGGTATTTGAACAATAAACTATCGAACAACAAGTAATGTTTTTGATCAGGGTATTGTCGAACAAACTTATTTTTTGTAACGAACACATCAGACAAAGAACCAAAGTTATCGACATAGCTAAAAGAATTACCAAGTTGAATTGTCAGTGGGCTGCGCTGGGGTAAACGCGTTCTTGAGTGGATCTGCAACTCAGCAAACGTAGTGTGAGACGCCCTTCGACCATGTGGCATGGCGATCTGCGAAAGATTGCAGGCAGGTGCTATATGTGGCAAGCTGAAGACAGGGCTATGGCGCTAAGGCGCTCTTTAGGAGACGGCTGTGTTCAGCAGTGGACTACAATAACATGGTGATGATGATGATGATTGTACTTAAACGCAGTGTCCTTGTAGAGTGGTAAACCCACTGCGTTCAATCCGCCTGCTAAACGATTATTGCATTAAACCCTATGCTGAGATTGCCCCCTGTGGTGGTTATGGGAGATCCATATCAGTGGACGGTTATGGTTGATAGGTTAGGTGTAATTTTGTTTTTAAAACTTGAAGAGCAGCGTCCCTGTAGGTGTAGAGGGGTGGAACAAACTGCGATCGCCAATCCCATGGTTAACCCCATGCTCAGAATGCTTGCCCCTGTGGTGGCCTATGGCCAGCAGTGGACGTATATGGCTAACAGGTAAAGTTAGGATAACTTTTGCTTTTAAAACCTGACGTCACACACGGACCGCGGCCGGCTGCAAGTCGATATTCGACGGCTCGAGCCGTCGAGACGCGAGATCATACTCTTTTTAAATTCTCTTTCTATATCGATATAGTTCTGTGGCAAAGACGGTCACAATCGCCTACAGTTGTCTAAGGTTCTGGACATTGTGTTACACGTCTAGACATTTGATGTGGTTTAGTATAATTTATTTAACTGCTTTTAACTTCCGTTTTAAAAAAAAGTGTGCCATTTTCTATTTTGCTTCATGTAATTTTTGTATATGTACAGTAAGAATATTTAGGACAATCGGTTTTAAAGAATCTGTCTCTGTCTGTTTACGAGATTACTGAAACAATTAATGAAACGTCGGAAAATTCTACCGTTTTGTATTTTTTATTATCTTAACCAAAACGAGCTTCATAAACATAGACAATAGCTATTAATGACAATAATACCACGATAGAAAGGGATGGTCTTATCTAACTTTCCATAGGTATGGTAGAGACGGCGCTATTTTCGTCCATCCTTATCATAGTCTCACATATTTTTGTTTCTATGTCCACTTCAGAACTGTCAAAGTTGGAGGGATACAAACAAATACATTTGGAGTATTCTTTTGTTTTCAACCGAAGTTGTAATTAATACAGAATAAGTTAATATTTTTATTATGAAGAGTGTCCTGTAAAGCAAAACTATAATGAATTGTTGCATTTTGGGCTATAATATCATTGTCCTTTACTGGCGCTCGCGGATGCGTTCTCCAGTCATTATTCCTCTTAGCTCTTAAATGATTTCGCCATGAAATTCTAATGTTCCATCTAATAAGTAATCTATGGCATGAGTACCGAGATCAGATACGCGCCTCTCTCACGCGTTTCCCAGCCGTAAACAACTGCTGATAGTCCATAAATCGCAATTGCAATTCGTGGATATTTGTCAGCTATTAATAACAACCGCCATCACGTGTTACAACACTATCTTACCGACAAGTTGGTTGCGAATTGCATCTTGAGACGAGCGCTTTAAAGCGGATGTTAGACTAATAGAGGTTTTGTTTAAGCCGTTTTTTGTTTATATGTGAATGGACGATATCAAACTATTGTTATTATATTTCCATAGTACGGTTTCATAATATTGATGGCAAGTTTTGGTGCCACCTTTGTCAAAAAAAAAAAAAAACATTAGAACTCGCATTTTAAATGCATGTAGTATTATACCCTTCAGTCCCCATCACATATATGTGAACAACGCCTCTATTGTCAAGTGCATGTTCAGATATTAGTGAACACCTCCACAGTTCCGATATATCTGATCGCGACTGTTCGTATTCACTGAGGTGGACGATTAACTTCAAGCGGGTTGCACGCTTGGTTTGCACCGTGATGATGATGATGAAGTCCGCTTCCTCCGTCGTCTACATATACGTCTACATAGGATAAAAAAATAAATGACGTGTATAACTCAGTGGACCTTGTAAAAAACGATACAAGTTTCATAGTAATTGTACGGCACTTGTAACCTTTTTCACTAGAGCCACAGAAATGTAAACAACTACATAATTCCAACAATCAGAACGGCTCATATTATACATTCTATTAGAAAAGTCAATGACACATCGACTTGCGCACACGATCAATCTTCCCTTTTCGCTCCTGCAATAACACTTTAACCCTTAAAACGACTTCGTAAGAGCTATATTTGAATGACGTTTGGTTTGTCCAATGCAAATTAATTTTGTACACGTATGCATTCGTTCACATAATGCTATTTTTCATTGTTGACAATGCGGTACATTTGTTTAACGCAAGTTGGAACGGAGATAGGTAAATTATATATAGGTACTGTCAATTCATTTTTTATGCAAGTAGGCCAATACATCCATACTAGTATTATAAATGCGAAAGTAACTCTGTCTGTTACTTCTTCACGCTTATACCGCTGAACCAATGGTATAAAATTTGGTATGGCATGCCACCATACTTCAAAAACGGGCATGGATGGGGCACGAAGTCGCGAGGGAAAGGTAATTATATAAAACGAGTGTGTACTGTATTTTCCGGAAATCGTTTTTTCCAAGTAGCGATTTTTACCATTCGCAATTTTCTCCTTATATATAATTTTTTTTCAATGGCATCCTTTCCCAAAAGCTTAAAATTTATAACCAGTCGCATATTTTCTTATTTTTTTTCTTTTGATTGAGAAGCTACGCTATATTCGACTTTAAGCTAGCATGGTCGCTATTACTTGAAACGGGATAGTCAGCTAACCTCATCATCATCATTACAGCTGTAAGACGCGCACTGCATGACATAGGCCTCCCCCAAATATGACTTGTAACATCTTCGACGGAGTTGCCAAAGTCGCCACGCTAGGCAGGCGGATTGGCGACCGCATCTGTTGAGTCGGCTTTGAGGGACGCGTCTCCATCCGTCGGTTCCCTGTGTCGCCTCTTATGTCACCCGCGAGAGGAGATGGGGTGGTGCTATTCTAGTCAGCCGGCACCATACGGTCTGACGGTCTCACCTAAGTATGTTCAGAGGAGGTACCAAGCAGGCCATATGCTTGTTTGCCACCGTCGTTGTATTAAAAAAAAATTACCGGAGATTTGTTTAAGTTTTAAATTTTGGAATATACTTTTACAAAATATTTTGAATATTATCTGTTACGTTTATACACTTACACCTACGAAGCTATTCATTATGCGTGGTCCGACACTATTTTGGTCAAAGAAAACAACAAAGAAACACAACTTTATATAAACATAAAAGTGGTTTACTTTCCTCTCAAGTGTTATCTAGTTTATTATCCCATTGAAAAGTTGGATTATTGTGAAACAAAGACCACAGTTTGGAGCGGAGCTGTAGTTGATAGTGTACAGTTTCTGTATTGCATTGTTATCAAACTCTTTACGAAATATGTAATAGTACATTACATCAGAGGCCGGGAAAAGAGGATTTCAGGCCAAGTGAGTATAAATGGCCGCGCGAGCGTGCGAGCATGTAGATATAGTGCTTTTCTCAAACATACAATGAAATAAAAGAAATGCTTCAAAAAATTAAATTTGCGAAATCAAAACTAACAATGAAATCGAAATGTATTAAAAATTAACATCAGCTGTTTGCTGTGACAGCCGTCATCTTTGCCTCTGTATGGATAATCGTCGAAAAAAAAGTTACTTTGCAGGCTTATATGAAATTTCATTTCCGTCCCCTTCAGTTGCCGCGCCCAAAAAACCATACCTCCGAGTCTATTATAAGGCATTCCTTATAAAAAATGAAATATTGTCTTTACATTTAAAGACAATATTTCATTGCATGTTTGAGAAAAATATCTTTATTTTAAGATACAGCTATGCTAGGCATTATAGTAACTACTTATACTCTAGATTAATATGATTTAGACTGCTATGAATCATGTTCCTTCTTTTAATGCTATGACGGTTGCAAACAAGCATACGGCCCGCCTGATGTTAAGCAGTTACCGTAGCCTATAGACGCCTGCAACTCCAGAGGACGTTGCCTACTCTTTAAGAAACCTAACTTCTATTAAGTTACAATAATAAGTTACGCACCCTCTCCACTTTTTTTTTATGACATAGGCGGCAAACGAGCAGACGGATTGCCTGCTGGTAAGCAATTACCGTCGCCCATGGGCACCCGCAACACCAGGGGAGTCACAAGCGCGTTGCCGGCCTTTAAGGGGGGTTGGAGCTCTGGGAACCTTACTCACCATCAGGAACACAACACTACATACCTGAAAGGTAGCAATGGTATTATGGCTGTGGTCTTCTGTAAGGAGGAGGTACTTCCCCAGTTGGGCTGCCCCAGATTCAAGCGTGATGGTCATCGCTGTGCCCTACCTCTCATTGTTGGACGTAGTTTAAGGACATACCCGGGTCCGAAAATGGGTACCAGAACGAATAGCATGGTTGCCATTTTATAATTTATCGTGCCATCCGTCACTTTCGCACTTACTTACTTGTTGGAGCGTGACAGATGTTGTGGCAAATGATAATAACCCGACCATATTAGGTTATCGGCTTACCCGAAACATGTCGCCTAGTGCAATATAAAGTACACGCGAGTCCGTTGTAACTGAATAGTATTCTAGAATTAACAAAAAAACATTTCTCGCGAGTGACTAAAAAACGTGAGTAGAGCCGTGTTTATGATAAATATAATTTTTCCTAACTAACGTATGCGGAGTGAAATTTGGACAAAGTGCAATGTTGTTTTAAATAAAAAAAACACCATTATTTTTTTAAATAGTTATGTTTTTATAATAAAGTACCTAATAATGATTAATGTAAAAAAAAGTTTACTCCCATGCGAGATGCTTTACGGTAGTTCTGAGGAACTTTGTTCATCCCTGTCGAAAACATAGATGTGGGCATTTTATACAACTCCAATTTTATTTTACGAATCAAGCTTTGCACACTTTTGGACCGAAAATTATCGCAATATACTCGCCTCTTCAGATTTGCCCAAAAATCTTCAATAGGGCGAAGTTGCGGAACATTAGGTGGATTTGATGTCTTCGGTACGTATGGGGTGTTTAGCTCCGCCGTTTTGCTAAGTGTTTTTTTGGAATAATAGCTTGAGGCTAAGTCTGGCCAAAACACAGCATTTTCTCCTCTATGACTCGTATTTATGAAATCTCGCACTAATGGCAAACAACGCTCTATGTAGCGATCGGCGTTCACAGCTAAACCTGATTCAAAGAACACCGCCTTGGACATTCCGCGTTCCTGATGGCAAGCCATAGCAAAACTTTTTTAGGAAACTTGGTATGCTCAATATATTTCACGTTCTCATCAGTTGGACCATTGGTCTTCTCAAAATAGTAATTGCCTTGCCACTAGTTTCCATCTAACGTGAAATATGACTCGTCTTCCATGACGCAAGTCACATTGTTTTTGGCGTAGTTAAAATATTTCTTTGACTAATTTACGCGGCCTTATTTTCTGAGTGGATTTTTGATTTTCGGAGACGGTGGATTTAAATTTTCTACACCGGTTATCGATGCCCATGTCTTCAAGATATTTTTTGACAGTTTTTCCGTCACATTTATATTTTCTTCCGAGCTCTCTGTAAGATTTAGCAACACGGCCGGCGGTAATTTTCTTTAGTCGAGCTCTCTCAGAAAACTTGCTCAAGCTGGGATAAATTCCAGAACCAGGCTTTCTAGCAGTGGTTGTTTTTTAAGGTAAAAGACGCTAAAATATTATAAATGGTGCTTCGACTCTCACCCATTTGTACAAAATGTTCCACCACCTTCGATTTCGGCCATAGGGGATGTATACTGTAGAAATTACATACAGTTTTACGACGGCGTTCTTGGTTATTTACCATAATTACAAAATCAAACATCCAATCCTTATGAAACTTACCAGATTGATTCACAGATATATAGACTTGATATTGACATACACACATATTTTTTTTAGATTTTTGTTTTTTACATTTTATATATTCAAACTTTGTCCAAATTTCACTCCGCATACGTTAGTGCGTAAAAAGTGCACTTTTCGTGCGTAAATTTCACTTTTTAAGGCACTTGCTATGAAAAATTAGGTTCGATACTCGTGTAAAAACTTCTTTAAGACTCGGGTGATTGTCAGCCTTGTTTCACTCGGGCTCCAACGTTCACCCTCGTCGAAAAAAAAATTTTTTTTTTCACTAGTATCGAAATGTACTATTACAATGTCTTACGAAAGTTTAAATAAAAATATTATAAAATTAATCTAAAAAGGCGTTGTATGTAGAATAACTATGAGCAAAGCCCGGACGACCGGAGTAAAAATGCACTTTTCACTAGTGCTTAATTAAATGTCGACTATTCTATCGACACTCATACGAACAATTTTTGAATCGGAAATTGATCGGTCAAACTTATTATCTTACTTGTTGCTACATTATATTACATCAAGTACCTGGTAGCTTATTATATATTATTTGAGATGACTAATGACATAGGTACTATAATTATTATCAATATTGCGAGTGTAATGGGCACCTTTGTACCTGGAACGACGCGGGGTGGGCTATTTTAATAGTTTAGTTTAATATTATTTTTACTTTATTTTTTCTTGAATAATTCGTGTAATTTTAGTAAACCTGTTTTTATATTACGGGTCACGGGAATGATTGTAATAATAAAATAAGTACAAACAGCTCAGTTTAATTTTGTTTATCTACGTACATGTCATAAGTGCTCTAAAATGCGTCTAGAAACCGTAGGCAATGACCAGCATTACCAACCATCAGAAAGATTTCAGTAGGTAATGTTAACATTACCTACTGAAATCAGTAGGTTATGAATTTAAATTTGGAACAGCTGTCAAAATCAAGTGGGGTGTCTAATCTAGTATCCATAGATATTAAAACAGCCATTGATACGAAACGCCAATTCCGTATGTTTTTTTAATATAAATCGAACGACATTTGAACTCGAGTGACAGTAGAATAGGGAATTCATTAGTTTGTCTATGGTTTAAAAAAAAAATTGACTGAGATACGAAATACGCAACGCCGCCGTTCCAAGCTGTCATTTGTTTTGTTCGTTGACTTTTTAATGTTTACAAGTAACCCGAGTAATAAGTCATTTCCCTACGGTTTCTGAACCCATCTTAAAACACTTATGATATGTGTGTAGATAAAGTAGTGTATGTACCTATACATAATTAGGCATTACAACAATCGTGTGATATTATTATGAACCTCGCCTTCGGCTCGTTTCATAAACCCACACTCTTGTCGTAATGCCCTTCATTATGCACAGATACATAAACTACTATTACAGCTACCTATATTTTTTCTTAATTTTGTAAAGGTGGTCCAGTTCATCGTGCTTTTTATCGACTTATAAAATGTGTGTCCTCGCCCTATTGAGACGTCAACATATAATTTCTCCCGTCATCCGGGCTTTGACTATGAGTCAAACTGAAATAACATTGTTCTTATTTTAATCAGCGTATGATCAGTCGTTCTGACAATTATTGGAGAAGTATACACAATTTTTATTTATATGTCAGCTACTGGTGTATCACTCACTGAGTCAGTGAGTGATACACCCTCATCGCGATCGGTGTGTCCTGACTCGGCTTGAAGAGTGGTACCAGAGCTTACCCGAAACATGTCGCCTAGTGCGATATAATTACACGTGAGTTTATCCGTTTGCAACTAAGTAGTAGTAACATGGCTCACAACAGTTTTAATTGTATTATATGACAGCTATTTATCATTTAAAACACCAGTTGGAAAATAATTATCGACATCATTTAAGATTTGCCAGGCATCCATGAGCTCAATTACTCAATTTCTAGCACATTTTCTTCATGCTAGAAGTAGCAAGATAAGCAAACGTGAAACAATATCTTACACTGCTAGCAACTGAAATCTGATTCTCGGAAAAACGGTGAGCGTTCACAAAGGTGAAAAACTGTACAATTCAACAAACACATGCTTGAAAAATTACAAAACGAATACAATTCCGTGCATAGTTAAACTAAAACATTGAGACAATAAGATGCATATTTTTGGATTTTGGACCCGGGTATGTCCTTAAACTACGTCCAACAATGAGAGGTAGGGCACAGCGATTACCATCACGCTTGAATCTGGGGCAGCCCAACTGTGGAAGTACCTCCTCCTTACAGAAGACCACAGCCATAATAGCACTGCCACCTTTCAGGTATGTAGTGTTGTGTTACTGATGGTGAGTAAGGTTCCCAGAGCTCTGACCCCCCTTAAAGGCCGGCAACGCGCTTGTGACTCCCCTGGTGTTGCGGGTGCCCATGGGCGACGGTAATTGCTTAACACCAGGTAATCCGTCTGCTCGTTTGCCGCCTATGTCATAAAAAAAAATATATAAATATATAAAAAAAAATACTTTAAAACTTAAAAAAAAAGTTCAAAATTATTGGCATCCATCATTAATCATTCAAAAACATTAAATAAAAGAACATCCGACCAGACAATATCATAAAAACACTCGATTAGTAATAAATAATTTGTATGAAATTAATTTGCACTCTTGTGAATAAAATGCAACTTTACTATCTGTTTTTAAAGAACAAAACAGTTCTTTCCCAGCTGGTGAGGTGAAAATACTTTTTTATGTGTTCAGTTCAGTGTTCAGTTCAGTGTTCTATCTCCATGGAGTCCATAGTAATAATTATAGGGAAAAAGTGGTTTCAGTCAAATCTCACGAAATTTAAGCATGATATTTAAAGGCTGCTTAATTTTTTTTATAGAGGCACAAATCTCTCGAAAGTGTACTTCCAGAAATTTTATGAGGCCAGAGGCTCTAGTGTAAGTTTCTTTTGACGTAAAAAAACGTTTACGAACGCGTAAGTGACAATGTTATTTATATGGGAAAGGCAAACGCGTTCGTAGCGTAAAGTTACGTTAAAAACTTATACTCAGGGCTCAGAGGCTCTAGTGTAATTTACTTTTGACGTACAAAAACGTTTACGGATGCGTAAGTGATAATGTTATTAATACGGGAAACGCAAACCCGTTCGTGACGTAAAGTTACATTAAAAACTTACACTCAGGGCTCTGAGCAGGCTTAATCTTGGCGAAGTTCATTCTCTCGTCGCCATTTTTAAAGGGTTGTGTCAGTCGCGTCCAGACATGTTACGGCCCGGCCACGACATTGCGGCGCGGCAAGCGATTTATCTGTTCATTGCGCGTGATCCCAACTAACCGCAGTGCATTGCGCGTCTCGACCGCGCAACGAACGGATAAAACGCTTGTCGCGCCGCAAGTCGCGCATTGTCGTGGCCGGGCTGTTACTAACGCTCAAGTTATACTAGAAATGTGCTGAAGGTATTATGGAGGTGTTTGTTAATAGTCCTGGCTGTAAGCTTGCCCGTCGCTATCATTTACACTTGCTTTAATTAAAGTGTCTCGTTAATTTGCTCCAGATAACGGGCTTCGTATTGTATTAGGATTGTAAATATTTTCTCTGTTCCCGTTTGTACAAGTCCGAGTTTTACTATAAAAAATATTTGTTTGACGAACACGAATGGTTTTTAATTATTAATTCCAGGATTAATAAAAGTTAAGGTGCCTAGATTTCTGCCGATGTTTCGGTCCTCCTGGGGCGCTACCGCTAAAACGATATTCGTAAATTTCGGGCATCATTCGCTTTTACCCCAATTAAGACGTCATGAGAGACAATCGTCCGAAATTGACGAATGTCGTTTTTGGCGACAGCGCCTCTGTATATGACTGTGGTTTATTTGAAGAATATATTTGATCATCATTTTAGCCTTAAGACGTCCACTGCTGGACCCGATCTCCCCCAAATATGACTTGTATCATCTTGGAGGGTAAGTTGCCATATTTGCCAAGCTTGGTAGGCGTGTTGGCGACCGCACTAGATGTAGATTGGGTTTCGACGGACGCTGCTCCTCATCTGTCGGTTTCTTTGTCGCTTACGACACCCGCGGGAGGAGATAGGGTAGTGCTATTCTATTTAGCCGGCAGCACACGGCACACATTTGGTGTTACTAGTTATAACATACCTCCCTACTCGTATCAGCCACGGAAGTCCACTGCTAATAAAGACCGCCACAGGGAGCGAGCGCCAATCCGCCAGCTAAGCGTGGAGATTACGGCATTCTGATTGTTCTGTGTCGGATGGAAAATGATAAAACTCCGAGGCGTCGAGTTTTGCTTGTCCCAAATATACATACATACATTTATGCAGTCCACTGCTGGACATAGGCCTCCCACAAATATGACTTGTATCATCTTGGGGGTACTTGCCATAGTCGCCACGCTTGGCAGGCGGGTTGGCGACCGCAGTAACTGTAGATTGGGCTTCAACGGACGCTGCTGCCCGTCCGTAGGATTTTTCCCTTTGTCGCTTCTTACTACACCCGCGGGAGGAGATGTGGTGGTGCTATTCTTGTCAGCCGGCATCACACGGCATGTCCCAAATATAATTGATCTGAAATCACAGTAGCATCACTTCTCCAAACGCGAGCGAGTTGTAGTGAGTTTGTTAACGAGGAGTAGGTACCCGTTTGAGTTCGGCTTGTAAATTAAACTGCGTACATTTAGGAAAGTAACTCTTAACAGCGACATTCGCGCCTCCGTGCCGTGGTGGCGTGCCGAGGAAAATTGCGGAGGTGCTCGTATTATTTTGTCAATCTTAACTGATCAGAGCCCTAAGCCCTAAGTGGAAGTTTTTAACGTAACTTTACCTCACGAACGCGTTTTCGTTTCCCATATCAATAACATTATCACTTACGCGTTTTTTTTACGTCAAAAGAAACTTACACTAGAGCCTCAGAAATCCACATGATATCTTCGATGAGGCAGTTAGTTAATATCGCAGTTGACTATACTTGTTGAGAGGGTCGATGGACCCCATGATGCAGCGAACGTGTTAGGAAGGATACTTCTAACATATAACCGTACTATATTTTATAGTATTTTACTATATTTCGACTATCTGTACTATATACTGTTGAAGAAATATATAGTACGCAAAAATACTATATTTTGGGGATTCTTTTAAAATAGTAAGTGTATAGTAATTTAGCATGATTTATCCCAAACTAAAGAGTTTGTTTTTAAAGTCCTATATTTTTTACAGTGTACTCGTACTATATTTTTACCTTTTTTTTTTGAGTAATACTATAAGTCCCCCAGAAATAGTTGGCAACCCTATAAAGTCCAGTTCAGTATTGGGGTTGAGCCAGTTGTCTAGGTCATATAGGTCAGTTAGGTTCGCGTCCTGTGGTAATTGTGAAAGTTAAGGGGTTTTAAAGCGAAATATTTGATTTGTTTTTTTTTTATGACATAGGCGGCAAACGAGCAGACGGATTGCCTGGTGTTAAGCAATTACCGTCGCCCATGGGCACCCACAACACCAGGGGAGTCACAAGCGCGTTGCCGGCCTTTAAGGGGGGTTGGAGCTCTGGGAACCTTACTCACCATCAGGAACACAGCACTACATACCTGAAAGGTGGCAGTGCTATTATGGCTGTGGTCTTCTGTAAGGAGGAGGTACTTCCCCAGTTGGGCTGCCCCAGATTCAAGCGTGATGGTCAACGCTCTGCCCTACCTCTCATTGTTGGACGTAGTTTAAGGACATACCCGGGTCCAAACCGGGTTTTTGTTGATGCTTGATTTATCAAGCATCAACAAAAACCCCTCCCCACCTTAGGTAACTCGATACCACAAAACATAACATTTTATGACAGAAGCTGTTAACTATTACACAGAAAAGACGATTTTTGTTTTAATCCATCTGTATGACCTGCTTATGTTCTGTCTTTATTCCCGGAAAGATATAATTTGGGCCTTATCAAGGCAAGAATGAATAGGCTGCTACTCAACCAGCGTGCTACACCCTCGACCTCGTCGACACTTACCATCTGGTGTGACTTTGGTCAAACGCTGGTCAGTTTCATAATACCGGTATTACTCAGTCAAAATCATACCGGTATTGGAAATCTTAGTACGCAGATTGTAACTGGCACAAAAATGCGTTAGAAATTGAACGACCGACGAGCGTAAACGAAGTGTTACGTTCTGTGGAATTAGATAAGCTATTCGTGAGCCGATATTTGTTTCCTTTTACCTAGTATGCCTGTTTTTATTATCAAAGTAGTGTTATTGGTATCAGTAGTTTTTGTTAACACGGCAGCATTGTATTGTCCTGTCAATATTAATGTAATGAGAAACACTGTGACGAGTATTGTTCTTACATTACGTAAGATGGCGTCAGTTTTAATAGGTGCCTTGTAGGTGATGTTATCGAACAATTGTGGAGTCTTCATTAGAAGATAGATCTTTATTATTCTGTATTTTTATATTTTACTTGAGATACTTGTGTTAAAGCGGGTAGCTCATGTTTATTATGTTGATTGCTTACAAGGTAACAATAGCCTTGTGATACTTGATATGTAAAAATGATGTGAATATTTTCCAATTGAGTTGTATTCTAGAAATTACTGGAATGACTTACAAAATGAGGGCGTACTTTGTTTATCACGGATTCTTTACTTTTGTATTTATAGGTATCTTTATATTTATGTCTAATCATCCTCTAGCCTTACAACAAGCCTTAGCTTACTTTTTTTTTACTACATTAGAATTATCAAATCTTTTAGTTCAAGTAACAATCCAAATAACCTTACAACGTCCAAAATCAAAGAGAATAATATTATTTTCTCTAAAGATATAACGGTGTTGTTAACATGAGCGCTGTGGCAAAAATTGTTCACACCTAGGTACATGTCATAATATTTATTTCCTATTTGAGATCGGCTCGTAACATTTCAAGAAACATATTTTTTGTGTAATATGGTCTTCAGGCGCGATAATTATTTATGAAATTCAACAACTAAAAACGGTTTTTGCGTACCTATTCTGAAATTGAATTTCATCCTGACGTTTACAATTCTTTTAGTAGCGTTAGCGTTTGTTTTTTTTTTTTTACTTACTCTCAATAAACCTTCGGAATGTTGAGCGATCGGACTGTGTGGGCGGAAGGTAGCTTGGGGAACATCCAGAATGTTGCTACAGGGTTAATTAATGTAATAGTGTCGGAATGAAATTTAAATTCAGTATACGCGATATATTTTTAATCGATTTTTAATTCATTTTTTTGCGCTTTACTTCTTTTGGGATTCAGATATGACATAAATGACGGTTAATATTTAAGAAACAAAACAACATGTTCGTTCAAACATGCACTATTTGTTCTCGAAAGTGTTTTCATTACATTATTCTTTTATGCCGCAAGTTAATACCGTAGCCCAGCATCCGTACCCCATGTATCTCGGGCCCCTCCGCTCCCTGTGGCACCTCGTACCCTTCAAAGTTTTAAATTACTCACGTACGGCAACATAAGCGCCTGAACACGGCATTAGCAACAATTGTGCGGGGGCGGCCATTGTGATAGCCGTTTCCATAGCACTGTAGGGTAGCGCTCGCAGTACCGGTATTTTGGGAAATACCGGTATCGCTGGATAAATTATACCGGTATTGGCTTTTTATACCGGTATATTTTTACGAGAGCAGGTTTCCCAAAAAAATACCAATTCTTATTATACCGGTATCTCAAAGTAATCCAAATATTCTGCGTGGCTTTAAAGTATAATCTTCGACGCTTGTTCGTCGGATTGCTTTGAGATTTGTTTTACAAATACCAGGAATATCAGGATGCTGTAGAGCTCAGAGGCTCTAGTGTAAGTTTTAACGTAAAAAAAACGTTTAAGAACGCGTAAGTGATAATGTTATTTATATGGGAAACGCAAACGCGTTCGTGACGTAAAGTTAAGTTAAAAACTTACACTCAGGGCTCAGGGCGTCACCCTTAAAATCTAAACACGCCGCGCGGTCCTTGGTCACCCGTGATCACTTTTTTTTTTCATATATTTCACATTTTTTCAATACGATGTTAAACCAATTAAAGTTAATGCAAAGATCATAGTTGTACTCATTTGGTGATAAACGCTCAATTAAAATAAATGTTGTCTTAGATGTTCAACTGCGTGTTGTATAGTAATAATTCAATATTAATAAAATTTACAAGATTTATAACACAACACAGTAGCTAATTTCAGTAGGATATCTGAATATTAATTGATTATGCCCACATTATAAGACTAATATCTTTGGGATATTCGTTGCTACTGGTCGGTTAAAAAAACAATTAAGAGAGACTTTTTACACAACACTTAGTATGTTATTATGATCACTAGAAATTTTATGTTTGAAATTTTACTGATATATGAAAAAACCTGATAACAGTTATGTGTGTTATGCAATGTTTCAAACATTATGTATATAAAAATATGAACTCAAGCATTATTACATGGATGGTTTTATTTGATCCTGTTTACAAACATAATTATTGTCGTTATTGTTGTAGAAAAATTTTAAATGAAAAAGATGCACAAAAAAAATCTTGAGACATTGAATAGACAAATGTTAATCCTTCAAATTACATCCTTTTATTACTATTCAAAAGTTGTAGGGGACGAAATGATGTGGAGTACAAATTAGTATAGTCAAGCAAGAAGAGAGATCAAATCGTGAGAAATAAAATGATTAAAAACTTCAGGTACAGCTTGGATCTTTCTTCTAAAATACCTAATGCTTAGCGTTATGCTTGGTATGCTGTGCTATTACATTTTAAAGCCCACTCTTTGCCAGCAGCGGACGTGACTGCCACGCGACACGTGATCTTGAAAAATTTCTTGTACTTCTTGCTTTTACTCGTTCGCCATATCCTTTTAAAGGCACTAAACCGTTTTATGACCACATAAATGTACCTTCTTCATACCCTACAACACCCATAACAATATTGCCGAATCATATCCCTAAACACGTTCCGTAATCTGATACAGGTTTGGAAAATTTGCACATTTGCAGAAAATTTCCTCTGGGAATTATAATTTTCCAGTTTAGTGACAATTGGGCTTAAGCTCGTTCCGACTCAATCCCGGCTTTCCCGGAGCGTCCCCAGGTCACTCCAGAGCTATCAGAGAAAAAATCTTATAACGTTTTTAAAGATGAAAAGGCTAGCATTACGGCTATTCAATGTTGAACCCGACCAACCAGAAGGGGCCTTCCAAAAATCCTGATCCGTACCCGCCTCAGAGGATCCGAAACGCCTTCAGAGCTTCCGCGGGGGTCTTTTATGAATTGCGAATAGCACAATAGAGGTGTGAAAGGGGTTTTAAGTAAACACTCTTTTGTGAGCGGTTCACAGTATTGTGCAAGTACTAGCGCTCCAAGCAAATAGATTATGGCGGCAGCATTGTCGTCTGGAGGACGCGGATTCTTGTGAGATTCTTTCTAGGCAAAGCTCTTTGCTAAATGGAATTTCATACGTGGAATATTAAATTTAAACGGCGATATTATTGTGTTAATAAAAACCAATGTTCTTCCTCTTTTGTTGTCTAGACGGTGCTAGAGGGTCTTTGCTTTTGCATTCTTGTGTTCGTTTACAATTCCTGAGTCGTCGTTTACGGTAACGAAAGACCTTTTTTCTGAGCTTCTAGTTTTATTTATGTACATTTTTTATGGAACTGCGCAATATTTTATTCAACGATCGTAATTTTGAGCAAGACGAGGGTGTAAACGCTTCGCTCATATATATCTTAATAACATTTCAAAATTGCATTTGCAATGCAATGAACATGTGACAATGGCCACGATAATTGCAACAACCCTCTCAGCCCCATCTGAATCGATATTACCTTGTCTTTCCAAATTTATTATTATTATACAATATTGCACCCGGGGTTGCAATCGCATAGTGCATTGGCAGCTGTCTAAGGAGCGTAGGGTGACGAACTGGATTAATTTTTAACTGTGTCCACTAACGTCTAAGGTTTAATATCGCGTGACGGTAATTCCCAAATCTTTTTAGATCCCAGAGGACCATATGGGACGCCACCCCAAGCATTAGGTTTAGGTGGAAAAAATTACTTAATGGGATGTTTTCTGAATGAACAACCGTGAGGCGGGGACTCGCAGATCCATCTAAATTAAAGTTCTAATGAATTGTCTTTTACAAGAGTGGCCGGTCGTCGGGGGACGAGGCTTAATGACGACTTCTTTGTAGGAACCAAAAAGAAATTATTATTAACGTCTAATTTTTTAATGGAATGATAATGAAACCATATTTTAACAGACGATTTTGATCTGTTCAACCAACGTCACAAAGCATGTTTTTGTATGTTAGTCGTGACCGAAAAAAGGAAAAAGAATACTGTAATCTCGGGCGTCGCCATGTCGCGAGAAACTTGTAAAGATATTTCACGCAAAATAGGTTTTCTCATAAAATTTCATTTCCATCAGACTGTCTACGTTCCTAATGTTTCCCTCCAAGACTGATATCTTAAACTAAAACTATCAATCGATACACAGCCTTATAAATATTAGTAATAAGAATGAAATTCTCTCGTTGCAGCGCAGACTGCAAAAGCCTGATAGAACTCATTTCAATTTTGTTTTTCGCTAGTCACATAGAGTTTGTTCACCGTAAATTGAAATTTTAATGCAGTGGCGCTGTAAGTAATCATTTACCAATGTATTTTTCACGTACGATTTTGTTATTTTCTCGTTGGGTACAAAATAGTGCATTGGTGTCGTAAACTTTCTTTAATATAGGTTCCGAATATTACTTTTAGCATTGAAAGTAGCATTTATGAAGTGTAAGTAATCCTACGCGTCTAAGGAATGTTTTAACGACTCCCAAAGTTACTTTGTAAAGCAATTAGATTTCTTTCTCGTAACAAACGTCTAGATCACGTATCAAACTATTATTGGAGAGCTAAACTACTTCAAAAGACTTATCCGTATTTCCTACAACATCTGTTACTTGAACAGGGCCGGTATATCTTGGACTATCTGCTTTATTCGAGTTAAGTCTCTTTGATACTTTTTCAAAGAGTTTGCGAGGGCAGGGGGTGTCAGGGTAGATTGGTGTCGGGTGGAGGGTTGGGGCATTGTACCACGTGTGATTCGGACCCCACGCGTTGTAACAGACAGACAAGTGATTTAATGGTTGTTACAAAAAATAGTGGGAAGAGTTTCTGGTGTTGGCTGTATTATTGTCGCCTTTGTCGGGCGAGGTAATTGTATATCGATTCCATTGATTGAGAAGACTTTTCTAATGTACTGGTTCATTGACTGGCTTTTCGTCACGTACGTGTGAACTCAGATGATTACACATGTCTCTTTCTGAAAAACGGAAATTTAAAAACGGTGGAGCGAGATGAAACGCTTATCATATCAACATGTAAGATTTGACAATCGATTTTGAATTTGAAACGCCATTAGATTCCGATACAATGATGGATGATTCGCAATTCGTAAAAGGATGTTTTGTTTCACAAATTATTTTGCGCTAACGTAGGTAATAAGTGAGATAGCATGTCGATATTGTTTACAAAAACACGTTATTTTTTTCATTCCCGTTTCTTCATGTTTTTTATTAGAATTTATTTCAATATGTTTATGTTCCAAGTCACGCGCTTAACATTTTACTTAGAAATTCTTCTTTAGATCTTTTCTAAACATGACTTGTTAGTTGAAATTGTTCTTTATTTATATGTATTTAAGGTTCGAAATGATTGGTTTCCAATCTTGTTTTGGTATCACCAGATCATTCTTGTCAGATGCGGATGTCGCCATTTTACCTTTTAAGTTTAAGATCTAAGAATGATGATAGGCGATGTGGTTTGCAAATATTTATCATCTTCTTTCTTATTTTATAACATGTAAATATTTGTATTCTTCAGCTTTAGATTTATTATCTTTGAAGTGGAAAATGGCGCTTATTTTTGACTTAAGTTTATGTGAAGATAAATTGTATTACTTTACACCAATCTACCATACGTTGGTGTTTGTAACATCGCTATGACGGTGTTTGTACAGTCGCCATCAGATAAATAGCAGCAGAGCGGCCAAGGTCACAAATATCTGAACAACGCCTCTATTGTCAAGGCGATAGAGTGCATGTTCAGATATTTTTGGGCGACTGTATGTTGCACGCTACGAGGATGGACACGTAATAACTTAATCAAGGGGTGTGTGGCAAACATGGCACTTGATGAATTGTGTTTTTGCAATCGTTATCGATTTTAGTTTCCTTTGCACAGTTTAATAGATCTACAAAGATAAAATAGTTCTAGATTATTATTGTTTCAATATCCTTTAAATCCTACATTCGAAACAAGGTAATGACAGCATCTAAGAATCATATTATAGATTTTAAGCCAACAACTAAGCATGTATTTAACAATAAATAATTGATTTAAAAACGGGCCAGCTTTCATTGAAGTAGTATACTTTAAAATTCTTAGTCTAAAAATCTTGAATTGTTAGTGGGATGATCTTAGTTCCAAGTACGAGTAATAATCTGTATAAGTAAAATCTCAAACGTAACCATCGCGTGAATTGTCGTTCGATCTATAATCCCTAGTTACATATTTTTCATCGTTGCTTTTACGTTTCTAACATTCGATTGGATCTTGGCTAGGGACAGTTTCCTTTTTTAAGTGTAACTAGTTGTTTCAATACTAAGCGAGTGAGTATTCTTGTTTTATTATATTGGAGCATTAATTCATCTTTATTTATTTATTTTAAAGTTTATTGCACAAACAACAAAAAATCTTTCAACTGGCAGACTTAATGCCTTTAGGCATTCTCTACCAGTCAACCATAGGGCTAAACAGAAAAGCGTCGAGCATCTTTCTATCCATCTAACATGGATTCGAATTTGTACCTAAGCAAACAAACCCTCCATCAAACTCCTGCCGCCCCACTGATGCCGTGTGGAACACATAAAAAAACCACTTGTCAGTCACATTAATGTATGGTGAAATGCACACCCTAGCTATTTAAACGTTTTGGTGTTCCCACGTTATAGGGATTCGATCCTGTGGATATAGATTCTTGATGTCGCAATTCTCAAACAGAGGCCGTCTGCGTAACAATGTGTAATTTATAATATTAGCGGCAGTCTCTTACCAATTGCTTTTATTAGAACAAGAGTTATGCAATAGACCAGTTTTAGAAGTGACAGATACTTAAGAAAAAGCGTCAAATATTTGATTTGTCGGAGGAACTTGATTATTTCCATCAGTATCTGGCCATCATTCAATAACTGGCTACGTTATACTGGAAATGAATTCCGTTTACCTAACTAACACAAAACCATCGTGAAATTTAACCGTATTAAATATACGACATATTAATGTGACGACAGGTTTGGCCTAGTGGGTAGTGACCCTGCTTATGAATCCGATGCTCCTGGGTTCGAATCCCATTCAGGGCATATTTGTGTGATGAGCACAGATATTTGTTCCTGAGTCATGGGTGTTTTCTATGTATTTAAATATATATGTATGTATCTATCTATTATATATATGGTAGTCTAGTACCTACAACACAAGCCTTACTAAGCTTACCATAGGACTAGGTCAATTGTGTCAGATTGTCCCGATTTTTTTTTTTTAAGTGACAAATATTTTATTTGACGGAACTTCATATCGTATCTAACCATCATTCAATAACTCGCCACATTTAACTGAAAATTAATTCCGTTTACCTAACTAGCACAAAACTGCCGTGAGATTTAATCATATACATTGCTTACAAGCGGGTAGTAGCTTATATTGTAATTCGAGCATAATCTCTCATTATTCACTTCGCGTCCTAACACGTGTCCGGGAAAGTCTACATTGCCTGACGTGTTTGAGAAAAACTATAGCTCACAGACTGGTCTAGGAAGCCGTTAAACCAATTATTGACCAAATTGTAAAACAATTGCTATACCAACCCGTGTAGTTAGACACCTTAATGAGTTCCAGACTTGTGTGGTAATTGAAGCATCAACAACAGAGATTGCGCGGTGGGCAGTGACACTCGAGCTCCAATACCGTTAAAAATATCTACGCAACTTTCGCCTTAACACAACGGGATACGGTTGAAAACTGTGTACATAGTTTTGGAATTGTAGTTGGTGGAGCCGGTGACATTTAATTTCGGTTCTGCGTTTCACGTGGAGTTTGCGAGTACTAATTATAGTGAAGCTGGTTCTGAAGGGCGATTGCGAATGGAACGTTATTAATTTAGGGAAATAGTTCTCCTTTCCCGACATTACATGTACAGTCAGCAGCAGAAGTGACTAAGCGTTTGAGGTGTTCAAAATGAGGTTAACACATCTCTATTGTCAAGAGAATAAGAGCGCGTGTAGGTCGTTTTGAACACTTCAAACGCTTAGCCACTTTTGCTGCTGATTGTACTTGTATTGTCGGGAAAGCGCACATTGCTGGCTAGTCTAGTTAAGTAATGTTTTAATCTTATTTTGTAAACTGAGGTTATTTTCCGTTAGGTAACTTTCATTACTAAGTTTTAAACTAGAAATAGTTGGTTTATTTACTCTCGTACTTTGTCGTTTATAGGGTTATGTACACATATTTAAAACCCTACCATAAAGACGTCAAGACAAATGTATAATCTATTCCCAAAAACGCACTTCATTTTACACTTCTCGACACTGCCATAAGCTATACATATATTATATAGGAGACTAGCAAAAATCCACTATCCAATGTATGTGTTTTACGAATAAAGTAATTTCTATTTCAATATGCCTACTTTTACATGTTTGTTATAGAATTTCATGTTAGTTGTAAATGAATTGTTCTTATAACAAAACTCATTTCTTTCCATGAAGTTCTAAACATTTAAAATGAAATGTAATACCTCCTACCTACTTCACCTAGCAAATTCTCACGACTACGCAGAAGTCATTCAAGAAAATAATGAATACTACCTACATAATCATAATGTTTTAGGAATAACTCATAAGCGAATTATACGCTATGGCAAATTGAGATGTAAATAGAAGATATTAAAGTCTTAATTTGTGTATCGCCGTTTCCTTATATACGACATTGTCAGTTATGTCCCGATGCTACCTATCAACCTCAGTAACTCTCACATGGCAATACTTTCCCGCATCCGAGCGAATTGAAACTTTAATTAAACGAATCAAAGTCGTGTTTAGATTAACGTCGAGCTATTAGATACGAGGTTGCGAATATAGTTTGTGGAATAGTATGACTCACCTTGTTTGTTTGCTAACGTCACTAAAGCGCGGGTTACACAGACAATGGATACGGGCATTACCTTTTGAATATACATACTTAGTTAGTGATCCTTGTAGATCTAATAAAGGTTAATTGTATTCCAGAATTAATAAGTAGATCAAATGTTGAGACAAATGCGCCAATGAAAGAACTGTTACGAAGGTATAAACACAAATTAGGCATCAAATGCTGATCTCTGAACAACAGCGAGACGTGTTTATTATAAGACGCACAGCTCCCGAAAAACAAGTGTTCATCGCTTCTTACTAGCCTATTTTTGCAGCGTAACTCTTTAAACTTGTTCTGTCATAGGTTTTCTCTATATTTTGAGGTTACAAGTTAGTGAATATGTATATAGCGACGGTTTCGTGCTCAAACCCGATAAGTTGATATAATATTTCATTGATGTAACAATCTTACGTAATTCACGTATAGTTCTAAATTCAAAATCCCATTTACTCGACTTATCGGGTTTGACCACCAAACCCTCGAATTAGTTCACCACATTTAAACTAAGAACGACTAGATCGATTTCGATGAACTCTGATTTGTTGGATTCGTATTCGTACCGCATTTCTGATGACAAATGGTCACCAGCACGAATAACTGACCAAGTCAGGAGGCGAGGTTCTACCTCAGAAATTCTACAATGTGAGGACAGCGATGGACAGGCGAACCCATCAGCCAAACCATCAGTCATGCTCATGATGGATGTGACCAAGAAGTAGACGTATCCTCGTATCCGTATCCTGCAAGAATTACTATTAAACTTGATACTCGTACAAAGTTCGCGGGGTCAGCTAGTTATAATTAAATATCTAAAATGTATACATAAAAAAATACTCTTAGTACTTGGTACTCGTACGAAGTTCGCGGGGTCAGCTAGTTATAAGGAAATATCTAATATATTTAATTAAAAAATTATAAGGAAATATCTAATACATATCATATACCTATGTATAAAATACTCTTAATACTTGATACTCGTACGAAGTTCACGGGGTCAGCTAGTTATAATGAAATATCTAAAAAATATACAAAGAAATACTCTTAGTATTCGATAACGAAGTTTGCGGGGTCAGCTAGTTATACAAAAAACAAAAGTAACTTATGCGATACCTAGTAATGTATTTATTAAAACTTTATTGCACAGTAAATGTAAACAAAAAGAAATTTCGGGACAATCTTACACAAATCGACCTAGTCCTACGGTAAGCTCAGTAAGGCTTGTATTGTAGTTACTAGGCGACGATATATATAATAGATAAATACATAATTATAATAATGATATGAATACTTAAATACATAGAAAACACCCATGACTCAAGAACAAATATCTGTGCTCATCACACAAATGAATCCCCTGACTGGGACTCGAACCGGCTTCATAGGCAGGGTCACTACCTACTAGCCCAGACCGGTAGTCACTAATGGCGAACTTAATGGCAAAAGGCATTCTCTACCAGTTAGTAGTCATAAACGCCGACTAGCCGGCTGTGTGAGTAACAGCCTAATCCTCTTGACAATACACGTGTATCGGAGCCCTAGTATTAAAAATAGCTTTTACAGGGTGAAGGTTATCGGCTAGCCCCAACAATGTTTACCTAAGAAATGTGTTTCGAGCATATTCCAAGTGTTTTCGATAAACAAGCATTAATTAATAAATATTACAGGGCATAATTACACAAATTGATTTCAAGTAGTGTGTTGTGGGTACTCATCCAACGATATATATAAATACTAGCTTTTCCTCGCTTCGTCGGCCAGTCATGCCTGTCTTCAAAGTATGGTTGCGAGATAAAAATTATCCTATGGCCTTTCTCATAGCTCAAACGCTCTCCATAACAAATTTCGTCCCAATTGGTTCAGCTGTCAGACAGACACCCGCTCTTTGGACCCGGGTATGTCCTTAAACTACGTCCAACAATGAGAGGTAGGGCACAGCGAAGTAACATCACGCTTGAATCTAGAGAAGCCCAACTGGGGAAGTACCTCCTCCTTACAGAAGACCACAGCCATAATAGCACTGCTACCTTTCAGGTATGTAGTGCTGTGTTCCTGATGGTGAGTAAGGTTCCCAGAGCTCCAACCCCCTTTAAAGGTCGGCAACGCGCTTGTGATTCCCTTGGTGTTGCGGGTGCCCATGGGCGACGGTAATTGCTTACCATCAGGCAATCCCTCTGCTCGTTTGCCACCTTATGTCATAAAAAAAAAATGATTTCAAGAAGTGTGTTGTGGGTACTAAGCCAATGATATATATAATATTAGCTTTTCCTCGCTTCGTCGGCCAGCCATGCACGTCTTTAAAGTATGGTTGCGAGATAAAAATTATCCTATGGCCTTTCTCATAGCTCAAATTCTCTCTTTCGTCCCAATGGGTTCAGCTATCAGACAGACAGACAGACGGACAACCCAATCTACAGCTCCTTTGGTCGCCAACCCGCCTACGTCCAGCAGTGGATTGCATAAGGCTGAGATGTATATATGTGTAAGTATGGATAGTATGTATCCAAATACGTAATTAACTATAACAACTAATAATAAGTTGAATCTCATGTACACATTTTAGTCTCCTTATGTGTTTCGGAATGAACATAATAACTTTTTGTCCCAGTTTTTTTAAGTTTAAAACAGTGTGATGAGGACAAAAACCGTGGCGTCACGGAATGCCAAGTCATGTGGTGTAAGGGCGCTAGATTCACAGAAAATCGTGTATTTTTTTGTTATAATCTTAAGATGGTTATACTTTAGTGGTCTTCACAGAAAAAAAAATCTTAGCCCAAGGAATATTATCTGTTTCATAATCAAAAGGAAACTCGAAAGAAGAAATAATGGTTACATTTCTGAATAGCGTTTCAAAAAATGTTTTTTGTCTACCGCGGAAATTAAAATTCGAAAATTTCGAACAGTTGTCTCTGTCACTCTGATTACGCCTTAATTGGATTAAAAGTGAAAGATGCAGGCAATTTTAGAACTACCATGTTTGCGGTAGGCTCTCAAGTTGTGCATGTGGGTGGATTATTTTTAGATAACTGTAGTACTTTTTATGGGATTTACATGTATAAAACATGTTGTTATTTATTAGACCTCTCCATAATGTGTGATTTTTATTGATACTTAGGTACAGTCAGCAGAAAAAGTTGCTAAGCGTTTGAAGTGTTCAAAATGACCTACACGCGGTCTTATTCTCTTGACAAAAGAGACGTGTTGACCTAATTTTTAACACCTCAAATGCTTAGCTACTTCTGCTGCTGACTGTACCTATTAAGCAATTTCGATAAAAGTGTTGAAACTAATATTTTTGATAACAAACCTGTGATCAGTGTCATGGGACACACATATAGTCCCATGATAACCTGTCAACCACCACCGTCAGTCCATGGCTAGACATAGGCCTCCTTAAAGAACTCCACAGGAAGCGCCCTGCACCCATCAATTCGTATGAGGTCATCTGTTTCTGAACATTTCATGGTTTTTATAACAAAAATTGTTACCTTTAATGTACACTTCTGTTAACCTAATATGGTCGGGGTTTTATCATTTGTCACATACTAGTTATGTTAGTGTGAAAGTGACGGATTGAGCGATAGTCGATAAAATGTCAACTATGCTGTCCGTTCCGTACCGCAACCATGAGTTGACAGTGACGGTACTGAGTTGATAGCGACTGCGTAAATGTTTTGTATGGAGTTTAGTACAGCGCTGTCGGCGGTCACTTCTAGAACTACAGATCGGTAGTATGAATTCAATATTAGCGATTACTATTCGATAGGTATTTTACCTGACTCGCTATCGAGTAACGTTTGTGGCTGTTGTAAGAATTGTTTAACCAATAAAACTGTATGAATGAATATTTTTAAGCATCGTAAAAGACAGCTAATACGCTGTCTCAAGGATCAGGGTCCGTGTCGTAAATTCATCTCTGGTATCCGCTTGTATTGTCGAGATATGAAAGCAAAACGTCAGCCATTGTGCGCTTAAGAGAAGCATTCAGTACTCCAACTCTGATTGGTCCTTACGTGTTTGAAGTATTAAAGCACATACGTCACTATAGAATTTATGAATTGGTGTAGAAGGGGTTTTAGTGGGACTACTATTTTTTCCTGTCGTGTCGTTCAATTAGATGTGTTAAGCTTTTTATTTTATATGGATAAAGTTATAGATGTCGAACACTAACCAAGCAAGGACTAATATTATACAACCAACTTGTCATACATACACATACATTTCAGCCGTATGCAGTCCACTGCTGGACATAGGCCTCCCACAAATATGAGTTGTATCATCTTGGGGGGTAGTTACCATAGTCGCCACGCTTGGCAGGCGGGTTGGCGACCACAACAACAACTTGTCATGTTGTATAATATTTTCAAAAAAGAGTTGTGCCGCAAGCGTGAAAGCCTGCCATCTATGAGCAAAACCTCAGGATGTGTTGTGACAGTTTAGTGGACACAGTGTGTTCGGTGTGCTTAAAACCGTTAATTGTGGACGAATTATATCCGAAACCTAGCAAGTCAACGGCTCCGGTCTAGACCGCTTTTGACATGAATACAGAGCGGCGCTGGGAGCGACGCGAGCGGCGAGGCGAACGGACACTCGGCACTATTAGTTCTTGAAATTGGAGGCCTATGCCCTCCGAAACTGTCACGCGAGTGACTAAAAAAACCGTGAGTAAAGCCGTCATTTTCGTTCATAAAATATTACAATGTCTCACGAAAGTTCAAATACAAAGGGTTGGACCCTTTTATTACAAGACGATAAAGCTAGGAATTATAAAATAATCCCCTTCCTACATGAGATTTGACTTTGCACACAAAATAAATGTATAATTTTATGTTTTTACTATTCAATAGAATATGTGACTCCAGTGAAAAAGCGTATAAGTAAATCAAATTGCCTCAGTAAAAAGGCCACAAGTCCTATAAAATGTGCGGCACTTGTACCCTTTCTCGTTGTGCTAATTTGACTTATACCCTTTTTCATTGGGGCCACAGATATATTGTTAACAATTTATTGTATTTCTCTATGCGTAATGTTTCTAAATATGAACGTCGTTTGCGTGTTCCGCTTTCGTGGTTTACCGGGTCAACCGATTTCGATGAAATCTTGCATATATGTGCATGTAACCATGATAAATTATAGTATTTAGATAGACCAAGAAATAAATATTTGAACCAGTTCAAGTTTAGATAAGGAATAAGGCTGTAGTAGATACTATTGGAAAATGGAGAATCAGGGCTCCAGCAGAGGTTCAGTGAACGATGGTTTGAAATAAGTTATCTTGGTGAACGATATATTTAGAGTGACATAATATCAAACAATACTAAACTTAGACTTGGCTCAAGAGGTAACCGCCATGTGGGGAGTTGATTCGGCGATCATTGTACCGATAGTTGTTTCCGCGAACGGCCTCCTAGCGAAGAGTCTCGACCAACATCTTGAGAGACTCTCGCTACGTGGTTGTGGTTGGATCAAGGGTCAGATTCAGAAGGCGGTAATCCTGGACACGGTGCGCATAGTCCGGCGGTTCCTCTCTCTGCAGCCCTAACCACCGGCAGCCTGGGCCCTGCCCCGTTGCCGGTGGCACCCTAGGTTAGGTTTTTATAATATAATAAATAAATAAATAATAATAAATATTTCGGGACAATCTTACACAAATCGACCTAGCCCTACGGTAAGCTCAGTAAGGCTTGTGTTGTGGGTACTAGACGACGATATGTATAATAGATAGATACATATAAATACTTAAATACATACAAAACACCCATGAGTCCCATGACCCAGGAACAAATATTTGTGCTCAACACACGTATAAATGCCCTGGCTGGGAATCGAACTCAGGACCATCGGCTTCATAGGCAGGGTCACTACCCACTACACCAGACCGGTCGTCGTATGTTTATTGTTTTGATATGTTTTGGATATATTTTTATAATCTACTTTTATAAAAATATTGTCAAAAACCTAACTTAAGAAACATGATTAATAAAGAGAACAATACTAAATATTGTTCTATGGGCATTTCAAACTTATGTTATAATATGTCGTATGGATTATAAAACCGGCATAGGCATATGCAACCTTCAATAGATACTACGAAAAATTATATTCTTAAACTTCGAACAACTGTCTCTGGCATTCTAATGACACCTTAATTGGAGTAAAAGTGAAATATGCTCGAAATTTCTGAACTTCGATGTACGCGGTAAGGATCAATCGTGGTCACAGGCTAGACTGCTATTCATAGATATTCTCTAAGTTTTAAATCTCTAAGTTAAGTCTTTTATCTAAGTTTTCAGTAGGTTTGTTTCATTAATAATTATAGCGGCTAAGGAAAACAATATTACAGCTTGTTTTTTAAATAAAATTCGAAACTCAGAAGACTTGTTCGAATTGCATTGCTTCATAAATAAATATTAGGCACAAATTGCCTGAGTCCCACTGTAAGCGTGTGATGTGTTGTCGATACTCAGCCAACGATATATATAATATACAAATACTTAAATATGTACATACAAAACATCCATGACTATCCATTTTTATTTAACCCCAATAGCTGGATGATTAAACTAAATGATAGAGTTATTGCCAGCGACTCTTTTTATCATTTATCCCCACGTCTGTATTGCTACCTTTTTTATATCGATTAACGGTAAATTGCTTCAAATGCTGGTGCCCTGAGTAGATGCAATACTTCGCAGATGCGTTATTGCTCGCAGCAAGTTATTGCTGACGACTGCTCGTCCCGGCTTCGAATTCCAGTAAGGGCATTTATTTATGTGATCTGTGTTTTCTATATAAATAAGTGTTTGTATGTATATTATAATTGACAACACAATCTACTACTACATAAATTACTTTAAAGGCTTGGGCAGACAGGCGCGTTTTGAGAGCGTGGCGCAGCGGGGCGTGACAGCGGTGTCGCTAATGTAACGAAATAAGGCACACATTCGGACGGCAGCGTCGCGCCCCGCTGCGCCACGCCACAAAACGCGCCCTATGTGACCAAGCCTTAAAGGTTTTATTTTATTTTATAAAATTGGAACACAGTTGAGTTTTATTTGTTTCCTTCGATTTTGACACAAAAGAGATTATACTTTATTTCCTACACTATAAAAAGTAGGGTTTTACTTGTATGTTGGGCCTTCGAAGGTTAAGTTTACCGCGGAGCTATAGTCAGTGTAAAGCTGGCCTGTAATATTTATGTGAAAAGTTAAGCAATATGGTTTTCTGTCATTAAATGATTTATTCCCATTTCTGTCAAACAATGTTTCTTAACCTTTTGATGTACTGATTTTTTTAAATGTATGTTTGACATGAAATATTGATGATAAGGGAACTATTGAAAAATAGTTCCCTAAGAACTATTTATAAAAATAATCTTTTTCCACAGGTGGACAGTGTAACCTTGTGACCAAACTTAAGGTACTTGTTACATACATTTCAAAATAATGTTATTTTTTTGTTTCTATAACGGGAATATAGAAATAATTCGTTTTGAAATAGTAAAAAGCATGTTAATTACCACCATCGATTGACTTGATGACTAAAAAACTGGCTTAAAGTTACCGCATCTACAATCAACGCAATCGAATATTTGTGTCGGGCAGTATCATGCGATCAGAATCGTGCCCTGCAAGTAAACTCCATTCATCCCGCTTCCCTCTCCCAAACAAAGGTCGCATGCCCTTCTCCGAAATATCTCCATCTCTCTCCTACACACGAACCGGTGAACTTTCTACGCTCTTGCGCATCTCACAATCTTAAACTACCGCCATTCACTATCAACCTTACGACATTTGGAATACGGTTCAAATTTCAGTGAGGCGTAAATATATGTGAATCTTACAATCTTTAATTATGATCATTCTAAATTAAGACGTAATGGCTTTTGAATAAGGTTGAGATTTGAATGCGTAGGAAGATATTTGAGATTTTACCTTTATTTATGTCGCTCGTGACTATGGATAGTACTGCGTCCGATGGTTCTGTTTAGGATTTGTGTTTAGCTGTTGACTCGAGAGAGATGATTGTCGATAACCCTCTCATTACAAAACCGACCTTATCTTCTCAGTATTACGGTTGTATTTAATTTGTAGCGTTATTATCTTGAACGCAAGTCGTGGTTTCGTACCCTAGGGGTGATGGCTCGGCCACGCCGGACTACATTCAGATTAAAAGGGCGTAAGAGTGGAGGTTCTCACAGTGATGTTTTAAAATTGAATCTTATGCCGTTGATATAAAGCTATGGATGTGTGCATATATTTGATGTTTATAGGTTCGTAGTGCGTTTTAAAAGCGATGTATTATTGTGCAACGCCACGGGGGCCGCTCGCATTGTTGCCCGTTATGCTCAGACGATTTCTTAGCCATTATTTGAGTGATTTATTGGAAACTCCTTTTATTACCCGTATTGTTGTACCTGTTACAAGAAAGGTGTCATCTTAAGTTACATTGCAATGTCATTACACTTAATATAATAGTTGCAAAATAGATGGAGGATTCACAAAGCCGTAGCTACAACTTAAATAAATATTTCGGGACAATCTTACACAAATCGACCTAGTCCTACGGTAAGCTCAGTAAGGCTTGTGTTGTAGGTACTAGACGACGATCATATATAATGTTCGGTATTAAACCTTATTGATAGCTCGCTGTCTGACAGCCGACTTCGAATATTCGTTTTTGAATTTGACAAAGAATAAAATTTTATCTCTGATTTTCTAAAAAGCCCCTTTTTCATTACAAAATATAAATATATAGACATACCCTACACAATATTATATACAAAACAACCATGACTCAGGAACAAATATATGTGCACATCACCCAAATAAATGCCCTGACTGAGAATGACCTGACCTGTAATATATATGTCTATTTATATACAATATAGGTACCATTAATACTTATTAGGCACGTTTATAATCCAGTAGCCCTATGATAGCTTTAGTAAACCTTTGAAAGGGTATCTGCGTTTTGACTTCCATGCAGCATCTATAGTAGATAGCTGTGGAGGTGATCACAAATATCGGAACATGCACTTTATCGCCTCGACAAAAGAGGCGTTGTTCAGATATTTGTGACCACCTCTACAGCTCCGATATATCTGATGGCGACTGAACAAAGCCACATAACAAAAAAAAAGTGAAAACCACGAGGTTTGCAATATAAGCAACCAATGTACAATTGTGCCTTTAGTGCAAAATAGGTGTGGACATTCCTTACATGCTGAGTTTATCCCCGAAGCATCGTGAGGGGTCCTCTTATACTGGTCTAGCATTTCACAGATCACTTGTACACTAGACGTGGAATGGAGCTAGCGATGTTGGTAGTATACGTACTAATATTTACTTTCCTGACAGCTCGACTGTGCCTCCCGCCTTTGTCAGCTCAATCTGTTATAGGTGAAAAACTAAAAAAAGAGAAAAACTTTATTTTTCAATTCAATTGACATGCACTTATGAAAAAAAATTAAAAAGAATGAAAAATATATGAAAAGTCTACCACCTGTTCCAACCCGAGAAGATATCGGCAAGAAACTACGATGGGACTTATTTTTTCAAAACAGTGATACCTACATCAAATCTTAAAGTTTGTACTTATGCGTAGTCCCAAAAGAAAACATATGAAACAGTTTATTACAAGATGTTAGGTAACTAAAAATTCTAAAATATAAATGTAAAAATAATAATGTATAAACAAATCACTTAACTGAAGGACCATGTCAATGTAGTTGTATAGAGAATTAATATGGAACTTACGTCAAAATTTGAATACAGAACGCCGACATTTTCTTAATGAGTTTTCATGAGTAATTATCGCGGCAACCGAAGACAATATTTAGTTGTTGCTTTTCGTTTTCAGGGTCTGTTAATGAAGTCTGCAGCCCACCTACCGTTACTCGATATCGACCAGCGTAGGTCAGAGCAGATCTCTTGACCTTTGTGGGCAGGTGTGTCTGGGTACATAGTTTTGTTATGGGATGACTTAGAGCGGTATTGTTTGAAAACTCGGTGCCGTGGGAACTAGATGCAACAAGAGGTTATGCTTATAATTAAACGAAGACAAATTACGAAAATTGTAATGGGTTTTCACACTGGCGTTTTCGGTCGACAGTTCCGTACAAAATCGAATCGCGTGAACATGGACCTACCTTCCTTATGCGGACTGTACCCTTACCATGAGTTGTGACATTGAAGTTTTCGATAACGAGTATCGAGTTTACTATCTGTGCATCCCGCTTGTACTATTTTAGCGCGAATGAGATGCACAGATAGTAAACTCGATGCTCGCTATCGAAAACCTCAAAGTCACTACTCATGATAAGGGTACAGCTAAGGAATAGAATTCGCTCCCTTCGTCTGTATTCCCGGAGAGATATAATTTGGGTATTTTCAAGCCAAGAGTGAATAGGCTGTTACTGAATCAGCGTGCTACACCCTCCACCTCGTTGAAACGTCCCGCAGTGGACGTTTTACGGGTGAAATGATAATGAATATTGATGATTGTAAATGTATATTTTTAAAATACATGACGTGTTTATGTTAATAGTTGATTTAATACTGTTATGTTTTGTTACAGGTAAGTTATTTCTATTACTAATAGAAGACATCTAGTGCTGCCAAAATCACCTCTGAAATTAGTAAGTAACGACGCATTTTTTTAATTTATTATTTCTCTTCACTTGTTTGAAAATCCCGTTTTAATTCTTCAATAACTAATAGCTTGCATTTCATTTACTAGAGAGCAAAGTAATGATGTGCAGTGAATTTGTATTGTTTTAGAGTTAGTATTATTCTGATAATATTTGTGTTTACTCGGCGGCAAAGTTTGTTTCCCTCTCGTGCCTCGAAACACTCAAGATTTCATTGGAATCTTTGGCTAGCTCGCGTCCCAAAATTAGCACGAGAAGGTAAACACTACACTTTGCTCCCTTGTATGATAAATTAATAAATAACTATTTAATTGTTTGCAAGCTCTTGCCGCGAAACTCTTGTACCAATATTTTCTCGAACACAGACTTGAATCAGGAAACTTGTTGAAACCGTGGGTAGTTTCTCGTTTCCCCGCTCTTCGCCATGAGCTGCAGCTCTCAGTCTTCGTCGGTCAGCCAACACGAGAGGTTCTCGATAAAGCTCGACAAAACATGTCGAATATTAGATACTACGTGGAAAACGAGATTTAAGTAGCCATTAAAATATTAAATTATTATGGGTACATGTAGTTGAAGTAACAAAACTTTACCAGCTAACTGAAAGTCTATGAATTCATTAATCATTAGTTGAAGTTTCTGTCAATCGATACCATAAGTTATGGTATAATATATTATTACTAGTAGTTCATTTTCAATTGATTTATGATACTTTCCATTAGGCACCTACTGAAATTACTTTTAAATCATATTTCAAACAATTAATCATAGAAACTCAAAGGAAATGGATTCCCAAATACAAAATACGATTTCCAAGCCACTTACATTGTACCCAAGTCGTTATAACCTTGTAATGTCGTACTTGACCTCAAAAACTGTCGCCACCCCTAGCCAAATGTCTCCAAGATAGACTTAGAATTATGTCCCGTTCATTTATTACCATCGGTTCGAAGGATCGAAAGGGACAGCACGATCGGCGAATTCAGGGTTAGCCATTATTTCTTTCGTCAAGTCATTCGTTATAACAAATTGCGTTCGAAACGACAAATATGGGAACCCTTTTTGGAGAAAAACGGATTTGCGGCCGTCACTGGGATTAGTTGGTACAAGTATTGCCTTGTGGGTCTGTTTGATTTTCTGAAGGATTGTTGGCAGATGAGTGGGGATTGTCGGAGCCTCGGGGACTTCTCTAAGGTTTTTAGCATAACAAAAAAATTTAGGTCACGAACTCGCTGTTGGTTAGATAATTTTGTAAATTGCACAAAAATATGTTTATATGTTTTATTATAAAACGTACAGCCTTCGCCAGAAGTATTGAACAGTTATGCTTTTTATATGAAAACTCGATATTTTAGTGTAGTATTTTCATATTTTCTGATGACATATTATCAATTAATTTAAACTGATCAGGGATTGGTCGTTGCGGTGACTGAAAATTTGAAATAAGTCCACTTCGTTGTAGATCCCAATTTTTGGTGCTTTTGTTTTCTTATTTAATACTTACTTTTAATTATAAATTGATGTTCTCTTGTCGTGTACATACATTAAGATTAGAAATATCAGATTTATTAATTGAATATAGAAAGAGATTTTTAGATTAGATGAAAAAAAGGGTTTGCTCAATACTTTTGGCCAAGGCTGTATATGTGTCATTATCTAGGAAAAGGGACCTTATAGTCGATGGCACTTACGTCGAATCGCGTTGCGTTAGTATTGTATCGTCTTGAAGAACGACATAAGCGGCATCGACAATAAGTTCCCTTTTCATAGATAATGTCACATATATAATCGTCTCTAACAGTCCATTAGTCTGTCAGGACAATAGGCTTCATAGGCAGTGTCACTACCCACTACTTGACCTGTCGTAATTTTTTTCCTGTATTAAATGAGCACCAAACTAATTACATAAATCAATAATACGTCCGCACCGCCATGTTCCCTGTGATTATCAAGTCGTAATTAATTATTAATCAGTACACAATAATACCAATATAGCACAAGTGTAGTTATTCGACTAGAAATTAATATCCCCTTTGAGCAATTAATGATGTAATTTGGTTTCCATCGCAAACAAACGGCTTGCTCGACTGGTGAGAGTTCATCTTTTGTAAGTATTCATTTAATTAAGAAGTTTCGCTTGAAATTGTGAGGCGAAGTTTAGATTAGGAGCAGTTGTTTACGGTGGCAGTGAGAGCGATTAGCGGAGCGGCGAGCGTCCGTACAGTTACAACTGTATCTGTACCCTTAGGGTTGTTTCACACGGACCACAACCACACCACGTCGCAGCGTCAAAATGTGGTCACGCAGTGGTTACGTGTGAATTGTGTAGTTGCTGGCCGTTGCCACAGACGTGGTCGATAATGACTGCAAAATGTACGTGTGAATTGTACTATTTATTTCTAATACAAAATTTGCGCCTGACCACGTGGTCGCGCTTGTCGCGTGGTTGTTGTTCGTGTGAAATGACCCTTACCACTAGTTGTGACTGTGCATCTCGCTTGTACTATTTTAGTGCGAACGAGATGCACAGATAGTAAACGTGATACTCGTTATCGATAACGTCAATGTCAAAGCTCATGGTAAGGGTACTGGGTGCGTTAAGTGTCATCGTAGTTTTGTTTATGCGGGACGGAGAGTGTAGCGTAAAACGCTTATATAGTTACCATTAGGGAAGCGTGTATTGCGTTAAGCGTCTATATTGGTACCTGTCGTGAAGTCGCCGCATACTTTTACAAAATTATGTTTAATAAACAAGCATTTTAGTCCCTGTTTTTTTAACAAGCGGGAAAAAGGACTACTATTCGATAATAAATTTAAATGAAAAACAGCTCATTTATTACTTATTCATGTAAATAAATAAATATATAATAACACAATCACCGGCAATAATATCGGCTCAGGTAAAGATGACCGAACCGCTCGCGAATATAGGAATTTTCTTCGTATAATTAAAAATAATATTTTATTTTTACAAAAATAATTATGTTATTATTAAAAAGTTATGATTTTCTGATGAGTATTTGCGATGTATTAAGCTACTCCATGCTTTTTTAGAGGTCACTTTGGATGTAATTTTCATTAAGCAAAATTAAAGTAATCGTGTTTCTGAATCGTACGATTTATCGAGGTAATCCTTAAATATTTAACTTATGACATACATATACTAATATTAAGGATTAACTATACAAAAAAAACGAATCTAGCAAAGGAAATTATGTTGTAATTTCTTCGGCGCAGCCTTAAGGATCGGGACTCGAAGGACAGGCATGTCCCGGTCACGTAGGTGAGATCCATGATAAGTCATGCGCTAAGACTCAAAGCATGAATGTATACAATTTTCACCCTACGCCTTTGCAATAAGGTCTAAAACTGTTTACATATATATGACATTACTTTGCATTGATGAGTGCTAAGAGCTCTGTTATACAGTCAGCAGTTCAAGATGGTACGTAAGAGCGTGCATTTTTAACACCTAGGTTGCTTAGTTTGTTGCTGTCTGTACGATTTGTGGGAAGATTGGAGGGCTTAGTATTACGAACTTTGCTGCTGAGAATCCGTTAGACGACAGAAGTGTTTATCTTTATATGTATTTACTAATACCTAAAACATTCTTGAGCGTACTGTGGGTAAGCAGAGTGAGGGCAAGTGAGAGTTTTGGATGGTTTTTTCTCGTTCTCGCGTAATTGGCCTAGGAGGCGTCTAGCGCCATCTACCATAAATTTGGTGACACTTTTTACCGGCTTTACAGTTTCAAATCGTATTGAGAATCCACCGAAATCGATTCGCTACCCCATTAATAAATTATTATTATAACTCAAGCATAAACATCTGCTTATTATAAGAAATTATCATTTGTGTATATTTTAAATGTAAGTATATCTAATATTGAAGTTATAATATATTTCTCATCTAATTTCAAAGCGCCTAATTGATGCCTCGGGTAATCAGAGGGCTGGCAGTTATTTCGGTCAGAGGTTAAGCCTGGGCATACAAAGAGGAAACGCTGCCAGCCTTCTGGGTACCATTGGTAGCCAGAAGGCCAGGACTTAGGGTCCATATTTTATTTAAAATTTATATTTAGTTTTATAATAAGGGTTTTCTGTCAGTACAGTTCTGTGTATTTTTGGTGTAATTTATTTCTCATCTTTAGTTTTTGAGATCTACTACATTTTTCTGCTTGCCCCGTTGGTTGACTGATAGAGAATGCCTTAGGGCATTAAGATTTGTACCATCTTGTAATGTGCAATAAAAATTAAATATATTATATCCTTTAAAGGAAACATGGAAAAATTAACTGCCCCAGGCGAGACTCCAACTCGCGATTATGGTTATGTTAGCAAACGTTTCAGCTTGTAAAATAAAATGATAAATAGGTTCTTGTTTATTTGAGTGGGTACACTTAACCAGACATGTTTATTAAGCCGTAATATTACTAAGTTAATTATTAAAACTTATTTAATTCAACGTTCGTTAAAATATATTAATTGTTTGTATAACAATGCTTATTAAAGTTCGTGGCGGTGGATGTAAACAAAGTAGATTATTTTTGTGTTATTAGTCTGTCAGAAACTTGCTTTGTTTGTTAAATAATAAACTGCTTAATAAGTTTAATTTCTAATAATATTTTACGTAAACGCTAATATTTAATATAAGTACCAATTTCTCTTTAATGAAAATATAAAACAAATTAAAGAAACATTTTTTGCAACACAAATATTAAATGTCAAAAATATTCTTTCGTAATAAGTTTACGTAACGTTAAATTGAAAATAGATGAAATATACTTCGCGACGAGATCCTCGGGCGTCCGACGCAAGATAAAATAGAAATATTTAATGAAAAATAATTTGATTTGTTATTAATTTAATTTACTTCGTGTACTGATAAAAATAGTTAAAATTCCCTATCTCAAAAAACAAAGTTAGAGATGGACATATACGAATAGAATGACGACGCGCGGCGTGATGATTTGATGATGTATTTTATCTTAATTGAACAATTTGTAACAAATAAAAACTACAAATGACGGACTTAACGCCTTCAGACATTCTCTACAAGTCAACCATAGAGCTAAACAGAAAAAGTTTCGTCTGGTGCACATGATACAGTGTACATGGCTTAATCAACTGTTCTTTGTCCCTGGTTGCCAAGGTTACGTTGGGACACTCTTCAAATCACAGTTAAATTGCATGTAAATACACAAAACACTTTGGACCCGGGTATGTCCTTAAACTACGTCCAACAATGAGAGGTAGGGCACAGCGATGGCCATCACGCTTGAATCTGGCTCAGCCCAACTGGGGAAGTACCTCCTCCTTACAGAAGACACAGCCCTAATAGCACTACTACCTTTCAGGTATGTAGTGCTGTGTTCCTGATGGTGAGTAAGGTTCCCAGAGCTTCAACCCCCCTTAAAGGCCGGCAACGCGCTTGTGACTCATCTGGTGTTGCGGGTGCCCATGGGCGACGGTAATTGCTTACCACCAGGCAATCCGTCTACGTCTGCTCGCTTGCCGCCTATGTCATAAAAAAAAAACAGATATGTGTAGAAGTATATGTCCCTTCCATAATGGATCACCTGTAGCGCGTCAATAGTACGCAGGGCCACATTTCTTGTAACAAACTATGCTTCAAACTAAGTACAGATCAAATTATTTTTTATTAAATATTTTAATTTGCTTTTTGATTTTTAAGTAGTAATACTACTATATAAGTTAAAAGTTGAAATAGATGACATATACTTAAGAAAAAAGCGACGAGGACCTCCAGCGTTCGAGACGGGACTCGAACCCGCATCTCCAGCTATCTGCGGCTGACGCCTTAACCAATTCGGCCACCCGTACACAGCGGTACCCGTCGAAATTAATCAAGTATATGTAATCTTGTTTTATTTTAACGATTTTTGGCACCGTTTTACCAGCTCTAAGGTGAAACTACGTGTTTGCGCCTCCTATATGAATCCCTTTCGGGGATCAGCTAGAGAGATGGAGATGCGGGTTCGAGTCCCGTCTCGAACGCTGGAGGTCCTCGTCGCTTTTTTCTTAAGTATTTCAACTTTAAACTATGCTTCACTTGTCCCCCTGGGACAGAATAACAACAACAAATAGTTGATTCACATACATTAACGAATGTAAAGAAAACTAGATTCGTACCCAGTAATAACGTTTTGCGTGAAACGAATCAACTAGTGCGTGCACTTGTGTTTGCTTACATGACGCGGCAGTGTGTGGGGTCAGTGCGGGTCTCCCGACCTGGGGCAACATCGCAATAATTGACCTATAGTCGTGCTAGCGTATCGTAAGCGGTAGCTAGATCAGGCCTAACACCGCGATCATCGAAGTTCGTATATTTCGAGCATCTTTCTCTTTTATTCCAGTTAAGGTGTCATGAGAGTGACAAAGACAATCGTTCGAAATTGACGAATTTCGTTTCACACGCTAGCGCCGCAAGCGCTTTAACCAAGATGCCATGGTTTGGTTAGCAGATAAGCGCTGGTGGCCTAGCGGCAAGAACGTGCGACTTGTAATCCGGAGGTCGGAGGTTCAAACTCCGGCTTTTAACAATGATTTTTCGGAACTATCATTTGACATTCACCAGCTTTTCGGTGAAGGAAAACATCGTGAACAAACCGGATTCATCTCAACAAGCCCTAGTTTACTTTCTGGGTTGAAATTCCAGATGACAGTCGCTTTCGTAAAACTAGTGCCAGATCCTGGTATTAGTTGCCGAACGGACCCCATATTTTGACAACGCGAAGAAAATGACGATTCTGCTTAAAAAATATGAAACTTGAATAATTAAATGAAATAAATTCTATATTCAATACAATTACAATACAATACAAATATTCTCTATTGCACACCTCAAAAATGGAAAAAAACATAAGAGCAGAATAAAAATAGAGGCAGACAACAGGCGGTCCTATCGCTACAGAGCGATCTCTTCCACACAACCTTTGAGTATTGGAAAAACTAGATATACATAAAACGACTGTTGCGTTTATCAGGTTAAGTGTCAATCATAAGGTCGATTGTACCATGATGACCTGAATGAGACGTTTATCGTCAGTTTCCGGATGGTCGGACACATCAACATTCAACCGTGACAATTGATAAGTTATCACTGCATAGGGGTCCGGCGGTGGTTAGGATATTAGTATATTTAGTACCATAGATACACAGTTACAGCATCTTTCTCTTTTACTGAACTTACGTAATAGTGACAGAGACAATCGTCAGAAATTTACGAATATCGTTTTTCGCGGTAGCGCCTCTGTTGTGTGTGCACGTTTTTATGACATTGGTGGCAAACGATCAGACGGATTGCCTGATGGTAAGCAATTACCGTCGCCCATGGCCACCCGTAACACCAGGGGAGTCACAAGCGCGTTGCCGGCCTTTAAGGGGGGTTGGAGTTCGGGGAACCTTACTCACCATCAGGAACACATCACTACATACCTAAAAGGTAGCAGTGCTATTATGGCTCTGGTCTTCTGTAAGGAGGAAGATTTCCCCAGTTGGGCTTCTCCAGACTCAAGCGTGATGGTACTTCGCTGTGCCCTACCTCTCATTGTGGGACGTAGTTTAAGGACATACCCGGATCCAAACGTCTGTGCTACTTTACTCCTAGCATTGCTCCAGCCTTTTTTTAGTTTCTACTGCTTACAAATAGATTAACTCATGTGTAATTATATCGCACTAGGCGACATGTTTCGAGGAGGCTTTGGTACCCGTTCTTTTGGAACGCCATGCAAGGCAGCGGACAGCAGTGAGTGATACACCCTCACTCCGAGCGGTGTGTCCTGACTCGGCTTGAAAATGGGTACCAGAGCTTACCCGAAACATGTCGCCTAGTGCCTTATAATTACACGTGAGTAACTAAGTAACCTTTTGGAACTAAGTAGTAGAGTTAGCAAGTTGAAGTAGCAATGGGCAGGTCACATTGCACGCAGAGAAGATGGCAGATGGGGTCGAAAAGTGCCCGAGTGGAGACCACGGACTAGCAAGCGCAGCGTAGGACGCCCACCCACAAATGGACAGACTACCTCATTAAGGTCGCCGAAAGATGCAGGTCGCTTCCGACCGGTACATGTGAAGGTCCAAGGGAGAGGCCTATGTTCAGCAGTGGACGTCTTATGGATGAGTACAGACATAGCTGACAACAGTGTTATTGTTATTATACGCGGTTAAGTCTCATTTATTTTGTTAAATTGGAAAAGGTTTACAATCGTCAATACTAGTGAGAGGAGAATAAATGCGGGTAAGCAATTGCATAGGAAACATCTCAGGCGCCAGTCAGAACGGCGCCAGTGCAATAAGTACTACTGTGATAATGGAGTATGTTTATTCTAGACGTTACTGGAGATACCATTCTTTCCTCCTTTAACCTCTTTTTAGGGTTCCTTAGTCAACTGAACTTGGACCCGGGTATGTCTTTAAACTATGTCCAACAATGCAACAGGGCACAGCGAATTACCATCAGCATCACGCTTGAGTCTGGAGAAGCCCAACTAGGGAAGTACCTCCTCCTTACAGAAGACTGCATAATAGCACTGCTACCATACAGGTATATAGTGTCATGTTCCTGATGGTGAGTAAGGTTCCCAGAGTTCCAACAACTTTTAGTGTAGGCAACGCGCATGTCAATCCTCTGGAGTCGTAGGCGTCCATAGGTAACGTAAGCAGTTACCATCAGGCGGGCCGTATGCTTGTTTGCCACCGTCGTTGTATAAAAAAAAATAGGAACCCTTACGGCCACGTTTGTCTGTCTGTGCGGCCTTTGCTCAATGACCGTTATTTCTGTTTATTGAATGATGATTTGATTGCGGAATGATTTGCCGTCAGCGGTATTTCCGGACCGATACGACCCTCATACCTTCAAGAAAAGAGCGTACTTCTATTTTAAAGACCAGCAACGCGCTTGTGACTTCCCTGGTGCTCATGGGCGACGATAAATAATTGCTTACCATCAGGAAATCCGCCTTCTCATTTGCCATCTTTTTTATAGAAAAGTTGTTCTAAAATATAATATAAAAATCAAGTCTATAGAATATTTGATTTTGATTGATTCAGAGTACCCTGGGCACGGTTACGTCCCTAGACGGTGTACCGTCAACAATATTGAGGATTTGAGAACTTTATTGCGTAAGTAGGCAAGCCTCGGGGAGGTGTACTGTTACCGCCTAAATCTCAAAATACCGGCTCTCCGCTCTTTGTCAGCTCTCGGCTTTGTAAAGCTTAAAGACTGAAAGAACTATTAAAAAAACATTCATTAAAAATTACAATTGCACATCTGTGGAACAAGAAAAAAAATAATTATAGGACATCCTTACACAAATTGACTGATACCGATATATAAATATCTGAACTCATCACATAACTCTTCACTGACACTTCAGAACTCTTACTGAGATTTGAATCTGAGTCATGGGTGTTTTCTATATGTATTTAAGTATTTGTATATTATATATATCGCTGGCTGAGTACCCACAAGACAGACTTTCTTGAGCTCACCGTGGGACTCAGTCAATGTGTGTAAGGATGTCTTGTAAAATTTATTTATTATTATTTAGGTACTCGTGTCTGTGGTAAAGGGTACACGTCTGAATATATGTAAACATTAAATGTGACAAAAATATGTAGCCATGACTCTATTACCACGGCGTAAAGTGTTGGATACATGTTTTTGTACACATTTTCTGATGTAACCATACAAAATGCAAAGGGTCTACTAGTCTAAGCGAACAAGACGTCCCTCAACGATGGATTTGGTCATTCTTTCAGGTGGTGTACCTACTTGCAGGTCCTAAGAAAACTCTATGCTTAATATAGAAATAGAAATAATTTTAAACACATACTATTTACACAAAACGTGAAACAGCCGATAAGAAACATTATAGGAAGTGCCACGAAATGGCACCATCTCAGCATATTGCTAGCATGTTGCCAGCGCTGGTCTTCCGATATCAGTCCTCGATCTTCTTTCTCGATGAAAGAATGACCGAATCCGTCGTTGGAAGCACCTCTTGTTCGTTTAGCCTGCTAGACCCTTTACGATAATGTCCCTCTAACAGTTACTCGAGCCAAGTTCGTTGAAAGAATTTATATTAGTTTTTGATTTCAAGTTTTCGTCTGCATAATGGAAATTTAATTTATAAGGTGACTTCAGATTTGGATAATGTTATTCTGAAGTTATTTAATATTTCGTCAAAGTTGTTTCGTTTGGTTCTTTACGAGTAATATTATGAAATATTTTCATGATTTGGAAACAAAAAATAAAGATAAAAGAAAGTCAAGTCTCACGGAGACAGCCAGACAGATGTTTTTCATACATGTTTTTTATTTGCACCACGCAAAGCAGCACAGATATTTGTTCCTGATTCATGGGTGTTTTCTATGTATTTAAGTAAGTGTATATTATATATTTCGTTGGCTGAGTACTCACAACAGAAGCCTTCTTGAGCTGCCGGAGGGTCAGTTAATTTGTGTAAGAATATCCTGTAATATTTTTTATTTTTATATTTGTCTGGCTCCATCCCAGAGGCACAGCCAATCCACCGTCACGATTAAAATTAGGTTGAGGTCTGATCTCAATCTCTTCGAAAATATACATTACGTTTTTAACATTCTAGCTATACAAAGTAATTCTTGTAACAGCTCGGTGCAAAATGCAATATTACTTCACAGTCGCGATTACACGAGTTTTTCAGCTGTCGCCCGCACTTGCTCACTTCGATTTCTCACGAAACAATAGCGTGTAAAATTGTTGCATTTCCCATCTGTTACAAACTCCTATCTCAGATTTTCTCCTACTGCGAATTTCAACATAATGTTTTTAGAAATAGAGTTCAAAGTTGAATAGAAAGATATAAGGAGATGCGTGTTTTATTGTGGGTTTAGTTTTATAGGAAGGAATTTAGTGTAGTTTGACCGTCTGGGGAGAAAATCCCCCTGTTTCTGTTTCGTCTTAAATGCTAGTGTCGAGAAATAGGATTACGTTGATATTCTGCTTGATGTTCTTGTTAATGTCTGCCAAGGTGAATGGGATCTTCAGAATCTTTTGAAATTTTGAAATAGAAGAGGAAATAAATATAAAGTGCTAAGGAAATAAAGAGAGAAGAGAAGGTTCTACAAAAAGGAGTGTATAGGCGGGGCTCTGGCGTACGGTCAGCGATTTTAATTCTTGATTCATTTGGAGTTCACTTTACATTGGTTATTTCATCATCATTAAACAAAAGTCCGACTGACTGACTGTACATAGCGAGAGGTGTACAATGTCCAGCAGTGATGATACATTGTACTTTAATCAGATGTCGCTAGTGTTACTTCGAGCTACAAGGGTGCGCTAGTAATCCTCATAACGGCCCAGTTTACACTGAGTTAGTTACATTGCTCGTACGAACACCTACAACAGTTAACGGCACATTGCTAGACCTTAATAAATCTTTACTAGTGCAGGGAATCGATGGGCTACCTCGGTGTAAACCCATGTTTGACACAGCGCGATATTGCTCGGTTAGAAACGAATATTAATTGTATAGAAGCGGGTAACTCACGTCCAACATATATGGTTGAAATGAATCGAATGAGTAAGATTAGAATTATTGGTTTCATAATATACTGAACTGTACAAACCAAACTGCAACTAAGGAAAAAAAACTACATTAAGGTTTTTCGTGCAATAAAACATGTTCCATAGAATATTTATTGTTGTCTTTTCCATGGCTCTAATCATTGAACACGTTGATAGTATTTGCTCAGATAGTTTATCAGTTACGTGCACAGTGTAAACGACGTCTTAACCATCCGTAACCCTTGCTCGACAGGCGGCAATGTTGCCTGGATAGCTTAGCAAATCGGCATATAGCGCATTGATGGCGTGGACTCGCTTAGTGTAAGCGAAACCTTTAGGTAACCGTCGGTGTCTGGTGTTGCTCGGAATGGCTCAGATAGGTTAGCGAATAGGCCATTAGTGATTGACATGTTTGACATTAAACTGTTTGACATGTTTCTTGTAGGACTACGCATAATTACGTACTTAAAAATTTTATGTTATTACCTACTGTTTTGAAAAAATAAGTCCCGTCAAGGTTTTTGTCGGTAATAATTTTCTCGGGTCAAAGGTGTAAAGTTAGAACCGGTGCTAGATTGTTTCTTGACGTTCATAAGTGCATTGTAATCTGCCTAAATTGAAAAATAAATCTTTTACCTTGGTGAAATGTAAACGAAGCTTTGTCCGTCGTCGTGCGATACGATGTTGCTCGGATAGCTTAGCGAGGTCTCTAGTACAGTAGGTAATGGCGGTGGCTCGCTCGGAGTAAACGAGATGTTAGCAACTAAACCTCTAGTGCAGTGACTGCGTGCACTCGCTCAGTGTAAACGGAGCGTTAGCCGTCGCTCGCAGCCGCGCACGGCCCCCGTTCGACACGCTGTCTCGAATAGCTTGGCGAATTTTTATGATTTATCGAGCGTGTTTAAAATATATTTTATTTCGTGAAAAGTTTAGAGGTGATGTATTGGAAAGAACAGCGGGAAATATGCTGTGATTGATATTCTTTTACGGTTGCCGATTGAACTTTAAAAAATGTATTATTATTTGAAAATATATAGCGAATGTTTTTGAGTAAAAGCGGAGCTAACTTGCTTTATTTTATCTCCATTAGTATATTTATTTATTTAACCCTTATTGCACTAAACACAAATGCACAAAAGGCGGACTTAATGCTACAAAGCATTCTCTACCAGTCAACCTTTAGGCAAAGCAGAGAAGTTGAAGGCGGTTGAATTAGTATACCTGATGATTTTCTTTTACCAAGCCGCGATCTTTACCAGATCGTCGGTCCAACTTATAGGGGGTCTGCCCACGCCGCCCCTTTTTTACGCCCTAACGGCCATTGGTTCTGTACCCTTACCATGTGTATGTGACATTGACGTTTTCGATAACGAGTATCGAGTTTACTATCTGTGCATCTCCCTTGTACTATTAAAGTGCGAACGAGATGCGCAAATAGTAAACTCGATAATCGTTATCGAAAACCTCAATATCACAACTCATGGTGAGGGTACTGCATGTAATGTGCATTGTGCCCCGCCCACTACCACTTAAGTTTGGTCACATATAGTATATTTACAATAATATACTATATTTATTTACAATAATCACAATATCACAACTACGAGTATTTAACTACTTACTGCATTAAATCTATAGAAGGCCCTTAAGGCTTTGTACCAAGGATGCTGGCGGCATTTCGTCGTATCGCGATGCTGATTCGTTGTGCGAGGAAGCCGCCAGCTCTTTGGTCACCTGTTACGTCTATCAAACGCTTCGCGATTTGTGCTAAAAGTTTGTGCGCGCTGGGACCCCATGGACATAGCGTTTCTACGCCAAACGATACAGAATGGTACTCTCTGCCCAGGCTCTTATATTTGTTATATTCATAAATCATAATTAAAATTAAGTAAGTATTTCAAACAGCTAGAGCCCATTTAAAGTATATCGTATAATTAAACGTCTAAATATAAAAAAAGTCCCATACTTGTTTCAACACAACACAGCTTCCGACATCATAAACCCATGATGTACTATCATAGCTACACTAAAATCAGTTTTAATTACTAAAGAACATCAATTAATTGCTGCCGCACACACTGTACTAGTTTATATGCTCCATAAAAGTACTCCCGTTGAGATTATAGTATTACAAAGTTATAAACCTTAGGGACACTGGAATAAAACTCATTTTCGCATGCAAGAGTAGATCATTTTCATAGGAATGTTTAAAGGGTTACTTAACCTACGATCTATTTTGGACTGTATGTTATAAAGCATTGGGTTGATAATTGTGTTGTTGATCATTTATATTTTTATCAGTACAGATTTAAGGTTGGGAAAGGTTTAGGTTTTATTTCTTAAGGCATTATAAATGGTTAATAGGGCTTGTAAGTAATTAAGATTTGAGTGAGATTTTGTTGGTATATGAATTACAGATAATTGGCTTACTAATAAATATTACAGGACATGTTGACCTACACATATTGACTGATCCATTTATAAAAAAAAAAAACTTGTATTCAGGTTGGGAATCGAACCCAGTTGTTATAAATAAAATTAAAGGATATTCTGAAATACTTCATTATATTCATTTAAGATGTCATGTTTCATAGTAACATTTACTGCCTATGACCTACACAATCAATTTCCGAATGGAAATAATTAAAAGTTTTATTTTCCAAAACAACCTAGTTCGATTATCGAACAGAGTACAAGTTTTTATAAATATATGTATGCAGTTTTTCTTGTCCCTAAAATCGTTGACATAATTCCTAAGAACAGTTCTTTGTATGTCTTATAGTTTCTAAATCTTGATCTAAATGCGCCATCATGTATATCCGTGAACATTTTTTTTGGCAATAATGCCTAAATATCGGAAATCAAATACATACACTTAACAGCTAATCCAATGAATCATTTGAATTCCTATCAACGGATTTGATAATATAAATCACAGGGTTTCCAAAATGTAGTTTCAGCTCAAACCACAAATCTCCTGTGTCGCGTAGCAAATAATTCCAATATCGAAATTATGTGCCATTTACACGCATTCAAATATTATCCTGACTTGATATTAATATCAATGTCTCACTCTCTCGGGAAATTGTACTCAGGGGTCATCATCTTGTCCTTATTGTTCTCTCGGAAGTTTTGCCACGGCTCAGAGAAAGAAGAAGGATATAGGAGCCTAGGGTCCGATTGACAACTCTTCCCAGGTTTTGAAGTAGTCACTAGTTTTACAAAAGCGAAGTCCAGTTTCCTCACGATGTTTTCCTTCGCCGATATGCGACTGGTAAATATGAAATGCTATTTCGTACATAAGTTCCGAAAAACTCATTTGTACAAGGCGGGTTTCGGACCTGCGACCTTCGGATTGTAAGTCTCACGCTCTTAACGCTACCAGCGCTTCATGGCTTATATAATAATTAGTGCCTACGCCAAAAGGATTAGTTGCCAAACGACCCTATACGACCCATGAGCCGTAGTAAAATGCCTTGTCAACGCGAGGGAGATAAATAAATAAATAAATATTTCGGGACAATCTTACATTCGACCTAGTCCTACGGTAAGCTCAGTAAGGCTTGCGTTGTAGGTACTAGACGGCTAAATATATAATAGATAGATACATGTAAATACTTAAATACATAGAAAACACTCATGACTCAGGAACAAATATCAGTGCAAGATGATGTGTGGAAGATGATGGATAATAGTATTTTGAAAACCAGAATGCGCTTTGAATTTCAGCTGATTAAGCTGGGATTGCTTCCTATTGCTTCTGATATTAGGTTGTCTGGTTATTTGATGTAAGTGTGACCTAGTTGGCAGAAAAGGTACGGAATACCAGTTCAGTATTTGTTCTTAAACTTATAACTTAGCGCCTAGCGTGATATAATTATACGTGAGTTTATTTTATCCGTTTGTAACTAGGTAGTAAATCCTGGAGACCAGACAATCACCTTTCAGTACATCACAACAATAGAATCAAGGTAAACGGTCACCCGTATTGCTAGCGAGGACCTATAAATAATCAGTTATAAATTAAAAAAAAAAATGGTAGTAGTGACTTGGCTCGCAACGGTTTTCATTGTAATTTTGTATTTCATTATTTTATATCTCGAGTGATGCAATGTGTAGATTTTAAATGCATAAATAAGTAGTGGCTCTTCTGGTTGAGAGTTTCAAAAATTCTGCTTCATAGTTTTCTAGTATAGGCCATAATGACATAACGAAACTATAAGGGTTCCATTTTTGCCAATATGGCTACGGAATCCTAAAAATGCCAGTTGAACACGGCGACAAGGCTGCGTATTATATTTAAGTATAATGACCCGTAGACAATGCCGACCCTAATGGCACCAATCTGGGCCCTAAGTGTGCCAATGTCCACCCATTATGACAGCACGTAGGTACTATTGTTCGTTGTGACCTCTATACTTGGTTATATGACGATATCCTTATAAACAAAAGTGAGATCGAAATATAAAATATTTTGTTCTCTTACAACTATTACTTAAAACGGGATAGTTACCATGTATATAAATTTGAACGAGTTTCTGATATTCCGGCACTGTTGCAAGCGCCATCCTCACGGAATAACTGAAGTACTGCGAGATTTAACGGTAGTCAAACCACACTCCGTAGCGGTCTACCCTCTTTCTGATGCGCTTTGTTTGTTATTCCGTGAGGACGGCGCTTGCAACAGTGCAGAAATATCGGAAACTAATTCAAAATTATATACATGGTAACTGTCCCGTTTTAAGTATTAGTTGTAATGTGAATGACCATGTTTAGTTTACAAACTTGTATTTTGTTCTTATTTTGTTACTTTTTTATAACTAACAATAACAGGGTATTACAAAATTTTGTAGTTAAAGGTTTGTTAAAAATAACTATAATTAAGTATATAGTCCGCACCCCTTCTCGTGTCGTAACAGACAACGAGAAAATCCGGCGGATAAGCAGCAGCGTCCGTCGAAACCCAACTACAGTTACTGCGGTCGCCAACCCGCCTGCCAAGCGTGTCGACTACGGCAACTACCCAAGATGATACAAGTAATTTTGGGGGCTGTCTCTTTATGACAGGTAGGGCACAGCGATGACCATCACGCATAAATCTGGAGCAGCCCAACTGGGGAAGTACCTCCTCCTTACAGAGTACCACCAGGGACCGGCCCGCTATCCCTTATAAAGGGTTTTGTATGGGTTTTACATAAGGCTTTACTCACCATACCCTTACTTAACAATACCCTTTCATTTTGCTTTTAAAGCCCTTATAAAAGCGCTAACCCTTATAACTAAGCGCTATCCCAATACCCTAACAAAACCCTAATCATCCGCTCACCAAAACCTTACATATTGCTTATAAGGGTTAGCCTTATAAAAGGGCTTCCCTTTTACATACAAGCGTGCTAAATGAAATCGTCTGCCTTGTTCATAAAGCACACATTGCTCTGATCTGGCGTTTTCTTTGACTTCTTTGATTTGATGTACGCGCGCTTTTCGAACACTAGCGTAGACATATGTCATAGTATATACTAAACCTGTCTCTTTCACGCAAGGATTAACTACGACATTACTAAAGGGAAAGCTTTATAAAAAGCGCTAAGTAATAAGGGTAACCCTTTATAAGGGATAGCAAGGCATAAAGGATAGCGGTTAGTGATTGTAAAGGGCTAGTTTTATGTTTGGCTTAGTCGTACGGTAAGGGATAGTCAAATATATGGGCTAGCAGTTCAAACTGGTAAGTCTTTCAATGTGTTAGCCGTATTTAAGGGTTGCCCTTTTAATGGCTTTTGCCGCGGAAAGGGTTGTCCGATCCCTGAATACCACAGCCATAATAGCACTGCTACCTTTCAGGTATGTAGTGCTGTGTTCCTGATGGTGAGTAAGGTTCCCGCTCCGACCCCCCTTAAAGGCCGGCAACGCGCTTGTCACTCATCTTATGTTGCGGGTGCCCATGGGCGACGGTAATTGCTTACCACCAGGCAATCCGTCTACTCGTTTGCCGCCTACGACATAAAAAAAATTAAGCAGTGTATATACTGTATATTATTGGGCATAAAAATACTATGTACTTAATTTTGATAATATAAATTAATAAATAAATATCACAGGACACTCTTACACAGATTGACTGAGCCCCATGGTAAGCTTAAGAAGGATTGTGTTGTGGGTACTCAGCCAACGATATATATATAATATACAAATACTTAAATACATATATAAAAACTCAGGAACAAATATTTGTGCTCATCACACAAATAAATGCCCTTACTGGGATTTGAACCCAGGACCATTGTCACTGCCCACTAGGTCACCCTGTCGTCAAAATTACCATAGATAAAGAAATTGACGATTTTTAATTATTTGCTGTAATATTCCTCATTGATAACGGGCGGATTTTGAACACGTTTTAGAGGAATTATTATATACCGGGTGCGGCCTGTAATAGGAGCAAAAATTTTAGGGATTGCTTCTACACCAAGAACGTAACAACATTTGTTCTACAACTTTAAATAATTGCGTAATATATTAATTATGATTTTTTCGAACAAAGTAAATAGTATTTTCAATGAACAGCATCCAATAGTCTAGTTGACGTTTACTGTCAGCCTACAAACTTCATAGTTTTTGCAATACATATTTAGTAAACTATAAGTTATTTTCAAAAGTCGTAGATCAAATGTTGCTACGTTTTTGGTGTAGAAACGATGCCTAAAGTTAAAGCTCCTATTACAGGCCACACCCGGTATGTGTAGATAAACTACTATATTCTATACTTTGACCAATTCAAAGTTTTCATGTGCAGTTAAAAAAGTGTCCAAGATGAAGACAAGTGGACAAGGAACGAAGTATCCAAACAGATAGGATGCTTACCCGTGGGAAATAACGGTGGTTCTTTTGTTATGTCATCGTGATTGTATCGGCTATCGGCTCTGTGGTGCAAGGCATGAGCTTTTGCAGCAAAACTCTCAATTGGCCAGTACCCATACCATGAGTTGTGACATTGACGTTTTCGATAACGAGTATCGAGTTTACTATCTGTGCATCTCGTTTGTACTATTTTAGTGCGAACGAGATGCATAGATAGTAAACTCGATACTCGTTATTGAAAACCTCAATGTTACAACTCATGGGAAGGGTACAGGGAATTTCTGCCAATATGACAATTTACCTCATACCCTGGAGCTTAAACGGTCGCGCCCTAAGCTGTTTAAGAGGAATCTCCGCCCGCGAACGCTCCGGCTGTGGAATGAACTTCCTGCCGAGGTTTTTCCTTAGGGACTACAGTATGCAACGAACTAGTAATACTATAGAAACCTGACTCGAGCTCAAAAATGACCCCACGGCTAGTGTGCCTCGAACGATCGACTGAAGCCGCGGCGGAGTTTGACAGTTTTAGTAGTACAGAAGCTTTCTATGACATAAGACGTCAGTTAATATAAAATTGTTAAATCAAAAAACTCTATAAAATGCCTTCTTGTCCGGTAAAATGGTGCCGAAAAAACTCCACAAAAACACAAGAATAATGATGGGATCCATTGGTTTGTGTAAGTTTAACCCTGAACATCATAAACATTTATTTAAAGTAACAGATTGTTGTATAGACTAATACGCTGAACCAAATGTCGTAACTCTATACTAGTTTTATTATGACTTATGCTTTTTTGATACTCAGTGACAAAATGGGGATTAGGGTATGCAACATTTGTACTAGTAAGTAATTCATGTTATTTTCAAGTAAGAAGCAATTCCCGTTATTTGCTTTTATGTAAAAAAGCAAGTACGCTACAAATGTGCCGCTGTTGAACTTACCGTCATAATGATTGTAGTTTATTTCCCGAAGGTTTTATTATTTATTATAATTTTATAAAAGTATATACATACAGTCACGAATCTGTCTATCGCGAAGATCGATGATAGAAATTCCGTTATTGATGCCAATATCCTACCCTATCATTCGAATATTGCAAGAACGAAAAAGATGAACATAGACTCGGTAATCGTCTACACTCACACTATTGCGATTATTCCAAAATACATATGTACTACATATTAATATTATTATGTTTCAACTTTTGAATTTAACGATAAACCGGGCTTAGTCGCGCAAAAACTAACGAAAATGCACCTCCGATATTCGAGACAAGAGAAAGACCGAGGCAATGTCGTAACGTAAAATCGTGGCAGTGTTCTCCTATACGTCATTACAGATATACATTCTTATAAAGTATGGACAAGCATAATCTATAATCTTAATAAAAAAAAATTGTCAGAATAATATTCATGTAAATTGGTTCCATCGCGATTAGTATCATCCCTGTAAGTTTGACAACGCCAAAATATTGTAACGCCGCGCATGAGATTTGACGCTTAAAACTTTTATTAACCAATCACAACTTTTTTTTAATAGCCCGAAATTGTCTATTGGATAAAGCTGCTCTGATATATTTATGAAGAGGGGATAGTGTCAGTGTCAGAGCACCTGGGGTCATTTTTGTATGGAGAGTTGTGTCTATATATATTCAGTCACCGACAGTATGAGGTTCTTCAAAAAAATATAGGTTCTTAAAGGGCAGGCAACGCGCGTGTGAAAAGTGAATCCTCTGGAGTTGCAGGCGTCCATAAGCTACGTAACTGCTTACCATCAGGCGGGCCGTTGTTTGCCACTGTCGTTGTATTAAAAAAAACGATAAAGTGTCTTAAATGCGAGTGGAGTAGAAATCACAGTGCATGTTGATGATTACCGATGTTTCTTACATAAAACTTGTTATTTTTAATGCTTTTAATGTTTCGTACGTCTACAAAATAACTGGCATTTCGAGTTAGTTTGCCGTACTAGCCGTGGAGCATCCATAACCCGATTCCCATCGGTTTAACTAAGTGTCCTACAGGTGAGTTTTCCTTAGGATCATAAAGAAAAGGCAAAGCTACATTTGCTCCATGTTGCCCTAAGAAAAATTTTACCTACCCTACCACCTAAACTACATACCTACTAGATCTTACATGGACTACATTTCTCTCTTTCTTGAGCACGGGGAATATTCCTGTATATACACCGTACACATAATATGACGATTTTTATGTCATACACTACACGGAGTCCATATCTCCATCCGCTTCCGCTCGCGCTCTCGTTCCCGCTACCGCTTTACCCTCGCGGCTTCTAGACGCTGTATTATTAAATCGCCATCGCTGGATGTAAATTATGCAGTTTGCGGTCGCCGCTCGCATTTTACATGCCGCGTAAAGGCTTTCATTAACTGCAGTTCTGTCATGTGCAGTATCCATTTTGACGTCTCCGCTTATTGCAACGCTTTATAGTACTATTAAATTTGCGGTTACGTGTAGAATTTATATGGAGTGTATGAATTATTATTGGAGTTTGTTTTGTGGTTATCGTCATCTTCATATCATCGTCCACTGCTGGACATAGCGACCCGCAGGGACCGGTTTTCAGTGGATTTCCATAATCTTCACCATGACGTTGGTCCACCTTGCAGGTGCGGCCTGTGTGCCCATACTGCGCCTTCCAGTACGTGGTCGCAACTCGAGAACCTTTTAGGGATTGGGTATATAGGCGCGTTTTGTGAGCGTAGAGGTAGCGCAGCGTGACACCGGTGTGTAGGCACACATTCGGAAGGCAGCGTCGCGCCCCGCTGCGCCACGCTCACATAACGCGCCTATATGTCCAAGCCTTTACGCCCCAACGTCCATCGGTTCATGTGCAATGTGCACCGCTAACTAGCACTTAAGATTAGCGATCCGGAGGGCTATATCGGTTCCTTTGGTTCTGCTGCTAATCACGTCATTTCTGATGCGATCGCGGAGAGACACTCCCAGCATAGCTCTCTCTCTCTCTCTCCATTGCCCTTTGGGTGATTTTAGCCGTCTTATGAGGCCCTTAGTAAAAAACACTAGTAAATTTGGCAATAGTCCCGTTTAATATCAGTTATAAAATACACTTTTATTCCAATACAAACGCGCTGAATACCATACAGAATTCGCTTCCTACATCAAGAACATTAGCGATTCGTGGATAAAAAGGATGGCAAAATTTTAAGCTATCTCAATTTTAAATCACACCCAAAAATAAAACCAAACGATGTCAACTTCACACATAATTCTTGCTAATTAACATATTCGTCCATAAACCGAAGCAACCCTAATTTTTTGTGGGGTCCCGGCGGGGACCTTTTGTTGCCGGTCCGGTCATTTTACAAATACCTTCTCTTCTTTGTTCTGGGTTTTTTATGGTGCCCTTGGGGTTCCTTGGGAAGCTTATCGAGATTTTTCGCTTGAGAACCGCCATATGAAACAGTAGATTATACTTATAATTTGCTGATGTTTGTTCATGTTCTTGGGATTGTTTTCTCCACTCATAAACGAAGGTATTCTCGAATCAGTACATTACATTGGAAAAGTAATTATACAATTTTTTTACACCACATCGGAAACAAGGACTTAGTCCACTTTATAGTAAGCGGGATAGCGCATAATCACCCTTTAAAATAATCTTTATTTTATATACAACGACGGTGGTAAGGAAGCATACGGTCCGCCTGATAGTAAGCAGTTACCGTAGCCTATCCCCGGATAATTCACATGCGCGTTGCCTACCCTTTAAGAACCTATACACTCCTTTTTTGAAGAACCAAATAGTGTAGTCTCTAGGGAAAACTTCGGCAGGGAGATCATTAACCAGCCGGGGGAGCCAGTTCGCAGGAGGAAATTCAGAACACAATCCATTGTAGAAGCCATAGAATAGACATAGGGAGGAAAAGTCTCTCCTTAGACTCAAAGGCTCAAATCGCTCGTGAGTTTGCGAGGAACAGAGGAAAAAAAGTCCTGTCAAATTCATCTCCGTGTCGGAACCCTTGCATTTATTCCTAATTCATGCTTGCTTTAACTTCCCTCTGCAGGTCTGTACACGCCTTGTCTCAATAAATCGTACAGGTTCCAACTTGTAGCACTCAAAATCGACGCTGGGGCTCTTGAATAAGAACTCTTATATTAGCGGAAGTCCCTTTCCTAGACCTTTTATAAGAAAGAGAGTACCGCTAATAATGTTAGTTTTGCAATGGACTCCTAGTATCTCTATAAATTATGCAGCATCTTTACTATGGGCTGCCGTAGTTGACAAACTTTCACGGTTTTTGCACATTATTTACACTAATATAAAGGTGAAAGTTTGTGAGTGTACGTTTGTTACTTCTTCACGTGTAAACGGCTGGAGCGAATTTAATAAAATTTAGTATGGAGTTAGCTGACATCCTGATTTAACACATAAGCTACGTTTTATTTCCCGCATAATTTATTTTCTCTAATAAACCGCGGGTAACAGCTAGTTATAACTAAACGGGACTTGCTTCTGTCCCACCTTCCCAACTTCCGAAAAACTCTGGCCGGGGTTTGAACTAGCCGCCTCCGGAAGCAAGTCGCACGCTCTTACCGCTAGGCTACCAGCGCTCTTCAAATCAAAATATTTTTTTAAAGACCGGTCTGGCTTAGTGGGTAGTGATCCTGCCTATTAAGCCGATGGTCTTGGGTTTAAATCCCAGTCAGGGCATTTATTTGTGTAATGACCACAGATATTTGTTCTTGAGTCATGGGTGTTTTCTATGTATTTATATGTATGTATCCATTATATATACCGTCGTCTAGTACCTACAACACAAGCCTTACTGAGCTTACCGTAGGACTAGGTCGATTTGTGTAATATTGTCCCGAAATATTTATTATTTATTAAATCACAAAATAAACTAGTATCATACAATTTGTTAGCATGTTTAGTTTACTCCATAATGTAGTTATAACGTATGAATGAAGTTCCGTCCGCCACTCACTGGCGCAGCGGAGCCCCGTATCAGACAATTTGCCTAGTCCCGGCTCTCAAATATGTTACCGTAAAAGTTAGGGTTAACAAACATACACCGTGTTTCTGTGGATTTGGGAATTTTTAGAAAATAAAGAAATATACATTTCGGAACAATCTTACACAAATCGTCCTAGTCCTACGGTCATCATCATAAACTTAAGAGTTAGACTCTTGTCGGTGGAGTATCTTCCAGCTTTTCCTATCTTGCGCCAGCTCCTTGACTTTTTGATACGAAACGACCCCAACCTTTTCCTTCACTTGATCCATGTAGCTGCGTCTGGGCTTTCCTCTCCCTCTCTTGCTTTCTATCCTTCCCTCCAAGATGGTTTTAAAGAAATGGTCGTGTCGTATCAAATGTCCAATCATATTACCGCGTCTGTTTTCAATTGTGTTTAGAATAGCTCTTCTTTCACCCACTCTTCGCAACACTTCCTCATTAGTTATCCTATCTCTCCAGCTTATGCCTTTCATTCGTCTCCAACACAACATTTCAAATGCTTCCATTCTTTTCCTGCCTCTTAATGTCATTGTCCACGTTTCACTCACATAAAGGGCTATGCTCCAGATGTACACCTTAATGAGTAGTTTCTTGCTTCTGCATGACAAACGGGATTTCAACAATTGTCTTTTCTGGTTGAAAGCTTGTTTTGCCATAGCAATCCTTGTAACGATTCTGGTGTACACCTCGAGTTCTTGTTAATGATGCTGCCTAAATATTTAAAACTGTCGACCTGCTGAATTGGGATATTTTTAAGGGTTATTGGAGGATGGTTAACTGAGCGTTTGGAGGTTGTCCTACGGTAAGCTATGTAAGACGATATATATAATAGATAAATACATATAAATACTTAAATACATAGAAAACACCATGACTCATATACAGGGTCACTAACCACTAGACCAAACCGGTCGTCAAATTCGAAGGCGCACACTGACTGTTCTTTTACCATCATGAGAAAACGGTGTGCGACGTGTATCTCTCCGCCAACGTAGTCGTGGTAGCTCGAATAGAGTTCTGAGCATATTCGCCCACCGCCAGCGGATAAAAAGTATGGCAGGGCTTGCCATTGCTGCAGCGTTAGGTGCTACACGCGCCTGTAGCACCGGTGCCCAGACGCCTCCAATTAATTGTAATTTAGAATAAGTTTAGCATAATATGGAATATTCATCATAAAAGTTACTAACTTTAATACGTTATGGATTCAATGTCCGAAATAAATACTTTGAATTTAATTCACGAAGGCAAGTGTCAAAATGTCATAAAACATTTTTTGCCCGCTCGTCGACAGCTCGGTGTCCACGGTGTATACCCGAGCCAGGTAAGCGCGGTGCATCGCCCAGAGACCGTCTCGCGAAACTTTATGTATGTCCCTTTAGTTCCACATTGTTATCCGACTGCGCCAAGTTGGTTCCCGTGTGTCTTTACGATGCAAATTTGACTAGAGTTGGGCAGGTGCATAGTTGTGATGAATATTTATGAATTTTCGTGATAAAAAATGGAATTTTTAAACGCATGCGAATTATGATTAGACGCGACGAAAAGGTTTCTCGGTGGGGTACATTATGATGCTTTTATAAAAAAATAAGGATCAAGTCAGCTTATGACGGTAAAGTGATGATAATGATGATGATGAGGGTAAACAATGACATATCATTGACACTATGAAATTTTTTGATACTTAATTATTAATATTTTCCAATCACTTAGTCCAATCGCTGTAATAAACCGAATAGCTTATAGAGCCTAAGTCAGGTTCGAAAAAAAAATACCGTGCATTTCCTTATAGCGAGCTGTATGAAGATAATAATGCAGTCTCAGCAAATTACTAAGGGAGCCTTTCCACTAGAGCTATAATGCGCTATGTTTACATACAAATCGGCGAAGCTAAGCTACTAAGCTATATGTTTCCTGTATAAACGTAGCATAGCTCTGGTGGAACCCTAAGTATCATAGACATAGCTAGTGTATATGAGCTGTCATCGTATTTTTTTATTTGAATGGCTTGAACCTGCACTCCTTAAGAACCCGATATAGTAGCATCTTGAGATGATATCAGAAGGGAGTTTTCCATTACTCACAACTGTTGGACGTTTATCGACACCACCACAACACTACTGCAATGTATACTGTGCAACCCGCGGAAGTCGCTGACGGCACAGGCTGATTATTCACTTTGAAATCTACGACTTCGGATTTTTCTCCATCCGTTAACTTCGAACTTGGTTAGATTTCTCTCTCCAGTGACAAAAAGGTACAAGTGACATGATATATTTATTAGAAGATAGCTGTTCTGTGTCTTAGGTACTTTTGGTCTTTTAGCATTTTGTAAAAAGGATTGCTGTCTAAGTGTTCAGAACCCTTACCATGAGTTGTGACTTTGACGTTTTCGATAACGAGTATCGAGTTTACTATCTGTGCATCTTGTTCGCACTACAATAGTACAAGCGAGACTCACAGATAGTAAACTCGATACTCGTTATCGAAAACCTCAATGTTTCAACTCATGGTAAGGGTATTGCAGTTAAATAGTAGGGACGAATAGTTAAATATTACTGTTACAGTTTTACATCTCACTCGCACCTGCACTTACCCAAATTATGTCGGCTAGCATGGAATTCGCTCCCTTCATCTGTATTCCCGGAAAGATATGATTTGGGTTTTTTCAAGGCAAGAGTGAATAGGCTGTTACTGAACGAGCGTGCTACACCCTCGACCTCGTCGACACTTACCATCAGGTGTGACTGAGGTCAAACGCTGTACACTGGTCGTCTTGTGTAATTTTTATTTTATAACATAGGCGGCAAACGAGCAGACGGATTGCCTGGTGGTAAGCAATTACCGTCGCCCATGGACACCCGTAACACCAGAGGAGTGACAAGCTCGTTGCCGGCCTTTAAGGGGGGTTGAAGCTCTGGGAACCTTACTCTCCATCAGGAACACAACACTACATACCTGAAAGGTACCTAGCAGTGCTATTATGGCTGTGGTCTTCTGTAAGGAGGAGGTACTTCCCCAGTTGGGCTGCCCCAGATTCAAGCGTGATGGTCATCGCTGTGCCCTACCTCTCATTGTTGGACGTAGTTTAAGGATATACCCGGGTCCAATTTTCATTAAACATTTGTATTATTCACGACCGTTCAAATAGTGTTAAATTCCTTTGCGTGCTGACTCCGGTCGTCGGATGCGAACCGTACGGCGACCGTAACTTTGCGAATTTCCTACAAATAATGACTTTATGATGACTTGAAGCGTTACAAACATTTTAATCTCCGGACGCTCCGAGGACTCGATTCCACACGGGTTTATGACGGACAGACATAACTGATTTCTAGTCACGACATGAAGTCATTCGTTGTGTTAATTTTTTACAATAAAATGTTTTTAATATTTTTATCTACGTACATATCATAAGTGCTCTAAAATGCGTCCAGAAACCGTAGGTAATGACCAGCATTACCAACCATCAGAAATGAATGGAGATGTAATGTTAACATTACTTACTGAAATTCGTAGGTTATGAGTTTAAATTTGGAACAGCTGTCAAATTCAAGTGTGGTGTATATTTTAGTATCTATAGATATTAAAGCAGTCATTGATACGAAACGCCAATTTGTTATGTTTTTTTAATAAAAATTGAACGACATAAGAACTCGAGTGACTATAGAATAGGGAGTTTATTCGCTTGTCTATGGTTTAAAAAAATATTTGACTGAGATATGAAATACGCAACGCCGCCATTCCAAGCTGTCATTTGTTTTTTTCGTTGACTTTTTAATGTTTCAAGTAACACTAGTAATACTGCAGGTCACTTCCCTACGGTTCCTGAACCCATCTTAAAACATTTATGATATGTGTGTAGATAAAGTAGTGTATGTAACTATACATAATTAGGCATTACAACAATCGTGTGATATTCATGTGCCCTTCATTATGCACAGATACATAAACTACTATGACGTACTCCGAATCCAATTTAATAAGAACACAATCCACTCAGAAACTGACTGAATGAGAATATAGAATGAGAAATTTTCAGAAACTGACATACTCCGAATTCAGTCTAATAAAAACACGAACTACTCAGAAGCTGACTAAATGAGAATCTAGAACAGTTACAATTAAACCTATTCCGAATTTGGTTACCTACGCCTTCATCTATTAGTAATTGATTAATAGCTTAATTATTCCCTACTTTTAAACTTATGGTTGGTTACATTCGACATACAAACCTGGGCCGGTACCGCGAACATCGAAGTTCGTATATTTCGAGTATGTTTCTCTTTTACTCAATCGTCCGTTTGCGAATATCGTGATTCGCGGTAGCGCCGCTGGACTGGCTATGTCACGACTTGTCATAAAAATTATGATATAGTGCTTCAGTATGATCATTTATTAGCAAAAACTGTTCAATGTAAGTAAGTGCAGTTTTTGTCACAATAATCGTTTGCAGTTGACATTATGGTCAACAACCGACTTCAATCTTATAAACCGAAAAATTGTTGTAATTATCCAATTATCATTTCAGAATAAGGTTTTGCTAAATATAATAAGCGGGTCTCCACACATTCATCATCATCATAGCAGCCAAAGGACGTCCACTCCCCTTGCCCCTAAAGCCCCTAAACCTCATTTTCTAATGGGATTTCAAGTACCTACTGGCCACCGGTCAATGCCAATGGACACCTAATACTAAAATAGGTTCGGTCTATAGATAAACATAAATTTATTTTCAGTATAACGTGGCTAGTTGGACCCGAGTATGTCCTTAAACTACGTCCAACAATGAGAGGTAGGGCACAGCGATGACCATCACGCTTGAGTCTGGAGAAGCCCAACTGGATACTTACCTCCTCCTTACAGAAGACCACAGCCATAATAGCACTGCTACCTTTCAGGTACGTAGTGTTGTGTTCCTGATTGTGAGTAAGGTTCCCAGAGCTCCAACAACTTTTAGGGTATGCAACGCGCATGTGAAGCCTCTGAAGTTGCAGGCGTCCATAGGCTACGGTAACTGCTTACCTACTGTCTGCTCGTTGGCCGCCTATGTCATAAAAAAAAGTTTTGGAAGTGGGTTAACTTTTTTATTTAGCAATGTGGCTTTGCCTTTTCTTCATGATCCCAATGAATACTGGACTATAGAAGACTTAGTTAAACCAACGGGAATCGGGTTGTGTGGATGTTCCGGCTCTAGTTATGTAGAGAAGCCCAGCACAGCGGAGTTGATGAGGCGGGCCGTATGCTTGTGTGCAATCTAGTCTTTGTATAAAAAAAAACATCAGGCAATCCGTCTGCTCGTTTGTCACCTTTATCATAAAAAAATACGGCCGAGAATACGCAGGACAGAAATGCTAGTGTGCCCACTGCCCACGGTTATACGGTTGTAGGTTTTTGCACTTTTAGCTACAGTACCCTTACCATGAGTTGTGACTGAGGTTTTCGATATCGAGTATCGAGTTTACTATCTGTGCATCTCGCTTGTACTATTATAATGTGAACGAGATTCACAGATAGTAAACTCGATAATCGTTATCGAAAACCTCAATGTCACAACTCATGGTAAGGGTACAGGTATTTTATGCCGGTAACGATCCGTGAACTACCGACAACGCGCACGTTCCGAACTTCGCCATACTCGACAACTTTGCCGAGTCGGATAACGCTAACGAGTTCGAACTATGTAGTTATGTACATATTTGTGTACTGCTTGTTAGGAATCTATCTAGTGTTTTAGATACTGACCGCTACTATGAGAATAACGGGCAACTAGGGGTGTGTTCTCTGTTTTTTTTTTTTATGACATAGGCGGCAAACGAGCAGACGGATTGCCTGGTGGTAAGCAATTACCGTCGCCCATGGTCACCCGTAACACCAGAGGAGTCACAAGCGCGTTGCCGGCCTTTAAGGGGGGTTGGAGCTCTGGGAACCTTACTCACCATCAGGAACACAACACTGCATACCTGAAAGGTAGTAGTGCTATTATGGCTGTGGTCTTCTGTAAGGAGAAGGTACTTCCCCAGTTGGGCTGCCCCAGATTCAAGCGTGATGGTCATCGCTGTGCCCTACCTCTCATAAAATTGAATTTTTGAAACATGTTATGGCGGTCATACACCATGCTTTCTATTGTCCAATTGGCATGACGCTACCAATTGGATCAGTTAGAAGTGACCGTGTATGGGATACTGTCATGCCAATCCACACACACGGTTAGTTCTAACTGATCCAATCAGTAGCGCCATGCCAATTGGACAATAGAAAGCATGGTGTATGACCGCCATAAGGGTTGATTTTATTCGAGCAGCCTATTTGTTGTGGGGTCAATTTACACAATATTTTTTATAAATTACTAGCTTTTCCTCGCGACTTCGTCGGCCAGCCATGCCCGTGTTTAAAGTATGATTGCGGGATAAAAACTATCCTATGTCCTTTATCTTAGTTCAAACTCTCCCCATTCCAAATTTCATCCCGATTGCTTCAGCTGTTTAAGCGAGAGGTAACAGATAGACAGACTTTCGCATACTATAATAATATACATATATAGAGCTGTTGGAGAGTAGCGACTTCACGTACCTTAGTGCCCCTGGGGTGCCCTGTCGGACAGGTGGGACAGGTCCCCTGCCTCTGGCTTGCCATAACCGGCCGTCCAGAGTGGGGTCGCTAAAGCTGCGTTCTCGAGGGTAGATGTGGAAACATAAGTGGCGAGTTGGCTATATGTTTAAAGTCCAGTGACACCTCTCTACCCTTAGCCCTTTGCACCGGTGTTGCCCTTGAGCCATCTTTGATGTCGGGCGAGTCACCGTCTGCCAGAGATAAAATTGTATACCATTTTATTAGGTAGACGTCCGGTCTTTTATTTAATAGCCCAGAAGCTAGTCCATCCTTTCCACCCAATAACCTGGTACATTCTAGATTCCATTAAAAATCAATAGTCCTTACACCTTGGCGGGTGCTGTCTCTGTGCACATGAAACGGACAGGGGCAACATTCGCTTAGTGTATCCCTTACGTATAGTTACGTATTTCATTAAATTGTCGAAATAGCCTCTGCGCGTTGGCTCGATCTGGCTCCGCGTACGCCTCCCAAATGTCCGGAACACCATAGTTCCGTGTATGGAAGATACATATATAATATTAGTATGGATGACTATCCATGGCCAGACTTGGCCGTTATAATATTATACAGGCTGATAGTACTACGCAATACAGGCTGATAATATTACGCTCTATACATTTCATCAATTATTTATTCGTCGTAAACACAGGTTTTCAGTCTATTCTTGCCAAATTACTACATATTTACATTGGAAGTTAAAAAAAAGCTTGTATAATAAGACAGCGCCCCTCAGCGGGCCGTGTCCTCCTAAATCTACTTAATATCTCAAATAAGGCTTTCATTATGTTTTTATGGCTGCCATCAACTTTGGCAGAGTAGATATCCGTACAGTAGTACATTTACAACAGTACCGTTACCATGAGTTGTGACATTGAGGTTTACGATAACGAGTATCGAGTTTACTATCTGTGCATCTCGCTTGTTTTAGTGCGACCGAGACGCACAGATAGTAAACTCGATACTCGAGTGGCGCGAACGCATTGTGGAGAGTCGTAAGATTTATGATGCTAAGTCCGATCACGCAATAGTAAAAAAGGTCTAAGGTCTCCTATAAACGTCATCAGCCGCTACAGCGTCTGCGTCACAATGTTTACTATATAAATGTTCTGCTGTGGTCCCTCTCACACCTCGACGTTGGCGTCATTTTTGTTCAGAAACGTTGACGCTGACGTCAGACGTCGCGTATAGCATAAGATAGGAGACCTAAGCCTTAGGCTTAGGCTTTGGTCTCCTATTGTGACGCTGACGCTGTAAGCGACCTTGCATATTGACTTTCAGTCTTTTGATATGTTTTCTTATCGGACTACGCTTAATTATGTAAGTACTTTAAGATTTGATGTATCACTGTATTGAAAAAATAAGTTCCGCCGTAGTTTCTTGCCGGTATCTTCTCGGGTCAGAGGTGTAGGGTTCGAACCGGTGTAGATTTTTCTTTGACGTTCATAAGTGCATGTAATGTGTCTAAATTGAAAAATAAAGATCTTTTATCTTTTTAGTCTTTTAATTAACATACTTCAAAATAGATAGCATCTCGCTGCTCGCATGGTCCGTGAAAGTTGCAGGTCGGAGGCAAAACCGAAATCAAGCCTTCCTTTTTTTGTGCCCATTTTCAAGCCGAAACTGGACGCATCGCTTGGAGTGAGCACTCACTATCGTCCGCTGCATTGCACGGTTTTAAGCTTGCCGCGCTTGCTCAGAGATTGCTGAGTAAACAGTATGACCACACATTTTTTAATTGGATTAATAAAGTGTATTTCGAGTTAGTGGACTCTCATTATTTCTACACTAGGTTCAGTAGTTCTGTCCGACATTTGGACCTCATACAAGAACCGCTCATAAGAAAGATACAAAGAAGAGCGCTGGTAGCCTAGTGGTAAAAGCGTGCGACTTTCAATCGTAGGTTGGGATCACGGCTTGTAGCAAAGAGTTTTTCGGAACTTATGTACTGATATTTACCAGTTGCTTTTCAGTGAAGAAACCGGACTAATCCACAATAAGACCTAGTTTACCCTCTGGGTTGAAAGGTCAGGTGGCAGTCATTTTCGTAAAACTAGTGCCCACGCCAAATCCTGCGATTAGTTGCCAAGTGAACACCAGGCTCCCAACAGCCGTCGCAAAATATCGCAACAACGCCAGGAAGATGAGAAGAATCGCTCATCACAGATAGAGTACTTTCATCCCTACACTCTGTACCACTGACCGGAATTTGGTGATTGGGCGTTCTGATCCCGACATTAAACAGTTTTATGAGTTTAAATACTTTCGACGCTTTTGTTATTTTACAAACAGTCAGTACTTTGATAGATTGTTTTGTCAGTTTAAATTAGTCCGGAGAAGCTCAACTGGGGAAGTACCTCCTCCTTACAGAAGACCACAGCCATTAGCACTGCTACCTTTCAGGTATGTAGTGTTGTGTTCCTGATGGTGAATAAGGTTCCCAGAGCTCCAACCCCCTTTAAAGGTCGGCAACGCGCTTGTGACTCCCTTGGTGTTGTGGGGGCTCATGGGCGACAGTAATTGCTTACCATCAGGCAATCCGTCTGCTCGTTTGCCACCTTTTGTCATAAATAAAAAATCTTTAATAAGTAACGACTTGCATAAGAGTGCCGGCAGCGACTGGATGCATAAAGCAGCAGATCGGGCTCTGTGGCGTACCTTGGGAGAGGCCTATGTCCAGCAGTGGACTGCAACGGGCTGATGATGATGATTATGATGAATTTGTGTTTAAAATTTGTGCGCGACGGGCCTGTGACGCGAGCGGCGAACCGAACGGACACTCAGCACTCTTAGTGCTTGATAATGGAGGCCTATGTTCTCCGAAACATGTCGCGCGAGTGACTAAATAAACGTGTGTAGTACCGTATTAATCGTTAATGATTATGATGAAATTAATTTCTTATAAGTATTCATCGGTAGCTAATTCGAGAATTAACACAATAATCTCTACACCCCGTTATCTAACGCTCATTTTAGGGGTAAGCTAAAGTGATGTTGCTTTACATAATTAGTCGATTCATATTTATCTATAAGTTATTTGGAAAACTAAAATTCTTCTTTAGTGAACGCCCGAAATTACTTCGTTCATTACTCTTTTTAATCAGATCGGAGGGTGACAATTATAAATATCGAATATTGCCAATTAATGAATATCGTTAAAAGATAAAAAAGATAAAAGATCTTTATTTTTCTATTTAGGCACATTACATGCACTTATGAACGTCAAAAAAAAAATCTACGGTTCAAACCCTACACCTCTGACCCGTAAAGATACCGGCAAAAAACTACGGCGGGACTTATTTTTTCAATACAGTGAAACATCAAATCTTAAAGTACTTACATAATTATGCGTAGTCCGATAAGAAAACATATCAAACAGTTTATAACAAGATATGAAAATACTAAAATATAAAAGTAAAAATAATAATGTATAAACAAATTCGACTTCACAAAATAGACATACTTTAATATGCTTTCGTATCTGAACTGTGTCATCGTTAATCTGGGGTCCGATTTTTGAAATAGTCACCGAGTAATCTTCATAGAGATTCTCATTCATTATCGCGGGTTCAAATCCCGTCTCGGACGCCGGAGGTCCTCGTCGCTTCTTCTTAAGTATATGTCATGTATTTCAATTATTTTTATTACACGCGGTTGTCCCGTTTATTTGTAATAATGTGTAAAATCATGAAACTTTCAATTTAAATCCCCATAGTCAAAAACACCCTTTTGAACTCCGAGACAGACTGTACCAAATAATTTGGCACCGCTATAATAATATTCACCCAGATTCTATTGAAGCAGTATTTAACGCAATTAATGTGCAAATGAAACGCCTCCTTCCCCAAAACATAACTCTGAGCTCCGGCCCGACACGTCATATATATCGAAGCACCCACTCGCAGCCAATTTATTTTGCAAAATTGTTCATCGCCCAAGTTAATTTCTAAGATATACCCGTAAATTATCCTCCGTACCTCATAACAGGAACATCTTTAACATTAATATAAACCTTATTTCGTATGAAGTAAAGTTGTGATTCGCATGACGCACTAAGTGTAATAAGAGTTTGCGAAGGTTATTAAGGCCCGGTATTACGGTGAGGTGCGTCAAACCAGCGGGTCCTGAAGGATGCGCGACGTACGTGTCACTTGGTGCGGCGCGCGGTTTGAATTCCAATGCTGTGGCGTTTGCGTGACGGTGGCGAGGCTTTAATAAATAATTTTAGTATTTTTTTATTATTATTATAAACATGCTTTGGTAGGAATATTTTTTTTATTAGCCTATAAGAGTGTCCCACTGGTGGGCAAAGGCCTCCCCTCTTTCTCGCCATTTGGTTCTCCATGCACTCTGCATTGGATAGGACCACTTAAATTAATAAAACCTCTTAAATTAATAAATTAATTTATTTTAATATGATTTATTAATTCTGACGAACACAGTATCCATAGAGTGTTAGTAAACAACAAAAGAAATCTATAATAAATATGTCGCGAATAAAAATATCTTTACCTTGAACATCTGACAGATTCGCGATTACGCGAGATAAGAAAAAGTGGTTTAAACAGCTTAAAAAAAATCAAGTATTTTCTACCCAGTTTTTTAATTTAATTCCTTAATAAAATAAATAAATAATTGAAAACTTGAAATAAGTAAAATATGATATTTCAAGTATCAAATGCCTCATACATAAATACTTTAAGCTTTCTTGAGCTTACCGTGGGGTTCAGTCAATTTGTGTAAGAAGGTCCTGTAATATTTACTATTTATTATTTTATTTTATTATTTTCACGTGACACTTAAACAAACATTATATATAAACATGTACGTATTAAATAATAGTTAGGCGTCGTTTTACTCCTAGAGTTTTCAGTAAGTGCTTTGTTAGGCGATCCTACTAAAATACCGTAAAGATAAACTTACAGAATGTAATTGGTATTATAAGTACTTATTTATGTGTCCTATTAGAAAAAAAAAAAACATTTTCTTGTATATAAATTACTAGATGTCATTCTTCTTTTAACAAATTCCGTACCCCGGCACGAAATATTTTCTATCAATAGCCTTTCAGTTGTTACATTTAACCTCAACCTTTCAGTGAAATAACTCAACACAAGCGTCGGAGCGAGACATTTTTCAACAAGCTCCACCACCGCCTCGCGCATATCACAAAAGCCAGACGCACTCGATATTTCACACACGAGAGCGTACTTATTTAAGGGATCAGAGGTGCAGGGCCTGATTTATTCAGGGGCCTTAGATTGTTGCTTGACGTAAAGGAAATGGGGGTACATTCAGTTTGGCGCGATAGGGCTTAATGTAATGTCTTAATGGGCGTTGCTGGGCTGACGTATATGATTCTATTGTAGTTGTCGCTTGTGTTTTGATGTTCGAGAATCTTAGTATGAAGGGGGAGATAAAGGGTGATACGGTTCGAAACGTCGTAAGTGAAGTGACATGCGTTGTCAGTTAAGCCCTTATGTCGGTCGTTGGTGCATAGTTATGATTTGTTTGTAAGCATTATTGTGACAGTAATGATCTTATCTGGAGCTTAATTAATTGATGATTTATGTACATATATTAAGGGATTGAGGGATTTTCGAATTCAATCTATTTCTCATAGGTATTTGAAGAACGCTGCTCTCATAAGAAATATTGACGATAGGTCTGGTCTAGTAGGTAGTGACTATATTTATTTGTGTGATGAGCTCAGGTTTTTTTTATGACATAGGCGGCAAACCTTGCCGGCCTTTAAGGGGGGTTGGAGCTCTAGGAACCTTACTCACTATCAGGAACACAACACTACATACCTAAAAGGTATTATGGCTGTGGTGTTCTGTAAGCCTACTTCCCCAGTTTGGGCTGCCCCAAAGCGTTATGGTCATCGCTGTGCCCTACCTCTCATTGTTGGACGTATTTTAAGGACATACCCGGGTCCGAATCCGCTTGTTCCAGTCATGGGTGTTTTTTATGTAGGTATTTAAGTATTTGTATTTTTTATATATCATTGGCTGAGTACCTATAACATAAGCCTTCTTGAGCTTACAGTTTGTGTAAGTATATCGTGTAATATTGATTATTTTATGACGTTTATTGACCAAATCTGTATACAAAAATATCACAAATTTGGTCCTCCTTTTTCCCCAAACCTATAATCAACATAAAACAAACACCCCATTGTAACAAAACGCACGAATATTAAAATGAATAACTACCGCGATGAGTGTAGTGTTTTATTTTAATTGAGCTACCCAACAAATGGCCGGCCAGCATCCGCCACCAGAACACCAATTAACTGGTGACCCAGTTTCTGCCAGGCCTCGAAAACGGCGATAATGCAGACAAAAATGTAGCTAGTAAGGCTAGGGCACATAGGCGCGTTTTGTGAGCGTGGCGGTAGCGCAGCGTGACACCGGTGTGGCTAATGTTACGAAATAAGGCACACGTTCGGACGGCAGCGTCGCGCCCCGCTGCGCCATGCTCTCAAAACGCGCCTATGTGCCCAAGCCTTTAGAGAGAACCCTGCCTGTGAAGCCAACGGTCCTGGGTTTAAATCCCAGTAAGGGTGTGTGATGAACACAGATGCGTCGGCAGATCGCCGATAAAGTGGACCAACGACATGGTAAAGACGGGAATCCGCTGGATACGGGTGGTGCAAAACCAGGTAGCTTGGGAGGGGGGGTATGTGATGGTATGAGTATTATTCATTACAAGTGGGGAAGTGCCTCCTCCTTACAGAAGACCACAGTCATAAGAGCACCCGGTTATATTCTTAAACTACTTCAAACAATGAGAGGTAGGGCACAGCGAAGTACCATCACGCTTGAGTCTGGAGAAGCCCAACTGGGGAAGTACCTCCTCTCCTCCTTACAGAAGACTACAGCCATATAGCACTGCTATCTTTCAGGTATGTAGTGCTGTGGTCCTGATGGTGAGTAAGGTTGCCAAGAGCTCCAACCCCCCTTTATAATCCGGCAACGCGCTCCCGGACGGTAATTTACTATAAGGCAATCCGTCTGCTCGTTTGCTAAAAAAGAATATTCACTGACGTAACAGACCATTTCCACCCGCGCCTGCAGTGGCCCGCGTGCAGTTCCCGAACTGCAAACTGTCGCACATTTAAACTGCCGTCGGCTGCAGTCCGATATTATATTTATTCGTTCAAACAACGAGCCACTCCGTTGATTAAAACCCTAGTGCGCTCGATGCGTTTTATGCATTTACAATAACTGCCGCCGTGGCCTTATGGCACTGAGTGCATGACTTTGTACATACATACATCATACATTTCAGCCGTATGCAGTCCAATGCTGGACATAGGCCTCCCACAAATATGACTATATCATGACTATATCATATTGGGGGTAATTGCCATAGTGGCAGGCCGTTTGGTGACCGCAGTAGCTGTAGATTGAATCTCGACGGACGCTGCTGCCCGTCCGTCCGGATTTTTCCCTTTATGGTCTCTTACAACACCCGCGGGAGGAGATGGGGTGGTGCTATTCATCACACGGCAAGTTGTACAGCAACATGCAAACTGTAGCCTAATGACGCTTGAAATTCTATGGCTCTGAGCCGGTACCATTGAAGTCCGTATATTTCGAGCATATTTCTCTTTCACTCCAATTTAGGCGTCATGAGAGTGGCAGAGGCAATCGTCCGAAAACGAATATCGTTTGTTTTGTTTTCGCGGTAGCGCCGCAGTAAGGGCAATAGTTATCACGTGACATAATTAAGACCTGGATAGGCAGTTCCTTTACAATATATGTATATCGTTCCCGCATTGCTGGCTAAGAACTAGTGCCATCTAGTGTAACACAGGCGCAATACATCTCAGTTGCATAGAATTTACTAGGAACTATAGAACAGGTCTATCGCGAATAAAAAAAAAAACAAATAAAAAAACTTTATTTTGCAATTCAGGCACGTTGCAATGCATTTATGAACGTCAAAAATATCTACCACCGGTTCTAACCCTACACCTCTGAACCGAGAAGATTATTACCGGCAAGAAACTCGGCGTGGCTTGTTTTTTCAAAATAGTGATACATAAAATCTTAAAGCTCATGATTAATAACTGTAAATTGTAAAATATATAAATAATAATGGATAAACTTTGACTACACGAAATAAACATGCTTTGATATGCTTTGTTATCTGAGGCTCTAGTGTAAGTTTCTTTAGACTTAAAAAAACGTTTACGAACGCGTAAGTGATAATGTTATTTATATGGGAAACGCAAACGCGTTCGTGACGTAAAGTTACGTTAAGAACTTACACTCAGGGCTCTGAACTGTGACATTTAAACAATCTAGCAGTACATACAATTGATGAATTAAATGCTAGGCGTTTTAGTTATAATTTCTAATAAGTTTTTGGGTCCTTTGTATGCCAGGCCTATCGGACTGTACATTTGTAGCTCTTTTTAATCGATACCTAAAGACGCCTCTAACAAATGAGTTGTAATACATACATACATACATACATTTCAGCCGTATGCAGTCCACTGCTGGAAATAGGCCTCTCACAAATATGACTTGTATCATCATTTTTTTTTTATGACAGGCGGCAAACGAGCAGACGGATTACCTGGTGTTAAGCAATTACCGTCGCCCATGGGCACCCGCAACACCAGGGCGGGGAGTCACAAGCGCGTTGCCGGCCTTTAAGGGGGGTTGGAGCTCTGGGAACCTTACTCACCATCAGGAACACAACACTACATACCTGAAAGGTGGCAGTGCTATTATGGCTGTGGTCTTCTGTAAGGAGGAGGTACTTCCCCAGTTGGGCTGCCCTAGATTCAAGCGTGATGGTAATCATCCATCTTGGGGCTAGTTGCCATAGTCGCCACGCTTGGCAGGCGGGTTGGCGACCGCAGTAGCTGTAGATTGGGTTTCAACGGACGCTGCTGCCCGTCCGTAGGATGTTTCCCTTTGTCGCCTCTTACGACACCCGCGGGAGGAGTTGGGGTGGTGCTATTCTAATCAGCCGGCATCACACGGCACATGAGTTGTATTCGAGATGAAAAACAAAAGATCTCCGTTTTAAACCCAAAAGCGCTATTCAAAATCATAACATCTTACGTGCTGTTATCGTGTATTTTATTTACAACTTAATGTTAACTGAAACAAGGCTCGAATTGGAATAAGCTGAGTTCGGTAAACGAGTTAACGTAAGGCGCCGAAAGATCTAAGAGGATACTCCCACGGCTGACTTTCTCTTTTACCGCGATGACATGTATTGTCCCTGGATGAAAGTAAATTCATACGAGTTACAAATACCCATTATTAGAGTACATTAACCTGCAAAAATATATTTATATCATAGTATTCTTCTTGCCCCGGCGCAAGCCTCGGGCTTAGCTTGGAAACTTGTCCCAGCCGTAGGTACTAGTTTTTCGAAAAATATTAGTTTTTCGTTTGACCTTTCAACCCAGAGGTTGAACTAGACCTTTTAGGGATTAGTCCTACTAGTAAATATCAAATGATATTTTTTACATATGTTCCAAAGAACTTATTGGTACAAGCCGGGGTTTGAACCTGTGTGCTCCCGATTGTAAGTCGGACGCTCTTACCTCTTACCTTACCATTAGCCTACCTAATGATAATACCTATATATTTAATCAGCTCCAGTAACTTGTCCATACTTTCTTAGTCTAAGTTTCTACCCAATAGTCCTTACACCATGGTGGGTGCTGTTTCTGTGCGTGTCCCATTACACGGACTGGGGCAACATCCGCTTAGTGTACCCCTTACATATCATTAAATTGCCGAAAGAGCCTCTGCGCTTGGCTCGATCCGGCTCCGCATACGCCTCTCAAATGTCCGGAACACCATTGTTCCGTGTAAAGAAAAGATATATTTAATTATATATTACCATTTGACGACCGGTCTGGCCTAAGTGACCCTTCCTATTAAGCCGACGGTCCTGGGTTCAAATTACAGTCAGGGCATTTATTTGCATGATGAATACAGATATTTGTTCGTGGCTTAAGTATTTATATATAGATATATATCGTCGTCTAGTCTAGATTTATCTATTATATATATCTTCGTCTAGTACCTACAACGAGTCTTACTGAGCTTACCGAAGGACTAAGGTAATGGCACTAATGTTGGACACTTTTAGCTGACAGGCACCAATGATGGACACTTAGTTCTTATTTCTAATATCATAAAGTTATAAATTGAATATGTCCCAACAAATGCACAACACTTAACTCCTTTGAAATAAGCACTAATATTCATGATTGGTTCCGTGTCCATTACTGGTGCCGTCACCTTAGGTCGATTTGTGTTCTTACAAGACAGACTTACAGGACAGTCGTCCTGAAATATTTATTTATTTAAATATTTACTAAAGCACTGTTTGTCAATCTTTCTAGAGCTTCACCTTACTAGGTCACTGGATCGATACCCAAATCTAAGTGACCTGTCTGTTTTATTTATATCGGCCTCATGTCTGCCTTCATTATTTTAACTGTAACATAATGGGCGCCATTATTGAAGTGAAATCGATAGGGTATCTCCTAATGTTGAACTGATCTGATCCATATGTAACTTTTGTTAGAATTAATTCCTGTGTAGACTAACAGGTATTTGTACCTGAGTCATGGGTGTTTAATTATTTGTATATTATATATATCGTTGGCTGGGTAGAGTTTTTTTTTATACAAGACTGACCAGCGTTTGACCTCAGTCGCACCAGATGGTAAGTGACGACGAGGTCGAAGGTGTAGCACGCTGGTTCAGTAACAGCCTATTCACTCTTCCCTTGAAGAGACTTCTTTTCGGGAATACAGACGAAGGGAGCGAATTCCATTCCTTAGCAGTCCGCATTAGGAAGGTAGAAGCGAATCGCTTCGTGCGAATGAATATTCACAACGTAAGAATGAATTTGCTCCCCTTGCCTGGACGTCTGGTGGTGGAAGGGAGATGGCGGAATTAAATCGTGCAATTCCTGAGCACACTCTCCAAAATGTATCTTGTAACTACAACACAAGCCTTCTTGAGCTTACAGTGGGACTAAATCAATGTGTGTAAAAATATCCTGTGGTATATAATTTAATTTATTTATTTAGTCCGGCGACTCCTCTTGGCCCTAGTACTAGTATACCTATGCCTGCCCTCTGCCGGCGATACCCTAGATTTTATAACCTCTATCTTTCATATACGCATAATCATCATCATTTCAGCCGTAATGCTCAACATATGCCTCCCCAAATATGACATGTATCATCTAACGCGGGAGTTGCCATAATCGCCACGCTTGGGAGGCGGGTGGCCGACCGCAGTAGATGTTTCTGTTTCGACGGACACTGCCAGTCCATCTGTCACTTTTTGTCTATGCCTCGTTCGACACGCGGGAGGAGATGGGTGGTGCTATTCTCAACCGGCACCCCACGGCACAAATATACTCATAACTCAAATTGCCAAGTTTGCGTGGTAAGGGGCAGGTTACGTTGTTCGAAGAACCGATGGGGCAGAAAGGTTTTTGAGTGGCGACCACGCACCGGAAGACGTAGCGATGGAAGGCCCCTTCTAGGTGAACCGGCGATTTTGTCAGGGTTCCGGGAAATCGTTGGACCTGAGCTGCACTGGACCAGACGTTGAGGTAATCGTTGGGGGAGGCAGTGGAGCAGTGGATGTCTTTCGGATAAAAAGATAAAAGATCTTTATTTTTCATTTTAGGCACTTTACATGCACTTATGAACGTCAAAGAAAATCTACAACCGGTTCCAACCCTACACCTCTGACTCCAGAAGATACCGGCAAGAAACTACGGTGGGACTTATTTTTTAAAACAGTGATACAAATGAAATCTAAAGTACATACTTAATTATATGCGTAGTCCCAAAAAAACATATCAAACAGTTTATTACAAGATATAACTAAAAATACCGAAATATAAACGTAATAATGATAATGTTATGTTGACGGATGATGATGATGTTAAAGATGGTGTTGTCTTTGCCTTGCCCTAAACTTATTCACACTTATCAAAAGTTAGAAATAAGTTTATCACCAAAAAGCTTATAACACACTTAAAGCTAATATCGCTTTACTGGAAAACTTCCAAATTCGAAGTAACAAGTCGCGAAGCTCATTCGGGTCAAGCTATAAATTATTCATACCTCGACTGGCTTATAATTAGTGGCCCGAGTTCCGAGTGCCGCCTTACGGGGGCCAGAGAGCACAGGCCTTCTGTTTCAAGCGAGTAAAACGCTGAACCCTAAGTAGTCGTTAGTGAATAGAAAGCATATGAAGACAGGCAGCATCCCTTTAGGATGGCTAAGTATTATAACAAATAATCTCACTTACCCGCCAAACAGCCTGCCAAGCGTAGCGATTATAGCGCTAAGCCCCCCATACATAATAATCGGTCCATGTGGTGGATTATAGGGAAGATCGCGCCCAGCACTGGAAATCCGTTGCTGATAGGTAGAACTTAATAGTTAGCTCTATATATTCATATTCTTTATTCGTATTAATCCAACATTGTAACATATAGGTTTAGGTAATATAGATGATAACCATAATATTTCTTAATGCAGTTATACAATTATCTGACATTTCAAACCTTTATATATGTACACAAGAAGAAAACATCAGTGTATAATACTTAAAAGTACGTACTAAATAGGAAAACAAAAAGAACTTACAAAGTGACTTATCCCAAGTTTTCTATGCTATCATCAGTCACCGCAAAGGCCTAATCAGTTTCACTTAAATGATAATACTTATTGCATCAGAAAAGATGTAAATACTACACTAAAATATCGACTTTTCATAGAAACAACATGGGTGCTCAATACTTCTCGCCAAGGCACTTTATCAGAATAAGTCAGTAGCATTAGGTAGGTATTAAGTAGAGCATCAGTTTCTGAAAGTATTACACAGGTTTTTATCTACTTTTTACATACATATAAGTAGATAAAAGACAAATACGCTGCGTTTAAAACAGATAGAATAGACTGTCATATCTGCCCCAATCGCCTTAGTTTCTGTATAAAACACAATATTCCCAATAAACTTAATTGCTTGAAGTCAAACAATACTCTATTGTAGTGGGTTCTAATTGAAAGCATCGATTTATTAGATTATTTGAAATAGAAATTGGTCGAATTCGAGCCAATAGGATTTAATTGAAACCTATTAGTTATTAGTTTATTTATAAATTGCTATTAACCTTTGATCTCTGATCAAACGGATATTATAAATCATTAGGAAATTGACATATTCTTAATTAATTATTTACAAATCGGTGTTGGTTGAAAATAATATCATTTTCACGTATTACGTATACATTCTCCACTACGCGCTCTTTTTTTTTTATATGACAAAGGTGGCAAACGAGCAGACGGATTGCCTGATGGTAAGCAATTACCGTCGCCCATGGGCACTCGCAACACCAAGGGAGTCACAAGCGCGTTGCCGACCTATAAGTGGGTTGGAGCTCTGGGAACGTTACTCACCATCAGGAACACAACACTACATACCTGAAAGGTAGCAGTGCTATTATGGCTGTGGTCTTCTGTAAGGAGGAGGTACTTCCCCAGTTGGGCTTCTCCAGATTCAAGCGTAATGGTACTTCGCTGTGCCCTACCTCTCATTGTTGGACGTAGTTTAAGGACATACCCGGGTCCAGAATCTTTGAATCAAAAGAGATATTGTAAATTAGATTATAAAGTAAATAAGTGTGCTGTTGGCCTAGCGGTAAGAGCGTGCCACTTGCAATCCGGACGTCGCGTGTTCAAACCCCTTGTTCCAAAAAGGGTTTTCGCTTTGTACCTCTCGTTTTTCGGAAAAGGAAAACATTGTAAGGAAACTGCACTAATCCCACTAAGGCCTAGTTTACCCTCTGGGTTGGAAGGTCAGATGGCAGTCGCTTTCGTAACACCAGTGCCTGGGATTCGTTGCCAAGCGGGCCCCAGGATCCCATCAGCCGTGGTAAAAACGCCTCATCAACGCGAGGAAGATGAGATTATAAAATACCTAATTATGTTTTAAGATGGGTTCAGGAACCGTAGGGAAATGACCTGCAGTATTACTAGTGTTACTTGAAACATTAAAAAGTCAATGAACAAAACAAATGACAGCTTGGAATGGCGGCGTTGCTTATTTCATATCTCAGTCAAATATTTTTTTAAACCATAGACAAGCGAATGAACTCCCTATTCTATTGTCACTCGAGTTCTTATGTCGTTCGATTTTTATTAAAAAAACATAACGAATTGGCGTTTCGTATCAATGACTGTTTTAATATCTATAGATACTAAAATAGACACCCCACTTGAATTTGACAGCTGTTCCAAATTTAAATTCATAACCTACGGATTTCAGTAGGTAATGTTAACATTACATCTCCATTCATTTCTGATGGTTGGTAATGCTGGTCATTGCCTACGGTTTCTGGACGCATTTTATAGCACTTATGATATGTACGTAGATAAACGTATTTAATAGTAGTTTATGTTAATATTACAAAATGCAAGTTTGGTTTAATGAAGAAAACTTATGATTTTATGCCTTTTATTATGTGCAGTGACATACACTTCTTTATCTACACACAATATAAGCTCAGGAGTAATGATGTATAAAACTGCAAACGAAAAGTCAAACGAATATTTGTAATGGCGGCGAATTATTTTTTTTCAAGCAACCGTAGTTATATTTAGTTCAAAGACAATGTAGATTCAAGCCCAAATCTCATATCGTGTCTATAGTAAGTGACCAATCGCTTTGTTTTTCAGGGACGTGCGAAATTTAAATGTCATTATAATATCGATTTTGTTATACTAGTAATAATGAAGCAATTATAACATTTATACAGATAAGAAATATGTTGTAAAAAAGCAGTGAACTATGTGTGTTATTTGCTGTTGAACTCACCATAGAGGGTTTATGTTATGTGTAGTTGTAGTGTACATTAACTAGTAAGTATAGTTCTATCCACCCGACCTATTTGTGTATCTCTAATCCGATGGCAATCTGACCACGAACTATTAGCCCATAATTAGAGCACGATTGTGCGACATTCCTATCGCATTGTCCGCGTGCCGGGTGTTTATTGGCGACATAATCAGACTATATACGTTTGTCAATACAAGGTACATGTTTACTTTAGTATTATATACTCTACTGTACTGATACATGATTAGCGCAAACCTTGCTTTATATTTTATGCTGAACTCACAATGGTAAATTGCAAGTGATAAATTGCTGCCAAATACTATGCTGCTGTATTTTATAGCATAAAATTTTTCGTTCGGGTTCGATAGTCAGGGCATTTATTTGTGTGATGAGCACATATTGTTCCTGAGTCATTGGTGTTTTCTATGTATTTAAGTATTTATATGTGTTTATCTATTATATATATCGTCGTCTAGTACATACAACACAAGCCTTACTGAGCTTACCGTAGGACTAGGTCGATTTGTGTAAGATTGTCCCGAAATATTTATTTATTTATTTTAAATATATCCTTATACCATGGCTGCGGCGGTAGAGCGAAAATTGATATTCGTTTTCCAACTTCTTCTGGCTAAGAGGGCCCAAAATACTCGTAGCGTTGCCGTGCTGGACGGCCATGGACGGCCTTATAATTATTCAAACTCAAACTCAAACTCAAACGTTTATTCAGTAAGTAGGCCACAAGGGCACTTTTACACGTCGAGTATACAAAAGTAAAAGAGAAAAATAAAAATAAAAACTACACCGGTTCTAACCCTACACCTCTGACCCGAGAAGTATTTTGACTTTTATGACCGGCAAGAAACTCGGCGGGACTTATTTTTTCAAAACAGTATTACAAAAGATATCTTATACAAATTACATAAAAATGCGTTATTCTTTAAGAAAACATATCCAACAATTACAAAAAAATTCTGCCAAAGGAAAAATAAAAATAATTATTAATTACTTAAAAGTCCAAATCTGACTGCTAAGAACGAAGTTAACAAAACGTTCGATATGCTTTCTTATCTGAATTGTGTCCTTTATTCTAATTTAGAAATTACAAAATTAGTAATCAAAATTTTCAAAAAATATTATATGTATAGTTATTTTGTTTTCAAAATATACACAAAAATAGAAATACATGCTTATTACAAATAAACCTCAGAGATGTATAAGGTCTCCAGGTGTCATGATTTCAATATACTAACACTTTTTGTTTTTTAAAGATAAACAAGCACCGAATGAAGTGTATCACGTAAATAAACAAGAAGAAAACTACCTAAAACAGAGCCCCAAATAGCCAAAACAGACCGGTCTCCACAAACAGCACCCGTTCACGAGTATGACGCGTATCTCAGCCATCGCCTCCCTCAACCTTTCTTCGGGAAAGTGGCGACCCGATCAACGACGCCACCATAAGCAAAGACTTTTAAGTGAGCATGACATGTTCAGGCTGGCAGGCTCTATCAATTAACAAATTTAGTCACATGTACAGTCAGCGTCAGAGATATGTGACCCCCCCTGCATACAACCAATCTATGCAGGGGGGGCCACATTAAATGATTTATTAACTTAATTATTTTCTTTGTTTTGTTACAGGTAAGTCACGTTTCAGATAATCATAGACTTGGATATCAAGGTAATGGAACAGTTACATAATCGATAAGGGTAATCACATAATGATAATTAAATCATTATTTTTGTGAATTATTGATTATCATTATTGTTATCCTATGTCCGTCATTGCATCATTCGTTTATGTACCTCTTTAATCGATTGTTTATTATATACTAGCTTTTTCCCGCGACTTCGTCGGCCAGGCGTGCCCATCTTTAAAGTATGGTTACGGGATAAAAAATATTTTATGTCCTTTCTCGTTGCTCAATCTCTCTCCATAACAAATTTCAGACAGACAGACAGAGTTACTTTCGCATATATAATATAAGTATGGATATGGATTACGTTTTACTTGGCTAATAGTTTTTGTAACATATCTTTAGCTTATAAGCACATTTTAGTAAATGATATAAGTAACTTAAATTTTAAGGACTGACCTTGTATTACTTATTTGTCTGTAAGCTAATTTATTTGTGTTATCAGTACAGATATTTGTACCTGAGGTATAAGTGTTTAATATGTATTTAAGTATTTGTTTATTTATTTATCATTGGTTGAGTACCCACAACATAAGCCTTCTTAAGCTTACCTTGCGACTCAGTCAATTTGTCCTGTAATATTTATTATTAATTATTTTAATAAAAGAACTATCTGCAATTTACAAAGAACAAGATGACCAAAATGCGAACATGAAGATAAAATACAAACCATATGTTTAAATTTTATATAAGAAAACCGAGCCAGAACCATCCAGGCAGGCAGCAGCTCGGAACGACCCATTCTGTATGCGTAATTAATTCCTATTACTATAGGAAGCCTCCCTGAAAAGTACCTCAGTCAAGTTCAAAGAAATCGATATGACCAAGCTACCATAACCTGTATACACGTACCTTAATGGTAAGGCAATAGGGTCCAAGCTTAGATATTTTGGCACTATGGCCGTATAGATATATGTGAACTGGGCTGTGCGTCCACTTCAATTTAAAGACGAATACAAACGATTTTGACCCTAATGCCTACTGGAATAAGGTCAGACGCGGTTTCGATGTGCCGTCCGTGTTCTCTTTGCATGACGAGTGTAAAAGTGTTTCTGTGACCATTTCGCTGTAGTCCATGCTACTAGGGTCCGGGTCGAGTTCTATAAGCCATTTTCCGCCGGCATGCCTAATTTTCTCTGCTCCCACCCAACACCGAATTTACCTTACAGCCGTGGCCAGAAGTATTGAGCACCCATGCTTTTTATATGAAAACTCGATATTTTCGTATAGTATTATCTTTTCTCATCATCATCATCTCAGCCATAAGACGTCCACTGCTGAACATAGGCCTCCCCCTTGGATCTCCACATGTACCGGTTGGAAGCAACCTGCATTCCGCGTCTTCCGGCGACTTTAATGAGGTCGTCAGTCCATCTTGTGAGTGGACGTCCTACGCTGCGTTTGCTAGTCCGTGGTCTCCACTCGAGCACTTTTCGACCCCATCTGCCATCTTCTCTGCGTGCAATGTGGCCTGCCCATTGCCACTTCAGCTTATCTTTTCTGATGACATATTATTAAATTTTAACTGATTAGGTATTGGTAGTTGTGGTGACTGGTGATTGCATATAAAATTTGCATTAAGTCACTTCGTAGTAGATCCGAACTTGTGGTGCTTTTGGTTTTCTTATTTAATACGTACTTTTAACACTTCGCTGTAGACCCGCTTTTTTGGTGCTTTTTGTTTTTTTATCGCGTATTCAACGTACTTTTAAGTATTATTAACTGATGTTCTCTTATTGTGAACATATATCAAGGTTTGAAATATCAAAAAATTGTTTAACTGCATTTAGAAAAAGATGGCTTTTAGAATTATAACAAAAAAATTGTGTAATCAATACTTTGGGCCAAGGCTGTAAAGTTACTATGGGACTGGGTTTAACTGTATGCGATCGCAATAGGAGTTCTGAATTCACAAGAGTTATTTACGATAGGCTTACGTTACACATAAGTTACGATCCAGCATTTTTTGGTAACGTTTTTGACAAATTTATATGTGACAGTATTCAGACTTTTCCAAGGATAATTTTCTAGTGAATAATTATTTTTTCTTGACTGTAGCGTCGGTTAATAAGTGTATTTATTGTACTCGTAGTAAGCACTGGAGACACACCCGGGATGTCTTTAAATTACGGCCAAGACCACCACGGGATGGGCAGCAACATCGCTGGAGCGCGGGTGGAACAGCCAGCAGCAAAAGTGGCTGAGCGGATGAAGTGTTTAAAATGACCTACACGCGCTCTTAGTCTCTTGACAATAGAGATGTGTTGACGCGCTCTCATTCACACCCTACCGCTTAACCACTTCTGCTGATAACTGAACATTGCGATCGCCAAACCGCTTGTCAAGCGTGGCGATTATGGGATTTACCTCCCATCAAGGCACATTGTGCGTCGCTTAGGAGGCCAGTCCAGTAGTGGGCGTCTTTCGGCTGATATGACGATGATTGAGATATACGAGTATTATATAATTGGTAACAGTCTTGCCTATAAAGCACAAGGTCCCGATTTCAAATCTTGGTAAGTATCTATATACATTTATTTGTGTGTTCATCACATATGTGTCCCTGGGTTACAAGTATCATATGATATCGTCGAGACCCACTAGTTGCGCTTTTTGTAGAGCTCGCAATATTTGTATGAAAGCTAACAGAAATATTTTATACTATTCCTCGCATCTGCCTACTTGTAGATTTTCATTAAAACTAAAAGTAAAGACCGCTTAAGGGTCGAAATTCTTCCTCCTTGTAATTGTATTTGAAGCATTTCGGTACAATAAGATGCTCTAATACACAAACGACAACAGGATTCAAATCCAGGACCTATAGCTTCGCAAGCAGAGTCACTACCACTAGGCTATAAGGCCGACAGAGCCCCTCACTCCCTAAAATGAACGCTGAGTGGTGCCTTGAAGAATGCCATTTTATTTGCCCACCGCAGGGTCATTCCGGTTTTACGTGCCCTCGTAAATGTGAAAAGTTTAGTTCCCTTTCAAAAGTTGCGTCATAAAGACGTAATTTAAACGAATAACAACACTGGCCTACCCCCTGTGGTGCGGTCGGAATGTTCCGTAAGTCATTTCATTATACATGTTTGTTTATACTGGTATCATACTAAGACTATGCTTTGTGGTGCCGGCTGAATAGAATGTCACCCCATCATGAGAGATGGACAACAGCGTCCGTCGAAACTCAGTCTATTGGGGTCGCCAACCCGCCTGCCAAGATGATAATAAGTGTTATTTGGGGGAAATCTATGTTCAGCATTGTACGACTTACGGCTGAAGTGATAAATCTTATATATTAATAAAAGAAAGTTGTGTTAGTTCCGGTTTTGATAACTCAAGAACGGCTGAACCGATTTGGACGATTTTGGGTTCGCTTTGAAAAAATAAAAAATCACAAAAAAGACTTTATAGACTTTCAGGCGGTACAAAGTTCGCCGGGACAGCTAGTATTATATATTGTATCATGTAATAGTTAGTCAAAACAGGACTGTATTGACTTTTTTGATAGTTGAGTTATCAAATAGTATGAAAAGGCATATTGTTAGAATTGACGTGGTAATTGCAATTTGCAAGCATTATCCTTGACTATGTTTTTTAAGATTTCATGTATCACTGTTTTGAAAGAGTCCCGCCGAGTTTCTTGCCGGTTGCTTCAGAGGTGCAGAGTTAGAACGGGTGGTAGTTTTATCTTTGATGTTCATAAGTTTAGATTATGTCCGGCTTCCAAATGACGTTTTCCTTCGCCTTTATATTGAAAATCATTAATTTCAACCACTTGGCCACCAACACTGCAATCTTAGTTTCTTACGCCTTGTTTTACTTATTGTGGACATACTCTAGAGACATCCAAGCCCTTTTCACTATCTCGCATCATCACCAAGCCAATCATACGTTGGTTCCGTCATCCCGACACAGCGAGATAATGACGCCTACGCTTCCATCAGCGCGTCATCAATTTACCCATTGTTCGGGTTGAGTTGGGCAATGCCCGTTAAGAGCGTTATAGATTTCTTAGAGTTCAGTACAGTACAGTCGCAATCAGATATATCGGAGCTGTGGTGGTCACAAATATGTGAGCATGCAGGTTATCGCCTTGACAATAGAGGCGTTTGTTCCTTATTTGTCTACAACTCTGATATGTCCGATGGCGACGCGACTGTAGGTATTGTGGCGCTACGCTTCGTAAATTTCGGACGATTGTATCTGTCACTCTCAAGACGCCTTCATTGGAGTAATAGAGAAACATGCTCGAAATATGCTAACTTCGATGTTCGCGATACCGGCCCTGTACTGAACTCAAAGAAATCTACCACGCATCAAGTTTTGATGATACCTATAGAACATTTTTTTTAGTTAATATAGACATGGCATCATCATCATCATTTGAGCCGTAAATTGTCCCCTGCTGGACATAGGCCATCCCAAAAATAACTTGAATTATCTTGAATCTGTGCCATAGTCACTTGGCGGGCCGATTGGCTACCGCAGTAGCTGTAGATTGGCTTTTGACTGACACTGCTTTGTCCCTTTGTCGCCTCTTACGACATTCGCGGGTCGAAGTTATCTATAAATATATCATTAAAGTTTTTTTGTACACAAGACTGACTAGCGTTTGGCCTCAGCCACACCTAATGGTAAGTGTCAACGAGGTCGAGGGAGTAACACGCTGGTTCAACAGCCTATTCACTCTTGCCTTGAAAAGATCCAAATTATATCTTTCCTTGAATACAGACGAAGGTACCTAATTCCATTCCTTAGCAGTCCGCATTAGGAAGGTAGAAGCGAATCGCTTCGTGTGAATGAATGGAATATTCGCAACGTAAGGATGAAACCGCTCCCCTCGCCTGGACGTCCGTTGGAACGGAGATGTATTAGATTATTTTAAGGAAAATAACTAGTATTTTCATTTTTCTCCACTTGACTTCCGCTTAAAAATATCAAGCCTTAAAATAATTTCATGATCCCAAAATTTAAATCCCGGCCAGGTCCCTGAAGAATAATGAACAAGGAGGGTAAAAACGTTGGTTGACTTAATTTCATTCAAGGTCATCTTGAACCTCTGAGGGTTGAATAACCTTCAAGTTTAATAAAAACTTTATCGTCTGTATTTTCAAGTTATAGGATTAATTAAACAACTGCTTTGATTAACTCTAGCGCGACGAAAAAAAACAACTTTGACTTAATTGGGGAGACTTTTGTTTATCGCTGATATTTAGTAATTTTAGTAATAAGTCTTAGTTCAACATCTTGGAGAAAGCGACTGCCATCTGACCTTACTTAGTCGCTTTCGTTAAACTAGTGCCTACGCCACGTGGCATTAGTTGCCAAGTGGACCCAGGCTCTCATGGCAAAATGCCGGGACAACGCGAGGAAGATGATATCGACAGTGGAAATTTCAAATGTCGTAAGTCGCATATAAAAGATTCAAAGATTCAAAGATTCAAAGATTTATTTGTGCAACATAGGTATACAGGTGTTAGAGAAATATTTCGTATCACTATGTCGTGCCTGATGGCATACAAATTTGTATAACTAGAACATGCTCTAGTAATAATTCTAACATTTCACAAAAATAAATTAAAAAGAGACAAAACATAAATATAAGTCAGAATATAATTTTACTGTAATTTAATTTTTTTTTTCTATTTAGCTTATTAAATTAAAATTAAATAAATTAAACATTAAAAGGGAAAAACAACAACAAAGAAGCAGTAAAATTAAATGAAAATGTCAAAATTTAATACCTAAATATTTAAATATATACCAATATTTATAAATCGGTAAAAAAAGCTGCTAAGGAGTAGTATGTCTTTTCTAAGAGAAAAGTCTTAAGTTTTTTTTTAAACAACATTAAATTGTCCTTACATTCTATTATATTCGGCGGTAACTTATTATATATTTTGTGAGCCATTCCAACTACGTTCTTTTGTAACAAAAATGTTTTGCTTGTCTTTTTGTGCATTGACTTTAATCGGTTTTGGAGTCGTACACTTTTAAATTTCCCAAATAGGCTGTAGTTGGTCACAACAAAGATTGCCATTTCGTATATATACAAACATGGTAAAGTTAGTATTTTAAGGTTCTTAAACAATGGTTCACAGGGCTTATCTTTTTGGAAACCACAAATTGTTCGTATGCAATTTCTTTGTTCTAAGAATACATTTTTTTTATTGGTTGAGTTGCCCCAAAAAATAATGCCATATCTTAAGTTAGAGGTGACGTAAGCATGGTATGCTGTCAGAAGAGAAAATTGGTTTGCGATTTTCCTTAAATTAAATAAAAAGTATGAATATTTACATAGTTTCTTACATAAAGTGTCCGTGTGCATTTTCCATGTCAACTTATTATCTATGCTTAAACCTAGAAATGTTGTTTCGTCCGTTTCATTTACTTGATGTCCCTTATAAGTAATGTATAATTTTTTAGGTTTTGTTCTTTGCTTAAATGTCATAAAATTTGTTTTGTCAAGGTTAATTCTAAGATTATTTTTACTTTACTTACTTTAAAAGTATGTCCCTTACGACATTTGTAATTTCCACCGTCGATATGATTTAGTACTTTGTGGTACTACAAAAAGCAATGGAGAGGTCTTCGCTGAGAATGTCTCTCTCTGCACAATCATTAATTTGTCGTTGCATTTTTTAATAGTGTTATTTCGTTAATGGCATCACTTAATCTGTCTTCAAGAGTTTAAAGCCTCAATGAGAACTCTTATATCTCTATTTTGTCCCCTTGTTTTAATTAATCAACTCTTTTAACCGCGCGTCAGACTTATAAATGAACAGAACTGACCCTCCTTCATCCATCTTGGTCGCAGCGGGCCTGCATTTGTCAACAATCTGCCTCGTGCCACCATCGTAACCAATACGTCGTATAAACATCCCAACTTAACTCTTATACGACCTTTCGGTTTTCCAAGTCGGCTATTTGTCCATTGCATGCAACGCCTACGCCTGTGACTCTATCCATCACCTATACGTCCTTCGTAAGTTACGTGACATTCTGAATACGTGACATGCATTGCTGGTTTAGTTCAGCTGATGTTATATAAAATTTTGGATGACGCGTCAATGGATGTTAAATGATGTAGTTATTTGTTGTTAAGTGAGGTTTTTGGTGGAAGTATGTGTTGTACAGTAACTTCATGGTGCCCTGTTGACAGTATCGGCTGTTTTGATGTATGACTGACTGTAGTCGTTAGAGGACTTACCGGACCGTGTTGGAACAAAAAAAAACTTAAACCTTTTGCATTTGTGTATACATTAGTGTGTAGCATTGATTCGATGTTGGAGAATGGGGTATGCTTGCAACTAATCCCAGGATTTGGCGTAGACACTAGTTTTACGAAAGCGACTGGCATCTAACCTTTCAACCTAGAGGGTAAACTATAGGCCTTATGGGAATTAGTCCAGTTTCGTCACGATATGTTCCTTCACCGAAAAGCAACTGGTAAATATAAAATGATATTTCGTACATAAATTCCGAAAAAAGTTTTCGTAGAAGCCGGGGTTTGAACCTGCGACCGCCACGCTCTAAGAATCACTACCTTCTTCATCCATCAGCCCAGTGTCAGATAAAACGCTCCCTCATAGACCACCGCAACGATCGCTAATACCCTGCAACCACCGCCCCTCCCCCCCTTCTACTCCACCTAAATATATCCAAATCCTTCGTGGGGGCACTTTTACTGTCTTAGCCTGTTAGAACCTTTGGCATGGACTCTTTCGAAGGCTTTTATCTCGTTAATATGTGACATAAACACCAATATCTCGACAAATAGACAATGAATATACACCTTATCTGTCAGCAGAATGGATAGCAAGGCTGCAATTTTATCGTATATCGCGTACCGCGAATATCGAAGTTCGTATAGGTATTTCGAGCATCTTCCTCTTTTACTCCAATGAGAGTGACAGAGACAATCGTTTGAAATTTACGAATATCGTTTTTCGCGGTAGCGCCGCAGAACATTCAGACTTATCTAGACGTTTTCAAGTCCAGTTTTGTTTTACATTGTAATGTCAAACAAGTACTTAATTTTCGTTGGCTATCATTAAACATACGGTCCCTCTACGCTGCGGCTGTATGTCAGCTGCGACTGTTACCATTTTACCATCTATTGCGCACTTTCGCACCCACATATTCGTTAGAGCGTGACAGATATTTGTGACAAATGTTAAAAACACGACCATAAATAAGGCTAGCAGTGTTGCTCTGATAACGTCCGCGCTAACACTTTTTGGTGTCGTTGGCACGACAGAACATTGCTTGTTGTTCTCGACGTTAAAAAGTCCAGTTTTGTTTTACATTGTAATGTCACTTAATTTTCGTGGCCTGTCATTAAACATACGGCCCCTCTACGCTGTGGCTGTATGTCAGCTGTCGCCGTGCGACTGCCGTCGTTAATCTAACGCAAATTGAGTTACACGACAGTACATAACAGAAGGTTCTGGAAGGGTCCGGCCCTTGGTGAGGGCGATGGGAAAAGTATCGCATGAAAAAAAAACCTAATAATTAGGTTAAATGAGCGTTTTACTATAATGTTGCAACTCAAACTTTTGTTGGTTTATGTAAATTTTACACGCCTGCGACTGCGTGGCGACTCGACTATGGCAACTAGCCTTAAATGATACAAGTCATTTGAGGAAACCCTATGTCCAAGAGTGGACGTCTTACGGTTGAAATGATGATGATGATGTAATTTTATGTTTAGAAAAAATATTGACTTAACTTTTTTTTTGTATTTTGTTAACATATTCCATATATTTTTTATGGCGGTAATTAATGAGGGAATTAAAAAAAAATATGGATTTTTTCGGGACTATATTTTTGTGTATTAAAATGGAAACCGATCGTGTCTGCGGAAAAACATATTTACTTAAACAAAACATGTGTGTGTAAAGTGTTATTTTTTTTAAATAAATGCTCAAATGTACTTTCTAATGTTGTCATTATAACTTAAAGAAATGCTTCCACTGCTGGAGATAGGCCTCACCTAAATGTGACTTGTACGAGTATCATCTTTGGGGGTAGTTGCCATAGTCGCCACGCTTGACAGGCGGGTTCACGACCGCAGTAGCTGTAGATTGGGTTTCGACTACGCTGCTGCCCATTCGACAGTTCTCTTTGTCGCCTGTTACAACACCCGCGGAAAGATGGGTTGGTGCTATTCTAGTCAGCCGGCACCACACGGCAAACCCCTCTTATGCTGAGGATAAACGCTATCTTAAGCTGTAACCCTCATGCGAAATATAAAGCAATATCATATTAAAAAAAAAAAACATTTCTAAATGCACGATCTGGTGTGACGTAGTCCCGAGGCGAGGTCGTGACCGCGTAGGCCCGTATTCACTAATCAGATTAACTGAGGGCACTTCCCTCCTACAACACTGGACGGCTAATAGCCAACCGTATTTATTTACGTGCGCTGACTAGGCGGTTTATATGCTCCGGATTGCCTATTTTCCACCCCGATTTAGCTTGTGGGTTTTTGTGACAAGCATTAAAAAAACTAAAGATATTGGGTTTTGGTTTGCATATCGGCACTATCTTTATGATTCGTTCTAGTTTATATCTAGTTAGTTTGTACCTACTAAGTTGAAGCTCGGTCTGGCCTAGTGGGTAGATGGGTGGGTTTATGACCCTGCCTATGAAGCCGATGGTCCTGGGTTCAAATGCCAGTCAGGGCACTTATTTATGTGATGAGCACAGATATTTGTTCCTGAGTCATGGGTGTTTTCTATGTATTAAGTATGTGTATATTATATAAGTATGTATTGCTAGCTGAGTACCCACAACGCAAGTCTTTTGGAACCGGGTATCTCCTTAAACTACGTCCAACAATGACAGGTAGGGCACAGCGATGGCCAGCGTTTGAATCTGGGGCAGCCTAACTGGGGAAGTACCTCCTCCTTACAGAAGACCACAGCCATAATAGCACTGCTACATAGCTTTCAGGTATGTAGTGTTGTTCCTGATGGTGAGTAAGGTTCCCAGAAAAAAGTGTTTTTTTGCTTACCGTGGGACTCAGTCAATTTGTGTAAGGATTTCCTGTAATATTTATTTATTTATTCTCAGTTTTGTATATAATTCCATTTGAAAAGTTAGGTAGTCGATACGCAGTCTGAACTGATGTTTTTAAAAGCACATTATTTAGTATACATCAAACCGTAATCAAACGTAGGGTTTCGTACTACGAACAGACATTGCAAGGTTATTTTAAATTAGTCTTAACCACTAAAGCGTTATTAACTTTTTTCGACCAGCATATACATACATTGCTGCTCGGAAAAAATTGCTTCGTACGCTTGAACCGACAGTTGTGACGCCACGCCATAGCAAGTAAGACCAGCGATACATTGCGTGCTGGCTTATCAATAGGAAACAAAAAAAATAGTAAAGAATTGTTTTCATGGAACATCGGTTCATACCACTAATGCCTAAGTCTGGTTAAAATTTGAGGTAATAAAAATACACGCTGTATGAAATCTAACGGTTGCTATGGGTATATAAAAGGAATTGCAACTACAAAAAACTTTTTTTTTTTACAATGTCCAGCTCGCTCGGTTCGTTTAGTTTCAAATTCAATTTGGTCCGTCCAACAATCCACAACTAACTTCGTTACTGGAACAAAACTGTGTCACTTTTTCATCGAGCCCCAGAAAAACTCTCGTACGCTTTGTATGAGTTGAGAGAATATTATATACATGGAATATATACAGACAGAAAGACTAGTGGTTCTTGTTCTATAAGCCACAGACGTCTACTGCGACACCGCATTTGAATCGCTTTATGACTATTCTTCGCAAGCTCTCCATGTATTGTTTCATGTTTATCCTGGCAGGATCGCCATGAATTGTATGATATTACTGGTGTGAAAAATAGCGATACTGAAGTAGGTGGAAGACTGAACATTTATTGAAGGAAATGCAGGGTTTCACAGCTATTTCACTGCATGTGTGTGACATTTAACGTATGGTTTGTCGTAGCAGATATTAACGAATAATATTGTTTACATATATATAATGTTATCTATCTACACAAGCCTTACTGAGCTTACCGTAGGACTAGATCGATTTGTGTACGATTGTTCCGAAATATTTATTTATTTATTTTAGGCTGATACTTATAAGTTGTGGCGTTGCCAGATTTTTGGCACTCAAATTTTACATAACTCTAATATCTTGCTAATTTTGCTCTTGTGTGTTATTTATCAATTATTTATAGTGCGGTGTCTGTATGGATGTAGTCTGTGTATGAAATACTGTTAACAAGTATTGGATGTACAGTCGGACACTACACATTCTGTGATAGTTTTTTGTGTGTTTGAATATTGTTTTGTATACGGAAACCTACTAGTAAATCCGGAAAAAAATTGACTCTGCTTTAAAAGTATTCGTAAATAAATTTTAAATTATAAAATAAGGTTTGCCAAGCGCGTTGCGAAACGATTAAATAATTGAAGTTATCTTTCTAATATGTTAAATCTCGTAATGGTTGATAATTGCTTGGCTCCAGAGGTAAACTATTAATAAATAAATGATTTATTGCATGCCATATATGTTCAAAATAAAGCAAAACACACGTGGTACTAATTGAAATAGGTGACATATTAAAAAATAGTAACCCGGTGTTTCAGTGTCCAAAGCAGGATTTGAACCCGCCTCCAGCTTTCGTGGCTGACTTCCTAACCAATTGGAACGCACGGACACAGGGGAACCCGTCGTAATTTCTCATGTCTTGTTTTGTAAACGGTTTTTCTGGGCACCGTTTACCATTTAAGGTGATACAATATGTGCTTGCACCTCCTTGCACAATCAGTTTTTGGGTTGGTTATTATAATTATTTAGTTTTAAGATTTTTTGTTACATTTGTTTAATTTTGAATGCAGAAGGGTCTCCACGGAAGACCAGCGTCAGGGGTCATACGGCACCTGGCACAAGCTGAGGCCATTTCAGTGACACTCCTTTTCTTGTATTTTTTTAATTTTAAATAGTTTTATTTTGTTCTGTCCTGAATAAATTTATTCTTATTCTTATTCTATTAGCCGCCGCGGAAGCTGGTAAAATTAGTGCCTACGATATTTCTGGGATTCATTGCCAAGCGGACCCCAGGCTCCCATGAACTGTGGCAAAATGCCGGGACAATGCGAAGCAGGGTCATCAGTCCCTATAGTTTCGTATTAGCTTGGACGGACGCAAGTTGACGGTCATTCAAGACACTTACCAATAATTGAATACTCATGGGTCACTCGGTATAATTCAATCAAGACCCTTGATGGTCCTAACTGACCTCTGGTGAGATGTGTTCTCAAACATACACTACAATGCTGATATTATGTTCCTTATAGACTTCGAAGTAAGTTGCAAGTTTGACTAAGCGAGAGGTCGTTAAAGTTGACATTATAGCTGGTCACAAATATCTGAACAACGCCTCTGTTGCCAAGGAGATAAAGTGCATATAAACATAGGCGATAATAGTAGTTTATGTATCTGTGCATAATGAAGGGCATTACAACAAGAGTGTAGGTTTATGAAACGAGCCGAAGGCGAGTTTCATAATAATATCACACGATTGTTGTAATGCCTAATTATGTACATATAGTTACATACACTACTTAATCTACACACATATCATTAAGTGTTTTAAGATGGGTTCAGAAACCGTAGGGAAATGACTTATTATTAGGGTTACTTGTAAACATTAAAAAGTCAACGAACAAAACAAATGACAGCTTGGAACGGCGGCGTTGCGTATTTCGTATCTCAGTCAATTTTTTTTTTAAACCATAGACAAGCGAATGAACTCCCTATTCTACTGTCACTCGAGTTCAAATGTCGTTCGATTTATATTAAAAAAACATAACGAATTGGCGTTTCGTATCAATGGCTGTTTTAATACCTATGTATAGATACTAGATTAGGCACCCCACTTGAATTTGACAGCTGTTCCAAATTTAAATTCATAACCTACTGATTTCAGTAGGTAATGTTAACATTACCTACTGAAATCTTTCTGATGGTTGGTAATGCTGGTCATTGCCTACGGTTTCTGGACGCATTTTAGAGCACTTATGACATGTAGGTGCGTAGATAAAGATATTTGTGACCACATACAGCTTTAACAGCTCCGATATATGGATGGACTGGACGTCACATGTATGTATCCATTTTGCTTCGAGAATTATCCAGAGGTTCTAGTGTAAGTTTGTTTTGACGTAAAAAAACGAATACGAACGCGTAAGTGATAATGTTATTTATATGGGAAACGCAAACGCGATCGTGACGTAAAGTTACGTTAAAAACTTACACTCAGGGCTCAGATATTTCAAAGAATTCTCACCACTATATATACCTATATATTTTTCTAGAACGAACAAAATTTACTTAGTTTTTTTTTTATACCACAAAGGTGGCAAACAAGCATGCGGTCCGCTTGATGGTAGGCGGTCACCGCAGCCTATGGACGTTTACAATACCGAGGCATCATTCACGCGTTGCCGACCCCGTAAAAACCTCTTTACACCCTTTTTGAAGAACCCCATACTGTAGTCCTTTGGGGTGACCTCCGCAGGAAGCTCATTCCACAACCTTAGCGTACGCGGGAGGAAAGTGCTTGCCATAATAAAAATATCAAGAATCCTCAGTTCTAAATTGTTTTCTGAAGTATGTAAAATATAAATAAAGACATAGTTTTCTTATTGTTATGTATTTTTAACCCTATTACCCAATATTTATTTTTGTATTAACTGTCTGACGTTGAAGTGGTACTTATCGATAACAGGACTGTCGATCTTTTTATTTTTCACCTCAGCAGCTCGAACATGTTTACTTTCCTCACTCCAGGGAGTGAGGAAAGTGCTACTTTCCTCACTTTCAGAGAGTGAGGAAAGTTGCTACTTTCGTCACTCCAGGGAGTGAGACAAAGTAGCTTTTTAATTGATGACCGGTCTGACCTAGTAGGTAATGACCCTGCCTAAGAAGCCGGTGGTCCCGGGTTCGAATCCCAGTCAGGTCATTTATTTGTGCGATGAGCACAGATATTTGTTCCTAAGTCATGGGTGTTTTCTATGTATTTAAGTATTTATATGTATCTATTTATTACAATAGGACATAATGGACTCCCTTAACACCACTACCACGTTCGGACCCTCACAAATTAATCTTTTATAATTTTGAAATGTACATATATTTTATAAAGGAAAATTATTTTAACAAAATATTAAGTAATGAAGCCAGTGCAGTTGCAGATAAAACACTTAACTTAAATGTGGTTAACTTGATGTTAATTTTTTTACAAGATTTTATTTAACTTGATGTATGTATTTGTATATTTATCCGGGTGGAATCTTGCAACTCAATTTTGAAGCAGACATCTTTAACCGATTGAGCTGAAATTTAGCACACAAATTTATGTAATTTCGGTTACAATGCAATATTATGGTACCACTGATCTGATCTGATGCTGGAGTCAGAAGGTAGCAAAAGCAACACCTAAAATACACAAGATAAACCCGTGGTGTTTTAGGCTCATTAGAATCCTTTCGAAGAGTAGATGACGAGTGTGAAAAAAAGTACAGTCGGCAATAAAAGCTTGTACTAAAAATGACATTTTTGGCAACTTATTTAACCTTTAATATGTTCTCACTACTGAGGTGAAAAGTTGTATGTGTCACACCAGAGTAAAGTTATTTTACATCTCGTGTTTTTGAGTGCCTCGCTACGCTCAAGATTCTAACACTAGAATCACTCGCTACGCTCGTGATTCAATTATAGAATCTTTCGCTTACTCGGGACTCAAAATAAACACTCGCAAGAAAAAACAACTTTCCTCTCTTGTTGAACAAATAACTATTGTCAATCACTTACAAAAAATCATTCATGTTAGACAAAATTCTAGGTATACTACTTCACATTTCTCGCTTATGTACAGATTCCCGGCGTCCGAACTTCTTATATAGCCGGTGTACAATAATATCAGTACGGGGGGCTCGGGGTCTAAGAAAGCCTAGTATAAATATTCAGTATCTTCACTGGTATGTTTGAATTGCAAAAATATTGTAGGTACCTACCTAGTTAAGATGTCAATTGTATTTGTATTAAGGTTAATAAAAGACTCAGTTAAGGTAAATATAACTATAAATGACTTTCTTTTGATGGCTATGGCTTTTTCGTATAACAATAAGTGAACCGCTTAATTTTAAGCTGTAAGCGTTGACGGCTAGGTCTGGTGGCTCTCAAAAGTTAATGTACTGCTCGATGCTCGCACTGTGACGCAGGGGACTGATTTAGTTTGCTCAGGCCGGGACATTATCGATTGAGTCATAGCTGAGGTTTTTATATTTATCTCTCTCAGTATTGGACGGCCTTTCGGCGAGGTGTTTGAGTAGCGAGGTGTAGGCCGTGGGAGGAGAATAATTTTAAAACAATAACTGATTTTAATATTAATATTTAATTGTTATGAGAGGTAGGGCACAGCGATGACCATCACGCTTGAATCTGGGGCAGCCCAACTGGGGAAGTACCTCCACCTTACAGAAGACCACAGCCATAATAGCACTGCTACCTTTCAGGTATGTAGTGTTGTGTTCCTGATGGTGAGTAAGGTTCCCAGAGCTCCAACCCCCCTTAAAGGCCGGCAACGCGTTTGTAACTCCCCTAGTGTTGCCGCCCATGAGCGACGGTAATTGCTTACCACCAGGCAATCCGTCTGCTCGTTTGCCGCCTATGTCATAAAAAAAAAATAGATTTTTCAGGGCGATTTCTGAGGTTCCGTGGTTGAAATGGCAAAAGCAAGTTTGTCTGAATAAGCTGTTATATATACCTATATGTAATATGATGATAGGTGGCTAAGTCTTACTCCATTGTGTTTATACCATATTCATCCGAGTTGAGGCTTCTAAAAAATATTGATACACACTGCTCTTTTAAAAATGTAATATGAAGCTATAAAAGTTAAACCGTAGTTATTTGTCACACAAGAAAACCAAGTTAGTGTTTACCTTCTCGTGCTAATATTGAGACCCGAGCTAGCGCAAGATTCCAAAATTGGACTACAAGCATAGCGAGTGGCTTAAAAAAGTGAAATTTGAAGCACAAGAAGGTACACTTTGCTATTGAGTGAAACACATGATTTTTCGCTTCACTCCCGCAATGAACATGCTTACTCAAAACATTACAATTCCAAATTACTAGTATCAATTCTTTACTATTTAGAATTTTATCCAATTAGCTAACGGCAAATAAAAACATTCAGAATATATGAAATGATTTTGAATAAAATGCAGTTTGCTCATGCGTTGAAGTATAAAATCGAGTTTACCGTGCTATTGAGGTGAAAATACATTTCACATGCGTTCACATTAGTAAATTGAATGATGAAACAAAATGTACGGCTGCGAACTAGGCCGCTGGCGTCGAACCGCAATTAGCCAATTGGCTGGCAGGATGCTATCGTCTGGACCACCTACGTACCAATCAAGTGCGTACGCTCTGTACGCTATTGGACGCGATTCGTCAAAACTCGAAACAATAACGCGTTGCCGACATTGGGGCTTTAAATGAATTCGTCTAATGATGGGCCAAGGTAGGTCGGTCGGTTTAATAAATAAATAAATAAATAAATATTTCGGGACAATCTTACACAAATCGACCTAGTCTAGTTCTACGGTAAGCTCAGTAAGGCAGGTGTTGTAGTAGGCGACGATATATATAATAGATAGATACGTATAAATACTTAAATACATAGAAAACACCCATGACTCAGGAACAAATATCTGTGCTCATCACACAAATAAATGCCCCGACTGGGAATCGAACCCAGGACCATCGGCTTCAGAGGCAGGTTCACTACCCACTAGGCCAGACCGCTCGTCAAAATCATATTTAAATTGTTGAAGAAACGTGCCACAAACAAGCTAGTGGTGTAAAAAAGTTATGTTTTGATATAATTTTACGATCATTTATTTAAAGATCTGAATTTATTTATGAGTTTTATTGAATTTAATAAATTCTCAAGTTTATATCAACTCTTAGGTATCCGGGGATATACAACATCCGATTAAGATTTATCTCCGTGATCCCTCGGATAGTTATTGTAATTCAATCATACGGGCTCTCGGATCAGGGCCCTTAATTGATATCAAATGTCACGGGACTCGGGATAGAGACCTTGGGTTAAGAGGCCATAACTGGACTCTTATGAATTAAAAATATTATTATAAAATACTAGCTGACCCGGCGAACTTCATACCGCCTTTAAAACGACAAAAGTAGTGATAGCTTTTAATTAGCTAAAACATATATGATTTAAATTAAGGTAAATAAATAATACACAAACAATTCTAAAATTACTAATTTTATTGAAGGTCCTTATGATATACAATTTAGGTCATATTTATTTTTCGAAATCACGGGATTTTTGTGACTTTTTAATACTTAATGTCTCAATCAGAGCTGTGACGATTCTAACCAATCCAAAATCATTTGAATCGGTTCAGCCGTTCTCGAGTTATAAGCGGTTGAACAAACCCCACTTTCTTTTACTTTGTAATGTTTCTGTTTGCCGGCTGCTACATACATACATTTCAGCCGTATACAGTCCACTGCTGGACATAGGCCTCCGACGGATATGACTTGTATCATCTTGGGGGTAGTTGCCATAGTCGCCCGAAAGGGTCGGATCGCAGGCGGGTTGGCGATTGCAGTAGCTGTAGATTGGGTTTCGACGGACGCTGCTGCCTGTCCGTAGGATTTTTCCCTTGATCGCCTCTTACGACACCCGCGGGAGGAGATGGGGTGGTGCTTTCTAGTCAGCCAGCATCACACGGCACTGCCGGCTGCTAGGTTGGTTTAAATTGATGTAATTAAAAAAAATGATAAATGACCGATACTAAAAAATAAGTCAATTTTATTGTTTTGGATTTAGGCTATAGTCTCCTATTAACGCCGTCGGCCGCCTGCAGCGTCTGCAAACATACTGTAGTGGTTTCTCTCACACGTCGACGTTGGTGTCATTTTTTTTTAGGAACGTTGACGCTGACGTGAGACGTCGCGTATAAAATAGGAGACCAAAGTCTTAGTATTTTCAGCATTAGACAGGTGAAAAACATGGTGTTTAACTCGCAAGTAAGGTTTGTTCCACTTTCGTGACTTGAAACACTCCCAACGCTAACTCCCTTTGAACTGGACCCAGGACTGGGCACGAGACGGGACCTTTACCTTTACTGCAGCAGCAGTGCAGTCATCCTCACACCCTGAAACCTAAGGCCGCTTGTAGACTTCCGGTTTTTCACCAGATAAACGTGACGATGTCTTGTTTTCCTATGTGTAGCTGTCGATAGCCACATATAAGGCTGGACAGTAGTCGCGTAAAACGGATAATTGTCCGGTGAAGTAACCGGCCGTCTAGAAGCAGCCTAAAGGGTCGCGCACTAAGCGGTTTAAGAGGAATTTCTTTTTCTTTTTCTTTTTATTTTTCTTCCCGCGAACGCTCCGGCTGTGGAATGAACTCTCTGCCGAAGTTTTCCCTAGTAACTACAGTATGAGGTTATATAACAAAAGAGTGTTTAGGTTATAAAAGGTACAACGCGCATGTGAATCCTCTAGAGTAACTGCTTACCATCAGGCGGACCGTATGCTTGTTTGCCACCGTCGTTGTATTAATAAAAACATGTCGTTATACAAATATAAGCGTTGACCCGCGAGTGTCCTCGCACGGCACATAAGAAGTCACGCGATCCATACATTTCGGTAGCGACCCCTACTGACAATCGAATCTCTAAGTATCGACGAATCCCTCGGTACTTAGAGAATTGATGTCATTTGGAGCACTTTAACTGTAAATTATTTATTAACCTAGCTTAGTCGTTAGACCCTGGTTACGAAGCAGGCATTTGATTGTTGGCATTTTATTTGTGTATTTGTCATTAATATTTGAATTGATTATGGACATTACTATACGATATTTTTCTAGCAGGAACGGCATTTGTTTAGTGCTTGCCACAATTAAAATATCGACAGTCATGTTATCGATAAGTACTACTTCAACGTCAAGATGTACACAGTCTTATATCGGCTACCTACCTAGATGCCGTGTGCCACCGATCTTGAGCAAATCCGTATACTTTTGATCCAATTTACCTTTATAATTTGCTATGAATGGTCCCAAATTGTTTTCTGAAGTAATTAAATATAAATAAATTGAGTTTTATTATTATTAGTTATTTTAAAACCCTATTACCCCATATTTGTCTTTGTATTACCTGGAAATTGAAGGGGTACTATTGATAACAGGACTGTCGATGTTTTCATTTTGTCAATCACTTACAATAAATCGTTCGTGCTAGAAAAATATCTAGGTATGGACATTACACATCTAGCCGTGGTCTGTTTACTGATTAATTTTTAATCTGTTTTACCCATTATTACCAATAATCAGGAATAAACCGCGTATATTAACTTTAATAATTACCTCCGTCGTGAGTTTTTATTCGAGTCCATGAGGACAATATCGTTCTGGAAACGTCGGAGGTAATTTTGATACTTAACTGGCTTTTCATCGCTTCGTCGGCCAGCAATGTCCGTATATGGTTATGGGATAAAAATGATCCTATGTCCTTTCTCGTAGCTCACACTCTCTCCATATCAAATTTCATGTCAATTAGTTCAGCGGTTTAAAGTACAAAAGTAACCGCATATTTTTTTTATTAAAAATATAAAGTATGTGAAAGAAGAAGAAACTAATATATCCAAATTTTACAAGCTTTAAGAAACAAACGTGTACAGTCAACAAATTTGATATATGTGCCACTTCGTTCCTTGTCACAATGAAAATCTATATGAAAGGCGCAAAGGATCCCAAGGCTCACAGACAAGGCTCAAATTGGCCTAGAAATCAAATTGGTTGACTATACACGTTTGTTTCTTAAAGCTTGTAAAATTTGGATATATTAGTTTCTTCTTCTTTCACATACTTGTATAAACTTTATACTATTACTAAAAAAAAATATGCGGTTAGCTATGCGCGTTTATTATCGTATATCTTTAGCTTTGGAGCCTTTGGTATAAGGTTTTTCAAAAAAGGAGTAAATAGGTTCTTAAAGGGTAGGCCACGCATATGTGAATCCTCTGGAGATACAAGCGTAGATTGGCTACGGTGACTCCTTACCTGCTGGCCGTATGCTTGTTTGCAACCATAATAGTATAAAAGAGGAGTAGACATAGATAGAGTAGAGGGAAATTCAAGACAGAACGTATAGGCATTTAATAAAAGAAGATTTCATAAACCCATTGTTTCCTAACACAAATATTAGCGGCCACGGAGAGTGGTGTCTACGAGGCACGTGACAGAGCCACACGCGAACCGAACATTTCGTGAACGGGCCCTTCCGCCCTGCGACAATACTAAAAGCAGCGGTTGTCATTACTGGGAGGGCAGTTTTTGTTGTAAACCCCATTCACACTGCGCGAGTTGGCAAGTTACTAAATTAGTTAATCATCAACATCATCCTTTCATCCGTCTTACGGCTGATGATAGTCCACTACTAGATATAGGCCTCTTTCAAATATGACTTCTTATTTATGGGGCTGCTATAGTCACCACTGTTTCACATAGAGGAACTGTTTCAGAGTCGATTTCGACGGACTCTTCGGTCGGTTTTTTTTCTTTGTCGTCTCTTACGACACCTGAGGGAGTAGATGGGTTTGTGCTATTCTTAGCCTTCGTCACACGGCATACCTGCATTAGATAACATTTGTGTCAGATATTGTATTGTTAACTTATATAGTTACCAAATTACACAGTAGATGGCGCTGGTAAATCAGCTACTTCGCGATGTTAAGATTTTCCTTCGAATTCTTATAAGCTTGCAAGTGCGTCCGATCGCTCTAATATGCCGAAATAGTTATAGAACCTAAGTCAGGTAGAAAAATAAATGTTAATGTTATAAAGTGCAGTGCAGTGTTGTGATAGACCAATTTGGAAATGCAAAATCAGATCCAGATTTGTCGTTTTCAATGTTTCAAACGTCGATATTATCTAACTGATAATTCTCTAGTCCAAAGCCTGCCAACCAAATATAATTTGATGATGTGTGAGCATAGATTGAGCCTGAGTTATGGGTGTTAGTTTAGTTTTTGTGTATTATGTATTAAGTAAGTATAATATAACACAAGCCGTCTTGAGGTTCTGTTGGTCTTAGTCAATTATGGGTAGGGATGTCCTGTAATATTTATATATTTAATAACTTTTATGTACCTACACCTAGTACACCTACAAGTATTAGTTATATCGTGTACGTAATAAGTCTTTTACTGCAAGGATCAATATAAATACGTTATAACTTCGACACAATGTCACAGCGGCCGTAACTCTCCGAACTTTATTGCACTGTAAATGTATCAAGCTAAGAGGCTTGAAACTTAACTACGCTAGAAGCTGTACAACTAATACTACTTACTTGAATGACCAGTACTAAGCATACTCTGTTTAACTCAGCTTGCCTCGTCTGTGGCCGGCTTAAGAGTTCCTTCGGCGATTAAGGAAAACTATTGTTATAAATCGTTTAAAGTGTAGTTAATTTTGATTTTAATTGGTGGTTAGAGGTAGCGTTTGTGGTTGTCGGTTCGCTTAATGTTTGATAAAGGAAAATGTTTGTAATAGCAACACTTTTGTCAGTGAACCTTATATGAGATCGTTTGAAAATTTCCGGAAAAATCCCGTTTCTTTCCAAACGGCTCGTTTTTTCGGATCTGCACGGAAAAAATCATGAAACCGCTTAAATTTTTCCCAACGGCTCCTTGGTGTTAATCATCGTGTATTCAGTAATGACACAGAGCATAAAGACGGTTATTACACCTTATGCCCAGCTAGCCTTTATATATGTAGTCAGCTTTTATGTCTAGTATCTTTATAACTATACGGCACAGAAACTATTAAATCTTCAATAAATATGACAGAGAAGGCGCTATAAGGTGAAAAACTTAACTGAAACACCATGTCTATGTAGTTGTGTAGATAATTAATATAGAACTTGCGCGCCGAGATGCATGTACATACACGTTACTACTACATAGACCAGGTACTCTAACTAAGTTTTTCACCTAAATAATTGTTCGTCCGTGACATAATCTCACATTGTGATTATTGCTTACAACTAAAAGGCCCTAAGTTTAATATATAAATTAGTTACCTCCGCCGCGTACTGAAGGGCGGCAGCGAAATATACTAAATTAAGAAGGCTATCAACGGTATACTATCCACCATCTTAAAATGGGTTTTAAAATAAGTCGCATTGCGTGTATTCCGTCCTTCTGCACGCGTGTTTCGACTTTTTTGAATATACTTTCTTTCAGTTCTTCCTTTATTCCAGCTATCATTAAAAAAAGGTATAAGTGCCATACGCATTGTATGAAACATAAGCCGTCTTTCACCAGTACAGATTTCATCGGAGTTTGTTTGTAAAAAGAATTTCTTTTCCTTTCCCTCGGAATTGGGATGATAACACTATCTCCTAAGGCAGGAACCCGCCACTATCTTGTTCGTAAACGCCGAATGTTTAGGCCTTTGTACTGTCATGTATATCGGAGCGGATAATGTGCCCGAAAATATCTGTACATGCACTTTATCGCATTGGCAATAGAGGCGTTGGGAAGATATTTGTGGCTAACTTGGCTGTTTAGACATATCTGACTGTGCCGTAAACAAACTAGGCAATAAGTGATCTCTTTTATCAGAATAAAGCCAGCATCCGTTACTACTTCGATAACTTATTTGAAGCGTCGTTGTTATTCTAGTAGTAAACAATATTATTTTCCTTCTATTCATTGATATAAAAAATATTAAATAACTTTTTAGATGTATTGAGGAATACAATTCATAATATACATAAAATCATTCATACCGGACCCGATGTCTTTATACTGCAACCAAAAACCACTGAAGCAGTGTCCCTTTACAACGTTGAACCATAGGTACTGCAATCTCAGAGATCGCTGCCCGTGACAGAAAAACATACAAGATGCATAGAAAAATACGAGTTAGTTACTATAAACAACAAAAGTTGGTTAGAAGCTAGAAACTAATCAAATTTTAAAACCAAGTTACATTAAGTTAATCATCATATTACCTAAAGTACTTAAAAACGACAAAAACACAAAATTCTCAACCCCTATCCGAACATCTTAACATCATACACCGTGGCCCAGATCTGAATAATAGATCTGATTTAAAACCACTTACCAAATTCTGCCGCGCTCACATTAAACGTAACAACTACATTTATAAACACATTTAACTGTAAGCCTTATTGTTTTTATATTAAAGTTTAAAATTAATCCGTATCCGAATGTAGATACGGTGCTTAGGTTAAGTATTAATGCGACGTGTTCTCGAGCCGCGTGCGAGGCGGCGTGCATTATTTAACGCGCGGCGGGTCGCGTTGTTAATATCTCATTCACTCTCCGTGTGACTCACCTTGTATATTTTAGTGTAAGACACGAGATGATATGGCGTGTGCCTTTTAATGGTAACTTTGACGAACTTTCTGAGAGTAATAAATAAATGTTGTTAGGCCAACATATATAGGAGAACATAGGCCTTCCCATTGGACCTCCACATGTACCGGTTGGAAGCGACTTGCAACCAGCGTTTTCCGGCGATCTTAATGAGGTCGTCTATCCATCTTGTGGGTGGACGTCCTACAATGCGCTTGCTTGTCCGTGGTGTCCACTCGAGCACTTTTCGACCCCATCGGCCATCTTCTCTGCGTGCAATGTGGTCTGCCCATTGTCACTTCAGCTTGCTCACCCTGTGGGCTATGTCTGTTATTTGACTTGTAATGTGATGTTTGGGTGAAATCATGCAACTCAATTTTGAAGATATAGAATATCTTTCACCGTTTGAACTGAAATTTAGAAAACTTATGTAAGTTCAGTGACAATGTAGTATGGTACCGTTGATCTGATATGATTCTGGAGACAGAAGGTAGAGCTATAGCAACTCCTAAAATACTCAAGGTAAACCAATATATTTAGGCTTGTTAGAATCTTCTCTATATTTAAGTAATACTTGATGACTGTGCAAAAATAGTGGATACAGTCGCCATCAGATATATTGAAGCTGTGGAGGTGGTCACAAATATCTGAACAGCGCCTTTATTGTCAAGGCGATAAAGTGCATGCTCTGATATTTGTGACCACCTCCACAACTCCAATATATCTGACGGGGACTGTACAGGTGACAATAAAAGCTTGTACCAAAAATTTAGATATAATTTGGGTCTTCTCAAGGCAAGAGTGAATCGTCGACACTTACCATCAGGTGCGACTGAGATCAAACGCTGGTCATTCTTGTATAAAAATTTTATATTTTTGACAGAAGTATTTTGAGGAAGTAAGATAAGTTTTTTTAGGATTCCTAACTAGAATTAGAGGGTAATTTCTTCCAAGTTTAACCTAGAAACAGAAATACATAAAATAAATGCAAAGTTAGGGTTATGAATCTTCATGGGCGAAATTTAAATTTGACCCAGTTAAAATCTTGTACAGTGACTAAAATATTCATTTTATTTCACTGATTTAATGTACATGTTATAAAAGTATAAAGCTAGTCGTAAAAACATCCAACTTTGTAACATTATAAATTGTCTACTATAAAATGAGCTGGTATTTACAAATGCTTCAAAGGAAAACCACTATAAGTTTCTGTAATAACTGTATAATGTAAAACTAAATACCGATACGACCCCCATACCTTCAAGAAAAGAGCGTACTCTTATCCTAAAGGCCCGCAACGCGCTTGTGACCCCCCTGGTGTTGCTTACCATTAGGCAATCCGTCTGCTCGTTTGCCACCTTTGTCATAAAAAAAAAATTTAATAACTGAATAATGCTGAATTTGTTGAACACGATTTGTTGCGAAATTTTTCGGTAGCGAAACTATCTGTACGAGTAAAGTACCGATATATGAAGGTGTATAAGGAATCGCGATTTCTTCTTTTTATAAATAAATAAATTTATATTTCGGAACAGTTACACAAATCGACCTAGTCCTACGGTTAGCTTGTAAGGCTTGTGTTGTAGGTACTAGACGACGATATATTTAATACTAGTAGATAAATACATATAAACACTTAAATACATAGAAAACACCCATGACTCGTCAGGAACAAATATCTGTCATCACACAAATAAATGCCCTTACTGGGATTTGAACCACGGAACATCGGTTTCATAGGCAGGGTCACTAGGCCATACGTTTAAAAAAATAATGTATAAAAACGCAACGTAACGTAGCTTTAATAAATATATTATTTAAGCAGAAACGCCTGCTAACGAAACAAGTTCGTTCTGTCGTAGCGAGGTCGAGTCTCGCCCGGTGCACTTGATTTTTCAATTTTTCTTTTATTTGTAAGAATTATTCGAATTTATGCAATTTGCCGAAGATTTTGTGTTATAAGAATTAGTTTTTTATATAACTTATAACGAACTTTGTACGGTAAATCTATACCGTTACCGTACCACTGCCGTTCCGAAAACAGTCGTTGCAGCTAGCTAGCTCAAGTTACACTAGAGCCTCGTTCACAGTCGAGCAGAATTCGCTCGTGAACGAACAGTGATGTATGCATGCAACGTCCTCGACCTCGCAAGATTGCCGCAATTTCGCTGCAGACTTATTCTCAACATTCTGTATATAGTCGGTGTAAGAATCTTTCTTAAACAGAGGCTCTAGTGTAAGTTTCTTTTGACGTAAAAAAAAACGTTTACGAACGCGTAAGTGATAGTGTTATTTGGACCCCTCGACGACCGGTCTGGCCTAGTGGGTAGTGACCCTACCTATGAAGCCGACGGTCTTGGGTTCGATTCCCGGTCGGGGCATTTTTTTGTGTGATTCACAGAGTGTGAGATGCACAGATTCATGTTCCTGAGTCATAGGTGTTTTCTATGTATTTAAGTAGTGGACATAGAGTCCACACGATAAGAGCGAAAAACTTCGGGCGGCGTCGAGCGGCGTCAGCCGAGCCGATGCGAGCCGAATGATGTTTGTATCAATTGTATCGCTCTTACTGCCTCGACATAAAGGTCTTAGTTGACCAAAACCCACGTCGACTTAGCGAAACTTCAATTTGATCTTCCTTTGACTAATTCCAAGTATTAGCCGCCAATCAGCAGAATATTGAAGCAACGCAGACTGCAGTGCAGAATTGGCAACATTCAAGTATTCGATATTGAACGTACAGGATCAAATTGTTGCAACAATTCTGAAACTTGCAGTTGCATACCGCGGCTTGCATGGAGCTTGATGCAGCTTAAAGCTGTTAATTAGAGCTTTTTCGAGCGTTAAATATCGTAGATTTTCCCCAGGCTATGTTCCCCCCACCCAGTCCGCTTTAGTATGCCGAATGGTCCTATGACCATTAGGCTCTATAGCCTAAGTCAGGTTCCAAAAAAAAGTTAAATCATCATCATTATCATCTTAATTTCAACTGCAAATCCTCTACTCCTGGACATTGTCTGGTAAATAGTAAAGACAGGCCGCGAAGTAGGGGGTTGCCGGCCGAGTATATGTAGGATTGTTACGAGGCCGACAACCCCTTTTCACGCCGAGTTATATATAGTAGGTATGTTAAGACTTAAGCCTGCAATGTTAACCTTAACGACCTCTCGTGCCCGTGACCTCTTGTCTAGCCAAACCTGCAATCACATACTTTGAAGTCTATTATAAGGTACATAATTTCAACATTGTAGTGGATGTTTAAGAAAACATAATTATGAATCGTAAACAATTTAGCTCCCTTGTATAAATAAATTTTGTTTACTTATCTTTTCGGTAATAAACTGCCAAGTAAAATCAAATTATGCAGCAAATATACTTAGAAGCAAATTGGTTTTACAAATAATCGGGTCTGGCTTCGAACCTAACACAAGGTCACTGGTCTAATGCCCCGTGTATTTTCAAACGAAAATAGACCTTAAAGAAAGTATATTAAAATATATAATACGAATGGTGATTTAGTACCTCCGGTATAAATGGACTTAAGAGACAAGTGTACAGGGTGAAATTTAGGACGGGATCAGTAGTATGTTTTTTTTTACTCATTAAACCACTGGTAATTGAATGCCCTGACTTTCATAACAAGACAAGATTATTAAACAATGTTTTTTTCACTTCCAGAGACGATTGCAAGTTTTTTAACGGCTTAATAAGCTATAAAAATTCGTATACTGAAATGCTTCTTCGCAGTAGTCATTGCAAAGAAACATTTTTGTAATTTTTCTCAATTAAATTTACACACACACACACACATACACACTTCAGCCGTAAATCGTCGACTGCTGAACGTAGGCCTCCCCCAAATATGACTTGTATCATCTTCAGGGGTAGATGCCATAGTCGCCACGCTTAGCAGGCGGATTGGCGACCGCAGTAGCTGTAGATTGGGTTGCGATAGACGCTGCTGCCCATCCGTCAGTTTTTACCCTTTGTCGCCTCTTACGACACCCGCGGGAGGAGATGGGGTGGTGCTATTCTAGTCAGCCGGCACCACACGGCGCTAACTTTACTTGATTTTATTTAATAATATCTTAAACAGTTGTTTTAATATCTGTATCTATGTATTGTTTAAATTTAAAACATTGCTTAAAAAAAATCAGGGGTGGCGGGCATTAAATTGCTACTTGTTTATGGATTTAAAAACATGCTAGTGGCATACTAAGGGTAGTGATATAAATGTCACCCTGTAGGAATATAATAAGTCTTTTAGAAATCGAGGCGTTAGTGACATCTATGCAGGGTCAGAGTGACCTTGTGCCCTCGGGCCGAAGTACAATAATAAAAATTAGGGTACTTAGACATTATTAAGCTAGCTCAAATTTGTAGGCGCTTGAGAGCTTCGTTCGTGAAATTAATGAAATAGCGTTGATATTAGATTTTTTTTATATTAGGTATTCATTTTGTTTTTATAATACAACTTGAGCCAAAAGTCGGCGATATCATTTTTATATAACTTCTAAATAAAATCGTATATCCAAATTACAAAAATATCAGATGACGTTGAATATAATGAGTATTAATAAATTTGGAATTTAATTAGTTATTAGTCAATTCAAAGTAATGTTAGTGAAAGTAAAGTAAGTGAAATCAAAGCAAACAAACGTGTCTCAAATAAAGCAAGCCTGTAAGTTTTCTTTTCAATTATTATAAAATCAAATTTTTTGTTCTTTTCAAAATTCCATATTTGTATGAAAAATACAGCCCTGGTATCGCGAGCGACGAAGTTCGCATATCTCGAGCATCTTTCTCTTATACTACAATTAAGGCGTCATGAAAGTGAAATTTACGAATATCGTTTTTCGTGGTAGCGCCGCAGAAGTGATTTCAGTGGCAGAAACGAAAGTTGGGCAATTGCATTTCCATCATGAGCTTATAAGTTGACATTTTGACGATATCCTTCTAATAATAAAGAAAATATATTATTGATTCGGCTTTTATCGCTGTAAAGCAGTGAAATTCAATTTTGTTTAATCACTCTCGCAAGTTATAAAAAAAATAAAAATAAAAATCATTTCAGAAATCATTGAGTTCCATATTATTGTTAGTAACACTTAATACTATGTTAGACTATTATATAAATAAATAAGAACTTAAAATTAACACGTTATCCCCTCCGTTATTCATAAATCTTAGAAACTCATGTAACCTTAAACACAAATAATTGTGTCGCTTAACTTCAAACTCAGGTAAATCCATTTTGCTCTAAGGTTGATTAGCATTCAGATTATTATACATTTTTTTAGATAATCAACCTTAAAGCAGAATGGATTTACCCGAGTTTGAAGTTAAGCGACACAATAGCTCAAATAAAATTGATAACTTTTACTTTAATACTCCTAGCCTGTTTTGATGGGGTAACATGTCAAGTCAATCTTTTAAAACGAAAACACGGCTCCTTTAAAGTTAACTTTTCTTTAATATTATTGATGATTTATTTATTTATTTATTTATTTAGACTTTATTGCACAAAACACAAACGTACAAAAGGTGGACTTAATGCTACAAAGCATTCTCTACCAGTCAACCTTCAGGCAAAGCAGAAAGGTTGTAGGTGGTTCATAAAAAACAAAATAAACATAAACCAAAAACATTTAAATATAAATTAAACATACTTATATACATTAATATAATATACATGCATAAACATACATACCTTTATATATTATATAATATAATATATTATATATATTATAATATTTAAATAACACGTTTGATCTTTTTTCTATGTGTTTCCGTGGCAGGTATGAATAATTTAATTGAAACATAGGAAGCAACTCCGTTGCAACCGACTTTAAGTATGAAAGTCTCATCCCGCTCTCTAATACCGGAGTTAAATTTAAATGAGAAAGGATAACGGTAATTAAGGATCTCAAAGGAGCGTTTGCTTAACTAATTGAAGGTTGTGTTTCTCTACTGAATTTAAGAAAGCCTTTCTCCATTGCATTGCCGCGCGTTGATAGTCACCCTGTATACTTTTAATTTAAACTTAAAGTGAACTGTAAGCGGAGTACTTAGGGTTCGAATTTGCGTGTCAAATTGGGGTAAAATAGGAGGTTTTAATGGTAACTAGCCGCCTGATTCTCATCGACTAATTGCAAGGAATGAATCGTAAGTTGGAAAGTCGAGAGGGACGGAATTTTTAATTTCGTGCTCATAGATTTTTTGCTTCGGAATTCGTTTTCCGTTCCGCTTTGGGGAGCTTTGTGAAAGAAGCTTACCCCTTTAACGGCGTTTTTTATGCTCACAAATGTACAGTCAGCAGCAGAAATTGCTAAGCTTGCCAGGCGTTAAAAATATCTTGACACCCTTTATCATAGTGTAGATTGTAGGCAACATACCTTTCAAAGGCCTCGGATTTTAATACAAAAGGTTTCTGAACCCTGAGTGTAAGTTTTTAACATAACTTTACGTCATGAATGCGTGTGCGTTTCCCATATAAATAACATTATCACTTACGCGTTCGTAAACGTTTTCTTACGTCAAAAGAAACTTACACTAGAGCCTCTGAACGTTTCTACGCACTGTTACATGTAGTCTATACTCGTATCTAACGAATTGGTACCATTTTTTTTTTTTTTTTTTTTATAAAAGACTGACCAGCGTTTGACCTCAGTCGCACCTGATGGAAAGTGACGACGAGGTCGAGGGTGTAGCACGCTGGTTCAGTAACAGCCTATTCACTCTTGCCTTGAAAAGACCCAAATTATATCTTACCGGGAATACAGACGAAGGGAGCGAATTCCATTCCTTAGCAGTCCGCATTAGGAAGGTAATACATAATTTACAACTAAAGATCACTACTTGTGATAACTTGAGAGTTAAAACAAAAAAACAGTGAAAAACCAGAAATACGTGTAGTTTTTTATCGTCTCAACCCCAAAAATATTAAATAAATCTGAGTTCATGAGTGACAGAGGGTTAACAAGAAAGTTGTGTCCACCGCATTTTGAATACCTCGTCCGCTTGCATATTTTGCTGCTGACTACTTCTACTATATTACTGTACGTATTTACATACAATCAGCAGGTGAATAATAAAAGTTTTGAGTTCAGCAACGTTTGGCTTGACTGTAATTTGTACACAGAACTCAAACTCCAACGTTTATTACGTAAGTAGGCCACAAGGGCACTTTTACACGTCGAAAAGAAGAAAAATTTAAACTACACCGGTTCTAAACCTACACCTCTGAGGCTCTAGTGTACGTTTCTTTTGACGTAAGAAAACGTTTACGAACGCTTAAGTGATAATGTTATTCATACGGGAAACGTAAACGCATTCGTGACGTAAAGTTACGTTAAAAACTTATACTCAGGGCTCTGACCCGAGAAGCATTTTGACTTTTATGACTGGCAAGAAACTCGGCAACAGTTTAATACTATGGTGAGTTTAACTTAAAAGTATCATCATCATATTAGCCGAAGGAAGTCTAATGCTGGACATAGGGCTTCTTCAAAGCGACCCATAATGACCGGTTTTGAGCCACTCACATCCAATGGATTCCTGGTAAAGACCAGGTCGTAATTCCACCTTGTGGGGGTCTGACGAAGAATCGAAATGTCGAAAGTGTTTGACCAGTGTGTGTTGCCAGTATGGCACTGAAATGTGGTCATTTAGGCTTCATAGGAAGGCTCAAAGTAGAGGGCTGGTAGCCTAGCAGTTAGAGCGTGCGACTTGCAATCCCGAGGTCGCAAGTTCAAACCCCGGCGGTTCGTACCAATGACTTTTTCGAAACTTATGTACGAAATATCATTTGATATTTACCAGTCGCTTTTCGGTGAAGGAAAACATTGCGAGGAACCGACCTAATCCCAATAAGGTCTATAGTTTACCCTCTGGGTTGGAAAGCGAGATGGCAGTCGCTTTCGTAAAACTAGTGCCTACGATAAATCCTGGGATTAGTTGCCAAGCGGACCCCAGGCTCCCATGAGCCGTGGCTAATGCCGGGACAACGCGAGGAAGATGTAGGCTGAAAGCCTCCAAAGGGCAATCAATGGTGAGGACAAATGGTGGGCATGTCTACATCAAAAATAAATATGTAATTTGTAAAAACAATTTACATTTCACCCGTATGCAGTTCACTGCTGGACATAGGCCTCCCACAAATATGACTTGTGTCATCTTGGGGGTAGTTGCCATAGTCGCCATGTTTGGCAGGCGGGTTGGCGACCGCTGTAAATTGGGCTTCGACGGACGCTGTTGCCCGTCTGTAGGATTTTTCCCTTTGTCACCTCTTACGACACCCGCGGGTGGTCCTATTCTAGTCAGCCGGCATCACATCACACGAATTCATCTAATTTAAATGTACAGCTGAAAGCATCGCAGACACTCAAGTTGTCTCTTTCTCTCTCTCTCTCTCTCTTCATCGGATAGCAAATATTAAAAGTTAATAAGACTGAGATGGAAGCCTTTCTTTAGCTCCGGGCAAGGTTTGCACTGCTCTCTTTGAGTCTATGTTGCTGGCAACTTGATTATGGATGGTATAATTCTGAAACAGATACGTAACTATTATCTATACTTACTACTATACTCTTGTCTGTTTAGGTAGTTAAAAAATGGCAAACAATATTGACTTTTTATTGAAAAACGCTTTTTAAAAATCAGTGACTATTACTTACCAAAGTAAAATAATGTAAATAACCATATGTGATTCATAATTGTCACATACATTTATGAAATATATTTTTTAAAACTGATTTTCAATAAAAGGACATGCAAGATTGCTTACCTTTTTTAACTACTTAAACAGACAGAGTATAGATGTGCCCCGCGGTGTCACCCACGGTTTATTAGGAATAAAACGTAGCCTATTTGTTAATCCAGGGTGTCAGCTAACTCCATACAGAATTTTATTAAAATCGCTCCAGCCGTTTAGACGTGAAGTAGTAACAAACATACACACTCACTTAAACTTTCGCTTTTATAAAATTAGTGTAGATTTTGAGTAAAAACGCAATTATTGATGCTTTCCAATTAAAATATTTTTAAATATATATACGATATTGAACTTACATGATAGTTGTAATTAGAACTTTTACTCAAAGCGAGATAGTTACCATGTACAATACATGGTAACTATCTCGCATGGTACCTATATTAATTTTAACGAGTTTTGGAGTATGGTTTGACCACCGTTAAATCTCGCAGTACTTCAGTTGTTCCGTGGGAAACTCATTCAAATTAATATACATGGTAACTATCCTGTTTTAAATAATAGTTGCAATATATTTTTATTTTAAAAATGCTGTCCACATATTTATATTCTTTATATAAGTAAATCGCTTCTTTAAAACAAAAGTGACACTATACAAATAATTTAATATTGTATATGTGTCACTTTTGATCTAAAGGTGCGAAATGCTTACCTACTTGCGGCTATGTTATTAAATATTTATAGTAGTTTATTTTGTAGTGACTTATGCTGCTTCATATGGACACCTCTTATATTATTATGCAATATTTTAATACTTTAATATTTTTTGTATTTTATCCATTTCCAAACCGAAATTAACGTATTTATCCGTAGAGTACAAATCCACCGCAGAACGACTAGACTTTTCAATTGATTACTCCCGCCGCTCGTAGCAACAATTGCCAATTCAAGTGGCGTATCTCTAGTATTCTTAGCAATACGTAATCTACAGATATGCCCTGACTCCACACTAATGTTGCTAAATAAAATGGGCTTGCTTTACTTAAAGGGTTTTTTAAGTGATGCAATTTACTTCGCAAACGTCTGCGGAAAAATACTCGCGTGGTTGTGTTAGATGTTGGAAAAGAAAAATGTTTAGAAAAATAATGGAATATCTAAAGAGTTGAGGTTGGACGTTGACGCGCTTTGTGTGTTACCAGTCTCGGTTAAAAAAATTCTTAGACAAAAACAAAGAAAATATTTATGGGAGTTATCCGAGTCATACAAAATACTGATACTTCCACGATTTTTACACATTATTACAAAACTAGCTTTTCCTCGCGACTTCATCGGCAATCCATGCCCGTCTTTAAAGTATGGTTGCGGGATAAAAATTTGTAGTCCTTTCTTGTAGCTCAAACTTTCTCCATGCCAAATTTCATCCCACTTGATTCAGCGGTTTAAGGTAACACAAACAGACAAACATAGAGTTACTTTCGCATTTATAATATTAGTGTGGATGACAATTAAGTAAATAGTAATAAATAGTGCGCAAAATGTTTAAGTTGATAAACAAGATCAAGTGCGGGTAGTTCGAAAAACTCGCGTGGCTAGATGTTAATGTGAATTTTAGCCAGTCTTCACCCGAGACCACGAGGACAATGTCGTTCTTGAAACGCAGGAGGTAATTTTTAGGAGGCGGAGTCCCGTTTATTTGTAATAACCATGCAAATATCGACTAAGCTCACATAGGGAGACTTGTGTTGTAAGTATTACCTATCACGAATGGCAATTGCTGTACAACAATCTTACACTTAACCCATTAAGGCATGGGGTTTGAAAGCCAAAATCACCACCCTTGGCAGGCGGGTTGGCGTACAGTATGTTCAAATGTCTTAAATAGATTCTGCTGCCAAGTGGGTCTCTGGTCACAGTTTAAAGCCCTGGTAGTAGTTGTCCTACTTGATATGAAAATGTTAATACAAAAATATATTTTCTGGATCTATTCGTGATTACGATCAACTTTTACTATGGGGTCACTACCGAAAAATCAGTAAATAAAAGAGACCTTCCCTTACTAGCTGCTATCTAGCTGTAGTTGTTAGTATGACCAGGTCAGTTTTTAAACTGATTTTTTCGTTCATGGCTCCATAGTATAAGTTGATCATAATCATGAATAGATTCAGAAAATATAACTTTGTATCACCAATTTGATAACACCCAGTATTTTTAAATAGATACCTTCCGTAAAAAAGCCCATCTTAAAGTGAACATTCACTGTATTTTTAAAAATAAACGAAAATAACCATCGTCATAAAACCGGATCCTAAACTGTCCTCTTCAAGAGTTGCTGAGTAAACAGAATCACAAATTCATGAAATGTTAATAATTTTTATGGAGGACCGCCCCTGGGCTGTATTGCTAGCACTTACCTTGCATTTCATTCGGTACCAGTATTAGTGACAGAGAACAACTATCAATCCATAATATCCATAATATTTTGTTAGTATTAGTATTATATTTGCAAAACGCGTTATGAAATTTTCTCTAAAAATGCTTTTCCTATTTAGAAACTCCACTATCACGAACTCGAATGAACGAATTCGAATGAACCACAAATGTTCCAGTAAATTTTGCACATTTTTGAAATTTCCTCTTTTGTTACCGCCATACAAAATAATATATTGAAATGGTTACGACATGGGACATTGTATTAGAAAGATCACGTGATTCTGAGTAGAAAAAACAATAAGATTTACGTAAAATAACAAAACTTTGAAATGTGTGTAGATGCTTTTGTCTTTCTGTCTACAACACTTTAACCGCTGAACCAAATAGCGGAATATAAGTTTTCAGATATTTTACTAGGTATTCTATTCCTGGTGGAGACAAATCCAACAAACAGTGAAAATTGGTTCATTTATTGATGCAATTTATCGTGACTAGGTTCATGATAATACTTAAAACTTATGTAGTAACGAGTTTGTACACACATTTCGGCGTTTTATATTAAAATTTTGACGTAAGTTCCATATTGATTCTCTGCACAACATAGACATGGTGATTCAGTTAAGTTTTTCATCTATACTTTTTTCGGCTCCTCAAAATTTTCTTAGTTAAGCAAGTTTTTTTATAAAAACTTGTGGCGTGTACCAGATGATACAAGTTATATTTGGAGACCGCCTGTGTCTAGCTGTCGACATCTGACGGCTGAAATGTAGTCTTCTTAGATTTCGTTAGGTTTCTCTTTTTCTTTCGATACATTGGTAGCTCTCAGATAATTTGGTAATTTTTCGAAACTGAAGTTTCATACTTCAATATTTTTCATAAGATCATATTTAAACTAGCCCGAGAGGCGAGTGTTCGCGCAGAATAAAAATAACCGACCAGATACCGATGGAGCCTCAAATTATTTATTTAGGGAGACGAGGGGGCGCTTAAGTAGATAGACTGTAATTTAAATCTTAATAACCCACAATTATTTATTTTGAGTAGGAAAAAATGCATAGGTTTCCTCACAGAAATGTTCGTAATAATTCACCCTCGCTTATAAATTTTAGTGCTCAAGAAGATTAATACGGATACACTTCATTTCAATTTTTTTCATTAAGATGTTGGGTTTGGGCGGGGGAATTTTGTTAATATTGTTAATAGATACTTTTTTGAAGGGTGTTTATAAAAAAAGTGATTTCGGTGGGTCTGATAAATCAATATAATTTAATCAATTGCGTCTTGCAAATGTTTATTAGCTACACATTTTGTGTCGTCACACGCTTACCAAAATTCACTTAATTATATTGTTACTTATGAACGGAACTTAACCGTGTAGGTAAATACATTATAAAAATTACCTCCGATGTTTTGTGAAATTCCTAGTGCGCCAACTGTTCAAGTTGATAAACATGATCTACTTTTAGGTACGTATTAAAAAGGTAAACAATCATGACGTGTCTTTTTATTGAAAAACGCTGTTTAAAAATCAGTGACTATTACTTACGAAAGCAAAAAAATGTAAACAACCATGTGATTCATAATTGTCACATAATTGACATGATTTTTTTTTTGAAAACTAATTTTTAATAATAAGACATGTCAAGATTGTTTACTTTTTTTTAACTACCTGAAAGTATAAACTATAGATGTTGATGCCAACTTTAGCCGATCTGCATTCGAGACCATGAGGACAATTCTCTCGACAAGACAAGACAGATCTCCGAACGTCGGAGTTAATTAAAAGCTGACTTAATTTGAAGGTTCATTAGTGATAAATTGTAAAAGCCGTGATAGTTGAAACCGGTATTACTTATAATACATTTGTGGAGAAGACTATTCATATTGGTCTCGTTTTCGAATACCACTACTCCTTACCATCCTTACACGTCCACAGCTGGATGCCTCTCTCATTGACCTCCCCAGAGAGCACACCGAAGCCACCCCGAGAAGTCATCCGTCCATCCAATTACCCCCAATGCGCTTTAAAACAATTATCAGGACAGTAAAATGTGTCTCAAAGCAACATTTGCGAAGACATAATTTTCGAAACTTAATGCTTTTTCCTTATTAAAAGCTTAATCTACTTTCCGGGCGCACAATAAGGACACTGCTTATTCTAAAACCTCATACCTCCCTTCAACTTCACATTGAAGTTTCAACCTTAATACAGTGTGTTAAAATAGCTTTTTATCTGTCCGGGATAGGGTTAATGAGGTAGTGGAAGTGAGGGCAATGTTTGTCAAATAAATAGTTGAGGTTACGAGAGAGGTTGTGTTTGTTGAAGGCATTCTGGCCTCGGAGCGGTGTTAATCGTTTCTCTGGGATTTTTACCTCTAAATTAATGTTACTGGTATTGCTACGGGATTATACAAAGACATTTGCTTAAGTGAATAAACAAAATAAAAGAATGCGAAAGATATGAGGATATGTTTTTCCGCTGTCATTTTGAAGTTTTGTGAATTGCGTTGCGTGTGATGAATGTTGAACGTAGATTTTGGCGATGTTAATAATCGATTCATAGTACGCTTGACTGGCGATTGAAGGATTTGTGTTCCCATGTCACAGCCACCGCCTTCCAGTGATCCGTGAGAGGACGTGTGTTAGTGTTTGGACATCCGACACTGCGCTTTCCTATCCGTGGTCGCCGTTCTAGGACTTTTCTGATCTACTTTTCTCTTTTTTGTTTCTTTTTTTCTTTCTTAATCAAGCGTCACTCTAACCGGTTTCGTATTTACAGTTTTTTGACAGTTCTTTGTATACATAATTATTACGGATGGTGTCTATCGTAGCACCATATAGTTACCTATGGCTCCGTATGCAGTAAAGTGTTAACGGTTTTTGGCTTGTATTCGGGATTCTGTTCATCAGGAACAAACTAAATTATTCTCTATGAAACAGTTTGGTTTGATTTGATTTTTTAAGTAGTAACACTACTGTTACTATGTCATGTCGGCTGACTAGAATAGCACCACCCCATTTCCTCCCACGGGTGTCGTAAGAGGCGACAAAAAAAATCCTACGGACGGGCAGCAGCGTCCGTCGCAACTCGAATCTACATCTGCTGCGGTCGTCAACCCGCCTGCCAAGCGTGGCGACTATGGCAACTATCCCCAAGATAATACAAGTCATATTTTGTGGGAGGCCTATGTCCAGCAGTGGACTGCATATGGCTGAAATGTATTTAACAGTCTAAATCTGTCTGTTGCATGTTTTTTTGTAAATACATAGTATGTGTTTTAAGAATAAATTCTATTCTATTCTATTCTAAATTGAAATAAAAAACATACATATGCTTCATAAAGAGTACTTCAGCGGAAAGATCAGGTTTTCCGACGTCCAAAGCAGAATTTGGATCCGCAGAAACTCTGGCGTCCGAAGCACAATTTGATTCCCTGGAGAATCTTGTCATTTCTCAATTTCAAATCTACATATATTAACGAGATCCTTTGTCCACAGTTCTGGAGAGTGGAGACGAGCCCGCAGCGTGCGGGAAGCAACGGGTACTGGTGCTAGCCAACCACCAGAGCACGGGCGACGTGCCGCTCCTCATGGGCGCCTGGAACCCTCGCGCGGGGGTCCTCTCCAACCTGATGTGGATCATGGATAGGATCTTCAAGTTCACCAACTTCGGCATCGTCAGCGTGCTGCACGAGGACTTCTTTATACAAGCGGTGAGTGGACTATACGTTGAAATAAATTTATTTATGAGAGGTAGGGCACAGCGAACTATCATCACACTTGAGTCTGGAGCTGCCCTACTGGGGAAGTACCTCCTCCTTACAGTAGACCACAGTCATAATAGCACTGCTACCTTTCAGATAGTGTTGTGTTCTTGATGATGAGTAGGTTCCCAGAGCTCCAACCCCCCTTTAAAGGCCGCCAACGCACCTGTGACTCCCCTGGTGTTGCGGGTGCCCATGGGCGACGGTAATTGCTTACCTTCAGGCAATCCGTCTGCTCGTTTGCCATAAAAAAAAAGAATTGAGTCTATCATGCCACAGAACTGGACATGGGTATTGTTCCAACTGCGACCAGACTTCAACGTAGGATGAACACCAGCGTCCGTTAGAGCGGTGGAGAATACTTCAATCGCCAACCCGCCTGCCAAGCGTGGCGATCTTGGCAGGCGGGTTGGCGATAGGTGAGGCGTATGTCTAACAGTGGACGTCATACGGCCGAAATGATGATGATGATGAACTATACGCCAGTTTAAATATTTAACATTTCATAACCTCATTATGCGCGTCCATCTAAGTATTACCAATAGTGCGTAGACACAGATTAATTAATAAACATCTATTGGCAGATACTGCACTTTAAGAGTGTATCAACTATTTTGTTATTCTGTCCCATCAGCCAGGAGACAACTGAAACATAGTTTGTTACAAGAAATGTGGCCTTGCGTACTATTTACTGACGCGGTTCACCTACCCATTATGGAGGGGGCATACAGCTTCTACAAATATTTATGTTTTATGTATTATGTAATAGTTGGTTGAACCTTAAACTAAAACGGAAATGGGCCATTTTACTTAAAGTTGTGTACTTAACTTTTTTTTTTAAATATGGATTTCTGTGTGGTTTTTACTCAGAATCAAGAGTTCTTTTGGGCTTGATAGGAGAAAAAAATGTGTCCCAAGATTTTTTATTCCATTCCGTCACTATTTTTCATACATCTCATATGGCGGTAACGGAACGGAAGTATTAAATGTATAAAAATTTTCGGAAAAGGATTTATGCCGTATGCTTGTTTACCACCGTCGTGGCAATTTTTTTTTTTATGACATAGGCGGCAAACGAGCAGACGGATTGCCTGGTGTTAAGCAATTACCGTCGCCCATGGGCACCCGCAACACCAGGGGAGTCACAAGCGCGTTGCCGGCCTTTAAGGGGTTACTCACCATCAGGAACACAACACTACATTCCTGAAAGGTGGCAGTGCTATTATGGCTGTGGTCTTCTGTAAGGAGGAGGTACTTCCCCAGTCGGGCTGCCCCAGATCTAAGCGTGATGGTCATCGCTGTGCCCTACCTCTCATTGTTGGACGTAGTTTAAGGACATACCCGGGTCCAAAAAATTTAGTGTTGTATCTATAGTATTAAGTAACCCGTGCTCAGCAAGAGTCGGCATTGTTTACGGTGTATCGGATTCGCCCGTGGGTGGACTTGATTTGTATCTGACATAGATACAGTGTCCGCGGGCGCCGTTTGCGAAATGATAGCAATTAATGTCTTCGTATTTAATGATTGACATGCGACTAGGTAACTTTGAGAGCGCTGGTGGCCTAGCGGTAAGAGCGTGCGACTTTCAAGCCGGAGGTCGCTGGCACAAACCCCGGTAGGTACAGTCAGCAGCAGAAGTGGCTAAGTGTTTGAGGTGTTCAAAATGAGGTCAACCTATATTGTCAAGAGAATAAGAGCGCGTGTAGGTAATTTTGAACACTTCAAACGCTAAGCCTTTGCTACTGACTGTACCTGTCTGAACTTGTGTATGAAATATTACTTGATATTTACCAGTCGCTTTTCGGTGAAAGAATTAGGTGTAAGCTTGTTTGCCACCGTCGTTGTATAAAAAAAAATATTGAGGTGACACCAATACGGGCTTTTTTTTCCTGTCTAATTATTAGAAATTGTTTTATATTATCTTTACGAATAAATCATTTCTGCTATATCTTCTATCTCCTACAAAGCAGGAGGTCTGGGATTCAAGTCCAGGCGAAGACATTTATTTGTTTATCACCAAACTGACAGCGATTTGACTTTTCTTAACAACTGAGTGACATGTCTATTTTCTATTCAAATAACTTATATATTTATAACTTGCACTTATAATAAATCAGCTTAAATTCATTCAGTACCCTTACCATAAGTTGTGACTTTGACGTTTTCGATAACGAGTATCGAGTTTACTATCTGTGCATCTCGCTTGTACTACTATAGTGTGAAAGAGATGCACAGATAATAAACTCGATACTCGTTATCGAAAACATAAATGTCACAACTCATGGTAAGGGTACAGCTATATTGATAATATACAACCCAAATACAGCTATGAGCAACATAAACCATCAATACTCTTGCCATAGTCCACTTTTTCAGACCATTATAACTCTTATTGCCAAGATATATGGCTTTCCATTGATCAGAGTACTAGTACACTCAAGGCAATAAATATGAACATAGTTCACGTTATTTAGTTAAGGTATACAGCCTGTGACTGTGGAGCATAAAATTTAAGGCTCGATTTCACTAATTTTACTGATGTAATTTTGTTTTGCTTCTTGAGAAAATACTTTTAGCTTCTTAGGCCTCAAAGTTTAGTCGTGAAGTCAGTGTATCAATAATTGCGATATATTTTTTAATAATACAATTATTTAATAAAATTAGAACATAGACTAAAATAGTTTCCATTTATTAGCAATACATGATGCTCCGCTCAACGGAATTATTTAACTCTTTATTTATTATTTTATTATTTTAACTTTAAATAAAGTTAAATTCTCATTTTTAATAAAACTTATCGAAGTGTAGAATGATAAATAATAAGATTTTGACTGACATATTAAGCCTCGATTTTTGTTTAAACTATGCTAAAAACAATATATTATCGTTATCTCGTTGTATGAGGGCGTCATTTCCTAAGTGCCAGGGGTATTTCTCCTGGGTAAAGGGACATTGACGTTTCAGATGAAAATAAACCTATTTCGTATTGGACTGTGTACAATGTAAACAAAACGACTAAAACGGCCAAAACTAAAAATGACCACGAACGCTGCTAAAGGGTTTGAAACGTCGGAATGATGTTTAAATTAGTATACGCGAGTTAATCCGTGTTAGTTGTTTTATTTCATGAGTAATTATCGCGGCAACCGAAGACAATATTATGTTTTTTAAAGTTTTAAAACAAAGATGTTCAGTTTGGGTGTGAAAATTAAACCTTGCATTTAAAGCCCCATAGCCAAAGACAGTCTGTATAAATGTATATTTACATATGTAGAAAATGCCGCAACGCGCATATAGAGTTGAAGTGTCCATTAAATTGATTGGTTCCCTGCAGCTATTCATATACGATTGATATAACGCCAAGAGGCTGCACTGCATACAGCTTTAACTACTTCTAGGTGCGGAGTTATAAAGCTCCTATAAAACCATAGTAAATATATACAGCTGTGCGGTGCCGGCTGACTAGAATAGCATGACGCCATCTCTTATCGCGGGTAAGAGGCGACAAAGGAAACAAACCGCATGGGCTGCACCATCCGGCGAAACACAATCTTTAGCTACTGCGTTTGCCAACCCGCCTGCCAAGCGTGATCCTCAAAATGATCAATCATATCAGCCGTAAATCGCCGACTGTTGCACACAGGCCTCCCACAAATACGACTTGTATCATCTTCGGGTTGCGCCAAAACGGTCATTGTGGGTCGTTGTGGGGAAGGCGTAGGTCAGCAGTGGATGCTTTTTTGCTGATATGATAATGATTTCACGATTATGCCCGGTCCACATTATTCCAGTCCATTGACCCAAACCAGTGCTGGAATGCTACTGGAATAATGTGAACTGGTACTGGATTGCACTGAAATGTACCGTTCCAGTGAGCAAATCAGTCCAGTGACTGGAGACCAGTGGCGGCGCGTTTATACATGCCGATTCCCGCCGGCTTGACTAACTTTACTGCAGTTCAACGGTTTTCCTTGGGCTCAAGAGGAAAAGGCTAGGACGTATCGGTACCGTCTTGCCTAAGAAAAAAATTGACGCGCCGCTACTACTGGAAAGACCGTCTACTTTTTAATTCCAGTTGAACCAATCCAGCGCCTTTGGAATTGTGTAGACAGCCAATCCAGCTTAACGTCAAAACAGAGTTTCTTTCTAGAAATCATTGTCATGTTACTGCTTCAGCAACATTTTTATTTTATTTTTTATGACAAAAGGTGGCAAACGAGCAGACGGATTGCCTGATGGTAAGCAATTACCGTCGCCCATGGGCACACGTAACACCAGGAGAGTCACAAGCGCGTTGCCGACCATTAAGGGGGTTGGAGCTCTGGGAACCGTACTCACCATCAGGAACATAACACTACATACCTGAAAGGTAGCAGTGCTATTATGGCTGTGGTCTTCTGTAAGGAGGAGGTACTTCCCCAGTTGGGCTTCTCCGGACTCAAGCGTGATGGTACTTCGCTGTGCCCTACCTCTCATTAAAACTGAACATTACTTAAATGACTGGAATAACGTAAACAATATGATCTAGTCAAGTACTGTACTGGATTGGCTTGCTGGCTTACTGGACTGGAATATTGTGAATCGGGCATTATAATCTTTTCAGTCGAAAACCCTTTGTTGCTTCTTCAAAGACCGTCAAAACGACCTTGAGTTGTTTTTTTTTGTATTACATTCAAATTACACCTATTAACCCTGTCACTCGTCGCTTTAGCGTTTAAAAGCGTCATTCACGTTTACGTGACGTAAAGGGTCAAATATTGTGACGTGTACAGTCATCGCCGTTCCGGGGGTGATTTTATGAATTATTTAATGACATGGGGATGAATGCGTGCAATTAATTGTGAACGTTCGCCTAATGAACTGTTGGAATGAGTTGAGGCGAGGAATGGTACTCGTATAATGAGTGAACGATTTCATTCTGAGTTATTAAACATGAACGGGACTTAATCGCGTATATTAAATTAAAAATTTTCCTCCGACATTTCGAAGACGACGTTGTCCTCGTGGTCTCGGATTAAGACTGGCTAAAGTTCACATCAACATCTTCTAGCGGCGCGAGTTTTGCGAACTACCCGCACTTGATCTTGTTTATCAACTTGAACGTTTTGCGCACTAGGGATGTCACTCGGTCGACACACTACACTAACGATATCGGAATTTTTAACTTGTGGTATTTGACGCCTGCATTTACTAATGTCTGGATTCCATGAAGATGAGATCCTAAAACCATCGTCCCGATTGAAATTATAATGTTTTTTTATTTCAATGGCTTCACGAACTTTTCTACTATAAAAACGACGATCCGTAGAAAGGATTTTTGGATTATGAAGCTCAATCCAGTGGTTTCGTCCTGAGTCTAGTAAATGCTCCGCAACAGCAGACTTGTTCACCTGGCGACTTCTAAGTTGCTATGAATTATTTGATGCCGTGTGGTGCCGGCTGACTAGAATAGTACCACTCCATCTCCTCCCGAGGGTGTCGTAAAAGGCGACAAAGGGAAAAAACCGACGGATTGGCAGCAGAGTCCGTCGAAACAAAGGATGCGATTATGATACAAGTCATACCGATTTGCGACACCGCTGAGATGTTTGCCAGGTCGTCGGTCCACCTTGTGGGGGTTCTGCCCACGCTTTGCCTTCCGGGACATGGTTGCCACTCGAGACCTTTTATTTCCCAAACGGTCATTGTTTAGGACATATCAAATTCTTTATCATGCTTTATTGTCTTGCTACCACAACGTTACTTTATTTTTGCAATGTAGCCCTAGTCAACAAGGTTAGGATATCTTATAAGAGACTCGCTACCGCGAACATCGAAGTTTGTATAAATCGAGCATCTTTCTCTTTTACTCCAATTAAGGCGACATGATAGTGACAGAGACAATTGTTGTACGAATTTTACGTTTTTCGCGGTAACGCCCGCTGGCGATGGCGAGGCGAACAATGAGTATTATGATGCTGATATATCTCGTAGTTGATCTTGGAACTGGAAGGATGTAACAACCACGAAAATTAAGCTCATATAAGTCGTTTTTACGTTGCGGGATGGTTTTCGAATATTTCCGGTGTAGTACTTTGAATAGTTTTCATTGGATTTTATTCATTTTTCCAGTTAACATGCAATTAAGAGTAGCTAGTAGTGTAATCGACATTGTTTTAATACTAAGATTTAATGCGACAAGGGTATTTTAAATATTACATTTAGTTAATGTGTCTTTATTATGTTTATATGACGACCGGTTTGGCCTAGTGGGTAGTGACCTTGACTATGAAGCCGATGGTCCTGGGTTCAAATCCTAATCAGGGCATTTAATTGTGTGATGAGCATACGTCGCACTCCAGCGGGCAGTTTCGTGGCAAGGTAAGGTTTACAAAAAAAATCTTAACTTACAAGTATTATAATGTACTTAGTATTTGTAACAGTTTATTAAAATTAGTTACCGGTTATCAATTATTACTTTTATTAGTCTTTATCGTATAGATACTCTGCAATGATAACTGATAGACATGTGTCATTATGTGTACATGTATGTGAGATAAAAAATAACATACAATATTTGCAAAATTCGAATTTGACGCTGCAAGCTTCCTTGAATAAGACTATGAACAAATTGTCAAAAGTACGTCTACACCCTAAAGGAAAACAAGTATATCTGACATTTCGAAGTGTCTTAAAATTTAATCCCGGGTATGAAACACTAAAAATTATAAATAGTCTTATTCAAAACGAAGAGATTGAGACTACAAATGTTGACAAAAACACACTTCAGCATTTTGAACAATGCAAATACCTGCCAATTACTTCAGTCGATGTTGAAAGAACGTTCTCCCATTTAAAATGGATATTTTCAAGCCGAAGAAGAACGTTGACCGCCGGGAATTTAGAAAAAAATATTAATAATATATTCCCATAACATAGCTGCTTAAGTAAATTAAATATTTTGCATACTTGCAATTGTATTTTTATTTAAAATAGAATGAATACTAAAAAATAAACACGTAATTAACGTACAACCTTAGTTGCTAAAAAAATTAGAATTGTACATTATAAATACTAGGTACCAAGTACTAAGTACAAATACTTCTGATTATTTGAAAATGAATTGATGTATTTGTGAACCTTATCTATCATTTTGACATGCCACCAAACTGCCCGCTGGAGTGCGACGTATGGTGATGAGGACAGATATTAGGTGGGTGTTCACTATGTATTTAAGTATTTATATATATAATATCTATTATATATATCGTCGTCTAGTACCTACAACACAAGTCTTACTGAGCTTACCGTAGGACTAGGTGGATCTGTGTAAGATTGTCCTGAAATATTTATTTATATTTATTTTACTAATTTAATCGTCACCGCGATTTCGATAGCATAATGGTATCCTTGTTGTCTAAGACTTATTATTGGATGAGCCAACTTTTCAACAGCCGTTTTTACTTCGTAATTGACTTCTTAAACGTGACAAGTAACGATATTATGTTTTTCTTTCTAAGATGCGTCCGACCGATTCCGGGACGAGGAAAAACATGATATTTTTTTTTATTTCTACTGAGACGAAAAAAAAAACAATAGGTATATCCAATATTTATATATCCAAGATTTAATTTCGCCATCAGATATATCTTCAGATACAGTCAATTTGATTTCTGGGCCACTTCGTTCCTTGTCACAGTGAAAATCTACATGAAAGACGCAATAGATCTCTTAATAACCTTAATAACAGTGTGACAAGGTTCGAAGTGGCCTAGAAATCAAATTGGTTGACTATACATCTTACCATCAGGCAATCCGTCGGTTCGTTTGCCACCTTTGTCATAAAACAGTGAACTTGGATCCTGCCACCTTTGTCTTATGACCTTGAAACAGTGAACTTCAATACCAAGGTTACAGTTAAAGGTTATAACATAGGTTTCTCGGCCTTCACGGGAGCAACCCCGTCGTGGATCGCGAAGGATTTCGTCCGTAATAGAATTTCGTTTTTCGCAATCCGGCTATAGCCCTGTTTCATTGTAATTGTTATGGAACAATATTATTATTAGAACTCCAAAATCCCCGTACAGCAGCATAAAATACTGGGATCCCCAACCCGCCTACCAAGCGTGGCAATTATTACTTTCCATGCTTAGAGATTGCTCCATGTGGCATGTGTATTTACAACTTCATCGGCATAGCAACCGAATAATATCTATTGCTGGACATAGGCGTCCCCCAAAGCGACCCACATTGATCCAGTGATTTCCCGCGATCTTTACCAGGTCAGTCAACCTTGTGGGGGGTCTGCCCACGCCGCGCCTTCCGGTACGGGGCCGCCACTACAACCTACGCTAGTAATATTATATTTTATATTGAGCTTTTCAAGCGGATAGGGTAACTCTTGTTTCTAACTGTGAAAAAAAGACACTTGGTTAATACCATACATCATCATCATCATTTCAGCCGTAAGACATCCACAGATGGACAGAGGCCTCCCCAAAGCTACCCACAGCGACTGGATTTGCGGCACCCGCATCCAGTGGATTACCGCGATCTTTACCATGTGTCGTCATGATCTTTACCACAGCGGTCGCCAACCCGCCTGCCATGCGTACCCATAAAAAAACAGGAATCTAGACTATCAAGAAACCTATTTTATATCCCCTATATATTATGATGATTATACCCCGTTATCTAACGCTCATTTTGGGGGCAAGCTAAAATAGTGATGTTGCTTCACATAATTAGTCGATTCATATTTATCTATAAAAGTTTTTTGGCAAACTAAAATTCTTCTTTAGTGAAAGCCCGTGAGATAACTCATTCATTCCTCTTTTTAATTAGATCGGAGGGCGACAATTATAAATATCGAATATCGTTAATTATTGAATATCGTCAATTTGGGGTCCGATTTTTGAAATAGTCATTGAGTAATCTTCATAGAGATTCTCATTCATTCTTTATAAAAATCACTTGGTGACTATTTCAAAAATCAGAGCCAAGATCTTTTGACATGTTATTGAGTGAGTAAGTCAACTTCATTTTTATCGACTTAGATTATCGTAACTGCCCAATCACATGCCCCTAAACTGAGCATAAGATAACGGGGTGTAATGATGATGTATTCTATATATCTGCACTTAAATGTTCGCTGCCTTCATTAGCACTACAATCTACTTACCGTCTAACAAACCTCGCCTTAAGCTTCCCTCAACTACCAAACTACGGAAGCTGTCATTAGCGAGCGCTAAGCCTGTTCACCGACTGCAAAAGGGCGTATTGTGTCTTAGTGATTCATGTACATACGCCATTGCGGTGTTGACTAGGGTTTATTAGTTGTACCAATAAAAAGCATGTTTACCACACGAGGGCTGTATGAAATCGTTTTCAATACTGCTTCGGGTTTTATTTTAAAGGAGGTAGCGATTTGTTGAGCGTTGGTAGCCTAGCGACAATAGCCTGCGACTTTCAATCAGGAGATCGTAGGTTCGAACTTCGAACCTCAACTGCTACCAATGAGTTTTTTCGAAAATTATGTACGGACGGTGGCAAACAAGCATACGGCCTGCCTGATGGTAAGCAGTTACCATAGCCTATGGACGCCTCAACTCCAGATGATTCACATGCGCCCAACCTATACACTCCTTTTTTGAAGAACCTCATACTGTAGTCCCTAGGAAAAAACCTCGGCAGGGAGTTCATTCTACTAGACTAATGGACTACTACGGATAATACTTGGACTTATCCCAATTAGTTTAAGCCCTCTGTGTTGGAAGGTCAGATGGCTGTCGCTTTCGTAAAACCAGTGCCTACGCCAACTCCTGGGATTAGTTGCCAAGCGGACCCCAGGTTCCCACGAGCCGTGTCAAAATGCCAGGACAACGCGAGAAAGATGAGATGTAGCGATTCAGTCTACACCTCACAGTAAAGTCAGCCGGCACCATTAGGTAGCCATAAGCTGGTACCCAAGTAGATGAGGTGGGTGTCGGATGGAGATTTTTATCGACCTTTTTTTTTATGACAAAGGTGGCAAACGAGCAGACGGATTGCCTGATGGTAAGCAATTACCATCGCCCATGGGCACTCGCAACACCAAGGGAGTCACAAGCGCGTTGCCGACCTATAAGTGGGTTGGAGCTCTGGGAACCTTATTTACCATCAGGAACACAACACTACATACCTGAAAGGTAGCAGTGCTATTATGGCTGTGGTCTTCTGTAAGGAGGAGGTACTTCCCCAGTTGGGCTTCTCCAGATTCAAGCGTGATGGTACTTCGCTGTGCCCTACCTCTCATTGTTGGACGTAGTTTAAGGACATACCCGGGTCCAACGGAGCAGCGTGTACACATCCATATGTATGCATATGTTTAACTAAGACGTCGCACGCTCGGTCCCGCTACACGCTCGCGCTACCGCTAATCTTCTTACTTGCGCCAACGTTTACAACCCACCACTACCACCAAGACAAGCGGCTAGACAATTAATTTTCAACTTTGTTGCAACCGATTAACGTCCATTGTAAGTGCATGTAACAACATTGTAGTCACGAACTTGCCGTATCCGGAGTACATTGGCTGTGTTTTGAGTGAATTCAGAATTGTGAATGGAATACATTTTTTTTTTATGACGTAGGCGGCAAACGAGCAGACGGATTGCCTGGTGTTAAGCAATTACCGTCGCCCATGGGCACTCGCAACACCAGCGGAGTCACAAGCGCGTTGCCGGCCTTTAAGGGGGGTTGGAGCTCTGGGAACCTTACTCACCATCAGGAACACAACACTGCATACCTGAAAGGTGGCAGTGTCTGTAAGGAGGAGGTAAAAACATACAATGAACATTAAGTAAACCAGCGGCGCTACCGGGAAAAACGATATCCATAAACGGACGATTGTCTCTGTCACTCCCATGACGCCTTAATTGGAGTAAAAGAGAAAGATGCTCGAAATGAAAATGTTTTTCGCGACCGAAATCGAGTTTGGAATTTTAGTACACACCGTGTTTGTCATGTTTGGGACCTCAAAACTTGACTATATTTTTTAATAAATAGATACATATACCACAAATCGAAGTTGTCGTATAGTTAACTTAATATGACAAGAATATAACTTGGTATCCACATAAGTTGTTTACTATTTTAAAATACAAAACTATCGTGTGATTATTTTTTTATACAAGACTGACCAGCGTTTGACCTCAGTCACACCTGATGGTAAGTGTCAACGAGGTCGAGGGTGGTATACAGTACTTAACTACATTTAAAACACCCATGACTCCGAAACATAATATCGGTGATCATGACACAAATAAACGCTCTTACTGAGATTTGAACCCAGGACCGTCGGGTACATAGGCAGGGTCACTGCCATTGGACCAGGATGGTCGGCCGCGGCAACTTCTCTAAGGACCGAAGCACATTAGCGGCGGCCACTCAACGTTTTCCTGACGATTCCATAGTAACCGACACGCAACGTGAACGCGGCGTCTCCGCAGAGCGAAATTTTATATGGAAACGCAGAGAACACATTGCACGATTTAATTCCGCCATCTCCGTTCCACCACCGTGCACCGGTCGTCCAAGCGAGGGGAGCGGTTTCCTTACGTTGTGAATATTCCATCCACTCGCACGAAGCGACTCACTTCTACCTTCCTAATGTGCACTGCTAAGGAATGGAATTCGCTCCCTTCGTATGTATTCCCGGAAAGATATAATTTGGGTCTTTTCAAGGCAAGAGTGTATAGGAATAGGATAATGTTACTGAACCAGCGTGCTACACCCTCGACCTCGTCGACACTTACCATCAGGTGCGACTGAGGTCAAACGCTGGTCAGTTTTGTATTTAAAAAAAAACGCTGCTGTCCCACGCTGTAATGAATACATTTTCAATACAATCTAAACAAATGCACTTTACTAAATGAAGGGTAGCTGTATGTTTTTTTAATAAGACATTGATTTTCCATGCTAATGTTTTGTCAGAATGTGGGAGAGTGACATTTGGGGGAGATTATAGGGGGGACCGTAATTTCTCAAGTCTTATGAATTATTTAAAGAAACTCTGCTTTGGGGTTTTAAAAGCTTTGTTAAGGTATTGTTTTGTTTGTAAAAAATATTAAGCGTAAGCTTAAACTCCATTAATATTTAAACAAAAGTACGATTGTGAAGTTTGTTATATATAATTATTAATTAGTATTTAAATAATATACAAGAATTACAATTTTACAATATTTAAATCTAAGAAAGGCCCTAACGACATTGTACCAAGGAAGCTGGCGGAATTTCCTCGTTAGTATCACAATGCTGATACGTTGTGCGAGGAAGCCGCCAGCTCTTCGGTCACCAGTTACGTCAAACAGACGCTTCGCGATTTCTGCAAAAAGTTTGTCGGCGCTGGGACCCCATGGACCTAGCGTTTCAAAATAGTACTCTCGCCCAGGCCTTTTTATATTTTGATGCGTTTAAAAATTGTGATGCCAAGGTGGTCTCCGCGAAAAATACAATTTTATCCCATTCGGCGTCGAGAGCCTCGGTCCGTGGGGCCCTGGCGCTCTGAGTCCCTTTAAGGACCTTTCAAAGAGGCTCAGAGATGCCATAGGAAACCGAAGAGCTGGCAGCTGCCTCGCTCAGCGAGGATTACGAGTCAGCGAGGAAATGCTGCCAGGCGTCTTCGATACCATACCGCAGGAGCCTTTTTTTTTTTATGACATAGGCGGCAAACGAGCAGAAGGATTGCCTGGTGGTAAGCAATTACCGTCGCCCATGGGCACCCGTAACACCAGGGGAGTCACAAGCGCGTTGCCGGCCTTTAAGGGGGGTTGGAGCTCTGGGAACCTTACCACAACACTACATACCTGAAAGGTAGCAGTGCTATTATGGCTGTGGTCTTCTGTAAGGAGAGAGGTACTTCCCCAGTTGGGCTGCCCCAGATTCAAGCGTGATGGTCATCGCTGTGCCCTACCTCTCATTGTTGTTTTTTAGATGTATGTTAGTTTAAATTATTAATATTTTTTTATATATAAGATATATATATTGAATACAAAAAGTACATATTAAGTACAAATAGTAAAAGTACATATTATGCATGTATGATAAATTATCACTTTGATAATTTTGGTGACGTATAGACGAAATACAATTAAGCTAAAGTAGCTTTGAGAAAAGCTTATGAATAAGCAGGTTGATGAATAGATTAAGCTCTTGTGAAACAAAGTCTAGTTTCCTTTACAACCTCCTTCAATTTAAACGCCAAAAACCCGATAATTATAACAAAAACGTTCCCCTTTACCTGAAGCTAAATTAATTCCAATAAATTACTTTATTCCGTGGAAACCCCGGTTTAATTACAAGAAAATCAGGTGGGGGGGGCTTAGCCCCACCTGGGCTCGGCGATAGCACCTCGATATTTTTATGACTTGATTAAGATTTACTGCCCCTTAATGGAAGAAGCTCCTAAATCCTTACTTTCCGAAGGCCCTATCTTTTTCTATCAATGTTTTTAAAATGCACCTTAAAATTAGTGACATAAGGTTTGCTTTCAAATAAATGTTGTGATGTGATACGAGGTTTGGGAGTCAAGGGGATATGTCGTGTGCGACGCATTCGGTTGCCAAGTGGTATTTTTTGTTTCATATAACACAGATTTACCATTAAAGTATGTTTAAGTTTGCATTCGGTTTGGGAAGTTTGAGTATTTTGCGTTTATCGTAATTTTTGAATTTAAGTTATTTTTTTACTTAGGAATAAATTACTAGATCCCCCAAGGATTTCCACAATGACTGGTCCTGGCCTCGGATCTAATAATTCCTTGACCGAATCGTCAGTTCACTTTGTTGGTGACCTTCCAGCCACGTGGTTGCCACTCCAGAACCTGCCTGCTCCAGCTAATATTTTAAATAATTCTTATATTAATCCATATCCCTACTAAATGCAAAAGTAACTCTGTCTGTCTGTCTGTTACCTCTTCACGCTTCAACCGCTGAACCAGTTGGGGAGAAATTTGGTATGGAGAGAGCTTGAGCTACAAGAAACGACAAAGGATAAATTTTATCCCGCAACCATACTGGGCGTGACTGGCAGACGAAGTCGCGAGGAAAAGCTAGTCATTTATAAAAACAATTCTCTACTAAGATGGTGATTTCGTTTGCAGTTTCCTGCAGAAATGGAAGATATTAACTGCTAATGAAAGATATAAAACCGAACTTATCCCTGCGTAGTGAAATAGGGGAAAGTTCGTATGAAAAAGCTGTTAAAACTGGAATTATCAGGGGGAAGATGCGTAACATTAAATGAGAAAAGTCAGTTCAGGGGAGCTGACTGGAGATTACAACTATTACCTACTTAAAACGGGATAGAACCATGTATATTTTGAATGGGTATCCGATATTCCGGCACTGTTGCAAGCGCCATCCTCACGGAATAACTGAAGCACTGCGAGATTTAACGGTGGTCGACCACACTCCGTATCACCCTGCTTCTGATGCGTTTTGTTTGTGGAATATCACTTTACTTTCATACCTAGCCGAGTCAGGACACACTGATCGCGTTGAGGGTGTCCCGACTCGGCTTGAAGATGGGTACCAGAGCTTACCCGAAACATGTCGCCTAGTGCGATATAATTACACGTGAGTTTATCCGTTTGTAACTAAGTACTCAAATACATAGAAAACACCCATGACTCAGGAACAAATATCTGTGCTCAAATAAATGCCCTGACTTGACTTCAAAACAACCGGGTTAGATTCCCGAAATTAGTCCTGATTTTTTTTTGTATGAATGCAGTTTTTCTTGTTATTTAAATCGGTGACATGGTTCTTAAGAACAGATCTTCGTATGTCTTATAGTTTCAGATTTTCCCGTACTGACCGATTTGAATGGGTCACCCTGTATATCGTTAGCTAAACAAGCCTTCTTGACTTGAGCCGTGTGGTTCAGGGCTCAGATAATGTTGTAAGAATGTCCTGTATTTATAAATATACTCCCCCGGTGTTGCGGGTGCCCATGGGCGACGGTAATTGCTTACCATCAGGCAATCCGTCTGCTCGTTTGCCACCATATGACATAAAAAAAAAAAAATATTGATTTATATTATTGTCTTCGGTGTTACTGGCGTTATTCCTTCTAACTACAAGTACTTCCCAATACAAAACTGAGAGGCCCCTGGCCGCTTGCCAGCGCTGTTGTCGAGCCCACAGCCTCACAGGTACTCGGTCTGATTATTTACGAGATAGTTATATCATCCGATTGTGTGAGGCTGACAAAGGAAACGACGTGAAGCCATAACGGGCTATTATATCGCACATATGATAGAGCGCGTGTGGCCTAACGGTAACGGCGCGGCCACGACATTGCGCGAATAGCTGCGTGGCAAGCGTTATGTTCATTGCGTGTGTTCCAACTAACCGCAGTGCATTGCGCGTCTTGACCGCGCAACGAACAGAAACGCTTGCCGCGCCGCAGGTCGCGCATTGTCGTGGCGTGGTAAGAGCAGGCGACTTGCAATCCAGGTCGCAGGTTTAAACTACGGCTCGTACAATGGCCATTATACTTATCAGAGCTGTGGAGGTGTTCACAAGTATGCGAACAACGCCTTTATTATCAAGGCGATAAAGTGCATGTCCAGATATTTATATCACCTCCACAGCTCCGATATATCTGATGACAACTGTGCCAATGAGTTTTTCGGAAGTTATGTACGAATGTCATTTGATATTTACCAGTCTCTTCGGTGAAGGAAAACAACGCGAGGGATCCGGGCTAATCCCATAGGCCTAATCCCAGTTTACGCTCTGGATTGGAAGGTCAGATGGCAGTCGTTTTCGTAAAACTAGTTCCATGCCAATTCCTGGAATTAGTTGCCAAGCGGACCGCTTAGACAGCTGGAGGAATCCAGTTGTCTAAACGAGCTTCTCCAGACCCAAGCGTGATGGTATTTCGCTGAGCCCTACCTCTCATTGTTGGACGTAGTTTAAGGACATATTCTGTATCTATAATATCTTTATTTTTTTTTTAATTTATACCATTGTTTAAGTATAGTCTCAAATTCTAAATTCACGTATTCAATGTAAGCATTGTTCGTTTAAAAATAAACTCGCAACATTATTTACTAGAGTTTAACCGTCCCGAGCTAGATGCTGAATAATATATGGCGATAAAACGCGTTCTCGGTCTCCGGCAGAAACGAAAAGTTCCCGATACGAGCCTTCTGCATTTATTAATAAGGTCTAGCGTATATTGCCACAGAGAGGTCGCTTTCACAAAACTGTAGCTTCATACCTAGTCTTTTTAACGGCTCGCGGTATAGCCACAGAGAATTTCTCTAAAAAAATGCTACTTTTCAAAGTTATATTATTTTACATAAATTTTACGTTTTCTTTACTGAGAATCACGATTATTCCAAGGGCGTTGCAAAATTAGTATTCATTAAAATAAACGTATAGCTACAAACTAGGCCTTACGGGGACAAGTTGGGAGTAGTCAGCGTCGGAGGTACTGTAGTAAGGATAAGAGATAAAAACTTAATATTGTCGCGCCAGCTTCTGTCAATCTACTTATCGCAACTTAGTTGACGTAAAATTTTCAATTTGTTTTAATGTTCTTAGAGGTCGAAATTCTTTTTTTTATTTTATTTAGTTTCCATGACCGTGTACGTAAAATGTATCAGTTGTCATCATCTGTCCGTCTCTACCTTAGAAATCCTTCTGTGTGCAATGTATAAAATATGTATTCATGTATTCGTATTGCATATTTTTTTGCACAGCCTTAATTGGCTGTAATTTCTATATTTTTTTTTTTTATGACATAGGCGGCAAACGAGCAGACGGATTGCCTGGTGTTAAGCAATTACCGTCGCCCATGGGCACTCGCAATACCAGGGGAGTCACAAGCGCGTTGCCGGCCTTTAAGAGGGGTTGGAGCTCTGGGAACCTTACTCACCATCAGGAACACAACACTACATACCTAAAGGTGGCAGTGCTATTATGGCTGTGGTCTTCTGTAAGGAGGAGGTACTTCCCCAGTTGGGCTGCCCCAGATTCAAGCGTGATGGTCAATGCTGTGCCCTACCTCTTATTGTTGGACGTAGTTTAAGGACACACCCGGGTCCACCGGGGTCATACCGGGTTCTATGTGAGTACACAACTCTAACGTCTCTTTTCTTCTCAACTGTTGCATCTGTTTCGCACATAATAAACAGCAAGGCAACCTGAGTGTATTATCTGTAGCCTGTTAAGCTACACATGCCTTCAGATAAATGAAATGTGTATCGACGTATGAACCGCTTCGGATCAAGTTATGTGACAGCCCTGCGTACCGTCAAAGGCATATATATGTATACACTTTTCAACCCTATGCCATTGATATAAGGTGAACAAGTGTATACATATTTATGCAGTTTGTACCCTGTATAATATTATATGTTTTAGTTAAAAGCCTTTGGAGTAAGCGGTTCGAGTCGAATCATATTATGTCAAGTTTAAATGTTTGTCAGAAGTTTTCTATATATGTAATATGTCGTAAGAGGTTTGCGAATGTTTCTGTTTTCATTTAATCTCTTAAGTTAGGTCTGTATATAATATTTTTATAAAAGTAAAATAAAAAAATATATCTAAAACGTATCAGGGTGCCGACGGGAACAGGGCAGGGCCCAGGCTGCCGGTGGTTAGGGCTGCAGAGAGAGGAACCGTCGGACTATGCGCGCCGTGTCGAGGATTACCGCCTTCTGAATCTGACCCTTGATCCAACCACAACCACGTAGCGAGACTCTCTCTCTCTCTCTGTCTGTCTCTATCTCTCTCTCTTATTGTTGTTATTATTAATTAATAATTGTTTAAACAAAAAACATTTCTTTCGCGGATTTTATCGGCTTATATTGCTATACTAGCCCTTAACCAAAGTGACGACCGGGCCCATAAAACCCTTGAGCTCGCGTTATCAGTTATCCATTGTTTTGCTAGACCCGTTCTTTATGCTTTATGCTCGAGGTTTATGGCCCACGCCCGGACTTTTATGACCTCAGTCGTCTCTTCGTTTGAGGGCTACTATAGTTCAAATGTATTTTGAGTATTATATGTGACATTATCTATAAAAAGGGCCCTTATTGTCGATGGCGCTTATGTCGTTGTTCAAGACGATACAATACAAACGCAACCCATTTCAACGTAAGTGCCATCGACAATATGGTCCCTTTTCCTAGATAATGACACATATGTATGCTAGCGGCCCGCCCTTGCTTCGCATGGGTATGGTATTCAGAAAAAACTTGTACCCATTTAGGGTGGCTTATAGAGAACTTAAAAGCCAGTTTTGTGACGATTATCGATAACAGGATTGTCGATATTTTTATTGTAGCAAGCACTAAACAAAAGTCTTTGCTGCTAGAAAAATATCTAGGTATTATGATACGTGTGTATACAAAACGAATTAATCGTAAGTTAATATCGGTACCTATCATAATCATCAGTCAAGTGAATCCTTATAACATAACACGAGTTTGACACTTCACGGCAGGGAAGGGTTACACATACAATAAACGTATAATAAAGCTTTGTTAAATACGCGACATTTTGCACATGCCGGGGCTCATTAGCCATCCAAATGTCGTTTCCCTTAACCCTTCCCGTGCATACGTGATGGCGGTTAGTCAGCGGAAGGGTTAAAACTTCGCTGAAACTGATTGGGATTCAATGAGGAACGTCGTAGGCATTAAATGGCGAAGGAGTTTATGTTTAGTTAGAAAAAAAATGGAGGTATATTTTTTACATTCATAGAAAAAAAATGATAAAGAGCGTTATAATTAGCGAAGAGGTGATGTAAGTTTAAGTTAAAATTATGGTACTGCTTACCGTCATGCGATATTTAACTTCATGTGCAAAAAAAATCAAAACTTATCTGAAAGACAGCGAATAAAAACTACCATCATTACTAAATCTGTTGAATTGCTTCAAATAAATTATACATTATAGACAACAATTATTATATAAAATTAATTTCACAATTAATGTGTTATATATTTTTTTACAATATTGTATTAATACAAATATTTAATTAATTCCCCATTGCAATTGCCCATTCCATTGACCACAAAATGTTCGAAATGTAAGCATGACATGTATACCCAGTTACGTGACATAGTTCCAGTTTTACTTATTTTATTTCATGAATAACGATCGCGGCAACACTAGAGAAAACTTTATATTAAAAATAATTTATATTAAAAAATTTTATAATAAAAATAAACTACATCCTAAAAACTAGGACAAACTCAGTACAACCGGCAGGCGTCAGAGATATTCCCCCAAAGTTCGTGTCCTCTGAGACCGACTGGACTTCAAGTTGGGTAAACTCGGGTAGTTTCGTCTCATCTTCTAACTATATAAAACCTTCCCAAAGTAGTCGTTTAATTCTGATAAAAATTGTCCTCTCAAGGAGAGATGAGGCCTATGCCCAGAAGTGTCATTCATATTGTCATATGAAAAAAATAACAATATAAAATACCGGAATTGCTGTCGTCTGACCTGGCATTTGATCTAACCACAACTTCCTTAGATACCTCGTAGAAAGGCGAAACACCTGACAACTGACATCACTTGACACGTCTTCGACACTTAATGATAACAAAAATAAACATAACAATAAACATATTAATGAATGTAATTAATGCACAAATAAGGTTGATGTATTGGCAAGTCATTAAATAGCGTAATAACAAAGACCTGGATTTCTGCGAAGTAACTTCTGTTTCAATATATTCGTTTTTTTTCTATATATACAAGACTGACCAGCGTTCGACCTCAGTCGCACCTGATAGCGTGTGTCGTACGGACCGAGGGTGTTGCACTAATTATGTAACAATCTATTCATTCTTGCGTTGAAAATACCCAAATTATATCTTTCCGGCAATAAAATTTAACAATAATATTCAAAGAAAGTAAAAAAAAATGATTTGTTCTTACTTTCATAGATAGCAGCACCTCTCTATAGCTATATCAGAATCTCGAAAGGCATTCATATAGGAGGCGCAAATACGTAGTGTTTCGTCTTAGAGCTGGTAAACGGTGCCCGAAACCGTTTAACAAGATTAGATATACTTGATTAATTTCGACGGTTTCCGCTGTGTATGGGTGGCCGAATTGGTTAAGGCGTCAGCCGCGATAGCTGGAGATTCAGGTTCAAATCCCGTCTCGAACGCCGGAGGTCCTCGTCGCTTTTTCTTAAGTATATGTCATCTATATCAACTTTTAACAATATTTAATTTTCACACAATAAACTGACAAAATTATTAGTATACTAACGTGAGCCGAAACTTTCGAAACTGTTTCATGTTTTCACTAGAAGGAAAATATTGGTATCATGTAATCGTGGGGGTCACGCAATTGTCCGAGGTTACCCCACGTTACTGGAGCCGTGCCAACGCGCACTTATTGTGTCCCCGAGACTTATCCACATTTATATAAAGACTGGTTAGAGTGTCGACAGATATAGTAGTCCTTAGTTTGCAGCTATATATTGACACTAACTATATAACGCAGCTATATAATCCAGGGCAGCTGTCAGTTTTTGATATTTGCAAGTTGGCAGTTTTAATAGTGCACCGATATGAGTTTTGCGTAAGATGATAATGTAGTATCACCGAATTACCAAAGTATCCCCGATTAACCAAGGTTTGTCAGCTTATCATCCGGTTTAGAATCTTAAACAAGTCATCATCATGACGACCGGTCTTGCCTAGTGAGTAGTGACCCTGCCTATTTATTTGTGTGATGAACACAGATATGTGTTCCTGAGTCATGGGTATTTTCTTTGTATTTAAGTATTTATATACAAACCTTATTGAGCTTACCGTAGGACTAGGTCGATTTGTGTAAGATTGTCCTGAAATGATAATTTATTTTTTGATTTATTTTACCAACGTTGTCCCGACATTTTGTCATGGCTCATGGGAGCCTCGAATCCGCTTGTCAACTAATCCCAGGATTTGGCGTAGGCACCAGTTTTACGAAAGCTACTACCATCTGATCTTCAAACCGAGAAGGTGAACTAGTTTTTATTTGGATTAGTCCGGTTTCCTCGCGATGTTCTTTACCGAAAATAAATATAAATATTTCGTAGGTTGTACATAAGTTCCGGAAAACTTATTAATACAAGCGGGTTTGAACGTGCGACCTGCAGATTGCAAGTCGCACGCTCATACTTCTAGGTCACCAGCTCTTCCTTCAACAAGTCAATCTTAAGCAAGTCTGATGTAAAATTTACATAATAATAAATATTATTGAAATCTCATTGTAAATTTTCGGACAGCACTCACCGCTTTCAAGTCTTTGATGTTTTCTTATCCCTTATTCCTGTAACGAAACTTATTCATTAGTGAAATGAATCGCTCTCTTTCTTACTCAATAATCGCTCGTGTAAGAGCGAGATGCAACAAGTAAGTTGTACTTTACTAATTTAATTCTCATTTGAAATTGTCCGGGTTGAAAAGAGACCCTTTTGGCCTTCGGGGATTTACGTAATTACTCAACTGTCGGGAAGATATTATGCTTTTTTAAAGTTTTTATGTTGGTATGCCTTAGTCTGTATTTAAATGTATTTACTTTACTTTAAGTCCTAAGGTACCTTGGGGGTACTTAGGGCCTTGCGAATCCTCCTCCAATCCCTTCTGTCCAGTGTCGCTGATTTTGCTTTGCTCTAGGAGCAACCCGGACCTTTTGGACCCGGGTATGTCCTCAAACTACGTCCAATAATGAGAGGTAGAGGCACAACGAAGTACCATCATGCTTGAGCCTTGAGAAACCCAACTGGGGAAGTACCACCTCCTTACAGAAGACCACAGCCATAATAGCACTGCTACCTTTCAGGTATGTAGTGTTGTGTTCCTGATGGTGAGTAAGGTTCACTACCCTTAAGGGGGGCAACGCGCTCGTGACCCCTGGTGTTGCGGGTGGCCATGGGCGACGGGCAATCCGTCTGCTCGTTTGCCACCATTGTCATAATTTTTTTTTTTTTATGACAAAGGTGGCAAACGAGCAGACGGATTACCTGATGGTAAGCAATTACCGTCGCCCATGGGCACTCGCAACACCAGGGAGTCACAAGCGCGTTGCCGACCTATAAGTGGGTTGGAGCTCTGGGAACCTTACTCACCATCAGGAACACAGCAGGAATAAATGTTTGTTATTGACAATTCTAGGCTATAATAATTTATGTTATAACAAGTATAATTATTTGATAGCTTCTTTGCTCGTTTTAGACTTGGTTGTTGATAACTTATTTTATTTCTTCGCCAAAATAATCTTCACTAATAAACGAGGACTATTTAAATAATTAACTTGTAAGTACATGTAGAGAGCCATATTAGTTTGGCCAACAGGTCATAGAACATGTTTTTACGACTTTGAACATCCCGCTACATTCCTGACAAGTCGTAACATGGCCGTTTGGCAGCATTTCACCCACATGTTGCGTATGGTCGGAGATAACCAAACATGTCCAATAACCATAACCGGGAATATTATAACAAGTCCTGGTTAGCAATTTATATGTTATGTGTAATAAGTAGATAGTTATTATTATTCAATTGAATATGTAAGTTTTTGTTCTTGAAACTCCACTTGCCCCACGTGTAAGGAAATTGACCTACTTTTTAGTGTCAGTGTCACTGTCACTTCACTTCACTTCACTTTCCTTTATGCCAATGTCCGGCCAAGACAGGTGTGGTCGAATACGAGGGCAAGTGGCAAGCGTTTTCTATGTTTTTATTTCAAATTGTTTTCTTTATATACTGTATTATTTTATTTATTTTATTTTTATTTTTATTTTGTTTTATTTTATTCTATATGCGCTTTTGTGTTTTGTTGACTTCTGTGTATTTTTTCACTTAGTGGTTTCTTCGGAAGATCAGCGCTGGCTAACGCTGGCAACATGCTGAGAAGGGACCAATTCGTGACATATTTCTGTTTTATTCTATTTTTCTATTATTTGCCTCTTTTTTATGTCATGAGTAAACATTTTTCTTTCTTTCTTTCTTTCTTTCTTTCTTTCTTTCTTTCAATTTTAGGGAAAAGAAAAACTTGTATTCTAGAAAAACATTCTGAAATGAATATACAAAAATTACAATATTATAATAACTACTTAGGTACTACATTAAATCTAAAAAGGATCCGTTAGACATTGTACCAAGGACGACCACTGAACTACTTACGTAGGAAATTTCCATCTCTGGCAAGAGGGGCAGAAGCAAAGTAAAAACGAGATGGGAAGGAATGATTTTTTTTCCTACATCCTACAGACTGCGCCAATTCGGAATAAGTACTTAAAATATAAATGTTTTTTTATTTATTTATTTAATATTGCACATATTCTGGCGTGACATTTATGTGTTTTATTGTGTTACTTGAACAAAAAAAAATCTTACTTATTTTTTTTTTATGATGTCAGTCAAATTTAGTTTATTGGGAACTTAATATAGTTGCTTAATTTGTAATAGAACTTGCTAACTTGAGTGCCGCCGCATGTAGATTTTTCACTAAGATCTCGATTCCCACGATACAGGCTGTGCCTAGTGTAGGGATACTGTATTGTTAATCTGTAAACTGTTTCTCTTTTGTAATAAATATATCTTGATATTTATCTTTTTTGTTTAGGAAAAAACGTTTTTTTTTTTTAACATTTCTACAAAAAAATAAATAAATTAGTTTAGTACTTTCTTGTACTGTTACAGACAAGTTTTCTTTCTAAGTCAGGTCTTTATAGGTCAGTCAATAAATTCAACATTGTGTCGATTGGGTAATGGTCAATGTATGCAGTCCACTGCTGGACATAGGCCTCCCACAAATATGACTTGTATCATCTTGGGGGTAGTTGCCCTGTCATTTTGCTGGATCAAATTTATTGAATTGCCATCCCTAAGAGAAAACGAAACGTTTGCAAACGAATTCCAATAAGTGCTCGCCCGCGATCGGCTCGCATTAATCACCTTAGCGAATTCGCCTAATTTCCACCAGCCTGCATAACTCAGGATCTGTGTCCATTGTGTTTCTCATTGTCATTGTTGTTGTATAATTAATGGTGTCAAATACATTGAATGTTTTTTTATATATTCAACGACGGCGGCCAACAATCATATGGCTCGCTTGATGGTAAGCAGTTACCGTAGCCTATACTCCAGGGGATTCATTGCCTACCCTAAAAACCTTAAAAGTTGTTCATGTAAAAATGTTGAAGTCTCGCTACAAATCGTAAACCTGCTGTAGCAGAAAAGTTAGAGATGTGATGTTACTATGTGGGTTATTTTAAGTAGGTGAGAAGTGACAGACAATTTTCATACGTTTTCTTTTACTTTCGTTTCGCTACGTCCTTATAGTGTCCATTATAATGATAACGTTTAAGCCTTTTTTTTCGTATCAAAAGACTTCGTGATTAGGACAAAGCTGATAAAATATCCAAGATTATAAAACTCTGTGAGAAACTTTAAATTAAACAGCTCAAATAAGACATCAAATATTTTTCAGTATTTTATGCTATTCTTCTTGTAGTATATGATTCCCATAAAAATGATACCTTTTCGTTTCCGTGCTGCTTTATTATTACAGTTGTATCGTCCCTGTTTTGACCTTAAATCCTTTCAAAGGTATTTTTGAGTGTTTAAAACTACTATTTCTGTTTCAGGCCTAAACAACTTTTGACTGGTCAAATTTACATGACGTGGCAATTTTCGATCTGTTAGACGCTCGAGACATACAGTTTTTTTATATCTTATCCTCGGATGACGCCGGAGAGTGGACACACGTTCGCCTTCTTATCGCCATTCGTAATGGAATATTCGACCGACTCTCCGTGGCGCTAAACTTTTGGCACCTAAAATTATTCCCAGAGCGAGAATCGCAAGGATTCTTCTTAATTTTAATAGGAGTTTGGGTTATGGGTTGATAATTTGTCTTTGTATTTAAATTAGTAAATCATTTAAAATCTTGACACTTTCATCAAGTGTTTTTCCCAAAAAATATAGTTTATTGTTATGTTATGAGAATCCGAGCTCTTTAAATTCTTACACAAAAAATACTCTGAAAATTCCATGCAAATTTTTAATTTGTTCCTTTGTTTACCCGCCATACAATATATATGAAAAATGGTCACATAATAGGGGGAAAAAAAATTGGGACAATACATTTTCGAAGGAACTCGTGATTCTGAGTGAAAAAAAAAAAAACAAAATTTACGTAAAAGAAAATAGAAAACTGGCAATTCCTTAGAGAATCTCTAAGTAACTGTTAAGCATGGGATTGTGAAACCGGGGGATGCTGATTCTCCTCAGAGCTTATTATGCAGTTACAAAGAGTTCCTTAGAAATAAGGTGTCGAGCTAACGGGAGTTTTGTCGCAATGGGGCCGATTTTTGAGCACTCGAAGCTCGAATCGTGACATTTTAAACTCTCTCAAACACGAAGAAATGGTATTTTAGAAACATGAATAGAAAATAAAATAGAAAATGAATAATCCTTGGTATCGAAACTTAACAGTTTGTGCAAAAATAATGGTTAGAAACTTTTGTGTGATTATTTTCGTTGTCAAAGTTTTATGAATTCGAGTGTACAACTCTCAAAAATCAGCCCTCTGGTTAGCTAACCCCGCTGAGAAGAATCCAGCAAGAAACTTAGTTAGGCCAGACCATTGTTGGAGTGAACTTAGCTGACGATGAATTTCTCTTTTATTATATTGATTTGATTATATTACTAGTCCATCTGATAAATGTGTATTTTTTTTTCAGGTAAGTGCCATGAGAAGTTTTATAAGGTCAGAGAATCAACGGTTACGGTAAGGGTTAGTTTAAAAGTTAACAACGAGAACTTTACAGAAGGTTTTGAATAATAACTATAAAGACGAAGAATTATTATAGCACTTTGTAAATTGCGAACAATTTTTCTTCCTTCGTTCATCGCAAGACGTATAAAAGAAAATGTCTTGAAGTGTAGGTACAATTAAAATTATTATCCTACAAACTGATATTTTTCAAAAGCCAACCTTGTATTACCTCACCTCAGAGTGGTATCAGTTCAGAATAGCACCATCCCATCTCCTCCCGCGGCTGTCGTAACAGGCGACGGGCAGCAGCGTCCGTCGAAACCTTCAACAAGCTAGTTCGGTCACAAACCCGACTGCCAACCGTGGTGACTATGGTAAATCCCCCCCAAAATGATACAAATCATATTTGGGAAGGCCTGTATCCCGCATTGGACGTACGGCTGAAATGATTATGAACCTTACATTACCGACCTCACTCTAACCCATAACAAATCCACTTACAAGTTGAACACAGGGCGTCACTAAAACCGGCCCACCTTTTATCTCCCCCAACTTAACTTCGTCTAAAATATCTAAAGTAGTTGCCGCTGTAACAAAGGCAATTTATTCAATTAGAGTGTCGCGTCATTTTAGCGCCCGGCCTCGGGACTCTGACCTAACTGATTGAAATTCCATTATTATCGGCCCCTGCTGTAATAGTAAACCTTTATAAGCGAGGTTTTTCCTCCTCGGTGGGTACAGTGGGTAGATTATGATTGAAAGAGGCCAATTGGATTCCCGCCAGTCTTTGTAGATCAAATTAGGTGATTTTAAGAAACGTTAAGTTTATATCAGCGAATTAATAGATTTTATTGGAAGTGGAGAAGAATTCTGATTGTAGATCATCATCCGTTAGTCATCCACTGTTGGACATAGGCTCCAAATATGACTTGTGGGGGTTGTTGTAGTTGCCGTAGCCGCACTTTACAGGCGAGTTGGCGACCGCAGTAGCTGTAGATTAGGTTTCGACGGACGCCGCTGCCCAACCATCAGGATTTCCTCTTTGTCGCCCGTGGAAGATGGGGAGAAAAAATATGGCATGGCAATTAATAATTAATAGATGTGTTTCACTTCTTATGTACCCATTTCTTAAGTAAGATCGAAGATCTGGCCAGAATTGTTGGATAATGACCACCTTTATTAAGTCAGGTATTGAAACGGGAGAAAATTCAATTGAAATGACTTATGACTATAAGTGACGACCTAGGCACTTCAATGAATTTTGCTCGCATTTTACGACCACTGCTTTTTGTATAACATCGGTGATATAATTAGCCACCAAAATACATTTTCATCTGTTATTACAATCATATTCTCTAGGTTTACATCCTTCACTTTTATTAGCAAGTGTGCTATGGTGATACACCATTCTCTGACTTCTCACCTATATCTTTGTCATCAGCATCATGGTGGAGCTAGCTTCCCATTTTTTTTCTCTATTGACACTTGGTTTCTTCATGTTCTGTCCTTATGCGTCATATATGTTTCTTTTGAATTGTTTTCTGATTGAAATATAATATTTCAATTACTCATCTCATCGACAGTATCCATGGTTTTAATATTCTTGACCGATATTTCTGCCTTTCATCGTTTACTTAAGATTTTGGCAGAGCTCATTCTGTTCTCAACAAGTTTACTGCGACCAACCCAAGGTCCCCCCTTGTAGTGGGGTATACTGATTTGCAAAAACGGGTGCCAACGTTTTTAATAGGGTATTTGGTATGCGAGGTCGGCTGGGGGATTAGCCGAGGAATCAGATCCGTTCAATGCTATTGGTTGTCTCTGAGAAGTTCGTCATATAATACTCTGTTCGGGTAAAAGAGGGTTGAATTAAACAGAAGAGTCGTCAGTAAATCTTAGTTTTTGGTGTTTTAGTTTTGCTTCTAAATAAATTCTGCTGTTACGAGTCATGAATTATCAAAAATTTCTCATACAGAAATATTGATCCGGACATTTGTGAGAATTGGGAGGTGTTCGCGGAACCGAAACTAAGGCACAGCTTAATGTAAGGGGTACACTAAGGAGATGTTGCCTTTGCGCAACGTAGATACCAGAAACCAAATTTAGTTGGCGCGTTGCCAGTAAATATGACATGATAATAAATAGGTACCTCGTTGATATTAGTAAAAGGTATTGTTATATAATTATAGAACCGGGTACTTCCGACACCACCGGAAAACGGACCTTAAAGTCCCATAGAGTAGGACATACTGCGATTGATAAATGTTAAAAGCATGGGAATTAAGGCATTAAACCCCAATGCTGCCTATCACAGTCTATGGGGGAGGATCATGTCCACCAGATGCGTTTGAAGACGTAATTAGTGTGTTTATGTGGCTTAAATGTTATTATAGTAACTTTGTGTAACTCTTGTTTTGTCAATCAAAAGAAAAAGGTCGTAACTGCGTATGTTATGCAAACAGAGTTAATACGTTTTGAATTGAGTGTTAGCGTGAGATACAATATTTTCTCAAATAATCAAGATATGTAGCAAAAGGGTTTTCTTATCCATTCATAACGCTACGTTAATGTCAGCTTGTGCCAACCCTAGATCCCAGTACTACTCAATCAATCAGTAAAAATGGCTCCTGTGTTGACGCTTCAGGGCTGCGATCGATATGTTCTCGGGGAATATTTAGATTTACCGCAAGAGACTTCTTGTTCAAATCAGTTATTTAGGCGCTTCGTACTCGTATTATTGCTAAATTGTGTCTCTTTCTATTAACGAAAATATTTTGTTGTCTGAAAGGGAAAGACAGTGAAATATATTTTCTATTTTACACACCTTTGTGACGTAGACTCCGAAAGTGATTTAAAGTTTTTCATACAAATTAGTTTTGTGTTGTGATGTGATGACGTATGGATTTGTGCAACTGTGTGTGTTAACAGTTCCAGTTTTACTTATAGGTATGACACGTAAAGAAAAAAAAAGTATATTTGTGTTAACTGTATGGACCCGGGTATGTCCTTAAATTACGTCCAACAATGAGAGGTAGGGCACAGTACCAGTCAGGCACCATCACGCTTGAGTCTGGAGAAGCCCAACTTGGGAAGTACCTCCTCCTTACAGCAGACCACAGCCATAATCGCTCTGCTACCTTTCAGGTATGTAGTGTTGTGTTCCTGATGGTGAGTAAGGTTCCCAGAGCTACAACCCCCCTTAAAGGTCGGCAACGCGCTTGTGACTCCCCTGGTGTTGCGTGTGCCAATGGGCGACGGTAATTGCTTACCATCAGGCAATCCGTCTGCTCGTTTGCCACCATAAGTTGTAAAAAAAATGCCTATACCGGAATCGGAACCGAAATCCAGCTACGAAAGTCAGAAATACTGTCGAGTAAAATTACAATACATTTTTTTTTTTAATTAGGGTATTTTCAGGGTGATTGATCATACTGGAGAAATGGATGAGTTATTTGTACTCAGCATCAAGGAATATCTGTAATCGATTTAAATAATAAGCAATTATCCGCAGTTTATCATATTTATACACAGAAGTTAGTCAATTGTATGATTACACTAGTGCGGTAATATTGCAATATTACCGCACTAGTGTAATAAATGAGCATTAAAAGGGCCATATTTATAGTAAAACATTGTACGATACACATGCGAATATGTAGTTCGCATGTTTTGGTCATGTTTAAATTTATCACCACTAGTTGCAAATTTACGATTCTTCGCACTTGTAACGTAATGTCCTATTACGAGCCCCAATGCAAATGAGTACGTCTGGTAGGAAAAAAATGTACTAAACTAACGTTAACCTAAAAATTCTGGGGGACGAAGGTGTTTGGAAGAATTAGCAATATAAAAACAGTATAAGTTATAAATCGTATTTTATTTATTCAATGAAAAAAAAACGAACTTTCCTTGGTAATAAAAAAAAAACATTGTTTCACCAATTGTACTAAAATGCAAAAAAGTTCGTCTTTAGTGTTACACACGCAGATTAGAACGTCTACCACTTGGTGGCGTCTCCTTTTGCATCTAAAACGGCTTTAATTGTGAGCGGCATTGTATCTACCAGCTGTCGACACTCTTCCGGGGTTGTTTCATTCCAAACACAGGTAAGTTTATTTTTAAGATCAGCTTTTGATCTGGACGGGTTTTTTCGCAACTTCTTCTTCATTTTCCACCACAACGTTTCTATGGGAGACAAGTCCGGGCTGCTGGATGGCCACGACATGGTAGGTATTTTTTTCTTTTTCAGCCACGCCATCGTTGCTTTAGCGGTATGGCATGAGGCACCATCTTGTTGAAAAGTATACGCATTTTTATACTTTAACTTACGTATAGATGGCAGCAAACTCTCTTGTAAGATGCTTTTGTATTTTTCGGCATTGACGGTTCCATCTATAAATTGCAGACAGCCGACACCCTGTGCCGACATGCAGCCCCAAATCATTAAGGAAGCTGGAAACTTTACCTTACGCTTAAGACAATCTTTTTGAAATGCCTCTCCTTTTTCGCGAATGACTTTACTTCGTTCATCGCCTACTGTGACTTCAAATTTAGATTCGTCACTCCATATAATTTTACGCCACTGATCGACGGTCCAATTTCTGTACTTTTGGCGAATTTCAACCTCTTAGTCTTCTACCGTTGTGTAAGTAACGGTTTCTCTTTAGCAGTGTAAAAACCGTAGCCCATACTCTTCATCACTCTCTTGCAAGTATCCACTGAAATGTTTTTTTAATTGCGTCACGCCATAGTACCGTAAGTTCTCCAGCTCTTGCACGACGATTTTTCTTGATGATCTTCCTCAGAATCCTGTTTTCTGCTTTAGTAGTAATTCGTGGGCGGCCGGATTTCTTTAAACAAGAAATTTTGTCGTGTTTTCGATGATGCTCGATGATAGTTTGGATTGTAGACCTTGGCATAGAAAGGTCCTTGGCAATTTGGTACGTAGATTTGCCTTTATTGTTACTGGAGATTATAATTTTCCGCACTTCTTCAGTCACTGGCTTACCTCGTGCCATCTCGATAGAAAAACGATTTGGAGTAATAAAAATTAGGCTGAATTTGCCCTTTTATATAGTGGTTTGTCATTTTACATGACAGAGAATATTCCGTATTCAATTTGAAAATAATATTTTATATTACGAACCCTGGTAAACAGGTTTTATTTTAAATAGACGATCTATTTTGCCTTAAATATGAAGCAGACGTAATTATTTGCGTGTGAGATGTAATATTTATAATTAAATTATTTTAAAATAAATAACGAGATGTACACTTTGTACAACTCAAAACTAAGCTAGCTTTAGTGACATTGCGTCTAGTGTATTCCATTAATCATCAAAGTCGATTCGGGTAGAAATACTAGTTTTTGAAAAAAAATACGCATGCAGAATTGCGACTAGACGAGCTATTTTGCATTGGGGCTCGTATGTAAAAATGCGTCAACAATCATCTTTCGTCGCGTTGTCCCGGCATTTTGCCTCGACCCATGACAGCCGAGTCCGCTCGACAAATAATCTCAGAATTTGGCGTAGGCACTAGTTTTTAGAAAGCGACTGTCATCTGACCTTGGGTAAACTAGGCCCATTGTGATTAGCTCAGTTTCCTCGCGATGTTTTCCTTCACCGAAAACCACCGGTAAATATCAAATTATATTTCGTACATCAGTTCCGAAAAACTTGGTACAAGTCGGTCCTTGAACCCGCAACCTCCGGAAAGCAAGTCGCATGCTCTCGCCGCTAGGCTTCAGAAATTCATTTGATTTGCTATCATTGGTATGCAAAAACCAATTTCATTAAACGCGGTTCGCGTTTTCCAATACATTTCATGGCAAATAAGCTGGAATTTCACAGGTGAAGCGAATAAAAGTAAAACAGTGTACCCCTCCCCCCCACGACATCAATCAATTAAATGCAGGTAGCTGCCCTCTTTTATCATTCCGCAGTTCAATTTGACAGTACATTGACTTCGCGTACATTAAAAAAGTCGGCTAAGTGCGAGCCAGACGCACGAAGTGTTCCATACATTTATACAACGATAGCAAACACTATCTAAAAAAAAACTGTCTAGCTGTCACGGTTCATGAGATACAGACAGACAAGGAGTATAAAGACTAATCTTTGGACCCGGGGTATGTCCTTAAACTACGTCCAACAATGAGAGGTAGGGCACAGCGATAACCATCACGCTTGAATCTGGGGCAGCCCAACTGGGGTAGTACCTCCTCCTTACAGAAGACTACTTTCAGGTATGTAGTGTTGTGTTCCTGGTGGTGAGTAAGGTTCCCATAGCTCCAACCCCCCTTAAAGGCCGGCAATGCGCTTGTGACTCCCCTGGCGACGGTAATTGCTTACCACCATAAAACAAAACTTGCCACAATAGAAGAAAAGTTCACTACAAAGTATTATAAAGTCAAGATACTGGTTATCTTTAAAGTATTTTTTTTTATGTAAAGCCCGCCTATCTTCTGAGAGAAATTATTACCGAAATCATGCTGCATTTCAATTTGAGCCTTATCTTCAGTGTTACAGGATAACATATTGATCCCCAGTTGTATCTGATACGCCTTTACGAGATTAAACAATCGTATAAAGATTTTAATGGTGAGGTTAAAAAGGTAAAGTCAACGATTGCCTTTTATTCAACTCAATAAATTAGATTTAGAGAGAGAGAGAGAGAGAGAAACATCAAACATTTTATATATGTATTTAAGTATTTGTATATTATATCGGGTGTTTCCTGTAACAAGAGCAATAACTTTAGGTATCGTTTCCACGTTAGAAGTGTTCAAAATGCGCTCTTATTCTCTTGACAATAAAGATGTGTTGACCTCATTTTGAACACCTCAAACGCTTAGCCACTTCTGCTGCCGACTTTACCAACATTTGTTCTACGACTTTTGAAAATAACTTATAGTTTACTAAATATTAATAAAAAGAGATTTTTTTAAATAAGCAATGTATTGTGAAAACTATGAAGTTTGTAGGCTGAGAGTAAACGTCAACTAGAATATTGGATGCTGTTCATTGAATATACTATTTAATTTGTTCGAAAAAATCAGAAGTAATAAATTACACATTTTTTTAAGTTGTAGAACAAATGTTGCTACGTTCGTGGTGTAGAAGTAATCCCTAAAATTATTGCTCCTATTACAGAAAACACCCGGTATATATCGGTTGAGTATCCACAACACAAGCCTTCTTGAGCTTACCGTGGGGCTCATTGTTGATCAATTAGTGCAAGCATGTCCTGTAATATAGTAATGTAAAATTTATTCTTAAAAAACACACGTTTCATGACAAAAACCAACAATAACGCTGAACTTAATAAATAAGAAGGATGGTTTAAGAAGAAAGTATTATACAATACTAGCTTTTGCTCGCGGCTTTGCACGCGCAGAAGAATAACTGTAACCGGTAGCAATTATTATTGTTGTTTTCTTTTCATGAAATAAGGAATGTAAACAACGTTTAAAGTCTCTCAGTTGACATTTGACTCCATCTCTATACAAATTTTTACCCCCCCCTTTTGACCCCTTAGGGTATGAATTTCATAAATCGCTGAAATCACTTTTCTTGTATTCGAATAAGGTACGTTTACTCGAAATTTCAACTGTCTCGTTTTAAATTTTATTAAAACATTGTTGTGCAAAATACAAAGACTTACTTAGACGCTAATGCGACTTACCGTACTTAATGACAACTGCCGTTCTCTCAGTCAAACATAGGTTTAAATAGAGAAAGGATAATTATTTTAAATACTTAAAATAGAACATAATTATTGAAGTTTATTATAAACTAAATAAGCTATAACCTGTATTATATAGAAATGTCCATACATAAAGTAAATTATTTTTTAAGCATAAACATCTGCAAACGGAACCATAATTCTTACAAAAAGAGGTAAAATTTTTTTTTTTCAGATTTTTGCGTACTCCAAAAGGAAAAAAACCGAACCCTTATAGGATCACTTAATTTGTTGTCCATCTCTCTGTCTGTTTCTTATTTCATCGGTCGAGACTCAAACTCACTACTCTTCTGTAAAATCCAATTAGAATTGGATTTTTTCTGAATGAAATTAAAACAAAATGATATTTAGAAGCGTAACGGGAGTGAAGCTTATCTTAGCCAAACACAAAACAAAAGAGCCACGATTTTTTTGGTTCCAGCTTCAGAATAAATTTCAATTTTTTTCACCCTCATTACCTCTTATCGGCGATTTAAGGGGTGTTAAAGAAACCGGGCTTAGAGAGGTAGGAAGACCAATCAACGGAGTTGTACCGGATTGAAAGTGGTACATTGAAAAGGGTTTATTCGTACAGTCACCGACAATTGTATCTTACTATATCAAGACTGCAAAAATATGTGAACGTATCTTATGTCAAGGTTAATAAACTTATGTTTATTACCAAAAACAACTAAATACGTTAAAAAAACGCGTAGAGTGGCGGATCAACCAAGTGACAGAGTTGAGTGGAGAAAAAGAGGGAAGGCCTTTGCCCAGCAGTGGGACACAAACACAGGCTAATGAAAAAAAAAACAATTAATCATTAAAACTAATTAAAACTAACAATAAAATTTATTAATGCTAGCATAAATCTAAAAAAGGCCCCTGCGGCATAGTACCGAAGATGATGGCAGCATTTCCTCGCTGAATCGTAAGACTGATACGCTGAGCGAGGTAGCTGCCAGCTCTTCGGTCTCCTGTGGCGTCTTTGAGTCTCTTTGAAACGTCCTTAAAGAGACTCAGGGCGCCGGGGCCAAGGTCATAAGGTGCTGTCAGTTTTTTTTGTGGCCTTCACAATCGTTCGAAATCGTAAGCCTTCAGGGTGCTTACTTTTAACGTGCAGAACTTAATCACTTGACCATCGTTTCAATCCATTGATCAACTTGTACCAGTAGTAACAAATTGGTACGGATTCCGACCCTTTACTTTCCTTAGCCACCATTGAATGTAATTTGCACGGTTCGGGAGTTTACAAAGACTTCTTAGCCAAATCCACGAAAGGGAAATTTTAAAAGCCCCGAACGTACCTTTGTTAAGCTGATATTGGATTGCTGGTTTAAATTATTATTTTATGAATAAATTGTTTGTTTAAATTTAAAATATATATTGCCAATTATATTTTTTGTGCCGGCTGAGAAAAGCACAAAGAGAAGACGGAGGCGACATAGGGAAACTGATGGATGAGCGACCTCCGTCGAAATCTGACAGCCACTGCCGTCGACAATCCGCCTGCCACGCATGACAACTATGGCAACTACCCCTCAAGATGATACAAGTCATTTTTGATAGAGGCATATGTCCAGAAGTGGACGATTTACGGCTGAAATGATGAATGAATGATGATGATGATGATTAACCAACTAGGGAGCCTTTCACCCTTATAGTGTCGCCATGTCTATCTGCCTGTCTTTGCTGAGTAACCCTTAGTGCTATAGGCCTGTAATTTAGTATGAATATGTGAAGTGTTTTTTTTTTATTCAACCTTAACATGTGAGGCGTCATTAAGCAAGTATTTAAAAAAGATTTTTTTATTTTTTATGACAAAAGGTGGTAAACGAGCAGACGGATTGCCTGATGGTAAGCAATTACCGTCGCCCATGGGCACACGTAACACCAAGAGAGTCATAAGCGCGTTGCCGACCATTAAGGGGGTTGGAGCTCTGGGAACCTTAGGTACTCACCATCAGGAACATAACACTACATACCTGAAAGGTAGCAGTGATATTATGGCTGTGGTCTTCTGTAAGGAGGAGGTACTTCCCCAGTTGGGCTTCTCCGGACTCAAGCGTGATGGTACTTCGCTGTGCCCTACCTCTCATTGTTGGACGTAGTTTAAGGACATACCCGGGTCAAAAAAATAGGGCTTTTATTGTTTTTTTTTTCGTTTATGGTAATAATTGCCCTAGAAGTAAAATATCATGAGTTCATCTCCATGTAAATTTTGCACCGAAAGACCAAAAAATCTGAAAAGATCAGTAAAAGTACCTGATAAAGATTTGAGTTTGATCAGTACCCTTACCATGAGTTGTGACTTTGAGGATTTCGATAACGAGTATCGAGTCTCATCTCGTTCTCACTGAAATAGTACAAGCAAGATGCACAGATAAACTCGATACTCGTTATCGAAAACCGCAATGTCACAACTCATGGTAAGGTACTGTTAAATCGTTTCTGATACGGATCGATAACTACAGAACCTTACATTGAGCATGGCCCGACTTGCTCATGGCCGGTTTTTTTTTTTATTTGAATACCTAGACTAGATCACAGCCCCAACAGGTTATTAACGTATGCACCAGAATGAGGCAGGGCTTGAACTTGTTGACCCCTACTTGCCACCCCACCCTCCGTACGCAGCCGGTATGATGTGACTACCTGAATATTCAAAGGGCATCTTTATACTTTGAGAGTGTTCTAACGACTTAATAGGATCTGGTGTTATGACTAGCTTTAATAATCATTTTAAAAAAATACGCTTCTCGTCCAGTTGTGTACTTGACTAAGAATCGGAGCCCGGATTTTTCATGGCAAAACAAAATAGTATCGTAATCTAGTTAGTGATAGAAATATTATTTTATCGATATCGATAATTGTGTAGTAAAAGAAAAAAATACACCAAATGAAATAAAAAGTGAGTTCGGTGACAATGCAGTATTATGGTACAGTCGCCATTAGGTATACTGGAGCAGCCAAGGTATTAAAAAATATCGGAACATGTACTTTATCGCCTTGATAATAGAGGCGTTGTTCCGATATTTGCGACCACCTTGTCCGCTCCTATATATCTGATGGCGACTATACAGACAAGGTCAAAGATATAAAAAGATACCTTAAAGCTGAGACAATAAGGCGGATGTACAAATATTTTGGCAGTTTGGTCGTCTACATATCTTTGACCTTGGTGTATCGTTTAAATGAAATGAAACTTCCTATATTTGCTCAAAATATGGTGGACCATGGAAAAAATACAGTCGGCAATTAAAGCTTGTACCGAAAAAAATATTTGTTGTTCCTAAGTCATGGGTGTTTACTATAGTATTTATGTATCTATATATCGTTGGCTGAGTACTCGCAACACAAGCCTTCTTGAGCTTACCGTGGGTCTCAGTCAATTTGTGTAAGGATATGCTGTAATATTTATTTATCTATGTGAGCAGGATTATATGTCGACGAACCAATTCCCTAGACAATGGAACCCCGTACCGAAATGAGATTATAACAATCCTTCAGTATCGCAACTTTTAAGTATCTTATTAAGGAAAAGTTTGCCCCGATACCGGGACCCTCGGAAGGGGCTAAAAGGCTCAGTAATTCCCGATCGATCGGATGATGTCGCCCCCATCGCCAATACATCAAGGCGGACCAAATCAAATTCACCCCCGACAAACAAATGTGACCTGTATCGCTTTGATCATATGGCGGCGGGAAGGTTCGTCAGGGGATTATTTTAAGTTGGTAATGGCTTGTCGGAAAGGTGCCGCCTTTGTTAACAGCAGGTGCGTAAAAAATCGACGCTATTTCAAATGAACGTTAGTGAAATGAGGTTTTGAAGAGATTTTTTCAATGCGAGCCGGAGTCTTGAATACTGATGTGGTCGTTGCATGTGTGTTATGCACTGTATTCACGTAGACAGTTATTGAGGTGAAAAATGTTGTGTTTCACTCGGCAGTAAAGTTTGTTTCGCTCTCGTGCCTTGAAACACTCCCAATGCTCAAGATTCCACTATTTTTTTTTTATAACAAAGGTGGCAAACGAGCAGACGGATTGCCTGATGGTTAGCAATTACCGTCGCCCATAGGCACCCGTAACACCAGGGGAGTCACAAGCGCGTTGCCGACCTTTAAGGGGGGTTGGAGCTCTGGGAACCTTACTCACCATCAGGAACACACCACTACATACCTGAAATGTAGCAGTGCTATTATGGCTGTGGTCTCCTGTAAGGAGGAGGTACATCCCCAGTTGGGCTTCTCCAGACTCAAGCGTGATGGTACTTCGCTGTACTCTACCTCTCATTGTTGGACGTAGTTTAAGGACATACCCGGGTCCAGGTCGATGTGGACAGAATGCCATGGAGGGACTTGTTGTTTAGGGACGTGTCAATGGCTGTAGATCAAGAGGACGTTCCCCCATACGTTGGACAGATCAGATAATAGCCCTTACCAACACCACACTTAACACATGTGCCAGAGAAGCATTTGCCAGGGAGAACTGGTGTTTACTTGTACGTTGTTCTACTTGACCACGACTGCTCTGTCAAGAGCAATTCAACTAAGAAGATTCTTGCAAGTCAAAATAGGTGTAGGGTTAGCACCAGCGTAGTTGTTATTTTTCTCTTTTACTTTTGTATTCTCGACGTGTAAAAGTGCCCTTGTGGCCTACTTACTGAATAAACGTTTGAGTTTGAAATATCAATAGCATGAGATGGTAAACACTAAGTTTGTTCTCATGTATAACAAATATTATTGGTGAAAAACTTAACTGAAGGACGAAGTCTACGTAGTTGTGCAGGGAATTAATAATTATGGAACTTACGTCAAAATTTCAACGTTCATCTACTACATAGGCCAGATGCTTTCGCTAAGTTTTTCACCTATACACACTATCAAAGTTTTACGAGTATGTGTCATGTATTTAAGCCTGTAAATATAATTTAACATGCAACATTTTATTTAAATCAGGATTACTCGTATCATCATTTTGTTTATTAAATTTTTGTATGAAGACGCGAATTTTTGCAATGACATTGATTGACGCGCGACACACCCTCTTGTCTTCATTTGTGTTTTGTACCTTTACCACGAGATGCCACTGTTGAAATATGTCAGGTTTTTCACATCGATTTGTTAGGCTTTGTACAATTACTCCATACAAATATTCCTCCCCCTACCTCCCCTTCTACAGTTCATACGGATTTGTTCGCCTCTAGACCTTGGCCATAAGTACTAAACACACACTTTTTTCTTCTAATAACCACTACTAATAACTACATACAAGAATCATAATATTATAATAATACTACTTACTATATTAAATATAAAAAGGTACTTGAGGTATAGGCAAGGATGCTAGCGGCATTTCCTTGTTGTATCGCAATGCTGATACGCTGTACGAGGAAGCCGCCAGATCGTCGGTCACCAGTTACGTCAACCATGACGCTTCGCGATTTCTGCATAAAATTTGTGCGCGCTGGGACCCCATAGACAACGTCAAACAAGTACAAAGAAAACTAATTGACTTTGATGATACCTACATCCTCTGCCTATCGCAGTCCACTGCTGGACATAGGCCTCCTCAATTTCACGCCATCGTGTTCTATCTTCGGCTGTTCGCATCCAGCTCCTGCCAGCCATCTTGCGCAAGTCGTCTCTGCACCTTGCCTGAGGACGTCCTACACTAAGCTTGCCGCTCAAGAACTCGTTTAGCCCAACGGTTATCGGTTCTACGGCTAATATGGCCAGCCCACTGCCACTTCAAGTGGCTAATACGGTGGGCTATGTCGATGACTTTGGTTCTCTGCCTAATATTCTGCTTTTCATAATTTGCTTGTCTTTTTCTAACCACAAAAGTTTGACGCACGTATATCTTGTACATTTCAGCCGTATGCAGTCCACTGCTGGACATAGGCCTCCCACAAATATGACTTGTATCATCTTGGGGGTAGTAGCCATAGTCACAACGCTTGGCAGGCGGGTTGGCGACCGCAGTAACTGTTGATTGGGTTACGACGGACGCTGCTACCCTTCCGTAGGATTTTTCCCTTTGTCACCTCTTACGACACCCGCGGGAGGAGATGGGGTGGTTCTATTCTAGTCAGCCGGCATCACACGGCAATTTTCCGATACGAATTACATTATTAGAATATGAAGAAAAACACATACTGAATATTAACTTAAAGGCACTCGTTTTACCGAGTCGTTCCAATCGTCTTACGACCGAGATAATAAAACCAACTTACCGTAATCTGATTTCAGCTCGATTTCATTTGATATGAGCCTGTTTTCCGCTTTCGCCTTTTATTGCAACGATTGTAAGTTCATCGTAACTCACGTTTTATAAGTCGATTGTTTCTACAGTGTTGACGAAGTCTTTACTAGTAATAATTAGGCATTAGTCAATAAGTTAGCATAGTCACATTGAATTGTAATTACTTTAATTGTCTTTTTATGTATTTCAATTATTTATCTTGGGCTATGTCGGTGACTTAAGTTCGCCTACGGATCTCCTCATTTCTAAGTCGCTCACGTAGAGAAACTCCGAGCATAGCTCTCTCCAATGCCCTTACTGAGTTTTGAAACCGGGACCTTCGGTTTCATAAGCAGGCTGCCCACTAGTCCTGTCATTAATACATGTCATACAATTAATATGAAATGGTGATGACAATGATAGCAATATGTTTTATTCCGTGTATCCGGGTATGTCCTTAAACTACGTCCGACAATGAGAGGTAGGGCACACCGAAGTACCATCACGCTTGAATCTAGGGCAGCCCAACTGGGGAAGTACCTCCTCCTTACAGAAGACCACAGCCATAAGAGCACTGCTACCTTTCAGGTATGTAGTGTTGTGTTCCTGATGGTGAGTAAGGTTCCCAGAGCTCCAACCCCCCTTAAAGGTCGGCAAAGCGCTTGTGACTCCTCTGGTGTTGCGGGTGCCCACGGGCGACGGTAAGTGCTTACCATCAGGCAATCCGTCTGCTCGTTTGCCACCTTATGTCATAAAAAAAAATATCATGTCACGTATCGTTGAACGAGTCGAATCGGTCCCTCACGTGAGTACTCACTGTTTGCGATTGTAATTATTAATTTGCTGAAAGGAGAATGGGCATTTTTGTATGGCGGGTATACCATGAGTGTATACAGTTGAAACGTATCTCGTTTGAAAGCTCTTAATTAGAGTATTAAAGTTTTCTATGGCACCAAAGCTGGATATCATGCAGGGACCGTAATATTTAAAAAAAAAAGTTTAACTTTCACATGGTTATTTTTCATAATACACGGTTCAAAATCAGTTGGAACATGGTATATATGACTTCATATAAGAAATGCTTTACGTCTTTGTAAAAAAAGCCAGCGTTTAAGTACATATAAGGCTAGAAATAAATGGAAGAAGTTCAGCTTGCTATGAATACCCCTGTTGATAAGGAGAATGGTAATGTGTATACACAAGTCATATATGACATGTTGTCGGTATTCCTAAAAACTGTTTTTTAATATATATACCTGACCTCAGATTTATGCAGGGCCCCTAAAAATTACTTTGTAAGTTTATTAAGTTTGTTTAAGCTTTTCTACTCCTCGCTAGATGGAGCGAGCTATCAAAATTCTTATTAAGAACACTGACGTGTCATAACGTCGGTCTAACTCCTTCACGAATACGTTCTGGTAACAACTGACAATTGTCTATGAATTACTGAAAAAGAAACTTGACATTTGACGTAAGGAATTTTATATTGTCAAAAGAAATATACCATAATTACTGAAGAAAATATACATTGATCGTAATTCATTTGCTAAAATAATATTACATCGTTACGTTGAAGAGGTAATCTTTATAGTTTTATTCTAAACAGATTGAATGCCTAGAAAGGCCTTGAAGAGTTTGAAATAATTTTCCTTGACTACCGCAAAAGAAAAGGTATGAGCAAAATCTCTTTTTGGGAAGAAGGTATGTGGTTACAAATTCGATTAACTATTAGCACCCTACTATTAAAGTAGGGCAGGCCCATGGCCGTAAATCGATTTAAAAACTACACGTCATAGTTTTGGATTCCTTCGTAGACTAAAATGGTAGTTTTTATAACGAAAAACTAACTAATTTCAAACATTACGTACTTCCCACGATCAACACATTGATAGTCAGACGCGACCTCACGGGCTCAATGGTATTACTACTAAACATTGTACTACTACTAAACTAGAAATGGTGCACTTATGTTTACAAGTCAAAGCGGGAAATAAAATTAAAACGCATTAACATCCCTCCCTCTCCAGCATCCTTTGACAAAATAATGTGTACCTTTGCCACAAAAAATCAAGTAAATTAAACTATATATCATTATCATCATCATTTTCATTGGCCGAAAAACGTCCTCTGCTGGACAAAGGCCGGGTCCTACTATTATCAGCAGCTTTGACCACATCGTCGTTCCACCTAGTTGAGGGGCATCCAACGCTACGTCTTTCGGTACATGGTCACAACTCAAGAACCTTTCTGCCCTTCTTCGTGCAATGTAAACGTGCAATTTGGTACTTAATGCTTCTTTTGTACAATAAACCGCAAATAAAAGTGGTTTAACACTAAATAGATACCTACTAGTTGTATTCTATATAAATATAAGTGGATGAAAGTGGATTCTTAATTATATTTTATACTTTTCCTGGTACTGCATACGATGCCTAGGAGTTGTATATAATAATTACATTGTGTTTATTTTATCAAGTTTTTTTTTCAGGAATACTGGTGTCCAAATTGCCATAAGAAAGTTCTAGTTTTATCAGTATGTTAGTAAAGTTTTCACTGGAGATGGGTAAATAGTCATAAATAATAATATTTATAGCCGACAAGTCTTATTGCATCTTTTTCCTAAACCTTTTGTGTAAATCATATTATTATTATTCTTGTGTCATACCTACTTATAAGCGATACGAGAATTGAATCCCAGAGACGCCGGTTCGAATCCGCTAGAGCTCTTTGTGTCGGTAACGTGCGAAGGTGTACTTACCAGAAAATAATTATGTTTGTTGTCGTTGATATGTCTAAGAGGAATCTACACGAAGATCTAATAAGGTGCCGGTTCGAAACCTATTTTAACCCTTTGTGTAGGTAACCAACTATGTTCGAATGTTGTTGTGATAAGCGTAATCCACACGTGGATCTAATATGTGCAGGCACCGGTTCGAATCCCGCCGATGCTCTTTGTACCTTCGCAAGTGTGCTAACTTACCAGAAAATATGTTCGTATGTAATAAATACAGGTGCCGGTTCGAATCCCGCCATAGCTCTGAGTCGGTAACCTACCCAAGTGTACTACTTACAAGAAAATATGTTCGTATGTCGTTGGGACACACGGAATCCACACGTGGATCGATATGTGCAGGCGCTGGTTCGAATCCCGCCATAGAACTTTGTACATGCAAATGTGCTTGCTTACCAGAAAATATGTTCGTATATAATAAGCACAGGTGCCGGTTCGAATCCCGCCGTAGCTCTTGGTACCTTCGCAAGTGTGCTTGCTTACCAGAAAATATGTTTGTATATAATAAGCACAGGTGCCGGTTCGAATCCCGCCGTAGCTCTTGGTACCTTCGCAAGTGTGCTTGCTAACCAGAAAATATGTTTGTATGTAATAAATACAGGTGCCGGTTCGAATCCCGCCGTAGCTCTTGGTACCTTCGCAAGTGTGCTTGCTTACCAGAAAATATGTTTGTATGTAATAAATACAGGTGCCGGTTCGAATCCCGCCATAGCTCTGAGTCGGTAACCTACCCAAGTGTACTACTTACAAGAAAATATGTTCGTATGTAATAAATACAGGTGCCGGTTCGAATCCCGCCATAGCTCTGAGTCGGTAACCTACCCAAGTGTACTACTTACAAGAAAATATGTTCGTATGTCGTTGGGACACACGGAATCCACACGTGGATCGATATGTGCAGGCGCTGGTTCGAATCCCGCCGTAGAACTTTGTACATGCAAATGTGCTTGCTTACCAGAAAATATGTTCGTATATAATAAGCACAGGTGCCGGTTCGAATCCCGCCGTAGCTCATTGTACCTTCGCAAGTATGCTTGCTTACCAGAAAATATGTTTGTATGTAATAAATACAGGTGCCGGTTCGAATTCCGCCATAGCTCTGAGTCGGTAACCAACCCAAGTGTACTACTTACAAGAAAATATGTTCGTATAATAATAAGCACAGGTGCCGATTCGAATCCCGCCGTAGCTCTTTGTGTCGTTAACCTACCCAAGTGTCGTACTACATACAAAAAAGTATGTTCATATGTCGTTGAGACAAACGGAATCCACACGTGGATCTAATATGTGCAGGCGTCGGTTCGAATCCAGTCATAGCTCAGCCTACGTAAGTGTACTTACAAAAGCAACGGAGCAGACGAATAAAACCACGTTTTTGTATGAAAAACTATTTACCCCGTCTTGTTAATGCCATTCTTATACAAATTGTTAATTTAATTATGTTTTCAGAAAACTATTGAAAGACTACAGTTGCTGCGAATTAAATGGACCTAGAATCGATGTCGGCATTTATCTTTATAGTTGAAGACCGTGAGCACTACAGATGGATTTATTTACATAATAACTGTACCTTTACAGCGTCCTGTAGGTAGTACCAGACTAGTAGGCAGATAAATAAATAATAAATAAATATTTTGGGACAATCTTACACAAAACGACCCAGCCCTATGGTAAGCTCAGTAAGACTAGTGTTGTAGGTACCTACTAGAGGACGAAATATATAATAGACAGATACATATAAATAACTACTTAAATACATAGAAAACACCCATGACTCAGGAATATAAATTTGTGCTCATCACACAAATAAATGCCTCGATTGGGAAGCGGACCCAGGCCAGACCGGTCGTCAAACACATTAGATTGCAAACCTCGTAAGGTTACAAGGTTTGCGAATTTAGCCGACGAAACATATGGAATATTGGGTATTGTCCCTGGGACCAAAAACAGGGAGTAAACATGCACTATTGCCACCTGCCAAGCGTGGAGATAATGACACTGGACCCCCCCTAGTCAGATATCCAATTTCCAGCACTGGGTGTCTATGACTAGTAGGTGAAGTGGCGGCTTGACTAATTTTCATATACTAGAGCGATTTACCATTAGGTCTTACAGGAAAGGAAAGCCATAATGACTATGGTTTGCTTAAGAAAAATCCTAACCCGCCGCCATTGATAGGTAGTATAACAAATCTGAGTGATTATTATTTTATCATCATCATTTCAGCCATAAGACGTCCACTGCTGAACATAAGCCTCCCCCTTGGACCTCCACATGTACCGGTTGGAAGCGACCTGCATCCAGCGTTTTCCGGCGACCTTAATACTTAATATTTTATAGTACTTTGGTATTTTCAGGCATATCTTAAGCGCATGGCCACCAGATAACTGAATTACTTTTTAACAGCCTCTGGAGGAGCACCGCATACAACATTCGAGTGGCGTGTAGAGTTACCCAAAACAATGTATATTAAGATAGTAATAATATAATGAACCCTTTTTACGTGTCATTGCGGGGATATATCAGTCATCATCATCATCGTCATCATCATCAGCCTATCGCAGTCCACTGCTGGACATATGCCTCCCCAATTTTACGCCATCGTGTTTGATCTTCGGCTGTTTGCATCCAGCTCCTGCCAGCCATCTTGCGCAAGTCTTCACCTTGCCTGAGGGCGTCCTACACTACGCTTTCCGAGACGCGGCCTCCACTCAAGAACTCGTTTACCCCAACGGTTGTCGGTTCTACGGCTAATATGGCCTGCCCACTGCCACTTCAACTTGCTAATACGGTGGGCTATGTCGATGACTTTGGTTCTCTGCTGGATTACCTCATTTCTGTTTCGATCCCGCAGAGAAACGCCGAGCATAACCCTTTCCATAGCCCGCTGAGCGACTTTCAACTTGTGGACCAGCCGTACCGTCAGTGTCCACTTTTCGGCTCCATACGTCATGACGGGTAGGACGCACCGACTGAAGACTCGTCTTTAGGTATATCAGGATGTTAGGATTTATCAGTATTATAGAGATATTTATGAACCTAAGTCCACTTTGGATTTATGTCTTCTATCTACATTTTCATCTATCATCAGCCGGGATAAATTATGGGATATTTTATTAAAATTGCTACCTAATCGCTTTGAGATATATAAAACTAATTGTTTTTATCATACCTACTTACATTATCAAGGATATTTTAAGAATTGCTTATAATCATATGGTGCGTGTTTTGCAAGAGCTATTTAAACGGATACAATATTATAATCACTACCGAGTTTATCTAAAGTATTAGAGTATTACTTATTATTACTATTATATATATAGATTATGCTAGTTTCTAGGGTTCCGTAACCTAATGGTAAAAAATGAGACCCTATTACTAAGACTCCGCTGTCCGTCTGTCTGTTCTTCATCAGGTTAAATCATGATAGTTAGACAGTTGATGTTTACAGATGATATTGCCGCTATAACATCAATTATTAAAAAACAAAATAAATTAAATATTCCATGCAATAAACGCGATTTTATAGTAGTTTTTTTCTACAGATAAGATTTGTGTAGATATTTATAGTATGTACACGGAGGCCGCAGATGATTTCAGGTTTATTTTTCAGTTTACTTGCATAAGAAGTAGCCTACTAGCTTCATCACGTACGCGTTTCTCCTTTTTCTCTGTTTTGGACAATATTCAAGATTCACAGAACAAGATGGGCGCTAATTATGAAGCAGGTTTTGACGAAGAACAACTTCTGTAGAGAAACTCCGACTGTGCAGAACAAGAAGTGCTCTTACTCGCGTATGAAGAATTATTATATGACGGAGTCTGAAGCTGCTACCGATTGCGACCGCCGAATTTGTAGTTGTTTAATACATTAATAGGCACCTAATTACTCGTTACACCAACAACATCTACAGAATCTCCTGAGAAACACGAATCGAGTTTTAGTATTATTGTCGGCGAATTGTTGTTAAACCTCACTTTTACCTGTGGCCTTGTTGCCTTCTGTTTCTGTTATTTATGAACCACGGATCAATTGTGTTAAGTACGCTTATTTTTTGTCGTTTCTTGTGATAAATGCAAATATTTTATATAGTCATATTTGCTGAATAGACGCAATGAAAAAGTAAGAGGCAACATGGCTCCTGGCTCGAGCAGCAAAATATAATAAGAATAAGTTATTGATGCCTTCAACTTCTGCCATGTACTTATCAATTTATCAAGTTACTGTTGTTTTTGGGCAGGGTGGAATTATGCATTAACCGTTTTCCATGTCCCACCAATCCGAATGGTTTTCCTAGAAAGCCAAATATATTCTAATTAGTTCGTTTTGCTTATTTATTTTAAAATACATTTTTAGGATAGTCCAATCTAATATGAACTTTATTGTAGAAATAAAATTGACACGCATTTGGTCGATATATCTGACTATGTCTGGAAAAGAAAGCTTTAAGATCCTTGAAATGCAACTAGGACGGGTATACCACACTTGATAGTAAGTTCCATGACAACCAACGAGAACAGTGGTCTTCACGATTTTTTATAGACGTGGTGACCCTGGCTGCCACCAGCGCGTTTCTCACCACGCCCACGCTGTAAAGAGGAAGCTTGGTAGGTAGTCTCACCCGATAGTAATTAAACTTATTTTTGCCTGCCTGCCTGTTCTGCCTTGCCTGGCTTAACTGGATCAACATGGTAGGATGTACGTCGTAGGTCTCCGAGTACCAGTACCGCGGCCAAATCACTGCAAAATGGCTGTATATATCAATAAATGCTTTCTTATATTTGAATTTTTTTAATAATTTTCCTAAACTTGGAGAGTGGTGTCGGTTCAAAATCTCTACGTGGTGATGTGAAACTATGAATTTGTGTAGCACTGAATATACTTTTACCGTTTGAACGTTTTACCTTTCGCGTAAACACATTCGCTGCCACCCCCTCCAAAAATGTATGGAAATGAACGCACATGTGCGTTGGTGGCAGTGAATGTACACCACGTTGGTACGTGTACGCCAAGGCCTCAATCAGTAAAGAGTATGTTTAACACGTTCACAGTCCAGTGCCCCGCACTTGGGTCACTATAACCGACCAGGTGCGCACTGAAATCAAATCATTTCTACTGCCTTCAATAGTGCTCATAATATAAAGATAATTCTGATTTCCCTATTAACCCTTTCGCCGCTATTGACTTAATATGAAGTCTGGACATTTTGTGCCCCACACGCTATGACTTGATATCAAGTCGAAGCCTTGGACCTACGTACTGAGAGTTAAGGCTTTGGCGTGTGGCGCACGTCAGATTTTTTTTGCCGTGGCCGGCGAATAGGTTATAACCCATTGAATGCGGAAGGCACGAATTCGCGTCCCATGAATGTGCAAGCGTAATGCCGAGGACGGGATTTCGCGTCCCCCAGTTATTTGTTTTTATTCGCGTCCTTGAAAAGTCAACGTAATGCCGCGGACGCATATTCGCTTCCTTGAAATGTTAACGTAATGCCGAGCAGTTTTGTTTTTATTCGCGTCCTTGAAAAGTCAACGTAATGCCGCGGACGCATATTCGCTTCCTTGAAATGTTAACGTAATGCCGAGCAGTTTTGTTTTTATTTGCTTCCTTGAAAAGTCAACGTAATGCCGCGGACGCGAATTCGCGTCGTCGCGTGGATGGCGGCGGCACTGCGTGATGACTTTAGTAAAAATATGAGGCGTCGGCAATGAATGGGTTAATATTCCTGTTAGAGAGAAGAACATTCTATTATATATCACTGTAGTAATACGAGGGCGTACCTGGGCGTTTCTTAGTGACCCATATGTGGAGCACGGGTGTGCAAACTAATTTGCTTGGATGTATGAGTAGATCAAAACATTGTGTACCTATGGGGACTGAACGTGTTAAACCTTATATCTTTAATTGCGTTGACAGCGTCCGCCATAGCCACTAGGGGTCGCTGGTGTGAGAGGCAGTGTTGGTGTAGACACGACGACATCAATACCACTTTTGGGGTTCTTGGCGTTCAGTGTTAAAGGTACGAATTTCATATTGGGGCCATATAGATCAATTTAACCACTTCGACGCCATTGACTTGATACGAAGTCGGAACATTTCGTGCCACACACGCCACGACTTGATACCAAGTCCATGCCTAGGATCTACGTACCTAGTTATTTACAGGTAAGGTTTATTTTGTTATTATTCATTACTTACAAAAACCTTAGGCGTGTGACGCGCTTTAATTTTTTTCACTTGACGGCAAAAAGGTCGAAACTCCTGTCGAAATTGTGCCTAGAAGGTGTCAGCCGCCATAGCTGGAGATGGGTTCAAATCCTGCCTCGGACGCAGGAGGACGTCACTTTCTCATAAGTATATGATATCTATTTTCAATTTATAAACCTAATCTGTCGGCAGGAAAAATGCTATCACAGTGTCCAACATAGCCAATATAGTGTTCGCGGAGGCATGGTAGACACGACATATTCGGCACGTTCAAAGGGTTAAAAACAAAACTAGTCTTTCCTGTGGATGTTACCTTTTGAACGCTTTTCGTCTCGCGTCAAAATATGACGTCGTGTACGCCATGGCATGACTTGTGAAGAACAAATATAAGCCTTATCTGTCAGCAGGACCAGCAGTCCGCCGTAGCCACTTTAGTGGTCGGTGGCGTGGCAGGCACGACATCACGCGACCATTTTAGTGGTGCTTGGCGTTCAAAAGGTTAATATATAGCATTACATGTATTAACTGCTTCTTCTCATATTTAGTATTGCCAAATATAAGGCTTAGGAATTCTTGGTGTTCACAATGTTCATAGAAATTACTAACCTAAATCTATATAATCATAATATTATTGAACCGTGGCAGCAGTACGTTCGCCAGATCTGGTTGCCTTTTTTAGTTTTTTAGGTATGTTGACTCTGAGAACGTGAATACTAACTATTAATTAGACTTCTCGTGTAATGTGAGTGATGTTGTAATACGTGTAATATTTATTATATTGCAAACTGAAATAAATAATGTCATTAAATGTATTTAAATTGTTTTATTAATTATGAACCATATAGTAACAAAATTATTAACCGTTTTGTCGCTTTCCCGCCAAATATGTGGTCTATGCCAACATCTCTACTCTGTAGTCGTTCTTTGTTAAGAAGCTAAAAGATTAATCCCTCACCTGTCAGCAACAATGTTGCTTTGACAGCGTCTGCCAATTTTGGCCGAGTATTTTGTGTGGTAGGTAGGCACGGCAGTGCACAATGTCACCTTTAGATGGTCGTGGCGATAAACGGTTAACCTCATAATCGCCATAGGCATGCTGTACGCCACAAATTGACAGTTATATTTTGGTCATGTAGTTTGCTTGCTTTGTGGTCTTTGTCGATATATGAATCATAGGCGACCAAAAGCTTAATTTTTTTACTCCCTCTAAAAACGTAATGCTCCTATAATAGTTGCCGCAGTTGGGGAAAATAAAAAGATTTGTAGTGTGCACATTAACCTGTATTGTTGTGCTACTTACTATCAACGTAAGTAACCTAGGAAGAAAGAGACGACGAATTCCAATTATATATCTTCTTCAAGCAGGAAGAAGCTTGATTCACAAGATGACAACTCTTTGTCTTTCTCACAGACCTATAATCATATGGACTAGAACTACCTACGAATTGAGCGTGTATACCTAAAATACTTTTGGCAAATAAAATGGCGTCCTTCCGTTGTTTCCATGTGAGCCATAATAAATACTTTTATTGATTGAAATATATTTTTTTATTGAATGTGATAAAAAATTAAATAGAATTTAAACTGCAGGCCATAAAACATTCAAAATTTGACTAACTACAAGTTAGGGAATTAATTAATGTTTGAATTAATTTAATGAGAAACTCACCACTTGACAGCTCAACTACTATAAACAGTTTGGCAAGTAAAATGGCGGCTGGCGAAAACAGGCAGCCGGAAACAATCACGTGGTATTAATGTCAAACAGAATCGGAATAGAGAACAACCAAATGTCATGTGGTCTCTTTTATCGTACACTATTGGTTATTAGAAAGAAAGAAACAGATTATATTTTTTTATTTCTATGTCGAGATCACACATATTTGGATAACACAGAGTATGTATAGTGGAATAGGGCCTCTCCATGTATTTTTTTACTCATTGGTCTTTCTATATCCCCTCTCTCCCCCTATCATTTGAAAATGCAAATACAATACAATAAATAAAATTAAATAAACAGAATGTCGATTAACGCAGATCATAGTAGACGCCCCCTAGATTAGTTTGTATTTTTTAATATTATCTTTCAGAAATAAGCAACCTAAAAGTATTTCTTAGCGTTAAAAAGTGACTATATGGACATAGCATTATTAACGCCTGTCAAGTGCACCTATTTGACGCTTACTTGGTTCATCTATTGCGTACAAGATGTCGGCATTGAAAGATATTTTTAAATAATTAGGCTTGTAATTGAGATCTTAAACCAGTTTTTAGTTACAATAAATAATGCTTAGCGTTACAGATCATGATAGGGCTAATAACAATATCAGGGGTCACAAATATAAATATATTTGATCAAGAATTTTAGTTCCAGTATTCGCCGTTATGCCATTGAATTTAAATAATAAATATTATCTTCTCGGTACCCTTTCTTCACCCATTGTCATATATGCAATAGAAGCTATGGTTAAGACCTTTTAAATAAGATATGCTACAAGGATATACAAGAATGAAAAAAAAAATACATTTGCTACCCAAGCTCCATCTAGAGATGAGTAAATGAATCAAAGGGTTGTTAATTAAGGCAATTATCTATCAATTAACTCTTAAAAAACTCGTTTATCGCAGTCCCTGCATTCTTTGAGGAAGAAGTGTCTGTTATAAAAAATAGCTTATAATAATGCCTTTACTATGTAATATATGACTACTGTATACACTTTAGCTCCGTTGTACAAGAAGCATTTGATCAGTTAAGCAAATCTTCAGATCGTTAATTCCAGCCCTATATGCGCTTTAACTTTAATAGTGGTATATAAGCGTAAAGCATTTTTCATATACTTTATTTTAAGACACACTTAAACTTGTTAGATAGCAAGTATTTTGTAAAACAAGGGTTTATATGAGCTGACTTTTTTTTTAAATAGCTCGGCCCCTGCACGCTATCCAATGTTGGTGCCATACAAATAAATAATGCTATGATTAAGACCTTTCCAACGATATATGTCTCAACTGTATACACTCATGGTACAAAATGCCCATTCTCCTTTGTTGTGATTGTAATTAAAAATTTCAGTGAACTTGCTCATTGATGAGCAAGTTCACTGAAATTTCAATTAGTCGTTACAAAAGAAACAAATGAATCGATCGTTTATTAAATTTCGCCAATATCACAAATTGAATTCAAATTTACATTTAACTTTTTACATATATGTTTATTACGTTGTATTTTGCATACATTGCTTAATGTTTACATGAGGATAAAACTAGTTTTGTCCCATTTTTGGCATCGAAATGGGTCCCACAGAAAGAATCTTGGGGTAGAGGAAGACCAAAATGGCGGGAGACCTTGATACATTGATGGTGAGTAAGGGAGCTTCAACAACTTTTATGTGATGCCGCATGTGACTCCTCTGGAGTTGCAGTCGTCCATACACTACGGTAGATGCTTACTACCAGGCGGGCCGTATGCTTGTTTGACACCGTCGTTGTATAAAATAAAACATTACATTGCTTACATGTTTCGTGTAAGCTCTGGTACCCATTTTCAAGCCGAGTCATGACACACCGCTCACGTTGAGGGTGTATCGCTGTGTGTGTGTGTATTGAAAATGGGTACCAGAACTTATCCGAAACATGTCGCCTAGTGCGATATAATTACACGTGAGTTTATCCGTTTGTAACTAAAAAGTAGTAACATGGCTCAACAATTTAACAATTTATCGCATCTTATAGGACCAAATAGCGAAAAAGAAGACCTTTGGCCAGCAGTACCCTTACCATGACATTGACGTTTTCGATAACGAGTATCGAGTTTACTATCTATGCATCTCGCTTGTACTATTTTAGTGCGAACAAGATACACAGATAGTAAACTCGACACTCGTTATCGAAAACGTCAATGTGACAACTCATGGTAAGAGTACTGGCACTGCCGTGTCAAGAAAAAACGTTATAATTTGAGTTACAGTTAGTAATCGGTTTTGTTTTGACTTTGTTTCCCTATACAAAACCTGTGATAGGGACTGAAGGTTTTCCTCCATTAATGTGAGTTGTAGAAATAGTACATAACATCAGAGGCCGAAAAAAAAGGATCTCCGGCCAAGTGGGGATAGTAATACGAAGCCGGGAATCCGTTCACGACGAGGCATGTATATGAATATGCATAAAGAATATGAATATGAATATGAATATAGTGCTTTTCTCACATAACAATGAAATAAAAGAAATGGCTCAAAAAATGAAATTTGCTAAATCACAACTGACAACGAAATCGAAATGTATTAAAAATTAACATCAGCTGTTTGCTATGACACCCGTCATCCTTGCCTCTGTATGGATAATCGTCGAAAAAAAAAGTTACTTTGCAGGCCTCGGCCTGCAAAGTTATATGAAATTCCATTTCCTTCCCCTTCAGTTGCTGGGCCCAATAAAACATACACCCGAGTCTATTATAAGGACTGTAAAGACAATATTTCATTGCATGTTTGAGTAAAGTTAAATTATAACAATGTTGTGACGATAGTTAAGCATTCATCAACATTTCAGTCCCCCTTGGACCTCCACTTGTAGCGGTTGGAAGCGACCTTCATCCAGCGTCTTCCGGCGACCTTACTGAGGTCTGTCCATATTGTGTATGGACATCCTACATTGCGCTTGCTAGTCCGTAGTCTCTACTTGAGCACTTTCGGACCCCATCGGCTATCTTCTCTAATAATTGGAGTCACAGAAAGATGCTCGAAACATACGAACTTTGGTGTTCGCGGTACCAGACCTGCAGTCAACAATTCGATTTTGCAATGAATACTCAACTCCACTGTTAAATTATTGTTTGTTACAGTAATAAGTGAAATTAATAACCAAGAGCGCTCATTCGGATGACGTCCGATAATGGAGCCGGCCGCCCGTTTAATACGATATCGGGAGTTTCTTTTAAAATATTAATTTTATTTGGAACGCTGGTCAGAACAGTAACAAGTTTATTGAGTGGAAATTATGGTTTCAGTTCACGTCTTGTACAGTTTTATAATGATTATTGCGACGAGCGTTTAGCAGAACGCTAACTTTCTTGAAAATAATCAGGGATGAATAAATCTTTATTTACAACTAGCGACCCGCCCTAGCTTCGCACAATGCTGATATTAGTATTTCCCCACTATTTAATGGATGTTATTATACATATAAACCTTCCTCTTCAATCACTCTATCTATTAAAAAAATACGCATTGCTCATGCTCGGATATCGCTCCCTGTGACAGTCTATAGAGGAGGTCTTTTTCCAGCAGTGGATGTCGGTGGCTGATATGAAAGGAAGATAACACAAATGTTTTCTTAAATAAGATGGAAACAAGGAACAATCATCAAACATTTTGTTTTGTTTAAGCGGAACTAATCTAAAACGGTTTTCATACACAAATTATATTTTTTCATTTTGATTTATAATGTTTTAATTAAACGAGATACTTGGAAAGTTATTTTTATTACTTTCAAGCACTGAAGCGGAGTAAACAAGGCGGGCTGATAACGACTCGGTACACTCGTGTCCGTAACACTTCCCTCGTTTATATTAAATACTACAACCAGTATACGTGAGACCCTGATATTAAGTATGACTAGAGTATCACACGCTTATAACTAATTGTAAGTAGGACAAAATACATGCAATGCGACTTATTTGAAAACACATTTCAAGAAGGCTGAGCTGATTTTTTTTTATGACATAGGCGGAAAACGAGCAGACGGATTGCCTGGTGGTAAGCAATTACCGTAGCCCATGGGCACCCGCAATACCAGGGGCGTCACAAGCGCGTTGCCGGCCTTTAAGGGGAGTTGGAGCTCTGGGAACCTTACTCACCATCAGGAACACAACACTACAGACCTGAAAGGTAGCAGTGCTAGGTATTTTGGCTGTGGTTTTCTGTAAGGAGGAGGTACTTCCCCAGTTGGGCTGCTCCAGATTCAAGCGTGATGGTCATTGCTGTGCCCTACCTCTCATAAATAGTTATTTTTCTAGCAGAAAAGATATTTGTTTAGTGATTTCTACAATAAAATTATCGACAATCCTTTTATCGATAAGTACTATACGACAAGACGTACACACAGTTTTATATCGGCTACATACCTTGTCGCCGCGTACCACCGATCCTGAACAAATTGAACGTAATCCGTACACATTTGCTACTACTTACTTTTATTATTTGCAATGCAACTATTCAGTTCCAAATTATTTTATGAAATATGAAAAATATAAACAAATAGATGTTTTTGTTATTGTTATTCATTTGTAAGCCTTATAACCTTATATTTTTTTGGTACTTATCGACAACAGGACTGTCGATGTTTTTATTTTGTCAATCACTTACAAGAAAGCGTTCGTGCTAGAATAATATCTAGGTGTACAGTCAGCAGCAAAAGTGGCTAAGCGTTTGAAGTGTTCAAAATCACCTACACGCGCTCTTATTCTCTTGACAATAGAGATCAATTTGAACACCTTAAACGCTCAGTCACTTCTGCTGCTGACTGTACTGATAGCATACCGTAGCTAGACAAATTAATTTAGTTGGTATCTCTGTGCCTATCGGATCGTATATGAGTATTGGAAACTGGTTAAAATTAACATACATGGTAACTAACCCGTTTTAAGTGTTAGTTGTACTATAGTAATAAATAGGCCTAGTAAAATTGTGTCCGGCCGGATACTGAGTAGTAGCCGGATATCCGGCATCTCTAGAGGCGATCGCAGTTCCGTCGCTACGAGACTGCTGCCCGTCGACCGGTTTTTGTCGCAATTTAGAGACAATACCCGGGTCAAAGTCCAAGTCTAAGTATGAGGTATCTTTATACAGAGCTCAGATATAAATCAGTTGAGTTTACACCGTTTCTAATAACAACCTTGTTTTATTTTACTGAGCGATACGGCCTATAACTTACCGTCCGCATGCAAAACGTCATAACTCACAAGAAAACTGATTTGCTAAAATACCGTTTTTGGCTTTGCTAGAAAAGTTGCTTTTATTAAAATAATATATTTATATGAATTTGAATTTTATGTCGTTAATGTCGTTTTTGGTGCAAAGCGCAGTTTAGTGCACACTTTAGTGCCCGTAAAAAAGGAAATTGGCTCGGCCGCTGGTTTTTCGTCGACTATTGTTGGAGTTTGAGAGGCGTAATAAATTTAAGTACAGGTTTAATTTATTCATATACCTATCTATGTACAGTCGCCATCAAATATATCGGAGCTGTGGAGGTGGTCGCAAATATCTGAACAACGCCTCTATTGTCAAAGCGATAAAGTGCAAGTTCAGATATTTGTGACCACCTCCACAGCTTCGATATATCTGATGGTGACTGTACATTATGTATTATACAAAAAGTGCCACGAAATGGCACCATCTCAGTATATTGCTAGCTTGTTGCCAGCGCTGGTCTTCCGATGAGGTCATCAGGTGGAGACGTCACTGCAGACAACAACATACAGATTAACACAATAAAAAAAAAATTGATGTACGTAAAAATAAAAAACACGGAAAAAAAACATTTGAAGTACGTAAAAATAAAAACACAAAAATAAAAATTAAACTGAAATCAGGCCATTTTTTATCATGCAGAAACGTCTGCTAGCGAATATCTTCGATATTTTAAATCGAAAGAAAAATAGAAAAAATTGACCGAAATAGAAATTGATTGAACCCACAACCACAACTACCATGTCACCCATGATGACGTATACGACGAGAGATAGATAGAAAAATTTGACAAGTCTAAGCGGTACTCGTATAGCACAATTGGTAGTGGGCTAGTGATCCAGTGGTTGTGGGTTCGAGTCCCGCTGCGAGTCAAATTTTTCTATTTTTCTTTCGATTTAAAATATTGAAATCAGGTCATCACTCTCGGCCGACCGTTCCTGTGATTCCTGTTTTGGCCTATTTGTTTATTTGTGTGGTGAGCACAGATATTTTGTCCTGAGTCATGGGTGGTTTCTATGTATTTAAGTATTTGTATATTATATGTATCGTTGGCTATGCTGAGTACCTACAACACAAGCCTTCTTGAGCTTACCGCAGGGTCCGGCTAATTTATGTAAAGGATGTCCTATAATATTTATTTATTTACTTTGTAATGTCAAAAAAAAAATGCATTTAACTATATTTGTTGACAGGAGCTGCCTAGTTTATAGGTGTCGGTTAGAGTTACTCCAATATTTATCTGTCTCGTTCCGTTTACTTTTCATTTTCTTATCAAATATGTATTTATTTACGTATAATGTATTACTTTATATTTCTCTACCTATTTTCATGACATTCAAATTGTTAATAATAATAGTAACCTAAAGCCCACAGTAAATTTTTTTGGCTTTATTTTTATTTGTTCGAATAAATTATGAAGGAAAACATTTTATGCCATTTTATTCGTACGTTTATACGTAAGTAGGCCATAAAAGCACTTACTTAACCAAAGTTATTTATTTATTTTTATGTCGGAACACAACTGCTACTGCTTATTATCAAAAAAAGTAATAATAAAGAAGTATATATTGAAAAGGAGAGTACATTGTAATCTGGGTTTTAAAGGTTAAAACACAATGAGAGTCCTTTGACCCTTGGTTCTATGATTAAACTGATTTACTGACCCCTAGCTTCCATCTGGGACATAGTCTATGCAAGATACTTTTAGTTAGATACTTCTTTTAGAAACGAAACGAAATTGTAAGCTGAAAATAACTGAATTCGTACGTAATATTACAGTTAAAGAACCATTTGAAAAACAAATTTTAGCGCACAGGAAAATTCAAAGATATTAAAATTATATTATTCATAATTATTATATACCATTATGAACTGTATTACAACAGTAAAGAGTTCAAATTGTAATGACATAAAGGTCAAGCAATTATAAAAGCCGCTGTCACCGTTCAAGTAAAATTTTATTACAGTATTTCGCTGAAAAAAATCTTTAAGTTTTCACTAAAATCACATCGCGTCCATTCGGTTGGAATGGAAGCAAATTAAAATCTTGATTTTCGCTCTTTACAGCTTACTCGCTTTTGGTTTTTGGCGTTGACGTTTTATTAATGGGCGTAAAATATGTCTGGAAATAGAAAATTTTATATGTTTTATTTTTACTGCAAAAGTGAAGTGTGATTATTTTTTTTCATTTCGTGATGGCCACGCACGCAGCTGTGCCGAAATATTGTAAATATAAAATTATTATATTTGGTCTTTTTTATACTGCGACTGTAGTAAACAAGCATGGCGGATTCTGCCTATGATGCCTGCTATAGTTATTTGTTATGCAAGGCTGCAAAGTGGTTATTTGGCGTTAGTGTTGAAATTGAAAACAGAGCAAGCGAAGGAAGCTATGATTGAACCATGAGCGAAGCGAATGGTTCAAAGATAGATTCCTGAGCGTAGCGAGGCTTTCAAGACACGAGACGCCAAATAATTTTGCAGCCATCTTTTCACCTCACTACAGCGAGGAAAATTCGAGCGGCAAGGAAACAATAAAAGAAACATATCGCGCGATTTTTCAGGGAAATCATATCGGCATCGCTGCTAGAACCACACTACTAACCACTATAAAAATTTATAGTTCAAACATTGAGTTCAAAGAGCTTATCACAGGACAAATGCGACAAATTTCCGATTACGTGAATTGTGATAACTAAAAACTTTTTAAATTTTTCTTTTTTTTCGGTTGCGTTCAGATATTACAATATTAAGTACATGTCAATTTCTTTATCAAATAAACAATATAATTGTGATTTATTTAATGGATTAATTAGCCAAAATATGTAAATTACATATATACTATAACAGAAATACTATTAGTATTTACAATAAAACCAATTTGACATAAAATATTAGTATTTATAATTATAGTAGGTTAAAAATAAAGAAGTTAAAAATCTGTAATCAAATCATGTTTCTGATTGATTATTATCTATGGTTAATATGAACTCAGGCCCGGTACCGCGAACATCGTTGTTCGTATATTGCGAGCATCTTTCTCTTTTACTGCGATGAGAGTGACAGAGACGTTAGTCCGAATTTTAAGAATATCGTTTTTCGCGGTAGCGGCGACAGTCACGCGTTGAAGGAGTTTTATATTTAAAAAAAAGTTATTTGCACCACAGAGAATTACAACAATCGGCTTCGAAATTCGAATGACTTTTCCACGCTAGCGGATAAAATAAGCTTTTCCACGCAGATTTCGCGCTATAAACTAAGGTTTTCCGAGCGAGTGAGGTGAAAAGATAATTGCTTGCCTATGCAAACATCTTAGCTTATGAACGCATATAACTCCAGAGGAATCACACACACATTGCCTACCCTTTAAGACTCAGAACTCGCCGGCAGAAACACAACACAACATAGTGTTGCACAGCCAAATAGCAATAGCCAAATAGCCAAATAGCAATATACCCTATTCATAGGAATAGGGTCTATTGCTATTTCGCTGTGGTTTTCTGTAAGATGGAGGTACTACCCCAGTCGGGCTCTGCTCCAGAGGCTCTATTGTAAGTTTCTTTTGATGTAAAAAACGTCTTGAACGCATTACTGATAATGTTATTTATGAGAAACTCAAACGCGATGGTGACGTTTTTTTTACGTTCAAAACTTACACTCAGGGTTCAGATTTGTGCGCGATGACATTCCCTGAAAGTGTAGCGTACAGTTATTCCAGCCGTAAGTCCTCTGCTGGACATAGGCCTCCCCCAAACATGACTTGTATCATGTTGGGGATTAGTTGTCATTATGAAAATGTATTTGCGGAAATATTTTTTGTCTGCATTTTGTTCGTACAGTCGTCCACACTTAGCAAAATGAAATATGTTGTATATTATTAAAATTAAACTTCTATTCTGCGCAAAACCGCTGGCTGAAGATCCATTGCGGTCGCTCGGCAGCGGAACACTCAGATTCAATGTTAAAAGGGCTTTAGTCTCGTAGCTTCATGAAATCATTACATCCTTTTATTTAATTACACGTATTATATTATTAGGTATGCATGTTAGCAAAACGCTTATTCAAGCCAAATTGTAATATTATGTACTAAAAAGTAAGGAGAGAAATGTACGTAGAAAAAATAAAATTAAAACTATCAATTCACCTAAAACTAAATAACATAAATCTAAAAAAGTCACTTATGAACTCAGATTTTTTTTTTTTGGGTTTGAGACGATAAAAAAATACGCGTATATCTGGTTTTTATCGCTGAACATGCGAAATTAGTAATGAATATGCTCAAAATTTAAAGGGGCGCTCAGCGGCGCTACCGTGAAAAACGATATTCGTAAATATCGGACCTGTTACTCTCATGCCGCCTTCATTGGAGTAAATGAGGAAGATGCTCGAAATATACGAACTTCGATGTTTATGGTACCGGGCTAGGTGCGTGAAGGTGCCATTCTTTAACAGTTCGCCACAAGCTGCCCTGAGTTGACTGCTTCCACTGATGAAAGCCAGTGTGGGCGATTATTTATTTTATTCTTATTAATCGTTTTCTGTAGAACCCCTTTTAAACCTTTTGAAGGTATAACCCCAAAAGTGGATTAAGCGCACAAACGCGCAGCTGAATTCGATTAAACAGATGTACTACGTTAACATAATTGACTGACCATTCATAACCCTTATAGCATTGAGATAAGGTCTATCAAGTTGAGTGTTTAGCTTCGTGTAGATACAATCAGATTCTGCGACGTGTTGTTTTTAATTGCCATTTGTTTGTTCTGAACTTCGCTTGTTTTTTCAAGGGTCTTACCGAATGATTATTTGTTTGGGAAACTTTTCATTTTATTCGTTTGTTTGAAGAAGAGGTTTTGTAGACTGTAGCATATTTGTTTAACAAGATGTACAGTCAGCAGCAGAAGTGGCTAAGCGTTTGAGGTGTTCAAAATGAGGTCAACGCGTCTCTATTGTCAAGAGAATAAGATCGCGTCATGGTCAGGTCATGTTGAACACTTCAAACGCTTGGCCACTTTTGCTACTGACTGTATGTAACTCCTTGCCGTCTGGTACCGGCTGAGATTCCACCCTATCTGCTCCTGAGGGTGTCGTAAGAGGCGACTACGGGTGGCAGCGTCGGTCGAAGTCGAATCAACAGCTACTGCAGTTGCCAATCCGTCTGCCAAGCGTAGCGACTATGGCAACTCTTGGCTAAGTTGTTACAAGTCATATTTGGGGGAGGCCTATCCAGCAAAGGACGTCTTACTTTATAATACGCTTATGTACGATTTACACCAACCGGATAGCGTCAGCGTTACAGGCCCTCTTGCACTATCTAGATAGCCAATTAACTCTTAGATAGAAGCGGAGTGTTTGCTGGCGTTTTTCAAATTTGAGCAGCGTACACCATGACCGCTCCCATAGGATTGCATTTGTTTAACATGGACGTCACACGCCCTCATATGCCTCTGTATAAACTGCCGGCAGTTTTTTTTTTTATGATATAGGAGGCAAACGAGCAGACGGATTGCCTGATGGTAACCAACTACCGCCGCCCATGGACACTCGCAACACCAGAGGAGTCTCAAGTACGTTGCCGGCCTTTAAGATCCCTATACGCACTTTTCTTGAAGGTTTGGATGTCATAGCGGTCCGGAAATACTGCACACGACAATTTATTCCAGAGTTTTGCTGTGCGAGGCAGGAAGTTTCTAGAAAAACGCACAGTTGAGGACTGCCAACCATCTAAGTGGTGATGATGGAAGTGTTGTCGTGTAGTTAGATGTGAATCGTACATATAGGTAGTTTCACGAGAGTTGAAGTCACGCACACAAAAACATCTCATGTAATGATTGGAAGATTTTGAAATTACAGTTCTTTTTAGGGTTCCGTACCTCAAAAGGAAAAAACGGAACCCTTATAGGATCACTTTGTTGTCCGTCTGTCCGTCCGTCCGTCTGTCAAGACCCTTTTTCTCAGGAACGCGTGGAGGTATGAAGCTGAAATTTATATCAATTACTCAGGTCTACTGTCCCTTGAAGCTGTGAAAAAATCAAACTTCTAAGCCAACGCAATCAAAAGATACAGCCGTTTATGCCGCAAATTTTCGACACTTGCAAGGGAATCAAAACCTACAGGGTGCTTCCCGTGAACTCAGAATCTTGAAATTTGGTACGAAGCAACGTCTTATAGCATAGATAAAGGAAAAATTACGAAAACCATAAATTTTTAGTTACATCACATAATATATTTTTTTTTAATAATTTTAAACTTACTACCCATTTCCTCATAAACGCGTAGAGGTATTAAATTGAAATTCATACCAAATACTCAGGTCTATAATACCTTTAAGCTGTAGCAAAATCAAACTTCTATGTCAACGCAATCAAAAGAAACAGCAATTTAAGCTGCATATTTTGAAACTCGCAAGTACTCGCAAGGGAATCAAAACCTAAAGGGTACTTCCAGTCGACCTAGAATCTTGAAATTTGGCATGAAGCAACGTTTTATAGCACACATAAAGGAAAAATTCCGAAAACCTTAAATTTTTAGTTACATTACAAAATATATATTTTTTTAATAAATATAAACTTATTACTTTACCCTAAAAATACCATAGTTATGACTCGATTGTCGTAATGAACGAACTTTGTAAACCTTGCAGGTTTGTACGGAACCCTCGGTGCGCGAGTCCGACTCGCACTTGGCCGGTTTTTTTTTCATGCTGATAGCAAATTCAACAGCGAATTGGGTAAATACAGACCAAAAAGTTTTTTATTAAACCTCTTCAAACATGACTGAAGTAACTGTCACTGGTTACACTTTAAGTGTTTTTATTTACATTCACTCATTCATTCCATTCATTCACTCTTTTTGCAATCAGTACTTCATATAGTTGTGTGCGTAATCCATTCGCCTCAACTCTCGTGGAACTACCTATAATAAAATTGTGCAACCCTATTTATCTACTTAATTGTTCAGAGTAAATCGGGGGTTGATTGTTTATTCAAGTACTTAAGGTGAAGAGAGTACAGAGCAAGACCAGATTACGAGTATAGTGCTTGTAAATGTCAACATCATATTTAAAATTTGCGATAATTAAAATTGATTTATTTTAAAGTGTTTTTGTTCTTATGTCTGGGATACATAAGGAGAAGGATGTAATAGTAGCCCCATCTCCTCCTTCAGTATCGTAAGACGAGATAAGGAAAATAATACGGATGGGCAGCGGCGTTCGTCGAAACACAATCAAGAGCTACTGGGTCGCCAAACCGCCAAGCGTGGCGACTATGGCAACTACCCCCAACATGACACAAGTCATATTTGGGGTAGGCATATGTCCAATATTGTACGACTTACGGATAAATGATGATTAATAATAGTTTATGCAACTAGGACATAAGAAAAGTCCTTAACACACGAGTGGTTTTATGAAACGAGCCAAAGTGAAGCTGAGCTGTGCTGAAACAAGAAAAAAAACTTTTAGTTAATTTCATGGAAAATGTAAAAACGTAATGTAAATTTAATAAAACGACTAATACACGTTTTTCAAGTAGAATATTGCTTTTGGAGTTTCAAGAGTCAAATTGCCAAAAGAACGGATAGTCAATACGGTCAAATACTACTCAACACGCGGTATGGGAAGACCTTCTACAAGTTACACAAGGACACGGTAACTCTTTGGAAGCAGACATCGGATGATGGGTCTTCTTAGCTTTCATCGGGGCCTACTAGTGTGTCCAACAGTGGAGGTCATTCGGCTGAATCGATGATAATAATGATGAGTCTTGGATACATGTTGTCACTTGAATAAATAAGTAAATAAGTATTACAGGACATTATTACACAAATTGACTGGTCCCGTAAGCTCAAGAAGGCTAGCATTGTTATTACTCGGCCAATGATATATATAATATACAAATACTTAAATACATAGAAAACCCATGACTCAGAAACAAATACTTGTGTTCATCACACAAATAAATCTGGCCTAAATAAACCCTACCTATGAAGCCGATGGTCCTCGGCTCAAATCCCAGTCAGGGCATTTATTTATGTGATGAGCACAGATATTTGATTCTGAGTCATGGGTGTTATCTATGTTTTTTTTTGTTTTCTATGTATTTAAGTATTTATTATATGTATTTATCTATTATAATATATCGTCGTCTAATACTTAAGATATAAGCCTTACTGAGGTTACTGTAGAAATAGGTCGATTTGTGTAAGATAGTCCCGAAATATTTATTATTTATTTATTTAAATACCCTTACTGTGAGGCAAGGTCACTAGCCACTGACGCAGATCTGTCGTCCTGAAGTGTATCCATATTTTCAGCGTCAGGTAATGCCGCGATAACCATGCTGGACACGCGCGGCGCCGCGGGAAGGAGTCGTTATGCTAGACCTGCGATTATTGCTTTAACTTACGACCAATAGCGAGGTATCGTTTTACGACCATTGTAATAAAAAAGAAAGGAAATAGAAGTTAAAGTATGATTTATGTAGTGATTGATTATTATTTAAAGCTACAGAAGAAACTAAGAAAACTACATTTTATTCACAGGGGATGTAATTTTAGATGAAAAATACTGTGTTTAACTCGCCAGCAAAGTTTATTCATCTCTCGTTGCTTTGAAATCCTCCCAACGCTCAATATTCCACTCTTTGAACCCCTCGGTATGCTCGTGGTTCAATTTTGGAATCTTTCGTTAGCTCGGGTGTCAATACTCGTATTAGTACGAGAAGGTAATCTAAACAAATTAAAGAAACCGGGAACAAATAAAGTTATTTGATTGCATATTTTGATTTACGTTGGTTTTCAAGTAATGGTATTAGAAGTTGGAACACTATTTTAAAAGTTGAAATATATGATAAGTACTTAACAATTGAAAGGTGTCCCAAGCCATGAGTCCGGTGATCAGGGTGTCATCTCGACATTACACTGGTGCATGGTAAATTTTTGTTTGCACTGGCTCCTACGGTATGGTAGCGAAGACGCTTTGACAACCTTTCTTCTTCTGTGAAAGTAGCCAGCTCTTTGGTTTCAAGTGGCAGTCTCAAAGATAATATTATATTTACCTCGTTATTGGTGTTTTTCCCTAACAAAACCTTCGGTACACGAAATTCTGTCATTTGAAAATTAACTATTTACCTCTCTATAGTTCTTACTAATTCGTAGGATAGAGAGATAACGGAAATTTAATTTTCTATGATTTGCTTTAGACTGATACTCTGCACGGATTGACCAATAGGAATTCAGGGTTATCTTTCCATGTAATTCTGTACAATCTACGTCAAAGATTTGTTTGAACTGTGTACCTTATTCCTTTGTATTAAGATCCAAAGTTATTTGCTTGAGTTCTACAGGAGCCGGTATTGACTTAGCTATGTTATGATCTAATAATATGTTGATGTTATGTAAATACAGACCTTTGCTTGGAGCACTGGTCTTGTCTGTGATTTGATTTTCTCGGAACTATGCGATGTAGAGAAAGCATTTTTGCTTTATATTGTCCTGGTATGTTTTGTCATTCGGTTAATAATATAAACCCCACCCAATCTACAGCTACTGCGGTCGCCAACCCGCCTGTCAAACGTGGCGACTATGGTAACTACCCCCCAAGATGATACAGGTCATATTTGGGGGAGGCCTACGTCCAGCAATGGACTTCCTACAGCTGATAAGATGATGATGAATACTCTATGAATATTTATCATCATCATCATCATTACATGTAAGCTCTCAAAATACCTGCAAACATTATCACTAATCAGCTTTCTGCTTTCACTATATATGTAGAAGTTGCAGTTAATCAACCATTAACTAACTCGGCCAACGACTGTACTAAAAGCGTTAAGTGATCATCAGTAGACCTTCAGTCTTTGTAATAAGGTCTAAATTGCTAGTTAACAGTAGACGATGTATTCTAGCGGTCATATATCAGCGTGCTGAACCAAACTGACCACAAGCAGTCCTTATGTAGTTAATAATAAAGTTCAGGAATGGTCACGGTAGGTCATCAGTCGGTCGACGCGACAACTGACCAATTACGGACATTTATTACGGCCGTGTATCGCTGCGGAACACTGCTCGTGATTCTGGGATCCTGGTACTTGTGGGGATTTGTAGTTGGTTAAAATGTTTTTAAGATTCGTATACCCGGAGGTTGACAAACGGAATTCTTTGTGGTACAAAATGCTGACCCTATGCAGATTGACGGCATAAATAGTACTTTTCTTTAATAGAACGACGTTGCCAAACGAGCGAACAGGCCGCCTGATGGTAAACACTTACCGTAGCCTATAGACGCCTGCAACTCCAGAATATTTACATGCGCATCGCCCACCCTTTAAGAATCGATACACTCCTTTTTAAAGAACCTCATACTTTAGTCCCTAGGGAAAACCTCGGCAGGGAATTCATTCCACAGCCGGAGCGTTCGTGGGAGGAAATTCGTCTTATACCGCTTTGTGCGCGACCCGTTAGGCTGCAGAGTGTGAGGACTGCACTGCCGAGGGCGAGCGGTGCGGTGGTAGAAAGCGGCCGTTGGCATCTTGTCAAACAGTTCTTCAGAGCACAACCAATACTCGCAAGAAGCGCAGAAATCATCATCTCCAGCAGCAAAGCGCTAATTTTGCTGAAAACTCTGTGATGCCAGCTGACTAGAATAGCACCACCCTATCTCCTCCAGCGGGTGTCGTAAGAGGCGACAAAGGAAAAAATCCTACGGACGGACAGCAGCGTCCGTCGAAGCCCAAACAGCTTCTGCGGTCGCCAACCCGCCTGCTAAGCGTGGCGACTATGGCTACTGCCCCCAAGATGATACAAGACATATTTGTGGGAAGCCCATGTTCAGCAGTGGACTGCATACGGCTGAAATGTATTAAAGATATTTCTTTATCCGTAGTGGTGCCACTAATGACGGGTTTTGTCCTTGCATTTTGTGTAATAACGTAAATGAAATTAACGTTTAACGGTAGTTTACGTTCCGAGCTCGTTAAGCTGACGTAAGAGACGCCTCGACCCCCAGTTCACTCAAAATGCCATATCTCCTCTAATTAAGCTTACATTCTCGCCATTAATACAATGATATTACAGAGATTCCACTAAAAATGTACTGGTTGCTTTTATGAAAAATTAAAAGCATGTGTAAATTATAATCACGAAAGCTGTCGATTCGAATTCCGCGTTTGGGAGTTTAAAAAAAAAAGTGTATACTTGAAGCAAATATTCCATTATTCCAGTAAATGTTATATCAAATACTTTTTGTAGGTACCGATTAAACAGACTCTGAAATTAGCAATACTATTATTGTACTAAAAGTTTATATGTTATGTCGCTTAAAATTATATCAACAGTTGTCGTACACTAATAATATTAACAAAATGAGTCATATTTGGGAGAGGCCTACCAGCAGTGTTCTGATGGTTATCTTATTAGAAGTATATCATATGGGTTGCATCAAAACGGTTAAGAAATAATACGAGTAGGACGTTTCGAAGGACGCTGCTGCCCGTCCGTAGGATTTTTCCCTTTGTCGCCTCTTACGACACCCGCGGGAGGAGACGGGGTGGTGCTATTCTACATTCTAGCCATAAATACAATGCCATTACAGAGATTCCGATTAAGGTGTACTGGTTGCTTTTATGAAAAATTAAAAGCATTTGTAAATTATAATCACGAGAGTTGTCGATATTTATTCCAGTTGTTAAGAAAAGTTAAATCACTGTCAGTTTCGTGACGATAAATTAAGCCTTAAATTTCGATAAATGCGTTAGCGACTTGGGTTGTAGTTGTACCATACATACTTATAGCAAATATGTGTGGTACATGTTACTATTTTTAAATAAATGTTTTTACTAATAAAATTCCACTTAAAAAAAAAAAACAACCTTCATCAAAATAAATGTAAGCATTTTAAATCTAATAACAAATATTCCATTACATCCAGTAAATGTTATATAGAATACTTTTTATCCCGATTAAACATAATAGACCCTTGTAACGAGACACAGTCTCTGTTTCAGAAAACACTGTGTATTTGTACGGGTTCATATAATTATCACATGTTAAATATGAATAAAGACACTTAGTAAATACTTATGAAGAAATTCTGGCGGACTAGCAGATTTAATGATTGTAACGGTTGCAACAAATCTATCGAAACACCATATAAGGCAATTCTAGCGGATTAGTGGATTTAACGATTGTAACGATTGCAACTAATCCCTTGATTCCAACGAGTTGAAACCATCGATTTTGGCAAAACTAACAAATCCAATAACTGTATCGGCTTCAACGATTCCAACGTTTGTGACAACTTTAATTCATCGAAACTAACGAATGCAACGAAAGAAAAAATGCTATAAATACCCGGCGGGGAACGCACGGGGGGCATTAACTCTCGGGACGCGGAACGGGAAGGAGAAGGAAAGGAAAAGCAGGAGTCAAATCGGCGAGCAGTGTGTAAGTCAGATGACATCAGATCATAAGGACAGTTTAGTTTACCTAAAGTTCAGTCAGATTGACACAGAATATTGTGTGAGATCTTGATGAAGGCGTCTATTGGTAAGTGTTCTCCGAGCAATTAACTCTTACTTTATTGATACAATAGTCAGTTGTGATTTCTATGTGTATTGTTTCACAGGGTGGATAAATTATACATATTTATTTATGACTACTTGAGTGCATGTGTGTAATCTATTGCGTATTTCGAAGAGAGTTTCCTACTAGGTTTTAGTATATACTAACTACATTTTATGTGTAAATATTAAGTGTTCATACCTACATCTTATAGGACGGTAGAACTATTGTCAGTTTGAATTTGAGCTCGTGATGTGATCACGCATGTGTGTATTGAGGGTGTCTTAGCTTTATCTAATTAAGATTATTATATATTTACTATGGTTTAACTAGCAATCTAATTCATTATCACTTTATTAGAAGATGGGACAATAATAGGAGCGCTGTTCATATTTAACAGAGAGGGTAGATAGAATACATATACCAACCTAATGATACATTATCATATTGGTCGGGCCGGAGGGGCATTCGCTGCTGAGCATTCCTAGGGGCGACTCGTGCTTGTTTTGTACCGCACCGATCGCATACTGTGGCTTCTCGCAATAGTATATACATATACTCTGAAGTTGGTTTATTAGCAGATTAATATTAATATTTTCATAAACAAACAAGTTTGATGTTCAGTCTCGGAGAAGGATTGAAGGTTTAGCACTGACGGAGTGTAACACAAGTCAGGTGATCTAGTGTGATACTTGGAAAGCACTTTATTACAAGCATTATGAACCTTAAATCAATCTGAAACCGGATTTCATCAGATTTGGATATTTGGCCAAGGCCTCACTCTCATCCTTTCATTCCTATTGTTTGACCAAGGGAAATTAATCTAAAGATATATGCCATCTGAAGAGTACTTTTTCTAAACTGTATCAAAGATAGTGGTCAAGACCATTTATCTCTACAACATGATTACGTCTACGGACATCCGATTTATGGATCACTAATTAATACATATTATCTATGCTTACGGGTATCAGATCTATGGATCACTAATTAACAAATGTTATCTATACTTACGGGTATCAGGTCTAAGGATCATTAATTCAAGAATTATTATCAATACCTACGGGAAATAGTTCTAAGGATCTTTAATCTGAAAGCATTTATTTACTATAGCAAACTTTATAACATAATTATATCTACGGATTTACATCACTGTGTATAATTGAGTCTTTGTATAAGACTAGTATTAGGTAGACATAATTAGGCCAGGCTCTGACTATTGTCTAGGGCTTCGCCTCAGTTCGTCGGAGGTTGACGTTTCCCTCCGTGGACTACGCGGTTTCCGGAGCGTTGGTAAATTCCATAGCAATTGCGTTAACATGACACTAATTCATTATTTATCCCGAGGTTTCCTGAGGGTTGAGGAACTCTCCACCTAAAGACGTGGATTCTCTGGACTCTATGGGGAAAGAGATGTAAGAGTTTATACTTCATCCTTAGGAAAACTCCTTGACTAAGATAGCAAGTAACTTCTCTTTGTATAAACTTACATTCATTTGACGAAGGTCACCTTTACTCCGAATAGTAAAATATTGGAGGGGCCCTGACCAGTCTGGGACGAGGGGCACTGTCTTCTGGTATTCCAGAGAGGGATAGCAATCTCTCAGGCGGATGGAGGAGCCTGGACTTTACCAATCAATAAAATATATTGTTTTAAGATTCTTAAGTCATGTGAGTGCAATAACATTTAGACATATTTAGGAAATATTATCTACCTTGTAAGAATTAGTACCAATTCTATCCTAAATTAAACCTGAGGTTATTTTACGTCACAACGATATTCCTACTAGTTTCACAACCCATATAGTTCATTCAAGACAGCATACCACCTTAGGAGTTATATCTAATTAAATGATTATACTTGGAAAGGATTGTTAAAACTTGATAAACACATTACATGACAAATATTTTGTTTTGTAATAGAGTCGTAGGTCATCTCAGGGTTTAACCTTATTAGCTTTGAATAGTAGTTTAAAGTGAAATTTATCATTTTTCTAGTTATAATAAACAATTAGAATTAAATACTGAAGTAATAAGTAACAGTTGTAAAATGTAATCCAGATAATTCTGTAATGCAATACATAATAATACTGCAAGTAATAGTTCACATTATTAGGGGTGGTTAGGAAGCTAGAAGTATAGGTTGTCCGTCTTAGACTAACTAAACAATTCTAGCAAATGTTAAAGTCCAAGGGTTTATTACGATCAACTGTAGGGTCCTGCTAATTAGACGATCACATCATTTCATCTCAAGGCCAATAATAATAAGCATGACAAATTAAAATTAGTTTTATAGAGGTTTTAGGTAAATTAGGATGTAATATTTGTAGCAGCAGTTAAGGTAGGTAAAATATATGGGGAATTAAAGAATTATATTCTGGGGGGGGGTGTTACACCCTGAAAGTATCAATACTATTGTTATACCAAAAGTTTATTACGCCGCTTAAGTGATTATACGCCATGAAATTATATCAAAAGTTATTATACCCACTCATAATATAACAAAATGAGTCAGGCCTTTGTCCAGCTGTATGGTGATTATCTTATTCCAAATATCATATATGTTGCATCAAAACGGTTAAGTTTTGACGACCAGTCTGGCCTAGTAGGTAGTGACCCTGTCTATGAAGCCGATAGTCCTTTGTTCGAATCCCAGTAAGGACATTTATTTGTGTGATGATAGACATTTGTTCCTGAGTCATGTGTGGTTTCTATGTTTTATATAAATCGTCGTCTAGTGCCTACAACACAAGCCTTACTGAGCATACCGTAGGACAAGGTCGATTCATGTAAGATTGTCCTGAAACGAGTAGATATTCTACTCACAAACATCTGAAACAACTATCTACCCGCACTGCCCAACTTTTCCCTTACAAACGGTTTGCTAAGCCTCTCCTCTGGATTTATTTCGCGGCCGGCTATTAACATTTTTACGGGGACAAAAATTGCGGTAGTCTGTGACGGCCGGTATCTATTCACCTGGATATTTTAATATGGAACTCATGCAGTTGTAATAAGGGTTATTTTATTCCGTTTGCGTTTTTGCAATTTCTTTTACGAGACTTAGGTAGCCGTTTGGGTCCGGTTCTAGTTTACTAGGCAAGTTGCCTCCGAATGATTTTAGTAGAGCAAGAAAACAAGGCATGATATAGAAATGTTAATCGTTACTGCTTAAACAAAACATTTTTTTTGGATTGTATTTAGGTAGAACCGTAAAATAAAATAGGTAATTCAAAACATTACAACAAAAACCAAACTAACTCTAGGTATAGTTATCTACATTTTAACCAAATTTTCTGTCTATCGCGCAATCATCCTTGAACTTGCTATGGGTACCCAAAACAGCTGTTTAAAATAACTTCTTATTATAAATGAAAATAAAAGCTTCACTCGCGTTTATTGAATCACTCGTGCGACATGTTTCGGAGAACATAAGTCTCCATTTTCAAGCACTAAGAATGCTGAGTGTCCGTTCGCCTCGCCGCTCGTGACTTCGGCCTGTCTGGTCATCATTTATCCATATCACGTACCTCCGTGGTCATCATTTAACCATATTTTATATGATTATATTTTTTGGGACTAGGTATTAAGATCTGCCGAGGCTGGAACGTACTTTTTATATTTTGCTTAATTAAGGGTTAAGAAATCGTGACCAAGCCCATCGGTGACTGCGGCTGGACTTTTTAATTGATGTGATGTTTTGTTTGTTTCAGGTAAGACCATCCAGACTAAATTCGGTCATTGTGACTCCCTCTGGGGGAGGCCTAATTATGTCCAGCAGTAGATATCCTTCGGTTGATATGATGATGATGATAATGAAGTAGTTGGTAAGTTTGACGAAACACGATTAATTATGACTAAAAATCTCTTAAAAACGACTTGTAGTAGTTTTGTGTCTTTATTTATTAAGACAACGAATCCTAACGTCGTAATACGAAAAATAAAAAACTTTTTTTTTTATTTGTTTTACATTTATAATTTTCCGTATTTTGCGCTTTTACCTTTTAATATATTCCTTTCCTCTTGTTCAAAAAAACGAACATAAAATTTTGTTCTTGAAATTTTTTATCTTCCTTCTTCCTATTAAGCTACGAGAATGAACATATAAGTAGGATAATTTTTATCCCGCAACCATTTGGCATGGCTGGCCGAAAAAGTCGCGAGGAAAAGCTAGTGAAATATATATCTAATAGGTAATATGTGACGGTTTTGCAACTGCTGCAGTTGCTCTAAAAAGCCAACTTCCTTGAAAGCCTTACTCAGCGAGGTTTTTTTCTCTTTTTTATATCGGAGGGGTGGATTTTTTTGCATTTACGCTGTGCTATATAGGGGTAGCTAAATTGCATCGAGGTAGACTTTGAAGTATCGTATGAACGCGCGATGTTTCTGTAAACTAAAAAGTAAAGAATTATTAGGTTACATAGAGAACAATATTTTTTCACTTCTCATGCTCTAAAAGTGTGTCATATTATGGTTGCCAAGGTGGACTAAAGTAGTACATTTAGCCTCTTGGGAAAATATGCATACATATTTATGATATACAAAACGTTTTAAATTGACCAACCAGAACGCTTCACCTTATTAAATCCACCAATCACGACACATATCGAAGTTAATTGCAACTCTAGATTCTTTTTTGGTGCGAATACTGTTTAAAAATGTTAAATCATTCAACAAAACTTTGTATAAAGTATCAACCAATCAGATATACCGCAATATTAAAATCGACCAATGAGGAAACGCAATCAAATTCTCAAAGCATTAGGTGGTTTTTAGTTCCTATTTCACAAGCATTAAAAAAAGTTTAAATCGTTGGCAAACTCTTTGAAGCTCCAATTATACGTAGTCTATGGCATTTATTCACGGCGTAGATATATCCTATCTGTATCAAAGCAGTGAAAAAAATACAAAGACTGCCAAATTAAACATTTTTGATTCAGAATTCATTGCGGGCGAATAATAGTAGATTGTTTGACAAGGGGCTAAAGTAGGCCATAGTAACACGAGATGGTTATTTTCCCGAACGAAGTGAGGGAAAATTGTTCGAGGGGTAATATGGCGTTTAGACCCGAGTTATGCATACTAGTTTTCACTTCGATTGCGAGAAAATAAGATAAAATAACATTTCAACAATTAACAAATACAATTTTATTCACCCGCAATGAATTCTGAGTCAAAAATGTTTAATTTGGCAGTATTTGTATTTTTTTCACTGCTTTGATACAGATAGGATATATACGCCGTGAATAAATGCCATAGACAACGTATAATTGGGGCTTCAAAAAGTTTGCCAACGATTTAAACTTTTTTTGAATGCTTGTGAAGTAGGAACTAAAAAGCACCTAATGCTTTGACAATTTGATTGCGTTTCCTCATTGGTCGATTTTAATATTGTAATATTGTCTGATTGGTTGATACTTTATACAAAGTTTTTTTAATGATTTCACATTTTTAAACAGTATTCGCACCAAAAAAGAATCTAGAGTTGTGATTAACTTCGATATCTGTCGTGATTGGTGGATTTAATACGATGAAGTGTTCTGGTTGGTCAATTTAAAACGTTTTGTATATCATAAATATGTATACATATTTTCCCAAGAGGCTAAAAGTATTACTTTAGTCCGCCTTGGCAAGCATAATATGACACACTTTTAGAGCATGAGAAGTGAAAAATTATATTTGTTAATTGTTGAAGTGTTATTTTTTTTCTTTTTCTCGCAATCGAAGTGAAAACTAGTATGCATAACTCGGGTCCAAACGCCATATTACCCCTCGAACAATTTTCCCTCACTTCGTTCGGGAAAATAACCATCTCGTGGTACTATGGCCTACTTTAGCCCCTTGTCAAACAATCTACTATTTACTATAACGAAAATGTATACAGCAGGGTGGAAATAGATTTTGGGTCAGTGAGGGCACCTACCGGATCCCGTGTTGCTAGGTGAAAATGATCTTAGGAGACCTTCCTTCGATTTCAATTTAATGAAGATTGGCGTTTATAGATTTTGGAAAAAGCATACAGGGTGCGACAAAATTATCATTTTTGACAAACTACCAATTTTGATGCAAATCGGTTCTGTCTAAGCTTGTATGGAACCAAAAAAAATTCCCGCCTAGTAAAGCCAAGCCATAAATCGAGAAAAACTTTCCCCATACAATTTGTATGAAAATAAAAAGTTTTTAGTTACATGTATTTTTTATGTTAATCGAATCCTGTATCCAGTATTAATAGTTTCCTTGGGGGAGCGACGCAGTACTTGAAAAGTTCTCGCACCTTACAGAAAACAGCCAAGTTAGTACTAGACCCTATGTATGATGAGTACACAACCCTACGTACTCATAGTACATAGGGTTGTACTTCGATAGTCGAATAGAGTTGAAGTCACTCACACAACAACATCTCATGTAATGGGAGATTACACATTCATTCCATTCGTTCACTCTTATGCAATCAGTACTTTATTTAGTTGTGTGCGTAATCCATTCGCCTCTCATAGAACTATCTATAGTATATAGGGTTGTGTAACAGCCAATGAGTAAGGTTGCCAGTTGCCAAGGGAGCTCAGAGCCTTACAGGGTGTTACGCACATGTGAACCATCTGGAGTAACAGACGTCTTTAGGCTACGGTTACGGCTTATCACCAGGCGGGCCGTATACTTATTTGCCACCGTCGATTATTTTATTAAATGATTTGTATTAACTCTACGTCCAGCAGTGGTAACGGGATAGAATAGCGTATTTTTTATGACAAAGGTGGCAAACGACTAGACGGATAGCCTGATGGTAAGCAATTATCGTCGCCCATGGGCAACAGTTACAAGGATGGTTGGAACTCTGAGAACCTCATTCATCATCAGGAATATAACAGTACATACCTGAAAGGTAGCAGTGCTATTTGGCTGTGGTCTTCTGTAAAGAGGAGGTACTTCCCCAATTGGGCTTCTACAGACTCAAGCCTCGCTGTGTCCTACCACATTGTTGGACGTGGTTTAAGGATATACCCGGGCCCAAAAAATGGTCTTCATGATTTTGAATAGAAACAACTTATTTTATAAACCCCGTCTTTTTAAAAGTCAGTTACAAATAAGACAGCGGATGGGAATATGACGAGGGTGGTACGGTCGGCTCCAAAGATATGTAAACGATTTCTATCCTTATGCCTCAAACATAGGTTCTCCAATGTATACATATTATTAGACGTGGTGAAATGGATGTATAATGTGATATGTAGACAAGGAAATAAGCCCGACAGGAGGCTTCGCTTCCGGTACCAACAGGAAATGTGCATCCCCGAGCCTACTTCCACAGAGCTCCTTCAGGATACAACCGAGAATAAATATTATTATACTTGTTTTAACTTTCAGGATTCATAAAGGAACTTTTCAGGAACTCATAAAAATTGACGGGTGTTTAAATCTTACAGGACATTCTTACACAAATTGACTGAGCCCCACGGTAAGTTCAAAAAGGCTTGTGTTGTACTTAGTCAACGATATATAAAATACAAAAACTTAAATACATACAAAACACCCATTTATTTATTTATCGTATGGCGTATTGCACACTGGTTAACAAAATTTAAGAATAGAAGTAAAAAAATCAAATGTCCCACTCTGCAGATAAACACTCGCGTCCTTTGTCAGGTGTTTCAAATCCTCAGCTGGTCCCTGGTATTTGGTGATGGGGCATTCGAACACTATGTGGTGTATGGTTTGTTCCGGATGTCCGCACGCTGCCGAATCGCTCCATCCCCACTTCTGCCATAGGTACGCACAGTTACCTATGCCAGTTCACAGTCGGTTGAGCCTGCACCATATTTGTCGTGGTTTATTATGACTCAGGAACAAACTGTGCTCATCACACAGATAAATGCCGTTACTGGGATTTGAAACCAGGACCATCGGCTTCATAGGTAGGGTCACTACCTTGCCACCAAGTGACACCTCTCTACCCTTAGCCCTATGCATCGGTGTTGCCCTTGAGCCATCTTTGATGTCGCTTTTTGTGGGGGCCCATCTCGCATAGGGCGAGTCACCGTCTGCCGGAAATAAAATTGAATACCATTTTATTAGGCAGACGTCCGGTTTTTTATTCAATAGCCCAGTAGCTAGTCCATCCTTTCCACCCAATAGCCTATTACATTCTAGATTCCATTATAACTCAATAGTCCTTACACCATGGCGGGTGCTGTCTCTGTGCGCGTCCCATGATACGGACAGGGGCAACATCCGCTTAGTGTACCCCTTACATTTCATTAAATTGTCGAAAGGGCCTCTGCGCGTTGGCTCGATCTGGCTCCGCGTACGCCTCCCAAATGTCCGGAACACCATTGTTCCGTGTACGGAAGAGATAAACAATAATAAAAAAAGATTTTCCAAGCAAGCAATATATCGTGAAAACTATGAGCTTTATAGGCTGACAGTAAATGTCAACTAGACTTAGATGCTCATTGGAAATACTATTTAGTTGGTTCGAAAAAAAAATAAGTATTATACGCGTCTTTTCAAAGTTCTAGAACATATATTGTTACGTTCGTGGTATAGAAGCGATCCTTAAAATTATTGCTTCTATTACAGGCCACACCCGGTATGTAAATACTACTCATCGGAAATGAAAAAAATACACGGTGTGGAAATAAATAACTTCTTTAAATATTTATGGATTAACATTTTTTCGCGAGCTTTCAAATTGTCTACTCCGCGATCTGTTTTCTTTCTATGAAACAACACAGAAAACATTTATTTTTCAATTTCATCCTTCCCTCCTTCCTCGAGTATGAAACAATACAAATTATATCGCGGGAAACCGTCTCACCTCAAAACGATAAATCTAAAAACCTAAGCCACCTGGGCGTTCGACATCCCTGTGATTATGAATGAGTTCCACCCTGCCACCCCTGAAATTAATAACCAAGCAAAAATAGATTCTATACATGCAAGCTTAAAGTCCATTTTCCGCTGAACGCCGCGAAAACACCGACTGAATACTTAGCAATAACAGAATTAGCGTTCGAAAAGCAAACCGTATTCCGTTGTGCATAGCATGAGCATACAAATCGTTATATCTTACTTGGAAGATAAGACAATTCAAACTCGACCTTAAGTGCAAAGGTTTACGGCAGGTTTTTGATTGAGAGCGTGGAGGGGGGGTTAATAATTTTAAGGGGTTGTTTACACCGCGGGTCTCGCCCGGGCACAGCTCGTCCGGGCTGCGGAGTGCATGTGCAAGTGTGCGCGCGCCCTAAAGCCCTGTCGTGTCTTCGTGTGTGAATGTCGGGGCTTCCAACCTCTGTACTGACCAGACAGACGGTTCAAGTGGTCTTGAACCGTCTATGTCTGGTTCTTGTCGTCGACTGTCGATTTTGTCTTGTCAATGTTTTGCCTGTCAATCTTTAAATTTAGAGTCGGTCATTCCAAAACATGTCAGTCAGCCTGTACAGTCAGTCTGGTCAGTACAGAGGTTGGAAGCCCCGACATTCCCACGAGTGTTTGACATGTCTCGCCCACGAAATATTTCTGAAAGCGATTTTATGGTACCGGCGTCCAATTGTTATCAGAACCGGGCGAACTTTCATGGGATTTCAGAAAGCTTCAGAAATTTTAGAGGGCCAAAGTTATTTGGCAGTGACAGTTACTAGCCACAAACCAATAGTAGATTGTGTCACAAGGGAGCAAAAATACATTTTTGCGGCGAGAGCGTATATTGATTCCTAAATGAAGGGAAGGTGCCTAAAATAGAATCCCGAGTGCAAAGAAGTCAACTATGTTCATACATTTCTAATGAGTAATGACTCAATGGCTGAAAAAAAGAAAATATACTAGAACAGAAAGTGCCACTATGTCTCCTAGCGGGGAAGAGAATGCCATATACGCGCTGGTGGTGTGAATAACCTTTTTCCCATAGTAGCTCCTTTAAAACTCCCGAAAGAAGAAAAGGGTAAGTGCTATTCTTACCTGACATCATATACTAATTATTCCGGATAAAATCCTTTCCCGGGCCGGTACTCTCGTAGACTGTACTGTTATATGTCTTTGTTTTTTATGCTATCTCTCTCAACTATATACTTTTCTTAAAATTCGACACATTGCACTAATTTACAGATGCTATTACAATGTCCATTTACTGAGTTCGCAAAAATATTTATTTTGATATTTTACGTACATTATAAATGAATATAACTTTGTAAACCGTTCGGAGTTACTCTGATTTCAATATTTAATATCATGACATATAAAGGTCGCACGCCACAATGTTTCAATAGTAGATAAGAATTCAATAATAGTTTCTTTAAGTATATTATCCATAAACGAACTAAAGTTACCGACATAGCCCACCGGGTTAGCAAGCTGAAGTGGCAATGGGCAGGCCACATTGCACACACAGAGATTGCCGATGGGGTCGAAAAGTGCTCGAGTGGAGACCATGGACTAGCAAGCGCAGCGTAGGACGTCCACCCACAAGATGTACAGACGACCTCATTAAGTTCGCCGGAAGATGCTGGATGCAGGTCGTTTCCAATCGGTACATGTGGAGGTCCAAGGTTCAGCAGTGGACGTATTATGGCTGAGATGATGATAAGGTATACAGAACATCATCATCATCATCATCATATCACTCCGAAGGATGTCCACTGCTGAACATAGGCCTCATTAGGTGTAATTTAAATAATCTAACATGACATACAATTGACGAATTAAATGCTTGGCGGTATTTTAAAAACCTTCATTCCAAACATTGTGGCATCACTTTCTTGCTATAATAGCATTGGATGGTTGGTTACTTGGCAGACGGGCGTTAAACCGCGCACCTGATGCTGTCTGGAACCGTAAGTACATCCACATTCACGACCCCTTCTGTCCCAACTAAAATATCGTCTGACACTCGAACGCCCGACCCCGGTTCGTAACGCGAAACTGAAGATCAGATTATAGTGGTTTCTGATGCGAAATAGACTGTGTGAATAGCCACAGACGGTAACAGGTGGTCTGTCTTATGGATCATCTTAGAATATAAACGATATTAGTACTCGTATTATAATCAGGTAGTACTTATTTGCATTTAAACTTTCGAGAGTCATTCTACAATACGTTTATTACTCAGGATCTCTTAGATCGGCTTGACCCTTTAGCGCTGCGTAGACTTGTAGCTTCGCTCTGCATCTTCTATCGCATTTACAACGGAGAGTGTTCTGAGGAATTGTTTTTTTTATGACATAGGCGGCAAACGAGCAGACGAATTGCCTGGTGATAAGCAATTACCGCAACACCAGGGGAGTCACAAGCGCGTTGCCGGGGGTTGGAGCTCTGGGAACCTTACCATCAGGAACACAAAACGACATACCTGAAAGGTAGCAGTGCTATTATGGCTATGGTCTTTTGTAAGGAGGAGGTACTTCCCCAGTTGGGCTGCTCCAGATTCAAGCGTGATGGTCATCGCTGTGCCCTACCTCTCATTGTTGGACGTAGTCGCATCAAAACTGTAGAATAATTTTCCGTCAGCGGTATTTTCGGACCAATAAGAAATCATTCAAGAAAAGAGCGTACTCCTATCTTAAAGGCCGGCGACGCGCTTATGACTCCCCTGGTGTTGCGAAGGCCCATGGTCGACGGTAATTGCTTACCATCAGGCAATCCGTCTGCTTGCTTGCTTCTTCGTCATAAAAAAATGGGCACTTGCGTAACATGTTTCGTTGAACATAATGGAGAACTGCCGAATCGTGGAGAAACTCGTTTTGAGATTAATCCCCCATTAGTCGTACAATCCTGCGTTAGATTACTGCATATTAGCTATCAATATTACACACTGAACAAGGTTAATAAACAAAAGAAAAATATATCGTCCTGAGAAGACGACTCCGCCATTTTGAAACTCAACCAGAAGTGAAGTAATACATAAGGAAAGTTTTAAAACACCCAGTTGTGAACTATGGTTCTCGAGGTGACGACTTACTCTAAAAAAGGGTGGATTTATAAGAAAACGGTCTCCAAGGCATCGTTTGTCCGGGATTCTGTGAACTTGGAAACTTACGGTTTACGACGAGAACTCTATTCAGCTGAATCCCTGAAGGAGTTTGTAAATCCAGACCAGTTTCCACTCTAAGGTATTTTTTTTTTCTAAATTTTAAGAGGAATTGATTGGTATTTTTTCAATATAAAACTGCTGTCGATTGTCTTTGAAATGCTTGGTTAGGTATAGGAAGTTGCTCTTCTTAATTCTCATTGTACTTGTATCAGAAGTGTATCACTGGCCATCTATAATAGAATAATTTAAAATTATAATAGGCTGGTGTTCCAATCTATTGCTGACTGTCTAGATTTTTATGTTGTTAACATGTCATATAAATTTTATAATAATATGAAAACATTTACATTAATAAACCCAATGCTCTTATTCTGCTTCATATATTTCTTTTAACTTGTCGTCATCATCATATCAGCCAAGGGATTTCCACTGCTATACGTAGGCCTCCCCCTGAATGACCTATACCTACTATAGATCAGGTTAGTGTACCTATCCATACTATACTAATATTATAAATGCGAAAGTTCGTCTGTTTGACCGTCTTTCACGGCAAAAGGGAGCGACGAATTGACATGTTTTTATTAAGTGGAGGTAGTTGAAGGGATGGAGAGTGACATAGGCTACTTTTTCCAGCGGGAAAACATCTCATTCCCACGGGAAGACTCAATATGTTACATTTTCCTCTAACCATGACGGCATCATCTAGTACTTTATAATTACAACAAAATATTATAATATTATAACATAAGAAAAGAAAAAAAACTGGAACCATAAAACGAGCAATAAAAGCCGGCTGTATAAATCATAAAAGCTAAACTAATAAAATAAAAGCTAAATTATTTCTTAACAATATGGACATCAAAGTACCCGCATCAATGAATTAACCAAAAAGCAGTCCATTACGTGACGATTGTATAAAATACTACATTATATCGTCGCCGTAGAGCGAAAAGTCACCAAATCACAAAATGGCCAAAATTGACTTATATATGTCATCAAAATCGCATTTTTTTTCTTCAAATTTCAGTCTTATTGCCGTAGCAATAGCGTTCATAGTTTCAATTTTAAAAAGTTAAAGAAGTAACTAAAAACCCACTTCGGTTTCAATATTTTAGTCAAAAAATACCTAATTCCGTTATACATTTTTGGACTTCTTGTAACTTTTTTATGAGCGCGCCTAAGTCATTTTAGTTATTTTTTCCCTAAGTGTTACTAAACTGTTTAACCACGAAGCATCTCATTCAAAAAGTCACTTAATCTACTTAGTTATTTTTTGAATATCTGGTATGTCAAAAGTGTGAAAGCGAAAATTAACTAACTTTATTTAGTTATTTTTTATTCATAGTTGTAAGGCAATATACATCATTTAACCAAAGGGATAATTAATTAAACAGATTTAATGAGTTTTACCCTACATTAAAAATGTACAAAACAATAAATAATCATATTTAATTAATTTTACAATAGACACTGTACTGTACGCCGACGTGATTTGAATGAATTTTGCTCGCAAGTTAGTGACTTTTCGCCCAGTGCCGCTGGCCACCGTGCCGATGCCGACCGCTGCGACTCCCTCCGCCGCGTTGACCTGCCAGTCGTTGCGCATGGGCCGACAGTGATACATAAGTGTATTTACTATTTGCTACATAATAATTGCGTGTACCGAGATTAAGTTTGAAACGCACCAAGGTAATTTTGGATTTGGTAAAAGAGAAAGATGATTTGGATAACGAGGTAAGTGTTTTTGGTATCAGGTTGTTATTTAATTGTAATTTTCTTTAATCAATAACTTTTTTATATAAAATCAAATACTATTTTATAGGTTCCAGTTTAGAAGTACTTATATGGGGCAAGCCAAAAGAAACAGGATTATCTGTAACGATACAAGTAAAATTTTGTTATATCGGTGTGATGACTAAAGCTTGTGGGTGTTTTTTTTATTTACTCAAATATAACAATCAGTTGGCCTCGTTAAGTCCTCGTTCTAACGTGACCATCTCTTAAACGTTACCAATCCAACTTGACCCCAAACTGGTTTAGTAACTAATAAGTTGCATCTATTTCAGAATTATTTAAGCAACAAAGACATTGGAGATTGAGGAATTATTTCTATTTTCTCTTGTTCGTTGACAATGGACAACCGTGCGCCTCCAGGTGGTGCGAGGTCGTCCTGGCTTCCTTTTCCGGGTGCATTCCACCCCAGACCCTGCTTGGATAGGTGGTTCGCTGGTCTACGCAAAATATGACCTATCCACCACCATTTCCTGCTCAGGATCTCCTTCGCTATTGGGGTCTGGTCGGTCAACTCCCATAGTCTGGCGTTTGAGATGGTACATTTCCAGAAGACACCTTGTATTCGCCGCAAGCACTTGTTGACGAACACTTGTACCCTACTAGTGGTATCTGATTTCACTAGCCATGTCTCGCACCCATACAAGAAGACCGACTTGACGTTAGAGTTGAACACCCTTATTTTTGTGCGGCGCGTGATGATTGAAGATGACCAAACGGGCTTCAGCTGCGCATATGCGGCACGAGTTTTTTTGATGCGCGCCTTAATATCCGCTTCTGCTCAGGTATGTGATCTTATTCACCTGCTCGACTGGTTCTCCATTCACTAGTATTGGTTGGTTATTACAGTCACAGCAGTCCGCATTAGGAAGGCAGAAGCGAATCGCTTCGTGCGAATGAATGGCATATTCACAACATAAGGATAAAACCGCTCCGGTGGTGGAACGGAGATAGCGGAACCAAATCGTGTAATTTCTATGCACACTCTCCAAAATATATCCTGTAAGACACAGACAAATTAGCAACCTTGCGATGGTGCTCAAGGCTCAATCACCTTACACTCAGTAATTCAGTATCGCCAATGAGTCTGCGAGCTGGGTGCTCTAACGAATCCAAAGCGGCCAGCTGATACTTGGCAGACCCATCTCAAAAGTGGTAACAGTACTCCATACACGATCAAACCTGCGCTTGATAAAGTGTTAGGAGCTATCCCGGCGTGAAGTATTGCTTCACCTAGTGTAAGACCCCAAGTTTTTTTGCAGCGGATTTCGCTTTGGCCTCAATAGTCGCACCGAAGTTAGCTTAGTGGTAAATTTAAGCCCAAGTAGCTTGAGACGATGAGAGAGCTTGGTCCGTAATCCTTAAGGATACATTTCGGAAAGCAGGAGTAAATTTAAAAAGGCTCCTTTTAGCGGAGTATAAACACGCCTATGTTTTGGAGGCGTTAAACCTAACCAAATGGGCTTCGCCCCACTCGTCAACGGCCTTCCAGGTTAAGTTCGTTCACTTAACCAAAGCTTCCCTATAGAACTCGGTCTTTCCACTGGTAGTTTGGGCCTCAGAAACATATCTCTCAGTCACCGTGCTGTCGTCCGCATACCCAAAAATACCGGGTTTCAGCAAATCATTTATATGCAGCAAAAGAGGGTGGCAGAAAGAATCGAACCCTGAGGCACCCTGGCATTAATTGCCATGCGATCTGATGTGCAACCATCCACTACGACTATAATAGTTCGCTGCCTCAGGAAATCAGAAATACCAGGGCACAAACCAGTGGAGAGAGTATTTCTGAGACGAAAAAAAAAGATCTCTTCAATTTATGCAAAAGATCTCTTAAAGCAGTAATTCCTCGAGAGAGTTATTGACAGATTGTGTGAGCCTGATGTCACAGAAACGGACAAAGAGGTCGAAGAGTGACTGTGATGCGTAAAGACCGCTATATTTTACTAAGATCATGTTTTGAATACCTGAAGTTTTTTTGTGTTTAAGTTCCTTGTAATTTGATTTGATTTGTAGTCCATATTAATTTGATTTGCTATTCATTTTATTTTAATAAAGTGTTCGCAGAAAATGACGTGTTTTACTTCGATCCTTAAATATTAACAAGAATTCAAAAAATATATATAGTAAGTAGTTTTTAACTAACACGTATTTTCACTGTATCGTAAGCAGTCATAATGCAACTAACTTTACTTAGTTAAATGTAGATGCACTAGAATGTGGGCAAAAAATCATTAACTTCGTTCAAAAAATCACTAAGTGATAATTAAGATTTAATATTTAAGGGCAAAAATTAATTATCGCCTATAACTCCTAAATCGTTAGTGTGAATAGTATAAATCCATTTTTAGCTCAAAGAATAGCAGTTTCTAATGAATAAATACATACAAAACCATAATTTCATCTTAAGATAATTTCAGTAAAAAATAATTAATTATTTTTTTCTTTAAACCCTCATAACTCAAAATGACCAATTAACGATTTAGTGACTTTTCGCTCTACGGCGACGATATTACCTACCTATCACACACGACCGAGATGAAAGCTCATTACATTAATAACACTTCCAGAGCTTTCACGCGGCGCCTTTGTCCATCGGCTTTTTGGGAGCCGACATTTTCCTTTTTAATTAATTAGTGTTGGCTTACATGCCGCAAAAATCCTTGGATTATCGCTCACACGAGACGGTTGTCAGCGTCAGGGAGCTCGGACTGTTTGGTTTATTATAAACGCCCAGTTAAATATCTCATTTTTAGACATTATAACTTTAGTCGGTATATTTTTTTGGGACAGTCCTTTTTATGGTGTTTAAGACATCGTTTTCGTTTTAGCCATTTACTTTTATGGCACTTATTCTAATACTCTAATTGTTACTAATCCTCAACAAACTCCCACCGGTGTACCTAATATTCCAGGATATAACTTTACTATACAAAAGTTGTGCTTGCATTTAATTCATACTAATTGTTTACGAAATTTTATGCATATATTTTTATTATCTTCAATTCCTTCATCATAAGACGACTGGTAAGAATTTGTATTTACCATCTTGGGTTAATATTTAGACCTATCAGTCCATCCTTTTCACCCAATAGCCTAGTTTAATATACATTACAATTTATATTCCACTAAAACTCAATATTCCTTATACCATTGCAGGTGCTTTCTCTGTGCACGTCCCGTGATACGGACAGGGGCATCATCTGCTTAGTGTACCCCGTACATTTCGTTAAATTGTAGAAAAGGTCTTTGCGCGTTAGCTCGATCCGAACCACCCCATCTCCCCAGCAGGTGTCGTAAAAAGCGACAAAGGGAATAAACCGACGGATGGGCAGCAGCGTCCGTCGAAACCAAATCTACAGCTACTGCGGTCGCAGTCATATTTGGGAAAGGCCAATGTCCAGCAGTGGACGAATTACGGCTGAAATACAGTTGATGCTAAAGTGAATGAGCTGCCATATCTATCACATTTAATGCTCCCATAAATTTCATCATTTTATTTTATTCCAAATCCTTTGTTCCAGTAAATATGTGTGATGTATTTTAAAGGGTTTTATTTTGATGTTCCCTCCGAAAGATGGATACTCAGTGAACATATACGTTTTATGCTTACTAGCACTTCCAACATAGGACTTTATTCAGACAGAGGGATATTTTTAGGAAGCACCAGGGCTACCTTCTGGCTGCAGCATCACAAAAGATCAATGGACGATATTTTTTTTTGTTTTATTATATATATATATATTTTTTTTATGTCATAGGCGGCAAACGAGCAGACAGATTGCCTGATGGTAAGCAATTACCGTGGCTGTGGTCTTCTGTAAGGAGGAGGTAGTGAAATGTGAGCGGATCCCAACAAAAGCTTTACTGCTCTTTAGAAATACGTGTAAAAAGGGTGTGACATACCTTTAAACAAAAAAAAAACGAATCTAAACTCTACTTTTACCTTAAACCTATGATTTTTTTTAACGACAACGGTGGCAAACGAGCAGATGGATTGCCTGATGGTAAGCAATTGCCGTCGCCCATGGGTACCCGCAACACTAGTTGTCAGCGCGTTGCCGGCCTTTCAGGGGGGTTGGAGCTCTTGGAACCTTACCATCAGGAACACAACACTACATACCTGAAAGGTTGCAGGCTGTGTTCTGTAAGGAGGAGGTACTTCCCCAGTTGGGCTGCCCCAGATTCAAGCGTGATGGTCATCGCTGTGCCCTACCTCTCATTGTTGGACGTAGTTTAAGGACATACCCGGGTCCAAAAAAATTTTTTTTTTTATTAGAAACAAACAGTTACATAAAGTCAAATCGAAGTACAACAATAATATTATCATTAAATCTAGACTGACGGTTTCCTTTATTTAAATATCAAGCCTAACAACATTTAGTGAAATAGTACTGTTAAAGTACTAGTAAAGGTAAAACAAATTAAACATTTTTTTTTTAAGTTTTTGCCATACAGATGGTTAGTTAACAGTTTTGCTTTGTGAAAATGAAACAAGAAACAAACGAAATGATGACGTATACGACGAGGGCTAGATAGAAAAATTTGACAGTCTCAGCGGTACTCGTACTATAGCACAATTGGTAGTGCACTGGGCTAGTGATCCAGTGGTTGTGGGTTTGAGTCCCACTGCGAGTCAAATTTTTCTATTAATTTCTTTCGATTTAAATATCGATGATATGCTAGCAGACGTTTCTGCTTAATATAAAAACAACCTCATACTGTAGTTCCTAGGGTAAACCTCTGTAGGTAGTTCATTCCACAGCCGGAGCGTCTAAATTGGTTGGTACTTAGGCTAGCAGACCGTATTTAAAGTCGGCTTTCAACCGAGTAATAGTCCAGGAGCCTGATCGACAATTGGTGGCGATGTGGTATATTATTATTATTAGCGAAATACTCACGGGCCGTTTATTCGGCGGAGGGGCAGAGATGGTTGCCGTGGCCACTAACTCCCTTTCCCCTATTTACTGGTCAAAGATGATTTTATTTAGCAAGCAGACGTGTCAAGTCTTAGTAGCTAAAAAGTGCAGCTCAATTGTATACCTCATAGTGCCAGAGGATCGAGACAGATGGTGTTCTCTCGCTTCGGAGACCCTCTAGACTTGACCATGTGTAGGTACTAAAACCGAATCTCCAAACCTCTTGAAAGAAGAGTTCACTGCGCGACATTTTTATGTTCGCGGTAGTCGTTATAATTGTCATGTTTTTTTTGTAAACTTTTGAAATTGGTTGAGACGGCTGATTCAATCAATTTCTTTAAAGACCCAATAGTCTAGTTGGTAGTGATAGTAATACTTCTGAGAGTTCGAATCCTGGCACGGGATTTTATTTGTGCTTATCACGAACATTTTCCCCTTAGTCATGGACGTTAACTGTGTATTAAACATGTATTTGTTTATTATATGAATGTCATCTATGGAATTGAATTTATATAATATTCACAACAATTTTTGATATGCATGTTATTTGTCAACCAAGACCATCTTAAAAGCTAAAATTAAATTACAATGACGGACTTTTTACTGTATTTTTTTTTTCGGAAATAATAAAGAATATTACATCGTATAGGATAGTGTCTTGCTCTCTAGTTACACGATATTATTTTGATGACTCTCTGATATCTTTAAATATCTGCAACCTATTTCTGCTTCTGATGTCTGTCTAATCTACGAATTTTCACTACAAGGGTGCACCGTCGGATATCGGCAGTAAACATATGCCCAAAGGGCACGCACCCCTCTTGTACCCAATGCCGACCTGTTTTCGAGCCTATTCTTATTGAAATAAAGGTGATTCTTGATCATCATGTTTTTGATGGAATACAGGTATTTTGAGTTGCATTACTATTGAACGCTAACAGAACAGGATTTTGCTTTATTCTATATTTTTATATGAATGAATATGGATAAATTAATTGCTTGCCAATTATTTATATTTGTGTGTATGTAACGCCGTAGTTCTTAAACGGTTGTTTTTAATCCTGTTTGATCGAAATCTGTTTTAGCATTTCGTTTTTGTTTTAACTTACATTATTATAAAATGACCGGTAATTGTTGAAATGGGAAATAAAAACTACAAAAGTACACGCGCGAGTGAAATAAAATTACTGAAACGGATTCTGTGAATAATAAGTAAGTAAATAAATATAACAGGACAATTTTTACACAAATTGACTCAGGCCCACGGTAAGTTCAAGAAGCCTTGTGTTTGGGGGTACTCAGCCAATGATCAGGCAGCGGAACTTTGGTGCCGATGACATCATTATGACGCAAAATAATAGGGATATAGGATGTTCTTATAAATTATACACAACATAACTATCACGCTTTGACAGATGCAACAGTTGTCACTAGCTTGCCGAGTAAATAGCAATGTCAAACTTGATATTCAACCTGACTCAAATAAACTAAGGAAAGTTTCGACTTGCGTGATTCGATGTATGTTTTTCTATGTTACTAGGTTTAGCTGTTATATTTTGCAAGAGCAAAACATTTTTTTATCTTTAACAACTAAGAAAGGAAATGTCTGCAAAAACGGCTGCACCGACTCCATGGCGACTGCGGTCAAGCGATATTGATAATGAGTTAATTATAAATGTTGTACCTTATCAATTCACATTTCTAAAATTCACGAACAAAAAATCATATAACGATGTACAATATTGTTTTCGATAATTTTCTGATGAAGATGACAAAGACAGTTAAGTGATTATGTTTTTATAAGTACTGGCCGTCTCAAGTGTCAATAAAACACCCGTGAACTAAAGAGACCAATAAGTTGTTAGTGATTAATGATTATCTATCATCTAGATAAAAACACTCTGTGTACAGCCGCTACGTCATGCGTCTGTCATCGGCACCAAAGTTCCGCTGCCTGCCAATGATGTATATAATATACATATACTTAAATACATAGAAAACACCATAACCTAAGGATAAGTATTTATGCTCATTAGATTACACAAGTAAATGCCCTTACTGGGATTTGAACTTCGGACCATAGGCTTCATAGGCAGGGTCACACCCACTAGGCCAGACCTGTCATCTTCCTTATATGGCGTATACTAATTTAAATAACAAATATACAAGGGTCTTTTATATAACAAAGGTGGCAAACAAGCATGCGGCCCGTTTGATGGTAGGCGGTCACCGCCGCCTATGGACGTCTACAAAACCGAGGCATCATTCACGCGTTGCCGACCCCGTAAAAACCTCTTTACACCCTATTTGAAGAACCCCATACTGTAGTCTTTTGGGATGACCTCCGCAGGAAGCTCATTCCACAACCTTAGCGTATTGGGCAGAGAGTATCATTTTTTACTTTTTGGCGTAGAAACGCTTGGTCCGTGGCAAAATGCCGGCTCTACGCTAGGAAGATGTTAGGTTAGCTGTACTTATCTTCTTTGAAAATTAAGCGTTTATAGAGAAAAAAAAAATCATATCAAACCAATTAAGGGTGAAAAACTTAAGGCTGTGCCGAAGAATTTCGTTTGTTTGATTCCTTTTTTGTATAGTTATTCCTTAATCTTAGTCTGTGTGAGCTGCTATGATTACGATTCTATGTAGTTGCGCAGAATGAATACTAACTGACGTCAAAATTTAAATATAGAACGCCGGCTTTTTTGACTAGGCATGCGTCCGGTTTTTTATCCAATAGCCCAGTTGACTTCATCCTTTCCACCTAATAGCCTAGTACTTTTTAGATTTTAATAACAATGAAACGACGACCGGTCTGGCCTAGTGGGTAGTGACCCTGCCTATGAAGCCGATGGTCCTGGGTTCGAATCCCAGTCAGGGCATTTATTTGTGTGATGAGCACAGATATTTTTTTCCGAGTCATGAGTGTTTTCTATGTATTTAAGAATTTATATGTATCTATCTAATATCTATTATATATATCGTCGTCTAGTACCTACAACACAAGCCTTACTGAGCTTAACGTAGGACCAGGTCGATTTGTGTAAGATTTATTTATTTATAAAACTCAATAGTTCTTACATCATAGCGGGTAAAGTCTCTGTGCGCGTCCCATGACACGGACTAGGGCAACATTCGCTTAGTGTACCCTTTACATATCATATTATTGTCCAAACCGCCTCTGAGCCTTGGCCTCCCAAATGTCCGGAACACCATTGTTCCGTGTACGGAAAAGACAAATCCTATGTGTTATGGATAGACAACAAAGTACCAAACTATTACAATTTACTATCCAATTTCAGCAACAATAAAGAAAATTTCAATGAATATAATTATTTGTAAATTGTGATCGTTGAACCATGAAATTCCATGACCAGCCATGAAACCAACCAACCAGTTCATGAAATTGGACAACATTACGTACAATATAATTAACTATTTGTGTATGAAATGTAGGGCTCATTGCGATTTTACAATGCCATATCATTTCCCTTATAACGAAAGTAATTTATTAAAAAAACGAATTTGTTTTGTATAAAACCGGCGGCATATTACAAGTCGGTTCAAATATATTTCAGACATAAAGACGGTGATTTAAATTAAATGATAAAAATACATATAATGATTATTGCCGTAAACACACAAGCACGTACAGTCAGCAGCAGAAGTGGCTGAGCGTTTGAAGTGTTCAAAATGTCCTACACGCGCTCTTATTCTCTTGACAATAGACATGTGTTGACCTCATTTTGGACACCTCAACCGCTTAGCCACTTCTGCTGCTGACTGTACAAGAAGAACACGGAAATAGAAAAATAACATGGCTGTAAAGCTGGTTAGGGTCAAAAATAAATTTGTGTTCGCGCTATAAAAAATACTTTTCTATGGAAACGTCCAAAATTAAACGATTTCAGCAATTGGATTCTAAACTATAAAGACACAAATTACTTGGTTATCTTAATGATAAAAACAAAGGAATAAAATTTCTTTAAGTAAGATAAGGCTAGAAAATCGTATGATATCAGCTTAGGTTTAGCTTATTCTGTAATAATTACCGCAATTCGGTTGGAAACACAAGAAAACTCCAATTGTATTTGTTTGTATCCCTCCAACTTTGACAGTTCTGAAGGGTTCAGTTAGAAGGAGAACAAAAATATGTGAGAATACGACAAGGACGGACGATAAAATGGCGCCGCACGCCGTCTCTGCCGTAGCTATGGAAAGTTACATAAGACCATCCTTTTCTTTCGTGGCATTATTGGATGGATTATTTTTAAATGGTATGTCTATGATGTTTGTGGTAAATCGATAAAATTATTTAAGCTTCTACCACTTAGTTACAAACGGATAAACTCACGTGTAATTATATCGCACTAGGCGACATGTTTCGGGTTAGCTCTGGTACCCATTTTCAAGCCGGGTCTGAACACAGTTTATCCGTTAACTAAGTAGTAGTAACATGGCTCACAACAGTTTTAATTATTATTTAGGCTTCTGTTTGAACGTAGCGTATATGTCGGCGGTAGCTATGGTATCTTTGTTCTGGTTCTGGATCAGCGTGGCTTCGACCTTGCATCTCTCGAACGGCCAGACGTTGGGGAACTCCTGCGACGGTACTGTTAGGTTCATCACGTGGTGGGTGCCCTGGGGAATAATCTAAGTCAAAGTCAAAGTCAAGATAACTTGAGCACATCTACGATGGTTATGGACATCCATAGGATAACGGAAGCTCCAGTACGCTCTGCAGCCAGCGACTGGAAGTCTATTTATCGAATACTTGTAACTTGTAATACAAGTGGATGTCACTTTTTGACACCTGTTGTTAGAAAGAGACTCCAGAACGAGAAACAGGCCCCAGAGCGATGTCATCGGTGCATTTAGTTTTTGGACATCCTATACTACCTACACTCTCCTATCGACTCGTCGCTACTCTAAGACTTTTCTACCCCAACAGCCATCAACTCTCCGGAGAGATGTTATTTTTAACGGTGAAATTTAATCGGTAGGAATAATTCCTAATCAGGAACCAATTTTTCTTATTCAGTAATCGATGACGATCACAATACATATGTATTGTATGTAGTACTTACAAGAAACTAAGTCTTTTTTATTATACTTAATTTAAGAGGTGAAACAAAATTTTAATTGATAATTATTGTCACCCTACTAGCGGTGTAGTCCACAGAGTTTAAAACCTACTTTGCAAGTAAGTCATGACTATAAAAATCAAAAGACAAATATAATAAATAAGTCCATTTGTTAACGCGTTGGCACTTGACGTACACTAATTCCATTTGATAAAATTAAATAGGTTGCCCATGTATCTAGTGGTTATTAATTTAAGATTTTATAAACTGTTAAGTTAATTAACATTTAACATTAATTAGGTAGTGAAGTAAATACCACGAGATCTCACGTATTGAATTCTATTTAAGTTAATAATAAATATTTTTCAACTGCTGATTACCGATTAAATTTCACCGTGTAAATAAACGTGAAAGTCCTGACTGACTGATCAATGCCCAGTCCAAATCGCTTAACCTAGATAGCCCATATTTTCGCAAAAGGTATAAGGAATTTTTGGAAATTCTACCATTAAGAGGATGAAAAGGGGGTTGAAAGTTTCTATGGTGATTGTGTTTTCTGTGCTTTTTGGCCTCCGGGCATCTGAAGTCACCTAACTAACCTAACCTATTTCCCAATAAAGTCTATTCGATTTACTGATAAGAGATTTTTTTATTTTATTTTTCCTTGTTACAAAGTCGGTTACGTACGCGGAAAATAAAAGAACTAACCGCTGGTAGTGGACAATCCATGCCGATCATCTTAAACGCTTTGCCGACGTAGGGATCCTTGTTTATGGAGTCGCAAATCTTCTCGTACTTCATCTCCACGAAGCTGCGTTTGTACTCATTGTGCAGAAACTCATAGAAAATCAGGGTCAACTGGAATAAACAAGCTGGTGTTGATATGGAAAATTGAATTTGCCTTGCTTGTGGGGGGGTCTGCCCACGCTGGGCATTTCGCTACGTATGGTCGCCATTCGAGAATCTTTACGCCCCAACGGCCATCGATTCTTCGTGCAATGTGCCCTGCCCACTACCTCAAGGTAGGCCGATGACATAGTAAAGATCCCGGGAATCCACTGGATGCTAAACCGATCCCTGTAGGTCGCTTTGGGCCTCCCCAAAGTGGACGTCGTCAAAAAATAGAACGGCAAGCTATTAAAACTATCTTGGCTTCAGCACTAGCTTACTAGCCTGAAAGTTAAGCTAGTTTTGTATGTTACGGGTGCCCATGGGCGACGGTAATTGCTTACCACCAGGCAATCCGTCTGCTCGTTTGCCGCCTATGTCATAACGAAAAAAAAAACACGAAGATTGACGCACTAGCTTGTTAGCTTACTATACTGGCTTGAAAAACTAGGCTCGTGTATTCCGGGCATTATTATAAGTGTCAATAAGTGTTCATAATTACCGAGACGTTATTCCCAAACACCACCTTGGTGGTCCCCTCCATGTTGACGTAGTACCCGCTCTTCCTGCCATACCTCCGCACCAAGAGGGTTCCGTTCTTGTATAAGTATTTCTCATTTATGTATGTCACCGTTGCTCGCTCGGGGATCACTTGGAGGCTCTTAAAATAAAACATAAGTTTTTTTTAATGAAAGAGGCTGCAAACGAGCAGACGGATTGCCTGATGGTAAGCAAATACCGTCGCCCATGGGCACCTACGACACCAAGGGATTCACAAGTGCGTTGCCGGCCTTTAAGGAGGGTTGGAGCTCTGGGAACCTTACCATCAGGAACACAACACTACATACCTGAGAGGTAGCAGTGCTATTATGGCGAATGAACAACGATTACTGTTATTTTTTATCCTAGGAAATATTTGTTAATGATGATATTATTAATTATATAATCCATTGTTTATTAAGGTTGTCGGAAGGCGTTGGATGCAGGTCGCTTCCAATCGGTACATGTGTAGATTCAAGGGGGAGGCTTATGTTCAGCAGTGGACGTCTTGTGGCTGAGATGATGATGATGATGATGATTGTTTATTATTCATTCGGTCCGTGGAGCCTTGGCGCTCCGGGTCTCTTTACGGACTTTTAGCAGATTTAGAGATGCCACAAGAGACCGAAGAGCTGGCAGCTACCTCGCTCGCGTATCAGCCTTACGTTTCAGCGAGGAAATGCTGCCAGCGTCTTCGGTACAGAGGCCGTTTTAAGATTTATGTTAGTTTTAGTTGAGTTTTATTTTTACATTTCCTCCTCCTTGCGTCGTATTCCTCAGTGATGAGGGTGACCTCCGTACTGCATCACTTTCTCTCGCACGGTCTTCCTCCATTGTTTCCTATCTCCGGCAGTGTGGATGGCGGCGTTTTTACATTTACTCATTTGTTTTTCTACGTTCATAGTTGTATTTATTAATATTTTATTAAAATTTTTGACTTACCAAAATGTGTTTCCACAGTAAAGTTATGAACACTGCAGCCACTACCATACATTTTACCTGATACATGTTTTAAAGGATACTGGCTATCAGATACATAACCATAGTCATTTTGTGAACGGAAGTCGGCGTTTTGTACCTGTCATTTGTTTAAATCGAAATCAGACGTTTGATCTAGATCATTTAATGTTAAATACTCTTTATGTAAGGTGCAGCTTTGCCATGTGATGCCGGCTGACTAGAATAGCACCACCCCATCTCCTCCCGCGGGTGTTGTAGGAGGCGACAAAGGGAAAAATCCTACGGACGGGCAGCAGTGTCCGACGAAACCCAATCTACAGCTACTGCGGTCGCCAACTCGCCTGCCAATGGCGACTATGGCAACTACCCCCACGATGATACAAGTCATATTTGTGGGAGGCCTATGTCCAGCGGTGGACTGCATATACGTTCGGCTGAAATGTAAGGCGCAGTTTGGATAAAATCCAAGGTGGAATGACGTAAGGATTCCAGTAAATGCGGGTGGGGCAAAATTGGTCGCTGTGGGTCGCTTTGGGGGAGGCCTATGTCCAGCAGTGGACGTTTTTCGGCTGATATGATGACAATGATGAATAAAAACATTACGAAATGAAAAGAAGAGAAGTTGATAAACTTTTTATTCATCATTGACGACAGGTTTGGTCTAGTGGGTAGTGATCGATGAAGCCGATGGTCCTGGGTTCAAATCCCTGTAAGGGCATTTATTTGTCTGATGAACACAAATATTTGTTCTTGAGTCATGGGTGTTTTCTATGTATTTAAGTATTTGTATAGGTAATATTTATAACTAACGTTGGCTGAGTACCCACAACACAAGCCTTACCGTGGGGTTCACTCAATTTGTATAAGAATGTCCTGTAATTATTATAAAAATTATCATTGTATTAGGTATAGTTACCTATTCCGGCTCACATCTCCTGAATCATCATTAAAACATATCAGCATACATCGTTATCGCGGGAGCGAATTCGATTTGACAGTACTGAAAGATTATAAAAAACAGTCAAAAACAGAAATGACATTCGTGTAGAGAACGTTTATACCTACGACTTTAAAAATGTATAATTATTTTATTGAATATCAATGCTATCGTACCTCCATACATGACTTGATTAGTACTTAAAAAGATTACCTATTAGGTACGCAACCTCTTCAGTCACTTTAGACATTAGTCATACTTGATTAATCTGTATTTGTAAAAACATAATCAAATAGAAGTTGCCTTTTAAAATGGTTCGAAAGAAAATAACGTGTGATGAATTTGTGGGATTGTTTATACAGGATTATCCTGAGTTAGAGGCTCGCGATACAAAACTATTTTGCTCGAAGTGCAATGTTAGTTTTTGTCAAACAAAATCTTCTCTGAAACGTCTTTTTAACTCTGAAAGACATACTTAAGATCAAAAAAAGTAAATAAAGTCGTATTAAATTAAAACATTTGTATTTATTTAAGTTGATATGTCAATTCCAGATATTTTTTACTAACAGAGTGTAAAGCAAGATTTATTAACATTATGCAGCAAAAACTTCGTGCTAGTTATAATGAACTTCTTGGAGGCTTATAATGTGTAGGCAGAAAAGTCTGTTTTTCCTAAATGGACAGTCTGTTTTACTACTTCTACAACAAATTTATATTTGCTCCCGCGATAACAATGTATGCGATATCACATAAGACACATCTGAATCTTGCAACTTTTTTTTCCTTTGCAATTGTGCTAAATATCCTTCCAAAGAAACATCAAGTTTGTTTCAGCTCATGCCTGATATAGGTCTAATTAAGGGTCACATAAGTGTTCGTTCACTATATAACTTAAAATTATTTTTATAATTCTACCGTTTTGCCAACTTACAACTATTATTTGCGGTGGAGTATTCCCTGTATGTACTCTCTACCCCTATTCGTTAAATTCGCAGACAGTTGGACAAATACCAATAATCAAAATCCCGTGGGGCTCAAAAAGTTGCATCCCGCTTCGTCCCCCGGGACCCGGATGCGACTTAGAAAGAGCAAATGTTATTTGAAACTTAAAAATGCATTGATTTCGTTAGGTTTGTTAGGAGGGTTCGTTTAATCTGAGGGATTTGTGATCTCGAAATCTTTCGAGCAGAGAGTCGATGTCGAATGTTTAGTTCTTATTCGAAAGTGTTATATCTTACATCGTACAAATGAGGAAAACAGCAGAAAGTAATGTAGACAATTTTAGAATTAGAGAATATTTGCAGTTCAGGATAAGCTATCTCTAAAGTAGATGGTGATCATATGAATCGTATTCGGCTTTTAAAATCTACTTATGTTATAGTTACAATCCGGTTTTTATATGATCGCTAATGGTTGGATTCTGGGATCCCGTCCGTCATGTCATTTGACGTCTTACACGCTTTTATTGGAACACTTCAGATGGCTGTCGATGTTTACAACTTAAAATTAGCCCGAATATAGTTCACTTCTCTGCTGTACATGCGTCTAAAGATAATATAGAGAAGAGATGTGTGTCTGCCGTTCTTTCGGTTAATATGACATATTCCTCGTAGCTAATTCCAGGACTCAATGATGAACGCCATTTTATTATTTTAAAAGGCACTTGGAACTTAGAAGGATGAGACCGTTGGGCTGATTACACTTTCGATTTGCGAGCGAGTTTTGTATGGAGGCGAATACGCAGCGAATTCGCCGCGTACGAGTTGTGTATAGAAATCGCTTGCAAATCGCCCAAGTGTGATAACGCCCTTAGGGTCTTTTCACGTCGACTAATCGCAATAATGTCAAATACATATCATTACCAGTGATCGGTTATTTGGATTCTCCCTCGCGGGATATCATGGACACGACAGTTTCCCGCGATACCGAACAAATTGTTCAAAAATAAAACAATTTGAATTGTCTGTAAGGAATTTTTTACTTACGCCGAATTTTTATCCAAACGGTACAAAATGTGCCGCTTTTGTGACAACTTCTTGTGCTTATTTGTTCGATTTGGATAAAAGAACGGCGAGTAAGTACGCGTGTCTATCAGCCGATTGGATATTTGAAGTGTAATAAAATAAACGCATTGTATTTTTTTGCCTTTAGAAACATTAAGCCCGGATTCCCGTGGCATATCCATACTAACATAATGATTGAGGTCGTTCACCCCGTGTCTAATCCAAATAACCGATGACTGATCATTATCGTATTGGACTTTAAAGCTTGTATACCGAAATATTCCTATCCAAACATATACCTAAGATACAACAAATTCAAAGCATGGGACCCATAATCTAAAAGGTTTTCGTATAAACTGTCGCATCGTCTTTTTGAGTTTCGAATAAAGTGGTTCTGAAAAAGCGAACGAATAACGAGTCCAAGCGCTTTTCGTGCCTTTTTTCTCACATCGAAAACGGTGTAAGTCTTAAAAACATCTAGGCTTGATCAGGTATTTCAGTACTGCGTTTGTTATCCTCATCTATTACTAAGGGCGTGCGAGATATTATCAAACCGCGGTTAGAAAGGGATTGAGCTCATACGTCATTATTGAATTAGTTAATGCATGATATGACATAGTCAGTGGTAGAGTGTGCAGATAAATTAAATTGTTGTTATACTACCATGGACTTCTAAAGCATGGAAAAAATATACCTCAATACTGAAAATAATTACTTTTAGAAAAACCATAAAAGTTATTCAGCTATACCACCATCGTCATCAGATTATTTTAAAAAGTGCGTTTGTGTTATCATTTTCTTTAGTGAAATATGTTAGTTCTATTAGTATTTTTTTAAACTTTGCAATATGATAACGCGAAGAGGATGTGAATAAGTGACAGGAATGTCAGCGATGATAATTAATATTTTTTATAAAACAACATTTGCCGAGAATAGAGCGCAAATGAGAATATTCAAAGCATACTATGTAAATCTTTTGATCCTATTATGAATAAGTGTCTAGACTTATGAAGATGTCATAGATTGACTTATAATTATATTTAAGGTTGTGCTGGCTGTTGTGCTAACGGTACTCTCGAATCTCTTTCTAAATGCGGTTTGATGATACTACTGCTATAAATAAATAGTATAAAAACCTCGACACTCAACCGGAGATAAAATACCTATATGGTACATACCTAAGCTAGGCATTACAATAACTATTTAAATATAATATATTAATCGAAACAAGAACCCTAAGACATTGTAGCAAGGATGCTGACAGCATTTCCACGTTGAGCGACAGTTACGTCAATCAGACGCGATTTCTTCAAAAAGTTTAAGCGCGTTGGGACCTAGCGTATCCGAGATATCTATATACTGGTGTGGGTGAAGCGAAACCTCGCCTAAAAATACCAAGCAATCGGAATAACAACTTTATGTACCACTGTCTACCTTGGAAGCAGAAATAGCGCATGTCTTTATACAACCGCTGCCATAAAGATATGTACATTGTAGCTTTTAATTCAATGCAATAAGACACTAAATTGTATACATGTTTCTGACTGGTATACGGTATAGGTATTTACGGTGTTTGTGTTTTAGGATTTACGAAATCCCTTTTAGAAAAGGCCGAGGTGTTAGCTTTTGTCCGCATTTTCAGTGCTTAAATTAAATGCATGATGTCTTTGTGGGGTGACTTTGAATAAGTTTACCTTTGCTTTGTTACTTAGGTTTTATGCTGGGCCTATGTTCATTTTACAGTACAGAGTTTAATAAATATTTATTACAAAATAAACAAATTGACTGAGCCCCACGGTCAGCTCAAGAAGGCCCAATGATATAATTGTATTATATAATCAGAGCTCGGACAAGTCATCGCAGAAACAGGCATGGACATGGAACAAGGCTATAAAGTCGAGACTTCAGATTATTATTATCTGAAGCAGATATTATAAATAAATAAATAAATAAATATTTCGGGACAATCTTACACAAATCGACCTAGTCCTACAGTAAGCTCAGTAAGGCTTGTGTTGTAGGTACTAGACGACGATATATATAATATATAAATACATATAAATACTTACATACATAGAAAACACCCATGACTCAGGAACAAATATCTGTGCTCATCACACAAATAAATGCCCCGACTGGGAATCGAACCCAGGACCATCGGCTTCATAGGCAGGGTCACTATCCACTAGGCCAGACCGGTCGTCAATATTATCGTAATTTAATATTTCACCTTTTAGTCGCATATCTGTCATGTATTTGTCAAAGTGGCATGCTTGAATTGAAGAAATGCATTGAAAAATATAATTGAATAATACTGTTAAATATATAATGCGATTCTATTAATCTTGTACTATTGCCGTGTTGCGATTGTTTTGCGATAACTTGTCAAAGCACTGTATTTAATATTCATACATTGGTACAGTCGCCATCAGATATATCGGAGCTGTGGAGGTAGTCACAAATATCTGAACAAGCACTTTATCGCCTTGTCAATAGAGGCGTTGTTCCGATATTTGTGACCACCTCCACAGCTCCGATATATCTAATGGCGACTGTACTACGACGACTCAAGAATCATCTTACCACACAAATAAACGTCCTTACTGGGATTCGATGTTTTCATAGTCAGGGTCACTACCTACTAAGCCGGACCACTTGCAAATAAAGCAATATTGTATCTATCGCATTTCAATATATTTTCAATATTGGCTAGATCTTGTTAAATTGGTTCCCGGGAACATTGGTTTTGGGACCCGGGTATGTCCTTAAACTACGTCCAACAACGAGAGGTAGGGCACAGCGTTGACCATCACGCTTGAATCTGGGGCAGCCCAACTGGGGAAGTACCTCCTCCTTACAGAAGACACACCCATAATAGCACTGCCACCTTTCAGGTATGTAGTGTTGTGTTCCTGATGGTGAGTAAGGTTCCCAGAGCTCCAACCCCCCTTAAAGGCCGGCAACGCGCTTGTGACTCCCCTGGTATTGCGAGTGCCCATGGGCGTCGGTAATTGCTTAACACCCGGCAATCCGTCTGCTCGTTTGCCGCCTATGTCATAAAAAAAAAAAAAAATTTGTAGTCGCTCTAGTCGACAAAATGGAAAAATGGTAGTACAGGCTACCGGCCTAACGAGGGCACGCTGACGAACGAAACCTGTTTCAAAAACTCAGTGAAATGTGAGCGGATGCCAACAAAAGCTTTACTGCTCTTTAGAAATACGTGTAAAAAGGGTGTCACATACCTTTTAACCAAAAAAAAAACGAATCTAAACTCTACTTTTTCCTTAAACCTATGATTTTTTAAATGACAACGATGGCAAACGAGCATGGATTGCTTGATGGGAAGCAATTGCCGTCGCCCATGAGTACCCGCAACACTAGTTGTCAGCGCGTTGACGGCCTTTAAGGGGGGTTGGAGCTCTTGGAACCTTACCATCAGGAACACAACACTACAGACCTGAAAGGTAGCAGTGCTATTATGGCTGTGGTCTTCTGTAAGGAGGAGGTATTTTCCCAATTGGGATACTTCAGACTCAAGCGTGATGGTATTTCGCTGTGCCCTACCTCTCATTGTTGGACGTAGTTTAAGGGCATCAGGCCCAATGAATAGCGTAGTTACGAAAAGTTTTCTACATTTACGACGCAAGCGTCACACTCTCCCCTGTTTCATAAAAAAAATACTAGGAAAACTATCACAAAGGGTGCAGGGCGAGCCCTGTACTTCGAAATGCATTCATTACGGTGCATTGTTCACGTACGGCATCAAAACTGACGTGTGGGAAATGCACAGGGCTGTGCCGTGCGTCGCGTGCCAGCGACTCGGGCGAGAGTTATTGCGGTTTTATTGGCGAAATTAATTTTTATTTAACGTTTCTAGTAATTCAGTTAAATACAATTAATTTTCTTGTGGTTTTTGTAAAAACAAAAAATAATAATAAAAACGTATCCAGGAAATGCTAGCGAGTGATTCGAGAAGTCAATTCTATGCATAAATTGTACTTGTTAACTTTTGACGTAATGCGACATTCACACTTATTATTATTTTAAAAATAAAGAAAAATATTTGTTAATACTTTTCAATACTGTAGCAAATTTTAATACAACGACGGTGGTAAACAAGCATACGGCTTGCTTGATGGTAACCGTACCATGGGTACCCCCAAAACCGATGGTTACCGTAGTTTATGGACATTTGCAACTCCAAGGGTTCACATGCGGCTTGCCTACCCTAAAAGTTGTCGGAGCTCTGGAAACTTTACTCATCATCAGGAACACAACACTACATACCTAAATGGTAGCAGTGCTATTATGCCTGTGGTCTTCTGTATGGATGTTGGCTTATGGGAGAGTTGCATTTGGCACATCCCTATCCCAAAAAACAAGCTTTTATTCGGTGAATTGAAAGAGTAAAATGCGTGGGGTAAAAAGTAACAACTACTGACCAATAATAGTCTTTAAGTCGTTGCAGTAAGGCTCATGAATGGCGAGCTAAATGCGTCCGCTATAGTTTTTATTGGATTATGCTAAAATGGTGCGTTTAGTGCTATTGTGTGTATTGGAATCCCGCGAGTGTAATTTGGATTGGCGTTTGGTTATGTAAATATAAAACTTTTTTTTTATCGACACATTGTTTAGTACATTCACAGAAATAAAGATGCGTAGTTTGTTACATAAAGTCTGTGATGATAAGATGTAACGCCGTATTCGCCCTTCGTCTGTATTCCCGGAAAGATTATAATTTGGGTCTTTACTATTGGAGGTTGCATATGCGTATGCCGGTTTAAAGTTAATCCATACGACGTATTATGACATAAGTTTGAAATGTTTCATAGAACAATATTTTAGTATTGTTTGTTATTGTGTCACTCAAAATATTATTATATCTTTCACCACGATAACTTGTTTTTGAACTATCGCCACTGAACCTCTGCTGGAGCCCTAATTCTCCAATTTCCAATAGGTTATGCGCCCCAGGCATAGATAGTGTTAGTTATAAAAAGTGGTTGTGAAATAATTTTTGTGTAGTAGTGAAACTTGCGTAAAATATGTCAGAAGAAAACGGCATAAGTGGTATTAAAAAGCTGAAGGGTACGTCGGATTACCCAAACTGGAAGTTCCTGGTGCGTAACTATCTAGAAAATAAAAACTGGTGGGACGTAATTTCAAAAAATGTAGAAAATGCTGATGCAGACAGAAAAGCACGAACAACTATTTGCCTGTTGTTGGAACCAGAGTGTTTTACCCATGTCTACAATGCAAAAACTGCCAAGGAAGCCTGGAACAATTTACAGAAAGCCTATGAAGATAAAGGTTGGGGTAGACGCATCCACATTCAGCGAGAGCTCTTTAACTGTAGTTAGACCATTTCAGTTCCATGGAGAGCTATTTATCTAGGATTACTTTCCTTGCACAACAATTGAAGGATATTGACGCCGAAATTCCTGATGATTGGTTAATATCGATTTTGCTGGGTGGTTTGACCCCAGAGTACAGCCCTCTCATAATGGCTGTAGACAACAGTGGTCAGTCAATCACGTTGGAGCAAATAAAGACTAAATTGTTGCAAGAAGGAGGTAGACAAAGCAAGTTGAATAGTGACTACGAGCAAGCACTGGTGACACACAAAGCGTCGAGCGTTGCCAAATCTACAACTAAAGCTAACGATCGCAAGAAGTTCGTGTATAAATGTTTCAAGTGTCATAAACAAGGGCATAAGGCGTCTGATTGCAAAGAGCGAGCGAAGATCACGAATGTCTGCTGCGGCACTAAGGCTATAGATAAAGATAAGTGGTATCTAGATAGTGGCTGCTCCAGCCATCTTTGCCGTGACAGGAGTAAGTTGTTGTCCTATAAACCTGAAAAAGGCAACATGAAAATCTCAGTCGCTAACGGTGCGAAGTTATCAGTCAAAGGACGAGGGAATGCTGAGCCCCAAGTCAGCGAACAAGAAAAATTGATATTAGAAAATGTTTCCCATGTTCCTGACTTATCCATGAACTTAATATCGGTAAGTGATTTGACCAAGAAGAAATGTACAATTATTTTCGACGAAGAAGGTTGCATTATTCAAAATAAAAACGGAATTATTGCAACATGTCAAGAAGTCGATGGTATTTACGAGTTGTCAGAAAAGAAAAACAACGTCGTAAATTTGACATTGTCAAAACAAAATGAAAACATTTCGAACATTTGGCATAAACGTTTATCACATTTAAGTCGAAATTATATGTTACAAATGAAAAACATCGTAACTGGTATGGAATTTAAAAATTCAGATTTGTGCGAACCGTGTATTCCGTGTATTGAAGGAAAGACGTGCAAGAGTCCCTTTAAAAACAAAGGTACGAGAGCCAAGGATGTTTTGCAAATCGTGCATAGCGATGTATGCGGTCCTATGGAGGAGCCGTCGTTCGGAGGTTCGAGGTATGTTCTGCTTTTTATTGACGATTATACTCATGTTTATTTTTTGAAAAATAAAAGTCAAACTTTTGACAAGTTCCGTGAATATAAGGCGGAAGTTGAGAATGAGACGAGTAAACGGATTAAAATTTTACGATCTGATGGTGGTGGAGAGTATTGTAATGCAAAATTTAATGATTTTTTGAAGTCTGCAGGAATAAAACATCAGACGACAGTACCCTACACACCTGAGCAAAATTCCGTCGTTGAACGCGCAAATCGTACAATTATGGACAAAGCAAGAACACTACTGGCCGGATCGAATTTAAGTAAAAAGTATTGGGCCGAGGCTGTAAATACTGTTGTATATTTGAAGAATAGGAGCCCAACGAAAGCTTTGAACAATACAGTACCAGAAAAGCTTTGGACTGGAAAGGAGGTGGATGTCAGTCATCTGAGAATATTTGGTTGTGTGGCTTATCGACTGATACCAAAGCAAAAGAGACGTAAACTGGATACGAAGACGGAACCGATGATATTTATTGGATATCCAGATAACCAGAAGGGTTACCGTTTAATGAATCCAAAGACCGGGGAAGTGGTAACAGCGAAAGATGTAAATTTTTTAGAAAATGTATTTCTACATAAAGAAGACATGGAAAAGTCACAGCAAGTTATCATTAACCTGAATACAGACTCTGATATTCAGTCTTGTTTACCAAATGGATCCACGGGTGTTTCTGAAATGTTGGAGGCGCACGAGAGTACATCTCGCGACGCTGTAAATGAGAACATAGAAGTGAATGGACCTGAAGCAATTGAAAACGAGATCATACCTAATAATGAGGTGGACACTAATGGAGATGTGTTAATACCTGACCTGTCAGAAAGGAGGTATCCTCAGAGAGAACGTAGACAAATTGGTATGGTTGTAACGTTATGTATGCCAAGGAAAGCAATCCGGACGGTGATCCAGTAACCATTGAGGAAGCATTGGCTAGACCAGATAGCGAGCTATGGCAAAAAGCGATAGATGATGAACTTATGTCATTGAACGAGAACCAGACGTGGACATTAGTGGATCTACCAGCTGACAAGAAGCCAATCCAAGAGAGATAGCGACGGCAAGGTAACGAAGTACAAGGCTAGACTCGTGGCAAAGGGTTTCACTCAGGTACGTGGTGTAGATTATGCGGAGACATATTCTCCAGTAGTTAAGAACTCTACTCTACGATTGTTGTTCTCGCTAGCTGCTGAATACGATTGGTTTATTGACCAATGGGATGTCACGACTGCATTTTTGTACGGAAAGATTAACGAAGACATTTTTATGCTTCAGCCGAAAGGAGCAGTCGCCAAAGGTCAAGAAACCAAAGTATGTAAGTTGCAGCGATCTCTTTATGGTTTAAAACAAGCTTCTAATGAATTGGATCAAGAAATGTTAAATTTAGGCTTTATACAATCAAAAATAGAACCGTGTTTGTATCAAAAACAGCTTAAAGGTAACAAGAAATTAATTGTCGTGATATACGTTGACGATATTTTTGTATTCGGCAATTGTGAGGTTGAAAAGAAAAGATTAAAATTGGGTTTGCTTGACAAGTTTAAAGTGAAAGACTTGGGCGCGGCTAGACATGTATTAGGCATGAGGCTGAGACGAGATAAAGGAGTAATATATCTCGATCAGGAGCAGTTTATTTTAGACTGTCTAAGTGACTTTAATATGACAGATGCTAAGCCGGTTACTACCCCGATGGAAGTAGGAATGAAATTAGAAAGATCGAACGAGCCTTACTGCCACCTACCTTATCAAAATTTGTTAGGTTGTCTTAATTATGAAACTAAGTACAAATCAAATTATTTTTTATGAAATATTTTTTTGATTTGCTTTGATTTTTAAGTAGTAATACTACTATATAAATTAAAAGTTGAAATAGATAACATATACTTAAGAAAAAACGACGAGGACCTCCGGTGTTCGAGACGGGATCCCGTCTCGAACACCGGAGGTCCTCGTCGTTTTCTTAAGTATATGTTATCTATTTCAACTTTTGTCTTAATTATTTAGCTTGTAATACGCGACCAGACATAGCACACGCAGTAAGTGTACTTTCTCAATTTAACTCTTGCTACGATGAAATACACTTCAAGTGCGCGAAGCGGGTCTTACGGTATTTAAAAGGTACGTCTAATCTATGTCTAATTTTTAGACAAACAAAAGATCTAGACTTACGTGGCTATGTAGACGCAGATTGGGGAGGCGCGCTCGATCGGAAATCTTTCACGGGCTTAATTCTTAAATTAGGTAATAACGTCGTTTCATGGGAAAGCCGCAAGCAAGCAACAGTTTCGTTAAGCTCTACAGAGAGCGAGTACGTTGGATTGAGTCAAGCCTCCAAGGAAGCGATTTATTTACGTAGTTTACTGAACAGTTTAACTACTGTGGATAGTAAACCTGTAGTCATTTTTAATGACAACCAGTCGGCACATAAAATTGCAGCCAACAAAATGATGCATAATAGGACGAAACACATTGACATTAAATATCATTTTATCCGGGAGTGTGTTCTTGCTCATAAGGTCGAGATTAGGTACATGTCAACTGATAAAATGATTGCGGACATTCTAACTAAAAGTGTTTCTGGCCCGAAATTAAAAGATTTTTTGAAAGACATATCGTTGTCAAATTATCCTATTAAGAGGGCGGATAGTTAGATGTTTGATAGTGTTTTATGATTTAGGTGTTTTGTTAATATTTTTTCTTGAATCTTTCTTTATGCAATCTGTTGGACGATTTGTTTTGTGTTTACTTGTGTACAGTCAGACACAAAAGTTTTGATATTTTTTATTACTTGTTTTATGTACCGAGTATAGAGAAGTACAAATGTTTAAAGTATTATGTACGTAATGGATTAAGAGGGCGTATTGGAGGTTGCATATGCGTATGCCGGTTTTATAGTTAATCCATACGACGTATTATGACATAAGTTTGAAATGTTTCATAGAACAATATTTTAGTATTGTTTGTTATTGTGTCACTCAAAATATGATATATCTTTCACCACGATAACTTGTTTTGAACTATCGCCACTGAACCTCTGCTGGAGCCCTAATTCTCCAATTTCCAATATTTACATGGCAAGAGTGAATAGGCTGTTACTGAACCAGCTTGCTATACCCTCGACCTTGTCGAGACCATTAGGTGTGACTGAGCTCAAACGCCTGTCAGTCCTGTGTCCTGTATACAAAAAAAAAAATGTTCATAATACATTTCAGTCGTATGCAGTCCACTGCTGGACATAGGCCTTCCACAAATATGACTTGTATCATCTTGGGGGTAGTTGCCATAGTCGCCACGCTTGGCAGGCGGCATCACACGGCAAAATAAAATGTACTGATTTTTTCAACTACGCAAAACATCACACTTTAGCCGTACGACATCTAACTTGATAAAAAAAGCCTTACCCAAGTCACGGAGTTATGAGCACAGCCAAAGGCGCGGACGTCCTTTGAAACACTTTAATTAAAATACAAGGACGAAGTCTGCTTGTAAAAATAAAATAAACAAAATGTATATTTTCAAGGCTTAATGAACGCGCTTAGCGGGAAGGCTTTTCTTCATAACCAACATGGCGGTATCCTTATTTTCCCGTATATGACGAGCTAGAGTGTACCGCGGTGAAAAGGTTGTCTGTCTTTATTTAATGAACATACCTGGGATAACTCGGGGCATCTATAAACGTGTGACCAAATGTTTTATCGATAAAAAAAATATCGATGTTAATGACAAGATAAAAAAAAATATTAGACATATATAAATATTTTCTTTAGACATTTTGAAATAAAAAAAAAAACGGATATGCACATGTTTAAAACAGTTTTCAGAATACACAATCAATGTTTTTTCCATGTTCGTCGGTATTAATAATTGCCGTCTAGATGAAAATATTCATTTTAAACTGCTAAATGTTCTATTACTATTACTATTTACTGATTTAAAACTCTAGTAATAGAAATTAGTGACGTATCTAGTAGTAATATATATCGACATCTTTCATCGATATCAAATCCCTATAACTTGCCCCGAGTTGTCCCAGGTCTGTTAATGAATACCATTGGAAAGGGGCGCAAAGTCTTTACTATCGCGGATCAGCTGTTCTTGGTATTCTTGAGCGATTTTTTTAAATTTGTTGTTATGGTCGAGAAAGCCTTTGGGTAAGCCTCTGTAGCTCTGGTAGAGCGAGGGGCATGTATCCCAAAGTCGCATGTTTGAGTGTTGCCCGGGACAGATGTTTTCCATTTTTCCTTTATTTTTAATTCTTGAGCGATGTTCTAATTTTGTAATATTAAATAACGAATTCGTGTCTACCGTCTTATTAATATTTTTTTGTTTTGTTGCAGGTAAGTGGATTGAATGTCCTACAACGCTTCTTCGCAATGTCCTATGACTCTGCTCGGTATGTAAGGCTATATTATATGTATGACTATTTTACGACAGGTCGACAGGTCTAGTGACCGACGGTCCTGGTTTCAAATCCCAGTAAGGGCATTTATTTATGTGATGACCCATTTATTTGTTCCTGAGCCATGGGTGTTTTCCATTAGTATTATGTACATCGTGGGCTGAGTATCCACAACATAACCCTTCTTACGCTTACCGTGAGGCTCAGTCAATTGGTATAAGAATGTCCTATGATATTTATTTATTATTATTTATTTAACGAACTGGTGGTTGGAAGCAGGAACTGAGCTAGATCGGTCGCCTTGGCGGTCCTTGGGGAATGTATTTAGGCTAAAATGTGATGATGACTATTATAGGTATAGGACAATTTTCCGTCCATGAGCTCAGCGGTCATATAGGGTACAGTCGCCCTCAGATATATTGGAGCAGCCAGGGTATTCAAAAATACCGGCACATGCACTTTATCGCCTTAATAATAGAGGCGTTGTTCCGATATTTGTGACCACTTCCATAGCTCCGATATATCTGATACTTAGACCGTAGGTACTGTGTCATACCAACTATAAAACTTTAAAATCTTATTAAAGCACTTATTTTTACCATTACAGGACTATTAAATGATCTCAAATTCAACGTTTAAGCTTAGCTGTCGACGTTGTATATTCCTAACGGATTTAATTAGTGAGGCTCTAGGCTGAGCCTCTTGAGTCGTGTAAGCCAGCAGCCAGAATGCTATAGTTATAGACTTACTCACGTGAACTCCGCACTAAAGATAAAAAAGATAAAAGATCTTTATTTTTCAATTTAGGCACATTACATGCACTTATGAAAGTCAAAAAAAAAATCTACACCGGTTCAAACCCTCTGACCCGTGAAGATACCGGCAAGAAACTACGGCGGGACTTATTTTTTCAATACAGTGATACATCAAATCTTAAAGTACTTACATAATTATGCGTAGTCCGATACTACTGTCACTCTAGATCTGTCCGGTACCCTTACCATGAGTTGTGACATTGACGTTTTTGATAACGAGTATCGAGTTTACTATCTGTGTATCTCGTTCGCACTAAAATAGTATAAGCGAGATGCACAGATAGTAAATCGGTACTCGTTATCGAAAACGTCAATGTCACAACTCATGGTAGAGGTACTGGACAGATTCAGCAGGTATGAAACGCCCCAAAACCCCTTATATTAAGTGGCGACTATGGTAAGCCAATATTATGAGTTACATTTGGGGGAGGTCTATGTCCTGTAGTTGACGTCTTATGGCTTAAATGATGATGATGATAACTAATGCCATATAGTCCAATAGATGGCATTAATGACATTGCAGTGCACTTCCAAGGCCCTCTTAATTGTTTATCTATTTTCTGATTCGTATTTTATAAATCTCCAGTCCTTTATTGTTATAATAAATTGAATGTGTGCGTACAGTCAGCGTCATATAGTTAGTGGCAGTCAGTCATGTGTTCTAAGTTTTAAATTAGTAAAATAAAAATATACTCTTAAACATTGTATTATCCATATCGAAAGTGCTCTGTGGTTGTACAGCCGGGCCCATGTAGCGTTTGCCTGTGAATAGCTAGACTGAAAAAGTCGTAGGGATTCTGTGCCTGATATTGTTTACAATTCCACAGCGGAATTACAAAGGAACTACGTATTTCTCCGTGTATGGGAAATTTCTGGCACATCAATTTTTTAGTTTAGGTAATTTATTAATGGGACCCGCGTAAACTGTCACTAGAAAACAACAACAGTCAGCAGCGTCTTTTTGGAGTGCTGCGATTTCCAACCCGCCTGCCAAGCGTGGTGATTATGACATAGCATATCCCATGGTCAGTAGGCCCTAGTACGTGATGGGCGCGACAGACTACCGTCCTTTTCTAACGATGTTAATAAGAGAAGGATTGGTACTTTGTATCGACACGAGATATAGACTCGTCAGTCGTATGCTAGCCCCACAGGGCACGCTCTTTGTGGCGGTCGATGCGATAGGTCTTTGTCCAGCAGTGGACATCATTCGGCTGGATAATGAATGACCTCATTCATTCCACTCACTCACTTATCATCCCAAAATCGACCCCTTCAGGTTGATCCCTAAAATAGGAGTTCAAAGTACGATGAGTAGACAGGGCAAGAGACAAGATAACTTATGATTACTTCACGTGTTATACTTTATAACGAGGAACTTTCTCATAGACCGTCCGTAACCCATGGTGTAATTTGGTTGATGGAGTGAAACCTGGCAACAGACAAAATTAATCATAATCCAAAAGTTGAAATAGATAACATATACTTAAGAAAAAAGCGACGAGGACCTCTGATGTTCGAGAGGGGATCCGAACCCGGATCTCCAGCTATCGCGGCTGACGCCTTAACCAATTCAATACACAGCGGAAACCGTCGAAATTAAACAACTATATGGTAATCTTGTTTATATTTAACGGTTTTTGGCACCGTTTTACCAGCTCTAAGGTGACACTGGAGGTCCTAGTCGCTTATTTCTTAAGTATATGTTATCTATTTCAACATTTAATTTAGGTATATAGTAGTATTACTACTTAAAAATCAAAGCAAATCAAAAAATATTTTATAAAAAATAATTTGATTTGTTCTTAGTTTTAAACATAATCCACTAAAAATTGCTTTCATTACCCGTTTTAATACGGAAGCTTTTCCTAAATAAACTAAAACAACGAATCTCAGTAGTTCAACAAATCCGGCTCACCCTTCACAAACATCACATAATTAACATGCTCCAACGACGAGTTGAGCTACTCGCTACGCTTTGCATTCGTGTACGCACGACATTAACCATATGTAGCTTGCTGATGGCACTTAGGGCTGGCAGCTATGAGAGGTTTTTCGCCTTTTAGAACGGTTTGTGAAGTTAATTTGTAGTTAAAATGAAACTTGTTAGTCATCGTAAGTTGAATGTACCAGTGCTCGACACGTGCCCGATGAATGACACTTTTTGTCACGTCTGTTGACAATAACTTAACTAAGTGGCATCCATTGGGACGCTGTCCGACAACAGGACCTTTACTACTAATGTCCATACTAATATTATATATACTTAAATGTTTGATAGTTCTTCACGTCTAAACGGCAGGAGCTATTTTGATAAAATTTGGTATGGAGTTAGCTGACACCCTGGATTAACGCATAGGCTACGTTTTTTTCTCTAATAAACCACGGGTAACACCGCGGGGCACAGCTAGTTAGTAATAAAACCAAACAGCTTTGATTTTATCACTAACATACTTTCTATCAATATATTTTTTTGCAGCAAAAGTATACTGATAGAAAATAAACATACGGATCAAAAATTAAGTAAATCAAAAAAATTGCAACAAAAAATATTATTTTTTAGATTATATTTAAAAAATATAATCTAAAATAAATTTACTATTTAACAATAACATAATAATGTATTATGACAGCTGTTCCATAGAAGACATATAGTACAAATAAAATATATACAAATAATTACTCATATTTACATTAATCAACACTAATATTATAAAGGCGAAAGTTTGTGAGTGTGTATGTTTGTTACCTCTTCACGTCTAAGCTGCTGGAGCGATTTTAATAAAATATGGTATGGAGTTAGCTAACACCCTGGATTAACACAAAGGCTACGTTTTTTTTTTCTAATAAACTGAGGCAACACTGCGGGGCACAGCTAGTATTTTATATAAAGAATACAACGCCTAGCAGCTCCGATGATGGCGAAGTGCCCATAACCACAAACAAGGATACTAAAACTATATACAATCTCAACATTCGAAAGCAACCTTTTCCTAATTATATTATCTATAACCTTATTTTCCTAATTATAATACAAGTAAGAGTAATCATACTCTCATAAACATATTCAGCAGAAGCATTATTATTTTTGTCGGCACAATAGGGTTGGCTCATATCGATGGGTTAATTTCCCAGACTTATTTGCATCGAGTCAAAGGCGAGTGACTTAATTCTGCCGTCCTGACATCTGCATACAAATGGATGTAATTTCGCACTGTGACAGCCCTAAGGCGCGTTCTAGACAAATCGCGTTGGAAAAATAAAAGAGGATCATATGGTAACTCGCGCTTGTCGAATTGTCGACTTTATTGCTGTTAGCTAAGCTCGAGATTTCACTGGATAGTGTTTGGGAGTTTATGCGTTTCGGATTTGAAAGTGCCGAATGTTTGCCACTAGGGATGCGAATCCTGATTATTTAGGGCCCACTAATGCTAGGGTTGCCATTGGTTGTTTTATGTGTTAATGAGGGATAGCGATGTTTTTTCTAAAGGGTTGGAGTCGATTGTGATAGTAGGTTGAGGTTAATTGTGCTTTAGTGACGGGTTAAACAAACAGGGGGCAGGTTAATTTTATGAAGATTACGCGATTACTTAGAAGTATTGCTTTTCTGTTGTCATAGTTAAGAACAAATTGTAGCGTAGATATATTAAATAACGTCTTTAAGATACAGTTTTTTAGCGTTCCGTACCCATACGGTATCCGTACTAAACTACACTGCCCGTTCGTCAGTCTGTCTGTATTTTTGTCCGTCTGTCGCCAGGCTGTATCTCATGAACAGCGGTATATAGTTAAAATTCACAGATGATGTATTTTCTGTTTCTGCTATTAATTTCTGCAACATTAACAGCTATGTACGAATAACCATTCTTTATATTTCTCATTAATTTAGAATATACGGCTAGGGTTGTCACAATTGCTTCTGAAAAAAGTACCTCCGGCGTTTCGATGACGACATAGTCTTAGGTCGTTTATTTTCGTGGTTAGTCCCGTTTATAATGCGTGAAATGGATGGTTAATTCAACGTGCCTAATTATTATTCAAAAAACGACCGTGCTTATACTATTTACTATCAGGCAGACCGTATGCTGCCATCGTAGTGGTATAAAAAAAACTATGTAAACAGCATAATACACTAAAATAATTCCCACGCCGCCATTTTTAAAAGTTAATAGTTATCTAATCTATTGAAGTATCGTTGATCCGCATTCAAAATAAATAAACAAACAGAGGAGCTCTGCATTTATTAATTAATAAAGATAATACCCTTACGTAAACGAGGCGGGGAACGTCAATGCCGTCTTTATCCGCGGAATACGGTGCCTTATCATCATTAAAATTAGGGAAGAGATAGGTATCACGGTGTATATATATCGGTAGAGGTATCAAATACCGGTATTAAATTACAGTCGATTATCGGGCCTCCGATATCTGTACTGACCAGACGCTGACTTAACTGACTGACATGTTTTGGAATTACCGACTGTAAATATAAAGACTGACAGGACGAACATAGATAAGGAAAATAAGATATAATTTGGGTCTTTTCAAGGCAAGAGTGAATAGGCTGTTACTGACCAGCATGCTACACCCTCTATCTCGTCGACACTTACCATCAGGTGCGACTGAGGTCAAACGCTAGTCAGTTTTGTAAACTGTATATATGTATATATAGGTAATATATATAAGACATCGGTCGACAAGAACTTAGAAAAGATAAAAAATTGAAATAAATGACATAATACTTAAGCAAAACTACGAGGACCTCCGGCGTTCGAGAAAAATAATAGTACATTTCGATACTAGTGAAAAAAAAATTTTTTTCGACGAGGGTGAACGTTGGAGCCCGAGTGAAACGAGGGTGACAATCACCCGAGTCTTAAAGAAGCTTTTACACGAGTATCGAACCTATTTTTTCATAGCAAGTGCCTTAAAACGTGAAATTTACACTTACTAAAAGTGCACTTTTTACGCACTAGTTAGGAAAATTTGATTTGTTTTTAGTTGCTTAGACAAGATAGTCATCAATAACAACCAGACAACGGACATTGTCGATGTAAATGTTATACCGGTATAGATATCATATACCAGTACCTACTTTTAATTACCGGTATTTAATGAGGTTATTATGGTGTATTCTAGGAAAATAAACGAGACGTAGAACATTTTTTGAATGACGGCTTCAATTACGTTTATTCAGTCAATCGCGCGACATGTGTCGGGCAAACGTGATCAACGTGAGTGAAACAGTCTTTTAGGCAAAATGGTTGAATGACTCACAAAAATCTCGAAAAAAAGAGATAAAAAACATCAATGCCGCCTGTATCTGAGGAAGACGGTGACTTATCATCTTTAAACTTAGGGAAGAACAGGGGAGATGTCAAAAGATCTGACTGTACACGTCTACAAATATTACAAGTATCTGATAAATACCTGTTCCACGTACTAAGTAAAAATACTAGATAGTCTAGCTGAGTAACGGGACCACATTATAGCGTTCGCGGGCTGATGGAGTATATTTATGAGGGGGGTTATAATTACTAATGGCGGGGGAACAATGCGAATATTAACTCATTACGGATCTCTAAAGCTGTATTCCGCTAGAAAAATTACAAGTTAGAATCGAAGTGATCGAGCAGGCGGTCCCTGGTTGGAATCCTGGCAGAGGCATTTATATGTATGTAGGGAATTATATGTATTTATACAGGCTGACAGCATTTAATACACAAAAGTGCAAAGTGATTTTATACAAATTTTAAGTGGTTTATTGACGTTCGTAAACATTGTTTTTTAAAGATTTCGATTCAATTTGAATAAATTGTATTTGAGTATATTTCACACGGTCCTAAAGTGACCCTCACAACGCTCAATATTCCACTTTGTGAACCTTTTGCAATGCTCCAGGTTCAATTTTGGAATCTTTCGCTCGGGTCTCAATCGCACGAGAAGGTAAACACTAACTTTACTCCTTTGTATAACAAATAACTTTTTTTTTAATTAATTTAAAAAGACTAAAAAAAAAAATATACTCGATATGGTGTGACGAATTTCCCGTAAACTTGTCCGTACACACAGCAACTCTCTTAGCTGTACGTGGACCTTATGCCTTATATCATAAGGTCTACCAATGTACAGCTAAGAGTGTTGCTGTGTGTACAAGTCAAGCCCTGCTCTCGAGTGTATATTGCATGTAGTAACGTACGAAGCGGTTTCCTCATTAAATTAAGCCATAGTTCAATTTCAGGGAACATAATATTGCATCATAGCCCCGCGTGTCCTTGGTCTCATTATTTTGAGTGCGCGTACTGCGTGTAATTTATATTGTGCTCGCTTATGGTGTTTATATACTGTATTGTTATATTGTGGAAACGGGAAGGGGTAAGTAGGAAATATTGAAAATTTTGTTTTGTGTAGGTTGTTAAGTAACAATACCAGTTTTTTTTTAATAGTAACACACACAAGTAAAACTGCGACGAGAAACATCCGGACAATACGCAGAAACGTTAAACATTTTAGAGTGGTAAAACATAATACGATCGCCAACCCGCCTGTCATGCGTGGCGATTTCGGTATTGAACGCCCTATGCTCAATTTTACCCTGTGTTATTCTATGTGGTATTCTTATGCTCAGTAGTGGACTGATGGAATCTTAACTAAGCTGCTGCTTGGTTGTTTTTGATGAAGTTACGCCAACTGCCATATTGCAGTTCGCTTGCAGTTCAAATATCTGGAAACAAATTCAAAGCGACGCACAAGTATTCAAACCCAGTTTGCGTCACGAAATATGAGTTTGCGTCACGAAATATGAGTTTGCGTCACGAAATATGAGTTTGCGTCACGAAATATGAGTTTGCGTCACGAAATATGAGTTTGCTTGCTGTCATACACGTATTCAGCCGCTTTGAAAATGTTTTCTTTTTTTTTCATTCCCATGATGTTTGTATTTCAATACCAGCACAAATTGAATAGGGTCGTTTAAAATCAACGCTCCCGTAACCCCAAAGCACTAGGCACTCACTTAATAACCTGACAGAACGGCGAGAAAGTTCCCAAAGTGCCTACAACCAACTCAAACAGAACCTTAGCTGTACATACAGGGTTACCAGCACTTGATGCATAAAATTTCTATACTTTTTTAATTTGCAACCATAGCGAGGATATAATTTAGGGGTTTTCAAGGCAAGAGTGAATAGGCTGTTGAACCAGCGTGCTACATCCTCGATCTCGTCGTCACTTACCATCAGGCCCCCATTTCACCACAGCGACAATTGTCACGATTCCCGACATATGTAAATTTCTGACGTTGCAGGTGTCCATTGGTTACATAAATTGACCGCTTACCATCCAGTGGGACGTCTGCTTGTTTGTTGCGAAATTCCGACAGAGGACTAGTCAGTAATCACATGTCGAAAAATATCGAAATTTCTTCTGAGGAGCGTGACAATTGTAAAGCCCTCTTTACCAAACTACTACCTATTTATTGACGATATAATAAAAAATAACCGAATTTTCTTAAAACCTAACGTGTTGGTGGCAAACAAGCACACGTCCCACCCGATGGTAAGCTGTCAATGTAACCAATAGGTGTCCATTGGTCAGAAAAAACTTGGCAACGTCAGAAATTTACATATGTCGGGAATCGTGACAATTGGCGCCGTGGTAAAATGGTGGCCAGGTGCGACTGAGGTCAAACGCTGGTCTGTCTTTTATGAAAAAAAAAAAGGACATAGTATTATATATATCGTTGGCTGAGAACATCACAAGCCTTTCTAAGCCTACCGAGAGGCTCAGTTAATTTGTGTATAGCTGTCATGTAATATTTATTATTTATTGTTCTTGGCTGTAAGGATTGAAGCGCTGTTAGCCTGACGCTAAGAGCGTGCGACTTGCAATCCCGAGGTCGCAGGTTCAAACCGCGGCTTGTACCAATAAGGGTTTCGAAACTTATGTATTAATCATTTGATACCAGTCGCTTTTCGGTTTTTTTTACGACAAAGGTGGTTAACGAGCAGACGGATTGCTTGATTGTAAGCAATTTTAGTTGCCCATGAGCAACCGCAACACCAAGGAACCGAACTAATCCCAATAAGGTCTCGTTTACCCTCTGGGTTGGAAGTTGCGGCAGTCGCTTTCGTAAAACTAGTGCCTACGCCAACTCCTGGGATTAGTTGCCAAGCGGACTCCAGGCTCCCATGAGCCGTGCCGGGACAGCGCGAAAAAGATACTTGGTTCATGGCTGATAGGCAAGTCGATTTATATTCCTGAAGGCTGATAAGTGGTAACCCTTGCCACACATGCTCAAGCGATTACAAATTAACAAGGTTCTAAATCTTAAGGGCACTCGAACGAAATGGAACCGTGTGGTACTAAACTAGCTCGCTCGTTTCCGCGTAGGAGCGTTACGCTGAATCGGAATTACTTAATCGCACAGAGTATTAACTGGGTACAGCGACGCGCCGAGTTGACACTTTGTCGTATTAACTGGTCCTTGTGAAACAGTTGGAAGTTGTGGAGTGCTCAGCCTTTTAGGGATTAAATTGTTAATTCGCGTTAAAATGTCTCCCCTTTGAGGTTATGATTGCTTGGTAATGTGGGGGGTAACTTTTAACGAACGGTTAAAAACAGTAAATTTAATCGGTATTTAGAAAAGTGACTGAATATACTGCGATCGCCATCCCGCCTGCTAAGCGTGGCGATTCTGGCATTAAACCCTCTATGCTCGTATGACCCTATAGTGGATGTATGTGGTTGATGATGATGTTCCTTATCATCTACTGCTTATCACATGCCTCCCCGTAGCCACAGCAATCTCTAAGCGTGGGAAATTCAATGCCGTTATGGCCACGCTTAGCAGGCGGGTTGGCGATTTCAGTATCTATGTTTCACCGTTGTGAAAGGTGGCTGATGCCCGTCTTCTGATAGTTACCACTCGCTGTTTAAGTACAATACCCGGGCCTATGGAATTCTTAATTAAAAATTCTACAATCACAGTGAATAATTTAGATAAAACTTTAAAGAGGAAAAGAAAGTCTATTTCTGTCAAATTGCTTCACTGAATCGGAAGGGCGAAAGAGACAGACATTTACTGGCATCAATCTAACTTGTGAGACAAATGGCCTCCCATTTATTACGTTTAAAACCGGTCTGAAGGACGGACAGACTGTCTTATATATAACTATATATTATATAGAAATAAAGGAATGTATAAATTTAATGGTGATAGCCGATAATATAGATAGTCTTGATAAGATATATATGTAGGATGTTGAATAACTTCGGATTGAGCCTCGAAATGGCGACGTCTTGTGTTTTTTTTTTATGACATAGGTGGCAAACGGATTGCCTGGTGGTAAGCAATTACCGTCGCCCATGGGCACCCGCAACACCAGGGGAGTCACAAGCGCGTTACTGACCTTTAAAGGGGGTTGGAGCTCTGGGAACCTTACTCACCATCAGGAACACAACACTACATACCTGAAAGGTAGCAGTGCTATTATGGTTGTGGTCTTCTGCAAGGAGGAGGTACTTCCCCAGTTGGGCTGCTCCAGATTCAAGCGTGATAGTCATCGCTGTGCCCTACCTCTCATAATATTTTTTTAAATTTAATTCTGTTTTTTGTTCAACGTTGCTTGGTGTTTATTGATAGCTTATCGTGTATTATGCAGTGATCTTAAACAGAATTGGGCAGCTAATCAAGAATTGATCTAACACGCGTTCACCATTTGAGCAACACGCGGAGTCGCGCCCGCTTCGTGACTTTTTGCAAAGCCCATAGCTACACGGTTCTATTCTCAGTCACACAATATTCTATCATAAGCCAGTCATAACCTAATCCCCAAATGATTTACATTTCCATCCCCTTCTCACCGTAAAAATATATTCCTATTCGACACCCATTTCCCCTAAAGCCATATATACATGTACATGTTGGCATAAATCTTACCGCGATGTAAATAAATTCAGATTCCACAAAAAATCTCGCCCGAGGCCTTTATTTAAATCCGCAAACGAACCACCCTGTAAATTTTGAGCCGGCGTCCTGTTATAAAACAATAAAAAACTTCAGGGTCCCAATGTTATGATTAGAGGAGCAAGGTCGCCGCGGGCGGATTATGCAGATTGTATGAAAATCCCTTGCAAACGTCAACTGTTACTGTGTAAGAGTTTGATGTCGATCGCCTGCATAGGACTAGTTTCTACTGTCCAACCGTCCAGGTTTAAGGTAGACAAGTCTAAACATTTGGCCAACCCGGACTAAGAGTATAACGTAGATGTGGTATGACGTGGCTAGTAAGATGAACGTTTGGTCTTATCTTCTGTGTAATTTTGGAACCCTCGGAGACAATTCTATCCATTGAGATTTTTTGTGTAGTTGTCCACCGTTGCGCCTATTCTAGAGCCTTTTCAACCATTGCCCTATACTGGGTATTGGAGCTCAAGGATAGCGCTCTGAAGTCTTTCGGATCCAGGTAGCCTGCTCCAAAGTCCTTCATTCTTTGCCTGATGAGAGCATGACATTCACACATTATGTATTCTTTTGTCTCTTACTCTTCGCCACACAGTCTACAATGAGTATCGACCGGTTGGCCTATTCTTTTCAGAACTGTTTTAACGTTGTAATGGCATGTGAACACCCCCGCTATCATTTGGAGGTGTCTTTATGGTCTCTCGACGCACCATGTATTATTTGACAAGAAGACTGGTGGAATATACACGAACACTATGAAAAAAAAATCAAATACTTTGAAGTTTTACAAATGGTTGTAAGTTGGTAGAAAATAGTAGTTCATCATAATCTGGCTGGCATTGCAATAGAGATATTTTTACGAGAAAAGATTTTGGAGAACAAAGTTTTGGAGGAAACCCATATAAATATAAAATTAATTTGTTCTCTTTTGGATCTGGAGGTCAAATTTCACTGGTACTTGAGTACTAAGATGGCCCGGGCTGGTGAGAATGTAGGAAAGGACTGTGTTACGGTTTTCACAGCCCTGTTTCGGTGTGACGTCATCTTGCCGCGGAATAATCATTCCACAATTTGGAACAGTACACACATTCGCTTCACGTCAGTTCTAGACCTTATGTATATTGATTTGAAGTCGAATTTTGAATGATGGTACAAATCGAGTTAGGTCTGTTTAGTTTCGAATGACTGTTGTGACAAGACAGGGTTGATACGTATTGTACAACCGTTGCTTTTGGGATACCTAGTAGCTGTGTTTGATCGGACTTAAGATTTAATTACCGTACTTGTGAGTTTAGAATGTGACTTACGCATTTTGCTGTTTAAGGCGGATATCACACAACGACGGTGAGGGAAAAAGACAGAACTTTGCCTTTCTACAGTCTATTGCAGTGGCAGTCGCAGCATTGACACAAAAGTTATAAAAAAATTGCCTGGACTCTGCTTTTACTCGCATATATGCCTTTACCCTATTTATTCAATACGGGTCCTAAACACAAAATTATCGTGAGATTCAAACATATTAACTGTATAGAAATGGGTAACTTACGTAATAAAACGTGAGTTACCCGCTTCTGTACAATGAATACGGGTTTTGTTATTCGATAGATTTGTTACAATCACTTTTACACTGGCGAAATCATCAGAAAGGTTTTTGCAAGCAAGCGAAAATAAACCTTAGCTCTCAGTACGTAGGTCCAAGGCATCGACTTGATATCAAGTGTGGGGCACGAAATGTTAGGACTTCATATCAAGTCAATGGCGATGAAAGTATCTAAGGTAACTAAATATAATGACGCGAGAGACCTCACATGAGTCATTCTGCTTTTAATTAATATTTATAGATACAAAATGTGATAGATTCAAATTTTATGTATGCATAGACAAGCGAAAGGCTGTTTTGTCTGTAATCAAAGTTATTGATTCCCAATAAAACTACAATAACACGCCATTTTGATTCTAGATATGACGATATTGATGGTATTAACAATGACATATCAATGGAACATCGACGTGACTTAGCCATTAAAGCAATATAGGTAGTTACTTTTTTTACTGACAAAGGCGGCAAACGAGCAGACGTTACCGTTGCCCATGGGCACCTGCCATCGATGCCTCCACTAGTGTTGCGACACCAGTGGAGTCACAGGCGCGTTGCCGGCCTTTAAGGGGGGTTGGAGATCTGGGAACCTTACTCACCATAAGGAACACAACACATACCTGAAAGGTAGCAGTGCTATTATGGCTGTGGTGTTCTGTAAGGAGGTACTTCCACAGTTGGGCTCAAGCGTGATGCACACATTATAGAAAACATTTTAATAAAACGCCCGCCGCTGGTAAACAAGACTTGAACATGTTGAGCACTTCAGCCGCTTAGCTATCTGCGCTGCCGAGATCCTAAAAATGCATAAAGCAATCAGTAAATAATATATGCAAGTAGGCGCGCGATAAGCTACGCCTGGCCCGCTTGATAGCCGGTAAGTAATATTTATGGCCAAAGTGCGCCAATTATGCCCTGGAAACTCCGGCGCGGGTGGCTATTATAACAATTATATTATGTAATATGAGTTATATACTTGTTTGTAAGATTCCTGTAGTCAAGCAAAAACTTGAACGAAATACAAGTTTAATAAAAAATGTATATTCTAAAGGTTATAAATACACGTAGATTTTAACAACAATAATATTACTTTGCTATTCCGCTGTTTAATAACGTGCTAGTCAATCAGTGCTAACCCGTTATATTTACTTGCGTATTTTTTCATGCATTAATGGTCCCTCCCTCCCACCGCAAAATTAAATACGCAAATAAACATAACAAACCACCACCAATAATACCAAAACTCGACACGTGTTTCGCCTCTCTACGAGGCATCCTCAGGAGACGCTTGAGATGTTGCCGGTCTGACGTCCGACAACACTACATACCTGAAAGGTAGCAGTGCTATTATGGCTGTGGTCTTCTGTAAGGAGGAGGTACTTCCCCAGTTGGGCTTCTCCAGATTCAAGCGTGATGGTACTTCGCTGTGCCCTACCTCTCATTGTTGATATTTTTCTAGCACGAAATATTAGTTGTAAATGATAAACAGCACAAAAACATCGACAGTCCTGTTATCGATAAGTACCAGTTCAATGTCATACAGGTAATACAATGAAAAAATATAGAGTAATGGGATGCGGTAAAAAAGAAATAATATTAACAAAACTATAAATTAATTTATATTTTACATACTTCAGAAAACAATTTGGACCAAAACTGTACGGATTACGTTCAATTTACACAAAATCGATGGCACGCGGCGTTATATAAGTCGTCTTAAGTGGTTGTATGTACGTCTTGTCGTTGAAGTAGTATGTACTTATCGATAACAGGATTGTCGATATTTTTATTGTGGCAAGCACTAAACAAGTGTTGTTCCTGCTAGAAAAATATCTAGGTGTAGTTGTAAATAATATCTGCTTATAAAAACATTATATCGGGTGTTTCCTGTAACAAGAGCAATAATTTTAGGCATAGTTTCTACACCACACACGTAGCAACATTTGTTCTACGACTTTTGAAAATAACTTATAGCATACTAAATATTAATAAAATAAGATTTTCCAAGCAAGCAATGTATTGTGAAAACTATGAAGTTTGTAGGCTGACAGTAAACGTCAGACTATTAGATGCTGCTCATTAAAAATACTATTTAGTTGGTTCGAAAGAATTTTAAGTTATAAATTACACATTTTTTTAAGTTGTAGAACAAAAGTTGCCACGTTCGTGGTGTAGAAGCGATCCCTAAAGTTATTGCTTTTGTTAGAGGAACCAACTGCTATAGCAGTAGAGTTTTTAAAATGTGACATTGTCTATGACAAGGGACCTTATTGTCGATGGTGCTTACGCCGTTGTTTAAGATGCCGCAATACAAACGCAACGCGGTTCGACGTAAGCGCCATCGACAATAAGGTCTCTTTTGCTAGATAATGTGACAAATAGGTCCAATGAATTTCCGTTATCCAAAGACTTTAAGAGATTAGATTACCATTGTATTTTGATGAAACTAGCTCCTTTACCTTTTGTTGACATTATTCTCGTTTCTTTTGTACCGGTTACCTTAAATATAAATCTTTGTGAGATAATAATGCAGCATCACCTAATTAACAAGTATCAGAAACAAGCCAAGGTTTGCTGTACAGTCGCCATAAGATATATTAGATCCACAAATATCTGAACATGCACTTTATCTCGTTGACAATAGAGGCGTTGTTCAGATATTTGTGACTTCCACAGCTCCAGATATATCGGAGCTGTGGAGGTGGTCACAAATATCGGAACAACGCCTCTATTGTCAAGGCGATAAAGTCTATGTTCCGATATTTATGACCACCTCCACAGCTCCGATATATCTGATGGCGACTGTACCTAAAAAACTAGAGCGTTGAAGTTTTATAATACTAGATTACAAATTAAGTTATTTAATAGGAAAGATGGTTTCAACTCGTCGTCAACCTGCGTACCGGTAATCCAGAAGTTAAAACCACGGGATGTGTCTTCGGACCTGTGTGCGGTAGTGAGTCTTGTGTCGGACTGTTGACAATAATTAACATAAGCGCGGTGGGTAGTTGTGTATTTACATCTACCCTAAAGACGAAGGTCTTCGACCAGTGTGTGTTACCAGTGATGACATATGGTGCTGAAACGTGGTCGCTTACTATGGGCCTCATAAGAAGGCTCCAAGTCACCCAAAGAGCAATGGAGAGGGCTATGTTGGGAGTGTCCCTGCGTGATCGCATCAGGAATGATTTCATCCGCAGTAGAACCAAGGTTACCGATATAGCCCTCCGGATCGCCAAACATAAGTGGCAGTGGGCGGGGCACATTGCGCGCGGAACCGATGGCGTTAGGGCGGAAAGGTTCTAGAGTGGCGACCACGAACTGGAAGACGCAGCGTAGGTAGGCCTCCCACAAGGTGGACCGACGACCTAGTTAGAGTCGCGGGATACCGCTGGATGTGGAAGGCGTAGGATCGGTCTTCTTGGGTCGTTCTGGGGGAGGCCTATGTCCAGCAGTGGACGTCTTTCGGCTGACATGATGATGATGATGATGATCTACCCTAAACTTCTTTGCAACATTCGTAGGGTAGTCACATAAATTCTGACTAGCACCTATGATTAGACACTTGCTGGTTATCAGTGAGACTGGTGCAACCCACATCGAAACGTAGGTATTCAAGGTAATTGAATTTGAATACGCGATGGATCGTTTTTTTTTTTTTTTTTATGTCATATGGTGGCAAACGAGCAGACGGATTGCCTGATGGTAAGCAATTACCGTCGCCCATGGGCACCCGCAACACCAGGGGAGTCACAGGCGCGTTGCCGACCTTTGGGTCGGGAGGTTGGAGCTCTGGAAACATATATTTCTATAGTTTTTGGTAAATAAGTTAATTACTATCGACTGTAACCGCTTTGTCTAGACCACGGGTTTCAATTTCCGATATGGGCTCAAATGGTTTGAAATAAATGCGGTTAGATCCACGTTGTGTATGGAAACAGCTTCCTTTACACTGCGTGTAATATTGGGAATTTATATTTGAGGTCAATAGGAAACGGAAATAGTGTAAACAAATATGGCTGATTGACAACTAAATTTCTAAGCAAGAAACAAACATTTGACACATGCAGCTAGGGGAGGCAAACGAGCAGACATCCGTACGGTACATGCCTGATGGTAAGCAACTACCGCCGCCCATGGATACTCGAAACACCAGAGGAGTCACAAGTACGTTGCCGGCTTTTAAGATCCCTATACGCTCTTTACTTGAAGGTTTGGATGTCGCGAAAAGCTCGGCACCTTTTTTTAACAATCTTCATTTGTCGTGGGCAGCCATTGTTATTTCTCTGTGCCTCTCACCAGTAGGTCTGCATGCTTGGAGCCACATCATTCCCCCGATTCCCTGATAAATTAACATAGAAAAATACGGGTAGTCTATCTCACCGCGAGATATTTAATGTGCCAGCCCGGCTGAGATATGTATGTAGATCCTAGATTAAGTCACAAGTACGTTGCCGGCCTTTAAGATCCCTATACGCTCTGCTGCCCTAGTTGCTGTCGGTGCTGCTTCAGATCCGTCGGCGACTGACGTTGCTGCAACTGTCATTGCCCTTTATCGCCTCTCACGACATCCGAGGAAGAAGGATGTCCTAAATTTATTGATTATGTGATAGGGCGTGAACAATTAACAATAGTTAATATTCGACGTGTTTAGGGTGAAGCTTTCGTTACCGTTATACAGCGGCACTTTTAATTAAACATGGCCGCGCGGCGCCGGCTGCAGCGGCGAGATAACGCGCGTAATGGACAGGTGATTGATTAGATCGGTAACGGTATCAGAATAACGGTATTGAAATTGCGGCGAAATGCTTTTGTTTATGAAAATGCTATGAAGTTTATGATTGTTCTCTAAGTGAAGTCTTTATCCAAGGGAAAGTCGGGGTATAACATGATTTGTGCGTTTGTTACACTTGCGAATGAAAATGTGAAATAATAAACCATTTTCATTAAGCTTCTCCTAGCTTGATATTGTTTAAACCAAAACAATGAAAGCTTAAAACCTGAAAGCATATTCAGTGACATACGATTTTAATTCAATTTGATACCTTCCTACATTTAATATTAGCCACAACGTGCACAGCTAGATATATGCTACTGTAATGTCAAGATTCTAAATGAAAATGATATTTTGACGACCGATCGGGCCTAGTGGCTAGTGAAATTGCCTATGAAGCCGATGGTCCTGGGTTCGAATCCCAGTCAGGCATTTGTGTGATGAGTACAGATATTTTTTCCTGAGTGATGGGTGTTTTCTATGTATTTAAGTATTTGTATATATCTATCTATAATATATATCGTCGTCTAGAACTTATAGCCTAGTGACCGTCCGACCGACCGTCCAACTGTCCGACCATCTTATAAAATGTGAGTTGGATGACTCTTGACTTCTTAACAATTTATATGCCGAAGTTTAACGATAGTTTTGTGCATAAATATCATAATGAAATTAATATCATATTTTATGAGTCCCATTCCGCTCCGAGCTTTTACCGCCTAAAAGCTCTGAATAGCTTACCGGAAGTAGCCATTGGAATAGCTTCCTACACCGGAAGTCGGGCTCAAGTAAGGCCTTTTTCTTCAGTTCCTTTTCTTCGTGATTCTGCAGCTTTCGGGGCTGTATTTTGTTTTTTAATAAGGGTTGTGATACTTTTTTTAAAGGAAAGAAGGGGCTTGTAATATCAGTGAAAGTCCCTGTCAGTTGGACAGGGACCTTTTATTAGAAACAGAGGTCCGTGAATATTATATTATATACTGTATGTTGAATAATTAAGATTAGTTATAATACTCGAATATAGGTATTTATTCTCATGTAAGGTTAAACTGTTAGTGCTAATTGTTTATTAAATAAATTGAAATTGAAATTATTAGTTGTAAATTGTTATGCAACCCCACTCCAGGATACTAAAAATTACAGTTTGTTTCCGAGCAATCGAATCATACAAAATAATTTTCTACAGACAACTTATTTTTATCCTTTTCTATCTTAGAATATCCTATTAAATTTTGCACTAGTAAAAAAAAGATGAAAGAAAAACTAACCATTGTTTTAGGGTATGCCCTTAAACTACCTCCAATGAGAGGTAGGCCACAGCGAATTACCATCACGCTTGAATCTGGAGAAGCCCAACTGGGGAAGTACCTCCTCCTTACAGAACACAGCCATAATAGCACTGCTACCTTTCAGGTATGCAGTGTTGTGTTCCTGATGGTGAGTAAGGTTCCTAGAGCTCCAACCCCCATTTGTCATAAAAAGTTATGTAATACCCGCCTTTTTTTATGAGTGATAAACCATAACAACCTACACAAAAAATTCTTATTGGCAAATTTCATTTCAAAAGTACATAAAAAAAAAACAAATGACCCTAGCGCATTCTAGAAAAGCAAATTTCATTTCGACCGGAACTCACACAAATCAAACGCCGATCATTCAAACGTCCAATTTATAAAAAAAAAAAACATTCAAAGCGATACCAAATACGACCCCGGGCACTTTCGATTTGCACAAATGACTGAATACATGTATTTTACAAACGTTAATAAAAAGCATTCCAATCCAAAATCAACCTTCAGCTGTTGTGTTAAGGGTTGTATAGTTCGCACTGTTAATTGTCAATTTATGTTTTCTGTTAAGATATTGCAATTTCAGCTGTAATTTGTTTTGGATAGGGTTGAGTTTTGAATGCAGGTTGTTTGCAATCTGACTAGCGTTGTCGACGCAATCAATGTTTGTCGGGGCATTGGCTGGTGTGATGCATGCTGACCACTTCTGATAGACTACGCAACGTGCTAAAGATGTACAATTGTAAATACCGTTAGATTGTAATATAACTCGCGAGATTGTTAACTATCGAAATATTTTACAACATTGTTATAGACGACAATTGCGTATTACTTATGTAGGACTCTCCGGTAAACCGCACCAGCTTACCGACTAAAACAATAGGGTGCTGTCGTCACCGTGCCTGAGTGGTAGCGTCACCGCGACAAGAGGGTAGTGACCCTGTCTATGAAGTCGACGTCCCTGGGTTCAAGTCCCAGTAAGGGCATTTATTTGTGGAACGAATACAGGTTTTGTTTTCTGAGTTCTGAGTGTTTTCCATTCCTCTTTATATCATTACTTCGTCATGTAAATGTTAGAACGGCTCACAAAAAAATAAAAAAACGCGTACGTGTAAAATCATAGAGATTTTCAGCTGTAACAATAGGTGAATAACTTAGCTATAGCACCTGGCCTGTGTAGTAGTAACGTGTGTACACGCATGTCGGCGTTCTATATTCAAAGACGTAAGATCCTTATTAATTATCAGCACAACTATATATATAAAAAAATAACTGAAAGAGTTATTTTTTTCACGTATACCAGTTGGGCTTATAATAGCACTAGAGCGTCAGAGATGCATTATATTAAAGGTAATAAAGACAATCTTAGGGCTCTCGCCCACGGCGACTTTTTGCAGCGATGCAATCGCGCGCTCGAATCGATACAGTCGCGATGCGGTCGCTGGCTGTGTACCCTCGCCCACGAACCACGACGCAGTCGCGATGCAAACGCGATACAGTCGCGCTTCTGTCGCGATGCAAACACAGTTGCTCGTTCTCCACTCACGATCCCCCCACCTTCTTCCCCCACCGTCGTCCTTCATGATCGCGCGTTTGCATCGATGCAGTCGCGACGCAGTAGCGCGTTGCAAATGCGACTAAAAATACAAAAAGTCGCCGTGGGCGGCCGGCTTTATCTATTCTGAAGGTGATCTGTGATTGCCTAGGTGATGTACAGCAACAGTATTTGGGGCTAAAAGCCAAAGGCGATTGCACTGTTGCTGACGACAGAATTACTCTGTACTGTTTGACTTAAAATTCATTAACAAATCCCTTTTCTTCAAGTAACTTACATTTTACGGCTTTCGTGGTTTGGTAGTATGAAAAAAATATAATAACCAATAAACTAAATCTTAAACAAAAAAACAACAACAAAAACACAGCCATAGACAGACACAGGCATATCATCTGAACGGATAGTATGTTGTGATTTTATCGTCTATCGCACTATACGGCACTTTCACATTCACAAACTTGTTGGAGCGTGACAGATATAGTGACAAGTGATAAAAACCACGCGCTTTGTCTCTGGCGACCGTACTCACCGACAGGAGCACAATAATTAAAGTATGGCCTAGTGCTAATTGGCTGCGGGCTTTTCTGTATGTTGGGCGGGGGGCAGACTACCTTGATTTGTAAGAGATTTCATCTAAAAAAAAAAGAGAAAAGATCTTTATTTTTCAATTTAGGCACATCTTTTAAACGTGACCTACCATTTTTAACAAGTCAACATTTGCCGTGTGATGCCGGCTGACTTTAGCACCGCCTCATCTCCCGCGGGTGTCCTAAGAGGCGACAAAGGGAAAAATACTACGGACGGGCAGCAGCGTCCGTCGAAACCCAATCTACAGTTAATGTGATCGCCAATCCGCGTTCCCAACCCAAGATGATACAATTCATATTTGTGGGAGGCCTATGTCCAGCAGTGGACTGCGTACGGCTGAAATGTATGTAACATTTACGTCAGTGCTCTCTTAAATTGATTATATTATAATAGTAATAATCAAGTATATTTTTTTGAGTTCACTTAGGCTCTAAACACCTTTCGGAAAATCCAGGACCCTTTCGCACCAGACTTGATTTATACTACTGGAATACTCCTACTGAATTTTTGCTTCCAACGAGATTGGTTGAGATAGTCTCAACTGAATGTGACTTAGTTGAAATTGTTGAAAACAAAGCAAATTAGCTAATAAATAATGCAAGCTACGCGCTACGAGTCAGCTGACGCTCGTAGCAGCGTAGCACCGGCGTAGCGCTACGCTGCATGTGCTACGGAAGTCACGTGCAACTTGCCAACTGACGTCTACGCTTGTTCACAGTTTAAAATCTTATCTGATAAAATTGAAGTAGCAGTCAAAAAACTGTACCCTTCTTTATAAATTGACAGTACTCGTTTAAGAAAGAGACGGTATGATTTCTGTCTTTTCGTTATTACTCGTATTATGCTTTTATTATTTATTCTGATTATTACATGTAATCATGTATGTGAACTTTAAAATGACATCGGATGTTTCGAGGGCAACATTGCCCTCGAAGATAATGTCGTTATAAATAAACGTTTAACACAAGTGTCGGTTTAAAAAAAAATCAGTGTATTTCTTTTCAAAAAAACCTTCAATTCTATTTTGTTTTTAAATAAGCCTATAATCTGTGTGTACATAGTTGGTTTCGGTACAATGTATAATTTTTTTGCCGTCACAATGTGCCGTGTGATGCCGGCTGACTAGAATAGTACCACCCGATCCCCTCCCGCGGGTGTCGTAAAAGGAGAAGAAGGGAAATATCCTGGGGACGGGCAGCAGCGTCCGTCAAAACCCAATCTTCAGCTACTGCGGTCGCCAATCCGCCAGCCAAGCGTGGCGACTACAGCAACTATCCCCAAGATCATACAAGTCATATTTGTGGGAGGCTTATGTCCAGCAATGGACTGCATGCGGCTGAAATGTATGTATGTATGTATGTATGTATTATGTTTCTTTCATTACTTAAACAATTTTGAATTAAAAATAAAACCTAAAAAAATATTATTAACTTGACCTCTCACCACACAGTGGTTTCGTCCCGATCCTTTTCGACGCTTGGACAAAAATAACAAAATTTTCTACATGCAAAAGGGTTTATTTAATATATACGTTTGAGGTGCTTATTACCTTTTACGGTATGTCCGCACGTGTGACGTTAGAAATTCCCTGAATTTTTCCTCAACACCGACAAATTCATAGCGGTGCACAGCGTCCCGTGTGAATTTTTTCGCGACAAAATTTCTTCCTCATTTTCGTATATTTTTTTTTATAAAATTAGAATTTTTAAAACAGCGGTGTTTTTAAGTTTTTTATTTGCGAGAATATTGTAAGGCTGGTTTTAATACAGAGTGGTTCATATTTTGAAGCTCACGGGTAAAAATAACACACATACACTCACACAGTCTTGTTTTATACAGTGTGTATTTTTCATACGGGCGTATATTGTAGTGGCGGTTAGTATTGGACATCGGAAACCTATTTAAATTTAGTTTGTTAAAAAAATAGGTTATTATATTATTTTCATACATAATAATTTAGCACGCAATGTATTGCATCCGTAATCATTAATATACCAATGCGTCATGTCCTTATGTTTTGTCAGTATTACTTGTCATGTCAAAATAAGTTGGACTGCGTGCTGTGAAGGTTGTGACCTTCACAGACTTCTTGATGATTGAGATTACGGGCTGGTCTATTTCGAACATGTAACCAGAGAGTTCGTAGAGGAGTCAGTGGGAGACAGTCAAAGCGAGTAATTGATTTACCTTGTATTAAAATAATCCCAATCAAAATAATACTTATCCACTTAAATTATCTTTATTATTAGCTCTCCATCTACTCGTAGGCGCGAACCCCCATTACAGTACATTGCTGTCCGCTCAGACTTGAGAAAAAAATGGATTATACTATTTTATATCACTATTTAACAAAATATTAACGTAATACGAGTCGTATCACTGGATACTAATATGTGGACAAAGTATACGCCCGTATGAAATATACACACTGTATAGTGCAATATTTTCTTTTCCTATTGAATATTTTCTTTTGTTGCTGAACCAGCTTGCCGTGCTACACCCTTGACCTTGTCGACACTTGCCATCAGGTGTGACTGAGGTCATCCGCTTACCAGTCTTATTATAGGTCTTATATATACTCGGGTATGTCCTTGAACTACGTCCAACAATGAGAGGTAGGGCACAGCGAAGTACCATCACGCTCGAGTATGGAGAAGCCAGAATAGCACCGCTACCTTTCAGGTATGTAGTGTTGTGTTCTCTCCCTTAAAGGCCGGCAACTCGGTCATGACTCCCTTGGTGTTGCGGGTGCCCATGGGTAACGGTAATTGCTTACCATCAGGCAATCCGTCTGCTCGTTTGCCACCTTTGTCAAAATTTTTTTTTGTGTTCAATAAAGCATTTCTACAAAGCAACACTGAAAAATACTTTATAATTAATTAAAATTTATAATAGATACAAAACATTTTAAAGGTCAATAAATTACCTTTTAACCAACTGCTTGGGTCCAATTGACCTCTCGAAGCCGACAAACGGACGGAAAAATTACCGGCGCCCGGGACGCCGGAAGTAATACGAGCCGGACCACTTGAACGTATTATTTAAAGATGGCGTCGTATCCGGTATGATGTATGCTCGGTGATGTCGCATTTTTCAGCGTTTAAAGACAATTTTCCCATTTTTTTCCCATTGTATACTTTTTTAACCTGTTTTTGTACAATAAAGTGCTTACATACATACATACATACAATATAAAAAATGAGAAATGAAATAGAAGTTACTATAATCGAACAATTCATAAAAATATTTATGAAGAAGTTTAAGTAATATAACAAAGCTATCATATGTATATTTTCTCAAACATGCAATGAAATGTCTTCGTTACGTGCGTCATAATAGGCTTCGAAGTATCACGTTTAGGGCGGATCGACTCCAGAGGACAGGTAACGAATTTCATATAAAATTGAAGGCCTAGGCCGGGAAGTAATTTTTTTTTAATTTTTATGTATACCTGGCGTCTGTGTTCATGAAGCCTGTTCAAACAGCTGAGTTATATTTTTTTATCATTTTTAGTGACTAAATGACTAGCGGGCTAAAAAATAATCTCGCTTATTTCAGACGAAATGGTATGAAGAGATTTATTTTATTTATCATGTAATTGAATATTTATATCATCAGGTTATTACATTATTATATTTATTATTCATGCTCTCAATTTTAAAATTGTATTGGCAACACCAAACACTACTCCACGCATGCGCGTTTTTGAACGCATTTTTGACTCAACCAATCACAGGACACTTTTACTTGTTGTTTTAATAATGGCGGAATGGAAAAGTTTCTCGGCGTGTAAAACTCTGTTTATTAAGACTAAATAGTGGTAAATGGTGTGATTCAATGCTTTTGTGACTTAGATATAGTGTTACGGGTGTATAAAAATTGAATAATCTAACCGGGCCCGGTTTTATTTATCTATATTTTGTTATTGTGTACCGCCAAAGGCAGATGCCGTAGCGCCATCATTTAAAAGGTAAGTGCATTCTTTTTTGGTGGTTTTTCTAAATGTTGTATATAGTAATTATAGCCAGACTATTTATGATAGTCATTAATTATTACATCGAAGGCAAAAATACTACAAAGCGGGATTGGAGGGAAAATTAAAAAACTTATGTCGTGAAGCTGTTTTGTTCAGTGGTATTTTTTTATTTATTTCATTGCATTAGTTTGAGAAAAGCACTATACATGCCTAGCCGTGAAAGGGTCTTGAAGGCTTCGTATACTATCCGGCCTCCTTACAGTCGGCCGTATATACAACTCAGCCTTCAACCCCCTTTTTCCCGGCGGCTGCAGTAATGTACTATTATGTAATAAGACGAACTTAACCCTCTAAGGATAATATTCGATCATTAAATTTAGACAGGTTTGCATTCGAACCAAAAACCTTTTGTTTTACTTTACCAAAACCGATTAAAGGTAATTGTTTAAAAAAAATGATTGGCTTATTTATAATCATATTATATATTATTTTAAAATAGTTGACATATCTCCGACGTTCGTGACAGCCACTGCTACCTTTCAGGTTTGTAGTGTTGTGTTCCTGATGGTGAGTAAGGTTCCCAGAGCTCCAACCCCCCTTAAAGGCCGGTAACGCGCTTGTGACTCCCCTGGTGTTGCGGGTGCCCATGGGCGACGGTAATTGCTTACCATCAGGCAATCCGTCTGCTCGTTTGCCGCCTATGTCATAAAAAAAAAAACAGGATTTGAGCCTGGATACCCAGCTATCTAACTAGCAAATATTGAATAAAAAGTACTAGGATTTTTTCTTAGTTTCATTTTGTATGTTGTTGTATTGATACTTTTCTAATTGTCATTTCATAAAACAGTTTTATGATTTCTTACTGTTCTAAAATGACTTCTAAAATGTAAATGTTTGCTTTATTAACAAATTGTACGACTAAAAGTTCAGTTCATTGAACCGTCAAAATAATTAAATTGAACACTTGATCATCAATAATGCATAAAGAGCTAAAATAAGCACCTCGGTGCGTTTGTGAGCCCTAATGTCAATCTTCTTAATTTGATAATAGAATAATGAAGTACCGAATGCCGTCTCTAATGTGTTTACGGAAGGAAGTGTTTGAATGAAGCGAGTTAATCGTGATTAATCTGATTACATTTGATGTACAGACATAAATGATTAACGCGGGAAATTAATAATGAATACAATTTTCATCTGAATGGTATTTAAAAATTGGTAGTTGTCGTTGTCACAATTTGTACAATTATGCTAAATCTATATAAATATATAAACGTGAAAGTCTTGATTGACTGACTGATCAACGCCCAGCCCAAACTGTATAACCTAGATAGCTGACTTTTTCACAATAGGTAGTTTATACCGTAAGAATCCACTAAGAAGGGATTTTTGAAAATTCTACCATTAAAGGGGTAAAAAGGGGTTTCAAAGTTTGTATGGGGATTGTGTAAAATTTAAAGCTAGAGACTTGAAATCTTGTATAAACACTCCTTATTTGAATACAAGAAAAGTCATTTCAGCGTTTTTTGAAATTCATCCCTTAAGGGGTCAAAAATGGGGTTTTTCTGCGCGTGCGAAGCCGCGGGCATAAGCTAGTATTTTTATATTTATTTATCAGTGTGTATTTTGAAATTGGCATGTGTAGCATCAAACATTTTCAAAAGTTTTTTTTTCTAATACACTGTTTCATCATAACATTCATAACCCAGCAAGGGTACTTGACAAAGTTACACAACTCATTCCGACTCCCTTCACACACTCCGTTAAAGATTTAGATCACGTATTTACGTTCCAGGTGGAAGGTAGAATCGTCCCCATATTTTTGCGTCACCTCCACATTTATATGATAATGCGTCCCGAAACTGATCCCGAAGTTCCGTAGATGAGTTCCGAAAAATTCCTGAACTCGTAAATCTAATTTCGCCCCCGCCCAAGAACATTACAAATTATGTACGATGCGGCCGCTTCAACCAGCTTTTAAGATTTTTGTTGTTTTTTTTTTCTACGTATCGTATGTTAAAAGTACCTGTATTCGCTGTTGTGCCTTTTGAAAGGGAATAAGCCTGCAGAGAAAGAGAAAGCACTCATGACATGCTTGATTTCGCGCCTCAAATCCAACTTTAACGCTTAATGTACATGGAGTTGTAATATTTTTGCCTTCACCTCAGAGCGTCCGATGTATTTGCTCGCGTTTCCGCCCCAAGTTCTTTTATTTGGCAATCAGCAGGTGCGTGTGCCCATTGTTACTTCGTGACGCCAATGCACATGACGTGTTGGCTGTGCTGACGGTGTTGGCTGTCCTGACGGTGTTGTGTTTGTTGGAAGAACATACAGCGCGAGTGAGCGGAGCGGAGTCACTGATAAATTTGGAACAATCTTAGTGGAAAAATATGTATCTGAGATAACTGGGTATTGAGAGTCTTGGAATATGACTTTTTTATTGTTTTTATGAGCTACTTATTTGGATCCGGGTATTTTTCTTAAACTGCGACGAGACAGTATAGCAGGCCGAGCAGTTCTTTAGAATGGTGGAGCATGCTGCGATCGCCAACCCGCCTGCTAAGCATGGCGATTGTGAAATTAAACCCGCCACGTTCACAAATCCACCCAGTCTGTGGGCAGGTGTCCAGCAGTGGACGGCGTGACTGGAAAACTTGCCACAAAAAAAAAAAAAAAACAGACGTTGATATAACGTAAGGGTGAGGAATGATAGGTTCAAACTCTCACTTCTTGTTGTTTATATAAAATTCTATGATCATATAAATTAAGTATATTATATATATTAGGTATACATAGGTTAGCTGATATTCTAATATAATTAAATATGCTAGCGTACTACTATTAACGGCACTCTGTTTAATGGATACACGCACCTAGGTGGAAATTATGACTAGTGAGAAGGGTGTATAGTTTCGTTTCATAGCCAGACAGAAAATGTATTTCTCTTTTCAATAGCTTACTTTAGCAATCTCGTATTTTCTTTGAACATATCAAACCAAACGCAACCTTGAAACAAGTGTATAAAGTTCATAATCAGGTGTTATATTAATTTGCGTTGCTGATTATTGATATTTCTTCAAATTCGCTTACCTAGGGGAATGTTTTGTGCAAGAATTCTCCGACGAAATAAAAGTATTTAGGTTCGCTGTATTAGACCGTTGTTGCTAATTGGGGTAACGGATTTGTAAGAAATATTCGATTTGCTTTGAGATTGACTGAGAAAGAAAAATATTAAGCAAGAAAATAACTATTTCTTGTTGCGAATGTCGGTGTATATTGCTTTTGAGAGGACGTGAAAGCAAAAAAGAATTTGGCAAATTTTCATCTGTTCGCCATTTTCTTTTCTTTCTTTTACTAAAATTTACAAATTAAAATGACTATTAATAATAAAAATTGCAAATAATTTCTAAAATTCTATAAATATTATGTGTTATTAAATATTATTTCTTTCTGACATTGTAAACGCAAAAGTTTATATAGATGTATGTTTGTATCTCTTTCACACGAAAACTGTTAAACGAATCTTAGTGAAACTTAACCATAATTTAGCTCAAATGTAAGACAACATATGCTATTTATAAAGATATTATGTTAATTGGTCGGTTTGAGAATACTACTCGAAGTATTAATCATACGATAACGAAGTCGCGGGTAAGACCTAGCTTTTTCTCTAACAATTCTTGCCTCTATCTAGAAGGTTACCCTTTAACATAATAAACAGATAAATAACAATACTTACACATTATTTATTGCGCACCACAGGGAAAAATATTGCCCGTTACAAAATAAAGGTATTCTCCGTAGAATTACACATCCCTTTAAACAATTATATACCCATTGGCGAATAATAAAAATATACCTCGCCCGACCAAGGGATTAACGTGGGATAGTTTGGGGCCGGGGAAATTGCAAGTGGGGCCATTCCCGGGGGTGGGGGATTTAATGGTATTTATAATGCCCGGGTCCCGGGATTAGCCCGTGCGTGCCTGTGGACTTGTTAAGCGGCGAGTATTGATATTTTTTTTAAAGAGTAATTCGAGAACACGCGGGATTTGTGTAGGGCAGTTTTACGCCCTAGGGTTTAATTATTTTTTAAATTATTGCAGACATTCTGTATTTAATTATGGTTTTGATAAAAGACAAATCAGGTCCATTTTTTTAACGCTAGCGGTGGCACTTAGGCCTTTGATAAATGGCCTCCTAGGCATTCGGTAGTGACTTTGACTACAAAGTGGGTGTCTTGAATTCTGTCTAGGGTGTTATGGCACAAATATTTGTTCTTCTGGTATGGATATATCATTTAAGTATGTGGTGTGATCCAATGTGTCCGAACACATTGCGTTGTCATTATTAAATATTGATCTAATTATCTGCATTTGTTATGTCATTATGTCTTTGGAGAAAAATATATATTTCATCTTTGTTTGCGCTAAACTTTACAGTTAACTTCCTAGCACAATCCGTCATATAGCATTTATAATAACAAACGAACCCCAACTAGTAAATACTGAATAAACGAACCTGCCCTCACGTGGTGAAGCGGTCATTAAAACTTAGCACAATGGAGATAAGATAATTCAATAAGCCACTCCACCCGCAACTTGAACAATATTTTACACGGGATGTGGGTAGCTCCACTCCGCGCTGAATGGCGTAACTGAGCGGTGTAATCGTACTCTGCTCGCGTTTCGGTCGTGGGCCGCGGTTAGGGTTATTATTTATATGGTGAATTTGCAATGTTAATTAATCCTATCCTGGTGATATTAGATATTCGTGGATGTTTTGTTTTCATTGAACATCTAGTAGCCGAGAAATGTATAAGACGGACAGAAACTGTTACTTCTTACATTTGAAAAAAATGTTGTAATAAACGAGACTTCATTGCGTTTAATAACTTTAAAAATTATCTCAACCGAGATCATGAAAAAAATGTTCTCGAAACGTCGGAGGCAAATTTAAAGTTAATATATGCAGTTAAGTCGCGTTAATTTGTAAAAACCGTGAAAGTTCAAATCGGTAATAGTTGATAACTGTTAAAATAAATATGTTTTTAACTAGTATATTTTCGTCTTAAAATAAGATACACGAAGTGACCTAAACCTACTATCACATGACGCCAGGTCTGACCTACTGGGTAGTGACCCTGCCTATCAATCCGACGGTCCAAGTTTCAAATCTCAGTAAATACATAAATTGGTGTGACGACTCAGCAGGAACATCTGCTGTTACATTATTGTATTAATTACATTAATGTATTTAAGATGTTCCTGAGTTATGGATGTTTTCTATATATTTAAGTATTTGTATTTTATATCAGTACTAGTTTCATACTAGTAGTATAAGTAAGGGTATACCCTTGTTCACTAGGGTCACAGATATATCGTTGGCTGAGTACCCACAACACAAGCCTTCTTGAGCTTACGAAATTTGTGTAAGGATGTTCTGTAAAATTTATTATTTTTCACTAATAAATATTTATTATTATTTATCATCGGAAGCATTATTATATGCCATGTTTTTGCCAATATTGTCTTTAGATCATTGTGATTTTATTATTTGTTGTTAATCATAAAACAACTAATAATTTAATAATACGACGGTACCTTATTTATGATTAGCGTCTGTCATGTCGACTCAACAGCGATGAAAGCGCTCCACTACAAAATTAACCTTTACCAACCTCGTAAACAATTTGTCCATTCTTGACAATCCATCAATGTACAACCGATCCGTCAACACAAAACACCGCATAATACAATGCCGGCTACAAACAAAAGAGGTTTTCGGTTAGTTAAACCCCGCCGACGGTGTACCCCGAAGAATGGCCTCTGTCTATATCGTCGTAGAACTTTCTAGACGTCGTTATCGCGAGCCAGCTGCTCGATTTTCTGCCCGGCGGATGATTAATTAAACCAACTAACACTGTAAGCCTTCTGGAACAACCTTTGTTTAAATAACCGTATGAGACCTTATTACGTGATAAATAGAGCTTGTATTTGATTGACGGGCAGTAATAAAATTTATGTTTGATACAGGTTGTAATGATTTATTTGTTAGATTTAAGTCTGGGTGTTTCAAGCGTGGTTGGGTGAATTGATGGTTAAGTAGCTTTTATTTTAATATTACGATTTACGTTGAATTAATTACTGTTTCCTATAATGAGGTATAATTAGAACTACTATTAATGAGGTATATGGTATTTGAATTTTTTTATATTAAAATTTTAAAACATTAAAATGTCATGAAATGGTGCCTTTCATGTTTCCAGCGTTAGCGCTGATCTTCCAGAAAAACCATGTCGTAAAATAATTCACAGCAGGTAACAACACAAAAGCACGAATAAAATAATACAGTATAAAAAAATCACGTAAAAATAAAAACAAGGTCCAGAAAACGCTTGTTACTTACCCACATATTCGACCACATGTGTCTTGGCCGAACATTGGCGTAAAAAAGAAAATAAGTAGTGAGATTTATTAACTATTTGAAGCTGAATGTAAACGGTGGAAATGGTACCAACCTCGTTGGTGCGCACACTGGCTGCAACGCATGCCGCGCCTAGCGCGCATATTTTGTTTAAAAAAAATGAAAAAGTTCATATTTTGCTCCCGCTGTTGTGAATGTTTGTGGACTATCATATGTAGCAAATGTGTAAATATTTGTAAATAAACTGTATATAAAGCACTTCGTGTACGTATTTCTTCATCTGCGGCCCGATTGCCTGCACTGAATGTCCTCACACAAGCTTCAAAACCAAGCAAGCTAAACAAGGGAAACAACGGAGTTTAGCTATAATGGTATTTTGTCGTACAGCATCGTTCAAAGAACTAATTATGAGATAGTTACCGACAGCGAAGGAAAATACGTCAAAGGACGTCTTGCAGTCGAGTGCAGTCAGAACGATCGCGGAGCTGTTTATTGTCTAAATATATTGTGCAGACGTTCAACTGACAGACATGAACATCTTAAACACTGACATAAATGGCCTCCTACACGCGAACAAATTATGTAGAAAAATATGGCACTAAATTAAATTTCTATCACGTTCCAATTTATGCTAATAATGCTAATCTTCTTTTAGATAATATATTCAATCAAAAAAGAGCTCAGTGTTCTAATTATTAAGTATCAAACTTCACTATAGATAAAGTAATAACTTTTTAGTCATTGTTCACACTTGCACTGACAGCGGTTCAAAGAAGACTAACTAAATGTACCGCCCAAGTTGTTCGAGCGGTTGTTTTTTAGAGCCATTTTTTTGGGGTTGATTGTGAATCTACGTTTATTATACATCGATGAACTTAAAACGCCGAATGTTGAATGCTTGAATTGGAAAGTGGAAACATATACTTTTTTATATCTAACCTTCGTCAATCATTATAATATTATCGTTATCTTCCTCGCGTTATGCATGCCGGGGCATTTTGCCATGGCTCATACAAGCCTGGGGTCCGTTTGGAACTAATCCTAGGATTTGGTGAAGGCACTAGTTATATGAATGCGACTGCCATCTGACCTTCCAACCTAGAGGGTAAACTAGGCCTAGAGTTTTTCCGTCACTGAAAAGCGACTGGTAAATATCAAATTATATTTCGTACATCCTACAAATCCTACGGACGGGCAGCAGCGTCCGTCGAAACCCAATCTACAGCTACTGCGGTCGCCGACCCGCCTGCCAAGCGTGGCGACTATGGCAACTACCCCCAAAATGATACAAGTCATATTTGTGGGAGGCCTATGTCCAGCAGTGGACTGCATATGGCTGAAATGTATACTTTACACAGCTCAGATAAGAAATATATTGTGTATGAAACAAAAAATTGTACTGTGATACATTATTATTTTTTTTTTTTTTATAAATGATAGGTTAGCATTTGGCCCCAATCTCACCTGATGGTAAGTGACGATGAGGCCGACGATGGAACATGCTTACCTAGCAAGTGCTTATTCACTCTCGACTTGAAGATACCCAGGTTGTATTGCTCCGGGAAAAGATCAGCTGGAAGAGAATTCCACTCCCTAGCTGTGCGAATCAGAAAAGTAGAAGCAAAGCGCTTTGTTCTGGTTGAAGGAATATCCACAACATAGCGACGCTTATCTAAAACAAGTCAGTATCTCGAAAAAGTCCATTTTGCCATTAAGCATAAGACTAGGCGCAGAATACGCTAAAGTTTATCGTGACTAAGACTCCCGTGTTCTAGTTCATAAATTTACCACCGTGGCAGCATTGTGCCGTTATGTGATTGGTGGTTAGTCGACGCAATTTTATCTGCAAGACCGGTCATTCGCCAGTTGAGCCACAGTAATTGACGCCGTTACTGTGTTTGTTTGTGGACTACCGGCACATCTCGAAATAATACAACATCACAGCTTAACCTTTATGTGGAATAGTGGCATTACACAAAATAGTCCAGTAGAACAGTGGTAACATTTTGTGCAACACAGCATTATTAGTGGATGGAGCACTATTCGTGAAACAGTAAGTACAGATGTTATGACTTAATAAGAAATAAGCGAGTATTCACGATACTAATAAAGTTGACTAGTGTACGTAGGCGAAATAAGCTTATATATTAGATAAGATTAAGTTCATTAGAGATGTACTTTACGAATTCAGACCATGTTCATCATAATTAAGCATCTAATAATTTGACTTAAAAAGAATACTGTCACTTTAAATGATAATTAACTATCAGATTCATATTTAATAGGCATAGTCGGGGCGGGTTGCTAGTTTTTTATTATAAGCGTCGTATGAATAGTCTTCGTCATACTTATACTTCGTCATATTTATGAGAGGTAGGGTACAGCGAAGTACCATCACGCTTGAATCTGGGGCAGCCCAACTGGGGAAGTACCTCCTCCTTACAGAAGACCACAGCCATAATAGCACTGCTACCTTTCAGGTATGTAGTGTTGTGTTCCTGATGGTGAGTAAGGTTCCCAGAGCTCCAACCCCCCTTAAAGGCCGGCAACGCGCTTGTGACTCCCCTGGTGTTGCGGGTGCCCATGGGCGACGGTAATTGCTTACCATCAGGCAATCCGTCTGCTCGTTTGCCGCCTATGACATACTTTTTTCATTACGCATTTCATTACAAAAAAATACTTATATTTTAATGTAATGAAATGCATTCTATACGTATTCAAGTAATTATAGGTAATTATTAAATAATAAAATTAACATCAGTCGATGTTTAAAATAATTATAAAACTACCGACCCGCCCGGCTTGGCACCAGTTTTTATCAGAGATCGCACAAATTTACGACATCCATAGTGACGTAATTTTAGTGATTATTTAGTATGAGATGTCGCAAATTTGTGCAGTGTCTGGTTATTACACATAATATAAACCTTCCTCTTGAATTACTGTACTCATTAAAAAATCTATTAAATAATTATCTTAGATCTATGGATACGGAAAGCAACTTTGTTTTTATACTAATTATATGTATGTAGATCGATATCTCAAAAATCTCAAAATGTATTGTGCGTTTTTTCAGACTAATAAGTAATACACTTTGGTTACAGAAATGAACGCAAGAACTGGAAAAATGTTCCAAAATCTGCGGATCCACTTAAGGGTTGGAAAGAAAAGACAGCCACTTAGTAGAGAAAAAAAACTCCCAACTTGACTGACCGTGAAAATTATCCTCTAGGTCCTTTGACTTTTAGCCTCGCGATTAATAAACTTGTAAAAGAACTTAAGTCCCTTTTTAATATTTTTGGTATCTTGATGATGGCACTATTGGCGGTAAACCAGAGGAGGTGGAGCAAGTCCTACTCTGCTTACTGCCTCGCCTTAGAGATTTAGGGCTGGGGGTAAACACTTCCAAATGTGAGTTTTTCCCTTGTGGTGTCCAATCGTCTTTGTTCTCAAATGTACTCCCTGAACACCAATTCATTCAATTTACTAGGAGCTCCCATATTCCCTACCGCAATACCCGAGGCTCTTAAAAAGCGTAAAGATCTACTCCTTTTAGCCAGTGAACGCCTTAAAGGCATCAATCCTTACGAGGCTTTAGTTCTCCTACAAAGGTGCTTCGCCATTCCTAGGATTACTTACCTGCTACGCACGACCCCAGTTTGGTTATTCCCTGACGACATCTGCTCCTTCTAAGGGGCTCTTAAGACCACAATTGAGTCCATTGTAAACGTCTCTCTGGATGACGTCCAGTGGGCCCAAGCGCCGCTGCCGGTTCGTTATGGAGGCATTGGCGTGAAGCGTGCTCAGGATATAAGCCAACCGGCTTTCTTGGCATTGGCTCATGGAGTGGTTGACCTTGTCGCTAATATTCTTTCTTGTAATGGCGACGCGTCAAGCTTACCTCACGTGGCCGACGCTCTGAGGGAATGGTTGGCTTTCAACCCAGCACCTGTGCCAGAGAACCCCTAAGTACAGCGCGCTTGGGACGTTGCAGGGTATAAATCTAAATTAGTCCGATCTGGGCTAGGCTTAAGGAGACCAGAGTCAGGAGGAGTCTACACGCGTTGCCTTTGCCCCAATGGGCACTTTACTTGACGGCGACTCATTGCGAGTGTCGGTTGCTCTCCGCCTGGGCTACAATGTTTGTAAGCCACACCCACGCATTTGTGGTTCCATGGTGGGAGCTGATAGCCACCACACATTGAGGGCATCACCATCCCTGAATGACGCTTTTCAGAGGGCCCTTTGGTCGGCTGGTGTTCCATCGGTGCTTGAGCCACCAGGTCTTAGCCGCACGGACGGCAAAAGACCTGATGGCTTAACGCTGGTGCCATGGGTAAGAGGTCGGTATTTGGTGTAGTTTGGTCGGACCTCGCGAGCAGCTGGAGCGGCAGCCGAAACACAAACGGCGCTAAAACGTGTAAAATATGCTCCCCTCGGCTTTGGGTACATCTTTGTCCCCTTTGCGGTGGAGACGGCGGGCTGCTGGGGGGCTGATGCGATGCCAAAGCGATTCGTCTGCGACATTGGCCGTCGACACAGACAAAAGGGAGAGGATCCCCGCCCAGAGTCGTTTCTGGTGCAAAAGTTGTCCAAAATTATACAACGCGGCAATGAAGAAATTAATTAATTTAGGTATATATATATATTTAATTTTGCCTATTTTGTTCTTATAATAAGTATTTAAATTCGTGTATGTTTGTTTGGAAATATATTCAACTTTGAAACATATTTTTATTAGGAGTCCTGAAGAACACTTGATTTATTAATTGCTCTTTGTACTTTTATATTTTTTATTGTAATATGAATTTAATAACAAAGAAATATTTTATAAAGATTTATTCATGAGGTTACCTAAAAATAGAGCCATTTTTATAATTAGATGTTGCTAAAATACAAACATTATCTTGTGTCATAAAGTAAAATTATCTGTAAAGTTTAAAAATTATTATGACGCATGTCGTTTTATGCCACTGTTGTCCATATAAAAAATAGCATTTAAGAGTCAAAACAAAATAAGTTACTATTCTTCATAAATGTTTTTTGAATGTTTGTCTTAAAGACAAATAATACTCTATTGTTCATAAGAATAAATAAAAAATTTGAAACTTTTTCTATTGTGACGTTAATGCACACAAAAACTTTCTTATTTTGAGTTGCGACTCGATTTTATCCCGACACAACTCTAAGTTGGGTATTTTTTTGATGTTTTTTTTGTATTGATTTTATGTTTTATTCATTTCATTTCTGTGTGTTAAATTCTTAAATAAAAAAGGATGCTGTGACTAAAAGAAGATATCCGATTGGTTTTTGTAATAAAAAGTTAAAAGCAATTACTTTTTGTGTTTTTTTTTAATCTCTCTCCTGAAAAAACACTCATTTTGAGATACCGAGTTGTTTTAGATAAGCGTTAGGGATGGAATCTCAACGCACGCCTCGTCCCATAATATTTAAATGGAGATGGTGGAATGAGTTCATGCAAACCACTCGCACACTCGCCGAAATGTATCCTATAAAATACCGATAGGCATGCGACTTTCCTTCGGTGTTCGAGGCTTTGCAGCTTTGCCCCCACCAGATCAGGATCGTCAATGAGCTTCTTGGCACGTTTATCTATTGAATCTAAGGCAGCAAGTTGGTACTTCGCGGATCCATCCCAAAGGTGGCAGCAGTACTCCATACACGACCGGACCTGCGCTTGGTAAAGCTGCAGAAGCTGTTTAGGTGTAAAGTACCGCCGCACCTTGGAAAGAATTCCAAGTTTCTTGGCTGCAGTTTTAGCCAAAGATTCAATATAGTGTCCGAAGTTCAAATTGGATGATAAGCTCATGCCAAGAAGTTCCAGGTGATCAGAAATGGGTACGGATACACCCCGGAAAGTTGGAGTCAGTTCAAAAGGACTCCGTTTAGTGGAGAACAGACAGGCCTGTGTCTTAGTGGCATTGAACTTGACTAGGTTGGCTTCTCCCCAGTCGGTTACTGCCTCGAGAGCCAAATTCAATCGATCCACCATGCTCTCACGACAAGACTAGACTTCATCCCTTTTGGCCTTCGCACTGGACAAGTACCTATCTACAACCGTGCTGTCATCAGCGTACCCAATAATTCCCGGGACTAGCAAATCATTGATGTGCAGCAGAAATAAGGTTGCAGATAAAACAGATCCCTGCGGAACACCGGCATCAATATCCCGTTGGTCGGAAGTACACCCATCTACGACCACGCGAATCGATCGCCCTCTCAGGAAATCTGCAATCCAGTTGCACAGGCCAAAAGGAATTCCATATGCTGGAAGCTTGCCAACTAGACTGGCGTGCCAGACCTGCCCTGTCAAAAGTCTTGGAGATATCAAGGGACACAGCAAGAGCTTCGCCATAACCCTCGATAGCCTCGCTCCAAAGATGAGTGACATAGGCTAGAAGATCACCAGTCGACCGCCCAGAACGGAACCCAAATTGGCGATCGCTGAGTAAATCGTTGTCTTCTAGGTATCTTATGAGGCGTTTGTTCAGTACACGCTCCATAGTCTTACAGAGTATGGAGGTGACCGAGATCGGACGATAGTTGGCTGGGTCTGCCCGACTGCCCTTCTTGGGTACAGGCTGCACATTGGCAAGCTTCGAGCCCGAGGGAACGACTTCAGCAGCGAGTGAGAGGCGATAGAGGCGAGTCAAAACCGGAGACAATTCGGCTGCACAGTTTCGCAGGACAATGGCTGGAATTCCATCTGGACCGCTAGCCTTGTTCACGTCCAGATTCCGCAGGATTTTTAGCACTTCCTTTTGGCGTATATGAACCACGCCCATAGAGCAGTCCACTTGCGGGAGAATAGGCGGTGTTTTTCCTGCGGAATCTAATCGTGAATTCGCAGCAAATAGCGAGGCAAACAAATTAGCCTTCGCGTCAGCAGTATGCGCTAGCGAACCATCAGGCTTCATCAAAGGTGGCAGTGATGGTCGACAAAAATTCGCTTCAGTCGCCTTAGCCAGGGACCAAAAAGCCTTACTTCCAGGCGGATAAGAGGCAAGTTTAGCCCCGATATAGCATATGTGGGCGAAGCGTGCCTTGCGAAACTGCTTTTTTACAGACTTAGCGGCCTTATTGTAGGCTTTCTTCAGCTTACGAGCATTGGGTGCTTTGCGCTTGCGAGCATTAACCCAAGCCAGGTACGCTGCCTGCTTAAGTGCCTCAGCACGGTCACACTCAGCAATGTACCACGGGCGAGCATCAAAACCGGTCGAGACATCAGAGAAGGGAATATAGTATTCCATACCCTGCCGGATGACATCAGCTACAGCGCTAGCACAGCTCGAAGGATCATGGGAAGAAAAGCACGAGGCACGCCAAGGATAAGACGCAAAAAAGTGACGCATCTCATCCCAATCTGCTGACCTGTATCGCCACACCCGTCTCGTACCCATAGGGCCCTGATCTGGTGGGGAATATACGGATACAGCCTTAACCAGACAGTGATCGGAGGTACCCAAAGGGGCTGTTACTGCCACCGAATATTTGTCTGGATCAGTAGTCAGCAGAAGGTCAAGGCAGTTTGGTGTATGGGACTCGACATCTGGTACCCTAGTGGCGCAGTTTACCAACTGGGAGAGATTTAGCGTTAAAGCAAATTTGTGAGCCTCTCTTCCAGCATGGTCGGTTAATTGGTATGGGAACAGCCATTCTTGGTGGTGAGCGTTAAAGTCCCCCAATATAACTAACTCCGCCGCAGGATACCTAATCTGAGCCTCATCGACTGCCTCACTGAGATAACTGAAAAGCCTTGTTGTCTCCTGATCTCCACTATGCGAACGGTAAATACATGCATAGACAATTTGTGCAACTCCCGTGTCCACCCAAATCCACACAACAGAGAGGCTGGAATCTTCAAGATTTTGGAGACGTTTGATACAGATATCATCGCGAGCATACACACAAACCCCGGCGCGAGGAAGAAACCTGTGCTCGAGAGTATACCCAGGGTAGTTGAGGTATGCCGCGTCATCCGGAGATCTGATCTGCGTCTCGGTGAGGAACAGCAGTTGCGGTTTTGCAGTCTCAAGGTGGTGGTGGACCGCAGTGATATTTGAGTGCAGACCTCGTATGTTAGTGAGGTGCACTTTAAGTGGGAGGGAGTGCAACCGCTGTTTAACTTTTTCCTATTATTGTATACCATTAAATTTGTGCGTGGAAGTGGAGAGCGAATAAGCAGGTGAATGTAAGTGGAGCAAGGCAATTCCGCCATTATGACCCACCGTATGTCTTTGCGCGCCACACACAAAGACGGCTGACCCGGAGACCGCGGGGACGCCCGAACCCCCCCTGAATGGTCACCTGGCCCTCCCATCCGGTCGCCAACCGGCAAGGTGAAGCCATCCCGGGATTTTTCGCTAGTTGGCGGGGCAGCCTTTCAAGGGTGGCTTTCCCTTTACTTGGGCCCCCTACTAACTGCGGTCGGCCAGCGGAGCACCGTGCTTCGGATCCCGCTGAGCTCCAGAATCAGACGCTAAGGTGTGGCACACAAAGACAACGGCAACGGTATCCAAGGCAATCGCAACTACTCGGACACATCCACCTAGAGGCAACCTCAGACTAGGTGCCGGAACACGGAATCCGTTTGGCGGCACGACTTAGTCTAAGGGGTGGTAACCAGCCACGGCCGAAGCCTACCACCGGTAAGTTTGGTTGTCCTTTTAGCACCACCCAGGGGTCACTTGTAGGGTTTTACAGATTTCGGGTAGTAATTCTAACCTACGGAAGCGGACAACATCGACCCCCCTTTGCTGTATTTGAACCCATAGTAGAGGGAAATATGTATTTACTGAATAAAGAAATTGTTGGGTGGATATTGATTTCGACATTTCATTTTCTATAATCCAGTTGAAACGTACAAGTTTACGACAACTTAAACAGCATTTCGTCTCAAAGCCACATTCAAAGACCAGGTAACGGGATCGTTTCCGACAGCAATACCTGCAGTTGAGACTGCTCATCAATAAAAGCACAAAGGACGTCAAAGCAAGTTGCAGGCGAGCGCAGTCGGGGGCGGGCGGCTGTTTGTTTTATCGAAAATCCTTCAATGACAATTCGTTTTGATGTCGGGGGGTTTTTGGATGGGAACGAAATGATTTGTTGTAAAAAGTTATGCTAGCGGCGAACGTACGAGTATGTAATTTAATGGCAGCGATTTCTGTGACGTCTGACTAATAGCTGGACAAGTTGAGGTTGAAAATAGTAAAGAATTAGAAACTGAGGTTTTCAATGATTTTATTTGACGACCGGTCTGGCCTAGTGGGTAGTGACCCTGCCTATGAAGCCAAAGGTCCTGCGTTCGATTCCCAGTCAGGGCATTTATTTGTGTGATGAGCACAGATATTTGTTCCTGAGTCATGGGTGTTTTCTATGTATTTAAGTATTTATATGTATCTATTTATTATATATATCGTCGCCTAGTACTTGCAACACAAGCCTTATTGAGCTTACCGTGGGACTAGGTCGATTTGTGTAAGAATGTCCCGAAAAAAATATTTATTTTATACTAACTATATGATGCTGTGTGTATGACCTTTAAGTTATTTTTAGAGATGAATAGTTTATTATTTCCATATTATTATTTATATTATCTTGCATGAGGCAGAGTGGACTGGGAGTGAGGTAACCCGTACCGCTGCTCAATATACATATATTTTTTTAATATAATATATAGTATTTTGTGTTAATGTGAAATGACTTGTATTTAGTTATGTATGAATTGAGTATTGATTTTTTGATGTATTGTGTATTTTTTTATATCAATTGTACGATCTATTAGTATATTGGGTCTGTTGTTCCCTGTAAAATAAGAATTTGATTAATTTATTCAGTAGTAGTAACAAAGACGTAAAAATAATCTTTGTTCATTATTTTTATATTAAGCAGAAACGTCTGCTAGCATATGAAAGATATTTAAATTGAAAGAAAAATAAAAAAATTGACTCGCAGCGGGACCACCAGGAAGGATAAGATAGAAAAATTTGACACATCTAAGCGGCGTTCGTATAGCACAACTGGTAGTGCACTGGGCTAGTGATCCAGTGGTTGTGGGTTCGAGTCCCGCTGCGAGTCAAATTTTTCTATTTTTCTTTCGATTTAAATCTTTGTTCATATTTATATTGAAAATTTCCACTTTAGCCTCCTTGTGCTGTGTCGATTGACACTAGTCCAATCTCTATCTCTGAAAGTAGTGGTCCAGTGTTTTAATCCTGATTAGGGCAAGACAGCATGAGTGATCATTATTCATAATATAACTGTAAGTAAATATATAATTATCGATATAGATGAAAAATATGACTAAACAAATTATAATTGTAAAGATACTGTAGTAACAAATTATAATTGTAAACTTGTGTAGATTTTTAAATGAGCATAATTTGTATTGAATTATTAAAGAGATCGACTCTCAATCCTTCCTATTTTAATTCCTTTAACGCTTACATGTTAACTAGAAGATATCACTTAGAGGCATCGTTTCTGTGAAAACACTTTATATTATTTGTCCCTTACATTTCTCCTCTGTTTTACAACCATTTCGCCATTAAATTCTCTAAATGTTGTAAGCAGTGGCATAAAATATTTACAGCTTGCGCAATTTAAACAGATATTTACGAATTTATTTCTGTTAGCGTTTGTAAAATGTTATTATTTAGACAGAAAATATATTACAAACACCTGACGTCACTCAGGTATTTTTACTCATCTAATACAATGAACGTCTACCTCAGTTTTCTAAGAATTATCGCAACTGCAAAAAAATAAATGGAAAACATATCTCATATCTATTTTCTATGTTAGAAAATAATTTCAACATAATGGATATTTTATTTGCCTCGCTTCCATTAAAAGGTACCTGTATTCCCTAATCTCTTTAATTCTCTTTTACCAATATCATATTTCATCGCAAATTTTCATTCAATATTCAATTTGCTTTAACGTTAAATATTAGATTATTTATTATTAATAAGACATTTTATATGTTATCTGAAAACGGAAATATATAAAACTGTATTGTCAGATCCTTAAACTATATACATTTCAGCCGTATGCAGTCCTTTGCTGGACATAGGCCTCCTAAAAATATGACTTGTATCATCTTGGGGGTAGTTGCCATAGTCGCCACGCTTGGTAGGCGGGTTGGCGAGCGCAGTAGCTGTAGATTGGGCTTCGACGGACGCTGCTCTCCCTCCGTAGAATTTTTCCCTTTGTCGCCTCTTACGACACCCGCGGGAGGAAATGGGTTGGTGCGATTTTAGTCAGCCGGCATCACAAAGCAAACTTAATGGCACGGTAAACTTAAACTACATGGATACCGCATTATAAAAACGGTAATGAGGCGCGAAGTCACATGGATAAACTTTCACATGTAAAATGCTACTTCTCAAACAACCCAACGAGCACCTTACAACATTTTTACACTATGTTAGCTCTAGTTCATCTCCTCAAACTCATAACTAATAGATAAGTCTGTCCTAAGGAGCTGTTGGTCTTCAACACTTTGCAGCCACCGACTCCCAGGGTACGAAGTCATGTAGTTAACGTCCGATACCGAGCTCTTTTCCTTGGTAGCCACTCTAGTACTTCTCTCATACCTTCAACAAAAGAGCGTACTTGTAAGCCCCATTTAGACCAGGCAAGAACTTGTATACAATTTTAATTACATTGCGGGATATCGGCGTACGGCGAATTCGGTCGTTTTATATAACCCCGCAATGTAATGAAAAACGTATACAAGTTCTTGCATGGTCTAAATGGGGCTTTACGAAGCGGGGGTGCCCATGAGCGACTATTTTATCTTTTTTTTTTTTTTTTATAATTGCTTACCAGGCAATCCGTCTGTTCGTTTCCCATCTTTGTCATAAAGAAAAAAAAAGCGGAAGGGTCTTAAGATGTCGTGCCTTCAGCTTTTCCCGTCATAATGGTTCTCTCTAAACTTTTTTATCGTAAAGCCATATTTTTCCACTTCATACATAGGTACCTATTCCTCGAATGCTCAGCATTTTGCACTAGTATGCCTGTATTTGTAATTCTACCTACATCGTTACCAGGACTATAAATGCCATGTTGGATACTGTTTTGTGCCCACGAAATTTAGTTGTATCAATCGGTTTAGGCAGAGCGCTGACTGGAGGGATGCTGCTCAAAGAGTAACCGCGCAGAGAGGACTACGGATTTTACGGATGAGGATTTGGCATTTCCTATGGCTTTGAAGATGTTGGTCCGGAATTGTAATATTGGGAAAAGCATATACTGGGAAACGGCCACTCGAGGACACTCAGCAACTATAGCAAACCCAAACTATTCCAAGCTGAGTTACAACTGTCCAATGAGGTAAAGTATCTAGGGCTCATCCTAGACAGTAAGCTCAACTGGGCCAACCACTTAAACAATCGAATAGACAAGGCAGGGGTCATCTTCTGGCAATGCAGAAGAATGATTGGGGTAAAGTGGGGGCTTACCCCAAAAATCACCCTCTGGCTATACAAAACAATTATCAGGCCGCTATTCTGCTATGGCGCGCTGGTATGGTGGCCAAGGACCAACCTCACCACCGTACAAGATAAGTTACAAAGATTACAACGGCTTGCATGCGTGGCCACAACTGGCTGCACAAGTACCACACCGACTGCGGCCTTAGAGGTCATGCTAAACCTCTCACCGCTTCACCTCCACATTCAACAGGAGGCTGCCCTCTCAGCGGGAAGGCTGCAGACCCTCAACATTTGGTCCAATCTCAGGACCCTACATACAACATGCCTGGACAAGGTTTACGATGAATATCCGACGCTCAAGGCAGGCACGGATAGGATCCAGAAACAAGCCGTCTTCGAAAAAAGGTATAAAATACAATTATTCGAGGATGACAATCAGGAAGGACTCAACCCTCGGGAGCTGAGAATCTTCACGGACGGATCGAAAACAGACACGGGGGCAGGCTCCGGAACCTTCTCGGAAGACCTGAACATGTCGATAATAACTCCGCTAGGCGCCTATAACTCAGTCTTCCAAGCTGAATGTATGGGCATCATCAACGCGGCTGCTGCAATCACTGCAAGAAAAGTAACAGGTACCTCCATCCGTATACTCTCCGACAGTAAGGCAGTACTAATGGCTCTAAAGAGCCACATCATAACATCAAAGTTAATACAAGAATGTCACGAACGACTAACGGAGGTATGTCATTACAACACGATCACTCTCCAGTGGATCAAAGGACACAGTGGTTCACGGGGCAACGATGCAGCGGACGAGCGGGCCAGACAAGGGTCATCAGCGGGACCAATCGGCCCAGAACCGATACTCCCGATACCCTTCAGCAAGGTACGCTCGGTACTCCTCGAACGCACTGGGAAGCTGCACATATCGCACTGGCAAGGTCAGAGAGGCTGCAGACAGGCCAAACAAGCCTTGCCTAGCGTCAACGGCAAGCTCACCAGGACACTCCTCTATCTAAACAAAACCAAGTTAAGAATGGTAACTAGTGTCATAACAGGTCATGGACCATTTAACAAGCATCTATTCAACTTAGGTGTTACAGACAGTCCCCTATGCCGAGGATGCTTGGAGACAGAAGAGACGGCCGCTCACATGGTGCTGGAGTGCAGCGAAGTGGCTACACACAGGGCAAAATATCTCGGTACCCCGAGTAATCTCCACGAGGTACTACGAGACGTCAAAGGTCTGGTTGGATTCCTCGAGGAGTTGGGCTGGCTGAGCTAACCGGCCTACCATCACGCAAAATAGGCGCCCAGTCGTCGAGTTGCGGAAACCCGCCCGTATCACAATACAATACAATACTGGGAAGCGCCTTAGGGCATGTACTTTTAGGAATTATCGCTTAGAGATGCACTTGAAAGCGTATCTAATTATATACGTTTTCAAGTTATAATTATATAAGTTTTAATTATATACGTATATTATTTTTTATTATGCAGACGTCTGCTAGCAAATATCTTCGATATTTAAATCGAAAGGAAAATTTAAAAAAAAGAAAAATTTTGATTTGCAGCGGGACGCATAGTACAATTGGTAGTGCACTGGGCTAGTTATCCAGTGGTTGTTGGTTTGAGTCCCGCTGCAAGTCCAAATTTTTCTATTTTTGTTTCGTTTTAAATTATTTTGTGTGTAATTTATTATAATTTTATGTAGAATTTATTTACGAGGTTTGACGACAGTATAAAATAATAAACACTATTATTGTGTTACATGTATAAAAAATCATCGTTTTCGTTTTGTTTCAGGTAAGGCACATGTTTAAATAAGAAATTTGATATTCAGAGGTAAGTGAATACGCAGCCTGCGTTACAAAATGCATTTCCTGCATTACGCAGGTAAGAGAGAAACGTTATGCTTCCTGGTTGACGTTTAACGTTACTCTCAAGCGCAATTAACCGGTCAAAGGTCCCGAGTGTATCCGGGTGTCTCTTCTATATTATTTGTACAGTCTTTGCAGCCACGGGCGGGGAGGGAGCTTACGTACCTGCGCGAGCTGAAGTATTGATTATTCCTCGGTTCACTTTCACCACTGTTTTAATGTAGCTATGAGATGTTTTTAATACCGGTAGCCTTCGGTGCAATACCGTTAAATAATATACTGTTATAATATAATAACAGTAAAGCGAAGTTGTTTCGTTTTTTGAATTATTTTATGGCATATAAAAATTGTAACTGGCAACAATATTAACTTGTATTTTTTTATTCTCATCATCATCACAATTTCCGCCGTAAGTCGCTGATGTACATACTTGTAGACCTCAAAATATGATTTGTATCATCTTGGGGGGTAGTTGCCATAGTCGCCACGCTTGGTAAACGGGTTGGCGACCGCAGTAGCTGTAGATTGCGTTTTGCTGTTGCATCAGTCGGTTTCTCTTTGTCGCCACTTACGACACCCACGGGAGAAGATGGTATGGTGCTATTCTAGTCAGCCGGCACCTTATGGCATAATGATACCCAAGCTTAAACCAAGACATATTTCGTGTAGTTTTTTTTATACTACGTAGGTTGCAAACAAGAATACGGCCTATGAACGCATGCACCTCCAGAGGTGTTATGCGCGTTGTCGACCCTAAAAACCGTTGCCGGCTTATGGTACTGGCCCCACCGCGGGCTAGTAAGCTATAAGCTATCAGCTATTTCAAGGGACAAAAGATAATCGATCCCGTGTAAATAAAAGAGAGATATATGTCATAGCCGGGCGATCGTAGGTCATCGTCGGGCGATGAGCTAAAAATATATCCTCCTGAATACTGATACTTAAAGTACAAAAGCTCCTATTATTTTGGACCCGGGTATGTCCTTAAACTACGTCCGACCATGAGAGGTAGGGCACAGCGAAGTACCATCACGCTCGAGTCTAGAGAAGCCCAACTGGGGAAGTACCTCCTCCTTACAGAAGACCACAACTATAATAGCACTGCTACATTTCAGGTATGTAGTGTTGTTTTCCTGATGGTAAGTAAGGTTCCCAGAGCTCCAACCCCCCTTAAAGGTCGGTAACGCGCTTGTGACTCGCCTGGTGTTGCGGGTGCCCATGGGCGACGGTAATTGCTTACCATCAGGCAATCCGTCTGATCATTTGCCACCTTATGTCATAAAAAAAATTAATTAAATCATCATTTATCAATCTGACAGAGTGGAATAATACGCTAGCAAACTTTGAAACTTAGTTGTCAGGGGGATATATATCACTCCTTTATTTACACGGGAGCGATTATCTTTTGTCACTCGAAATAGCTGATCGCTCATAGCCTACTAGCTCGCGGTGGGACCACTAGATGGGGCAAAATCTCGACATAAATTATATGAAAAATGTGAACATAATTACGTGTAAGATCAAATTTTGAGGCGTCTTAGGTAAAATATCAGGAATACGGAAAGAACGTTACCGATCTCGTTACGGGCCCGGAAATTAACGTTTCCTACCATGGATAGCTTCCCGCAATACATAACCTCTCTTACTTTCCGGGCCTCTTATCTGAAATTATTAGTGGCATTCTAAAATCGACTTTATACAGTTGGAGTTACGTTTCAGAATCGATTGTGCTATTGGGAAGGGAAATAGGTGTGAAAAGTGAGATGGTGTGAAACATAGTATAACAAAGGGAATGTTAATGTATGAAATGTTAATGTATTGGAATATGTAACGAGGCCTCACTTTTAATCTCATTTGCGATAAAGCGATATTGTATGATAGAATCTGACGTAAGTATTTTGGCGAAAAGAAGTGTGAAATTAGATGGATTGAACATTACCGTTTTGTGAATTTCGATGCAATTTAAGGAGTAATTAATGCCAGTCGAGGTTTTCCCTTGGGACTACAGTATGAGGTTTTTCAAAATAGGAGTGTATAGGTTCTTAAAGGGTAGGCAACGCGCATTGGTGAATCCTCTGTAGTCGCAGGCGTCCAGAGGCTACGGTAACTGCTTACCATCAGGCGGGCCGTATGCTTGTTTGCCACCGTCGTTGTAAAAAAAAAGTAATTCCAGGTATTTTAACAGTTGTCCGGGGAAACGAGGCTTAGGTGTTTTTTTCTCGAGGGCAAGCAGGTTGAGACTTAACATACTACCACAACACCGCTATTCTCAGGTAGGTAGCTTATAAATATCTGCGTGTTGAACATTTGTAAATATGTATGTATTTAAGGTGACGGCACCAGTAATGGACACAGAACTAATCATGAACATTATTCCTTATTTCAAAGGAGTTAAGTGTTGTGCATTTGTTGGGACATATTCAATTTATAACTTTATGATTTTTGAAATAAGAACTAAGTGTCCATCATTGGTGCCTGTCAGCTAAAAGTGTCCAACATTGGTGCCATTACCTTAGGTAATATTTGAGCACTTAGGTCATATTTATGTATTTAGGTAATATTTAAGTACTTAACCTAAGTGAGATTTAAATTGCTTTAAATTTTGTTTCAAATAATGGGCGCATCTCGCCATCAAACGTCACAGTTTGGACAGGTTTTTTTGCAAAGTTTATTTTAAGAAACCCGATTCCCGTCGGCTTTCCATTGCACGGAAATGGAGGATTAGCCTAGGTCCCAGCTAGCCGACGATTTAAAAAAATCATCATCATCAGACTAATTACGACCACTGCTGGACATAGGTCTCCCCCAATGCGACGCACAACAACCGGTTTTGAGTCATTTGCTTCCAGTGGATTTCCACGATTTTTACCAGCAGGTCATCAGTCCACTCTTTGCGCCCAGAACTTTTACGCCCCTACAGCCATCGGTTCTACGTGTAATGTGTCCACTGCCAATTTAAATTATTATAAATGTTGATGTTATTTTTTTTTAAACCAATTTGAACTCTTCTAAGCATGCTCCATCATCGGCCTTATCGTAGCTTGCCATCAGGTGAGATTGGGGCCAAATGCTAAACTATCACTTATAAAAAAAAAACAATTGGGATGTAGAGAGTTCGAGCTATGAGAAAGGACATAGGATAATTTTTATCTCGCAACCATATTTCAAAGTCAGGCGTGGCTGGCCGATGAAGTCGCGAGGAAAAGCTATTACCCTATATATTGAGACAAAGATCTTAGTTTGTAAAAATAAACAAAACTCGTGCGTCTTTAAACGTCCTTTTTTTACGAAAAAGACAAGGGATCACGGAAATAATAAGTCGAAAAACCCTCTTTAGGTCTTAATATCGGGGGGCGACGCGTGACTTGGTTGGCAATACCGTTATACAACGTTCTATGTACTCTTAATGAAGACGGGATATAAAGCGTTAGATACCGTTACTAAACTTAGTTTGGGGATGTATGAAAATATACTTTTTCTCAAACATGCACTAGGTAAAATGTTGATTGTGCCTTATAATAGACTTTGAAGTATGTGGTTGCAGGTTTGGTTAGGCGAGAGGCACGAGAGGGTAAGGTTGACATGACACAGGTCCTCTTTTTTAATTGCAATTCGACAGTATCTTTGAGATAGGCCATTAAAATAATATTGGTGTTTTTATGATATTTTGCCACTACGCCAATTAAAACAATAAACAAAACAGTGATAATTATTAAAGCTGTTTTATTTGGCATATTTGCTTTTAGCGTTTCTGAAAATTAAACTGATATTTTTTGGAGTTTTATCAAACTATTGAATTGCATGTTTGAGGAAAGCACTATAATGTACATACCTCGGCGTGTAAAGAGGTTGTCGACTTCGTAACAATCCGGCCGTCTACATATACTCGGCTGGCAATGCCTTACTTCCTGGCTTCTGTAGTAATTTACTATTTTATCATATAATATTGACGACAGGTTCTGGATTAAAATACTAGTAAGGGCATTTATTTGTTTGATGAGCATCATGTTTGTTTTCTATGTATTTGTTATCTTCATCATTATCTCAGCCATAGAACGTCCACTGCTGAACATAGGCCTCCCCCTGGACTTCCACAGACATCGGTTGGAAGTGATCTGCATCAGGCGTCTTCCGGCGACCTTTATAAGTATTTGTATGTACGAGTATATCGTCGTCTAGTACCTACAACACAAGCCTTACTGAGCTTACCGTAGGTTTAGGTAGATTTTTGTAAGATTGTCCCGACAGGGTGTCCCGAAATATTAAATACATATCGTTGGCTGGGTACCCACAGCACAAGCCTTCATGAGCTTACCGTGAGGTTCAGTCAATTTGTATAATATTTATGTATTATTTATTTATATGTAAGGCAAACATTGGCTTTGGTTAATTATTTGCTATTTTCCTTATGTTGTACAGATCTCTCTATAAGAAAGAGCATTATTTATTTATTAATTTATGAGTCAGCTTTGTGCCATGTCTATTTCTGCTTGTGATTTTGGAAGTTTTATTAATAATTTGTCTTTCAATTATTCCTCCTTGCGTTGCCTTCCTCAGTGAGGGCAGTGATCATTTTCTACATCACTTTCTCTCTCACATTCTTCCTCCACTGTTTCCTATCTCCGGCGGTGTGGATGGCGGCGTGAACTGCCAAACTCAAACTCAAACGTTTGTTCAGTAAGTAAGCCACAAGTGCACTTTTACACGTCGAGTATTTAAAAGTAAAAGAGAAAAATAAAAACTACACCGGTTCTAACCTAACACCTCTGACCCAAGAAGCATTTTGACTTTTAAGACCGGCATGAAACTCGGCGAGGACTTGTTTTCAAAACAGTGTTACATAAAAAAACTTAAAAATACACAAAAATGCGTTATTCTATAACGAAATATATCAAACAAATACAAAAATTAAAGACAAAGAGAAAAAAAAATGACTTACAAGTCCAAATCTGACTGCTTAGAACGAAGTTAATAAAACGTTTGATGTGCTTTCTTATCTGAACTGTGTCCTTTACTCTAATTTCCAAGTTACAATGATTCATCATCAACAGTTTGAAATAAATATCGTAATTTTTTTTTATTTAGGTTTGGTTAAAAACCCCGTATGGTGGTTTTGGACCCGGGTATGTCCTTAAACTACGTCCAACAATGAGAGGTAGGGCACAGCGATGACCATCACGCTTGAATCTGAGAAGCCCAACTGGGGAAGTACCTCTTCCTTACAGAAGACCACAGCCATAATAGCACTGCTACCTTTCAGGTATGTAGTGCTGTGTTCCTGATGGTGAGTAAGGTTCCCAGAGCTCCAACCCCCCTTAAAGGCCGGCAACGCGCTTGTGACTTCCTTGGTATTGCTGGTGCCCATGGGCGACGGTAATTGCTTACCACCAGGCAATCCGTCTGCTCGTTTGCCGCCTATGTCATAAAAAAAAAAAAAAAAAATACACAAACATAAATATAAGCTAATTACAAATTAACTGTGGTATCGAGCGGAGGTTTTGGTTAGATCAACGCCATGGTATGCGTCTACGAAGCCTTTTCTTGTCTAATTTCCCAATGAGCCTTTCGAGTGACTTTTAGTTCTCGTAAGATAGAGAAGATACTCGTAGTCCAGAATTCCTTCTAACCTAACCCTAATCAAACCGTTTTTCATTATTATCATACCAGCTGTAGGACTTCCACCCCTGGACATGCCTCACCAACGGCCTCGGCCTCAAAGCGACCCACAATGACCCGTTTTACGTTACCCGCATCCAGTGCATTCCCACGACCCTCACCAGGTCGTAGGTCCACCTTGTGTGAGGTCTGCTCACTCCGCACCTTCCGGTACGAGGTCGCCACTCGAGAACCTATATGCCCCAACGGCCATCGGTTCTGCGTGCAATGTCCTACGATTTTCGCCAACTGCCACTTAAGTTTAGCGATCCGGAGGGCTATATCGTTTACTTTAGTTCTGCTGCAAATGACAATGTTTTTTTGAAATTAAGACTCAATTTCATCTTCAATTTATCTCCTAAAACTTAAAGCAATATACATTATACTAAAAAGATAGCCATAAAGAGGGCGAATTTATTAAATTTTCCACGAAACTTGAAGTAGGCATTACAGATTATTTATTCCGGATCTCCATAGCTTAGCCACGTTAGTTTTGCGTGCGAACTAGTCTGTATGCTATTCCGTTTAAGGTTGTAATTGGCTCGGCGGAGGCTGGCTATGTTATTGCCGCTTACCTGTCAGGGGTCAATGCTGTTCGTGTAATGAATTTGGGCCCTACATTTATTTCATTATAGGACACAGATCACAACTGCTCGAATGAGCATTGTGGTTTTATTTCAAAAATATTTTAAAAGTTGTTATACCTTCACACACCCTTACAAATGAAATTTTATCTTGTTTTTTTTTGTGTCCAGTTGTCCGAGGGTCAACAACTAATAGAAAATTTTGTTTTAAGTGTTATTTTATCTCGTTCTACTAATGCCTAGTAAAGAAAGAAAGAAAGAAAAACATTTATTACCGCACAAAAGACACACAAATACATAATATTGGACAGTAAAATATACTTGTCTTCGCGGCAGTAAAAAGGTTACTGTCTCAGCATTGTGCTGAGGTGTCCGACACCTTTGTAGATGGCCACTAACCGCAAGATGCTGATAATTAGCACAAAATTGCATGTTTTGTGTGTCTCTTATTTCAAAATTACGCAATTTATAAGCACCGTAATTCCAACGCCATCGACTGATATGTATAAACACAGGCCACAGAGCTATGGTCTATAGCTCAGAACAGAGTTATAAATCCACATGCAAACTTCGGTTTTGACATTTTGGTGACGTTGTGTCTGAGCGGGAGTTTTTGCGTTTGACACGACGATGAAAAATTGGCCGCTGGGACAAAAAGTCCTAGAGTGGCTTATATAGGAAAATACAGTGACTTGTAACGGATTTCTGTGAACTAGATGGATGAGGGTTGCTGACAGATCGCACCCTGTGGTCTATAGGGCTGCATACGTCCAGCATTTGATGCCCGTGGCTGTTAGATTGTAAAATAAATAAATATTTCTGGACATTCTTACACAATTCGACCTAGTCCTACGGTAAGCTCAGCGAGGCTTGTGTTGCAGGTTAGGTACAAGACGACGATATATATAATAGATAGATACATATAAATACTTAAATACACAGAAAACACCCAAGACTCAGGAACAAATATCAGCGCTCATCACACAAATAAATGCTCTGACTGAGTTTGGACCCAGGACCATCGGTTTCATAGGCAGGGTCACTACCCACTAGGCCAGACTGGTGGTCAAATAATGCGCAATCTAAGTGAAGTGATCTACATTACGCCTCACATTGTATAGATGGTAGGGCTCTGTTGTTTTAATGATGGGGTCCAAATGTTTGATCACGATTTGCCGTGAATCCGATGTACATTTTCATTAAGATCCCTTTTACTTGTATCTTTCTAATTAGTGACAACTTTTATTTGGCACGTGCCAAAAGTAATATGCGCACACGTGCTAAAAAGACACGGGTATCGTAAAATTACACAATGTTCGCTGTTTGTTGTTTATTTTATACAGGGTGGAATAATCTATGTATCTACCTTAAATGCAAATGTTTGTAAAGTATATTATGGATATACCTATCTACTAATATTTCGTTGCTGTTGTCAACTTAGAAATAGTATCTTCGATATTTAAATCGAAAGAAAAATAGAAAAATTTGACTCGCAGCGGGATTCGAACCAACAACCACTGGATCAGTAGCCCAGTGCACTACCAATTGTGCTATACGAGTACCGCTGAGACTTGTTGAAAAAAAAATATCGAAGATATTCGCTAGCAGACGTTTCTGTATAATAAAAAATAATTTAGAAATAGTATTTTTACAATTTCATAGATAATATAGGAGCCTCATATGTCAAAAAACTGCTTTGTGCCACGGCTTGTAGAAGCCTGGGGTCCGCTTTGACAACTGATCCCCGGATTTGGCGTAGGCACTAGTTTTACAAAAGCGACTTCCATCTGACTTTCCAACCCAGAGGGTAAACTATACATTATTGGAATTAGTCCGGTTTCCTCACGATGCTTACCTTCCCCAAAAAGCGACTAGTAAAGAACAAATTATATTTCGTATTAAACATGAACGGGACTTAACCGCGTATATTAACTTTAAGGTTAAGTCCCGTTCATGTTTAATAATGTGTACAAACCGTGAAAGTTTAAATCAGTATTATATTTCGTATGTAAGTTCCGAAAAACTCATTGGTATAAGCCGGAGTTGGAACCTGCGATCTCCGGACAGCAAATCGCACGCTCTTACCGCTAGGCCAGCAGCGCTTCACTATTCGATGGATACTGTACCAATACCTAATAATTTGTAAAGCATGATTTATTTTCAAAATCCTTTAACAAAAATACTCAATTTTTTTTTTAAATATCCTCATATTTTTACGGAATTTTTTCGTCGATACCGCTACGGGAAATATCTATTATATTCCTTTAAGTTATTTTCATTTATTTCCAATTTTCCGCATTTATGATCGCGAGGAATGACTAGTATTTACAGGCGGGTACGTCCGCGTAGACAGAGAGGACAGACTTTGTACTCGTTGAAGCCTGGCCAGAATTTTATTATCCCGAGGGCACACTTAAAAAACTGTAGGTCCTTGTCTAACCGTTTTGTGAAGGCTTTGGGACCGATCACAGGATGATGTGGCTACTCCTTCCGTCAATGTATTTCAAAATAGACGAGTCGAGTGGCTTTTGAACAATAACTTAGACTTAGATGTGAACCTAAAGCAAGCTTCCTTTTCTTTGACGCCTGAGATAGGCATCAGCTAAATTGCTCGCCTATAATTATGTAATAATTGTCAAGAAGGGGATTTTATACTATATGGAAACTGCCGAGTGAAATCAAAAAGTAACGTATACTATATAATATCCAAGGTGTGGTGATATCTTGTTTTATTTACCAGTCAGCTGTTTCGTAGCGAGATTAAAATCACTCTAACTGTCTAATGTTTTGATAACCATTTACAGTAAAATTTTGTGTCTCAGTATTATGTGTTTTTCTGCTTATATAAATTATAGTTACAAATAAAAGTTATATTTTCCATGGAGTCCGGGGTTCGGTCAGTTAACAAAAATAAGTCAACGCAATATTTAAGTAGTGCAAAAATATGTGACATGTAGATACATGACATACAAGATTGTGTCCAGATAATTTTGCGCGGTTTATTGAGAAATATATAATTGGCCGTGTACCATTTAAATATAAGTAGATTGTGAATGAATGGTCGGTTTTCGCAGAGTTTTTCTTCCGCCATATTATTGAGAGGAAAATATTTAATAAAGACGCTTTTCTTTGAAGCGGCGCGCGATTCCTTTTCCCCTGAGTTATTGTTCCTCTTAGATACGCCCGATGTTTTAGTTTTAAAGGACGAAGAATTTTTTTGGCTAAAATGTGTCCTTATGCGATGCCTGGATTAGTTGATGAAAATTTTTGCTTCACCGCAAAAATTCTCTTGCTCTATTTTTGTTTGCATTTTGTAATTATTTTCTCCACAACATGAGAATGCAACTGAAGAATGTCGAGAACCAAGGTGTAGATCACGTAATTACCAAGGTCAAATAAATTTAGGTTGAAAATGTTGTCCAAGCGATCATTCACCATTTAAAAAAAAATTGGCAAATAGTTAGATGGATACGTTTTAAAAAGTGTTTGTGGCGTCTTTTATAGTCAGTAGTGCACGATAAAGATGATGTGTGTTTTGAAAATGATATGGTTGTAAAAACAGTAAGTCAACCCAATAGTCTTAACTAAGACAAAATTATTTACCAAGATAAGAAAGAAAGAAAGAAACAACATTTTATCGAGGCATACACAATTCACCTACTTAGAACTAGACCACTAAACTTGACATGGTTTCCACGAGTGGTACTAGTTGCAGAAATATTTGATATACACCGAATCAGAAATAGATTCTCGAGGAATTTAATAGTCATGTTTAATGCAGGATTTTTGTTCGGATTGTGTTTAAAGATAAATTCTATTGAATATGTTCCCGTAACATCACAAAACATTCAGTCAACACGCAATGCTCCCAAAGTGACAAATAAACTTGTCGGAACCTAATAAGTAGCCGCAACAACACCCGCGATGTCTGTCCGTCCAAAATAAACGTATCTGCTATCCCGCAGGTTCATCATGCAAGCCACGTTCTTTCTTATTTGGCCGGGTGTTTTGCAAATGGGCATATAATTAGGATTTATTTTTCATGGCAGATTCGGAATGTTCGGATGTCTGAGGTGAAACTCTGAAAGGAAAGTTGAACAAGAGTAATATTAGTAATTTAGTGTGTGTATTAGAAGGCATGTAATAGTTGTTTGTTTTACAGGGGAGAAAAGTTAGCATTTGCACTCTTTTGGTAATATTATTAAAAAGGAGAATTTTGAAGGTTTCAAGGCACACGGGGAAGGGAACATATTGAGAAAATTGATTTGAGTGAATCACATTTTAACTATTACTACCCTGGTTCTTACTCTTAATACGTAAACAAAAATAATATAAAATTGAATTGTCGTCTGCAGTATTTCCGGACCGATATGACCTCCAAACCTTCAAGAAAAGAGATCTATCTTAAAGGTCGGCAACGTACTTATGACTCCTCTGGCATTGCGAGTGTCCATGGGCGGCGGTAGTTTCTTACCATCAGGCAATCTGTCTGCTCGTTTGCCTGCTATATGATAAAAAAAAAACATACAGACCAACACTCTTACACAAATTGACTGGGTCTCAGTAAGCTCAAGAAGTCTTGTGTTTTGGGTACTAAGCCAACGATATAATTATATGATATAGAAAACATCCATGAGTCATAAAAAAATGTCTGGGCTCAATTACACAAATAAATACCCTTACTGCGATTTGAACCCACCGTCGGCTTCATAGGCAGGGCCACTACCCTATCTGCGTTATTGATACAAAATTATAATTTAAGAGTTTATCGAACTAACGTTCAACAACACTCAGATTCTGTATTGAATTATTCTTGTGGATAAAATGAAGTATTGCTATTTAAAGAATAAAAAGTGCTTTCCAAGCTAATGAGTTGAAAATACTTTGTTCTTATTATTCATTTTTTGTTTTGTCTACTGAATATTGGCTGGTTACTAAGTACGTCATGCCAACTGCTATGTTTCAAACCTTATAACTCTTTTCGATTATCTCTCTGTCTGTCCCAATATTACTCGAATCTCGTCTTTCGTTGCGTCCCTTTCGTTGATCAATCAGGCCCCACATGGCTCGGATTAGGACTCGTCCTCAAATCCCGGCGTTTCTTATCTCAAACGCTAATTTATAAGAGAAAGTTTTTGGTGAGAGCCCCTTTTTTGAGGAGGATATTCTAATTCATAAGAAAATGTTTGTAATTTTTTGTTCTATATAACTTTGTTAATGTTTTGTTTTTATACGATTTTAAGTTAACGTACTATGAACGCATATTACAACCATTACTTAAAACGGGATAGTTAGTTGAAACAGTGCAGAAATATCGGAAACTCATACGAATACGAATACGGGATACTTACCATCAGAAAATCCCGTTTTAATAATAGTTGTAAAGTTACAGATTTAGTGTAAAGAAAAATGTAACTTTACAACTATTATTAAAACGGGGTAGTTACCATCAAAAAATCCCGTTTTAATAATAGTTGTAAAGTTACATTTTTCTTTACACTAAATCTGTATTAATTTACAAACAATGCACTTATACGGTATTTTCCAAAAAATAACAAAACTACACATGCCAAGAAATCATAAAAACTACGAAAAATCACAATACTAGAAAAAACATTAAATATTTAAACGTGAATTGAAATAATAATAATGAGAAAGTGTAAAGGTTTCCTGTACAACAGTACTGTGATGAAGCGGGTGGGTCGAATCATCGGTAAAGTTCACATTATTATCATACGAATCCGTTTCAAGTAATTTCAACGTATAACGTTCTTAATAGGTAATTTGTTAAACCTTTAAGTATCTACTTGATTATATTTCTCATAATAAATATTTGTTTTAATTTATCACAAATAAATAATCATTTTTATTGTGTCACAATAAAATTATTACTTTGATAAAGACTAATTAGATTAATATTAAATATAAATTTAGTATTTAAATCAAATAAATCACTTGTTATGACAATCATAATAATATATATTGATTCCATCTTATATAAAAAAATAAACACGATTACTTTTCAACTATTATATAAGTGTTATATTATTTAATTATCATGATAATAGTGTTGCGGCAGAGTGGGGAAAACTATACATTTTTAAACTTCTTGAATAAAGCGTAGGTCTGAATCAGTCTCACGTACTTGCTTACGTAATTATACCCACTAAGGCATTTGACAAGTTCACACACCCACCTGAAACCCAAATGCGTCACATTCGCTTCTCCACGCTTCTTGCGCCACAAGAAGGACGAGTACACACAATAAGAAAGACGCCGAGAGGTGTCGTCCCTCGGTCCTCACGCTTCGTCGCGCCGGGAGGCGCGGGGAGTCCCGCAAGGAGCCACCCTCGGCCCCTTTGATAATTTATTATTGAAACCTTGCTTTTATTCTTTCCTTTTGTAATATTGTCTCTATTCGCTCCTTATTTCGCCGATCTAATTTGTTTATAATTTCTGTTTTGATGTTTTCATGTTAAACACGATTCTTTGTGTGTTTAGCTTTTAGATGTGTATAGCATGTATTTTGATGAGAGCAAATATTATTCCACCGTCTCATTTTTAGCGTTGCGGTAAAATTAATGTAAATACGTTGTTTTAGGTAAACTTGAGGTTATATTTGAAAATCGTCATTATTGTTTACGACTGGTATACCTAATAAGCATTGTAACATTACGTGGGATACACCAAGTGGCTTATTGGTTTCATGGCGTGACTAATCTTCCGTATGATATGTATGATATCTATAACTAAATCAATCGTCACTAAACTTTTATTAAACACACATTATTTTTATTTCTAAAATATCGATTTAGTACATTATAAAATAAAATGAATATAAAGGTATTCTGATACATTTAACACTTGAAACAAGGCGAATTAGAGAAGTAAGACGTATGTTGGTACAAATGATGGAGCGCTGTTAAACTTCCACCTGCTTGACTAATTTTTAGCCAGTTACTACTACTATACTTATTACTATAATACTTTGACTATGACTAGGTATAACACGAAGCGGAGGGAAGCAAAATTAGTTTCAACTACCCAACGAACATATTTAACGCACCGCCACTGATAGAAAATTTTGAAATAACTCTTAATGGTTACTTGTTTTATTTTAATCATATTTTACATCGAGCGCTTTTAACACAACCATTTATTTTTATCCTAAAACCCATACTTTTTCCACTTTGGCTTAAACCTGAAATGTTAACAGTATTTTTCTGTAATCCGAGGCGGAAAGTAAATATTTACGTCATTGAAATGCGTGAAAAAAAAAAACATTTTTTTCCCCTAAACTTTGTCGAAACTCGTTTCGATTCGCGTCGAGTGCTCACGAGAAATTTAATAAAAACATCACCTGCTGGCTCTTTCCATATTATTAAAAGTGTTTATACCTACATAATGTTGGAAGGTGTGGCGGATACCCAGTAACCGGAAAATGACATTCTTGTTTCACCCCCGTCAGTTTTGTTATTTATTTCTCAATAGTAAAATAATATTCAGTTTTCCTTACTTAACAAGAAAAACAACAGTACCCAATTTGCTGTCCATCTATCCTTCTGTTTCCCTCTCTATATTCAAGACCTTAAATACCTTTGAAACGCATGGAGGTACTGCCTTAAAAATAAAAGCTTCATATAAGCTGAGTATATCCAAATAAAATTGTACAGTCCAGTGAAGTAAGCAAAAATCAAAATTTTAAGTTAAAAGCATATAAATCTACACTACTGAGACACCAAACTAAATTGTGTGTTGACGTTAAACTATGAAAAATGTTAATTAATACCGTCCGATATAATATAGTAGCATCTTCAAGGAGGTGGTTACTATCTGAACATGCACTTTATCGCCTTGACAATAGAGGCATTGCTCAGATATTTGTGACTACATCCACAACTCCGATATATCTGATGGCGACTGAACATGAAAATCTCGTTTTTGAGTTTTTCTATATTTTTTTACTGTTTACGTTTGTATCGGGCCTAGCTGTAGTACTAATTATTATAATGAAATTTGAATTTTATACAATCGGAACAGATTTGAGTTTCATTTATTTCTGTCGATTTTGACACAAAAGAGATTCTACTTTATTTCCTACGCTATGAAGAACAAATTCGATTAAGATATTATTTGTATGGTGGGCCTTAAGAGGTTGGATAGTAGTGGTCTAGTAGCGTTGTCTGTAAGTATTATATATTCGATTATTTTTTTAGTTGCACCTTCATAATCTACATCTACAATGACATACATATGATCCGTTTAAAGGTGTTCATCGATAAAAAAAATTTTGTTAATTTTTATTTTTATTTCAGTTATATTTGTTTTAACAAAAGAACCCTCGAATTTCACATCCAGATCCAATCAGACAGACATCCGACGTTCACAACACAAGCCGGGGGTGCAACAATGCGGCTCGTTTGACAAATTGCGACATTGTCGCGTTGCCCGTGTGTCGTCACACGTGGGTCTTCCTCTCATTCTGTGTTACGGAGCTCATCATCATCATTTCAGTCGTAAGACGTCCACTGCCTCCCCCAAATATGACTTGTAACATTTTGGAGTTGCCATAGTTACCACGCTTACCACCACATTGTTGTTCAAGTTAAAATAGAAAAGTATAATTTTTTTTACATAATAGTAAACTCAAAACATTTTTAAATTTTGCTTAGTGTTTCCTTTATGGTTTTGATACAACCTTGAAACTTTGAAATTGAAAATATACTATTACTTAAAACCGGACAGTTTGCAGGCGCTTGCAACAGTGCCAAAATATCGGAAACTCATTGAAATTAACATACATGGTAACTATCCAATTTTAAGTTATAGTTGTAATGTTAAATGATAGCTTAAAATCGTATATTGAAAATAGAGTATCATATTGACATATTAAACAAAATAGTATTCAAAATCTAGAATAACGCTCTAGATCAGTAGGTAATTGTGAAATTGAATTAACAAATGTTTGCTCAATATGGTTGCTTTCAATTTGAGGTTACATTATTCCAATTGCACAACTAACCCTACTTATTATGACCAGGTTTCACTAATACCTTACTCATTTAACTAATAAGTGTTAACGACGGTCTGTACGGATGAATTAATATTTGTTGTTCTTTCACTCCAAAAGTACAATAAATATGGCTCATACATCAGAATCAGAATGTCTTGTGGTGCTGGCTGAAAATAGCTACACCATCTCCGTAAACATCTGTCGAAATGGAATCAACAGACACTGCGGTCGTGGCGACTATGGGAACTCCCCCATAGATTTTACAATGCGTAGCGACTGTGGCAACTCCATCCAAGATGATACAAGGATGATGTGGGAGGCCTATGTCCAGCAATGGACGAATTATGGCTCAAATATATATATATATTTTTTATGACATAGGCGGCAAACGAGCAGATGGATTGCCTGGTGGTAAGCAATTACCGTCGCCCATTGGCACCCGCAACACCAGGGGAGTCAAGCGCGTTACCGACCTTTAAGGGGGTTGGAGCTCTGGGAACCTTACTCACCATCAGGAACACAACACTACATACCTGAAAGCTAGCAGTGCTATTATGGCTGTGGTCTTATGTAAGGAGGAGGTACTTCCCCAGTTGGGCTGCCCCAGATTCAAGCGTGATGGTCATCGCTGTGCCCTACCTCTCATTGTTGGACGTAGTTGAAGGACATACCCGGGTCCAAAATGAAATAATGTTGAAGTCAGAACAACATTTAAGGTTGTACAACGAAGTTGTAATAAATTCAAATTAAGTCAGAAAAACAGAATCAATGTAATAATTACAGGTTACAGAACAAAGAACGTAATCAAACTTGTATGAAGCGACGTCTCCACAAATAGCTTCGTAGGTTTGTTAGATACAAGCGTCCTAATAAGGGGAAATGGCAATCAGCGGAGGTTAACTCGATTTGTTTGCTTGTTCTCTGTGCCCTTCCGAGTTCCTGCTGCTTGCCGATCGATGGTGAGGCCTGTGTAGCAAGGTTCAAAAATTTCCCCACATTTGTAGAAAATTTCACGAGAACAATTTCATGCGAGTTGACATTGAGGGCATTAATTCTCATTTAGATTATGGTTTGTTAAGAACCAGTATGTAAACTGGGGTCTATGTCAACATAGCTAGTGCCATGAATATTTTTTTAAGCTTCGGAATAAATTTGCGAAATGCATTGCCGAACAACTAAAGCTTCAATTTAGTGAATCAATAAAATTCTTATTCTTTTCATAAGAAAATACGTTATTCTCCAAACTTCTCGAGTTTGAATTGCTAAGAGTGTGTACAGTTGAAGAGAATGTTCCCAAGAAATATTCTCCAGTGAAAATGTTTTCAGTATTGCTTTTTCAAAAGAACAATAAAAAAATTAAACCCCTTCACAAAAACACATTATAGTTATTTATGTGACAGGCGCATAATGAGCGGCATTAACTCAAGTGTGGTTTTGTTAAACGACCGAAAGATGAGTTTCATAATAAGATCACACTAGTGTTTTAATGCCTAATTATGTATACTTGTATCGTCGCATTACATAACTTTATCTCCATACGTGCTATAAGTTTTCTTCAATATGTATGTACAGAAATGCCATCATGATTTTTAAAAATTCGTAACAAATGACTGTTGCTTATAGTTTTAATATTTACAAGCCAGCTAGATTTGTGCCTGTTACGATTCTTAGGTCGATTGTTACATTTTAAATTCAAGTTAATGTCTTGCAAAAGAAATCCACTTCGAATGAAATTATAAATTGACAGATGGAATACAGGTAATCAAGTATGTTTTTAAGATGTTAAAATGTGTCGCTTAACTTCAAACTCAGGCAAATCCATTTTACTCTAAGGTTGAGAAGCATTCAGATTATTATACATTTTTTATAGATAATCAACCTTAAAGCAGAATAGATTTACCCGAGTTGAAGGTAATCGACACAAATGTAATTATAGTATTACCGATCCCTTAATTTGAACATTATGGTGCTACAACTGACACACGTGTCATAATATAGGTCATTAGCTAATTTCCTAAAATATTGCTGGGATGTTGTGATTTAAGTAGATGTAGATAAAAACTATCATATATATTATAATTCACCAGAATTCTAGTTGCATCTGGAACACCGTCTGTACTGATTGGGCTAAACCTTATTGATTCTATCTGAGTCACTCCTCCGTTAAGTTAGTCCGGTTAAAACATTAGTTCTTTATTTATACGTTAAGTGGATTCTTGCGATCTTTACCATCTCGTGGGTCCACCTTGTGGGCTGTCTATGCCGCCTTTACGCCCAACGGCCATTGGTTCTGAGACCCCTCACAATTCAATATTCTGTCACTGAACATTTTCTTAAGCGTATTAAGTTAAAAAATCGTCGATATTGGCAAATCTCCCTTTGTTTAAATACAAGGGGAGAAAGCCATACAATATAATTATATATGTATGGCTTTAGTGCACAAGAGCTATAAATGTGTCTCTAAAGGTGGGCGTGGTTAACGCAAATCGGTGTAGTCTAGGGCCTTACTGTCACGACTTCTTGAGTAACACAACTTTGACGGCAGGTCTGACCTAGTTGGTAGTGACTCTACCTATGAAGCCGACGGTTCTGGGTCGCGGGACCGATCCCGGTAAGGGAATTTATTTCTGTGATAAGCACAGATATTCTCATAGATAGTATAGTTCCTGAGCCATGGATGTTTTATATATATCGTTGGCTGAGTATCCACAACACAAGCCTTTTTAGCTTACAGTGGGGCTCAGTCAATTTGTGTATGGATGTCTTGTAATCATCATCATCTTAGCCATAAGATGACCACTGCTGGACATAGGCCTCCCCCTTGGACCTCCACATGTACCGGTAGGAAGCGACCTGATCGTCTCCTGATCAGCGTCTTTCCGGCGACCTTAATGAGGTCGTCTGTCCATCTTGTAGGTGGACGTCCAACGCTGGGCTTGCTAGTCCGTGTTCGTGGTAATGTAATATTTATTTATTATTAACGCTGACATTAATATTTTCTAACTCACGTCCGCCATGTTCTATTTATAGTGTCTAACTAGATCTTATTTATTTCTAAGTCGTTTTTCCTCAATCGTCGAAACACGAGCGGGTGGGAATTTACCCGCCTCTCGGGCGAGATCTCCCCGATTGTCGGGAAACTTGGGAATCGGCTATTCAAAGGGAAATCATTTCGTGTGCAATTATTGGGCGAGAGAACAGGGCAGGAAGGGGTTGAACGTTGGCGTGTGACGATGCGGGAAATTGATGAAAACCTGACGCCCTTGTAAAGAGAAGGATAAAACATCTAGTTTATTAAGCTATGATTAAGTACTGCTGAGCAATGGTCTCTCTCTGTCTTATAGTTATAATGATAACTCATCTAGCTAATTAAAATTGCTGGCAAAGAAAGAACAAATAAATATCTGTGACGAAACACAGATAAATTCCCTTACTGGGATTAATCCAAAGCTCAGTCATATTTGGGGGAGGCTTATGTCCAGCATTCATAATCATAATCATTAATTTATTTCTCAGAATAGTTGAGGGTGTTAGGTCAGCATATTCTGCTGGCATGCATCGGTAATATTCAGGTACATAAATCATAATACTTAGTCTAATACAAATATACAATACAATTATTAATTTAAAAATTCAGAAACAGAGTAATAACATTTGTCGAGCAACCTTTCAATCACTTTCTTTTGAAATTGACGTGTGGGCAGGATTTTAAATTCATCCGGCAGCCTATTAAATAATTTAATAGATATGAAATACGCATTAAAGTTTTCAACTTCAAGTCTTTGCGCAGGTTGGAAAAATTGCAGTGGTCGTCTTAAGGCTCAAATGATGAAGAAAGGTGTGTATACATATTAAAGCCCGTGGCTCTACTTGCACCCTTTCCCTCGTCCACCCTCGGGGTTCAATCGCTTGATTAATACAAAGCCGTCTATTATTTTAATTGCGGTATCTGAGTTCTGCGATTTGTTACAATTATAATTAATAACTTTCCTTGCGGGCGGCAATTTGAACGTTTTAGGTGCACTCGTAATAAATGGGAGTTTACGATTCAAGTTATGGAAGTATTTTAGTTATCTATTGGTACTTATGAACCAGTTTTCACGAAAGCATTTTTTTTTTATGACATAGGCGGCAAACGAGCAGACGGATTGCCTGATGGTAAGCGATTACCGTCGCCCATGGGCACCCGCAACACCAGAGGAGTCACAAGCGCGTTGCCGGCCTTTAAGGGGGGTTGGAGCTCTGGGAACCTTACTCACCATCAGGAACACAACACTAGATACCTGAAAGGTAGCAGTGCTATTATGGCTGTGGTCTTCTGTAAGGAGGAGGTACTTCCCCAGTTGGGCTGCCCCAGATTCAAGCGAAAATTGAACATTTTAGGTGCACTCGTAATAAATGGGAGTTTACGATTCAAGTTATGGAAGTATTTTAGTTATCTACTGGTACTTATGAACCAGTTTTCACGAAAGCATAAATTATAAGCTGTCAAAAATTACATTGTTGGTACGAATTTTTATTGTCGACTATAAAGTCATCAACTACGCATCGAGAGGATTTTAACGAGCCTAAACAGTACGAGTTTATCTTTTGTATTTTAGGAGTTGCTTGTGCTTCCTTCTGGCTCCAGAATCAGATCAGATCAGTGGTACTATAATATTGCACTGCCACTGAATTTACATCAGTGTGCTAAATTTCATATGTCAATCGGTCGAATATACTGTCCCGAAACAGCGAATAAGTGTGTTAAATTTCATCTCAATCAGTCGAGGATATCTGCTTCAAAATTGAGTTGAAAGATTTTAACCGAACATACAAGCTGAAGCGGCAATGGGCAGGCCACATTGCACGCAGAGAAGATGGCCGATGGGGTCGAAAAGTGCTCGAATGGAGACCACGGATTAGCAAGCGTAGCGTAGGACGTCCACCCACAAGATGTACAGATGATCATTAAGGTCGCTGGAAGACGCTGGACGTAGGTCGCTTAGAACCGGAACATGTGGAGGAACAAGGGGGAAGCTTGTGTTTAGCCGTAGACGACTTATGGCAGATGATGATGATGATGATACTTACATACAAAAAAAACACTGTTTTTAAGCTTACTAGTAAGTAATAAAACAATAATTCCTTTTGGCAGTAACTACTTATTCCTACCTAAAAATATATATTTTTTAAAATACCGCCAGTTGCTTTAATATTAATGCCCTCCGGGCTTACTCGATCGCTTAGTGAGCCTTCCTACCTCTGGTGAGGGATCAAATATTTTTTTCCTGGCCTTGTCATGAACGTTACCTTGACATTTAAGTATTTAGTAGGAGTGTTATTTATTTTGTCTTATTTCTTTGATTAGTTTTTTTACAATATGAATGTAAAAGTTAAAAACAATATGCAACATAAACACATCACTAACACACACACCTAAGGTGCTGTCGGCAGTACTCTAAGATCTGGCTGCTGGTAGTTACAGTAAACTCTATTCTACTAACTAAGAATAGTTAAGATATTTCTAAAAAGTTGCGCGAAATCGAAAAAAAAAATGACATACGTTACCCTACAAACTGTCTTAAAGGCAGCAATTGACACTAAATGTTGACTTAGCCACAAAGGAAATGATTAAAATTCCATGTCCAAAATTCGCCTCCAGAAAATATTTCAAACGAATGCTACAGTATATTTCAATACCTCAGAGAAACTTTACCTGTACATACCTATACGTCGATAGTCGAAACAAAACATGCCCGGCAAGTTACCTAAAAAGAGTCGTAATGACGGGCAGAAATCCTTTTCATCTCACAGTCCCTCGCAGGAAATGAAGACCGCAACTTGGGCCATTTGTAGTGCGCACCGATGCCGGCGGGGAGTGATGCGGTATGTACCTGGCTTACACAAAATATACGAAAGGGAATTGGGGGATTGCCTAGTTTATTTACTTGGGTAAGTGAGACTTGTTAGATTCAGATATATTCGTCATACTAATTGTGTGACATGTGACATTGTGTTTCTAAAGTGTTTAGAACTGTTCCAGTGGGCGGATTAAGATTTGGGTTATTTTTATGGTAGCTAGCATACTTTTTTTGGAACCTGACTTAGGCTCTATGACCGTTTCGGCACATTAGAGCATCGGATTCTGTGGGGGAAAGGTAGCCTGGGGAAAATCCAGGACATTTCCGCACCAGACTTAGCTAGCATTTTTATTTATTTTTTATGACATAGGCGGCAAACGAGCAGACGGATTGCCTATTGGTAAGCAACCACCGTCGCCCATGGGCACCCATGGGCAACACCAGGGGTGTCACAAGCGCGTTGCCGGCCTTTGAGGGCGGTTGGAGCTCTGGGAACCTTACTCACCACCTGGAACAACCTTTCAAGGTAGCAGTGCTATTATGGCTGTGGTCTTCTGTAAGGAGGAGGTACTTCCTCAGTTGGGCTGCCCCAGATTAAAGCATGATGGTCATCGCTGTGCCCTACCTCTTATAAACTCCAAAACATTCACACGCGCTTTGCCTACCCTTTAAGCTCTGAGCTCTCTGGCGACCATACTCACTGGCAGTCACTAAAATATATATTTTGTATCGTGTAAAAAATTACACCTGTATTTGGAACAGAGTGACCGTGATGCAGGTGCACAAACTTCGAAATTTAAGTTTTCAGCAATCGTCATTTCACTAGCAACTCGCTGGGCATAGTATTTCTCCAAGTATGACTTGTAATATCTTTGGGGGAGTTGCCAAGGGGGACTGCAGAACAGAGTTACCGCATCCACAGCATGGCGAATCATTGGCGCGCCGCGAAACTTCGGCCCCGGGAAATTAGCTGGTGGAATACTTTTACGAGATCATCTGTATTTACTTTCTTATTTTTGCGGCAAAAGTGAACAGTGTACAGTGCATAGAAATTGCATGAGAGCTGTTAGTAGCGTCACTTATTTAGAACATAAACAAAAAAATATCCTCGTTATATTGTCTTCGGTTGCCGCGATAATTACTCATGAAATAAAACAACTAAAACGGATTAAATCGCGTATACTAATTTAAACTTCATCCCGACGTTTCGAACCCTTTAGCAGCGTTCGTGGTCATATCCTCGTTGTGTAAATTGGAGGAGTGGAAATACTGTTACTTATTTTAATGATGACGAGTACGTGAAAATAAATAAATATTACAAACACACAAATTGACTGCGCTCCACGGTAAGCTCAAGTAAGCTTGTGCTGTGGGTACTCAGCCAACGATATATATAATATACAAGTACATATATAGACACCCATGACTCATGGACAAATATCTGTGCTCATCACACAAATAAATGCCATTACTGGGATTTGAACCCATCGGCTTCATAGGCAGGTTTACTACCCAGTAGGCCAAACATGTCATGAAAATACATAAAGAGTACATCTATACATTGCAATAGACAGTAGCTTGCTTTCAATTAAAAGCTATATTATATGAACGAAGTTTACTTGTAGCGCTTTTTAACGAGACATTTTATTGTTTCCACGACTGCTATAATTATTTATCGAAAAAATCTAATCTTAATGCCCCGGCTCGGCTGTTTCACTGTTTTTCCTTTGTATTCTTGGAAATCACTAACTATTTGTCGTAGGTCAATTAAATGTTTTTCGTCAACCAACGGAAAATTATAAAATATTGTTAAAATGCTTCTTCAAGAATTTGGTTTTTTGTATTGTGAAGGTACTTCCCCTAGGCCGTGCCTCTCTATTGCACAGTTTAAGGACATATCCCAGATCAAAAACATAACATAATACTAATGTCGCCAAAACACGCAGGCATCATCGAAATCCCTCGTCCACAGAACGATTTTCAATTATTGACAATCCCAACCTCCCAATTTCAATAAAAGCAGAAACACTAACCGTTTCACAGGCGCTTAAGCTGTTCCACAATCGTAGTAAAAGGGCATGAAATCTCCACCAACGGGTCGTACCCGCGGAATTGATGCCCGTACCGAATTCCATTCGATAATAATCCCAGCTGGTAATCCGGAGAAAGCCTAACCATCACCGCAGCCTGCATTTGACTGCGAATACCTGCAATAAGCAATTAGGCGTATTAACGGGTCTATTTAAAACTACCATCGACCCCTAACTGCGCGGGCTTCGTTCGAATATCGGCTTTATGTGTGAACAGCTAAGGTTTTGGATTTGAATACGGAGGTACTTTAGGTTTTGTTCGAATGCTCCGATTTGGTATGCGGTAGTGATTGCAGAAGTGATATGTGGTCAGACTATTTCAGATTGGATCGCTTTTCAAATCATCGTTCGACATTAGTTCAAGCCTCTGTACAGTCGCCATCAGATACATGGGAGCGGCCAAGGTCACAAATATCGCAACAACGCTGATATTATCAAGGTACAGTGACCGGTCTGGCCTAGTGGGTAGTGACCCTGCCTTTGAAGCCGAGGGTCCTGGGTTCGATTCCCAGTCAGGGCATTTATTTGTGTGATGAGCACAGATATTTGTTCCTGAGTCATGGGTGTTTTCTATGTATTTGAGTATTTATATGTATCTATCTATTATATATATCATCGTCTAGTACCTACAACACAAGCCTTACTGAGCTTACCGTAGAACTAGGTCGATTTGTGTCAGATTGTCCCGAATTATTTATTTTATTTATTTATTTATTTACAGTGCACGTTACGATATTATTGGATACCTTAGCTGCTCCGATATATTTTATGGCGACTACAATATGTCTTCGAATGACACAGGTTTTATATTGTGCCGGTGGCCTTACTCATTATTCCAAATCAAATCAAATTTGTTGTTCACAAAATTCTGTATCCAATTCTAATTGAAACGTAGGTTACAATTATGTGCTTCCAGATAGAATTGCCGTTTTATAGGTTCCAACGGAGCCAGTAAACGCAACCAAAATAGGTACTTTTTCACAAACTAGCTGTCCGTCCCTTTTTTATTTAACTTGAACCCTAAAGCCTGATTTGATTTATATTATCTTTAAGTCACGTTCTAACAGTAGAACGACATAATACCTTATACTTTTGTGACAAAGTATAAGGTGTTTGACTTAGACCGTCAGGTTCATGACGGCTGCTAACGTTCATGGAACACAGCAGCAAAGTTAAATAAAGGCAAAACCTAATTAGCACCATCTTGCCTTAGAAAAAAATTACGTGCCGCCACTGAAACACAGTTAAGTAAAACACCTAGATACAGAAAAAAAAGAAGGGAATTAGATCCGAAGTGCCACAGTAAAAACAGAAACATTCTTAATTGATCATAAATAGGCTTTATGCCGTTGTAACAGAGTTTACATACGCGCAGTTTAATAATGTGGGCAATAGTGCCAAGATCATAATTATGTATACAGTCGGTTACCTTCTGTCAAAGGCATAAGGTTGAAAAGTGTCTGCATATATATGACATTGTGCTAAAGTAAAGTACACAGTTGGCAGGCTTCTAGTGTCCGGTGACAGGATTAGTATAATGATTTGGAAAAGGAGGGAGGATAAACTATTGGATAATAGATTATCTATTGGTTATCTAATACCCGGGCTCCACGGAAGCCAAAACTACTGAGCATTCACTTTTTTTCTTCTAACTCTAAAAACCATATATTTTTGGATTCTGTTAAACCATTTTTGGATTTTTCAAACCTTAATATATTTAAACAGAACAAGAGAACATCAGTTAATAATACTTTTTTTTAAAACAAGACTGACCTCAGTCGCACTTGATGGTAAGTGTCAATGAGATCGACGGTGTAGCACGCTGGTTCAGGTAACAGCCTATTTATTCTTGCCTTGAAGATAAGATAATGACATGTTACTTAAAAGTACCTATTAAATATGAAAACACGAAATACCAAAAATTTACAACGAGTGCCTTATTGCAAATTTCTATGCCCAGAATCAATGACCAATACCTAATCAGTTTAAATTAATTTATAATATATCATCAGAAAATGTGTAAATACCACACTAAAATATCGAGTTTTTTATAAATAAACATGGGTACTCAATACTTCTGGCTAAGATAACACTTTGATATTTCGAGTTATTTCATTGACGTTCATAAGTGCATGTGATGTGCCTAAATTGAAAATAATAATTGAATACGAAAAGATCTCTTTTATCTTTTACTTTTTAATGCAATATGGTAGCTGGATGTTGGCATAGTAATTATCTAGACATTTTGGGTCAGGCTTTATATGAACTAATTTGAGTACGTATTTTTTTTTGACACGTGGCAGAAGTCCACAAGTCCCACAACAGACGGGCAGCACTTATAAGTGCTCCCGCACGGAACCCTAAACAGCTGAGTTATTTATCAACCTGCCTGCGTGTTCGCGTCGCTTGCACGAGCGCTGCTCACCACAAATAAGAGTAGAACAGTCAACAGCAGAAATTTTTAAAGCAGGCCAGGTATTCAGAATGATCTTGACATACTCATCTTAAACATATAATTATTTTTTTCTAAAAAAAAAAACATATTTTGGGACAATCTTACACAAATCGACCTAGCCCTACGGTAAGCTCAGTAAGGCTTGTGTTGTAGGTACTAGACGACGATATATATTATATATATATATAGATACACATAAATACTTAAATACATAAAAAACACCCATGACTCAGGAACATGAATCTGTGCTCATCACACAAATAATACCTCGACTGGGAATCGAACCCAGGACCATCGGCTTCATACCCACCAGCCACTAGGCCAGACCGGTCGATTAAAACTGTTGTGAGCCACAGCCACTACTACTTAGTTACAAACGGATAAACTCATGTCCCTAGTGCGATGTAATTAATGTAATTATATCGCACTAGGGACATGTTGTGTAAGTTGTGGTACCTATTTTCAAGCCGAGTCAGGACAAACCGTTTGGAGTGAGGATGTAAACTCACAAAAATATGCTTACCGTACCCATTTGGTACCAGAGCTTACCCAAAACATGTCGCCTAGTGCGACTTATTTACACGTGAGTTTATCTTGAACACCTCGCTTGCTCATATTCTGTATGTGATGTGTATGTTGCGCCAACGCATCATAAATATGGCGCAGACTCGTGATCGGCGCGTGCGCTCACCGAAGCGCGCTTCCGCTGTGGCGCAGGGAAACAGACTCGTAAAGCCGGCTACACACTTGTTAGGATCTTACTGTAACACAACTAGTTTTGTTAACATTTTTATAAGCAAAGCCCGGATGACGAGCGAGATTATGTGTTGACGTCTCTATAGTGCGAGGACACACATTTTAGAAGTCGATAAAAAGCACGATGGACTGGACCACCATAAGTAAATTAAGAACAATTATAGGTAGTTGTAAACAAAATTAAAATGAGCTGTTTGTACTTATTTTATTATAACAATCATTCCCGTGACCCGTAATATTGATGATAATTATAGTACCTATGTAATTAGTTATCTGAATTACTCTTCCACACGGGAGCGATTTGGGAGACGTCTGGGGGTCAGGTATTTGACCAAACACTTGTGTGCATACGTAGTTTTAAGTGTCCTTTGTAGTTAATTTAGTATAATATATTAATTCTTGTGTACATTTTTTTAATGTATGTTTGCATGAAATTAAAATTTATACTCTTGGTTATCTGAAATAATATATAATAAGCTACCAGGTACCTGATGTAATGTTATGTAGCAGCCTGACATGTAAGATAATAAGTTTGATCAATCAATTTCCAATTCATAAATTGTTCGTATGGATGTCGATAGAACAGTCGATATTTAATTAAACACCAGTGAATAGTGCATTTTTTCTCCCGTCGTCCTGGGTTTGTTGATAAGTCCTGAGCGAGAGTGCGTGTGGCGTGGTATGTGCTAGCACACGGATTGTTTACTAATTTACATTTTAAAGGTAAACGTATATTCTTTTCAAAACGCCTAGTGACCACAAATGCTGCTAATTGGGATGAAATTTTGTATGGAGAGAGTTTGAGCTACGACAAAGGACATAGCATAATTTTTATCCCGCAATCATATTTTAACGATGGCATGGCTGACCGACGAAGTCACAAGGACAAGCTAGTATTAAATAAAATAAATCAGTCTAAAAATTCCTTTGTGCCGTGGACGCTGGCAGCATATCCTCACTGCGTAGCGATGCTAATACGTTCAGCAAGAAATCTGCCAGCTCTTCGATCACCAGTGAAGTTGATACATCTTTTTGATAACTCTACATATTTTTTTTAATAAGTGATAGGTTAGCATTTGGCCCCAAGATCACCTGATGGTAAGCGACGGTGAGGCCGATGATGGAGCATGCTTACCTAGCAAGTGCTTGTTCATTTGTAAATAAGTTTACCTATATTTACAAATAAAGCTACCTTACATATTATACAATGGTGATAATTTTAAACATTGTTTGACGACCGGTCTGGCGTAGTGGGTAGTGACCCTGTGAAGCCGATGGTCCTGGGTTCGATTCCCAGTCGGGGCATTTATTTGTGTGATGAGCACAGATATCTGTTCCTGGGTCATGGGTGTTTTCTATGTATTTAAGTATTTATATGTATCTATCTATTATATATATCGTCGTCTAGTACCTACAACACAAGCCTTACTGAGCTTACCGTAGGACTAGGTCGATTTGTGTAAGATTGTCCCGAAATATTTATTTATTTACAGTTTCACTGTATTTTGCCAGCAGGCGTACAAAAATCATTAGGCTGAGATGATGATAATGATGATGAATGCGATTGACTGCTTCTAAAAAGTGGTTACCATCGTTTTATACTGATCAGCCAACATTATAATGACAGTTGCATAAATACATAAAATATCAACGCAGAATCCACCAAGCCATACCATTTTCCGCACCACAATCAAGCCAGTATGCAAATTATTCCAATTACAAAATCACATTAAAAATTCCACCCACATTGCCCTTTGCTGTAAATAATCGCAGTTAGCCCTATAGGGCGCCATCTTTGATTAGTCTTCCGCACCGGCGCGGGCGCAGGGAAACTTTTTTGTCTCATTTGCACTCGGCGCGTGAAAAAGTTTAATTGCACTTTATGACGGGGTCAAGCCATGTATGTCTAAATAGCATGAAGAAATTGTATTTGAAATGGTGATTTAGCGGGCTTTAGGTGAAAAAGTTATCCAAAGGACTATGTCTGTAGTTTTGTAGAGAATTAATATGGAACGTACTTCAAAATTTGAATATAGATTTTCGGCATGCGTATATACAAGTACACTCGTTACTATTACATAGGCCATGCTTTGGCTAAGTTTTTCACCTATACATATAACAACCGCATTAAACGAGGAGCATACCTAATCATGAACTAACATACATAGTGTGCGTCGGTTAGCCAACGCGAATGGCTCATGATTATGCTCCTCGTTACGGGGTGAAACATGTCGAGCAATATTCGACTTATAAAACGTGAGTTACCCGCGTTTATATTATTAATAAGTTATACACTTTCCTCATAACACCGTCTATTGATTAAAAATCGCTCAAATTGTTGACAGGTTTTATTTTTCTGACAATGACGGTGGGAATCTATATAATCAGTATCACTACATAGTATAAAACAAAGCCACTTTCTCTGTCCCTACATCCCTATGTATGCTTAAATCTTTAAAACTACGCAATAGATTTTGATGCCGTTTTTTTAGTAGATAGACTGATTAAAGAGGAGCGTTTATATGTATAATAACATCCATTAAATAGTGAAGAAATATTAATATCAGCATTGCACCCGTGCGAAGCCGGGGCGGGTCGTATAAAATAAAAGATACAGTTTAAACACACAGTTAATATTGGTATTTCTGATAATTCCATTTCTCATAATCTTTCAAATCTATTCTCTGTATACCCCTAAGAAAAATCGTGTCCCAGACGCCAGAGAGCAAATTGGGAAGATTAATATGTCAGTGAAACGCAATGACTTGACGCTTCTGTCATTCAAAATCTTTAGGTTGTCAGATTTTTTTTTTTTTTTCTTCATTGCATTTTTTCTGCATTCTTGTCAGATTGCAAACTATATTTACAGAACCCTCCGCTCGACAACTAATTGACCGTGGAACGACAGAAATTAGCACGCGGCGAGTGCTGCCACGCGTGGTGGCATTTGGAATTAATTTGAGGCTGTTCACGGCTCCGTGGGCACTGAACAAGGCACGCGCCTGAGCCGGTATCCCGAACATCATATATCGAGGATTTTTCTCTTTTACTCCAACTAAGGGCCTGGACACCGTAGACGGCACCGTACCGGCGACATGTGTCCAGGCCCTAAGGCGTCATGAGAGTGACAGAGACTATCGTCCGTAATTTACGAATATCGTTTTTCGAGGTAGCGCCGCTGATGAGTAAATAAATAAATAAATATATCAGGACAATCTCACACAAATCAACTTAGTCCTACGGTAAGCTCAGTAAGGCTTGTGTTGTAGGTACTAGACGACGGTATATATAATAGATAGATACATATAAAAACTTAAATACATAGAAAACACCCATGACTCAGGAATAAATTACTGTGCTCATCACACAAATAAATGCCCTGACTGGGAATCGAACCCAGGGCCATCGGCTTCATAGGCAGGGTCACTACCCACTAGGCCAGACCGGTCGTCAGAACGACATACTCGTGTCCTAAATGCCGGGACAACGCAAGGAAGATGAAAAAAAAAGGGATAATAATTAAAAATGTTTGTTTCACGGAATTAGAAATGAAAAATAATTCTTTAATCTGTATACGCTAAGTTGCGGTAAAGTACGTTCGTATCTCTCGTTTTCTAAAGTAATCGGAATCAAAAGAGGAATTTCTCTTTCAAAAAGAAATCAAAGGTTATAAAAAATCAAAGTCGCCGTCTGGAAAATCCCACAGTATTTTTGCAAGGACCTTCATTCACTTTGCAAGTTTTCCCTCTTCGGAACGATTCCTTTTTTTCCCCGGGAAAATGCACTTGGGGGAAAATAAAGACGGTCGCAGGTAATTAGGCACACTTTTTCTTTGGAAACTGCACCGGTAGCAAGTTTTTGTGTACACTGTGAGACAATCTAAGCAGGCGTATAAATTCTGAAATTATTGGAGTGTATAAGATTTGAGGTCAACACATAATATGAGTGTATGACGGATGGGCTGCATACGGCTACTGCGGTCGCTAATCCACCTGCCAAGCGTGGCGAATATGGCAACTACCCCCCAATGATACAAGTCATATTTGGGGGAGGTATATGTTCAGCAATGGACGACCTACGGCTGAAATTAAGATATGATTGTAGATCCGAGCCGTTTCTGTATGGCAGCGAATTTTTATCGTTTCGTAAAAAAAAATATATATAGGTATATATATATATTATCATCACGAAGATAAGTAAAAAGTCCAAATAAGTACAGCCAAGTTTCTTGCCGCTATTAAAAGTCAAAATGCTTCTTGGGTCAGAGGTGTAAGGTAAGAACCGGTGTAGTTTTATTTTTCTCTTTTACTTTTTATAATATATACTCGTCGTATGAAAGTGCCCATGTGGCCTACTTACTGACGTTTGAGTTTGAGTAAATAAGTAAGTAAGACAGGTTTATTGGTATACATAGGTCATTACAATGGTGGTAGTTTTAAACATAGATTTTTAATTAATGTGTTAAATAAAATATAAAAGAATTTTGTTTAAAGGGTAACAAAAAATCAGCCATCTCAATTCTAAATTTAGTATTTATAATATTAGTATACACGGCTGACTATGCCGTGTGAATGCCGGCTGACTAGAATAGCACCACCCCATCTCATCCCGCGGTTGTCGTAAGAAGCAACAAAGGGAAAAATCCTACGGACGGGCAGCAGCGTCCGTCGAAACCCAATCTACAGCTACTGCGGTCGCCAACCCGCCGCGTGGCGAATATGGCAATTACCCCCCAAGATGATTTAAGTCATATTTGTGGGAGGCCTATGTCCAGCAGTGGACTGCATACGGCTGAAATGAATTAAATTGTTTCTTGGTATTACTATCAATGCAAAAACATATTTAAGAAAAAATATGATGAACGTATGCTTTCTCACTTCTGACACAAATTTGGTTCCCATTTTAAGGAATTTAATTCCTTATTGCAGTTGCAGCGTAAACGTCCTCAAAGATGCCAATAAATGAAGTTCCATTTATTGGTGTCTTTGCGGACGCTTTACATTACTTACATGACACGAGGATAAAGTAAAGGAATCTGCATAAGAGTGAAGGAGAAGAGTACTAACAAGCAGACAAACTGAGAGAAGAGGAATGTTTGTATGTATATCTTTGATACTCTTACTGTGCCATGTGATATAGAACTTTTTGTGTAGCTCTTTTTCGTGATGTGTTATGGTTTATGCTATGTATGTTTGTAATATTGTATGTATGTATTTTGGACCCGGGTATGTCCTTAAACTACGTCCTACAATGAGAGGTAGGGCACAGCGATGACCATCACGCTTGAATCTGGGGCAGCCAAACTGGGGAAGTACCTCGTCCTTACAGAAGACCACAGCCATAATAGCACTGCTACCTTTCAGGTATGTATTGCTGTTTTCCTGATGGTGAGTAAGGTTCCCAGAGCTCCAACCCCCCTTAAAGGCCGGCAACGCGCTTGTGACTCCCCTGGTGTTGCGGGTGCCCATGGGCGACGGTAATTGCTTACCACCAGGCAATCCGTCTGCTCGTTTGCCGCCTATGTTATAAAAAAAAAAATATATTAGTAAGGTGTTATGTTTTGTTGGCCACGAGTGTACCGTGTCTATAATTAGGGTGGTAACGTCTCATAAGTTTGTGGAGCTCATTAATTAACAACTAATTGTTTTTACCGGCATCATGTCACATGACGGAGGCTTTTGAAGGTTTCTGATATGTGTCTGTCATTAGCTCTAAGTTACAGCGAGAACGTATGAAGAATAATACATTTAATAATTAATGATTAATACGGCTCTACTCACGTTTATTTAGTCACTCGCGCGACATGTTTCGGAGAACATAGGTCTCCATTTTCAAGCACTAAGAGTGCTGAGTGTCCGATCGGTTCGCCGCTCGCGTCACTGTGAGTGCGCAGGCCTATGTTCTCCGAAACATGTCGCGCGAGTGACTAAATAAACGTGAGTAGTACCGTATTAATCGTTAATTATTAAATATGTCTCACGTAAGTTTAAATACAAAAATAATACATTTGTAAAATAAAATAAATAAATAAATATTACAGAACATTTTTTACACAAATTGTCTGAGTCCCATAGTAAGCTCAAGAAGTCTTGTGTTCTATGCAAATGGTATATATTATATACAAATACTTATATACATAGAAAACATCCATGACTCAGGAACAAATATCTGTGCTCATCACTAAAATAAATGTCCTTACTGGGATTTGAACCATGACCATCGGCATCATAGGCAGGGTACTCACTAGACCAAACCAATCGTTGAACATTATACATAGACTCACGAGAGTTTAAATATAGAAAGACTAATGTAATACTTCTTATTCTTTGGGCCCCTTACTTCTTCTAATGTCTCTTTATAAGGACTCAGAACCGGTTTTGACTTTGTAAATAAAATGTTGTTAAAAATACATGTATGAAATAATGCCCCACGTGTAGAGAAAGCTATTCCGTCTGCTTTTAATTTACTGTACTTTTATGATCCACCCGCGCCATGTTAGGTTTTATAACGTTGTAGTTGTATAATGTGGTGTTTTATAGTTTTACCACTATTTACAACTAACTAAGCTAGGATTTGGCGATAAAACTTTTTCGGAATACAAAATTCGAGGGAGAGGTTACTGTTAAATATATGAATACGTACATTCATACATATTACAGGATATTTGACGACCGATCTGGCCTAGTGGGTTGTGACCCTGCCTATGAAGCTGATGGTCCTGGGTTCGAATCCCAGTCAGGGCATTTATTTGTGTGATGAGCACAGATATTTGTTCCTGAGTCATGGGTGTTTTCTATGTATTTAAGTATTTATATGTATCAATCTATTATATATATCGTCGCCTAGTACAACACAAGCCTTACTGAGCTTACTGTAGGACTAGGTCGATTTGTGTAAGAATGTCCCGAAATATATATTTATACAATAAACAGCACTGACTTTGTCAGTTTTATGCTGAGCCGTGGCCCTTTTGTGGCAAACAGGCTAAATCAAATGTAATTGTTTGTATATTAAATTTGTGTGTCATAAATATTTTTATTCAAAATATGAACGATTTTGTAAAAAGTTAGAATGGTTGGAAACGACGCGAATACCATCGTTGTAAAAACGCACCGTTGAGCGTTTTCTCGGCGATTGAACACACCGGTCACTACGTGGTTCTCACGAGCGGCCGCTTCTCCATTCCTTCCGACATTACTTACAACTGCTGTCGACACACCAGACATGTCGGCCATACCTTGGCTAGTACTTATTGTGTTAACGTATAATGTTTTGATCGTCTGTTGTCGAGTACTTTATGATAAATTCAGATTGATTTAAACAAATATCGTCTTTTCAATAGTCTATAGTTAAAAGCTTATGTGATTACAAGTTATGGTTTTGTGGTATAGTATTAAATACATAAGAGCGGAAGCTGTTTATGATAGCATTTCATAGAATCAAATATTTGGGTATATGAATGAATAAGTAAATAAATAAATATTTCAAGAAATTCTTTTTTCTTGACGACCGGTCTGGCCTAGTGGGTAGTGACCCTGCCTATGAAGCCGAAGGTCCTGGGTTCGATTCCCAGTCAGGGCATTTATTTGTGTGATGAGCACAGATATTTGTTCCTGAGTAATGGGTGTTTTCTATGTATTTAAGTATTTCGTAGTATAGTAGTAGCAGGGTCACTAGTCACTACCCACTAGGCCAGAAACGCGATCCTAATTATTCTGTATGACCCTTATTGATAATTTTGTGGAAGTTTAAGAGGTTAAAGTTGTGTCGGCAACATTGGACAACCTCAATCCAATCCGCCAATCGTTAGCCATCGGGAAACTCTTCAGATGCTATATTGGAGCCGGTCAATGCTCTCGTGGGACCTAGCGTTCTATGCACTAGTCCTTTATGTCCACTTAGACTTAATGTCTGATGCTTGCTGAATGGATGCGAGCCTCATTGACGTTTTGAGTTTGTATTAAGAATGGTGGTGAATGTAATTTTATCTTGACATTATAGGTAAATCGAAAGAAAAATAGAAAAAAATTACTAGCAGCGGGACTCGAACCCACTACTACTAGATCACTAGCCCAGTGCACTACCAACTGTGCTATACGAGTACCGCTTAAACTTGTCAATTCTTTTTTAATAAAAAAAAACATAGATGTTTCTGCTTTTACTACTGAGTTACAAACGGATAAACTCACGTGTAATTATATCGCACTAGGCGATATATTTTGGGTAAGCTCTAGAACCCTATTTTCAAGCTGAGTCAGGACACGCCGCTCCCTCGCATTGAGGGTGTGGTTACAAACGGATAAACCCACGTGTAATTATATCGCACTAGGCGACATGTTTTGGGTAAGCTCTGGTACCCATTTTCAAGCTGAGTCCTGACACACCGCTCGCTCGCGTTGTGGGTGTATGGGCCAAATTGTACAAAATTAAATTATGCCGTTTTCAAGACATACAATGTTAAAGATTTTCAAAGTAGAAGAGTAAATATTATAAAGCAGGACCCCACAGATAGAAGGATGTTGGGATTAACGCTGAGATGAGTTTGCTTACTTTGATCGCGCCGCAGTGGCTGTGTCATCTTTGATAACGTGCCTCTCTGCGATTGAATATGAGATTATACCTACAACTACAATAATAAGGGTTCAGGAAACTTGGTTTATATAATCTGGTGTAGGTAGAATTCATTGGGAGAAACATTTCTTTGAGGTAGTATTTTAGTAACTACGTCTAACAATGAGAGGTAGGGCACAGCGATGACCATCACGCTTGAATCTGGGGCAGCCCAACTGGGGAAGTACCTCCTCCTTACAGAAGACCACAGCCATAATAGCACTGCTACCTTTCAGGTATGTAGTATTGTGTTCTTGATGGTGAGTAAGGTTCCCAGAGCTCCAACCCCCCTTAAAGGCCGGCAACGCGCTTGTGACTCCCCTGGTGTTGCCCATGGGCGACGGTAATTGCTTACCATCAGGTAATCCGTCTGCTCGTTTGCCGCCTATGACATAAAAAAAAAAAACAAACATAATATTGATTTGCTGTAATTGTCGTCTGCAGTATTTCCGGATCGATATGACCTCCAAACCTTCAAGAAAAGAGCGTATATCCATCTTATCCATCTAAGGTCGGCAACGTACTTCTACTTGTGACTCCTCTGGTGTTGCGAGTGTCCATGGGCGGCGGTAGTTGCTTACTATCAGACAATCTGTCTGCTCGTTTGCCTCCTATATCATAAATAAATAAAATGTTGCAGAAAGATCAAGCAATATTATTTTTCTTAATTATACGTAGACACGGGCGATGTACAGTCAGCAGCAGAAGTGACTAAGCGTTTGAGGTTTTCAAAATGAGGTCAACACATCTCTATTGTCAAGAGAATAAGAGCGCGTGTAGGTCACTTTGAACACTTCAAGCGCTTAGCCACTTTTGCTGCTGACTTTACATGGCAGCCACAGCTATTTATTGCCTACGATTTATTTGTAAAAACCTCAACTCTTGTCGTTGTAACCGGACAACTTTGTATAAAATCAGTCGTTAATAGCGGATAGTCGTTTAAGCGGAGTCGTACTAAACGAATGTATATTCATAATAGTGGCTTATGTGAAAACTAAACAAATGCCTGCAGTTATGGCATAACACAATAAATAATATAACACCACATACCTGTAAGGTAGCAGTGCTATTATGGGTGTGGTCTTCTGTTAGGAGGAGGTACTTCCCTAGTTGGGCTTCTCCAGACTCAAGCGTGTTGGTACTTCGCTGTGCTCTACCTGTTGGACGTAGTTTATGGACATATCCGGGTTCGAAATGATGAGTATATATGTACCTAAACTTCCTCACTTAAGTACAAATCAGATTTTTTATTAAATAATTAATGGCGTGACTGGTTGATGGCTGTCAATTATTTTTTTTATAGTTTTTCAAAAATCCGGAAATTTGATTTTGTCCCCAATTTATTTACTTGATGTTAGTACGATATAGTAGTAGTAGTTTAAAAGTACAAAACCCTCCGGTGTCCGATGTCTCCACCTCACAATAATAATTCAAATTGCGACCCGAGCCCTAAGTGTAAGTTTTTAACGTAACAAAACGTCACCATCGCGTTAGAGTTACCCATATATAAATAACATTTATCAGTTACGCGTTCGAGACGTTTGTTTACGTCAAAATAAACTTACACTAGAGCCTCAGAACTCACAATTTAAAACCAGTTCAAACTATACTTTGCACATGTTTCACACAACATTTGTACACACACACACTCAATCCAGATTCCAATAAAAACGCTGCGTCAGAGAATCGCGCTCCATATTTATGTGTGACCAATCGTGACTAACGGTACCTTCATTACGACAGAATTGTTTTTTTTCACCGTTAATTTGTCAAAGGCAAACCCTCCATAATGCGTGCCTTCGTTGGGGGTCGACCACGGAGGGTCTGAAACTGCATTCTCATCGATACCATGTCGATATCCATTAGTGTTCGACCCCTATGGCCGTAATGACGCAGAAACTCTTTAATCGTGGATTTTTGTTCCACAATTGTTGACCTAACTGTTTTTTTTGTGATGTGGAATAATCCTCTATTTGTCCTATAGAGTCATTTGAGTGAATCCAACTTTTCTTGTTGTTATTCTGTCCATCAGCCAGGGGACAATTGAAACATAGTTTGTTAAAATAAATGTGGCACCGCGTTCTACTAATATACGCTTGGTAGCTCGGTAGGTGACATTATGGACGTTACATATATGTACCACAAAAATGCATGTTTTGTGTGTTTAGCTGCCATAAAACTATTTTTTATGACAAATGTGGCAAGCGAGCAGACGGATTGCCTGATGGGAAGCAATTACCGTCGCCCACGGGCACCCGCAACACCAAGGGAGTCACAAGCGCGTTGCCGACCTTCAAGGAGGGTTGGAGCTCTGGGAACCTTACTCACCATCAGGAACGTAATACTTCATACCTGAAAGGTAGCAGTCCTATTATGGCTGTGGTCTTCTGTAAGGAGGAGGTACTTCACCAGTTGGGCTTCTCCAGACTCAAGCGTGATGATACTTCGCTGTGACCTCTCATTGTTGGGCGTAGTTTAAGGACATACTAACTATGTTTTAAGAGTGACCCAATGGAACGTTACCACGGCAACTAGTGACATAAAATAGTTTATTGAGCCATTTTATAGATACGCAGTAATTTTGAAATGGACACGATACTTTTACCAAAAACTCGGACATATTGATTGCATTGTGTGAAATATTATCATCGCTAGCCATATCCAATTTCATTATTAACATGTTTTAAATTGAAGCTAGAAAAATGATTACCAGCTTTGACGACCGGTCTGGCCTAGTGGGTAGTGACCCTGCCTATGAAGCCGAAGGTCCTGGGTTCGATTCTCAGTCAGGGAATTTATTTGTGTGATGAGCACAGATATTTGTTCCTGAGTCATGGGTGTTTTCTATGTATTTAAGTATTTATATGTATTTATTTATTATAATATATATCTTGTGTCGTCGTCTGCAAAACAAGCTTTATTGAGCTTACCGTTGGATTAGGTCGATTTGTGTAAGAATGTCCGAAATATTTATTTATTTAGCTTCAATATCATATTTTTTACATTTATTGGAACATTGGCAATTAGCCCGGGCTCCATTTCCAGTCATTACTCAAACAGAATGCGTATCAAATGACCACATTTACTAAACAACAAAGCAATCGATTACATCTGACATACGAGTGTAAAAGCTAAAATGGTTGGAATGATTTTTATAATTTAGGGAATGTATTGTTTTTTGTTCTATTGTTTGTACTACAATTGTATTATGCTTGATTTGAGTCTAAAATATATGTTTGTTATGTTATTTCATTATAAATGCCTATACTTTATTTACATTCATTAAAACAATTTCACTACGAGTACTTAACTAGTTGCATTAAATCTAAAAAAAAACCCTTGACGACCGTGCTAGCGGCATTTTCTCGTGTCTCAATATAATAAACTACATATGAAATACACAAATATAATATTAAAAGGATTTATTTTTGAATAGGTTATTTATAATCATACTTCATATAAAACAACTTACACAATATTATTTTACTTATTTAATATTTATATTATATGTAAATTAAGGTTTTTAAATTAATTTTATTACTTACACAAAAAAATACACACAACTATAGTTACAGAGAAACTTAAACAAATATTAAAATATATATGAATAAATACTAGCTTTTCTTCGTCGCCCAGCCACGCCCATTTTTAAAGTATGGTTGCGAAATAAAAGTTATACTATGTCCTTTCTCGTACCTCAAACTCTCCCCATACGAAATTTCATGCCAATTGGTTCAAGCGCGAAGAGGTTGTTACCTCTACAGACAGAGTAGATGATAATGTTTTATGATAGGTAGGGCACAGCGATGACCATCACGCTTGAATCTGGAGCAGCCCAACTGGGGAAGTACCTCCTCCTTACATAAGACCACAGCCATAATACCATAATAGCACTGCTACCTTTCAAGTATGTAGTGTTGTGTTCCTGATGGTGAGTAAGGTTCCCAGAGCTCCAACCCCCCTTAAAGGCCGGCAACGCGCTTGTGACTCCCCTGGTGTTGCGGGTGCCCATGGGCGACGGTAATTGCTTACCATCAGGCAATCCGTCTGCTCGTTTGCCGCCTTTGACATAAAAAAAAAGAGTTACTTCTGCATCTGCCAAGTTTCTTGCCGGTCATAAAAGGCAAAATACTTCTCGGGTCAGAGGTGTAGGGTCAGGTTAGGTTAAAACTTATGGCCTACTTACTGAATAAACGTTTGAAATTGAGTTTGAATTAATTTATAATATTAGAATGGATTATAAATGATGAACGCAATTATCCAAGCTCTTGTTTCAGCAGGTTACACAGCATCAATTTTAACTTTTTAACTTCATCATACCCATAAATAGAAAATGATTAATACATATTTTTCAAAAAATGTTTAAATAGAATCAATAACCATCATCATTGCAGCCGTAAACCGTCCACTGCTGGACATAGGCCTCCCCCAAATATGACTTGTATCATCTTGGGGGTAGTTGCCATAGTCGTCACACTTGTCAGGCGGATTAGCGATCGTAGTAGCTGTAGATTGGCTTTCTACGGACGCTGCTGCCCATCCGTCGGTTTTTCCGTTTCTCGCCTCACTCGCGGGAGCCGGCACCACATCGCAATTGATGACCATATTTTTCTATTCCGTAGGGTCGAGCAAGACGCGACGCATCTCTGGAAGAACTGCGGAACCACATCGTGAACAGCTACATCCCTCTCGGGAGACAGTTCATGGTGCTCTTCCCCGAGGGCGGCTTCCTACATAAACGGAGAGAAATTAGCCAGAGGTATACCTTCTTTCTGTTTTCTTTTCGTAACCCTTAATTTGGCACTATCCATAGAACTGTACAATAACATACATACATGGATTCTTCAGCTGTGTCAATGGGCCAGTCGTTTAGCCTTGTGATGAATAATCACTGTGTCCCGGTATTGATATATATACCTACATAAAAATTGTTTCTTTTTCATCAACTAAGTACTAGGTACAGTCGCCATCAGATATATCGAAGCTGTGGATATGGTCACAAATATCTGAACAAGCACTTTATCGCCTTGACAACAGAGGCGTTGTTCAGATATTTGTGAGGTGGTCACAGCTCCAATATATCTGATGGCGACTGTACTATATGTGCCTTGATGACTTGAACTTACGACCCTTTAACTTACTTACGACCTTTACTTTTTCTGCCAAATTAAGGATTTAAATTATTTTACAGTTATTTATATCAGAAATCAGAAACCTACCTTTAATAGCTTTAATAAAAACAATCTTGTAAAATCAGCCAATTCTTGAAGAAAGTTGTCTGTTACTAAAACACCGTATATGATATGATCACTCTCCATCTTGAGACTTATCAAGCAGGTTTGACAATGAAGATGATCCAAGCTGTCTTCTGTACTGGACTTAATGTATTCAGTTGTCTAAATGAATAATTAAATACTAGGAGTATGGACTGAAAATGATTGACTAATTGAGGAAAACTGATATACAAATGTGAAAAATGACAGATGTTTTACTAATGTGTAACATATCCAGGTTCGCAGACAAAAACAACTTACCAAAACTGGAGTACGTCACCCTGCCCCGCGCTGGGGCGATGAAGATCATCATGGAAGAGATCGGACCACAGAAGGAGCATACACCAAGCACGTCGCATAACGAAAATACCAAAAGAGGTAGGTTTACTAAGTCCAAATCGTTTCCTTGAACTCTTCAATTCTGCATGCATATCTTAATCGTAAGTTGTACTTAAGGCCAGTACGCTAAAGTTGGCAAATACAAACATGGGAAATTTTAGCCTCATTTTATTTGAAGTGATCTAGCTACTCAGTATAATAATAATATGTTTTATTTGTTAAATCCAATTTCATAAATCGAATTTTTAAACCAATTGACAGTTTTGTATGTTTGCCTTTATTCTGCCATTATTTATCTTTATTATAACTTTTCCAAATCCTGGAATTAGTTGCCAAGCGGACCCCAGGCTCCAATGAGCCGTGGCAAATGCCGGGATAACGCGAGGAAGATGAAGATTATAACCTTACCAAATTATTAAAAATTAAGGTTTTAATTCGTATGCTAGATTCTGCAAGTTCTAGAGAGAATAAATTGTTATTACTATCCTCACCGTCATCCTTATCTCTTTTGTTTGCCTAATGTTTTCATACATATTTATCACTGTCTGTTATATATTATAATATTAATATTTGCTTTTACATAAACTTCAATTTATCTAATCGATTTCATTCAATAGCTAATAAATGAGTTTATAATTTACTGAATCCTTTCCAGAGAATCATTCTTCACGAACCGTCACCAGAGCGGTGGCTGCGACCAGCGCGCATCTCGAGTGGGTGCTCGACGTCACCATAGCGTACCCGGAGCGGTTACCGCTGCATCTGATCCAGGATATCGTCTGCGGCATCAGACCCCCATGCAGCGTGCGCTTGCATTACAGGCTTTATCCAATCACTGAGGTCAGAACTTGAAATTTTTATTTTTTTGTGTGTGTGTTCATCATGAATGCCAAATTGGTAGCCTTTGGCTTTGTATGAAATAATATAATTTTTCGTAAGGTCAACCTAAAAAATGGCGTGCGTATAAGAATAATACATATAATACATATAATAATATATATAATATAATGGAGTGCGTAAGATTTTAATAAATTACCTGTGTGTAGATATTTTTATTTTAGGGAACCAAATGTCAGTGAGCTCGTGTGAATACGTAAAATTATACGTAAATTGATTAATTCATCAGATTTTTAATCCTTCTCAGGCATGCTTTGAAAGAAGTGTAGCCATATGGTGTAAATTGTTTTTTTTTAATCAAACGTTTTAAATGAATCTAAATAGGGGTTTGTTAAATAATAATATGAAATGAGAAGAGATAATACAAAAATTAGTATCAAAGACTAATGATGAAATTGTTTTGTAGGTAATGATGAAATCGAACAGTTTACTTTAACAGGTAACCTTGCGGGGTGCTTCTAAATAGACGTTCGGTGGGCCTGGTCTATCACATCTTCAAAACTGTTACCTTTATATTTCTCTTTCCCTCACAGGTACCATCAGATGCAGAAGGTATGACCCAGTGGCTGTACGACAGATTCATAGAAAAGGACAAAATGCTTGAAGAGTACTACAGGACCGGTGAGTTCCCGGCCACGACCTCGCCAGGAGTGAGGAAAGTCAGACAGGACAACCTACGGTTCCTCATAGTGCACCTTTTCTTTATAGCTTCAACTTACGTGCAATACAAACTGTTCTATACTGTGTGGAGTTGGATGTGGTAACACCGGTTACTTTAGGAGAAAATTTGATTTGATTGTTTTTTGTTTATCGAGCGACTGTGTACGTTTGGTCGAATTGGATTTATTCAGCTTTTTTCATTTGTTTACAAAGCTTTAGTCGTCTGGTCGTTCATTTGTGTAAAGTGCCACTTGTCACAAGTTTCAGAAAATGTATTGCCAATATATTTAATAGTGTCAAATGATTTTGTAGAATCACACGTAGATATCGTAGTTATCAAAATGGTGGACCAAATAATGATAATTATAATGATGCACAACTAATGACAAGTGGTATAAGTGAATATTGTCAGAATAAAGTTTTACTATGTGTATTTAGGGTTTGAGATGAACTTCAAAAAATAATTTAACTGCTAAATGAAGTTCTTTATTTGAGTTATTATTTTCAATAAGTGAAATGTATATTTTTTGAAAATAAAACAAAAACTAACCAGATTTTCCAGCTCAATATCAAAACATTTTCGTGAAAATACACACGAGTGCTATAATTTGTAAAAGTCTATTGTGAAGTGTCTATAGTTATGTCGCATTCTATAATTTTTTCTTCAAATAAATTAAAACAAGTTTTGGTAATATAACTTTCAACAGTTTAAATGTTCAGTTATTTTTTTAATTTTAATTGAAATTTGTGTTTCTTCTAGATATTCCGACTGACATAAATACCATCCGCGAGATACGAATGATACTGAAATAAATCCAATTTAACCCGACACAAATAAACACTCAAATTCATTTTGCGATTGAATGTTACGTCAAGTAACAATATTCTCGTTGTACGGACCAGATTTGTGAATTTCAAAACATCTAAATATAAATTTCTTAGTGTGGGGCTAGAAGCGGAGCGTTTTTCGTGTGGCGTTGACGTGTTTTGAGCGGAGGTTACCATTCCGAAACGTTATCATTTGTTTAACACACACGCTGCGCTCCCCGCCCCGCTACACGCTTAACTCAACCGTTGACCCAGACCTTAACAGCCTTGGCCAAAAGTATCGAGCACATACGTTTTTCTCTTCTAACTCTAATAACCATCTCTTTCTAAATGCAGTTCAACAATCTGATATTTCAAACCTTAATGTATGTACACAACAAGACAACATCAGTTTGTAATACTTAAAAGCACGTATTAATTAAGAAAACAAAAAGCACCAAAAATTCGGATCTACAGCCAAGTGGCTTGTTGTAAATTTTCTATGCAATCACCAGTCACCGCAACGACCAATACCTAATCAGTTTAAATTAATTGATAATAATGTCATCAGAAAAGATCGAGTTTTGATATGTAAAGCATGGGTGCTCAATACATCTGGCCAAGGCTATTTAGCTGTTTGCGAGACTGGCAAAATATTTTCTTTCGCGTCTTCATACTAAGCACTGATACTTTTAACCTCTAGCCGCCCGGAGACCTATAAAGAGGTCTACCATTGAATGCCATTTTGAATTTCAATTATGACAAACCATAGTTTCATTTGGCCTGGCATGTTTTTATCTTCGGGCGGCTAGAGGTTAAGTAAAACTATTTCCTTCGTCGCGAATCCTAAAAAATCCATAGGAATTTGAACTTACTGTACATTAGATATAAAAACCCTAAGCAATGGCTGGGCGTAGACGGGCGTGGGGTCATTTAAATGTGGAACTAAATTACTATGCAGAAAGTTCAAATTGCTTTGTCTCTACTAAGAAGCTTCAGCCGTTTGATGTGACGTTGTTATGACAAAAAAAAAAATTCTCAATACCCGGCCAAAATGATTCTGACGTCGGTAAGGCTGTGGTCGGCGGTTGTCGCGTTTTGCAAAAAATGTTGATATTGTGCATCGAGCGACAAGCGTAGACTACGGCCTAATTCGCTCATAGCTAATGCTGTACACTAAACTTGTAACTTGGATAGAAAAATGTATTTTTTTCCATTTTAAGAAGTTTTCAAGGTCTCAACAGCTATAACTTTTATATCATCATGACATAAGATGTTTTGAATTCATTTGAATACCTATTCATGTTTTTTTTTATTGTTTACGGCTGTCGATTGTTATCGATCTACTTGAATTTGTTATAAACCAACATAAAGACCAACTTACATTCGATAAAAAAATGTTTTATTTTGTAGCGAAGTTGCAAAAATTATTGCGTAAATTGTAATTGTTGTGTAATTACAGAAGGTGGGCCTTAAAACCGGTTTCGATCGAATAGACAATACAGTTGATACAAAGAACTTAATATTACAAACGAGTGTTAAGGTCCATCTTCTGGAATTTTCTTGATTGATTATATTATTCGTAACTAGACTATAGTAAAAATATTGACCATAGCGAGCAATCGATAGCCAGAAAATAAATGCGGAAGTACATTTACATTTAACTATAATTTTAAGGTATGTTTGTGCGTTAACTATAATTGTTATTTTTTTTAGCTGTACGTCCTTACAACGTTACCTCGAGTAGATTCACTATAACTTGGTCACATTTGGACGCTACCTCTTTTCACCCCGCTGTGTTAAAAAGAGCAAGCGTCACGGTGGGCATAATAATTAGACTAAATGTTAGTTATTGATTTAATCAAAGTGTGCTGTGACTTATCAGTCAATATGTAAGTTAATCATAGATTAAGTTTTGCACTACGCTGAACCAAAATTTAAAAAATATCGTGACAATAAAAACCGTTGCTCCCTTATAACCGTTTTAAACGTTCCAATTTCAATTTGAATATTTAATCAGAGTTCTCACGCTTGTTCGAAGTTTGAATTTAAAAATGGAATTTTTATATAGAAGGAGTCGATTGTGCCGAGAATTTTTAATGAGAAGGCTTCGAGTCGGCGTTTGTAAGAAATGATTTACGCAATTTCAAGGTTCGCATGTTTGTAATATATTCGATTACTTGGGTACTGAATCACAGCTATATATATTTGTGTGATAGTAAGTGTTTATCCAAATTTTGCTGTTCCACGTTTCGTAAGGTAAAAAAAATTAAAAAAATTTTTTTTACAAAAAGCTCAAAGGAAAAATACATTTAAATTTGTCGTATCAGTTGTAATGTAATATAACGACTATCAAAATGCGTGTGCTTATCTCCCTCAATATATGTACATATATATAGACAATTTTCAGTTTTGATGGTTTCGAAAGCAAACATTTCTAAATATCGCTTTTTACTTGTATAGAACGTAGAAAAATGTTATTATTTTTATCAAACGCCGTCCTTGAAAAAAAGTAAGGTTTGCGAGTCTTAAAGTAGAATAGGTAAAATAAGAAAAAAATCCTTCATTTATTTTTTTGTTGAAAAAAATGTGGTATAAATATATCAAGTTAAAAATAAGTTGCAAAAAAAAACTAAATTAGCTTCAGAAAATATTACACTTTTATCAATCCCTAACTGAGACAAAATAAGTTAACAAAATCCGTTTTTTTATCATATTATGTTTAAAAAACTATTTTTGTGGTAAAGATATGCCAAAACTTTTTACCATAAGTGCCTAGGCTTATTATACTGGAGTATATTGAAGGCTTATCAAATTTTGAAATATAAAAAAAAAATGTAAATACACTAAATTACTAAGTGTTTGATGTGTAAATGTAGAAAATATATAGAAATTAAGTCAAAAAATGCTGCTGTGAACTATAATATGGATCAATATTATTTGGCTGTAAAGGGCGGTTATCTTTGTCCAAAAATATATTTGACATTGCCCTATTTATGAGTTTCAAAAATAAATTTGATAGTTCTTCGGAAAGACTCTATACCTAATTATTCAGTTTATGGGAATTTTCCAAAATAGAGTGTACCCAATTCGCATGACTGGTAGAAAAATTAAATTTAGTCAATTTTGTGATAATAATTTTTGGTTTACACGCAATTTAAGTCTTGTTTAATTTACAAATAAGTAAAACACGAAGTCTTGTCACATTTTTGAGTATCTAATATTTTTTTGCAACCAATGAAATTGAATTATCGCAAAAGCACTTCTATTAACTATATTAGTAAATCTGAATTGAATCTTCAATATCAGATTAAAATAAATAAATCCGATTTGTGAAATTACTTTCGAATTTACATTCTAATCCGGAGACAAAAAAAACTTTTGAAGGAGTCTTTCTGAATAAGTAACCCAATCTGGCTTCATTTTAAAGTCTAAACTTAGATCCAATTTTAAGCTATAGATTTTCTATGACCTTTCATAATTTTATAAGAATTAGGTAATATTCTGAAGCAATATTAATTAGTTTCCAGACCAAGTTCCTTTGATCAAAAATGTGCCTTTTAACAAAATAACAGTATATACTACCTCTACCTATTGTTTTCATATTTTGTGATAGTCATGTGTCTAGTTCAAAACTTGCACCTCTCATCTTACCTCTTCACAGTTTCTTAAATAAATGTATCTCAATAATGACACCGTTTTCATTCAGAAATGCGATCACTATTCTTTTATTTAATATACCTTTATTTTTTTCTATACAACAAACGGATCCCCAGAACATTATCGGTTATAACCGGGTATTGCTAGTGCTTGTTATTTTTCATTCATAACTTGTGGGGCGACATTTAAAAAAACGTTTATGTTAACAATAAATTTTATATATTTATTAATATTATAACTGATTTCTGACTTTGACTTTGACTTTGAAGGATATTTGATATGCGTCAGTGGAATACAATTTTGAATTTTAAGATTGAACATTGTATTGTCATGACAGCTGTCAGTAACCCGTTTAAAGGTCACTTAGGAAATATTAATAATTTGATACCTACAGTTTTTTTTTAAATTCCGTAGTGCTGCTCTAAAGTGGGAGTAAACGAAATGACAATCGTTTATCGACAACTTTAAACACAAACTTTTACAACAGACTTTTTTTTGTTTTTTACAGGGCGAAAACCTGGTACGGGCAGGGACTTTAATTGTTGAGCCATTTAGGGTTCACTTTACATTGGGCATTTCATGTATTTAGTACAAAACAAAAGACTATAGCTTGAACCGTAAGTGGCTCAACAATTAAAGTCGGTGACTGTACTACTGTAAATAATTAATGTTTTAACTGATGTTGTCTCTAAAAGATAGTCATTAAAATATAAATTTTATCTCATTTTAAATTTCACTACCACAGATGAGGAGTGTATTTTCAAAAAGGCTTTTTTCTTTATGTCGGCATGGGTTATTTCTCTAAGAAAATCATACAAAAACAAGCCGTATCGACATTGGGAAATAAGGCCTTTTGAAAAGACACTCCTCAGATAATATAGGTATATAATATCTGACTAGTGACAAAACGGTACAACTGCCATAGAATTATTATGAAACTTGTGCTGTTTTTTTCTAGTATTTCTATTATCAGTATAAATGTTGAAAATAAACGGTATTGTTGCATTTAACCAAATTGTATTAACAATAATTATCTACTGCCTGCAACCTTGCACCATATGAAAAATGTCACTAAATCGATAAATGCAAAAAAATACACTCTATGAAAATAAAATAGTGTTAAAGATTTTTTTTTTGTCCATTAATAATACCTATATAAGAAGTATGTTTTTTCACGACATGTATTTCTTTTTTTGGTATTATTATTTTGCCAAATTCACAGCGATTTTAATTTAAACGGTATCGCAATTAACTTTACGGATTTTTTTTTTATTATACAAAAAAGCTGTACCCGCGCGTGTAACAATAAGTTTTAAATAATACATTAATTGTGTCATTTTTTTTATGTCAGACATTGCTTGACTATGGCGACAGACAAAATGTAATTAAATAGATAAGTGACAGTGACATATTGTCGCACAACGTCACATTGAGGTCTGTCGCTTTAGTTACAAGTACCATAAGGACAATACAAGTCTTACTCGATAATTGTACCGGTATGAGAAAAGGCTTAAGTTGTACCCAAACTTAGGTTATAGTGACTCCATCACTATCTGTCGATGCGGTTTCAGCTAAAGCCGGTCGAAAAACCTTTGCCGAGCGAGCGAGCGAGAGTAGGCGAGAAAAATGTCGACTCGCGTCGGGTAATGTCGTCCGAGGAACACCTAGGCGATGTGTAATGTTTGTTACGCTCTTATTGGGAAGATTATAGGTTTTTTATGACAAATTTTGGCGGCCCTTATCCCTTTAACGCCCTAAAGTCACTGTAGTCGTACGTTCAAGCCTCATCGCGGTTCGATTGTCCTAATGATTCCTGTTAAGAAAAAAATACAAAAAGACTATGTTGTTGGGCGGTCATATTTGCATTGAAATTTTGAAGTTGCCCTATAAAGGGTTAAACCAGATACCGTGTTATTACTACTTAGTTACAAACGGATAAACTCACGTGTAATTATATCGCACTAGGCACGCACGTGAGTTTATCCGTTTGTAACTAAGTAGTAGTAACATGGCTCACAACAGTTTTAATTGTATTACCGTGTTATTATGTCAATATAAATACTTTTTTTTAAACTTCAATGCTTGACCTTAATTAAACAGGTTGCTTAATTGATTTTAAGCAGAAAATGTTGACATAAAGTGTTCCAAATGTCATTAGCTCGCTTAAGTTTTTATTTCATTTTAGTTGTTAATGTTGTGATGCTTTGTACGAATGTGTGATTTGTAGATATAAGTTCGCTCTAACTAATTTGATATTGTTAATTTTCTTCGGTTAAACTGTTACCCGATATCTGTTCATAATGCAAAACCTCTTAGATTTAAACAATCAATACTTATCAGCCCTTTCAATTTCTTGGCTATTTTGTCCCTTCTCACATTGAGATTTATATGAGATCTCTGTGACTTTTTTATATATTTTCCCTGTGGCAAGGTGCTAAGGCTAAGAAATGAAATTGGTTGACTGTACATAATTACGACTCTGAGTAATGTTATTCCATCAAGTATGATTGTCATACACGGGCAATAGTTTTTGTAATACAGAATTTGAGTTCGGGCAATATTGCCTGTAAAATTGTTAATTGAGACTCAAAATTCTTCGATCATTATTTCAAAATCCTTAGATGTTACTGCATCGTACTCGATGGAAAAACGACTATATTTCCTTGAATTATTGGAAAAACAGTTTATTAGTGGAAAAACAGGGACGTTATGTATGAGTGAGATAGATTTAAGAAACACCTAAACTGGACTCTATAATTAAGTTTTTTTAGATTTGTTTTCCTAAGTACAAGTGAATTTTGTTTGTTGGCCATAGATAATAAACATGGTTTTTTATGTGTAAGGCGCATTAATTGTGGTAGCAAAGTGTACGGATTTTTTTAAAGTGTCAATTTTATGCAGTCTGTGGTTTTCGTAAAAAAATATATTGGTATGTTAAAGTGTGCGTTGACGGTGCGTTTTGTGGTTGAAGCAACTGTTACGGCACAAGCGTTTTTCCAGCGGGTTCCATTATGGTACGAATTTATATCTTAAGGGACAGTAATAATTAGTAACATTAGAGACACAATGATACAGTGCCAAAGATATGATAATTCATAAGAACATGATTATAGACAAATGCGTAGTATGGTTGGCACACACGTTGTGTTGATGTTACGAAATAGCATAAAGGATAAACGCTGTATTTGTGACACAATTACGAGTACACAGCGTTTATACAAAATGCGAGATACTTTTAATATCTGTGTTCTTATGAGTTATTGATCTACTGACTTTTAAAGTATAACACAATGGAATCAGTAGTTTAAACGCATGTAATTTTCACTCTTATAGTGTCAAGGTTATGAACGCCAAAAACCGCGTGTAATGGCACTATTTGTTTGTCTGTATTACAGGAAGAAATTTCAAAAATGTATAAAATTTCGGATTGGGAAGATTCTGGGAAGAAATGACATGTTTTGAAAAAAAAAACATATTTGGTAGTTTTTCTCTAAACCCTGAAATTCAAACAGTTATGGCCCTAAATTTAACAGACTTCAAAAAAGTCCTATGTTCGACTGTATGTATTTTTGTAAATATATCCCATCTGTGGACCGATCCTCAATATTTTTTTTGTCAGACAACACTAACTACCGTACACTTTGTTTTAAAAAAAATAGATATATTCATATCACAAAGGCGAGTGGACATGAAATTAAACTTTAATTTACTTTACGATCGCCCTCGTAAGATGAATTATCTAAGCTTGCTTGGTTTCGCTGTAAATATGTATACGAACTGTGTACACAATTGTCAACAATAAAGCACTTTAGTGGCATCACGTGGTTTTTTTTTAAAAAGTTTCCTTGATAAAAATCGCATGGACTAAAGTGGAGAAACAAAACAAAATGTGACTATGACTGTCTGACTCTGACTGTACATTCGTCATGTACTTGTGACTTTTTTTTTTATGACATAGGCGGCAAACGAGCAGACGGATTGCCTGGTGTTAAGCAATTACCGTCGCCCATGGGCACTCACAACACCAGGGGAGTCACAAGCGCGTTACCGGCCTTTAAGAGGGGTTGGAGCTCTGGGAACCTTACTCACCATCAGGAACACAACACTACATACCTGAAAGGTGGCAGTGCTATTATGGCTGTGGTCTTCTGTAAGGAGGAGGTACTTCCCCAGTTGGGCTGCCCCAGATTCAAGCGTGATGGTCAACGCTGTGCCCTACCTCTCATTGTTGGACGTAGTTTAAGGACATACCCGGGTCCTTTCTTGAAGTCATGAAGAAAAAGGCAATGCCAAGTTTGCATTCGATACTAGGTTTTGCCATAGGGTAGTCACTTTACCTATGAAGCCGATGGTTCTGGTTTAAATTTTCAGCAAGGGCTCCTCTCCATTTCAATCAACATGTCAAATCAACAATTAATTCTATGATAACTTGATAAGCAAAGGTGAGTGTTGTAATGTCTGAGAACCTACAACAAGCCTTCTTAAGCTTACCGTGGACTTAGTTAATTTGGTTTATTTTTATGACAAACGTGGCAAACAAGCAGACGGATTGCCTAATGCATGGTGCCATGAGCACCCGCAACACCAGGGGAGTCACAAGCGTGTTGGCTTTTAAGATAGTACGCTCTTTTCTTGAAGGTATGAGGGTCATGTCGGTCCGGAAATAACTCTCACGGCAAATCATTCCACAGTCTTGTCGGAAGGATGTCCTGTAATATATATTATAAGCAAAATGTCGCCCGCCGTCACTGTGGGTAACTATGAAAGCCTACCGTCAAAATACTTATACATATAAAAACCTGCCAATAGTCGTATGGCACCCCATCCAGGGTACATACGTGGCTAATTGAAAGTCGATGACGCGACGCGACGGGCCGGAACCGACAGGGGTCGGTGGGCAGGCGACCGGGACCAGCCAAATGTAACAAAACTTCTTGGACATTCATGAGAGTGTATACTGCATTTTCCAATAATCATTTTTCCTAGACGCCATTAACACACGCTGCGTTATTAGGTCGATTGACCCCTAAACAAGTATGGCTAACTGCGATATTAACTAACTGCCGCAGCGGGTTAAAGCCACTTGAAAATTACCACTTTTGTTCCTCCCGTTAGCTTCCTTTCCCGGAAGCATTCGCATATATTATTTTCCCAGTTTGTTACTTTCTCCGCAGCTTGTTTTTAGAAAAGCATATTATTCCAATAGATTCAACCAAGAAAAAACCATGTGGTAAAATTTGCGAGTGGCATTAATCACCAATTTGAAAATCGATTTTCGGAAATACAGTTAGGATTAGAAAGTAGCTCAGTTATTAGAGCCACGGGCATGTATCCTAGTAGCGAGTTCAAGTCTTGCCCGGGGCAGTTAATCTTTTAATTTTTCCTTTATTTCTAAAAAATATGGTTAGCAGACGTTTCTAACTAAAGATAAAATTCTACGGAACCCAGTACAATTTGTGCAGGGAGCTAATACCCTGTCACGGTTAACATGATTATGCACGCCGGTCCATATGTCTCCCTCAAAGGGTACGAGCCCTTATGGTTGTACAAGAGCTGATGGGTTCTTCTGGCCTCTACCTCTGTCAAGAGACTTACTTTTTTTACTATTTTTACAACATTTATAAAGCAATTTTCCCTAACTAAAACGTACACCCTTGTAGGTTTATGTGGGCACGAGTGAATGTTTACTCTTAAGTTAATGTACTTAATGGATTATTGAATAGTGCACCCAATTAGTGAAAGTTGTTAAGAAAAGTTAAATCACTGTCAGTTTCGTGATGACAATTAAGCATTAGATTTCGATAAAAACTTAGTTTTGATGTTCATTTTATAAACTTCAATCGATATTACAAAATAATTAAAGTCGATCTTCATAAAGATTTCATACTTAATTGCATGCTTTTGCCACAGTAAAAGTTGATCGTAATCACTATTAAATGCAGAAAATATATTTTTGTATTACCATTTTGATTTCACTTGATACATCCATATACGGTATATACAAGTAGGGTATGATACAGCATAGGGTAGAAGCTGTAGTAACCCGAATAACACTAGCAGTACTGTCGCTCCAAATACATGTAAACGATTTCCGTCCTTATGCCTCAGACATACGTTCTTAAATGTTTACTTATTATTTAAACGTACAGTTGTGATACACTGAGCAATTTTTGACGCCCCTTGAGGTATATTAAGTTGATATTAAACCAACTAACTTCAGCCTGCGGGTTTGTCTGCATTTTGATATCAGTAATGTCATCATCTTACTCGCATTATCCCGGCATTTTACCACAGGGGCCTGGGGTCTGCTTTGCAACTGATCTGAGTATTTGGCGTAGGCACTAGTTTTACGTATGCGACTGTCATCTGACCTTCCAGCCCAGGGGGTAAACTAGGCCTTATCAGGATTAATCCGGTTTCTTCAAGATGTTTTACTTCACCGAAAAGCGACAAGTAAATATCAAATATGAAATAATATTTCGTACATAAGTTCCGAAAATCTCATTCGTATCTACAAGCCGGGGTTTAAACCTGCAACCTCCTGATTTCAAGTCGCACGCTCTTACCGCTAGGCTACCGGCGCTTCATTTGATATTAGCCATGTCCCGGATTTTCACGGCGTTTTTTATGACGTCACAAGTCTGAAATTATGTTTACGATTATGATCATCCCAACAATAACTTCACAATATACAGTCGAACGGGAAGCCACGTCGTTCATTTGTCTATTTGCCTCTTTATCACTCGTATACGCAAGTGCGATAGAGATGGAGATAGACAATTTTCAAATTTCAATATCCGCGTTAGGCCTTAAAACCCCACACCTGTAAATAACGTCTTCCGTGCCCATAAAAATATACCCATTTGACTAACTTAGCAACTCTAATATAACATACAAGTTTGATATTCAAATCTAATCTTTATACGCTTGGAATTGAGTTGATTTTAGAATAAGACGTGCGAATAAGATACGAGGTTTTATAAGATAACGGTTCATGTCGTCGTATGACGCTTGTAAGCGTTCGGTTGTCAGTGAAATAAGATAGCTAGATGTGTTTTGAGAACATAAGTTTAGCTATCAGTAGACCCCGCTATCGGAGGTGCAAAATGGTAACTGTCAACTCCTTAGGGATGGGTAATCCATTAATCATATTTGTGATGTCGATATCGATACTCAACTTTTCCAATACATTTTTTTATCTACCAGTAAGAATAAGTAATAAGAAAAAGAAAAGTAATAGCAACCATAGATTTTTTGTTGTACTAATAACGATTTATATTTTTAATGTTATGGTTATCATAGATCCCAAAAAAAAGTTAAATTGTATACATATAAATGGTACTTGTACATAAAAAAATGTATTGAAAAATCGAGTATCGATATCGACATCACAAATATGATTACTTGATTACCCATACCTAAGAACTTGACAGCTACCATTTCGCACCTCCGATAGCGGGGTCTAGGTATCAGCAACGGATCTTCCCCATAGACCGCTACAGGGAGCGATTTACAGCACTGCAGTTACTAACCCGTCGCGTCGACACGTTTTATAGACATTGTTTCATCTTCAATACGAAACAAATAAGGTAATGGGACTAATGTCGGACACTTTTAGCTGACAGGCACCAATGATGGACACTTAGTTCTTATTTCAAAAATCATAAAGTTGTAAATTGAATATGTCCCAACAAATGCACAACACTTAACTCCTTTGTAGGTAATAAACACTAATAATGTTCATGATTGGTTCCGTGTCCATTACTGGTGCCGTCACCTTAGTGAATAAAGAATTTTTTTTTTATTATTTATAATAGATATTGAATTAAATATAAAAAAAACTTCTAGTTGACGCATAAAAGACGACGACGTGTTTCTGATTTTCAAGCAGTAGAATTTAAAAATATAGAACGAAAATAACCACTCAGATATTTGTCAACTTCATAATTTTATCGTATCTGTAATTTCATAATCCTCGCATTATCCTAGCACTCATTGGAGCCTAGGGTTCGCTTGAATATTGGCAACTACTGCCACGATTTGGTGTAGGTACTAGTTTAACGAAAGCGACTAACATATATCTGACCTTTCAGTCCAGGAGGGAAACTAGGCCTGATTCGGATAAGTTCGGTTTCTTCGCGATGGTTTTGACGGAAAAGCTACTGATAAATATCAAAATGACATTCAACACATAAGTTTCGACAAACTCGTTGGTACAAACGGAGTTTGAACCTAAGACCTTCGGAGTGCAAGTCGTACGCTCTTACTGCTAAGCCACCAGCGCTTCCATAACGACTTTTCTTTTTTTGACTCATATTTAAAATCTTTCAAGGCAAGGTTTTTCAAATCAAGAGTGAATAGGCTGTTACTGAACCAGCGTGCTACACCCTCGACCTCGTCGTCACTTACCATCAGGTGCGACTGAGGTCAAACGCTAGTAAATCTTGTATAAAAAAAAGTCATATAAAATATGGACTATTCTAGTAAAATTTATATATCTTCGCAAAACCTGTATTACCGGGGAGGCATCTTGAAGCCCGAGGTCTGAAGATTTTGTATTGACAAGGGGAAATTGTGTCTATACATTATTAATATTTATATCAATAATATAAATACTGCCTAATATATTAATATTAAGGCCGTGTAGTGCCGGCTGACTAGAATAGCACCACCCCATCTCCTCCCGCGGGTGTCGTAAGAGGTGACAAAGAGATAAAACCGACGGATGGGCAGCAGCGTCCGTCGCAACCCAATCTACAGCTACTACGGTCGCCAACACGCCTGCCAAGCGTGGCGACTATGGCAACTACCCCTCAAGATGATTCAAGTCATATTTGGAGGAGGCCTATGTCCAGTACCCTTACCATGAGTTGTGAAATTGAGCTTTTCGATAATGAGTATCGAGTATACTATATGTGCGTCTCGCTTGTACTATTTTACTGCGAACGAGATGCACAGATAGTAAACTTGATACTCGTTATCGAAACCCTCAAAGTCACAACTCATGGTAAGGGTACACCAGTAGACAATTTACGGCTGACACACTTCAGTGTTTGTATGTCAATAATAATTTTTATTTTATCAGTAAGAACGTACTGTGACATATAGCTAACTAGCCACTTAGGCTTCCACATCTACCCTCGAGAGCTCTAGCCACCCCCCTCTGGACAGAGGCAGGGGACCTGTCTCATTCGTCCGACAAGGCACCTCCAGTTCTCCTTGCCAACCAGCCAACGCAAACGGCTCATGATTACGCTCCTGGTTATGGAGTAAAACATGTCGAGCAATTTTCGACTTATAGCGACGACTTGGGGCTGAAATGATACCTATTCTATTAATAACTCAGATTTTACTTTTTCCCAGAAAATTTCTTCACAAAAATTTCATTATTGAATCTCATCGATAAAAGTCTGGATACAAGAATGCTAAGCTTAAACTAAGAACGAATAGAAGATTCTCAATAAAAGATTATTTATTAATACCTGTTTCGGCAAAATTATTTATTAAACATATTCGGGACAAGACGTCTGCAACTCCCCATACAAAACATTTACGTCAAATACATTCCCGTTAAGCGCATTTACGTGAAAAACCGTTTATAATAACAACTCGAGCCTGTTTATGCTCGCTCTAATATAATTTGCTCTTCAGTCGAGCGCCCAATATGTCTGGGTAGGGCTTAAGTGTCCCGTTCAACGTTGGAGTGGTAGTGACGGGCTAAAGTCGGGAATATTGCCGAAAATTGCTGATGGCTTTACTAAAGTGTGTGTGATAAAATATAAACGTATTTAGAAATCACTGATGTAAAATATTGACTTAAAAATAATACAAATAACAAACTTTAGTAATTTATTTAATATTAAAGCTACAATAGCTAAAATAATTTGCCTTTTCATGAGAGGGACATAATACGTTTAAGTTGGTTTCAAGTCAATACGTTAAGTACACGGGAAGTGTACGGTGTCACTATTTAAAATATTGTCGGCAGTATTGACAATTGGTCGTATCAAAACAAATAGAAATCGACTATATGGTGGACAATATGAGAGTTATCTTATCTATTTGCGACGACGAAACAAGATTAAAGACAAATTGTACAGTAATTGTTTTAGTATATTTTCTTTGTTTTAGAAATATACTTATTATCAGTAACCTTTCATATTTACGACAACCAGCCGTTTCTCATCCAATGAATCCTTCCGACTTACCTAGTAGGTAGTCTCGTTTTATAGCTTACTATATAGAACTGGAAAATCAGAAAAAAATGGAGGCTACCTATAGCAGCGTGACTTTGGAACGGTAGACTAACTAAACCCGCCTAAGTATGGTGACTATGGTATTATTGTGATTATGGTATTATATTGGATGGCAACACTGGCTGTCAAAGAATAAGCAGCTGATTTCATCAAGTCCCACTTATTTATTGTAAATTTATTAATATTTCAAGTATTTTTAAGCCCAATAAGTGTAAATTAAGTAGTTTTAGTCTTAATTTTAGTGTGTATGTAATAAGTGAAGTGCCTTAGTGACGTTGACGAGTGCCTTGTAATCTCTCAAATTTTTAACCGTTAAGGGTTATAAATTCGAAACCTGTGTTCGTCTTGTAGTCCTAATTGCTTGTTTTGTTTCCCTAATTAGTAGCAATAGTGTCAGTAGCAAATAATAAATCCTTGTACTTACCAAGAACACAGTGTAGGCATAGTAATTACGTTGTAATTTCATGTAAGTACCTAACTCTCTTGGCTTGAGCAAGCAACTCCTTCTCGGTTTCCTGATATATTTAAAGACAATTTAATAATGCTAACTCGCAGAGCTACCGCTGTTGCAGCTCGCCAGCAGGTGGCCGATAAACTTCAGCTCACCTTACTTGAATTAAAAACATCTAAGGAGTTTAGTGCTCAATTGCTTAGTGAGAGAGAGGATAGTGAGAAGGAACTATTATCAGTACTTGATAGCAATGATAAATTAAAAAAGGAACTATGTTCTTTAGAAAGTAATTATATTACTGTAAATACTGAGTGTGCCCGGCTTCAGGCGGAGGTGGACAAGTTCACAGAGTGTGCAGCTGCATATGAGCAGGCCTTGGAGGACATCAACTCATTGCAGAGAGCGTTGCACGAGGCGCACGAAGAGATCTACATGCTACAGGAGGCCCAAAACAAGACAGCAGCGGCTCACACTCAGAGCTTGTTCGAGGAACTGGTTGGGCCTGACCCGCAGTTGGTTACCGCTTCAATTGAAAACCCTGTGGTTATTACAGACTTACCTAATGATTCTACCAGAACTAGGTTAGTAAATTGCAGCGGTAAAAAACTAAAGAAATATATTAAACTGAATAGGATTATTAAAAAAACACAAAAGCTATCAAAACACAATAAACTATTCTTCAAAAAATTGAAGTTTAGCAAAATTAATTTAAAATTAGTAGATGAAATTGATATATATTCTACACAGTTACATCTTAGTGACACTAAATATGAAGCTGACACACAGAGTTTAAAATTAAAAATTCATAGTTTGGAGGATTCAATTGAGTTGTTAAATAAAATGAATGAGAGTTCAAAACAAGATATTACTGAATATTCATTAGCCATGGATGACTTAATAGCACAAATTAAATATAATTCAGAAAGGATTGAGTCATTGACCAATGGTCAGTCATCGGTTAGTACACAAGTGAGTGATCATTTGTCAACTGCTGGACCAAACCCGGATCTGTGTGCCAGTTTACCACCACAGCAACTGAATGATAGTAGCTCCTTCGATACTTTACAAAAAAGCACACCTACACCTAATGTAATTATGTATTGTGATGAAATTGGAAAGAATATGGGCACATTTCTGAATTATTACTCAAAGGGACTTGGTGCAATTAGCAATTGTCTGCCTTTTAGTAGCCTAGATAATATCCTAAATCAGATTTTGAATGACAGTAGTATTAACTCGATGACAACATTGCTTATTCTTGTTGGAAACAGGGGTAATGTGAACAAAAATAATATGATGAAAATATTTGAAAAATTAAATTTACTTACAGTGAAAGAAATTATTATGTTTACATTGCCTTATTGTAGTCAATTGCCAGAAACAGAAAATGATATAAGATACCATTTGAATAAATCCCTATATAATTTTTGTGCATATAGTAGTAAGTTTAGTTTAATTGACACTAACAACTATGTTAGGAAACATTACATGCCAACATTGTTTTTGACTAAAGGTAAGTTTTACCTTTCTAATTACTATAAGAGACAAATAGCAATGTCGCTATCCTATTTATTAGACATTTGTGCCAAGAATTTGGCACATAGTTCTGCCCCTATTGAGCAGCCCAATGTTGACTTGGAATTGGTTCCAATTATAACCAATAATTTAAACTAGATGTAACGACAAAGGAGTGCCCCTTCTCTGGCAATTTAGTATGTAATAAGTTTAATATAAAAGGTGGCAAACATGTTAAACAAATCCACCTGGTGCATCAAAATATTCAGTGTATTAGAGGGAAGGACTTATCTATTGAACTCTTTTTGAATGACTATAATATTGACATTTTATGTGTATCTGAACATTGGTTAAAGAAAAATGAACTTATGCCTCAATTTAATAATCACCAGGTGGGTAGTTCGTTCACCAGACTTAGTTCCATACATGGTGGGTCACTCATTATTTTAAATAAACAATTTAAATTTAAGGAACGTAAAGACCTCGTAGCCTTGTCTGTTGAACGGACCGTAGAACTAAGTGCAGTAGAATTAGAGCAATTCATTGTCGTTTGTGTGTATAGACCGCCTTTAAGTAATTTTGAAGTTTTTGAAAGTGTAATGGAATCAATACTTTTAAAAATAGTTTCTACTTCCAGAAAAAAATACTTCTTTGCGGCGACTTTAATGTAAACATTATGGAGAATACAACACTAAGTAAAGATTAATTAGAATTTTTTATCTAAGCCACGTGTTTATGGAGCCTACTAGAGTTACTGCTACTAGCACCACATGTATAGATAATTTTTTCACAGATATTTTTCCTTTATCCAAAAGTGTAATTGGCAAATTAGAATCAGATCACTTAGGCCAACTATTTGTATTTGAGGCATTGAGGGAAAATACCTTGAGAAAAAAGAGAACTTTTGTGCCGGTAACCGTGGATCGTGTGGCAAAAATGAAACAAAGTCTGGTTCAGGCTCCACCCCTTTTGTCTCCCGACATGAGCCCTAACGACATGTACAATTCATTTTTCCACACTTTTATGAAACACTTTAACGCAATTTTCACCTCTAAATCGGTCATGGTTAGCGGTGCATCAGCTTTCAGTGAGTGGGCTACTGCAGAGTTGCATAGTCGTAGACAAGCACTGTATAATTTGTATGAGGAAATGCGGTTCAATACGAGTGATGAATTTAAAGATTATGTCAAACAAAGTTCGAAGAAATTTAAAATAGATTGTCAAATAGCTAAGCGTAATTATTTAAGCCAGAAAATAAAAAGTAGCACCGATATTGTCAAAGCCACATGGAATGTAATTAATATGGAGACTGGTCGATCAAAACACAGAATGAATGAATTTAAGTTAAAAATTAATGGCAGAAATATTGATTCCAATTTAGAAGTAGCCACAGAATTTGAAAAGTTTTTTACTGACATACCAGTATCCACAACCAAGCATTTAAATTCATCGCCCTTGTTAGCCGTTACCTTGTTAAAAGATAACGCCCCAAAATGTAACACTGAATTTATATTTGAACATGTTAGTACCTTAGATGTAGTAAAGGCGTTTAAATCAATTAATGTAAAAAAAAACTTGTGACCTCTGGGGAGTCTCTGTCCACGCTGTCAAATCCCTTATAGAAATAATAGCGCCCGACTTGGTAGTTGTATTTAATAATAGTGTCGATTGTGGTGAGTTTCCTGATCTAATGAAATGTAGTAAAATAACTCCTTTATTTAAATCGGGTAGTACTTCTGACCCCACTAATTATAGGCCAATATCAGTACTACCTACTTTCAGCAAAATATTTGAAAAAATAGTTTTGAGCCAATTAGTAAGACACTTTAATGCCAACAATTTACTGCATAACAAGCAATTTGGATTTACGCGGGGTCGCTCGACTACTGACGCTGGGGTTGAGCTGATCAAACATATTTGTGATGCCTGGGAAGAGTCATGGGATGCTTTAGGTATTTTTGTGACCTTTCCAAGGCCTTTGATTGTGTCTGTCATGAAACATTGATCAGGAAACTGTACTACTATGGGGTCAAAGGATCGGCACTGGATTTACTTAAGTCTTACTTACAAGGTAGAATACAAAAGGTTGACGTGAATGGACAGCACTCGCCGGGGTCATTGGTGTCAATGGGTGTGCCGCAGGGATCAATATTGGGACCGTTCCTCTTCCTTGTATAAATGACTTGCCATACCTCACTGATACGCACCATGATATAGTATTGTTTGCAGATGACACCTCGCTTGTATTTAAAATCAAACGACAGCAACGAGCTTACAATGATGTAAACAATGCTATTTCGAAAGTAGTTGATTGGTTCAATGTTAATAATTTGCTATTAAATGAAAATAAGACAAAGTGCATTAAATTTGTAACTAGTAATGTAAAGAATGAGCTAGCAAGTGTCATTGTGAAAGGCGAGGAATTGGAACTAGTTGATAGCACAGTTTTTCTTGGTAATGTAATATTAGATTTAAAACTCCAATGGGGTCCCCATATTGGTTATCTTTCGAATAGACTGAGTTCTGCAGCTTTTGCCGTAAGCAAGATCCGTCAGTTAACAGACGTAAAAACAGCTCGTTGAGTATATTTCAGTTATTTCCATAGTATTATGTCCTCTGGTAGTTTGCTATGGGGCAGTGCTTCAGAGATCGATACAATTTTTATTCTGCAGAAGAGGGCTATTCGAGGGATATATAAGATGAAGTATAGAGCCTCACTTAGAGATAAGTTTAAGGATATTAATATAATGACAGTGCATTGCCAGTATATATATGAGAATATTGTGTATGTACATAAAAATATTGTTAATTTTAGAAAGAATTGTGATATTCACAATATAAATACTAGAAATAAGCATAAACTCGCAGTACCCTTCACCCGGCTCCATAAAATTAAAAAATCATTTATGGGTAATTGTGTAAGGTTTTATAATAAGCTACCAATGAAAGTAACTGAATTGTCACTTAATAAATTCAAGAATTATGTTAAGAAACAACTTATTTCTAAAGCTTATTATAGTACACATGACTACATGAATGATAATACACCGTGGGAACAAAATTGAATTATAATGACTGTCCTTATGTGTAACTTTTGACATTTAGATTTTATTCTAGACAGTTCTAGACTAGTATTCATATAGAAGATGTTTAATGTTTAAAATAATTTTTATTTTATTTATGATACTATTGTGACATTATTATTGATAAATATAAATATTATATTGTAATAATTTTACCAATGAATTGCTCTGTATTAATTAATTAATTAACTAATTAATTATTTATTCGATTAAGATTATATTTGTATTTGACTATTCGAAAGTGCTTGTTGCTAGGCCTACTTGAATAAAAAATTGAAAATTGAAATTGAAATTGAAAATTGAAATTGAAATTAAAACCGCCATGGTCATCGTTTCCCTTGGGTATAGGATCTACCTCATTTCTTTATCTTACCTCACTGTGCAGTTTTGCGAATTAACTCCTTGCCGAGGTTTTCCCAAGGAGCTATAAGGCTTTTCAAAAAAGGAGTGGGTAGTTTCTTAAAGAGTAAGCAACGTGCTTGTAAATCCTCTGGACTTTTAGGCGTCTCACTCTATAGCACTAGAGAGACTGTCTACCATCAGGCGGTCCAAATACTTTTTTGTCGTGTCGTAGTGTAAAAAGATAGCAATATTGCCAAAGGCAATATTTCCGAAAATAAAAACGTTTCACTATTAGAAGTGTCTACTTATTGAGCAGGTTTTTCGTAGGAGTTTGTACGTATTTTACTTGTGTATTTTATTAGAAAACGTAGCTCGAACAAATATTTTAGATAGTCAAGTATCAACTAATGTCGATGAACCTTAACTCTTAAGTCTTAAAAAAACACACAAATAATTAAGTTCAAGTAACAAAATAATACGTATTTTGGTACAATAATATTGTTTTAAAAGATAAAGGAGAATACACACTCTTAATGCTTGGAAATAAAATAAATATGGAAATATGAAGGATATAATAATATATAGCGGAATAATTATTGAAGGGTAGCTAAGTCTCGGGCTAAGAGCGGCGGGCTGCTATCTTGTAGTCGCGATTTCGAGTCTTGTTTTTTTTTTACTGTTTAATAAACTATTGTCATTCTGAGGCACTGGTCCCACCGCGAGCTAGTAAGCTATGAGCTATTAGCTATTTCGAGGGACAAAAGATAATCGATTCCGTGTAAATAAAAGACTCATATATGTCATAGTCGGGCGATCGTAGTTCATCGCCGGGCGATGAGCTATAAATATATATCTCTCTCTTTTATTTACACGGGAGCGATTATCTTTTGTCCCTTGAAATAGCTGATAGCTCATAGCTTACTAGCTCGCGGTGGGACCAGTGCCTGAGTAAAGAACGGATTTTATTTTTGACTAAATAGTAAAATTCGGCCACCATGACACCTGTCACAGACACATGTAGAACTAACGTAAGATATAGTAAGAGTACGTAAGTAAATATTTCATTTTTCCTTGTCACCCGACACATTTAGATGACATTCTCAAGCACGCATATATTCACAGGGCGGAAGCATAAGCAGTAGCGATTTTCGGGTTAATAAAGTTGTCACGGTTTTCACTGTGTCTTGCACTGTATGAGCAATCTCATCATCTTACTCGCGTTGTCCCGGAATTTTTCCATGGTAGCCTGGGGTCCGCTTGGTAAGTAATCCCAGGATTTAGCGTAGGCACCAATTTTAAGAAAGCGACTGCCAACCAAACAAATATGACTTGTATCATCTTGGGGATAGTCGCCATAGTCTCCACGCTTGGCAGGCGGGTTGGCGACCGCAGTAGCTATAGATTAGGTTTCGACGGACACTGCTGCCCGTCCGTAGGATTTTTCCTTTTATCGCCTCTTCCGACACCCGCGGGAGGGGATGGGGTGCTATTCTAGTCAGCCGGCATCACACGGCAACTATACATTGTGTATAAGCCCTAACCAACAATTATTTATTATACCTGCACAGTCTGTTATCCTTGTCTGACCACTTATCTTCAAACGTTATCTCTGTCTTGCCACCGCTCACCGCTTAACCCTTGCGAGTCCAGAGGGATTCCCTGATAAGTTCCTTGTGTGGGTCGAATGGAAATGGCAAACAAACGTACGTGCTTCGGCATGGACTCAAGATGTATACAGCTTTTGTGTACTGTTTAAGGTTTGCTGAATACACTCTGTATAACCTTCGCTGTATATAGTAGGTATATTCGGGATCAAAAGAGCGCTGGTGGCCTAGATGAAAGAGCGTGCGACGTGCAATCCGGAGGTCGCAGGTTCATACCCCGGCTTGTACTAATGAGTTTTTCGGTATGTACGAAATATCATTTGTCGTTTTTCGGTAAAGGAAAATATCTCGAGGAAACCGAACTAATCCCAATAAGGCCTACTTTACCGTCGGTTGAAAGTTCAGATGGCAGTCGCACGAACGGCTGTGGAATGAACTCCCTGCCGAGGTTTTCCCTAGGGACTATAGTATGAGGTTCTTCAAAAAAGGAGCGTATAGGTTCTTAAGGGGCATGTGAATCCTCTGGAGATGCAGGCGTCCATAGGTTCCTGGCGGGCCGTATGCTTGTTTGCCACCGGCGTTGTATTAAAAAAAGAGGAAAGTCCGTTGTCCCGGACATCCTGAAAGTGACGTCACCCCAGCTCATTAGCGTCCGTCCCAACCGTTGACACCGATAACGTAATGAAGGTGACATCCGCTGTTTTTACGAGATTTATCCCGATTGTTGTCACCCTCGTCAAAGGGGTACTTAAAGAGGATCTTTACTAATTACAATGCGGTGTTTTTTTATGATATAGGAGGCAAACGCGCAGACGGATTGCCTGATGGTAAGCAACTACCGCCGCCCATGGACACTCGCAACAACAGAGGAGTCACAAGTACGTTGCCGGCCTTTAAGATCCCTATACGCTCTTTTCTTGAAGGTTTGGATGTCATATCGGTCCGGAAATGCTACACGACAATTTATTCCAGAGTTTTGCTGTGCGAGGCAGGGAGTTTCTAGAAAAACGCACAGTTCAAACATCGCGCCATTATACTGGTACTTGAAGGATCTTCTTGGGATCCAGATCTACAAACTAATTACCTAAGTACTTTAAAGAAATTTGAGTTGAATTTAATTTGTTTCCTTTGATTTTGACACAAAATAAACTATACTTTGTTTCCTACACTATAAAGTACGAATTCGAATAGGATTTTACTTGTATGGAGGGATTGGTGGGTATTAGGATATATGAATTCTTAGGAATAAAGGAACATGAAAAAATTAACTGCTGCTAGGCGCTTCCTAACCGCTAAATATATGGTGGAGAAATAAGAGAAATTCCGCGTTTGGGCATGTATCCCAGAGTTGCGAGTTCGAGTCTCGCCCGTGGCAGTTGATTTTTCTATTTTACTTTTATTTATAATAATTATGGTTTGGTTCGCAGACGTTTCTGCTTAAAAATAAAATCCTCTAGATGAAAAAACTTAACTAAATCACCATGTCTATGTTGTGCGGAGAATTAATATGGAACTTACGTCAAAATTAGAATATAGAACGTCAACATGCGTGTACACACGTTACTACTACATAGGCCAGGTGATTTTTTCACCTACTCGTATACTTTCTGCGTATTGCATCTACTAGCAGAGTAGTTACAGTTAGTTAAAAAGTTTGTACATTTGGATCACGTCTTCGATTTTGATCCAAATTTATATAGACTTTCGGTAACAAAAAAAGGAAAGTTCCATACAAACTTTATGGGACATTTTGGGAAATATGGTAGATCTTGCTAAGCATCATTTGCTCTATCAGTCTACCGCTTTTAATCAAAATCGAAGACGTGATCTAAATGTACAAACTTTCTGAGAAATGCTCACCTACAAGTACGACTTTAACAAAAAAACTGCAGCAAAAAAAATGGGTAACTAAGGCTACACTCCTAAATATCCGTCGGCCATTTTAAATATCTGATGGCGCACCACAAATATTTGAACCAACTTTACACAAAATAGTTTCAAAACACTAATTATAGTTACTAAACTAAGTTCTACAATCAGTCTATATTCTATTTAATCAAACTCTAAACCAACACAAAATCAACACAATTGTTAACTAACACTGTTTTAGGCCGGCGTCCGTTATTTGACTTTGGCCAATTAAACGGAGATTGGCACAAACATTGCGCCCAACATACATAAAGACCGTAAGTTACATTAAGTTAGTTTAAATTTGGAACGTATTGCGGGAGAATACAATCAACTTGATATGTTTTTCGATGTCGTTACGGCATTTATGCGTTGTGCTATGCTAAAGCTTGTTTAGTCGTGTTGGCTAAAATTTTGGCCGAATCTGATTAGTTATCTGATTAGGTATGTTGCGCATGATTGGGTATTTCGTGTTGGTGGTTAGTTAACTCGTCAAACGTTTCTAGAATATCCCCAACACGCATATCTGCCGTAACAAGCCGATATTGCCTATAAGAAAACTCAATGAACTGCATAATTGTATGTGTACTATAAATCGAATTATCCTAAGAATCTCTTTTTGACAGATAAAATGGTAAAATATGGGCAGTTCGTAGAAAGAATAAAAACTATATAAACTGTTTTGAATCTCTTTACGTAACTAATCTTCCTTTTGATTAAAAAACTACTTATACGTCCAACAATGAAAGGTAGGGCACAGCGAAGTACCATCACGCTTGAGTCTGGAGAAGCCCAACTGGAGAAGTACCTCCTTACAGAAGACCACAGTCATATCACAAAGAAAAGCAAACCTTTCACTGCTCATGTTGTGTTGTGTTCCTGACGGTGAGTAAGGTTCCCAGAGCTCCAACCCCTGGCTGCCACGGAATGTTCCTGAAGACCTGGGGCTAGCGCTGGTCTTCCGTCGTCGTGAGTGAAGTCATGGAGTATAACTCAATAAAAAAATTAAAAATGTGTAGATGAAACAAGAAAAAACAAAAAAATAAAAATTGTAATAATAAAAAAAAGATTGTGTTGATTTTGGTGACATTTTTAAGTTTACCTGTATGAATCACAATAAAATAAATTACGACAATGAATATATTTACATAAAATGAACTAAAAATTAATGAGTTACAAAACACAAATATAATCAAGTTGTTTTTCCGCCCAAATCATAATAGCTACATTTAAAACAATATACCCTTAGCCTCATCATCGCATAATCTATAGACAACTAACTATCAAAAGTAGGCTAAATCTGGTTACAACATCGATCAATATTCATTAAAAATTCATTATTTTCACTGTGATGCAGATTGTAAGCTTTTATAAAATAGCTTCATAAAATATTAAAATTTCGTATACCAATTTTACCCTTGCGCAATATATTTTGAATTCAGCTTTTCCTACGTACGTACCAGCCACTATGTAAGGCTCCTACAAAGCAGTCTCCTCAAATTGTTGCACGACACTTAATTGCCTCAGCGCCTGTCGGATAAAGCTAGCCAGTGTAGCCTGAGCATTTTATTGCTATTGAATTTTTAACAGGCGCACGACTTATTGCTTCGACGCCGGCGATATTTCTAAGACTAAAGAATTTACGTATTCATTGAATGAATGTAACACGAACTTAGAATTTTATTTTTATTTTTGTAAATATTCCCTCGTAATAGAAATATTTTAACATTAAATATTGTTCGTAACATTTTTAAAGGGCCATAATTATGTTCTGTTGTAGGTACGATACTTAATGCGAATAGGAAATTCCTCCTGTTGAAATTTTTCACTTCTCGTTTCGAGTTACCTATTCTTCGCACTTGCATCGTAACGTAGATACTATTAACTAATAGGTTTAAGAGACAGTTAACGATTTTTTTCACCAACTTCAATATTCACCGGCAAGCTACGCGAGCTGACATCACAGCCCGAAAGGCTCATCTAGAGAGGCAATTAAACTGACGCCAACTAACGAGGCGTCATTCTCGTCACGTCCTGTTGTCGACTCGTCACAACTCGTCGATGTCGTAAACAAGGTGTTTACGCACGGAGGCAAAAATTCGGATGTCACTCGCTTTTAACAAGGGCCGCGTTCGAGTGTTATCATGCCGGGTGATATTGGTGGTTACGGTTTAAGTAAAATAAATAAAAACGAGACTTTTGGTTTTAAAAAAACTTAATTTACTTATTTTTAGCTTACGTGTCAGAAGTGCTGTTCCTTGGGCCCAGAGCCCTGAGTGTAAGTTCTGATGTAACTTTACGTCACGAACGCGTTTGCGTTTCCCATATAGATAACATTATCACTTACGCGTTCTTAAACGTAAAAACGTCAAAAGAAACTTACACTAGAGCCTCTGGACTGAGAAGCAGGGCGACAACGTTTTATTGCCTAGCGAGTTTTTCCAACTAAATGACTAATAGTAGGAAAAACTCGCACAGCAAGTATCTGCTACACTTAAGTTTTATAATTTATGTGCGAAAATTGTTTAACACATTGTATAAATAAAAAATCTGTCTGAAAATACATCGAAAAAGCAGCTCTAATTTTAAATGTATTTCAAAAGAATACGATAAATATTGAATGAGATTATCTATGGCGATTACTGTTATGCTTGGTGAAGCAGAATTGATGTCACTATGAGTGAATATGGACGATATTTCAAAGATCGTTTTTATATTAAGCAGAAACGTCAATCGTAACGTCATATCAAAGATATTTAAATCGAAAGAAAAATAGAAAAATTTGACTCGCAGCTACACGTCACCCATAATGACGTATACCAGGAAGGATAAGATAGAAAAATGTGACACGTCTAAGCGGCGCTCGTATAGCACAATTGGTAGTGCACTGGGCTAGTGATCCAGTGGTTGTGGGTTCGAGTTCCGCTGCGAGTCAAATTTTTCCATTTTTCTTTCGATTTAAGTATCTTTGATATTTCAAAGAAATAAAAAATCTTTCTTTGGGCAATATTTTTTTTAAATAAAACTTAAATTATGTAAGTACTTCTAAAGATTTTAGCCGTTAGTCGACCACTGCTGTACATAAGCCTTCCCTAAATATGATTTGTATCATTTTGGCGGGCCAAGCTTGGCAGGCGGGTTTGCGATTTCAGTAGCTGTAGATTCAGTTTTGACGGACGTTGCTGCCCATTCGTCTATTTTTTTTTGACAACGGGAGATTGGGTGGTGCTATTCTAGTCAGCCACACGGCAAACATAATTAATTACATTAAAATATTTTGAGGTTGCAATAAATATCGAAACGTTGACAAGGCATCAAGTATTTTGACCACGAAAATAACCTCGATATTTAAATAGAAAGAAAAATAGAATAGAATATATAAAAATATACGAAGTATACGACGAGGGACAAATAAAAAAAAATTCAAGTTTAAGCGGTACTTGTATAGCACAATTGATTAAATATCGAAGATAATTATTAGCTAGCAGACTATCTACACGCTACTGATTTCTACTAGTTTTAGTACTACAAACTTAAGCAAATCTATAATTGTTTCTAAAAATCTCAAAACTCTAAGTTTGTATTCACCCTAACTAATTTTTCAATCACTCCTTTGCATTTGTGACAAAAATATCGCAGCAAAAAATGCTAACATGCGGTAAAAATACCCGCAAGTTTTTAGTCGCTAGCGCTCGTCGGCCCTACTACAACTCGCGACAAATCGCTTACGACCAGCGACGTTCTTCGCTTGTCATATCCTCTCGAACAAAGCGGACTCGTTGCACTTAGGTTGAGGCCGAAAACGGCTCGGTAGGAAATTAGATTTTTCAGTTTAATGCATAGGGTTCAGAGGAAAGTCATTGGCGTTTCTTGAAAACTTGGCCTTCCTTATTTTGTAAAATGCAACTTTAATACTGTGTGTAAGTCTAATACGGGCGAAGAATTAAACTAGACATAGGATTAGCCAGTACAATCATTACCCAAAAGGTTTTTCTTTGATTAAACCTATTGCACACACATGTAATTATTATTTGTAAAATTTCTGAGCAGTAATGTACTACGAACACTACGCGATATAAGATTATGAAAATAACTGTCAACTTGTGTTTAACTCGAGTGTGTTGCATTACATTGCGGGGCGATTTTTTTTTTATATGGATAAAGTTTTAATTGTACTTTTAAGAAAGAGTTATCTAAATATATTTCTTATGTCCTATTCTACCCTCCGTTAAGAGATTCGCCCGTATAAGATTTACACACTGTATAACAAGTATAAATAAGTATTTGGCTATTTGCAATTAAGTTGTGTATAGGGTCATAAATGTGTACGTCAAATCAAAACGCTACTGATATTGGTTCAAATATTTGTATGGAGAAATAGTATTGAGCCTAACAAATCGGTTTAAATGTATAGAAGCGGGTAACTCACGTTTTATATTGCTGATAGCTGGATTAATTATTCGCCCGTATCAAATACCCAAGCAGTATTACATACAGTACAGTTGATGGCAACAGCCTTAAATATTGTAAACAGCACTTTCTGTGTAAAGGGGAATCCAATAAATTCAGCCTTTTTGGAGTTATTAAAAATCGCTTGCCTCAGTCGTGATTCGGGCCGGTCATAAGCAACAAAAAATATTCCGTATTTTATGATGCAGAGTGAAAGGGTTACTGATAAGGTTACTGATGAACTAAAAACATAAAAGATCTTTATTTTTTACATGCACTTATGAAAAAAATACTTGCACTTATGAACGTCAAAAAAATCTAACAACGGTTCAAACCAGGGATTGTAAAACCGGTTTTATTAAATACCTGTATACATTTGACAGACTATTACCGCTAATAAAAGAATACCTGTATTCTAATTAGAGGTATTGTTGTCATTTCGCTTTTATGCATACCTATATGGTTATACTATTTACGATATTAAATACCTGTATTAAATACCGGTATTCATTGCAATTGAAAGGTAAGATGTCAATTAAACATTACTACTAAATGGTTACTATAGAGATTATTTTCTCTCGGGAAGACTCGGATCTTTATCGGAATACGATGACCTCCGAACTGCCAAGAATGATCGTATTAAATAAGTGACATTTTCATATCCATTAATATGGAACTTTATTGTTTAGTATTATACGTCAAACTGAAAAATTATATTGGGCTTTAAACAATAAAGTTTCATATTAATGGATATGAAAATGTCATGCATATAATACAATCATTAATTGATAGTACGTATGCCGTCTTATTTTGATCGAGATACGAGTTTTTTCTATATATATAAAAATGAACCCCTATTTCTCTTGGTCACGCTATAACTTGAGAACGGCTTTACCAATTTGGCTAATTTTGGTCTCGAAATATTTGTAGTAGCTCAGGGAAGGTTTAAACGGTAAAAAAGTATGAAATAAATGAAGTAATAAATGGAGACTATACTAAAATTGAGTAAATTACCATTGGAGAGATATTTTCGATTTTTAGTACAGTCTCCAATACAAACTTTATCAACTCGAAAAAACAGTAAGCGCCGCAGGATTGCATACATCTTACGCGTTTTTGGTAAAATGGTCTTTGCTTTCGCTCGAGAAAGACGGAAGCGCCGCAGGATTTCATACATCTTACGCTTTTTTTGCGAGCAAAATTGGTACTTTATATTATTCCAGCACTAAAGTCGTTAAGGCGATAGTTTCTTACAAATTGTTAATCAATTATCCCTTATTCCCTAAGATATGGCTGTCAAAATCTCTATTGAATGACAAGACATACTTCATCACTTTAGGCCCGGTACCACGAACATCGAAGTTCGTATATTTAGAGTATCTCTCTTTTACTCCAATTAAGGCTTAAGACAGAGACAATCGTCCGAAATTTACGAATATCGTTGTTCGCGGTAGCGCCGCCATTTCATGTATAATTTTATGACAGAACTATGAGTGTCGGAACAGGGTTGTCAACTTGTCACTACACTTGAGAAGTATTTGTACCTATACTTACTTGATTTCTTACTTTTATGTTAAATAAATAAGAATTATCCTAAACGTTGGTTCTTTAAACATCTCTGATTCCCACGAAAGTATATATACCTAAAAATGCTACAGCCGTATTTCTTTGAAAATGTTTTGGTTAGTTCCTAATTTAGTTTCTGGGGAACCAATAAATAAGGTTTTTTATTTATTTTACCCATTACCAGGTAAGGACTTCGGGAAATAAAGATGTTAATTCTGCTTCCTTGCTATTGAGTCCGAGAGATTTTGTGTTTATGTTATATAGTTGCATTTTATTTTTCAGTAAAACGAGAGAAATCGAATGGTACCAAGGTTATAAATATACAATCTGAATTTTATACTTTTTAAATTGTGACCTCTGAATCACGTCAACATATATTTTTCATTATTTTTACGCGTTTGCCCTGATTATGTTTGTAATTATTTGTTCATTTTACTTAATTTTGTTATAAATTAAATATGTGTCAACTCAGCCAAGGCTATTCAGCCAAGGAATATACATACATAGTATTTTTTATTACTATTACTAAGTACTACAAATATTTTTTTCAATAATGTTTTGAATAGGATAAATCTATATTTGTTTTAATTGGGCTTAGGTTCGCCACCCCTATGAGTCCCGCTGACAATGTGCATGGCTGGCTGAAGTGTCAAGTATATACTGTATAAGTAAATTAGTTTGTCATACGACTCGAGTATATTGACACTGACGGCTATTACCGGTAATAGTTTTTAGGGGTAAAGTGCTAAATAGAGGTATTGCTGTCAATTGGCAAAACCGCTAATATATTTGAATATCGGTTTTGATTATACCGCTAATCTGAGTTTTATCGATATAAATAGCGAAATGCAACTATAACCGGTTATACCTAATTTTTAAGCGGTATTAAGAATACCGGTAACGATCCCTGGTTCAAACCCTACACCTCTGACCCGAGAAGATACCGGCAAGAAATTACGGCGGGACTTATTTTTTCAACAACAGCGATACATCAAATCTTAAAGTACATAATTATGCGTAGTCCCAAAAGAAAACATCAAACAGTTTATTACAACAAATATAGTACCTATAGCTCAAAACGCCCAATGAGAGGTAGGGCACAGCGATGACCATCACGCTTGAGTCTGGAGATGCCCAACTGGGGGAGTACCTCCTCCTTACAGAAAACCACAGCCAATAGCACTGCTACCTTTCAGGTATGTAGTGTTGGGTTCCTGATGATGAATAAGGTTCTCAAAGCTCTAACCCCTCTTAAAAGCCGACAACGCGCTTGGTGTTGCCCATGGGCTACGGTAATTGCTTACTATCAGGCAATCCGTCGACTCGTTTTCCACCTTTGTCATAAAAAGTCTACACGAAACATGCAAGTCAGACTCGAAACCTCCAACTCATTAATGTCAGTTTAAAAAAAAAGCCTCGCTCGCAAGTTGCGCGCAAGTTGCCGAACTATCCCGACGCGATGCTCCTTTATACGTAGCCCGTAACTATTGGGCGCGGTTGAGTTTCGCAGGCGAGGGGCTGGTGTAAGTATTAAGAAAATTTACAAAGCAATATATACAGGGTAGGTTAGGTGGTGGGTTCCAAATTTAGTTCGGTCAGTATGGGAAAATTCTGAGACTATAAGACCTACGCAGATCAGGTGACCGATTCGTGCACTCGAATTAAAAAAAATCTTTGAGGTGGAAATAGCACACAAAAGTTTCTCATCATTATTTTTGTACAGAATGTATATTTTCAATATCCTTGATTACCAATATTGAATTTAAATGCATTTTATTCATGAGCATTTCCCAATAAATTTGTACATTTGGATCACGTCATCGATTGTGATTAAAAGCGTTAGACTGATAGAGCAAATGATGATGATGCAAGATCTACCAATACTTCCCAAAATGTTCAAATGATTAATTTATATCAATCGCTCATAAGTCATAACTTGGACCCCACATCCGAAAAGAGATCAAAGCGTGCCGTCCACGACGTCATTAAATTACGACGACGTACAAACAAACTTCCTATTACACCTCACACAACTTCTCCCACCTTGTAATAGAGACTATTTTCCTTTACCCTACAGTTTTTTGGTAATATTGTAGGAACATACGTGATTGTCTACTGAGGGCCTACCGTGAACCTCGTTCATTCATTGCGCTATTTGCGTCTTTATCGCTCTTATATAAAAGAGCAATAGATAGATAGAGATATACAATTTTCGTACTTCGGTTTTCGCTGTAAGCTCGCTCCAGCTAGTTTCTTTTGATCCGTTAATAAGATGAAATGGAACTATAATTATAATATAAATATTAATATATCTAGTTCTATTGAAAAAGGTAACGAACGCCATTCAGATTGTATGAAACTTGTACCCTTTTTGTATAAAATATATATATTGACCAAATATTACTCGAACAAGCTATCAAATATAGCTTATGTGAATGTAGAGGTAGGTGTTCTGCCCACCAGTGGATCATAGGTTATCTGTGTGTATAGGCCTGACTCTTATTTGGCATAAAAATTATTGTTATCTTATATCAAATACTTATAGTTTTTCATGGGTTCATAGTAACCTCATAGGGCCAAAGTACCCTGACCATACCATGCTATAAATTTTTAAGGTATTAATTAATTGTTTTTATGCACTCCTCCGACTATGAGTTTCGACGAGTGTAATAAAATTTTCAACCTCATATTCACCCCATCAGAGATGAAAATAAAATAAACTTGTTACAAATCACTCGTAATTTTTTTTTGCTGTAAACATTATTGAATTAAATTAATGATTTCAGAAATATTCGCTTTAAAAAATCATTTTTAAAGGCGAACATTAGAAAAACTTGAAAAAAAAAAGCTTACCCATTTTCATACCGATATACCTACGGAACCCTTCAAAATGAATGGTTTAACAACTTCATTAGTTCTATTTTGTAATGAAACAATCTTTTTATAGCACCTTTATAGTGCTAGTAGCTCGCGAAAAGTCTTTCCAGACTTTCTTTATAAAGTTAAATCTAATAATTACTTTTTAACGAGTTTTACTGTCGTGCTTGCTCTTACTTATCGCGTAAAGTATATTTATAATGCTACCATATTCACTATACCAGAACAAAAAAGTTTCCTGAAATACCATTATAGTGCCATAAAGCTGTATAACATATAGTGTCATCGTCACATCTATAACACATTAATACAGCAGGGGAGCACTGGTAGATTTGTGGAAAGAGCGTACGACTTGCAATCTGCGAGGTCGCAGGTTCAAACCCCGGCTTGTTGGCTTGTTGTTGGTTGGTGGCTTGGTGAGTTTTTGTAACTTTTGTATGAAATATCATTTGATATTTACCAGTCGCTTTTCGGTGACGTCGGAAATATCGTGACGACACCGGAGTAATCCCAATAAGGCCTAGTTTACCCTGGTTTGGAAGATCAGGTAGGTTTTATGAGAGGTAGGGCACAGCGATGACCGTCACGCTTGAATCTGGGGCAGCCCAACTGGGAAAGTACCTCCTTCTTACAGAAGACCACAGCCATAATAGCACTGCTACCTTTCAGGTCTGTAGTTTTGTGTTCCTGATGGTGAGTAAGGTTCCCAGATCTCCAACCCCCCTTAAAGGCCGGCAACGCGCTTGTGACTCCCCTGGTGTTGCGGGTGCCCATGGGCGACGGTAATTGCTTACCACCAGGCAATCCGTCTGCTCGTTTGCCGCCTATGTCATAAAAAATAAATAAATCAGGTGGCAGTCGCTTTCGCAAAACGAGACTACTAATCCTGGGATTGGGAGATCGTGGGAGTGTTGTAGGTACTAGACAACGATATATATAATAGATAGATACATAAATACATAGAAAACACCCATGACTCAGGAAAAAAAATCTGCGTTCATCACACAAATAAATGCCCTGACTGGGATTTGAACCCAGGACCATCGGCTTCATAGGCAGGGTCACTGTCACTACCCACTAGGCCAGACTGGTCATCGATAATGACTGTTCTATATATGTATTTAAGTATTTGTATATTCTTTTTATCGTTGGCTGAGTGCCCACAAGACGAGCCTTCTTGAGCTTACCGTGGTGCTCAGTCAAATTGTGTAAGGGTGTCGTGTTTTTTTTTTAATATAACTTATCTATCCTCGTAAGACCCAGTGTACATTACAATGTACACTCCCTTTCAATGGAATTTAAATCCTTTGTTAAAGGAAATAAAGTAGAATTTTATTTGTTTAATTATTTTTCAAACAAAAGAAAATCCAACCCAATTTAATGTACAATAAGATTGATTTTAACTATGAAAACTTTTTGTATGGTGGGTCTTACGAGGCCTCAAGTCCTGTCAATCTAAGCTATAGTATAGATTGACATTTCCAAGACATGCGAATGTCGTTTATAGCCGAGTTGACAGAAGCTATTGTCGGCCGACAAGTGAATTAAATCTGTATTCCTACACCCTTAGCTCCGAGGGCCCAATGCAATTTAAATGCAAATATGAATGCCATGCAATTAGGAATGATACTTTTGGACGCACTGTGTTGGGGTGCGCGGCGATTTTAACTTGTGGAATGTCTTGTGTTGCTGAATATATGTATATGGATACATGTTTTAATTACCAAATACTAAAGCAATCCATACTTAATATTATACATACGAAAGTAACTCTCTCTGTCTGTTACCTCTTTACGCTTAAACCGCTGAACCAATTAGTTGGTATGGAGAGAGTTTGAGCTACGAGAAAGGACAGAAGATTTTTTATCCCGCTATCATACTCTTATAATAGATTTCGTGGTTTAAAATATTTCATTTCAAATGAGATTAGGAATTATACATTACTAGCTTTTCCTCGCGACTTTGTCGGCCAGCCATGCCCGTCATTAAAGTCTGGGTGCGGAATAAAAATTATCCTATGTAAGGACATAGGATAATTTTTATTATGATAATTTATGGAATTTGGTATCGAGAGAGTTTGAGCTACGAGAAAGGTCTCGTAGCTCAAACTCTCTCGATACCAAATTTCATCCCAATTGGTTCAGTGGTTTAAGCGCGAAGAGGTAACAGACATACAGAGAGAATTACTTTCGTATTTATAATATTAATATGGATGTATAATATACAATATAACACGTTATATATTTAAAACTGTTATGAGCCATTTTACTACTAATTAATTACAAACGGATAAATAAACTCACGTGTAATTTTATCGCACTACATGTCCGTGGCGAACGGTGTGTCCTGACTGGGCTTAAAGGGTACCAGAGCTTACCCGAAACATGTCGCCTAGTGCGATATAATTACACGTGATTTTATCCGTTTGTAACTAATAAGTAATAACACCCGTTTTTTGCGTAGTTCGTCAAGTCGTAATAAAGTTTAATAACACAGCGTGTAATAACGCAGTGCGTCCACGTCTCAGATCGCATACATTATGGCATCCGACGTCATTTGCATCTGTTATTACGTCCATTGCCGCCGAGATTTCTTAATAATGTCGTCTAGGGCGAATATGGCGTGTTTGCCTTTAATCCCACTTCTGAAGTGTAAACAACGCGTCCGCTTTGCATTTTTGGTGCTATAAAGGTATTTGGTAACCGTTATAGGGTTATTTTGGTGTATAGAGCGTTTTAGTTAATTAGCCTACTTTATTATCAGATTATCACTTATTTACGGGGGTTGCCTTTTAAGTTGTCAATTGCATTGCGATTATGAAATAAGAAACATATGGTGTTTTCATGTTACTGAATTTATAATTCCGAAAGAAAATAATGTTTTTTGATACCTTGAGATATATTCTAATATATCTGATGTAAATCAACGTCTAAAATAGTTTTTAGTCAAAAGTTTGAGCTGTGGAAGACGTGGTCGCAAATATCTGTAAAACGCCTGTATTATCAAGTCGATAACCTGCATGTTTAGATATTAATGACCACGTCCACAGCTCCGATATATCTGCCGGCTGTACAATTACTTTAATTTGGAATAACCCAAGTTGTTGGAGGTTATGTAAATTATTCTCTAACACGTAAGTTACCAAGAATTTCCCAGTAAAATAAGCATATTATCTTTTTGCTTTTCTTTGAACATGAAAAACATTATTTGCACATGTAATATAATATGCCCCGAGTGAGTTTGTTATGGGTACTAAAAAAGCTTTCTTTGTGAGTATCAAATATCTAAAATATTACAGTAATCCTGCTAGCGTTTATTAGGTATGTCACCTAATGTAGGCACAGTGACGTACAGGGATTGTTGAGCCACTTACGAAATGTTACTTATTGTTATGAAATCTTTCTGTCCCATTCTCGTCACCAATGAGGTATAATATAGACAAGTCGTCTAGTTTGTAATCATCATTATCATTATGTCAACCGAAAGACGTCCACTGCTGGACATAGGCCTCCTCTGAAACAATCCAAAGACCGGTCCTCGCCTTCCACATCGAGCGGCATCCAGTCACCAGGTCGTCGGTTCAGCTTTTGGGAGGCCTACCTACGCTGCGTCTTCCAGTTCGTGGTCGCCACTCCAGAACCTTCCTAGTTCGTAAGCCAGTTTATTACTAGTTGACCAGTAGGCGCAAACGCCGTATAACTACGTATAAATGTATTAGGTACACAAGACATTATTAAATTAAATAATAACAAAACAATAACCACCAACTACCAGTTCTAAAATATTCCAGGAATGTGTAACAATGTAACCGAAAACGAAACGAATTCGATAAGCGTTCCAAATTCAAAATTTTTACTTTTTAATTTTGTCAACGTAATTCTGGGCCACGGTGTAATTTATGTTTCGTACCATCAACAGTAACAAGGAAAAATCTTTCAGATTTACGCTTAACATTGTTTACAAAACTTCGATTCGCGGTTATGTATGAGATCAAAAAAATGTTTGAATGCCATTACTTGGATTGATCAACCTATACATATAGTTTAAGCACCATCGATTGCAGTTAGAAGTGATTTGATTTCAGTGCGTACCTTGTTGGTTATTGTGACTCATTGTGTGGGCACGGATTTGTGAAGATGCTGGACTAACGTAAACCAGTGTTTGACACGCGAATGCTCAATTGATGACACCCTTCTGTAGACTTTATTTAACATTGAAACTGACATCCATTGGGACACTGGCACTGTGAGGCACCCGGGAGTTTACTTTAAATGCAGTTTAATGAATTTTGGAAAACTACTATTATTTTTTATATCAACGGAGCTTAGCTTAATGATTATATAATTGAAGTTATTATAAGTATATAGTTTTATAGGAAAGGTTCTTCGAGCAATGTGCCCAGCCAATTGCCACTTGAGCCTGGATATTATTTGAGTTGTCGGTGTTTATGTCTTCTGCGGATTTCCTTATTTCTTATTCGATAAGACAGAGAGACTCCAAGCATAGCGCGCTCCATTGCTCTTTGAGTCACTTTGAGTTTATTTAATAGGCCTATTATAAGTGGCTACGTCAGGGCCATACGTCATCACTGCGGTACTCTTACCATGAGTTGTGACATTGACATTTTCGATAACAAGTATCGAGTTTACTATCTGTGCATCTTGTTCGCACTAATATGGTACAAGCGAGATGCACAGATAATAAACTCGATACACGTTATCGAAAACGTCAATGTCACAACTCATGGTAAGGGTACTGGTTTTCATCAGTCTTTAGTAGTGTGAAGGTTGTAACCTTCACAGACTCCTTGATAATTGGGATTACGGGCTGGCCTAGTGTCAGTTCTTAATTTAAATTCTCTTTCGAATATGTAACAAGAGAGTTCCTAGATGAGTCAGTGGGAGACAATCAAAGCGAGTAGTCGATTTGTCATGTATTAAATAATCTCAATTAAAATAGTAATTAAATATCATACAATTTATCTTTATTATCAGCTCTCCATCTAGGCGCGAACCCCCATTACAGTACACACAGCAACACTCTTAGCTTTACATTGTGTACCTTATTATATAAGGCATAAGGTCCACCGATGTACAGCTTTTAAAAAAAACTGACTCAGATTCTGTAAAAAGAAACCTCACCAAAATACAAGTCTAAAGCTATACAGCCTCACAAATAGGTGGCTTCGAACAACGTCCAATTCCTTTTAATATTTTGTAGACTTCATATCGGGAACATTTTTAAAATTTCTCTTCCTCGGGGGATTATAGACGTTTTGAGGTAAGACCTAGAAATATAAGATTGGCTACGGTAGTTTATTTGGAGTATCGATATAGAAACTGGCATAGTCTGGCGTAAACTACTAGTCTTCGACATGATAATGACCAATAGTTTACATTGAGCTGTCACTTTTAATGTTGTACCGGTTTTGCCACCCAGTGGGTTCCCGTGATCTCTACTATGTCCTTATATAAATATTGTTAAATGTATATATTTGATATTTAAATCGAAAGAAAAATAGAAATATTTTGACACGCAGCGGGACTCGAACCCACAACCACTGGATCACTTATCCAGTACACTACCAATTGTGCCATACGAGTACCGCTAAGACTTGTATTTTTTTTCTATTTATCCCTCGGCATATTAAATAATAATATATTTAAATCTGCCGATAGTTTTGTGTTTATAATTAAAGCTTCTTTGGATTAGATCTGCTTTCAATGTTTACTTTTAATTAGTACAAACTATTCAAGAATACCAGTGGTACCTGCAACCCACAATGTTATTTTGTCATAATATTGTAGTTTTCTCGTCATAATATCGGCCCAATAAATACCACAAAGCTTGGACCACCTCTGTAAGTAAACCTTTAATAGGATTTTGATCTTCCGTCTGCGCTAAGCAGTATGAAATATTATTATGGGCTAGTCCGTGTAAAGCTCTTGAGGTCCTATTCTATTTTATTCTAGAACGTGGTTAAAGGTCTTCTTTTCATGTCCCCTGATCTGATCAGGTGGGGTTTATGTATATATTTACTTTAAGGAGTAACAAGGACTGAATGAAATGGTTTTTTTTTCTGAATAGCATTTTTTTTATGACATAGGCGGCAAACGAGCAGACGGATTGCCCCGTGGTTAGCAATTACCGTCGCCCATGGGCACCCGCAACACTAGGGGAGTCATTAAGCGCATTGCCGGCCTTTAAGGGGGATGGAGCTCAGGGAACCTTACTCACTATCAGGAACACAACGCTACATACCTGAAAGGTAGCAGTGCTATTATGGCTGTGGTGTAAGGAGGACTTCCCCAGTTGGGCTGCCCCAGATTCAAGCGGGATGGTCATCGCTGTGCCCTACCTCTCATTGTCGGACGTAATTTAAAGACATACCCGGGTCCGGGTCTGGGTAGCATGCATACTCGTATACTGGCGTTTTTTAGACACTCGCGCGACAAGTCTCATCAAAATTCAATTCAAGTTAACATGCTGAGTAACATACATTTTAGACTGATGTAAGCGCCACAGAATGCCTTCATGGTTTTTATCATTTTTCACGCTGTCACTTTCCTACAAGTATGTGAGTGTGAAAGTGACGGATAGCGCGATAGATGATAAAATGGTAATGCTATCCATTCTGGTAAAGTTAAGTAAGTATGTGTGTGGGCACAACGCACAACCAATTGTGTGTGCAAGTGAATAATGCGGGTAGTTATAAAGTTTTTCATTTAAAATAGTTATTATTACATTTTATTGTAAATAGTATTTGAAAATAGCTGTAGGAAAATCTTTTTTATTAGGAACTTAACTTATTTTAGAACCCCTCTTTTTTTAAAACAGTATAAATACTCTCTCTGACACTCTTTATCTCTCGACATGTTTACTTCCTTCTTTCAAAAACCGAAATTAAAAAAATAAAATCTCCATTTAAAATGTCACAACAACCTTTGCCTCAAAAACGTCTCAAACATTTCTCTTATACCATTTAAATTCCCTAAGCATTCGTAACCCCCCTTATATGTAAACAATCGAAATCCTCTAATCGATATATGGGAAGAAAACATGCACTTAGAAAGCTTAGACGACAATCCCCCTAATTTCAAAAGCATTGAAGAATACAAAGGTTACCCCCCAGTAACGTCTCATTCAATTCCCCACTTTAAACCAATGGATATATGATACAATGTTGATTGACAGTGTGAATGGAGGGTAGTTTAATTGAAACTTAGTTGGGGTTTGTTGGCAAGTTATTTCTGGGATTATTGTTCGATGCTTGTTTGTAGGTGTTGAGAAAAACAAACCGCCCAAGTTTTAACTGGCTTCAGAATTTAAGCGTGAATGTGTGAATTCGGCAACGTACTTGTGACTGCTCTGGTGTTGCGAGTGTCCATGGACGGCGGTAGTTGCTTACCATCAGGCAATCCGTCTGCTCGTTTGCCTCCAATATCATAAAAAAAAATGTATGTTTCAATCGAATACGGAACGTTTAAAAATATATACAGAAATTGTAATTTTATAATAACTACTTACTACATTATATCTAAAATAGGCCTTTGAGGATGCTGCTGGCATTTCCTCACACACGCATTTCGACACACGCTGCTGCCCATCCGTCGGTTTTTTCCCTTTGCCGGCTCTTACGATACCCGCGGGAGGAGATGGGGTGGTTCTATTCTATTCAGTCGGTTGTCCATACAAAGGGTCTTGACTGTTTTCTCCCTGATTTTTAACCTTAAAGCAATGATATTTTCAACACTAATATCGTCGGACTATTTCGCTTTTTTGATATTTTAAAACCAGTGAGAAACAGTATAGAGCGTTAGTATGAAAAAAATACCTCTTGATGGGATGAAATTGGGGTTGATACTCAACGATGTCTCAAGCATGCTGTGATTGGTTAAACTGTATTTAGTCCGAGACATAGATATATCTGGCACTTGTAAAATAGTTGAGCATCGAATCACTCCTGTAGTTAGTTGGAGTTGAAAAAATTATCACTCCCGTTACCTCTTGATGGGCTGAAATTGGGGTTGATTCTCAACGATGTCTCGAACATGCTGTGACTGGTTAAACTATATTTAGTCTGAGATGTAGATATCTGGCACTTGTAAAATAGTTGAGCATTGAATCGCTCCTGTAGTTAGTTGTAGTTGAAAAAATGCCCACTCTAGTTACCTCTTGATGGGATGAAATCGGGGTTGGTACTTAAAGATGTCTCGAACACGCTAGGACTGGTTAAACTGCATTTAGTCCGATATGTAGATATCTGGCACTTGTAAAATAGTTGAGCATCGGATCGCGCCTGTAGTTAGTCGGAGTTCAGAGGCGGATTCACTCAACAAATACCTATTTGGCGTAAAGTTTGTCATTTCGCGTACGAGGGTGGCTGTGTGCCACTTGGGCCTGTGGCATTAACATACAGTTGGCAGAAACGTATACGTTAAATTGTACATAATTAATTATAGTTACGTAACTTAATAAGTTACATAACTATTTATGGAAAAACCGTATAAAATAAATAAATTAATCAAAGCTCGTTCCCTTCGTCAATAACTAAAAAAATGTGATAATAATTGTTTTATTTATTTATTTCAGGCAAAAACAAGGTCCATAGCTTACCTAACGCTATATATTAGTAAGACAAAAAAAAAATAGAATTATGATCAGTGAAAACTTATAATTAAAAAAAACATATTAAGTCAACCTATTAAAGTAGGTAATAACTAATAAACAGTGATCGGCACTATGGGTGCAAAACTTTAACAAAACTCGTTAAGCGTACATAAAAGAGTGTTTAGAGCCATCAAAACAATTTTATTGGTACACCCAAATATTGGTGTATCGAGATTCCGATATACAATTAAATTGGACACTAATTTTCCAAATTTAATAGTGATTTTCTTAATGGTAAGTATTACTGTCCCTCAGTTCAACAAGTTTTGTTAAAGTTTTGCACCGTTAGTGCCGATCACTGCTAATAAATCATTTACACACTATAATACAATGAATAAGTTTATGAGATTATGTCGTTATCCGTATCTATATATATATATATATATATATATATATATATATATATATATATATATATATATATATATATACATATATATATACTTAGGTCAACTGTGATCTCATCACATTTATCTATCCACCCCCACAGACCGCCACATGGAGCGATTTTCTACACATCAGATTTATTATTGCAAACTTTTAGTATCTTCATTAAAATATTAACCGGCTGATATGAGTAATAGGTGGATTAGTTTAAATCCTTCTATCTCAGAAACAACATAACTTTTTAATTTATTTGAATAAAAACTTAAATAAAACACCTGAGTAAACTTTAGGATAATTTAGTGTCAAAGTGGATTTAACTTACCTTCGCTAAGAAGCGATTAAATTAGTATTATTCACAAAGTTGTCTAATAGTCATTTATCAGTCACGCAGCTTATAATAAATCTCTTTTATAATAAGTAATAAATTAATAAATATTTCGGGACAATATTAAACAAATCGACCTAGTCCTACGGTAAGCTCAGTAAGGCGTGTGTTGTAGGTTCTAGACGACGATATATATATAATAGATAGATACATATAGAACTCAGGAACAAATGTCTGTGCTCACCACACAAATAAATGCCCTGACTGGTATTCGAACCCAGGACCATCGGCTTCATAGGCAGGGTCACTAGCCTATTGGCCAGACCGGTCGTCTTTTGAGTGGTACAGAATTATTAAATAATAAATACAATATTTTTCCGGTGGACTATGTAGGTAGTTACTAGACAACGATATATACTGTGTGTCAGTCTAATACGGGCGAAGAATTAAACTAGACATAGTATTTGCCAGTATAATCATTAACTAAGAGGTTTTTCTGTGATTAAAATTATTATACATGTGTATTTAATTTTTGTAAAATTTCTGAGCAGTAATGTACTGCGAACTTACGCGATATAAGCTTTTGAAACAAATTGTCAACGAGTGTGTAATTAGTAAGTACAAACACGGGAACACACAAAGAAATGCCCTAACTCGGAACCTCCAGCTTCGTAGGCAGCTCGACTTTGCTAGTTCGTTTGCTAACTATACACCAGCGCCAGCGCATTCATACGTGCCGACTCCTGCCGGCTTTACTAAATTTGTCACAAGTAGACCTAGCACAAGAGAGACGCAGTATCTGGAGCCGAGATAAATTACCCGTCTCTTTTTAAATAATATACTTAGAAAAGGACGGGTAGTCTATCTCGCCTCTCTATTTGTGCTAGGTCTCCAGTTTTCTTTAAGTTCATAAAGAAAAGATAAAATGACAATTTGCCATTGCTGCACACTCAATACTCCTGTCTGTTAGATCCGGGTATGTCCTTAAACTACGTCCAACAATGAGAGGTAGGGCACAGCGAAGTACCATCACGCTTGCGTCTGGAGAAGCCCAACTGGGGAAGTACCTCCTCCTTACAGAAGACCACAGCCATAATAGCACTGCTACCTTTCAGGTCTGTAGTGTTGTGCTCCTGATGGTGAGTAAGGTTCCCAGAGCTCCTTAAAGGCCGACAACGCGCTTGCTCCCTTGGTGCCAATGGGTGACGGTAATCGCTTACCATCAGGCAATCCGTCTGCTCCTTGCCACCTTTGTCATAAAAAAAAACAAGTTTATTCTCGGATCCAAGTGGAACACGCCACATGTTGGGGAGTGAAGGAAGGCAGCAAACTCTCTATTAATTATATTACACGGTTGTGACAGCTTCGCGAACTTTATTAACTCGCTTGAAGCATCCTCTTAAGGGCGCGTATTCAGCATATATGATCGCGGGTATGCGAAAATTTGTCAGAACCTCTGGCACACGGTGTATACTTGTAAATATAGTATTGTATAGCATGTGAGCGCGAATTTGAGTAATTTTGTTGGAACTTTTTTGCACACTTTGTATATATGCTTTAACTTTTGTACTTACTTATATACTATGTGTAAAGCATTTACTTAGTGTAGAGAATTCGATAGCTTAAGAGTTAAAAATGGGCTGAAAACTAAACGTCGACCGTATGGCAAAAAATATAATGACAACTATAATAGAATGTATACAAAAACAGGATTCAAAATAAAGATATAGACAAAACAGTAAAACAGTAGGTATAAAACCTCGTCGACACTTAGTCATTTAATACATTATTATCTGAAATATATTAAATGTTAGTTTGATATTTATTTTTAAATAAAATTACCAACAAAACTAAACATTGCAATAACTACTTTACTTTAAATTTAATAAAGGTCCTTGAGGAATTGTACCTATGATGTTAGCGGCATTTCCTCGTTGTATTGCAATGCTGGTACGTTTTGCGGGGAAGCCGCCAGCTAGGACACCAGTTAATACATTTTTTTGTCTATTGGAAAAGAAGAAAAAAGAAATATTCTAAGTAGATAGTAATATTTTTTTTAATAAAACACTTTTGTTAAGTGTGGAAATTTTATACAGATAGTAGAAAAAAACTACACAGAAGAACTAATATGCGCAGGCGAAGCTAGGTATATAATAAATTGTATTCAAATGTTCCTTGAAAAAGTCTTTGATATTGTGACGTTTTCTCGCTTTGTCGCGTCACATTAACTTTTGTCAGTTAAGCGACATGACAGTTAACTGTGTAGCTATGTGCGTACAGTCAGCGACCAATATCATCATCATCATCATCATCATCTCGGTCCGTCGTTCATAGCTGGACATGACGGTGTATACTTGTAAATATAGTATTGTATAGCATGTGAGCGTGAATTTGAGTAATTTTGTTGGAACTTTTCTGCACACTTTGTATATATGCTTTAACTTTTGTACTTATATGTGTAATGCATTTACTTAGTCATTTAATACATTGTTATCTGTAATATATTAAATGTTAGTTTGATATTTATTTTTAAATAAAAATACAAGCAAAGCTAAGTATTGCAATAACATTAACCTAAATTAAAAAAAGACCCTTGAGGCATTCTGCCAAGCATGCTAGCGGCATTTCCTCGTTGTATTGCAATGCTGATACGTTGTGCGGGGAAGCCGCCAGCTCGTCGGTCACCAGTAAGTACATTTTTTTTGTCTATTGGAAAAGAAAAATCTCATTTTTCTAAGTAGGTAGCAATATTTTTTTAATAAAACACTTCTGTCAAAAGTGGAAATTTTATACGGATAGTAGAAAAAACTACCCAGAAGTACTAATATTGCGCAGGCGAAGCTATCGTATTCAAATTATCCTTGAAAAAGTCTTTGATATTGTGACTGTCGCGTTCTCGCTTTGTCGCGTCACATTAACTTTTGTCAGTTTAGCGACATGAAGTTAACTGTGTAGCTACGCGCGTACAGTCAGCGACCAATATCTCATCATCATCATCATCATGGTCCGTCGTTCATTGCTGGACATAGGCCTCTCCCAAAGCGCCCCACAATGCGCCACGCACAGTTTACCTGGTCGTTGGTCCACCTAGTGGGAGGTCTACCCACGTTACGTGGTCGGCACTTGAGAATCTTTCCGCTTAAAGGCCATCGGTTCTTTGTGCAACTTGCCCCGCCCTGCTACTTAAGTTTAGCGATCCGGAGGGCAGTAATTTTGGTTCTGCTGCTAATGACTGATGCCATCGTGTAGAAACACTCCCAGCATATCCTTCTCCCTTTAGACAGCTTTGAGCCTTCGTATAAGGCCCATAGAGAACCTCCACGCCCCAAAGGCCATCGGTTCTTCGTGCAATGTGCCCCGCCCACTGCTAGTTAAGTTTATCGATTCGGATCGAAAAAAAATATGTACTATTTTATTATTTACATTTCAGCCGTACGCAGTCCTCTGCTGGACATAGGCCTCCCACAAATATGACTTGTATCATCTTGGGAGTAGTTGCCATAGTCGCCACGCTTGGCAGGCGGGTTGGCGGACGCTGATGCCCGCCCGTAAAATTATTATGTATTATTATTTATAGGGTGAAAAATTGTGGACATATGAATGCTACTCTCTGTACATACGAGGTTAATGGGTGTTTCGAATTTGTAATATACGAGAGTTTATGCTTAAATAACTTTTTAAAGTACTCTGAAATTGTATGGTGCTACAAAGTTACACTCGTTACGGAGGCTTGTTCGAATGTTGTTTGTGATACGAATTGTTTTTAATTATATCTCTGTAACTTTCAGAGGTACAGAGACTTGTCAATAGAATATATTAAATGATTAAATAAAAGGTAAGGTGCTACATAAAATTAAAACTATCTATAAATACAAGTAACTTAAAAATACTTAAGTAAAATTAAAGTCTAAATTAGGCAAGGTGCCCATCACGCAGGCGGCATTCCCGCGCTGAATTGCTATGGCAATTCTTTGTGCAAGAAAGCCGCCCGCGCGAGGGTCACCAGTGGTCTCCCGCAGACGTTTGCTTAAGGTCTTGTGGAGCCCGCGGGCGCCCTGCCCCACGGACCGAGTGTCTCGACGCCAAAAGCTACAAATTCGTAGTTGGCGCCGAGACAGCTGTATTTATTAATTTTGAAACGTTCTCGGGCGTAGGCCTAAATATAATAAAGTCCTTTCTTTTAGTAGGCCAAAAAAGAAAAAAAAAATTTGTCCTAGTATAGGTATCGCCACGAGAGTTGAGACCACGCACTTGCATGTAATGATAGCGAGGTTTTGAAATTAGTTTTCTTTTTTCGTACCGATAGCAAAATAGCAAACTGCAAGATTGACTAAAGATTTTTCCAATTTATTTAGTTACAATTATTTTTTTAGACAAAAATATCCGAATGAATTATATAATAATCGTAAATTATTTCTGTATTTTCATGACTTCGTCATTTCGATATCAAACCTCTTCAGACAATTATCTATTGCATTATAATCGGAAGAAGATAATGCCAAGTGACTAGTAAAACTATTAAAGCATATTTTTATTTTCTGGCTGTTTGTTTTACCTATTTTTCGAAAATATATAATTCGATCGTGCACTCAAATGTCATTCACTCATTCGTTCATTCGCTACCTTTTTTGCTATTAGTACTTTATGTAGCAGTGTTTGTAACCATTCACCTCAACTCTCGTGCCGATACCTATAGTGACCCTGAATGTGCAGCCGACTGTCTTGGGTACAGAACCCAGTACCTATTTTAAGTAAGTCTTTTTTATTTGTGTGATGAGCACAGATAGGTATTTCTGTGGGCCTAGTGAAAAGCGGTCTAAAATTTACACTTGTTGTTCGTTGGACCGGTCTGTCCTAGTAGGTCACAAAATTAAAAAGCATTACTCATAGTTTTGTGCTGCCGTGAGTAAGATATCCAGAGATCTCAGAGCGTTAACGGATCAACGCGCGTGTGAATCCTCTGGAGTTACAGGCGTCGATAGACTATGGTGACTGCTTACCATCATGCTTGTTGGTCACCGTCGTAGTATAAAAATATCTCCGCCTTCCTAAATCGGCGACGACCGGGCTGGCCTAGTGGGTAGTGACCCTGCCTATGAAACCGATGGTCCTGGGTGCGAATCCCAGTCAAGGCATTTATTTGTGTGATGAGCACAGATATTTGTTCCTGAGTCAAGTGTGTTTTCTATGTATTTAAGTATTTATATGTTATATACCGGGTGGGAAAATCGAGTAGCACAGGCACATAGCTGCCTGCTTTAAATATTGTAAATAACACATTCTGTGTAAATTAGACTTTCCTTTGTTTTTTTAAAGCATTAAATTCTGCATTTATGGATTTATTAAAAAATCGTTCGCCTTAGTCGGAACTCGAACCGGTTAGATGTGACAAAAAATACGTGCCGTATTTTATGATGCAGATTTAAAGGGTTACTGATAAGGGTGCTATTTGTTATTTAGAGAAAAATGACCCTTATCAATAACCCTTCCAGTCAGCCATCCATGTGGCATTCGATCTTTCCATCCGGTAAATCGTTGGCTGAGTACCCACAACACAAGAATTCTTGAGCTTCCCGTGGAGCTCAGTCATTTGTGTTGTTCTGTAATCATAATCATCATCATCATCAGCCTATCGCAGTCCACTGCTGGACATAGGCCTCTCCAATTTCACGCCATCGTGTTCGATCTTCGGCTGTTCGCATCCAGCTCCTGCCAGTCATCTTGCGCAAGTCGTCACTCCACCTTGCCTGAGGGCGTCCTTCACTTAGCGTAGTGTACCTAATAGTTATTTATTTATTTATAAATATGTATACACTATTTCACCCTTTGCTTAGTATAAGGTATTAAAGTATACGTTACATTTAAAAGCTTGGATATACAGGCCGGTTTCGTTGTAGTAGAGCAAGAAAACAAGACATGATAAAGAAATCATAGATAAAGCTTATGTTGAACATTATAAAGGTAATTATCACATAAAATTATAGTTATTTTTCTGATGGTAGATAAAAAAAAATGTTTTCAATTAGGTCACCCTACTCAATGTGACGCTTGTCGCTTCCCATACTGCGTATGGCATACGTTCACCATGTTTTGGTTAGAATTAAATTCATTTATTTAATTTTAATTTGTTTAATTTATATTACTTGATAAAAATACGATGAGATAATATTGATTGAGTTAAAATAACTGGTTCTGGGTAACGAAGATAAATTTATCTTCGTTACCCAGAACCAGTGAAAATAAGTATCTATACAGGGTAATTACCCTGTATAGATACTTATTTTGGATAAATAATAAGATTTAGCAGTAGACATTAGTAATATCATTTCGATATATTATTTCAGTTTAGCGATTCCACGAGCATACAGTCTCCACGGCGAAACACTACACGCCCACGTGACGGACTTACTAACGAAAGGGATATATTTCTATATGAATTGTTTGTCTTGGGACAAAATGTGTAGTTCGTGTGAGAGGGACAGCATTACCTTTGCGTCATAAATATGTTAGGACGTAAAATAGATGTTTTTTTTTTCTAATAACAGACGTATACACAACTTCCTTAGGCGTTCTCACTAAAACAAGATATTAAGTAAAATGTTAAGAAATTAAGTGAAATAAATGCATTTGGTTTTATTGAATATAAGTTTTGTACTTATATTTTTGCAATCAGTTTGCAGCTAAAGTGGCTGAGCGGTTGAATTGAACATTTCACATGACCTACACGTGCTCTTATTCTCTTGACAATAGAGACGTGTTGACCTCATTTTGAACACCTCAACTACTTAGACCCTTCTGTTGCCGACTGTACATAACAATATAATTATATGAGATACACGGCACTGACGACAGCACACTTTCTGGCCTCAAGATAGCCTATCTGTCCCTAACTGAAGGTAGCACAAGCAACTTCTAAAGTACAGAAAACAAACCCGTGGTGTTTAGGCTCGTTAGAATCCGTTTGATGAGTAGATGAAGATTGTGCAAAAAAACGGTCGGCAATAAAAGTCATTTTTGACGGAAACTTATAAAGTAATATATTAGAAAATGTGGTCGTAGCTGGACTTACGGCCCGGCCGAGACAATGAGTGACTTGCGGCGCGGCAAGCATTTTATTTGTTCGTTGCGCGGTCAAGACGCGCAATGTACTGCGGTTAGTGTACACGCAATGAACATATAAAACGCTTACCGTGGCCGGGCCGTTACAGTTAGCTATCCTGTTAGATATAGTAACGCACACACTTTTTATACCCACGTAACTCTGGGCGTCGAGGCGAATTTCCTATATGAAATGTTTTCAGATAACATAATAGGAAAAGACATGTAAGGTAAGCATTTACTAAAATGCCCAATAATTGACACCAATGAATTTTCAAATGGATAAAATGCGTTGTAATTCATAAACTGTGACTGTAATTATCGTGGTAACTGAAGACAGTATTATGTGTTTGTACTCTTAAAACGATGTTTTTTTTTTTTTATCTAGACATGTGTGTCACAAGGTGGACCGATGACATGGTACCTAAAGATTGCGGGAATCCAAAGCAATAATATGAAAAGTCGCCTATAATGGTAGACGGGAGATATTTCACCTTATCCAAACTCATTTCACCTTAACAAAAAATCGATAAACAGGTACAGTCAGCAGCAAAAGTTGCTAAGCGTTTGAAGTGTTCAAAATGACCTACACGCGCTCTTATTCTCTTGACAATAGAGACGTGTTGACCTCATTTTGAACACCTCAAATGCTTAGCTACTTCTGCTGCTGACTGTACTCATAATAAATATACAATAATCACAACCAAGACGGAGGTGGCGGGACGACTTGGGTTAATTCCACAACGAATAGCCAAAGCAAATGACAGGGAAGAGTGGAAATCAAGAAGGGAGGCCTTTGTCCAGCAGTGGGACAATCTATAAGTTTATTAAAAAAAACACAACTAACAACTTGGTAAGAAGGTTGGTTAACATAACAGCGAGTGTCACCAATTATTAAAAAGTTTTTATTTGTGGTGCGATCTCTCTTACTTATCTATGGCGCGCCCAGGAGGCCCGGCGACCCAATCAGCGCCGTCCCATTACAGTTTGACAGTTTAAATGACAGTTGCGCGCAACTCTCCGCGGCCATTACAACTTGGCGATTCGCTGCGGCAACTTATGTACGATTCACGTTTAACGACTTTATCGGTGTGTTTTAATACTACAGAAATTTTCTTGTTTTTAATATCAGATTGGGTATCTTATCTTACCGTGTGATGCCGGCTGACTAGAATAGCGCCACCCCATCTCCTCCCGCGGGTGCCGACAGGCGACAAAGGGAAGAATCCTACGGACGGCCAGCAGCGTCCGTCGAAACCCAATCTACACTGCGGTCGCCAAACCGCATGACAAGCGCGGCGACAATGGCAACTACCAAGATGATACAAGTCATATGTGCGGGAGGCCTATGTCCAGCAGTGGACTGCATACGGCTGATATGTATACCATCTCATCTCACAAATTCTGACCCGCACACTTCAATTTAATTCTCGAGTCATGGGTGTTTTCTTTATGTATTTAAGTATTTGTATATTATAGTTGGCTGAGCTACAACACAAGCCTTCTTGCGCTTACCGTAAGTCGCTTGTGCTTCAGTCACTTTGTATAGGAATATCCAGTAATATTTATTTATTTGGCTACTTTGATTTCCACACTCAAAATCGGTAAATAAAACGGAACAAATAAGCCTTTTATGTATGAGCTCAGGTGTAAAGTATAATATTACAATTGAATCTATAATACATTATCGACTCTGAGGCTTATTTCCACGTAGGACACTTTATTGTTGTCTTATTTACATAAAAAAATGTAATGATATTATCGAATATTCCGCTATTAGTTACATAGATTAAAATAAAAAATCGAATGAATATTATCATAAACTGCGAGCATAATTAATTGATATCGATCCATAAGATTGACAGACGATCGATGCAGATCGCTTCCAACCGATCCCCATGGAGATCCAGCGGGGAGGCCTATAGCAGTAGAAGTCTTGGCTGGTATGATGATGATTACGATGATACATCATACCAAGTTTCACAAATACGATCAAAGCCAGAAACATGACACCTCAGAGTATTGGAAAATTTGGTAGCTTATGTTACAGGCTTATCGGGGTCTGAATATCGGAGTGCGTCTTCTGTACCCGTACCATGAGTTGTGACATTACAGTTTTCGATAACGAGTATCAAGTTTGGTTCGTTCGCACTAAAATAGTACACGCGAGATGCACAGATAGTAAACTCGATACTCGTTATCGAAAAACGTAATGTCACAACTCATGGTAAGGGTACTGGGGACAAAATATGGTGATTTATTTTACATATGTATGTGTGCTGTTTTAGGCTTATACGTTAGAAATTGGTCCCACCGCGAGGTAGTAAGCTTTGAGCTATCAGAGGCTCTAGTGTAAGTTTCTTTTGACGAAAAAAACGTTTACGAACGCGTATGTGATAATATTATTTACGAGTATATGGGAAACGTAAACGCGTTCGTGACGTAAAGTTACGTTAAAAACTTACACTCAGGGCTCAGCTAGTTCAAGGAACAATACATAATCGCTCCCAAGTAAATAAAAGAGAGATATATATATATATTTATAGCTCATCACCCGGCGATGAACTATTATCGTCCGGCTATGACATATATGTGTCTTTTATTTACACGGGATCGATTATCTTTTGTCCCTTGAAATGGCTGATAGCTCATAGCTTACTACCTAGCTCGCGGTGAGACCAGTGCCTTAAGTTAAAGATTTAATTATAAAAATAAATAAAGCTACTTTTAGGGATATTTAGGTACTTTGTCCTGGCGACTTCGTCGGCCAGACATGCCCGAGTCTTTGTTGTATGGTTGCGGGATAAAAATGATCCTTTATCGTAGCGAAAACTATCTGTACCAAGTTTCATCCCAATTGCTTCAGTGGTTTAATCGTGAAGACAGACAGACAGAGGGAGTTACTTTCGCATTTCTAATATAAGTATGAATGCGGTATTTAAATAATATTACGTAGAACCGATGACCATATGACCCGATGGGATTTCGAGTGGCGACCACATACTGGAAGGCGCAGCGTGGGCATACCCCCACAAGATGGACCGACGAAATGGTATACATGGCGGGAATCTACTGGATGCGAGTGGCAGGTCGCTTTCGGCGAGGCATATGTCCAGCAGTGGACGTCCTTCGGCGATATGATGCTGATGACGATGATGATGATGATTTCATATACGAATTTTTTTAAACCTTATTCCATATAGGCGCAATTAAGGCTGTAAATCATACCTATCTATAATCGAAACACGGGATGTAATTTAAGTTCTATTTGCGTTATCTCTGAGCATGGGGGGTTAAATGCCGTAATTTCCACGCTTGGCAGGCAGGTTGGCATACATACATACTTACATTTCAGCCGTGTGCAGTCCACTGCTGGACATAGGCCTCCCACAAATATGACTTGTATCATCTTGGGGGGTAGTTGCCAAAGTCGCCACGCTTGGCAGGCGGGTTGGCGACCGCAGAAGCTGTAGATTGGGTTACAACGGACGCTGCTGCCCGTCCGTAGGAATTTTCCCTTTGTCGCCTCTTACGACACCCGCGGGAGGAGATGGGGTGGTTCTATTCTAGTCAGCCGGCATCACACGCTATCGGCACGGGTTGGCGATCACAGTATATTCTACGCTCGCACGCTGCCCGCTTCCTATGCTCAGAGATCGCACACAGTTGGCCGTACTCCCCAAATTACATTGGGGAGTTGACGTGCGTTGGACATATTCTAATTCTAATCTATTTTTAGTTGCATGATTCATGAAATTTTACCGCAGAAACCGAAGACAATATTCCTTTTATTTAGTTCAATCTTGTAGTCTTGTAGACAGGCCAATAAGGCCGTTTTAATATTGTTCGGAGCAACACTGATCCTCTGCCCCATAAATAATAAGTGCAAGATTGATGGAGCCATGACGAACTTATGAAGACAAATACTCCCCGTTGTGCACATTTATCAGCTTCCGAGGAAGGCTCGTGGGACGACTAAATTTTTTTAAAAAACTACCACTTACTATGAATAGGTTTGGTTGTGACATACTTATGGCGTTGTAATCTGGGGATTTGTTTAGCAAAATATGATATTTAAATTAAATTAACGCTATTTAAAACGTCGTGGCTCATAAAAATTGCTATGTATATATCTAAATACAATTTATATAATAAGTTAATAAACTCATGTCTTCTTTTTAAACCAGAGTGCAGTTTAGGATTTTAGGGTACTACTTGCACTAATATTAAGGTAAGGTAATTTCATATAAATTGTTTGTTACTAATCGAGTGTTTTTTTTTATATGTTAGCTGGTTGACTTGTGAATGAAAAATGATGGAAGATTTTTTTGTTTTAGTGTTAATTTTTTTCTCACGGTAGTTATGTGAAAAATTGTGTAGCAAAGGGTGTTCTCCTCTCGTGCTTTGAAACGCTCCCAATGCTCGAAATTTCACTCTTTGAACCAGTCGCTATGCCCGTGGTTCAGCTTTGGAATCTTTCGCTAGCTCCGCTCGGTCTCAATATTATCACGAGAAGCTTAACACTAACTTAGCATAACAAAATAACTTTAGTTGCGCTGTACGTACCTGTACCTACTCATTTTTCTGACCATATTTACCTACTTATTAAAATCCATAAATACATAAAAGTACATAATAGATTTAAGGAATATGTATACTTGTATGAACATTAGGTCACAAACCACAGGTGTTCATAATGGTTCAACAAAATGGCTATAATTCAGCGTAATATTGCACATAGTACCCGCAGTGGCGGACTGCTGAGGAATGGAATTTGCTCCCTTCGTCTGTATTCCTGGAAATATATAATTAAATAAATAAAATAAATAAATAAATAAATATTTCGGACATTCTTACACAAATCGACCTAGTCCCACGGTAAGCTCAATAAGGCTTGTGTTGCAGGTACTAGACGACGATATATATAATAAATAGATACATATAAATACTTAAATACATAGAAAACACGCATGACTCAGGAACAAATATCTGTGCTCATCACACAAATAAATGCCCTGAATGGGAATCGAACCCAGGACCTTCGGCTTCATAGGCAGGGTCACTACCCACTAGGCCAGACCGGTCGTCAATTTGAGTAATTTCATAGCAAGAGTGAATATGCTGTTACTGAACCAGCGTGCTACACCCTCGACCTCGTCGACGCTGACCATTAAGTGTGACTGAGATCAAACGCTGGTCAGCTTTTATAAAAAAAAGAATAATGTTTTTGATCTCTGTTACTCTATCTTGAACTTCCACTGTCATCATCAAATTCCACTGCTGGATATGGGCCTCCCAAAAATAAGACTTATCTCATCTTGAAGTTGCCATAGTCGCCACGCGTAGCAGACGGGTTGGTGACCGCAGTACAGCTACTGGTACTGCTACCAGCTGCCGGTATTTTGGTTTTTATCTACATTTAAAGATGCCTAAGAATGTTTTACATGAAATACATCTAAAAAGACCTAATAATAACATTTATTCCGAAAATTCCATAACCTTCTGTAGCCTGTATAAGCCTGCCTATTCCCAGCTGAATTTTATATTAGGGTTCCCTTGTTTTTTTAAATATCCTCTTTACCATTGAATAATAAATTAAACGGATTATATCATCTATCTATGCCGTGTGGTGCCCGCTAACTAGAATAGCACCACCCCATCTCCTCCCGCGGGTGTCGTAAGAGGTGACAAAGGGCAAAAACCGACGGATGGACAGCGGCGTCCATCGCAACCCAAACTGTAGTTTGGGTACTGTGGTTGACAACCCGCCTGCCAAGCGTGGCGACTTTGGCAACTACCCCCCAAATCCAAAATGATACATATCATATTTGAGTACAAGTCTGGCCTGGTAACCCTGCCTATAAAGTCGACGGTTGTAAACCCAGCAAGGCCATTTGAGTCATGAACACAAGTATGTCCCTGAGTCATATTTGTATAGTCGCCGTCAGATATATCGGAGCTATGGAGGCGGTCACAAATATCTGACCAACGTCTCTATCGTCAAGGCGATAAAGCGCATGTTCAGATATTTTACTACCTCCACTGCTCCGATATATCTGATGGCGATTGGACTTTTTCTTGGGAGTCGTTGGCTGCTGTGTTCTGATTTTGAGATCACTACCTGTGAAGCTGATGTTCGGAAGTGGAATTCCGTGGCTATAGACAGGATATGATAAAGAGTTAGAAGGACCAACAACTGGACAAAAAAATCTGATTAATGGATCGCCTACAACTTTACAAGGCGCAAATACGGCCACATATGGAATACTGTTCTCATCTCTGGTCAGCTTCTCCCTTTGGACCGCATCCAGCGGAGAGCGACTAGAATTGTCGGTAGCCAGGATATCTCGGACCGGCTTGACTCCTTGGCACTGCGTAGAGATGTGGCCTCACTCTGCATTTTCTACCGCATCTACTACGGAGAGTGCTCCGAGGAATCGTTCGGGTTAATCCCTGCTGCTTTCTTCCACCAGCGCTCTATACGACAACACTTCCATCATCACCACTTAGATGGTTGGCAGTCCTCAACTGTGCGTTTTTCTAGAAACTTCCTGCCTCGCACAGCAAAACTTTGGAATAAATTGTCGTGTGCAGTATTTCCGGACCGATATGACATCCAAACCTTCAAGAAAAGAGCGTATATCTTAAAGGTATAGATTTTAAAGGTCGGCAACGTACTTGTGACTCCTCTGGTGTTGCGAGTGTCCTTGGGCGGCGGTAGTTGCTTACCATCAGGCAATACGTCTGCTCGTTTGCCTCCTATATCATAAAAAAGTCCGATTTTAGCAATATTGCAAGTTACGCGTGATAAAAAAATGCGGAACCAATTTAGTTTTTCTGCGTCTAGTCCTCAATATGCTTTGTATTGTAGGTTATACAGATGGAATTTTAGATGGAAGGGTACCTTCGAGGAAAACAAGACCGTAGGTATTTTGCTGACTGTTCATTGTTTACGTACTTTGTGGAGTATGGATGAAAAACTTAACCGAAGGACCATGTCTATGAACTTACGTCAAAATTTGAATATAGAACGCCGACATTTTATATGAACTGAAACAATAAATTAAATTCTTATCGTATCACCATGTGATAGAAATATGCGTAGAAGGACCAAAGTAATCGACATAGCTCGCAGAATTGCACTGCTGAAGTGGCAATGAGCCCGGAGCTGATGGCAGTTGGGACAGAAAAGTCTTAGAGCGACCAACATGTATAAGAAAGTGTATATTATATTCATATGTTTATATTATCACAAATAAACCATTTAGAAAGTGCAGTGTTGGACCTCCACAAACTAGATGGATATGGAAAATCTTTCCCTAAGGCGGTCAATGGGTGAGGCCTATGTCCAGGAGTGAACGTCCATGGTTGATATATATATATATATATATATATATATATATATATATATATATATATATATATACATATATAGATATGGCCATTCAGGGTTATGCTCCATACAAAACGGAGAACATTCTGAAAAAAAAAAAAACATTTTTATGTATCCATTTATGCCTCTTCCACAATATAAAAACACACGAAAATCCCATCTAAACTAGCGCAAATCCGAGCATCAAAGGTAACGTTTGCACACGTTATTGCTAACAAAAAGCTATGCTAGCTAGTTGAGGGCACGGATGTATAAACTGTGTAGACTACGTAAATGCTTTGTGGAGCCTGCTACACCCTCGACCTCGTCGACACTTATGTCCATCAGTATGAGGCACTGGTCCCACCGCGAGTAAGCTACGAGCTATCAGCTATTTCAAGGGAAAAAAGATAATCGATCGCGTGTAAATAAAAGAGACATATATGTCATAGCTGCGCTATCGTAGTTCATCGCCGGGCGATGATCTTTTGTCCCTTGAAATAGCTAATAGCTCATAGCTTACTAGCTCGCGGTGGGACCAGTGCCGTGCAGTCAAACGCTGGTCAGTCTTGTACCTATACAAAAAATACTCCAATGTCATATGATAACGTTTGTGCATCACCAACTAAGAAGTGTAAGGATAAACGTGGTGATAAAATAAGTAAGCCTTAAATATTGCTTTTCATATTTGAACGCCAACGGTAAATTTGTGAAATTTCTTGTCTTTTCCAATGGCATAGCCTATAGATAATAGATTATAGCTCTATCTGAGCTTAGATTAAATCACTTTAGATAACATTATGTCACTCACATTAATCATAGAAGCAGGTAATTCACGTTTTATAAGTCGAATATTGTAAAATGTCGAGCAATATTTGTCTTATAAAACGTGAGTTACCCGCTTCTATGAGTATACAATTAATATGGTCGAATCTCCGATAGTAGTAGTAGTAGTAGTAGTAGTAGTAGTAGTAATGTACTTTATTGCACCAAACAGAAATTGTTACAGAAAAAAAAACTTAAGAATAATAGGTAACAACAGGCGGTCTTATCGCTAAACAGCGATCTCTACCAGACAACCTTTGGATAGCAGGAAATGTAAGTATTAATTGAATTATAAGCAGGTAGTGCACTTATTACAAGAAAGAGCTTTTTAAATATAAATAACACACATCTATAACTGAATACATATACTTACATAAATACATAAAATACAATAAACATACATATACCTACATACATACGTATTATATATAATAAATATTAATAATAATACTGCAATTAGGCAACCAGAGTTAAGATAGTGACAAGAAATATTGTTTAAGGAGATTTTTGAAAATTGGAAGAGATTTTGCGCATCTTATTTCTACGGGCAAAGCATTCCACAGCCGTACGGCTTGAGAGGTAAAAGAGCTGCTGTAAAAGTTTGTGGAGCATGGTGGAGTTGCAAGAACGTGGTTTTGGGATAATCTAATAGAAGCGAGACGACTGAACCGCTCTTTTAGATAGAGCGGGATGGAAGGGATGAAAAGTATGCTGTAAAGAAGAACAAGAATATGAGAATCACAACGAAGGCGGACAGGAAGCCACTTGAGTTGGGTACGAAAGTTAGAGATATGGTCGAATTTGCGCAAGCCAAATATGAACCTGATGCAGAGATTTTGAAGTCGCTCAAGTTTATTTAGCTGGTCCTCAGTAATGTCCAAATAACATATATCAGCGTAATCTAGTACGGGTAAGAGAAGAGACTGGGCCAACGCAATTTTCGTCGCAATAGGCAAAAAGTTTCGAAGCCTGCGAAGAGAGCCTACCGAGGCAAACATCCTCCTGCTTACCTCACTCATCTGAGGGATCCAAGTAAAACTTCGATCCATTATGATGCCTAGGTTTTTTACCTGGTTCGAGTATGGGATTCGAACGCCATCAAACATTATGACTATATACTTAAAATTATACCATTCTTCTATGTGATTTTGCTATAAGGCCGCCTTTAATCTGCTACTCTAACTGTATATATATATTTTTTTTTGTATTATCTATCATTGGCGAAGAATTCAAACTTTTATTGTACCTACTGTGTTATAACTCTGACATTTTGGAGCTTCCCATCTTACGACATTTTGTAGCGTTTCCTCGTTCGTCACCGCTAACCGCTAGAAAATCCATCCAAGAGCGATACCGCGAACATCGAAGTTCGTATATTTCGGGCATCTTTCTCTTTTACTCCAATCAAGGTGTCATGAGTGTGACAGAGACAATCGTCCGAAATTTACGAATGTCGTTTTTCGCGTTAGCTTCTGCCTCAGCGCCCTCGGCCGACATGTTCAGTCCATTCAGTAGTTGTATATCTATGAACGTGTATGTCTGTGTGGCGGGAGGAAAGAGGGCGGAAAGGCCGGGCAGGCAATAACATAATTTCCAATTGGGCTATTGTTCACTCGCCCTACGGAACCGAAATTAATATCGCTTCCGTCTCCGACATGTGACGGCAGCCAGTGTGATTTTCATTATATCTTTAATATAATATATATAAATGTGAAAGCCCTGACTGACTGACTGATAGATGATTTTTTCACAAAAGGACCCACTAAAGATTTTTGGAAAATCCACCATTAACGGGGTAGAAAATGGGGATGAAAGTTTGCATGGGGATTGTATTAGGTTTAAAGCGAGAGACTTGAAATTTTGTGTAAACAATCTTTATTTAAATACAAGAGTGTTTTGAAATTCATCCCCTAAGGTGTCATAAAGGAGATTCTTCTGCGCGTGCGAAGCCGCGGGCAAAGGCTTTTATATGGTATAAAACACGGCCTCCTCCAGTCCTAGTCTGGTAGTAGAAGAATCTAAAGGGCATATATTTGTAGTAGTAATAGTATTTTCTCAAACATGCAATGTTATATTGTCTTTACATCGCTTATAATAGACTCGGAAGTATGTTTTTTGGGCTCGGCGACTGAAGGGGACGGAAATGGACTTTCATATAATTTTGCAGGCCTAGGCCTAAAAAGTAACTTTTTTTCGACGGTTATCCATACACAGGCAAAGATGGCGGGTGTCATAGTAAACAGCATGGTTTGGCCATATATTGCAATTGTCGTCTTTTTTAATTGCAATTAGGTACACATACATTTGTGACACATTATCATGGAGCTGTGAAAAAATCAAATTTGTAAGTCAACGCAATCAAAAGATACAGCCGTTTATGCCGGAACTCAGAAGGGAATCAAAACCTACAGGGTACTTCTAAGTCAGAATCTTGAAATTTAGTACGCAACGTCTCATAGCAGGTTCGCACGCTGTAGTGCCGAAATGAAGCTGACTTTATTTAGAACGTACTGCCAATGATTCTACACGTGTGGCCTGTGGGCTAGTTTCAGGGTGAAGACCTACAATACCCTGCGTATCCAATATAATAACGTTTTCAGGGAGGTTTTCTCGATTCTGCAGCGCATCTGGGATGTTTGCCGATGCCATTGTAGAGGACTTTCATGCCATAATACGCAAGAAGACGGCATCTGGCATCTTTGGTGATGCAGTTGAGGGAGAGCTCAAATAGCGTCCTGAAAATGATATTAGAAAGGGGAGAGGCGGATATTCTTCCTCGTTATACCGATCTCCATGGCATATGACCAAAATAATAGTATAGGTTACCTTAATATTAGTCGTTAACGATATTTTATAAGTGTATATTTTTGCTATCTAACAAGGTATGGATCTGAGAAATCTGAAAATAAACATTTTTATTTTATAATTTATAAATAGCAAAGATAAAGAAAAATTGCGAAAAGAGTAGTTTTAGTTACATCATATAATAAAAATATGTAAATATAGGAACCCTCCGTGCGCGAGTCCGACTCGCACTTGGCCGGTTTTTTATAAGGTAAGGTATAAGTACAGACATATATAAAATGTTATTAGATTCTTAGATTATTAAAAGCATTAATGTAAGGGGCCTATCAGACAGAGATTGGTCACGCGGTCAGCTCAGTTTTGCATGTTATATTGTTACATATGGGATTGCTCTTAGGGGGATAAGGGCCCTAGAGGGTAAATATATGTATGGAAGAAAACAAGAAATATATTATAAAGGGTTTATTTAAGAAAAATAAACAAATTGTGCCGACTAGCTCGAGAGCTTAAATTAATATAAATTTAATGTCTCTAATGAAGCCATAAGGGAGAGACTCTGTGGGCTAACTAACTTATCTCCTAGTGCTTGTTACCACTGCCACGTCAATAACTAAATACCGTAGGGGCGCCATCTCAGACAACTCTGAGAAATATAAAAAAATAAGATAGGTACAATACGTCTGACCTCACTCCGGGACAACTCTGAGAGAAATAAAAAAAATAAGATAGGTACAATACGTCTGACCTCACTCCGGTGACCTGGGGCCGAAGGGGACCGGCTCAGCAGCTTCTGGGGAAGGCCTGTCCTCAGAACCGCTGACGGCTACCACCTGCAGATGATGCACCGACCGTAAGGCGCGACAGCGCGGTGCCAGACAACAGCAAATCCGAATCCATAAGCAGGCTGGTAAATAGGGTTTTAAAGTAGGCCCTGCAAATGAAAGACAACTTATAAGCTGCGGCTTGGACATGCCGGCGGCGGAGTAGAAGGCTGGCCACAAACAACTGTCGTACTTACCCGACGCAGAAAAGAATCCCTCCGTATTACATCGATGACATATCAATGCGTCGGGGCCTATTAAATCGTCGTAAAATAGGGCTACCGGGTCATTCCAGGACACGAGATGCCGGGACTGAAAATAAATAATCACAACAACCATTACTATTTATATTTCTCGATGGAAATACAACCAACGATAGATAATAAACTCACTCAAAAGGCCGATGGGACCAGATTATAATATAACGGGAGGCTTCTCTCTCCATTTTTGCAAATAACGACCTCTCCTTTGCCATAGCGGTGACGCTGTTAGATTTGACAACTGAAACGCAGGTTGACCACAACGATGACAGAACTAGGGAGGCGTCAAACCGTATATAATTCACCACAATCCAACTTCAGACTTATTTAATAAAAAAAACCCAAATCTACATAATTCTTTGAAATAAAATTATAATGATTTTTCCTAAAGGACAAAATCGATAATTATGTGAATAGCCATATCAGCTCCCGCAGGCTCTGCTAGATGGCGCTAGTGGTACTTTAAATTGCTTAAAATAATTATTTATTTATTTTTCCTTTAGGTTTAAAAAAATAGTTGTTACAATATTAAATATTACTTTAAATATTTTAAGTCCATAAGCATTAAGGTAAGGCCTGATCAACGACAGGTGCCTATATACCCATACCCACAATCACACTAATAAGTGACAACCTATCATTAAATTTATATATTCACACAGAGGCATACTGACAGTCAAGTAGTTCGCGAGTAACACGCGCGACCGCAAAACTAACCGCTTGAACGCATAACTTACCGCTTGAACGCAAAATTGGCCGCATGAACGCAAAACTGACCGCTTCAATGCTTAACAAGTACCAACTTGACAAGTACCAACAAGAAATCATTCCCGATCCAATTTCAATACAACAAAAGCACATCTGAGAAAAGTGGTACACAGTATTATCTCCATTTAATTCGAGTCGAATATTCGCTGAAGCCCGGGCCTGCCGTAAACGTTTTTCAACCAATTTCACCTTAATAAAACGCTTGCGTGGGCGCGGCGGTTTCCTTGGATTCTCCTCTGTGAAAAAAATAAACGATTTGCCGCCATTCAGTAAGTAGCGGATAGTAATTCGTTTTAAGACCACGGAAAGTTAGGATTGTGTCGAAATGTAGATACTATTATTAATCGTATAAAAACGGGTAACTCACGTTTTATAAGTCGAATATTGCTCGACATGTTTCAATCTCATGATAGTTTTGTGTTTAAAATGTAGATACTAATAAAAAAAATGATTTGCTTTTAATTTTAAGACTACAATTTAAATTATATATTGAAAATAGATGATATCCGGTGACCGAGGCGGGAATCGAACCCCCCTATCGCGGTTCTTAATCTATTTTCATTTTGTTCCTAGTATTATTTGACGACAGGTTTGGCGTATTCGGTAGTGACCCTGCCTATGAAGCCGATGGTCCTGGGTTTAAATCCCAATAAGGACATTTGTGTGACGTATATGTATAATATTTAATATTATAAGTATTTGTATAATATATATATCGTTAGCTTAGTACCCACAACACAAGCATTCTTGAGCTTAGTCTTGGGCTCAGTGAAATTGTATACGGAGTGCATAGAACTGAAATGAAAAATGGTATAGCATAGTATAAATAAAATAGGTGGGCATTCCAAAATGACATATGGAAGAAAGAAATAAGTACGCAGAATGAAAATGCGAGAGGCATAAAAGCGAGAACTGGTTGCAAGATTAACAAGATAAACACAGGCTCTAATCATGTTGGAGGATTAGAAAAAAAAAACCTTCGCCAGCCTGGGCCCTGCCCCGCTGCTGGCGGCACTCGAGGTTAGATTTTGGTTTATTCCACTGCTAGGCAAAGGCTCCTCTTCTCCATTTAGTCCCATTTGCGGTATTTTCCTGCCATTTTTTGTAAAATGCGTCCAAATTGTCGTACCACCACTCTTTTGGTCTGCCTTTTGGTCTCATCCAGTAGTCCCTTTGGCTCATCGTGCGCTACACATGCCCGGCCCAGTCCCACTTTAGCTTAGCGGTCTTCACACCCACGATTACAATACGATGTTAAGAAATGTTACACAAAAACTTGCTTTTTTCGGAATTTTCCTTTATCTGTGCTATAAGACGTTGCTTCGTACAAAATTTCAAGATTCTGTGTTCCCAAGAGACCCTCTAGGTTTTGATTTCTTTGCAAGTTTCGAAAATTCCAGGCATAAACGGCTGTACCCTTACCATGAGTTGTGACATTGAGGTTTTCGATAACGAGTATCGAGTTTACTGTGCATCTCGTCCGCACTAAAATAGTACAAGCGAGATGTACAGATAGTAAACTCGATACTCGTTATCGAAAACATGAATGTCACAACTCATGGTCAGGGTACTGTATCTTTTGATAGCGTTGGCTTAGAAGTTAGATTTTTTCACAGCTCGACGGGATAATTAACCTGGGTATTTAATATAAATATCAGCTTGATACTTCCACGTGTTCCTGAGAAAAAGGGCCTTCCGCTTTTTAATTTCGAGGTGCGGAACCCTAAAAAACACAAACAGACAGAACCAAGTTGAAATAAATTGGTATTAGGTACTCTACTTATTTTCGTAACTCAATATCTACGTGTTACCAGATATCGGTAAACAAAATCCTTAGAAAACTAGAACAACGGTTGTTTACGAGATTGGAGGGATTCCGTTTCGTCTTTCGTCGGTTTCTTGATAAAATGAGAAACGACTATTATATATTTTATCGCGTGATAACCTGAGCATGAATTTTTGTAGCATTTTTGAGTTGTCATAGTGACTTCTCACTTATCGACTTCCGAAATACATATTTTATCGATAAATTATAGACCAGAACACAACATATTAAAGAAGATTAAAAATATATGTGCACAACCGGATTTATTGTAACTATAAAGACATATCGTCACTACTTTTAAAAAACCTCGTGACTCATTCTGGCATTCAAAAGAAAAATGACGTAACAGTGTATGGGATGACTACAGAGTTACTGCGTTTCAACTTATAGTATCTGTGTCAGATACGAGATTTTTTCAAGTTAGTGACGATATCTCTTTAACATAAATTTTGAGTGCTTAAAATATTAAATAGAGATGATGAAAACAATCAAAAGTTGGTATCCAAAGGTATCGAAGAAAACGCTCATTCGCGTGAAAGCTAACCTAATTGGACCCGGAACCGGATCTGTGGACCCGGGTATGTCCTTAAACTACATCCAACAATGAGAGGACCTGCGAAATACCATCACACTTGAATCTGGAGCTGCCCAACTGGGGAAGTACCTCCTCCTTACAGAAGACCACAGTCATAATAGCACTGCTACCTTTCAGGTATGTGAGTAAGGTTCCCAGAGCTCCAACTCCCCTTAAAGGCCGGAAACGCGTTTGTGACTGCCTTGGTGTTGCGGGTGCCCATGAGCGACGGTAATTACTTACCATCAGGTAATCCGTAAACAATATTCCTTTTTTATCATATTCGTGTTATTATCAATTCACCCCTCACAGTAAGCATTTAGAACATCCTATGTCAATTGGGGTGACTTGGCAAGGGTTGATCTTGTATTCTTAATGACTACTAAAGTACTTGAGTCGAACGTTTTGTCAACCAATGGGAATCATATTTCCTCTTATATAATGCAGTATACTAAGAATTATACTCATCATCTTCATCATCAAAATAAAAAGGAAGATAAAGAACTTTATTTTTCAACGCATATTCGTTTACACACAACACATTACAATGCCCTTATGAGGGTCAAAAAATCTACCACCGGTTCTAACCCTACATCTCTGAGCCGAGAAGATTATCACCGGCAAGGAACTCAACGATTTTTTCAAAACAGTCACATGAGAAAACATATCAAAAAGTTTAATACAAGATTTGACTAAAAATACTAAAAGATAAATTATCCATGGAGTCGAAAAATGCTCGATTGGAGATCATGGACTAACAAGCGCAGCGTAGGACGTAGACCCACAAGATGGACAGACGACCTTTTAAAGATCGCCGAGAGACGGTGGAAGCCGGTCGCTTCCAACCGATGCCTATGCAGGTCCAGGGGGAGGCCTATGTTCAGCAGTGAACGCCTTAAGGCTGAGATGATAATGATAGTGAATCATACGAACAATACACTTCAACTATCATTTTGTGATTCCTATGATTTCCACAACGGCTGATCATATGCCGCCTGGTCCAATGATTTCACGTGAACTTGACCACATCGTCCACCTGGTTTGGGGTTATCCAACGCTTCGTCTTTCAGTAAACTCATGGACATTCATTGTTGAGATACTTACGTTACAAGCTGTTTTCATTGATTTAATACTTACATTTCAGCCGTATGCAATCCATACCACATGCAGCCGTATCTTGGGGGTAGTTGCCATAGTCGCCACGCTTGGCAGGCTTGTTGGCGACCGCAGTAGCTGTTGATTGGGTTTCCACGATTTTTCTCTTTGGCGCCTCTCACGACACCCGCGGGAGATGGGTTGGTGCTATTCTAGTCAGCCGGCATCACACGGCACAATGTAAAGTGAACCCTAAATGGCTCAACAATTAAATTCCCTAACCATACGTGATGTGCCATGTTATTTTAAGCACTGGTATCTTACTCGTTCGACTTGGAGACATGCCTGAAGCTTCGGGCCTAATCTGACACTACTTCACAACTTACTGTAGGACTATTCTGGAAAAATGTATTGTTTAAATAAGTTTTAATCGAAGATTATTACAAAATAGATAGAAATAGAAAAGATTTTATTCAAGGTAATTTACAAAAAAATAAAATTAATTTGACATCGACTCAGCATGATGCTAGCCCGGGTATAAACGGGACTTAACCGTATAATAACTTTGAAAATTGCCTCCGACTTTGAAGACGACGTTGTCCTCATGGTCTCAGATTAAGACTGGCTAAGATATCAACACCTAGCAGCGCGAGTTTTCGAACTACCCGCACTTGATCTTTTTTATCAACTTAATGTAAGATGTAAGTTGATTTGTATGGTTCAGTCAACTATAACACATTTATAACACTCGTTGCCATGGTTACGTTCCCCTGGGTCACTCTTATGTAAACCACAGCTTGATCTAAGGTACAAAAAACGCATATTTGTGGTAGCTAGATGTCCCTTCCATACTGCGCCGTCTACCAAGCTCGTTAATAGAAGGCGGTGCCATGTTTCTTCTAACAATCTAATGCTCCTTTTGTCTCCTGGCTAATGAGATAGAATCATCATCATATCAGCCGCAGGATGTCCACTGCTGGACATCCCCAAAGCAACCTACAGTGACGGTTTTGCACCCAGTGGATTCTCACCTGTCGTCGGTCCACCTTGTGGAGAGTCTGCCCACGCCGCGCCTTTCAGTGCGTTGTGTGTCACTGTTCCTCGTTGCACTCGCATAATCTTGCATTCTTTCCGTCCCGGTCATGCTAAAATCTACTGAACTAAACCGGAGACCGATTTTTTATGATAAAGGTGGCAAACGAGCTGACGGATTGCCTGATGGTAAGTAATTACCGTCGCCCATGGATGCCCCTGCAACACTGGGGGAGTCACAAGCGCGTTGCCGGCCTTTAACATAGGAGTACGCTATTTTCTTGAAGGTATGAGGGTCGTATCGATCCGGAAATCCTGTATAAGATTAATAAGATAAAGTATAAGATTTAAACCTAAAGAAGGACTAGGCCGTTATGGTTCAAGTTCAGAATCATTCTTTATAGTTCACAGCTCCTGACAGACTTAACGGCAAGACGGAGGAGCGTGATAACTTCAAAATAACCATCGGAATAGTCCCGTCTGGCTTCGAGCCAGATCTTCCCGCTCCAAGTTCGCAACACCTGTGGGACGAACTTCCCCGAATATTAATGTTTCACTCCTTACTTCATTCTAACTTTGAGTTATTTGTACATAATTTTAACACACTATATCCTACCGCGTGTCTCCGATATTAGGTTTTTAATGCAAGGATCGATTTTGCTCATAAAACTGAGCTTCTTTTAGTTTAAACAACTCTTGAAAATGACTGCATTTGTAAAATACACCCCAACATTTTTTGCAATACAAAGCAATGTATTGCAAAATTAAAGAAATGAAGTTTTTTTTTAAGTGTGGCAATTATGTCTTTTGGTTTATGGGATATCGTACGTTGAAACTAGTATTTAGTTTGTATAAAAATAATGATATCATAAAATAACCTTCACTAGACCTTGTAGTTCTCCTGATAGCCTGGAGAAGACGACCATGACGGGCAAAGTTGAGGGCCAGAGGACTCGCGGCAGACCACCCGCTAGATGGAGCGCCCAAGTTACTACACCGTTGCATCTACATCTGCAGGGAGCCGTGCATTTGGCGGGTGACAGAATGGAGGAGACTGGTCTACAACCTTAGGACATGATGTCACGATCCTCAGCATTGAGGGAACGACTGCTGATAATGAGACCTTGTAGACTAAACTAGAGAGTAGTGAGCTACTTCTTTTATGTGTAAAATCGATCTGTTTTTGTTAACTACTCAAAATTACTTTTAGGTATAATATGGAAGTCAATTGGTTTAAGAAACTAGCTTTTTACCCCTTTCTCAGATAGTCAATGTATTATAATCCCTATAAATATATGTGATAGACAGTAAAAAAAATGGCTTCCATCAATAATGATTTCGCTAGTGTCAAAGTGTTTGTAGGAAATCAAACTTGTTATGTTATTCATAACAAGTTTGTTCTTAAAGCATGCCAACACCGCAAGACAATTACGCAACATTGCAAGGTCTCTTTAAAAATCCACCAATAAAAATATAATGAGCAAACATGGTTGGTGGATTATGTCAGCTAGACCTTTCGTTTTGGTGATGTCTAATGAAAAACTCGGTCGCGGAAACCCACATTCATCGAAAATTTCAAACATTGTGGTCAAATTTTTCTTCTTCTTCTTCTTTTAAAAAAATATGGCTTCCATCAATAAATCAATCGATGATTTCGCCAGTGTCAAGTAGAATAACAAATAAGTATAATAACATATAAGTTTGCCCTTAGAGCTTGACCTTGTTCGGTAGTAGGCCTTGCGTTTTGTAAAGTGGTAGCTGGACTTTACAGAAAGCTAAGAGGCGGCGGTGACCCCGGGATTGCCGGGTGATGACCAGAAATAGTAGTGAAACACGTTTTGAAATCTATTCTTCATTAGCTGCACAATTTTGCGTTAGATCACTGCATAATACGCTATCAATATTACACACTAAACTACGTTTGAACAAAAAACAAAAAATGTATTTTCAAGACGACTTCGCCATTGAGGTTCAACCGTCAATCGTCAAATTTTTACCTAATAAACCCGTATTTCATAATCAAAAAAATCTGTACGTCAAACCGGGGGGAGGAATTGTAAAATAATAAAAGATAAACAACGTTAAAACGTACAAAGTGTGGCGGCGCCGTCATTTCTGACGCGAGGGGCGGAAAGTTTTTGATTAATTACGTCCCCCGCCAAGGAAATATTGCCGCATTCCAGGTATTGCGGCTACGAACGGATAGACAGGCCAGCAATAGAAAAGATGACGCGCTGAAAAAAAAAACAGCAACGACATTGACGTCAGCACGGCTGCGCTACCGCGAACAACGATATTAGTACTAGTGTCACTCTCATGACACCTTAAGTGGAGTTAAAGAGAAAGATGCCCGAAATATACGCACTTCGATTTTTGTGGTACTGCTCCTGACTAGTCTATTTACGGTTCCGAAGTCATTGAGTTTCACCATGTCTGTCTTCTGTCTGTTCCCGGCTATGCTCAGTGACTGTTAGTCCTAGAAAGCTGTAGTTTAGTATGCATATGTAAATCATGTATAAATATGCAAGTCGAAAAATATATGTAACAGCTTGATAACGAAATAATATTTTAAATTTTAATTCCTTTAACCATTTTTTAATTAAGCTCGGATCGAAAACTATACAACCTTACAGGGGTTTTTATGGATACCTGTCTCTATTTGTGAAAATGTTTAGGTAGATAGATTACATGCAATACTTACTTTTCCTCGCGACGTTACGGGATATTTTTTTTATAAAATATTCTTTCTCGTGGCTTAAACTCTCTCCATACAAAATTTCGTTCCAATTGGTAAAGCGGTTTAAGTGTGAATAGGGAACAGACAGACAGAGAAAGTTACTTTTGCATTTATAATATTAGTATGGATTTATAAAAATCTTCAGAAAGTGTGACGTTATGTATAAGGGAAAAATTAAATGGCCTACACACCACATCTATTACAAGGAGTTTATGAAAACATCTTTTAACCCTTAATTTGGCAGTTTACAGCCGGCTGTAAAGTCAACCAATTTGATTTCTAGGCCACTTCGAACCTTGTCACAGTAACGTTAATAAGAGATCTTTCATGTTTTTCATATAGATTTTCACTGTGACAAGGAACGAAGTGGCCTATAAATCAAATTGGTTGACTGTACACATTATTCGATCATCTTGTTGTATTTTATTATGATTAGAATTTTTAGGACTTTTCAGATCTGCCGAGGCTGTAAGGCACATGTTTTTTTGCCAAGTCAACAAAAAAGCAGTGCTTGTAACAAAAGATTGGTGTTATTATTCTTATTTATAGACCTTCCCGTGTCTATGTCTTTCTAACTCTGTGGCTAGCGCGAAGCGCGCGACTTTGCAGTTTATTACCTGACATGTTTGAAATACCTATTTTATTGTAGGGAGGGGGCCAAGATGGAATTTTCCTAAGCTAAGTATTGGTTTATTTGATAAAAATACGGTTTAAATAAGATAATTATAAATGTTCCCAACAAAAAATCGGGTGCGACTGAGGTCAAACGCTGGTCAGTCTTGTTTAAAAAAAAACTAAACTTCCGACAGTAATACTTTATCTCCGACTGTGTCGTACATGGCACAGTCGGAGGTTTAGTATTTCTTTAAGTAAGGTCAATGTGGGTAAGACCAGCATATTATATTTTTAAGGGAAGTCCGTCATATGACACTAAATACCTATGAGATAATGTAGGAAATTGGTTGGTTGACGGTCTTTCCAGATAAACGGTCTTACCCACATTGACCTACATACGTTTAGTTTAAGATAGGTTAGGTTATGTTAGTTTTATTTCGGAGGTTTTATAACTACCCGTTTAAATAAACTTCTCACAGGCATAAAATATTAAATTGACATTATGTTATTTGTAATAGGCTGCGAAGTATCTCGTTCCTGGCTAGACGATTCTAGCTTGTCGTTAGAGGTCGTTTAGCATTGCCGGCTTAGGCCGGAAAGGACCTGTATTTGAAAATTGTTTATTTCCTTTGAGAATTTTACAATTATTCGCAGTGGGTATATAATGATGATAACTCTATAGTAGTATGATAATTATCTGTCTTAGGATACCTCGCTCTTCCATAACCCATGATAACATAATTACATAACGACCGGTCTGGCCTAGTGGGTAGTGACCCTGCCTATGAAGCCGATGGTCCTGGGTTCGATTCCCAGTCAGGGTATTTATTTATGTGATGAGTACAGGTATTTGTTCCTGAGTCATGGGTGTTTTCTATGTACTTAAGTATTTATATGTATCTATTATATATATCGTCGTCTAGTACCTACAACAAAAGCCTTACTGAGCTTACCGTAGGACTAGGTCGATTTGTGTAAGATTGTCCCGAAATATTTATTTATGCATATTTATTATTAAATATAAGGGGTTAAGTTTTTTTTTTAATTGCCATTCCTCATAAAGTGAAACAGCATCATAGTGATTGGTCATTTAAAATAATATTAGTCACATTCACTGGTAGGTTCAATGACTATATCACTATGCCTATTAAATAATATATTTTGGTAAAGTTTGCGGTAATACCTGTGGTCATCACAAATATGTCCTTACCAGGATTTGCAAGGACCATAGGCTTCATAGGCAGGATCTCTACATATTATGCTATTAGACCTACCATGAAAGTTCGAAAATTTTGAGCATCTTTCTCTTTTACTTCAATTAAGGCCTCATGAGAGTGACAGAGAGATTTCGAAACTTACGAATATTGATGTTTGCGCTCCAGACCATCATCAATGAAATGTATTTGGACTTTGATATTGGTGGCCATGTCAAAGGATTTTTTTTACGATATAGGAGGCAAACGATCAGACGGATTGTTTGAAGGTAAGCAAATGGAACCGCCGCCCATTGACACTCGCAACACCACAGGAGTCACGTATTTCTGAGGACCAAGCTTGAAGAATACTTTTCCAGACGCTTTGAGCTATATAGATTATTTTGAACACAAGGTACTGGATATAAAGTTGGAAAGGAGTATTTTGTTAGCTCCAGACGCTTTGCTAACCATTCTTGGTGCGAAGCAGACCAGCTATATATTTCCTGGACGCAATATATATGCTGACTTTGTGGCGCTCACAGATAATTAAGAACAGATAGTTTACTTTACTATTAAACTCGCATCGTTGGTGGCCTAGTGGTAAGCGCTTGCGACTTGCAATTTGATGGTCGCGGGGTCAAACCCCGGCTCGAAGCAATTAATTTTACGGAATATATGTATGAAATATTATTTTACCATTCGTTTCTCGGTGAAAACATCGTGAGAAAACCAAAATAATCCCAATGAGGCCCTTTGGGTTGGTAGGTCAGATCGAAGTCACTTTTGTAAAACTAGTGCCTACTTCATGATTAGTTGCCAAGCAGACCCCAGGCTTCCAGCAGCCGTGGCCAAATTCCGGGAGAACGCGAGGAAGATGATGAGGTAATGGGTATGAAGTTGTAAATGAGTATTATCTACGTACATGTCATAAGTGCTCTAAAATGCGTCCAGAAACCGTAGGCAATGACCAGCATTACCAACCATCAGAAAGATTTCAGTAGGTAATGTTAACATTACCTACTGAAATCTTTCAAGCTGAGTTACAACTGTCCAATGAGGTAAAGTATCTAGGGCTCATCCTAGACAGTAAGCTCAACTGGGCCAACCACTTAAACAATCGAATAGACAAGGCAGGGGTCATCTTCTGGCAATGCAGAAGAATGATTGGGGTAAAGTGGGGGCTTACCCCAAAAATCACCCTCTGGTTATACAAAACAATTATCAGGCCGCTATTCTGCTATGGCGCGCTGGTATGGTGGCCAAGGATCAACCTCACCACCGTACAAGATAAGTTACAAAGATTACAACGGCTTGCATGCGTGGCCACAACTGGCTGCACAAGTACCACAAAGACTGCGGCCTTAGAGGTCATGCTAAACCTCTCACCGCTTCACCTCCACATTCAACAGGAGGCTGCCCTCTCAGCGGTAAGGCTGCAGACCCTCAACATTTGGTCCAATCTCAGGATCCTACATACAACATGCCTGGACAAGGTTTACGATGAATATCCGACGCTCAAGGCAGGCACTAGTTATTTCAGTAGGTAATGTTAACATTACCTACTGAAATCTTTCAAGCTGAGTTACAACTGTCCAATGAGGTAAAGTATCTAGGGCTCATCCTAGACAGTAAGCTCAACTGGGCCAACCACTTAAACAATCGAATAGACAAGGCAGGGGTCATCTTCTGGCAATGCAGAAGAATGATTGGGGTAAAGTGGGGGCTTACCCCAAAAATCACCCTCTGGTTATACAAAACAATTATCAGGCCGCTATTCTGCTATGGCGCGCTGGTATGGTGGCCAAGGATCAACCTCACCACCTTACAAGATAAGTTACAAAGATTACAACGGCTTGCATGCGTGGCCACAACTGGCTGCACAAGTACCACACCGACTGCGGCCTTAGAGGTCATGCTAAACCTCTCACCGCTTCAAAGGACACAGTGGTTCACGGGGCAACGATGCAGCGGACGAGCTGGCCAGACAAGGGTCATCAGCGGGACCAATCGGCCCAGAACCGATACTCCCGATACCCTTCAGCAAGGTACGCTCTTTACTCCTCGAACGCACTTGGAAGCTGCACATATCGCACTGGCAAGGTCAGAGAGGCTGCAGACAGGCCAAACAAGCCTTGCCTAGCGTCAACGGCAAGCTTACCAGGACACTCCTCTATCTAAACAAAACCAAGTTAAGAATGGTAACTAGTGTCATAACAGGTCATGGATCATTTAACAAGCATCTATTTAACTTAGGTGTTACAGACAGTCCCCTATGCCGAGGATGCTTGGAGACAGAAGAGACGGCCGCTCACATGGTGCTGGAGTGCAGCGAAGTGGCTACACACAGGGCAAAATATCTCGGTACCCCGAGTAATCTCCACGAGGTACTACGAGACGTTAAAGGTCTGGTTGGATTCCTCGAGGAGTTGGGCTGGCTGAGCTAACCGGCCTACCATCACGCAAAATAGGCGCCCAGTCGTCGAGTTGCGGAAACCCGCCCGTATCACAATACAATACACAATAGCTCCAAACGCTAGACGGCAGGTGGGAGCGAAAAATGCTCGAGTGGAGACCACGGACTAACAAGCGCAGCGTAGGACGTCCACCTATAAGATGGACAGACGACCTCATTAAGGTCGCCGGAAGACGCTGGATGCAGGTCGCTTCCAACCGGTTCATGTGGAGGTCCAAGGGGTGGCCTATGTTCAGCAGTGGACGTCTGTCAGCGGACGACGAAACGCGATTCTTCGTGCGAAGCAAACCAGCTATATATTTCCTGGACGCAATATATATGCTGACTTTGTGACGCTCACAGACATTTAAGAAAAGATCGCTCACTTGCAGTAACCCCTTGTTAACCACACTTGGATGAGATGAGAACGCCTCAGTCAAACTTGCTGGGAAACGTAAGATTATTCAAGCAGTACAAATGAAATCTGATTCAAAAGGGTCTTGGATTTTCCCCAGGCTACCTTCCCTGATAGTTAAGTCACTCCAAAAATTAACTCATAAGTTACTCCAGTCATGGCGTAATGAGAGTGACATGCAGAGATAGTTGTCAGAAATTTGCCAATTTCGATTATCGCTATATGTCTTCAACACTCAGTTGTCGTTTTGCTCTCAGAATTCTTTTACTATCCGAATCGCTTGTCCTGTACATTGCCTTTGCCATAACAACTATGGCCACAGGAAAGTAGTAGAGTTATAGTACCGACCGACCCATCGTAATTACAAAATTAGGTAGTAGGTAAATACCAATCAATAAGACTTGTTCCTCTACACGATTTTTTTATTAAAAGTTCCACCAATAACTAGAATTATTATTATTATTTTTTTTTATGACAAAAGGTGGCAAACGAGCAGACGGATTGCCTGATGGTAAGCAATTACCGTCGCCCATGGGCACCCGCAACACCAAGGGAGTCACAAGCGCGTTGTCGACCTTTAAGGGAAGTTGGAGCCCTGGGAACCTTACTCACCATCAGGAACATAACACTACATACCTGAAAGGTAGCAGTGCTATTATGGCTGTGTTCTTCTGTAAGGAGGAGATACTTCCCCAGTTGGGCTTCTCCAGACTCGAGCGTGATGGTACTTTGCTGTGCCCTACCTCTCATTATTGGACGTAGTTTAAGGACATACCCGGGTCTAAAAAAAAATTATTACTGTTGACTGTTTTTTTACTATTTTAGGATAAACGTGAAACGTCATCATCACTACTTAATAACGGATGAACTCACGTGTACTTATATCGCACTAGACGACATGATTTAGGTAAGCTCTGGTACACATTTTCATGCCGAATCATTCATATAAATACACATAAATTTACACATTTGTAGCTAAGTAGTGGGATACAACACTTCTTGTATCATGTATTAAGTCACTTTTCTGTAATTCTTTAAGCTGTAGTAAAACAGAGTAATTGTGAGAATTGATGTTAGCAATTTAACACAACGCCTGGATTAAATAAAATCTCTTCTGGGAATAAAGTAGATCTTTTTGCTCGTTTAACTTTTTTTCTCATTTAAGGTGCTTTAAAAGTGAGTAGGTAATTAAATAAACGAAGGTACGCTTAGGAATAATGATAATTTTTCCTTGAATCTTGACTCACCTGTTTGTGTTTAACATGTATATTTGTAACTGAAGAGCGCTAGTGGCCTAGCGGTAAGAACGTGCGACTTAAAATCCAGAGGTCGCAGGTTCAAACCCCGGTTTGTACATGACATCAGTTTTTTTTTATAGACGTCGGTGGCAAACAAGCATACGGCCTGCCTGATGGTAAGCAGTTACCGCAGCCTATCGACGCCTGTAACTCCAGAGGTGTCACGTGCGCGTTGCCGATCCTTTATAAACCTGGACACTCCTTTTTTGAAGAACCCCATACTGTAATCCCTCGGGAAAACCGTGGCAGGGAGCTCATTCCACAGCCGAAGCGTTCGGTAAAGGTATGTAAACATTGTTAAGAAATTAGACTAATCCCAATAAGACCTAGTTTACGCTTCAGGTTGGAAGGTATGATAGTCGCTTTCGTAAAACTAGAGCCTATGGCAAATCCTGGAATTTGTTGTCAAGCGGACTTTTGGCTCCCATGAACCGTGGCAAAATGCCAGGACAACGCGAGGACGTTATGTATATTTACCACTCTAATGGAGATCCATTGTTTATATGCACAATAATCATGGTAAATGGAACCCTCAGTTATCCAGCGATAACAGCAAACACCGAGCTAAGTCTTAAAAATAGTACTAAATAATCATTATAGCAAACGGTCTCATAGCGAAGAGTCTAGACCGGCATCTTGAGAGACTCTCGCTACATGGTTGTGGTTGGATCAAGGGTCAGATTTGAAGGTGGTAATTCTGGACACGGCACGCATCTGGCTGTTCCTCTCTGCAGCCCTAACTACTCGACAGATGAAGGGAGATCAATATCTATCAGCAAAATACATTGTACAAGTTTTAAGCAAGTAATTTCAAGCAATTAAGAAATCAAGAAACAAGTCAACCGCAGACTGTTTCTTGGCCAAATAACTTCTCTAAAAACCACATCAAAGACCATTTCGAAACGGAGATGATTAAAAAACTGCTTTTCAGAGTAAAATCAAATTAGTAAAATAGGAAAAAAATAACAAAGGAAAATTGAGGAGGAAAAAGATTGCTTGAAATACAAAATGGATTAGCTTTCTATACAAATCATGAGATCTGAAGGTTTTGGCACAAATTGAGTTTGATTGCGAATTTTTGAAATTACTTTGTTCGAAGTTTATTTGTTCAAGGTGAAATAATCGGTAATTACACTTTTAAATCATATCTTTCAAAGGGAGCTTTTACAAAAAAAAAAAAAAACACTTATAAAAACTTACTACGTTATCTAGGACATAGCAGCGGGTATAAAATTATGTAAAAAATTTAGTTAAGCGTCACTCATAATTTTTCAGAATATAATATTTTTAAGTATAGAATATTATGCTCGCCAAGGAAAAATGATGTATTCCCAAAATGTTGCGAGAGGCTATTGAAATTAAGAAGTATCCAAACTTCAATAGAGAGGATGTTTTTTTTTACCACCAGCTTGGGATTCTGTGGTTCATTTAATAAAACAGCAGGCAGGACTGTGAGATCATAGCGTGGGATAGTGGAGTTTAATTTCCTATAAATAAGCCTCTCTGGCGTGTGCAATTATCATGTGCAAGAACCAAAATTGTCGTATAATTTATATGTGGGTAGGTTTGCATATTGTAATTTTTTGGGATGGAGGTAAATTAAATTTTTGCTCAGTCCACCCGATGACCACGAACGCTGCTAAAGGGCGAACCCTTTCACGATGTTTCGAAAAACATCGTGATGAAGTTAAAATTAGTATACGCGATATAATCCGTTTCAGTTTCAGAATATGTAGTTTTTATTCATTCAGTACTTTTTAGCGTTATATTCCGCTACATGTGAGCATACTAGGCTGCAGCAAAAAATACTAAGCAGATCAGGTATTCAGAATCATCTTGACACGCTCTTATTTTCTTGACCATAAAGTTAATTTCATTTTGAACACCTCGCCCGCATACTATTTCTGCTGCTGATTGTAGGTGCCATCAATTAAAACGGGACGCAATTATCTACTCATACTTCAATTACACACTAACCAGTTTGAAGAAACACGACAAAATGGAACAGCATGAACGTTCCCGAAAAGAAAAGTAATTTCCTCTCGACAATAAAAAGCGCCGTAAACGAAAAAAATACATAAACACGTTTCAGGTAGACATGTTTAATCTTCCATCATCAAGAGCATCTGCCGTCTACGAAATGTGTCAGGTCTGCTATTCCACCCAGAAGACGAGGCCCCGCTTCGAAAGAATCCTTAGTCTTCAAAAAATGGGACATATTAGGACAAGTCAGGTTACTAATGGTAACGGTTTGAATCCCAGTGAGGGCATTTAATTGTATGATGAGCACAGATATTTGTTTGTGAGTCATGGTTGTTTTCTATGTACCTATTTAACTTTTATATTTTTTATTTATGACATAGGCGGCAAAAGAACAGACGGATTGCCTGATGGTAAGCAATTACTTTTTTTCAAATTGCCGGCCTTTAAGGGGGGTTGGAGCTCTGGGAACCTTACTCACCACCAGGAACACAACACCACATACCTGAAAGATAGCAGTGCTATTATGGCTGTGGTCTTCTGTAAGGAGGAGGTACTTCCTCAGTTGGGCTGCTCCAGATTCAAGCGTGATGGTACTTCGCTGTGCCCTACCTCTCATTGTTGGACGTAGTTTAAGGACATAGCCGGGTCCATATTTGTGTATTATATGTATCGTTGGCTGAATACCCACAATACTTCTTGAGCTTACATTGGGGCTCAGCCAATTTGTGTAAGAATGTCTTGTATATTTATTTATTTACCATATATTTTTACAATTATATATAATACCATGCACTTATTACGTCACGTAAAACTACCACCTCTTCTAGCCTTATAAAGGTGAAAAACTTAATTGAAGGACCATGTCTATGTAGTTGTGCAGAGAATTAATATGGAACTTACGTGAAACTTTGAATATAGAACGCCGACATGCGTGTACACACGTTACTACTACACAGGCCAGGTGATTTAGCTAAGTTTTTCACATATACCAGTGAGATGTATACTTATAGTACAGTCAGCAGCAAAAGTGGCTGAGCGTTTGAAGTGTTCAAAATGACCTACACGCGCTCTTATTCTCTTGACAATAGAGATGTGTTGACCTCATTTTGAACACCTCAAACGCTCAGCCACTTCTGCTGCTGACTGTACCACCAAGAAACTTGGCGGGACTTATTATTTTCAAGCTATATCGCCGTTAACATTGTAATGCACTTATGAACCGGTTCTCAACTTACAATGAGCTCTGAAGATTAAACCTGTATCCGTTAAGGCCCACTTGCGCCAATCAGGGTTAACCGGTAAAATGTACGGACTTAACCGGTTTAATTGGCCTCGAGTTAGTTGGCTAACCCTGAGTGGCGCAAGTAGGCCTAAGAAACTCAGCGGGTTATAATTACAGAACAGTAATTATGATGATGAAATTAACTAGAATACTTAATTTCAATATCCATAATACCAGGGATCGAATACCGGTAATATTTTCATGCAAATTTACCGGTATTCCATTCCGGTATGTCGGTTGTTTTTGAACCCAAATCTCTGTATGACCATGTGTAATCAGAGGTCATCATTAACTTTTTCTGTCATACTTGGTAGCGATAGTATCTGAATAGCAAACCGGGTAATATAAAAATGGTGAATAAAATTGGAAATAAGCGGATACAGCCCGGTTGTAAAACCTGTATATTGCAAATAGGCCGTAAAGAGAACCGGATGCAGCAGACGACTTGCCAGTGAGGGTAGAGGGGACACTCTGTTGAAAAGGTGCCTCGGGGTGATTTTATATCTTTATGTACAGTAAATGTCAAACAAATGATAGCCAAGGCGTCTAATTATGTCGGTACAGATCTTGTATAGTTAGGATGTGTTACTATATTGGCCACCGTTTACCATCATCATTATTTCAGCCGTAAGCAAGGGGATAGTTCGCCACATTTGGCAGGTGGGTTGGCGACTGAAGTAGATTTATATTGAGATGGGGTGGTGCTGGTAGGTAAATACCATAATATGACAAATCAAATCAGTGGACGACCAGTCTGGCCTAGTGGGTAGTGATCCTGCCTATGAAGCCGCTGGTCCTGGGTTCGAATCCCAGTCAGGGCATTTATTTGTGTGATGAGCACAGATATTCGTTCCTGAGTCATTCCTATGTATATCTATTATATACCTATATCGTCGTCTAGTACTTATAACACAAGCCTTGCTGAGCTCACCGTAGGACTAGGTCGATTTGTGTAAGATTGTCCATAAATATTTATTTATTATTTATTTAATCACAAGATTTGATGAATAATCCGGCTTCAATGTCGTTTATTTAGTCGATCTTTTTCAGTTTATAAAATAATATCGGTCCGTGCGCAAAGCAGTGTTAATAAAAAAAATGCGAGTATGTATGTTCAAATATTTTCTGTTTGTATTAGTCTTTATTCCCTTCCCCTAGCACTTCTCGAGGGTAGTTTTATAGCCCGCCGGGGAAAACTTCCCCGGCAGGGTCAGACTTTCTTTACCCTTTATTTTGGATGGACTTATGATGGCTACTGAAATACCTCCCCAGTTCGGACTTAGGTGAATATCTTAAACAATGTTACAGTGCCATTTGTGAGTTTCTTGACCCCGGGTTTTCCTAAACTGCGACCAGAACCGTCGGAGGCTGCAGTGTCCTATCAGGTTTTGGACCCGGGTACGTCTTTAAACTACGTCCAACAATGAGAGGTAGGGCATAGCGAAGTACCATCACGCTTGTGTCTGGAGAAGCCCAACTGGGGAAGTACCTCATTACAGAAGACCACAGCCATAATGAGCAGTCTCATCACCTTTCAGGTATGTAGTGTTGTGTTCCTGATGGTGAGAAAGGTTCCCAGAGCTCCAGCCACTTTTAGGACGCAACGCGCATGTGAATCCTCTGGTGTTTCAGGCGTCCATAGGCTTCGGTAACTGCTTACCACGTTTGCCACCGTCGTTGTATAAAAAAACCAAGTGAACAAAAAACGAAGTGTTTGACTGAAGGTGAGTAGATCCGTCATGGTCAGGCGTCTATTGTAGTGTACTCTATTGTAGACGCCTTTCTTTCGTTTCAGATTCAATATAAGATCTCGCCGTAATCGTAAATATGTAATTATGCTCCTTGTGACGCAATCTTCTATTGTAGAATGATGTAGTTAATTTGCCACAAAATAAATTCAAGTCATACGTCAAACACTATTTGTTAAGTAAGGAATACTATACTCTGAAAGATTTCATTGAGGATAAGGATGCCTTTAAGCCTGTAGCTTGATACTGTAGTACAGATTATTCCATTACTATATGGTCTTTACCTACTAGTGTCCAGTTTGTTTGACACGAGACATGTTGTTCTCTTCTTTTTTATTTTATTTGTTATAATGTTTTATTTTACTCTTTAGACACTTAGGGACATTATACATCCCTAATTATTGTACTTATATTATTATTCATGAATATTTATTTGCATAAATAAATATTTATAGCTTCTGACGCATAGAGACATTTCTCTATATGCCTTTCATAACTAAAGTGTTATTTAAGTATGTAATGGACAAGCACAGAATGTGGCTTCTCACCAGGATGTACATGTGACTAAATTTGTTAATTGATAGAGCCTGCCAGCCTGAACATGTCATGCTCACTTAAAAGTCTTTGCTTATGGTGGCGTCGTTGATCGGGTCGCCACTTTCCCGAAGAAAGGTTGAGGGAGGCGATGGCTGAGATACGCGTCATACTCGTGAACGGGTGCTGTTTGTGGAGACCGGTCTGTTCTGGCTATTTGGGGCTATGTTTTAGGTAGTTTTCTTCTTGTTTATTTACGTGATACACTTCATTCGGTGCTTGTTTATCTTTAAAAAACAAAAAGTGTTAGTATATTGAAATCATGACACCTGGAGACCTTATACATCTCTGAGGTTTATTTGTAATAAGCATGTATTTCTATTTTTGTGTATATTTTGAAAACAAAATAACTATACATATAATATTTTTTTGAAAATTTTGATTACTAATTTTGTAATTTCTAAATTAGAATAAAGGACACAATTCAGATAAGAAAGCATATGGAACGTTTTGTTAACTTCGTTCTTAGCAGTCAGATTTGGACTTTTAAGTAATTAATAATTATTTTTATTTTTCCTATGGCAGATTTTTTTTGTAATTGTTGGATATGTTTTCTCAATGAATAACGCATTTTTATGTAATTTGTATAAGATATCTTTTGTAATACTGTTTTGAAAAAATAAGTCCCGCCGAGTTTCTTGCCGGTCATAAAAGTCAAAATACTTCTCGGGTCAGAGGTGTAGGGTTAGAACCGGTGTAGTTTTTATTTTTCTCTTTTACTTTTGTATACTCGACGTGTAAAAGTGCCCTTGTGGCCTACTTACTGAATAAACGTTTGAGTTTGAGTTTGAGTTTGAGTCTATTGTTCCACACTGTTTTTATGAAAAAGGTGGCAAACGCGCAGACGGATTGCCTGATGGTAAGCAATTATCGTCGCCCATGAGCACCCGCAACACGAGGGGAGTCACAAGCACGTCGCCGGCCTTTAAGATAGGAGTACGCTCTTTTCTTGAAGGTATGAGGATCGTATCGCTCCGAAAATACCGCTGACGGCAAATCATTCCACAGTTTTGATGTGCGACTTCTGTGAAGTCGTTATAAAATGAAATGAATGAAATGAAGTGCAGTTTAGTGGACACAGTGAGTTCGGTGTGTTTAGAGTCGTTGTTGGTGGACGAATCGAACCCGCGTTCTACCATTACAGCAGCTCCGGTGTCGAACCGCCCTCCACCGGTTTTGACATCAAGAGCGGCGCGAGCAGCGCGGCGCGCGTTAGTGCGCGACGGGCCGGCGACGCGATCGCCGAATGGAACGGACACTCTCTCCGAAACATGTCGCGCGAGTCACTAAATAAACGTGAGTAGAGCCGTGTTAATGTTTAATTTATCTGATATGTCTCACGAAAGTTTAAATACAAAAAAATGAATGAAATGAAACGAATAAAATTTATTTCGAAAGAACAACAAAACAGTTTACATAATTCTTAAATCTAAAAGTAGTATGTTGTGGCAGTTGTCTCAAAAAAGGAGTCCACTCAGCATAAGTCTAAGCTACAACGCTGATTTTCAGTGGGTCCTACAAAGAGAACTAACTCTAAAAGTACAAAAAGTACTCTAAAAGTACAAATGCGAACTTTAGAATGATCACCTACTCCTATAAAGCTTGCTCGAGCATTAACCAACAATCCTAATAGGGAAACTCGTTACATTTTCACCGAAATACCCATTTTATCTTTCATAAACGTCATATCTTATTAACAATTTCATGTCGCTTACGCCGTTCTTCTACAGCCCTGTTATATCAAAGAGGCGTATGTTAATAGGAGTTTAAAGGCGGTTGAACTGTTCAGTGGTGAGTTGTGTAAGTTTTCGGGTGCCAAGTTCGAGGGCCGAAAAGTTGTCTATTGACTACCGACTATAAATGTGCGACACGTTATGTTTAGTAATGTGGGTATCTCAGGCTATAAGACGTCCAGTGCTGAACATAGACTTACCCCCTGGGTCTCCATAGGCACCGGTTGGAAGCGACCATGCAGTTATACTAAAGTTATTTGTTATACAAGGGAGCAAAGTTAGTGTTTACCATCTTGAGCTAATATTCAGACCCAAGCTAGCCAAAGATCCCAAAATTCAAAGAGTGGAATATTGAGCAGGGAGGGTTTCAAAGCACGAGAGGGAAGCACACTTTGCTACCGAATGAAACACACAACTTTTCACATCACTTTGAGGAAAATATTACTTAACTTAAAACTTTAGAAATTCATCCAAAATTATTGACATTCGTCATTTATTATTCAAAAACAATAAATAGAAAAACATCCAACCAGCTGTCATCAACACTCGATTAGCAATAAACAATTTGTATGAAATTATTTTGCACTTTGCTATCTGTCTTTAAAGACTAAAACAGTTCTTTCCGACCTAGTGAGGTAAAAAAATATTTTTTAAATTATATTTAAGACTATTCAGTGACCTATTATATTTACAATTGACGCACATTACAATACGCGTATGAAAGCGTCAAAAAATATACCTCCGCTTCTAACCCCATATCTAACCTTAGAAGATTATTACCGGAATGAAACTCAGCGGGACTTTTTCCTTTTCCATACCACTGCACAATAGGAAATACAAATCAAAATGCATCGCGTCTCAGACATAATTGTGTTTGTGTATGGAAGCCTAAAAATTTCGACAAAGCGCAATTGGCAATTACTGCGCAACACGTAGCCTGGAGGTTCATTGATGCAAAGCTTGTTAGACTCGTCTGTGGGGGTATTAGACGCAGTTCCTTTTGGTGCGACTGGAAATCGCAGGTGCGATTAAAGGTTGACTCACGTTAGAGCGCCGGCCCGTCGCCGAGCCGAGGCCACTGTCGCTACATTTTGTATAGAATTAATCACGTGATCACCGAGCCCTTCGAGCCGCTCGGCTCGGGCTCGGACCGTCGTGCGAAGGCCGTTACAGCTATGTAAGAAGATTCGGCTCGGCCCGATGATAGGAAGACGACGTGGTATCGACGGGCATGCGACGGTCGTCTACTCTAATGGCTGCATGGAACGATGCTCGTGTTAGTGTGAATATTCGAGTTTCGAGCCACTCGGGCCCGGGCCGCCCCTGTTTGGGTCAACGGAAGGCTCGGGAGGGTAACGTGTAGGACACAACGGTGTAACGTGAGTGAACAATGCATAGAGACTAGCTTTTCATAATCACATACATTCTTCTCTACTCTGTGCTAATCATGTAGTCCTAGCCACACCAGCCAAAAGTCGTACGCTTTGCGTAGCTTTACATCAGTCCGCAGCATTAGTTTCTAAGCAGGACAGGTGTTTAAAATGAGCTTGACGTGACTTTATTTTGTCATTTAATTTGTTTGAACCCAAATTATAACGTTTAGGAACCAGAATGTAAAACAAGAATAAAAACTCCATATGACCTCTTGAATACACATATTACAATGAAGACGCATATTGGATTTGCAGACGATTGCCTAATGGAAATTAAATACCGGTAGTTATGAACACCAGATGGTTTAAAATAATAATAAGACAAGGATAATACTTTCCATAGTTTTGGCATAGGAGGCATGATGTTTGTGGAGGAATGCACAGTAAAACGTTATGACTGACAACCACACAGAGGTGAGAAAGGAAATGGTGTTACGTAGAATGTTGATGGCGGAAAGAGAGAGAGAAGGCGCGGGTGAACTCGAAAAATCTTGAAGCACACGCGCAGTACCAAGGATTCAAACTGGAATACCTAGAACAACCGGACAGTAGAAAACAATTCAAAATCTCACTTATCGCAAGGCAAAAGCTAGCCTATCTATTATGAAAGGAAAGAAACATTGTCCTAGTAAGTAAGCATACTATTAACTACGTGTTCTAACATTTTAGTTTTTTTTTTGTATTAGAGATATGTGATATTTTGGCATAAAAGCGTTCAGAAATAATAGCAACTACCATAACTATTAGTTATGATCATTTTCCTTGCGTTATCCCGGCATTTGACACGGCTCATGAGAGTCTGGGGTCCTCTTGGCAACTAATCCCAGGATTTGGCGTAGGTACTAGTTATAACATAACTATAAGTATCGTCGTCTAATCGTATTTATCTTTTTTTTTATCATCTCATTGTTCTTGAATTTACTACAAAATTAAACATAATACAGTGTATAACTAATAAGCACGAATATAAGTATTACCAAAAAACAGCACAAAATAATTTCACTGTACAATACATTAAAAATGCGTTTTAAAATCGCACTAAACAATCGTCAGATTACTAGTCGTCTCAAAGAAATCCCGGCCTAATTCGCGACGAGAGAGGGGAAACCACCTGCGCGGGGGGACGCCAGACGTCAGCTATCGATTATTCGAGACCGACTCTTTCCAGCCCCGGCCACTACTTGCCTTTCCTTTACACATATTACAAACCCCAATTCATATCTTAAACCAACACAATAAGACCTATATTCCCGTGCTTCGCAATAAATCACTTCAGCTCATCCGTGCATTATAACGTAATGCTAATTTTGAAGCTTAATTGTGATGGGATAGAGTAGATTTTCGCTTGCATATACTAATAAATCACACGTTATGATGAAATCTATTTGGAGTACGTAAAATTTTCACGGGATGTATTCAGTCGATTCAATTTGCGATACAGTGAACTTTCGTATGAGTACTTTTTGTATGTAGTTTTTAACTTTGATTAAAACAAAGTTGTATGAAATGAGATTGGGGCGCTTAAAATTTCTATAGGAGCAGAATATTTGGAAATGTATGAGCGAATAATGCATATGGAATGTTGAAATTTGTACAGTAGGGAATAAATAATTAAGTAACTTTATTGAAGATTGATTTATGACGGTATTGGCCTAGTGGGTAGTGATCCTGCCTATGAAGCCGATGGTCCCTGGTTGAAATCCCAGTAAGGGCATTTATTCGTGCAATGAGCACAGATATTTATTCCTGAATCATGGGTGTTTATATATATATTTAAGAATTTGTATATTATATTTATCGTTGGCTGTGTATACACAGCACAGGCTTTCTTGAGCTTACTGTGGGGCTCAGTCAATTTGTGTAACAATGTCCTGCAATATTTATTTATTTATTATGATTTTGATTCCTGTTAATTAAAGAAGTATAGGTGAAACATTTAACTGAAAGACCTGGTCCTATGTTCAGTCGCCATCTGAAATATCTGAACAACGCCTCTATTGTCAAGGCGATAAAGTCAAGGAAATATCTGTGACCTCCATAGCTCCGATATATCTGACGACCGGTCTGGCCTAGTGGGTAGTGACCCTGCCTATGAAGCCGATAGTCCTGGGTTCGATTCCCAGTCGGGGCATTTATTTGTGTGATGAGCACAGATATTTGTTCCTAAATCATGAGTGTTTTCTATGTATTTAAGTATTTATTATGTATCTATCTATTATATATGTCGTCGTCTAGTACCTACAACACAAGCTTTACTGAGCTTACCGTAGGACTAGGTCGATTTATGTAAAATTGTCCCGAAATATTTATTTATTATTTATTTATCTGATGGCGATGAACTTAGGTCAAAACTTAAATATTGAACGCCGACATGCGTGTACACACATTACTACTACATAGGACAGGTGCTGTAGATTTTTTCACCTAATAACACTAGTTTATGTAGAGATATGTACATAAATGAGTGAATCAACTATTGTTGTTATTCTGCCCATCAGCCAGGGGACAATTGAAGCATAGTTTGTTACAAGAAATGTGGCCCTGCGTACTACTGACGCGCTTGTTAGGTGACCCATTATGGAAAGGACGTATAGCTTCTACAAATATCTATGTTTTGTGTATTTAAATGCAATTAAACTGTGTTCGAAGAGTGAACCAGGGGAACGTAACCATGGCAACGAGGGACAAAGAATAGTCGATTGAGCCAAATAATCACTTTTGGAGATCTTCTCGGTAAAGAGCGATCTCTTCCAGACAGGTACATATCATAACCCATTATTTTGATTATTCTAACCGAGTATGTTTGTCATAATATTCAGTGGCGTACACATTTAAGTCCTAAAATTGAAAATAAATAAAGCCCTACAACGTATTCATTAATAGAAGCGCTGCTGGCCTAGCGGTAAGAGCGTGCGCTTGCAATCCGGAGGTCGCAGGTTCAAACCCTTGTACCAATGAGTTTTTCGGAACTTATGTACGAAATATCATTTGATATTTAGTCGCTTTTCGGTGAAGGAAAACATCGCTAGAAAACCAGACTAATCGCAATAAGACCTAGATTACCTTCTAGATAACTAGTGCCTACGCCAAATATTGGGATTAGTTGCCAAGCGAACCCCAAGCTCCCATGTGCGAGCCGTGGCGAAATGCCGGGATAAACTGAGGAAAATGATGAACGTATTAATATTCATTGTCAAAAAAATGGGAAAAACCACTGTCTCATCCAAAGGGCTCTTCTTTCAAGATAGTAGATTTTCCATTTTTCTTTCATATTTAAGCATAATCGCTGTTATGTATCATGTGCAGACATCTATTTAATACAAAATAATTACTTGTGAACTTCGATATCTTTCACCAAGTGTTATGTTCATATACTTGCGATATTACGCTAGACGCGCCTTCAGGTAGGAATAGGATATGATAGAAAAAAATGCAGTCTAATCATCATCATCTCCCTTAGGCGCATTATTCTCCTATGTACCCGGGTATGTCCTTAAACTACGTCCAACAATGAGAGGTAGGGCACAGCGATGACCATCACGCTTGAATCTGGGGCAGCCCAACTGGGGAAGTACCTCCTCCTTACAGAAGAGCACAGCCATAATAGCACTGCTACCTTTCAGGTATGTAGTGTTGTGTTCCTGATGGTTAATAAGGTTCCCAGAGCTCCAACCCAACCTCATTTGGTGTTGCGAGTGCCCATGGGCAACGGTAGTTGCTTACCATCAGGCAATCCGTCCGCTCGTTTGCCACCTTTGTCATAAAAAAAAACCTAACTCACAACGCCGCACTGATATCGAGTCGCGATTCAGCGAGAGGTAGAATTAGCAGCGGACTTTTCCATTATCCTTTATTTCTAAGAGCCTTTACAAACTTGAACAAGTCAGTTTAAAAGGCCTTAATGAAGTCAGCGTTGCATTGCACTAAGCTCGGCTCAACTAAGTCAAATTGCTGTAATCTGCCCTAAGCCTGTTGTGATAGGCTCGACGCGTAATTTAGTGGAGTCTTACAGCTTTAACTCAATCCTGAGTCTTCAGCGTTTCAGCGAGGCTGTAGTGGGTTTTATAATGAAGAGATTGGTACGGTTAGTTTAAGCTAAATGTTTAATTTTGTAAGTGGAAAGAGCTGCTTTCAACATTGTCATAATGACGACTAGTTTGGCCTAGTGGGGACCCTGCATATGAAGCTGATATGTGTGATGAGCAAAGATATATGTTCCCGAGTTATGGGTGTTTTATAGATGTAAGTATTTGAATATTATATATATCGTTGGCTGAGTACCCACAACTCAAGCTTTCTTGAGCTTACTTTGAGGTTCAGTCAATTTGTGTCAGAATTAAAGAACGTTTCGCGTCACTTTTTTTCTTTCTTTTTTTACACCAATGTTAGGCCCAGTCGTATGTGGTCGAATATTTACGTCGGCAAGTGGCAAGAGTTTTCTGGACTTTGTTTTTATATATTTTAATTTTATTTCCTTTATACTGTATTATTGTTTCGTGTTTTTGTGTTATTACCTGCTGTGAATTGTTTCAACAAATGGTTTCTTCGGAAGATCGGCGCTGGCTAACGCTGGCAACATGCTGAGAAGGGACCATTTCTTGACATATTTATGTTTTATTTTTATTACTTTGTCGCTTTTATGTCATGAAAGTTTTTCTATTTTCTACATCAGCCAAAGGATGTCCACTGCTGGACATTGGACTCCCCCAAATATAACTTGTCTTGGGGAGATGCCCAGTAGCTGTTGATTCAGTTTTGACGGACGCTGCCCATCCTTCGGTTTTGTTCCTTTGTCGCCTCTTACGACAAATGGTGTCATTATTACAACAGAATTCAATTTTCATTACATTCTAAGCGGTACAATTTACAATTATAATGTGTAAATTGGTTATCTTATCGTACTATCCTACTAATATCATAAGCGCGAAAGTTTGTGAGTAGTTATGATAAATAAATAAATAAATATTTCCGGACAATTTGACACAAATCGACCTAGTCCTACGGTAAGCTCAGTAAGGCTTGTGTTGTAGGTACTAGGCGACGATATATATAAATTCAGGGTTCGGACAAGTCATCGCAAAACAATCGCAACACGGCAATAGAACAAGATTAATAGAATCGCATTATGCACACTATTATTTAATTACATTTTCAATGACATTTATTACCGCAAACCAAAATTCACCATACGTGTGTGAAGGTATTTCCATGAACATTTTGATGGTTGCATTGTATTTATTTGCACAATATTTAAAATGTTTAGAAATAGCCATTGTTAAGCAAATATTGCATTAAGTAATTTAAATTGTCACTACAGTCACTTTGACAAATCCATGACAGTTATGCGACTAAAAAGTCAAATGTTAAATGTCAAATGATAATATCCGTTTTAGATATCTAATAATAATCTAAAGTCTCGACTCTTGTCTTGTTCCATGTCCATATCTGTTTCTGCGATGACTTGTCCGAACCCTGTATATTATAATAGATAGATACAAATAAATACATAAATACATAGAAAACAACCATGACTCAGGAACAAATATCTGTGCTCATTACAAATAAATGCCCTGATTGGGAATCGAACCCAGGACCATCGGCTTCATAGGCAGGGTCACTACCTACAAGGCCAGAGAGGTCGTCAAAAGAGTGGTGATGATGATGAGTTGTACTATTTACTCACTAGGTGGCGCTAACGTACTTTAAATTAAAGGTGAATTTCTATAGGCATTGCCAGTTCTTATTATGTTATTTTACAAGCCAAACGGAATTAAACCTTTTTTATTTTTTCGCTAACCCCAGGAAGGGGCTCATTGTCCACATAAACCGGGTGCAGAGTGATGTACGCCATTGTCTGTGTAATTAATTGTCATTAGCCTTTCCGGGGGAAAAATGTCTGTAACTTAATTATGGAGGCTAAACCGCTTTTGAAGCTGAATCCAGTTTTACTTGCATTTTTTGGTTGCCATTCGCAATATCCGGTTTTTAGTTGAATAAGTACGGAACTGATAGTATTGGCATGTCTGTTTGTCTGTCCGTTTGTCCTCGGCTATGATGCTTGCGAACTGTTAGTCCTAGAGAACTGTAATTTTGTATTAAGTGATCCTACATGTGAAGTAGGAGGTATTGTTTTCGGTTTAACCCTAAAATATGAGATGTCGCTAGATTTTATAAAATAATAGGGATTTGCCTTCAACGTTTTTAGATAAAGTAAATACATACTTTCGGAAATAATAGCTATGGAAGTTAAAAAAATCTTTGACCCCCGCCCTCCCCCGTGCCCTTTCTCACACGGTCCAGAACACAAAATGACTATATCGGCTCATAGACCATAATCCAAAATGATCGAAACAAAATGACAATTAGTCACATATGAAAAAACATTAGAGGCTCTAGTGTAAGTTTCATTTGACGTAAAAAAACGTTTACTAACACGTAAGTGATAATGCCTCAGGGCTCAGGGCTCAGGAAAAAGTAAACCCACTGTCCTATAGGTAGGTTTAGGTTATGTTTGGAACCGGGTATGTCCTTAAACTACGTCCAACAATGAGAGGTAGGGCACAGCGATGACCATCACGCTTGAATCTGGGGCAGCCCAACTGGGGAAGTTCCTCCTCCTTACAGAAGACCACAGCCATAATAGCACTGCTACCTTTCAGGTATGTAGTGCTGTGTTCCTGATGGTGAGTAAGGTTCCCAGAGCTCCAACCCCCCTTAAAGGCCGGCAACGCGCTTGTGACTCATCTGGTGTTGCGGGTGCCTATGGGCGACGGTAATTGCTTACCACCAGGCAATGCGTCTGCTCGTTTGCCGCCTATGTCATAAAAAAAAATGTTAGTTTTGTATCGGCCCGTAGGGCTAAGGCACGCAGAAATAGGACTAATTGTGTTGTAGTCATTTTGTTTTTTCTCACCCATAAGACGTCAACTGCTGAACATAGGCCCCCCCCCTTGGACTTCCACATATCCCGGTTGGAAGTGACCTGCATCCGGAGTCTTCCGGCGACCTAAATCGTCTGTCCATCTTGTGGGTGGACGTCCTACGCTGCGCTTGCTAGTCCGTGGTCTCCACTAAATCACTTTCCAATTACTTTTATTAGAAAGAGAGTTCTGCTTATAATATTGGTTGTAAATTGTTATACAACAGGATCCTGTATCAATTTGGCCGACTGTACTATGAGAGGGGAAACAAGAGTTCATAAGAACACAGTACTCCATCAAACTTCTACAAATATCCGAAACTATCTTGCAAAATGGTTGTTCGTGAAACTATCACTTAGGGCGAGGTACAGGGTGATACTAATTCTTAGAAATAAAGGAAAAATGAGGAAAGCACCTAGCGACATCTACCGTAAATTTGTTGCCACATTTTAGCAGCATCGGAGTCTCAAATCATATTAAGAATTCACCGATATTAAAATCGCATCGATGTCGGTGAATTCTCAATATGATCTAAGAGTATTGAAGGATATGGTGGAGAAATTCGCAGGTTTGGGCAAGCCTCTACAGCTCAGTTGGTAGAGCGATAGGCATGTATCTCAGAATCATAAGTTCGAGTCTCGTCCGAGGCAGTTTCACTTTCCATTTATTAGATTTTTCCTTTAAATGTAAGAATTATGTTTTCGTTAGCAGAGTCCTTCTAATTGTAATGAAAAAAACGCTCATAAATAAATACACACACACACACACACACACACACACACACACACACACACACACACACACACACACACACACACACACACACACACACACACACACACACACACACACACACACACACACACACACACACACACACGCGCGAGCGCGCACACATACTTACATAAGTTGACTAAGCCCCGTGGTAAGCTTAAGAAGGCTTGTGGTGTGGCAGGCAATCTTATTATATAATACCTATACAAACATTAAAATACATAGAAAACAATATTTATATTAGATGCAAAGTATTGAAAATGCGTGAAAAATTTACTCACCACAACTGTAACAACTTATAAGGTGGCCATAAAAATTTCATGAACACTAGTTTCTACAGAGACAGAAAATAAAATAAATATTATAGAACATACTTACACAAATTGACTGAACCCCACGGTAAGCTCAATAAGGCTTGTGTTGTGGGTACTCAACCAACGATATATATAATATACAAATACATAATTACATAGAAAACACTGAATCCGGAACAAAATATAGTACGCTCATCACACAAATAAATGCCCTTACCGGGTTTGGTACTTACGATCGTCAGCTGCATACGAAAGCTCACCCACTAGAACAAACCTGTCGTCAAAAGTATAGTATTTATTCTTACTCTAGTTTCAAAATATGAACACCCTGTACACCCGAAACAAATGACAATATAATCGGAGTCAACAAAAAGTGCTCAAACAAGTAAATATTGACTATGATTTCGATGTGAGCGAGATTGGGCACGCGCCGAGCTGTGAGCGATCTCAGCTCCCGAGATGACGAAACTCGTCACTACTAATATTTGGGGTTTGTACAGGCAGAGACATGTGAGAAATAAGGACTGGTATTTTCAGTCTATCCGGACCGCTAATCTTAAGTGGCAGCGGGCATATTGCACGTTGTACCGACCGTTCGGGCGCATAGGATCTCAAGTGGCAACCACGCACTTCACTATTCTATATTTATCCATCCAGCTGGGCTAACTGATCGGTATGACAATGACTCTTGGCGAGACTATACCCGCCCTTCTTTCATTACATTAATATAGTTAAAAAGTGATGGGTAGTTCTCGCCGCGAGATAGCCCCTAAAAATCCTATAAAAAGGTCTAACTATTCCATGTTATTTTGTATAATAATTCTGACAAATAAAAATGTTATGTGGTTGGCAGATTTTATTCTGTACACTGCTGGAAGCTATACTTTAAACTATGCTGTTGTGACCCAACTTTTCACATGCCTCTGATTAATTTGAATCCTTATCTTAATAATTACCTAAGTAAATGGTGTTTACGGGTTATGTATCAAAAATTACATGAAACTAAGATGAATAGATAATTAAGATAAGACTTTTATTTGATTAGTGTAATTACCAGTGATCGGTTTTTTGGATTCGACACAGGGTGAACGACCTCAATAATTGTGTTAGTATGGATATACCCTGGGAATCCGGGCTTCATGTTGTTAGAAAAGGCAATGTGTTTATTTTATTACACTTTAAAATATCTAAGTAGCTGATAGACATGCGTAGTTACTCGCCGTTCTTTTGTCCAAATCGAACAAATGAGCACAAGTGTTCACACTGACAGCTCATTTGCTGCCACCAAAACAGCACATTTTGTACAGTTAGGATAAAAATTCGACGAGTAAGTAAAAAATCCCTTACAGACAATTTAAATTGTTTTATTTTTGAACAATTTGTTCGGTATCGCGGCAAACTGTCGTATCTATATTAACTTTTCTACATGATATCCCGCGAGGTTGAATCCAAATAACCGATCACTGGTAATTACGAACAAAAACCGCAAAGTATGGGAGAAAAATAATATAATACTAAAATAATACAATAGTAAGTTGTTCAGAAAAGGAAATAACGAAAAATAAAAACAAAAAAAATCAGACAATGGTTGCATCGTTTCAACGAAATAAAAGGTGGATACTAGCTAACTAACATACGGAGCGTCAATGAACGGTTTTGTATGAGTAGTCTTTACCAAATAGTTGTCTCTGGTAGGGGGAACTATTTGATGACTTGTCATTTCCTTCCGTAAATAAGAATAACTGTTTATTCTGTAGGATACTGGCGCGTGTAGGTACTTTCAAATGTACCTATGTTGATTTATAACAATGTGTTCTAAATGGTATATTTAAACTTTCGTGAGTCAAAACACTGATGACTTACGGCTCCGAAACGTGGTCTTTCACTATCGGCCTCATCTCAAGGCTCAAAGTCGCTCAACGAGCTATGGAGAGAGCTATGCTCGGAGTTTCACTACGAGATCGACTCAGAAATGAGGAGATCCGTAGACGAACTAAAGTCACCGAGATAGCCCACCGGGTTAGCAAGCTGAAGTGGCAATGGGCAGGCCACATTGCACGCAGAGAAGATGGCAGATGGGGTCGAAAAGTGCTCGAGTGGAGACCACGGACTAGCAAGCGCAGCGTAGGAAGTCCACCCACAAGATGGGCAGACGACCTCATTAAAGTCGCCGGAAGACGCTGGATGCAGGTTGCTTCCAACCGGTACATGTGGAGATCCAAGGGGGAGGCCTATGTTCAGCAGTGGACGTCTTATGGCTGAGATGATGATGTCATCATCATCATCTCAGCCATGAGACGATTTGACTCATGTCAAAACAAAAATATTATAATGAATGACTCAAGTTTATTTAGTCACTCGCGTGACATGTTTCAGAGAACATAGGCCTCCATTTTCAAGCACTAAGAGTGCTGAGTGTCCGTTTCTCCCCTCCCAAAAACTGCCCTTTTTGAAGACGGTTAATAAGGTGGTAAGTAAACTCAGAACAATACCAGAAACAAGAAAATTAGGACGCTATTTTTGTTTCAGACTAATTTGTACCTTGTCATAGTAAAAGTTAACTAGAGATTTCATGTTAATATATTGCCCACCAATAAAATTGCCTAATTATTATTACCTATATTATATTATGTTTTTTATTTGTACATTAAATATTAAAGTTGTAAGTTATTAAAATATAGTTCGCAATAAGAAAACGTTAACAAAATACAAGATTAACTTTTACACATAGTAATCTGACACAACAAAAAAATGTTTAAGATATAATTAAATATTACAAACATCTGTTGCACGCGATGCGTACATAAATCCTATAGAAAAAATAAGGGAACATAAATAAAACTATGAATAAAATAACAATAGTTTTGAACATATATTAAACACGCCATCTATTGAAGAGTAGCGGAAACGCTTGCCTTCCTACAAAGCAAGAGCGCGCCAAGCGCTACCGTTCCCTCTTTAATAAATGCAAGACGTTGTATTAGTTCGTATTTTAGCCAGTAGATGGCAATGGATGACCTTCCGGCGCTACCGCGAAAAACGATATTCGTAAGCGCGCAATTGTCTCTGTCACTCATGACGCCTTAATTGGAGTAAAAGAGAAATATGCTCGAAATATATGTACGAACTTCGACGTTCGCGGTACTAAGCTTTGACTTTACTAAAACCTACCTTCGTTGAAACGGGTAAGAAAATCTTACGTGACTATATGCATCTTATACTATAACTTAGTACTAAAACGCTGTAACTCATAAATATAAATCTTCAAATTTCGACCGTAAGAGTTCACATTTTAAGTTCATTATTTAATGTATAAGAATTATCTATCTATCTCGCTTTTACAACCGTGTAAAATCGGACAATGTACCGCTGTTTTGATTAAGATTAGCTACTCGTATCAACATATCGATCAAACTAATTAAAGTATGAGTATGTAATTAAATCAATTAATTAATTGAGAAATTAATCATCTAATTAACATCTGCAGCGTGCGATGCGGAAAGATTGATAATCTAATCTTATTAACTGTACGAATTTATAGTCATCATCATCATCATGTCAGCCGAAAGACGTCCACTGCTGGACATAGGCCTCGACCAGGTTTTGCCTTTCACATCCAGCGGCATCCAGCGACCTTCACGTGGTCGTCGGTCCACCTTGTTCGGAGGCCTACCTACGCTGCGTCTTCCAGTTCGTGGTCGCCACTCCAGAACCTTTCCGCCTCATCGGCCATCGGTTCTACACTATGTGCCCCGCCCACTGCCACTTAAGTTTGGCGATCCGGAGGGCTATATCGGTAACTTTATAGTATTTTTTTTTATGTATATAGAACCACGGTATTAACTTTTTTTTTTCTATTATGTTTTTCCCGTACGCGGAACCCGCGTTGAAACGTCGGTACTCATGGTAATTAAATTTAATTCTCGATAGATCCATTACTTTTTAGTAAACTGTCTAAATAGTTTTTTTACGTTATAACTACGTCAATTAATAGGTATAGTATATATGTCATGGACCAAGTGATAACTTGGGTATTATTGAAAATGCCCGGGCATTATGAAAAACGCCCAATATCAGACGGCAATTTGATTATAAAATATTCAAATTATTAAGTTGACCGGGCATTATTAATAATGTATATCACCTATTGGGTAGAATAGGTACTAAGCTAACAATATCGACCAAATGACAGATGAGATATAGTTAGAAAACCCACGGTCCATCATTTTTTTCATACAATTAGTACTGAGCTTGGACAATCATATTAGGGCAAAACAGAAATTCATTCCCAGAGTCACCGGTAGGTACGACGACGAGCGAAGCGAGGAGGAGTGTTAGGCTTTTTGCGTTCACAAAACAGCCGACTCGCTAAGAAAAAAAAATCAGTTTAACACGTGTTACGAGTTTGTTTCTCTCCCCGAACAAATTGCCCAACGACGATGTAGCAGTATTCATAATGACCAGACAATGTGATAAATATTGAAGTTTAGCTTGTCACTTGCCACTTGGTCCAGTATAGCCAGTTATTATTCATAATGCCCGTCCTTATCACTTGGTCCATAATATATACACAATGGATATTCTTATTGAATGAAGTTCTTGAAAAAATGCTTTATCACTGTAGTTATAATTATTAAAAAAGTATGCCGTGATAAGTGTATGTTTTCTTAGCTCCATAAACAACTAAAGTAATAGCAAATGAATGCTCCGACTCTCTAAACACAAGATTTTATTATGTTGTTGTTAATACTTTTTAAGGTATTTGACCCTGTATATTTGTATACGTTTTAAACATACATATCGTCGCCGTAGAGCGAAAAGTCACCAAATCGTTAATTGGTAATTTTGAGTTATGAGGGTTTACAGAAAAAAAATATTAATTAATTTTTACTGAAATTATTTTAAGATGAAATTGTAGTTTTATATGTATTTATTCATTGGAAACTGCTATTGTTTTGGGCTAAAAATGGAATGTATTATGGAACCCCTAACTTTAAAATATTGGTTCTCGTTTGGTTTGGAATTGCTACACAATCTTCGATATTTAAAACGAAAGAAAAAAGAAAGAAATTGTGTTGTCTGTTTTTATACGTTTTTTGTAAACAATTGTACACCAATTGCGAATCGTGTACAAAATTTGATACACACGGATCAGTTATTATCAACGAGAATGAGTGGGGAAAAGAAATCTTTCTCTTTTTTTTATGACAAAAGGTGGCAAACGAGCAGACGGATTGCCTGATAGTAAGCAATTACCGTCACCCATGGGCACCCGCAACACCAGGGGAGTCACAAGCGCGTTGCCGACCTTTAAGGGGGGTTGGAGCTCTGGGAACCTTACTCACCATCAGGAACACAACACTACATACCTGAACGGTAGCAGTGCTATTATGGCTCTGGTCTTCTGTAAGGAGGAGGTACTTCCCCAGTTGGGCTTCTCCAGATTCGAGCATGATGGCACTTCGCTGTGCCCTACCTTTAATTACTTTACTCTAATTAAGGCGTATTTAAATGACAGTGACAATCGTTCGTTTCCGAATTTCGACTTTCGCGGTAGGCCTCCAGCCCTATTCTAGTTTATAATTATATTTTTTTCTATACTTATGAGGTCAATGTGGATAAGACCGGCATACTATATTTTTAAGGGAAGTCCGTCATATGACACTAAATACCTGTGAGATAATGTAGGAAATTGTTTGGTAGACGGTCTTTCCAGATAGACTTTCCAGATAGAGGTCTTGCCCACATTGACCTTTACTAAGATTTTCAGCTATATACGCTCGCGCACACAAAATACCTAAAGTAATGAATCTAATTTCAAAGTCAGAGGCACATTAAGAAAATACATAAAGGTTCATTTGTACAAAAAGGTTGCATGATAATAATCTATTAGTACAACAAAAAACAGCCAGTCATGTCAGATACCTTTGAAAGTTATCAGCATTACCATCTTCAAAAAACATACAACTTAACCCTTTCATGCATACGACATCATATATTTTTCAACTCTATTGAAAAGTCGAAATTCAAAACTCAGTCAGAGAGGTGAAAAACTTAGCTAAAGACCTGGCCTATGTAGTAGTAACGTGTGTACACGCATGTCGGCGTTCTATATTCAAATTTTGACGTAAGTTCCATATTGATTCACTGCACAACTACATAGACATGGCCCTTGGTAACGTTTGCTCATAAAGGCTAGGTACATGGGGTCCTAGCCTGTTTTTTTTTTTTAGAAATCGTGAAGCGTGACGTAACTGATAACCGAAAAGCTGGCGCTGGTACAATGCGTCAAGAGTCTTATTCAGATTTACTAGCTTTACTTGCATAGGTATTATTTAAAACTCCATTAGCTTGACACCATCACACTCCACTCAGATTCGGTTGGTACGACAACCAATCTCGCTGGAAGCGTAAAGTCAGGAGTATTCTAGTAGTACAAATCAAGTCTGATGCTGAAGGGTCCTGGATTTTTTCCCTACCTTCCCTCCTGCCCAGTTCGCTTTAACATTCCTTAGAGTTTATAGAGCCTAAGTTAGTAATGCTTATTATTTGTAAATAAATCAACAAAAAAAAATTTTTTTTTCGTCAAGCGGCGAAGGGTTTATTACGTAATGTCAAACTCCTAACGAATTGACAGGCTAGGTAGTTAAAGTCCATCATTTGGTTAGATAATTTATCTGTAAGAATCTATTGTTGACTCGGCTTATACAACGAAATGGTATCCCATTGGAGACGGAATATCTTAATATAAAACCATGACGACGCATCTAATCTGTAAAGCGAGACACACGGACAGAACGGGCGGACATTAATTTTGTGACCCTACTGAAAAAGGGTTTAAGTCAAATTGGTCCAGTAAAAAAGGACACAAGTCAAATTTAGATTGAGAATTCATCGATAACAATTTGCTACCCCTTTCTAAAATTATTTTTATATTAAGCAGAAACGACTGCTAGCATATAGAAGATAGATATTGAGACATCGATGCCGTAAAAAGGGTTCAATACTCTTCGGTAGATGTCGCTACACGTCACCCGTATTGACGTATACTAAGAAGGATAAGATAGAAAAATTTGACACGTCTAAGCGGCGCTCGTATAGCACAACTGGTAGTGCACTGGGCTAGTGATCCAGTGGTTGTGGGTTCGAGTCCCGCTGCGAGTCAATTTTTTCTATTTTTCTTTCGATTTAAATATCTCAAGAAGGCTTGTTGTGACTTAGCCAGCATATATAATAATATATAGAAATACTTTGTACTACTGTGCTCATCGCACGAACAAATGACCAGGGTGACGGCGCCAGTAATGGACAAGGAACCAATCATGAACATTAGTGCTTACCGTGGCAAAATACCGGGACAACGCGACTATATTATAGTGATTCAGAAATGTGTAATTTATCTATGATAATACAGGCTAGTGATTGTATAGAAGCGGGTAACTCACGTTTTATATGTCGAATATTATTACAAGAGTAAGTCAACTATTTGTTGTTGTTATTCTGTCCCATAAACGTCAGTGTTCTCGTCCTTAGACTTTACACCCAACACCGCACGCAAAATTCCGGGCCCTAGTTGAAACTGCGGCGCTACCGCAAAACACGATATTCGTAAATTTCGGGCGATTGTCTCTGTCACTCTTATGATGCCTTAAGTGGAGTAAAAGAGAAAGATGCTCGAAATATACGAATTGAGGTTATCTGTGCATCTCGCTTGTACTAGTGCGAACGCGCTACACAGATAGTAAACTCGATACTCGTTATCGAAAACCTCAAAGTCACATTTCATGATTTTCATGGTAAGCGTACTGAACCCTGAGTGTAAGTTTTTAACGTAACTTTACGTCACGAACGCGTTTGCGTTTTCCATATAAATAACATTATCACTTACGCGTTGGTAAAAGTTTTTTTTATGTCAAAAGGAACTTACACTAGAGCCTCTGAGCCCTGAGTGTAAGTTTTTAACGCAACTTTACGTCAAGAATGCGTTTGCGTTTCCCATATAAATAACATTATCACTTACGCGTTCTTAAACGTTTTTTTATGTCAAAAGAAACTAACACTAGAGCCTCTGAGCCCTGAGTGTAAGTTATTCACGTAACTTTACGTCACGAACGCGTTTGCGTTTCCCATTTAAATAACATTATCACTTACGCGTTCGTAAAAGTTTTTTTTATGTCAAAAGGAACTTACACTAGAGCCTCTGAGCCCTGAGTGTAAGTTTTTAACGTAACTTTACGTCACGGACGCGTTTTGCGTTTCCCATATAAATAACATTATCACTTACGCGTTCGTAAACGTTTTTTTATGTCAAAAGAAACTTACACTAGAGCCTCTGAGCCCTGAGTGTAAGTTTTTAACGTAACTTTACATCACGAACGCGTTTGCGTTTCTCATATAAATAATATTATCACTTTTTTTTATGACATAGGTGGCAAACGAGCAGACGGATTGCCTGGTGGTAAGCAATTACCGTCGCCCATGGGCACCCGCAACACCAGATGAGTCACAAGCGCGTTGCCGGCCTTTAAGGGGGGTTGGAGCTCTGGGAACCTTACTCACCATCAGGAACACAGCACTACATACCTGAAAGGTAGCAGTGCTATTATGGCTGTGGTCTTCTATACGGAGGAGGTACTTCCGCAGTTGGGCTGCCCCAGATTCAAGCGTGATGGTCATCGCTGTGCCCTACCTCTCATTGTTGGACGTGGTTTAAGGACATACCCGGGTCCCACTTACGCGTTCGTAAACGTTTTTTTATGTCAAAAGAAACTTACACTAGAGCCTCTGAGCTCTACACGTCTGTGTGTATGTCTTGTCTACAAACGGATCTCGCCCTACATTTTTGTCACGTACGCTATCATGAACGAGCTCGTTGTTTTCTTTGAACCACCTGCTATAAGAAACATAATTACTATGCTTTTTTATACAGAGGCAAACGAGCGTATAGCTCGCACACGTTTAACGTCTATGGCGTCTACTCAAAGTAAATGTTTATTGCTATAAAAAAAGCTAAAAAAAAATAATTCTACACTATGGAGATGTCACTGTCAAAATATCTGAAAATTATTTTGAAGACAGATTTGGCTTAGTGGGTAGTGACCCTGCCTATGAAGCCGATGGTCCTGGGTTCAAATCCCAGTCAGGGCGTGTGTGTGATGAGCACAGATATTTAATTTTGTTCTTGGGTTATGGGTGTTTTCTATGTATTTAAAGTATTTAAATGTATCTATTTATCTATTATGTACATCGTCGTCTAGTACCTACAACACTAGGACGAATTCTGTAAGATTGTCCCGAAATATTTATTTTATTTATTTATTAAAAGCTTAGATATTCAACACAATTGCAAAGAAAAAGCGCACAGACAGGATACGGGATTAATGCAATTTAATGAATCGCGCGTTGCATACAAAGTCATAGAAAGTGAATTCTCCATAATTAGATGCAGAACACGCGCGCCTCTAGGTCAGACTGGATGTGCATTATATCTACACAGGTAAACCTGATTTCATTGGCTATGCGAAGATACATGTCATCATCATCATCATCATCATGTCAGATGAACCACGTCCACTGCTGGACCTAGGCCTCCCCCAAAACGACCCAAAGAGACCGGTCTTGCGCCTCCCTCATCTAGCGACATTCCGCGACCTTTGGTCGTCGGTCCACCTTGTGGGAAACCTATGTTGCGTGCAGTTCGTGGTCAACACTCCAGAACCTGTCCGCCTCATCGGCCATCGGTTCGAAGATATATGTACATATGTATGCGACGATAGGTCTGGCCTAGTGTGCAGCGAGCATAGCTATGAAATACATAGTAGTTCGAATCGTCGGTTGCCAGGATCTCTCTGATCCGCTTGATCCTTTAGCGCTGCGCAGAGATGTAGCCTTGCTCTGCATCTTCTATCGCATTTACAACGGAAAGTGTTCTGAGGAATTGTTCGGATTAATCCCTGCAGCCTCCTTCGGCCATCGTTCTACGCGGCAAAATTTCATCCACCACCTGGATAGTTGGAAATCTTCCACTGTGCGTTTCTCTAGAAACTTGCTGCCTTGCACATCAAAACTGTGGAATGATTTGCCGTCAGCGGTATTTCTGGACCGATACGACCCTCAATCAAGAAAAAAGCGTACTCCTATCTTGAAGGCCGGCAACGCGCTTGTGACTCCTCGTAACAGCCTATTCACTCTTGTTTTGAAAGGACTAAAATTATCTTTCCGGAAATACAGACAAAGGGAGCAAATCCCATTCCTGAGCAGTCGCATTAGGAAGGTAGAAGCGAATCGCTTCCTGCTATGCTTATGTTATATATAAAAAAAAAAATACAACGACGGTGGCAAACAAGCACAAGGCCCGTCTAATGGTAAGCAATTACCGTAGCCTATGGACGCCTGCAACTCTAGAGGATTCAAATTCACGTTGCCTACCCTAAAAGTTGTTGGAGCTCTGGGAACCTTACTCACCATCAGGAACACAACACTATATACCTGAAAAGTAGCAGTGCTATTATGGCTGTGGTCTTCTGTAAGGAGGAGGTACTTCCCCAGTTGGGCTTCCCCAGACTCAAGCGTGATGGTACTTCGCTGTGCCCTACCTCTCATTGTTGGACGTAGTTTAAGAACATACACGGGTCCAAAATGCTTGTTAGGTATCAACTTGTAATTAAAAAGGTCATTCACCTCTATATAAGATATTCAAACCTGACCTTTTCCTATCCGGCTTTTGTAAAATAATACCATTGTTTTAACTGAATCTTGTTAAAATGAAGATGCAAATTCAATTCACTTTCTAAGTACAGAGATATCATCAAAATCATTGGCCCGTAGCACAAATTGCTGGCAAATTACATCCCCAAGCGGTATTTGCACGAGATGCATTCGAATTTGTAATTTGATCTTGTTTTGATACCAACTCGCAACTCGTTTGCAACAATGTTTAAGCGACATTAGTGTGACGTTAAAAGTGAGTTTTTTGTTCTTATTTTTGGGTATTTTTAGGTCAATTAGGGTTTATTTCCATATTAGACTAAATTCTATGAATTTTTTACAACATACTCTTGTTTTAATCATCCATACGGTGTATGTTTCATGATTTTTTTAAACATTACAATGTTTAAAAAATAATATTGAATAATATATATGTATTATATTTAGTTTTTACAGAGACTTTGACTCCGCAGTCAAACCAGTCGCAGTCGCAGTCAAAATATAATGGTTTTGCGGAGCTACATTATAAAACCCAATTTGTACCCATTTATATAATAATAAAAAAAAATATATATATATAAATTTAAAAAAATCGTTTAGTTTACCAGTCATACTAAAAGTTACACATATGTCGCTACAAGGAAATGCAAGCTATAAAATTATGGCAGCTGTCAGTTTTAAATTGGTTTGGCATAAATCAAAAAAAAAATTACATGCCATTCCTCATTATGAGCTTAAAAAGTATCACCTATAAGCCGGTCTTTGCCTTAGCTTTTTAATGTACAGTCACCATCAGATATATCGGAGCTGTGTATACAAATGTGTGAATAACGCCTCTAATGCCAAGGCGATAAAGTGCATGTTCAAACATTTGTGACCTTCACAGCTCCGATATATCTGATGGCGAGTGTACCATACCAACGTATCAAATTTATCGACAGACACAAGGTGTATAATTCGAATGCAGCTCCCTTACCATGAGTTGTGACTTTAAGGTTTTCGATAACGAGTATCGAGTTTACTATCCTTGCATCTCGTTCGCATTAAAATAGTACAAGCGAGATGCACAGATAGTAAACTCGATACTCGTTATCGATAACCTCAATGTCACAACTCACGGTAAGGGTACTGAAGTGGCAATGGACCACATTGCACGAAATGTGTTCGAGTGGAGAACACGGACTAGCAAGCGTAGCGTAGGTATGTCCTTTTGGACCCGGGTATGTCCTTAAACTACGTCCAACAAAGAGAGGTAGGGCACAGCGATGACCATCATGCTTGAATCTGGGGCAGCCCAACTGGGGAAGTACCTCCTCCTTACAGAAGACCACAGCCAAAATAGCAATGCTACCTTTCAGGTGTGTAGTGTTGTGTTCCTGATGGTGAGTAAGGTTCTCAGAGCTCCAACCCCCCTTAAAGGCCGGCAACGCGCTTGTGACTCCCCTGGTGTTGCGGGTGCCCATGGGCGATGGTAATTGCTTACCACCAGGCAATCCATCTGCTCGTTTGCCGCCTATATGATAAAAAAAAAGGACGTCCACTCACAAGATGGTCAGACGACCTCATTAAGGTCGCCGGAAGACTTGGACGTAGGTTGATCCTTCCATCTCGTTCGCATTAAAATAGTACAAGCGAGATGCACAGATAGTAAACTCGATACTCGTTATCGAAAACCTCAGTCACAACTCATGGTAAGGGCACTATTAGTTTGAATCAAAGTTTTTTAGAATCGACAAGTTCACAAGCCCACGGCTAGCCACAATAGCGTTCCCATCGGTCGTGCTCGATACCATGTAGTTACAATTTCCATAGACTAGAGACCTAAAAAGCTGAGGTGAAGTTTATGATTCAATTAAGATGATAATTAATTTAAAAAAAACGATAATCAGAGGTTTGGGCTGGTGGGTAATGACCTTGCCTATGAAGCGATGGTCTTGGTAAGGGTATTCATTTGTTCCTGAGTCATGGGTGTTTTATATATGTATTTAATTATTTCATCATCATCATCATCTCAGCCATAAGACGTCCACTGCTGAACATAGGCCTCCCCCTTGGATCTCCACAAGTACCGGTTGGAAGCAACCTGCATCCAGCGTCTTCCGGCGACTTTAATGAGGTCGTCTGCCCATCTTGTGGGTGGACGTCCTACGCTGCGCTTGCTAGTCCGTGGTCTCCACTCGAGCACTTTTCGACCCCATCTGCCATCTTCTCTGCGTGCAATGTGGCCTGCCCATTGCCACTTCAGCTTGCTAACCCGGTGGGCTATGTCGGTGACTTTAGTTCGCCTACGGATCTCCTCATTTCTGAGTCGATCTCGTAGTGAAACTCCGAGCATAGCTCTCTCCATAGCTCGTTGAGCGACTTTGAGCCTTGAGATGAGGCCGATAGTGAAAGACCACGTTTCGGAGCCGTAAGTCATCACTGGTAACACACATTGGTTAAAGACTTTCGTCTTGAGGCACTGAGGTATGTCGGACGAAAAGACATTACGTAGTTTCCCGAACGCTGCCCAACCGAGTTGGATTCGGCGGTTTACCTCTTTCTCGAAGTTGGACCTACCTAATTGGACTACTTGTCCTAGGTAGATATACGAGTCAACAACTTCGAGTACCGAGTTCCCAACAAAGACTGGGGTGGGCACAACATTGGCATTTGACATTATTTTCGTCTTGTCCATGTTCATTTTCAAGCCCACCCGTTGTGAAACTCGGTTGAGGTCATCGAGCATCATGCTGAGTTCCTCCATCGACTTTGCCATGACTACGATATCGTCGGCAAATCGAAGGTGAGTGATGTATTCGCCGTTGATGTTGATGCCACGCCCTTGCCATTCCAGGAGCTTGAAGGCGTCTTCCATTACGGCAGTAAACAGTTTTGGAGAGATCACGTCTCCCTGCCTTACGCCTCTTCGCAATGGAATCGCCCTCGTGCTCTGCTCCTGTACTCGGACTGACATGGTGGCGTTACTATACAAACACTTCAACACTTCGATGTACCGATAGTCAATGTGGCATCGCTGAAGAGACTCAAGCACCGCCCATGTTTCCACCGAATCGAAGGCTTTCTCATAGTCCACAAACGCTAAGCATAATGGCAAGTTATACTCTTCGGTCTTCTGTATAACTTGCCGCAGCGTATGGATGTGGTCTATGGTACTATAGCCTTTTCGGAAACCGGCTTGTTCGGGAGGCTGGAAGTCATCGAGTCTGTGTTCGAGACGATTCGTGATAACCCTGGAAAACAGCTTATAGACATGGCTCAGAAGCGTGATGGGTCTGTAGTTCTATTTAATTATTTGCATGTTATATATATCGTAATAAACTCGGCGGGGCTTATTTTTTTCAAAACAGTATTACAAAAGAGATTTTAAACATATTACATAAAAATGAGTTATTCTATATGAAAATATATCCAACAATTAAAAAAAAATACTACCAAAGGAAAAATAAAATAAAAATTCGTTGGCTGAGTACCCGCAATACACGCCTAATTCAGCTTACTGTGGGGCTCAGTCAATTTGTGTAAGAATGTCCTGTAATTATGTATTTATTTAATCTTATTTGCAATTTAGCGAGTCAGTAATAAATAGTATATTTTTCAATATTTGTACATGTTCATCAATTTCATCATTATCTCAGCAATAAGACGTCCAGTGCTCGACATTAGGCCTCCCCCTGCCATAGGCATCGGTTGGAAGCGACCTGCATCCAAGTCTTCCGACGACCTTTAAAACGGTCCGGCCGCGACAATGCGCGACTTGCGGCGCGGCAAGCGTTTTATCTGTTCGTGGCGCGGTCAAGACGCGCAATGCACTGATAAAACGCTTGCTGCGCCGCAATTCGCGCAATGTCGTGGCCGGGCCTTATTGTCGTCTGCCCATCTTCTGGGCGTACATCCTACGCTGCGCTTGCTAGTCCGTGAGCTCCAATCGAGCACATATCGTGAAATGTGGTGTGCCCATTGCCACTTCAGCTTGCTATAAAGATAGCTTTTTGACCATACCATTGATGTACCATTTAACAGTAACTGACCACTCCCATGTTTATAACAAATGTTTGAGCGAGTCAATAGATTCAATGCTCTCGTTCACTCATTTCCATAATTAGCATATGAAATCAGTGCAATCACCTGTCACTACATATATAGTCTTTCACCAATCATAAACGCCACTGAGCTATAGTTCAAAATTGAGCTTTATTTCATAATCGTAGAATTTACAATTGAATGTGTATTACGATGGTAGTTACGCCAGTTTTGTAAGATGGGAAGAGTACTTATAGTGATTGACTTTGCCAAGTATTCGGAGTATTTGTTATAAGTTTTCTCTGAATAAATTAAATAGTTTACCGTTAATCAAAGGTAACAATTAATTCTACGGTTTTTATATGAAGTATCTGAGCCGTTTTTTTTACAGTGCTTTGAGGAGTCGTGTATATTATCATAGTATACTTAAATTTGTCGTATGTATTAATAGGTAGAGATAGTTTTAATTTTCATTGTCTTTGGTGCCTTTAGATTTCCTTTCTAAATTTCGAAATTTTTTCGTCGTCTAAATAGTACCTAACAGCACAAGTCTTACTGAGCTTACCATAGGACTAGGTCGATTTTGTATAAGATTGTCCCGAAATATTTATTTATTGCAAATCAGCGGAACTTAACCGCGTGTATTATCTTTGAAAATATTCATATGTTGGATGGATTTTAATTGTCATAATAAACTGTCCAAAAGCAAATTAAATATTATGTTAGTTCCAAATCAAAATAAAAGTTACCAGAAAAACTACTGAACACAAATTATCAATAATATAAGTAAGCTATTATTTTTATTTGCAACTAACAACTTTTTTGATAACGATTACTATATAATATTATATTATTTGTGAAATTAGGTTTAAAAATTGTACTATATATAATATCTAATAAAACTGCCCATTTTGATAACTATTATTCTGAGATTTCGTAAATATGCAACGGAAATAAAGTAACGAAATTATATGATGCACTATAATGTATGATAATAGATAGATAAATATAGATGCTTAAAAACTAATACCTAACACACATAACCTACAGAAAATAAACATTTAAAAACACAAAGTGCGCTAAGCTAGATTCGAACCCTGGGCATCTAGCATCTTAACCTGGGCTATGAGGCCGATAATATTGTGAAAGTATTAATCAACACTTGATACATTTTTTATTCAATCAATACAAACGTATAATTAAATAACCTGACAATACTCCACGTGCGTAAACGCAGTTTTATTTGCACTAAAAACTAGTAAAGAATCTTCGACCTTATTACAACCGCTTAAGATTAAGACGTGTATACATATTTATGCTACACGAAATCACTTTCAAACTCAACAACAAAAGATTTAAGAAAAAAGTAAAGTATCAAAACAAACCACACATCTTTAATACTGGGAAAGTGAACTATGCTTTATTTGGTCATTGAAAAATGTACCTTATTACTATGCAATTAGAGTTTAGTTTCTTTTGTGTTGTTATGGGTAAGCATAAGGCTCGAGGGAGTTGAACAACCATTGCTCTATGCGCAGGAGTTGAGGGCGGACGTATTGTTTTTTTAAAAGTGTCATTGGATTTTCAAAGTGACTGTGTTTTTGTATCTGTGGTTTTTAATATGTGTGGTGCATTTGGTGAGTTTTTGTTTATTTAAAAATTTTGTTATTTTTAAAAAAGTAATTATATTAATATTATAAAATAAAATAAAAGTGCAACATAAGTGTTAACTAGCAAGTTCAGTATTTTTATATTAAAAAATGTATAAAAATAACATTAAAATAAGATGAATAAAAGTCGACTAATAATAAATACTAACAGCTAAAAACTAGTTGTTATTTTTTTTTCTACACAATAGAAATTTACATGAATTAATCATTTTATTACTTAACCCGGGATTTTTACAACAAAACATACAGAGTAAAATCTATAAACAATAATAAAAAAAGGTTTCATTTAAGTTCGCTGTTTAATAAAAAAATATGCTTGTAAAATTAATAATATTTTGTATATTTTAATTATTCTTACCAGATTTATTAAGTTCTTTGAGTCAGTGCTTGCATGTCCCACGTACACTGTTAATTAAACTATATATTTATTAAAGGTTTATAAATAAACATTTTATGACATCTTTCCACAAATTGACTAACTAAGGTAAGGTCAAGAAGGCTTGTGTTGTGGGTACTCAGCCAACGATATATATACGTAATATAGAAATACTTAAACTTGTATTTAGTTTAAAATTAATTTAGTTTTATGACTGATATGTTTTGACTAAATCATATTCTAATATCGTACTTTCTATTACTAATAAAAATAAATATTTTACTTCTAAAAAAATACTTAGATACATAGAAAATGTCTAGTTTGTAACACTCAATTTACAGGAATTACAATCGTATTATGATAACTACAATAAAATCTAAAAAATAACCCTTGAGGCATTGTACCAAGGATATAAATATACATATGTATGTATGTATGTAAGCACTTTATTGTACAAAAAACAGGTTAAAAGAGTGTACAATGGAAAAAAATGAATATAGTACATATACCACTCAATTACCTATAAAAAGATAATACAAGCTTCTGCCCGCGACTGTCTGCGCCAGTACTTTGAGTATGTAGGCTATTTTCACTGTGGCCAACTTACACAATATCTTTTTTTTTATCCTGACTTCTGACCTATACTCTACAAACCGTTCGGACTATTAGAGCAATCGAACTGTGTGGGAGGAAGATAGTCAGGGGAAAATCCAGGAGCCTTCCGCACCAGACTTGCTTTGTACTACTGGACTACTCCTACTGAGTTTACGCTTCCAGTTTCTTCATAACAGCCACCCAAGACTAGCTGGTAGTGACTGAGAAATGTCAGTTTTGTATTGTAGCAAAAATTTCCTTCTCCTTTTGTTTTGTGTAATTTTTTTGGGTATTATTTATAAAATTTTTATTGCACAAAAAAAAACCATTCATTATTGATTCATTTGTTTAGTAACTTTTGATCTTACTGTAATGCCACAGGTAATGCTAGGTTATTTCTATAAAATGTGACATAACTATGAAAAGGGACCTTACTGTCGATGGCGCTTATGTCGTTGTTCAAAACGCAATGCAAACGCAACGCGATTCGACGTAAGTGCCATCGACAAAAAGGTCCCTTTTCCTAGATAATGACACAAATATTTAAATCTTTAATCATCATCATCATCTCAGCCACAAATCGTCCACTGCAGGACTCAGGCCTCGCCCAATTATGAATCGCATCATCATGGGGGTAGTTCTCATTGTTGCCACGCTTGGCAGACTGGCTACCGCAGTAGCTGTAAATTGGTTTCCGACGGACACTGCTACCCATCCGTAGGATTTTTCCCTTTTTCGCCACCCGCAGAAGGATATGGTATGCGCATTTTAAATGTAGAACGTTTACACCGGGTGTGGCCTGTAATAGGAGCTTTAACTTTAGGCATCATTTCTACACCAAAAACGAGGCAACATTTGTTCTACGACTTTTGAAAATAACTTATAGTTTAATAAATATTAATAAAAAAAGATTTTCCAAGCAAGCAATGTATTGCAAAAACTATGAAGTTTGTAGGCTGACAGTAAACGTCAACTAGACTATTGGATGCTGTTCATTGAAAATACTATTTAATTTGTTCGAAAAAATCACAATTAAAATATTACCCAATTATTTAAAGTTGTAGAACAAATGTTGTTACGTTCGTGGTGTAGAAGCGATCCCTAATTTTTTCGCTCCTATTACAGGCCGCACCCGGTATAGGTAGGCCTATTTACATCCAACGGTGGACGACGTATGGCTGTAATGATGCATGCATATTTATGCACACAAGAAAGTAGAAGCATAAACAACGTCCTGCAAAGAAACTTCGTTGTGGGTGAACCGTGCCATAAAACGGTGGGAGCAATTATGATTATTACGGACCAGCTCAGTGGCAGTCATTAAGAGATAACCATCGAGCTACCCAGCGCGACTATCGCGGCGTTCCTCTAGATAATACGCTTTACGCGAGGAAAGTGGTCTCAAAACATTGTATTGATGACATACAAAACTGTGGCTGCAAACAATCAAACGGCTGTGGAATGAACTCCCTGCCGAGCAAAACCTCCCTAGGGACTACATTATGAGGTTCTTCAAAAAAGGAGTGTATAGGTTCTTAAAGGATAGGCATCGCGCATGTGAATCCCCTGGAGTTGCAGACGTCCCTAGGTAACTGCTAACCACCAGGCGGGCCGTATGCTTGTTTGCCACCGTCGTTGTATAAAAAAATATTTCTGAAAATACGTCATTGTTCTAAAAAATACTCATCAAAAAATACTCCAAGTTAATAAAAGGACTATAAACATTAAATACGATATAACGTATTATGAAAAGATTATAATATTTTATACTTTTCTATTTCATAAAGTGAGGCTAAGCCTGCACAAAACTAAAAAAAAAACAGTCAATTTACATAAATGGGTAATTGATTAAATCACATTCTCATTTATAATTATTTCGAGAATCCCACTTCTGTATAAAAGCCTGCTACATCCATACGTCTAGAGTCAGTGCAGTCTTTCCAAGATATACCACTACCGACGAGGTATGCTGGATTTTGGTTTGATTAAGACATGAATTAAAACAATCTATCTCCTTCTCACACGTACCAAGAAACGATTTCATCAATGAAACGCGATACCTAACATTTTTCCCGCGTAAGCGTGCGCGTGCGCAACCAAATGACATGCGTAATTACATCCATCAACACTAATTAATTTAACATATCCGTTCTAACAGCAAATAGCTAAACAATGCCCACACCAATAATAATATTTCACAAACAAAAAACAACCTTTTTTCTATATAGACACAGTCGAAAATTAAAACATGAAAACAAAATTGATTACCTTCATGAATATTTAACACATTGAACACTATAATTTTGCACCTGGAAATGCTCTCTCTGAAGCAAAAAGTGATTTAGCAGCTATAACAAACTGCCCATATAAACCTATTAATTACCTACTTCACGTTTATGCAATATAGAAGTTACATAATTAAAACTCAATAGTATGAGTTTTATGGGTATAGAAAGTAATAGGTCGGCCACAAAGGGCATATATCTGCACGCTATGGCAATAAATTTCAAAATATGAAGAAGTTTATACACTATTGTATCAAATTGAATGTACGGCTAAATTGCAGGCCAACATTATTGTACAAATAATGTATAATTTACAATATTATACTAACGTCCTTTAGTAAAAGCAATATTATATTTGTTTAATGCTAAGTTTAATATATTTATTTATGATGCACATTAAACAAAAAGATGTTAATGTAACTTACAACAGACATATTTCACGGAAGTGAAATACATTAAAATTTTTTATGAGCAAAAAGAGAAATTATTCGATAACAGCTTATGACCATGACTGATAGTAAATCGATACAATAATATTAATTCTGCATGGACCAATTGTATTAATTGTGACTTCATTATTATATAATACTATAATTACGAAAGAACTTTACTTATTTAAGGCTTTCGTATTTTCAGTAATACCGCTACAAAAAAAATAGGATAGATATTTTATACTATTAGTTAATGAGATTCGTATGAAATTGGATATAGTGGTTACTATCTGTAGTACAGATGTAGTGTAAAACTATTTCCTATCAGGAAAACTCGTATCTGGATTGAAAAACGATGTCACAGTAGTGGCATCTACTTTAATATAATCATTAGTTCGGGTGTCATCGTATTTCCATCGAGATTCGAGATTTCCCGATGGGAAATTATTTTTGCTCTACATCTGTACTACATAGTTCCAAAGGATAAACTCATGTGTGCTTACAGGTGTAGGGGACGTGTTTCGTGTAAGGTCTGGTAACCATTTAGTTGCAACTGAGTAGTAGTAGCGTGACTCACAACAGTTTTAATTATATAGTGGTTACATGTAATAAAACATATTGAGTGTATTATGTTCAACGATTTAACTCGGAATAATAGAACAAAATAAACATGAAAACATCGTTTTAATAGATAGAATTCGGTTTAATTAATATATATGAAGTAAATAAAAGAAGAAATTCTATTTGATCTCAACATAAGATTCTTCGACCGTGTGGTGTTGAGAATAGCACCAACCTATCTCCCACGGTATCGTAAAAGGCGATAAAGGGAAAAAAAGATGGGTGGCCAGCAGTGTCCAAACTACTGTGGTCGCCAATCCGTGTGGCAAATCCTCCCAAGATACAAGTCATATTTGGGGGAGACCAGTGCGTGCCCAACAGTGGCCGTAAGAGCTGAAATGATGAGGATTATAGGTTTCTTGGTTTAAATTAGATTACAACATTGTAAAGTAAGTTTATAGCACGCATACAGTGATTTGTATCTTGGGAAACGTAATATTTATGTTTCCATTGTGCTGAATCGTGATCCTTAGAAAGCGGGCCGGTGCAGAGGTTGAGATTGCAATCGCTGGCGCATCGAATGCACAAAATGCAGTGAATGCTAGCCGTCTCCTGTTGGAAATGCACGAGCAAACAAAACCACCGTGTCTCTTTGAAAGTGAATTAAAATTAATCTCCATTTTCGACAATGACATTGAACGAAAATGATCACACGACGTAAATGTCATGAACAATGACTATTAAAATCGTCGTGACGGATTCTTGTTTTCTTCCGACGATTATACTCGTCCCAAATTAGCTGCAAGTCGTGCGTCGGATGCCCCCGATGCCAATGTTAATCGAAATTTAAGCGAAAGTGCTTGAAAATTCGAGGAAGGCAGTACTTCATAATTGCAAACTCCTGAAGAGAAATTTTGATATCTCCTAATTGGAAAAGCACCATGTGCAGTCAGCAGCAGAAGTTGCTAAGCGAGGTGTTCAGAAAGATCTTATTCTCTTAACTATAAAGTCGTATTAAGGTAATTTTTAATACGTCGCCCGCTTAGCAAATTCTGCGGAGTAGATCAACCCGTGGCTGTGGGGTAGGATCTTTACTTAACAAGCCGTATTCTATATCGGTAATTGCTTACCTTCAGATAAAGCAGACGAAGTACCTGAAGGTAAGCAGTTACTGTAGCCCATTGACATTCGCAACACCAGGGGAGTAACAAGCGTGTTGCCGGCCTGTAAGATAGGAGTACGCTCTTTTCTTGAGGTATGAGGGTCGTATCGGTCCGGGAATACCGCTGACGGCAAATCATACCACAGTTTTGATGTGGGAGGCAGGAAGTTTCTAGAGAAACGCGCAGTAGAGGATTTCCAACTATCCAGGTGGTGGGCGTGGAAAGTTTATCAAACTGTCGGGAATTCTATAAATGAACCAGTAGGCCGATTCAACAGTTTTCTTAATGTTTCATGAAAAAAGAGGAATACCATATTAGCTCCGTATTGGCGAAAATGAAATGTTAGAAAAATGACAACATTGGCACTGAAATAACTACAGGTGACTTATGGGAGAATAAAGTGTTAAGAGATTGCATATACTTAAGAAATTTCGACGGGTCTCGCAGTGGCCTAATTGGAGGTGCGGTTGAAATCCTGTCCTGGACGTTGGTAGGCCTGGTCAAGTGTACTTATATATTATATGTCATTTGACTACAAGTCTAGCCTAGTAGATAGTGACCCTGTCATTAAGTCGATGGTCATGGGTTCAAATCCCAGTAAGGGCATTTAATTGTGATGAGCATGGATATTTGTTTCTGAGTCATGGCTGTTCTATATTATACATAATTAATATAATTACCGTTGGCTGAACCACAACACAAACCTTTTTGAACTTACCTGAGATCAATTTGTGTATGGATGTCCTATAATATTTTTCCAATTAAAAAAGCGGTTTTACAGATAGTCTCTTTAAGCATCATATTGAATTTAATGGAAATATAAACGCGGTGTAAAAAGCCTAACCTTAAAATTAAAAAAAAAAGGAATTGGTCGTTGACAATACATTGTCACTTGCCACAAGTTTGTTCGCACAGTTTGACTCAGTTTTATAACAAGGGAAAGGCGTTTGCAAACTAAATGTGACAATTACATGTCCAAGTTCATATTTAAGTGTTTAAGTGCAGCGAAGACTGCTAAACCCGTTATGAGGCGATAAAAGTATAACATTTACTTTTGCCGCGTATTTTGCATCGTTTTTATAAAATAAACTAGCTTTTTCCCGCGGCTTCGCACGCGCAGAAGAACCCTCCTTTTGACCTTTTGATGAATTTCAAAAAACGCTGAAATTACTTTTCTTGTATTCCAATAAGGAGTGTTAACACAACATTTCAAGTAGTAAAATTTAACACAATCCCCATACAAAACGTGTAACCCACTTTTTACACCCTTACATTTCAGCCGTATGCAGTCCACTGCTGGACATTAGGCCTCCCACAAATATTACTTATATCATCTTGGGGCTAGTTGCCATAGTCGCCACGCTTGGCAGGCGGGTCGGCGACCGCAGTAGCTGTAGATTGGGTTTCGAAGGACGCTGCTGTCCGTCCGTAGGATTTTTCCCTTTTTCGCCTCTTACGACACCTGCGGGAGGAGATGAGGTGGTGCTATTCTAGTCAGCCGGCATCACACGGCCCATCTTAATAGGTGGAATAGGTGGTATTTACACCCTTAATGATGGAATTTCCAAAAATCCATTTTTGGTGGGTCCTTATGGTATATAAACTACCTGTTAAAAAATCAGCTCAGGAGTTGTAACATCTATAATATAAACGTGAAAGTCCTTACTGATCAATAAGGTAAGGAATTTCAGGTTTCATTACTATCTTTTAATACTCGTTTTATTTATAATCTATTATATAATGTAATTAAAACTGTTGTGAGCCATGTTAATACTACTAATTATATCGCGCTGGACGACATGTTTCGGGTAAGCTTTGGTACCCATTTTCAAACCCAGTCGGGACAACCATTAACGCCAGCAGTGTGTCTGACTCGGCTTGAAAATGGGTACCAGGGTTTACCCGAAACATGTCGCCGAGTGCGATTTAATTACACATGAGTTTATCAGTTTGTAGCTATCTATTATATCTTTAAATATGAGAACTTTCAGTAATAAACTTCATCTGATAAGTCGTGTTGTTTGTTTCCTTAATTATATAATATATCTCTATTATTGTTATAACGTGGAGCCAAAGACAAATACAAAATAATGACTTGTAATTTGTGAGGTGTATACAAATGCCTGTCTCATCGTTGTTAATTGCGTCGTGTCTTGGTCATTATGACACTGGGAGAAAATACCACAAACACCGATAATTAAACGGTGAAGACTGTATTGCTTTATTTATTTCTTTATATTTATATTCCAGTATACTTTCATGCCAATATTATAAATGCGAATGTCACTCTCTCTGCCTGTCTATTATGTATATATGTATTGTTTTGAATAGAATTGCGTTATGTTCATATTTTGGTATACTCGTTTTAATTTTTAGAATCACTGCTTACAATCTTTTTGTTTTGCCCTAAATTAAACTAGTAGAGAATGTCTTATGGCACAAAGTTTCTTATTAGTACTATAAATTTTCATATATGCAATAAAGATTGAATAAATAAACACATTTCACTTCTTTAAAATGTATATCAATTTAATAAATAATTTTTTTGTTACTCATGCTTATAATAATATTCAATATAATCACGTTCTGAGCTCGCGCAAAGCATAGTTTAACAGTCTTATCATTTAACTTGTCTTTAAAAGTTTCCTTTCTCTCTTTCCAGCATCGCAGATCATCCTGACATCGTTAAAAGGAAAGCGACAAACAAATTGCTAGAGGAAATTACAATTTCTTCGCGACCACATTACATTGTTGTTCTCTCAAACACGTAACTGACACATGGATTCCGTGATTACGATGAAATAATGATTAATATCAAAACTCATTAGCACATGCTTGCATTAGAAGCAAAGGTTACGGTAGTTAAAGTTAAACTTTAGATAACTGATGTTACTAAATTAGATAAGACGCTTGTAAAGATTACATAAAAGGAAGAAGAAGATTATAAGCAATTAAATGAAATGGAACTTATAGTTATGATGTTAATGGAGGTTATAATATGATTTGGTTATAAATGCAAAAAAGTGACGGGACTATGATTTAACTGTGCAACTTATAAAGAATTATAATAAACAAATGCATATGATCTTATTGAAGAACAGATCTAAAAGATCATAAACTCCAGAGGATTCACACGCGCATAGGCACTTTACGGCTCGAGCTTTTTGTCGCGGGAACGGGAACGGGTCAGCGGGAACACAACACTATGGCTCTAGTGCTATTTGGCTGTTTTCTGTAAAGTACTTCCCCAGTAAGGACCCTACATAAACATAAACTTTTAAGACGATTGTCATTTTACGACACCTGAGTTGAATGTTATTTAGATGTTAAAAACTGCTAAATGACTTGAAGATTCGGAATGGATTCAAATGACTACAAATGATATGAGAATGGATACAAATAATAGAATAGACCCAAGTGATAATTGATGTGTTCGAACAGAATCATACTGCCCAAAAGCCGCATTCAGGAAGGAAGGAAGAAGTAAAAGTTTTTGTAATCGAGCAGATACTTATTGATCTAACATTATCATCAAAGACCTTTGATTCTATAAGCTGTGTCAAAGGGTGACAACGACAAAACTGAAGTTAGATGCGACTGTCATAAAACTGAAAGTCAGATGCGACTATAACTTAAGTCGTGCTGGGTGCAAGGTCAAATCAAAACACTAGTTTTAAGATAGAATGACCTGGATTCAATGTGCTTACGTAAGGCGATGGGTAGTAATTGTGGGAACAGGAGTTCAAGAATCGTGATGGTGGTTGGAGAGTTGGAGAAGCCAGTGGAATATGCTGATGATGCTGAGGGGTGAGTGTTAGATAAATACAATTTTAACATACGTGGTGAAAAGATTTGTTTTACCCTCCACCACTTATTAACTTTAGCTGCTATCAGCCGAAGGACGCCCACTGCTGGACATGGGCCAAAAGCGACCCTCGGTGACCCATTTTGCGCCACCCACGTCCAGTGGACTTCCGCGATTAACTCGTCGGTCCACCTTGTGGGGGACTTCCCCCGCTGCGCTTTCCAGTACGTGGTCGCCCCTCGAGAAGCTTTGCGCCCCAGCGGCCATCAGTTCTACGTGCAATGTGCCCCACCTAATTGCCAACTGCCAATTAAGTTTAGCGATCGAGAGAGCTATATCGGTACTTTGGTTCTGCTGCAAATGACATCATTTTTGATGCGATCGCGAAGACTAGTGTTTCTAAACTGTGTTCCAAAGTCATGTATAGCCTTATAGCAGTCAACACTAAAACTTGGATCGTGCCTAGGCTTTCGAACGGATTTAGGTGCGGGGCGAAAGTTAGTCGTTGGAAACCGGATCGCTCTATATTTACCTTAATTTTATTAAACCTTTGTTTTTTTTAAATATACCTTATTATACGGTCACTTTGTTTTAAGTCTAACTAGTAAATATTTTTTGAAGATAAAGGGTATTTTTTATTTTGCTTTAATGTTACCTAAAACTACATCACTTGACGAAACTGTACCTATATCATTACTAAAAATCGTGTCTTGCTAAGAAAAATACAGTAATACATAGTTACTGTATTTTTTACGGTACAGTCGCCATCAGATACAAACATCTGAACATGCACTTTATCAACTTGACAATAGAGGCGTTGTGCACATATTTGTGACTACCTCCACAGCTCCGATATATCTGATGGCGACTGTACCATCCAGAGTTAGTCAACTATCTCAGAATTAATGGCTAAATATGACTTTACCTGTTAACCTCGGAGTTGGCTAACAATGCGTGGGGCAAATTGGCCTAAGGGAATGTTCCCAATAACACTTCCATGAAAAACTTCTCATAAAACTTTTCATAGAGAATATTCTTCAACTCGTACATTGCTAGACATAACGGCGTTAGGACACTTATTCTAAATTGGTAATCGTGATATAATAATGATCTAATTTCGCTTGATCTTTGCGGTTTCAATCAAAATTGTATCACGACTGCTATAAAGGTTACTTATTAAAAAAAAGATGATACGATCTCTTTGCTCGTAACATTTCCGTAATAGAACGTAATAGATTTTAGCTCATTGAAGTGAAGTTTGATTTGATCTCAAGCAGTCAGCGAGTTGATGTTGATAAATATTTTTGTGCAGAATATTATTTTAGTTCGATTAAGACGATAATGATAATAGGCATTACATGGTAGTCCACATTAACACTATTACCTAAAACGGGATAGTTACTTAAAGCGGGGTTAATAATTAGACAGGCAATAATTTCTCCTAATATTAAGTTAAAGATAGCTTCCGAGTACCAATTTGTTTCTACATTTAAAAAAAAAATGTCTTTGAAAAACCTGATAGAAAGAAATAAACAAAGTACAAATTATTCGTGAACAAACATACAAGGTTTAAAAAGAGGATGAAATATTAAATAAAAACAAGTTAGTCACAAAAAGGCCAGAACTCAGCATAAAGCTGGCAAAACCATAGTTCTTCTATCATGACCTGGATGAGGAAGCAGCAGCACACATATGCAAAATCACTAAAGCTACCGAAACGCCAGCCTCCCAAGCTACCACTCAGATTCGGGAGACCGCCTAAACTAATCTCGCTGGAAGCGTAAACTCAGTAGGAGTATTTCAGTAGTACAAATCAAGTCTGGTGCGGAAGGGTCCAAGATTAACCAGGCTACCTCCCTCCACACAGTCTGATAGTTCTAATAAGCCGAACGAAGGAAAAACTCCAAAACTTAACTTAAATAAAATTAACAATAAACCAAAACTTACTATTTAGCGATAATTGATTGACTTGGTAGAACACCAGCCTATATAGTGCAAAAAGCGCTTAACAATCTAGGTAGTTTATGCATAAAAGATAAAAAAGTTATGTTAAATACATAAGTTTTTCTAGATGGTGAACAGTTACCTTCTAGAATGCTTTCGATAATTTTCATTTAACTTATTTAAAACTATCGTCGTCTTGAAACACAATGACAGCTAAGACGGTTTTACAAAAACTTCCACATTCCAACTTAAAAAGGCCCTTTCTTAACTTTCTTTAGGCCCTTGCCTCTTTTATTTCTTATGATCTTGAACCTCAGTTTCAATAAGGCTTAACTTGCTATCGTATTTATGTCACTTAAACTTTTTAATGATTAGTTTGTACACAAAGCTATTGTACTCTAGCATGAGCATTAATGACGTAATGTAATATTGATTGAGAAATAGGAAAAGGGCTTAAGTTTTTGCTACTGAGTTCCCCCGGTTTTGTCTGCGTATGATTTTACGGCAACGAATTATCGAGCTATCAAGTATGCTATGTCTTAGTTCAGATCTTTATCTATCTGTACGCAAATTCTCATATGAATCCGCCATTACTTCTTCAAGTTCATCTTAAGCTAGGAGGAATAATGTTTGGAGCACGCATCTGCTACTCTGCTACAAGGGACTAAGATACTCTCGCTTTTGCAGCCCAAAATGTTCACTATAATTTTGCTTTACAGGACACTTTTTATGACAAAAATATAAGCTTATTCTGTAATCATTGTCGCAACTTCGGTTGAAAATACAAGAAAACTCCTATTGTATTTGTTTACATCTCTCCAACTTCTGACAGTTCTGACAGGTTCAGTTTAAAGAGGAACAAAAATATGAGAGTTTATGAAAAGGACGGATCAAAATAGTGTCTCTGCCATACCTATGGAAAGTTACATAAGACCATTCCTTACGATCGTGGTATTATTATTAGCACGCCTCGGCTATTTACATGGTATGTCTATGATCTTAAGTGATGCTACAGACAACTTCCTAAGTGTCGATGGTAAGGGTCTCTTTATATCTGTCAACGCAGAAGTAGAACCGGTCAAAAACATCAATGTACACTCAACAAGAACAAAATAAACATCGTGTTTGGTTCGGTTGCTACAAATTGGTGCGGAGGCCGATTCTTGAGCGTCATGCGCTCGAATTAAAAAAATTGACGACGAAAATAACCACAAAAATTTTACATTATTATTTTTGCACGAAATGTATAATTTTAGTGCCCACGATTATTTTATATCATTTATGTGTCTAAAATAAATTTTCTTCGTTTCTGACAGAGTTTGAAGTGTCACGAGTCGAGTACTCAACGCTCAAAAACTTAATTTGTTTCGTCTTGATTTGATATTTTCAAAGTAAATAATAAATTAATACGTTAGGACAATCGTACAAAAATCAACCTAGTTAGCAGGTATTTTTCTTGTTTATTGGCATGCAGTGCTTATCTAATAATCCACACGACCATTAAACATTACTTACATGCTAAATGTAATAAATCAACTTTTTGCAGAAATCGCAAAGCGTCTGGTTGATGTAACTGATGACCGAAGAGCTGGCAGCTTCCTCGCACAACGTATCAGCATTGCTATACAACGAGGAAATGCCGCCAGCATCCTTGGTAAAATGCCTCAAGGGCCTTTTTTAGATTTTAAACTGTAACTAGTTAAGTACTTGTGGTTATCATAATACGATTGTAATTTTTGTAAATAAATGTATTATTTGATTATTAAAAAAAAAAAAATAATAAATAAACAAATATTACAGGACATCCTTACACAAATTGACTGAGCCCCACGGTAAGCTCAAAAAGGCTTGTGTTGTACGTACTCGGCCAGCGATACATCATCATCATCATCATCTCAGCCATAAGACGTCCACTGCTGAACATAGGCCTCCCCCTTGGATCTCCACATGTACCGGTTGGAAGCAACCTGCATCTAGCGTCTTCCGGCGACTTTAATGAGGTAGTCTGCCCATCTTGTGGGTGGACGTCCTACGCTGCGTTTGCTAGTCCGTGGTCTCCACTCGAGCACTTTTCGACCCCATCTGCCATCTTCTCTGCGTTCAATGTGGCCTGCCCATTGCCACTTCAGCTTGCTAACCCGGTGGGCTATGTCGGTGACTTTAGTTCGCCTACGGATCTCCTCATTTCTGAGTCGATCTCGTAGTGAAACTGCGAGCATAGCTCTCTCCATAGCTCGTTGAGCGACTTTGAGCCTTGAGATGAGGCCGATAGTGAAAGACCACGTTTCGGAGCCGTAAGTCATCACTGGTAACACACATTGGTTAAAGACTTTCGTCTTGAGGCACTGAGGCGGCGGTACATATAATATGTAAATACATATAAAACACTCATGACTCAGGAACAAATATCTGTGCTCATAACACTAATAAATGCTCTTACTGGGGTTTCAACCCTGGACCGTCGGGTTTATAGGCAAAGCCATTAGGCCACACCTGTCGTCAATATTTGTCTGCAGTAGTGTATTTAAATAAATAATAAATATTTTCGGTACAATCTTACAAAAATCAACCTAGTCCTACGGTAAGCTCAAGGCTAAGGCTTGTGTTGTAGGTACTAGACGACGATAGATATAATAGAATGATACATATAAATACTTAAATACCTAAATAGAAAACACCCATGACTCAGGAACAAATATCTGATCACACAAATAAATGCCCTAACTGGAATTTGAACCCAGGACCAACGGCGTCATAGGCAGGGGCACTACCCAGACCAGTCGTCTAACTTACTAAAATTTACTACAGTCAGCAGCAAAATTGGCTAAGCGTTTGAAGTGTTCAAAATTACCTACACGCGCTCTTATTCTCTTGACAATAGAGATGTGTTGACCTCATTTTGAACACCTCAAACGCTTAGCCACTTCTGCTGCTGACTGTACAAATATGCCCTAATACTGTTATAGACACAATCGCGTTTGCGAAACTAATTCGCTATGAAAACTTTCGCTTAAGGTCACAAGTCACAATGGCGGCGGAAAATCGCTCAATATTCGCTGACTCTAATAAAATAAACTATTCTAGCGTAGAAAATGCTGTAACTCGATTACCCCGCTTTCCTATGTGATGAGTTATTGCTGTTATAAAATATTGACTGAGAGAGTAATTTGTTAGCAATATTGCATTATTATAGTGAGATCCTATTTTAAGTTGCTATTTTAAATTATTACTGTTCACTACTGACCATGATTTAAAAAAATATCTTAATAAAAGTTACCATTCATAAAAGCCAAACTTTATTATATCAAACTTAACTTTATTATCTTAGTCAAAAGTTAATGCATAAATAAAAAATCTAGTTTCAATCGTATCTAAAATAATAAAATACCAAGATATTACCAATATTTTGTTAAAAAACTGAAATAATATTACAATATATTTAAAACTGTGATGTAGCGCCATCTGACGACGAGCGGCCAAACTTTGTAAAAGTTGATTGCTTGGATACGCGGTGACGTTCGCCTTTCATGTTGTCAACATGGTTTTCGCGATTCAACCCGAGATGGCGTTCAAATCAACTATTATTATGTATATTTCTGTACAATACTTGTTGTGCATGCTAAATAATCTACTCTATGGACCATTCTTGTTCCCTTGTTGGAAAATTATTTCTCGTGCTCAGTGCGCTTTCTGTTGTTTCAGTTTTATTATTTCTTGAACGAAAAATTCAATAATTAGTTGCCAAAAGAATTTCTACAAATTATCACTATCACCATCACTTCAGCTGTGAGACGTCCACAGCTGGACATAAACCTCCCACAAATATAGCGTGTATCAAAGTCCCCCCAGTTGCCATAGTCGCCACGCTTGGCTGGCATCTTGGCAGTCAGAGTAGCTGTTGAGTCGGGTCGACAGACTACTGTCCGTCCGTGGTTTTTTCCTTGTCACCTCTTACGACATCAGCGTAAACGAGGTGGTGCCATTTTCAGCCGGCACCATAAGGCCAAACGTAGCATCATATAATGTCAACCTGTGGCATATCTTACTTCAATACAGTAAGCAAGAGTTAAGACAATATATAGTGAGATTATTGTAACATCACATATGTGTTGCTTAACTTCAAACTCAGGTAACTCCATTTTGCTCTAAGGTTGATTATCTTTCAGATTGTTATACATTTTTTTACATAATCAACCTTAAAGCAGAATGGATTTACCCGAGTTTGATGTTAAGTGACACATATTTCACACGTGATGTGGCTAAGACAACATAATAATATATGTCAAATCCAGCAATCGGATCGATTACAGTTACGTTTTGAGATAACGAATCGATTACCTTTATAAAAAATCAATATTAGGAACCTGCACAGCAGTTATACATGTAAATTATTAAAAAAACTGGTAGAGGTGGTGGGTATGGGTGCTGTCATGTGTCAATAATCTCACTGTAGTAAGAAAATAAAAGTTTTTAGACCAAAGTATGAACTAACAGTTCGTTGTAAAGTCCCAATGATATTATATACAATTTCCATTGGCCATCTGTGTTACTTGTACAGTCAACGTCAAAGATAATATGTATACAACTTTTCACTTCAATCCTTTGTAATAAATAAGGTGCAAATGTGTAACTATATCTTTGACGTCAACTATACCTATAGTCTACAGTCTTGGCCAGAAGTATTAAACACTCATACTTTTTTTATATGAAAACTTGATGTCTTTAGTGTATTATTTACATTTTTCTGATGACATCTTATCAATTAATTTAAACTGATTAGGCGTTGGTCGATGCGGTGACTGGTGATAGCATATAAAATTTGCAATAAGTCACTTCCTTGTAGATCCAAATTTTTGGTGCTTTTTGTTTTCTTATTCATACGTACTTTTAAGTATTATTAAATAAATAAATAAATATTTCGGGACAATCTGACACAAATCGATCTAGTCCTACGGTAAGCTCAGTAAGGCTTGTGTTGTAGGTACTAGACGACGATATAAATATAATAGATAGATTCATATAAATACGTAAATACATAGAAAACACCCATGACTCATGAACAAATATCTGTGTTCATCACACAATAAATGCCCTGACTGGGAATCGAACCCAGGACCATCGGCTTCATAGGCAGAGTCACTACCCACTAGGCCAGACCGGTCGTCAACTGATGTTCTCTTGTTGTGTACATATGTATAGCTAGGTAAAGTTTTAGAGCTAATGAATATATTTTTCTGGTCTAGTTTGCATAAAATATGATTATGAAGCCTATGAAGCCAATGGTCTTGGGTTCCATCCAATTAGGGCATTTATTTGCATGATTAGCACAGATATTTGTTCCTGAATCATGTGTGTGGTATATATTTAAGTATTTGTATCCATACTATACAGTATACTATATACTAACTATGAATTTAATATAAATACATACTAATATTATTATTATTTTTATGACAAAGCTGGCAAACGAGCAGACGGATTGCCTGATGGTAAGCAATTACCGTCGCCTATGGGCACCCGCAACACCAGTGGAGTCACAGGCGCGTTGCTGATAAATGCGAATGCAACTCTCTCTGTCTGTCTGTCTGTTACATTGGTCTTAAAGATCTTGTTTAAAACCAATAAATCAACACACATGTGGCGTGTGGTGCCGGCTGACTAGAATAGCACCGCCCCATCTCCCGCGGGCGTCGTAAGAAGCGACAGAGGGAAAAAGCCGACGGATAGGCAACAGCGTTCGTCGAAACCTAATCTTCAGCGCTCGCCAACCCGCCTGCCAAGCGTGGCGACTATGGCAACTACCCCCTAAGACAATACAAGTCATATGGGAGAAGCCTGGCTTACTCTTACGGCTGAAATGGAAAGATCTTGTTTACCCACCTTACTGCTGCTGATGGAGCATCAGACATCCACTGTTGACATAAGCCTCTCCTAGAGATCCCCACGGGCAACTGGTTCAATGCCATAATTGCCACGCTTGATAGGCGGAGTGATGATCTCAGTATGTTCCAATGCTCTAAGGGACGCTGCTGCCCTCCTCCTGTGGTTCATGGTCTGAGTCAACAAATCATCTTTCGACTTGTGTAATTAAATTAGTAATTCTATTAGTTTGATATATGAGTGAATCAACTATTTGTCGACCGGTCTGGTCTAGTGGGTAGTGACCCTGCCTATGAAGCTGATGGTCCTGGGTTCGAATCCCAGTCAGAGCATTTATTTGTGTGATGAGTACAGGTATTTGTTCCTGAGTCATGGGTGTTTTCTATGTATTTATATGTATCTATCTATTATGTATATCGTCGTCTAGTACCCACAACACAAGCCTTACGAGTTTACCGTAGGACTAGGTCGAGTTGTGTAAGATTGTCCTGAACATTTATTTATTTATTATTCTTGTTGGCTCACAAGAGATCGCTTACCAGTGCTGCAAATGTGTGTGGGGATGGGTGTTCTGCACCGGGTTGAGCTACTTCTCCGGTAGGTGACAGTGGCTGGACCTCGGTCCTCCTGCGGCTCCACGCTGATATGCTACAGCGTGCCTTATTGCGGTGAGGGTGCGCCCTAGGGCGCTGGTGCCAGTGGTGTCGCGGTGAAATGCTCTGCGACCCCGTAACACTACCGCCACTCAGGCACGGTAACGGCAGCATTCCAGGGTTGATGATCGATGTACCAATGCACTAAGCAGGGATGCTGCTCTCCTCCTGTGGTTCATAGTCGCTGATTATGGGCAATACCTAAATCCGATCTCGGTCAACAAATCATTTTTGGACTTGTGTAATTACAGTAATTAGTTCAGTAATAATAGTTTGATTGATTGTCAATTTTTGGCGACCATTTTGTACTAGCACACATAACACCAAAAACCAAAAAAATACAGATCAACGATCTCAAAAATTGTAGAACGTAAAAAAACATCTACTTACTTGAAAAAAACGGAAGTACCTTTCTAATGAAACATGTCAAAAAAAAAACTTCCGCTTGTAACAGTTTAGCCAAAGATCCTTTAAAAAAATAAAGCCTATCCGACCAACCAGTATATCCAATAAACCAGTTATTTCAATAATCATAACAAACAGGGGATCCTCACTAGATCCAAATAGGTCGTTAACTGGCCGGGTAAGTGGCACGCACCGTTGCGGCGCGCGCGCAGGCAGTCGACGCATGCGAGCGCGCGGGACAGGTGTGTGAACTGTGTGCGGTGAGTTGTTTTTTTTTTTTCGCTGTGCATGTAAAAGTTATTTTAATACATATTATATTTGGTCTGTTATTGTAAAAAAAAAACGATAAAATTAAAAAAAAAATGCAAAAAATTTTGTTGTTACTAACAAACAACTAGGGACAAAAGCTTTTGTGTTTTTAAACTCCAAAAAAAGGTTTTCCAATTATTTAATTTATATATAAAACAATTTAATAATAATTAAAAGTGTACCTGTAAAACTTAGAAAAATGATAAAAACAAAAATTTAAATCATCAATTAAATTACTAATAAAATAGCCACGACTCTGTTTACTATATTTAAATATTTTTGGAACTTTTGATGTTTATATAATATTTAAGAATAGAAAATAATAATTATTTTTTCACGAGCACATACTATTTAAACAAAACATGAAACAGATGATAATAAAACATTACGAGAAATGTCAATAAATTTTCATACGAGACCATACATTTTAATTACATATACTTACCATTATATATTTCAATTATATATACAATAATAATTATGTATACCATAGAAGTTTTGAGATAACACAATACTTTATGTAGATAATATTGGTATTATTCTAAACAACAATATTAATAATAGCTAAAATCAAAAATCACTTATTTATTTGTAAGGGTTTTAACAAATCATTGCAAAAAATAATATACTTAAACGCGACAAACGGGGAAATAAAAAAAATACGTGTTTTTACTACAAAAATTAATTTAATTATTAATAAGTAATCAGACCAAAACACGCGATTCTAGACACGAAACTTTTTCAAATAATAGCCTTGCTTAGAAATAAATATACAGTGTGTACCTAATATAAGAATACGGGCGAATCTCTTAATTGAGGGTCGAATAGGACTTAAGAAATATATTTAGATAACTTTTGCTTAGAAGTACAATTAAAATTTTATCCATATAAATAAATTCGGCCCGCAATGTAATGCAACACACTCGAGTTAAACACTCTTTGACAGTTAGTTTCAAAAGCTCATATCGCGTAATGTTCGCAGTACATTACTGCTCAGAAATTTTACAAAAATTAATTACATATGTATAATAGGTATAATTAAAGAAAAACCTTTTGGTTAATGATTATACTGGTAAATCCTATGTCTGGTTTAATTCTTCGCCCTTATTAGACTTACACACAGTATACTATTTTGATTAACCTACAAAGCCCACGAGCGTTCATGTAGTACTAATTACTTTAAAGAAATTTGAATTTTATAAAATTGGAACAGAGTTGAATTTTGTTGTTTCCACCGATATTGACACAAAAGAGATTAAACTTTATTTCCTACACTATAAAGAACTAATTCGAGTAGAATTTTACTTGTATGATGGGCCTTTGGAGGTTAAAATAGTAGGTTAACTACTGAAATTCGTGAAATATTTTGGACTAGAACAATTGTTACTTGGACATAGATGTTTGCATATACTTTTATATTTATTTACTGTTTTTACAATACAATAAGTACAAAAGTAGAAAACAATACAATATGCAAAAAATAATACTAAAGACAAGTACAGCAGCAGAAGTCGCTAAGCGTTTGATGTGTTCAAAATGAGGTCAAAACATCTCTATCGTCAAGAGAATAAGAGCGCGTGTAGGTCATTTTGAACCCTTCAAACGCTTAGCCACTTTTGCTGCTGACTGTACATTACAATAATTACATTATTGGTACATTTGTAACAATACAATTAACATGTATCTACTTAAAAGACAAGATTTTTCATATTAGAAGTGGATAGGTTCTTAAAAGGTAGGCGCTTGTGAATCCTCTGGAGTTACAGGCATGAATAGGCTATGACTACTTGCCATCCGGCGGCCGTATGCTTGTTTCTTACCTTCGTAGTGTTAATAGAATATTACGATACAAATAGAAAATTTGCACATGTCTCGTACAACATTTTACAGTAGATATGGCCCTTAATTTTCGACACAGTTACGTAATGTGCTCAATTTTGCACTAGTGCGATAATGTAATACCATATGTACTATAATAGCCTTTACCTAATTCTTTATGATCTACCATAAATCCTGTAACCGTTTACTTTGTAGTATCTGAATTGGAGTTAATTTCGTAACTAAGATTAAAAAGATTATTTATGTTTCTGTGCTTTTCTCTGATTATATTAGAAAAATAGTACTTATTAATTTACTATTAATTAATGATTGTACGTAGAACAATTTAGCCTCTTTTCAAAATTTTGTAATAAGTACTTCAGTAATTTCTTTTCTCTGTTTGCAAGTGTTGAATGAATGAGTAATTTGAACTATGATAAGTCTTTTTTGAGCAAAAACAGTTCTGGCTCTTGTATAATTTAGTAAGTTTTTATATATTGTATGAATGTATGTGTTTCCCTATTAAATGAAAAAGTCAATAAATAAAATATAATAATTTCATAACATTTAAAATTTGATTGCGCAATAGGCTATTTGAAAATAATAATATTGTTACTTAAGGCTTAACTACAAGTAACTTAAACTGTAACTTAAGTTTTATTTATATCATAACACAGACTAGGTATGTCGATTTTTACTTTAAATGAATATTGTTTAATATAAGGGTCATACAGATTACAGATCACAGAAAACTAGACATTGTGAAAGTTAAGGGTTTTAAAACCTAATATTATCTTGACATAAACCGCTAGAGGGGGCTCTTGCGTAACACTATACTACAAAAACAAATCCATGTATATTTTGTATTATTTACTGTGTATTTTTTATTACGTACACTAAAATTTCATGTGTTGCCTGCTTTTACAACGAATAAATAGTGATGTTATACAACCGGTGCCAAATGACAAAAATTCAAAGCAATTTAATACTTAAGTTTCTTTATGCAAAAGTGTATTTGAGGCAACGAGTGGATAAACTGTAAAGTTTCAAAGTGTTAAAGTTTTTGTAAATATTCACAACATATTTTTTATACTTCTTGCTGAATTTTATTCGATTCGTGACGTATCATACTAAGCTGATAATACATACCTATATCGTCACGTCAATGTCATTTTTAAATTCGAACTACCTAATTGTCCAATATCAGGTACACAATTTATATTTTATTTGTTTTTTTTTTTATAAGTACGTAAAAATATTTTAACGTGCAAAGTATTTTTTATTAATAATTTTATACCATAAATCCGATCAAATAACAGCACTCTTTATTAAAAGCTGGCCACATTATTTTTTCCATTGACATTTTGTAGCTGTAATTTTAGTGTTCAAAATGAACCTTAATACTTTGAAAAAAAAAAACGTATTCATTGACAAAATCCACCTCTGAATCTACCAAGTAGTAGACGCCAGAAAAAAATACCTTAATACTCTTAGTATAGGGTAAAAACGTAACTAAATGACCATGTCAATGTAGTTCTGCAGAGAATTAATATGGAACTTACGTCGACATTTAAATATGAGTCCCTGAGTGTAAGTTTTTAACGTAATATTACTTTACCATCGCATTAGAGTTACCCATTATCACGCGTTCGAGACGTTTTTTTACGTCAAAGGTAACTCACACTAGGGCCTCAGAATGCTGACATGCGTGTACAGACACGTTACTACTACATAGGCCGGGTGCTTTAACTAAGTTTTCCTATAGCAGTATGTAATTGGATCTATCGCTACCTTGCCAATCGTAAACAAATGAAAGTGGCCCTTGAGCGCCCTAGAGAGAGCAGACTTATTCTAGAACACTGGACCACAGCTAGTGAGTTGACAGAATGCACTCGGCACTTTCACCCTATCTGCATACTGTTACGCCGGCGCCTGCGCAGGTTGGAGTATTTAACAAGAACCGTACAGTCAGCAGCAGAAGTAGTTAAGCATTTGAGGTGTTCAAAATCAGGTCAACACGTCTCTATTGTCAAGAGAATAAGAGCGCGTGTAGGTCATTTTGAACACTTCAAACGCTTAGCAACTTTTGCTGCTGACTGTATACTATGTATACAGTGTGATTTATTCGGCCTCTTAAACAAATAGTAGTAGTAGCACTTTAAAAATCATTCTGGGTCCTGTAACACACAAATCCTAGCTCAGGGCCCAAAAGCTTGTAACCTATGTATAACATGTTTTTATTGTCAAACTAGCTGTGCCCCGCGATGTTACACGCGGTTTATTAGGGAAAAAACATAGCCTATGTGTTAAAACAGGGTGTCACCTAACTTCATACAAAATTTTATTAAAATCACTCCAGCCGTTTAGATGTGAAGAAGTAGCAAACGTACACTCACAAACTTTCGCCTTTATAATATATTAGTGTAAAAGTGTAGATGTAGATATATTTTTTTATTTTTTTGAAATAAGTTATAAAATGAACTTTAGAGTAACACATGTAAAGGCAAACTTATACCTATAAGCGATCTCTTCCAGCTAACTTAAGAGTAACTTAGATGAATCAAGTAAGACAAGCTACCAACGTACAACAAATAACAGTGCCAGTCGGTAGAGCAGAAGGTTACGCGTTCGAATCCCGATCGAACAACAAATAGTTGATTGACTCACATAATCATCTAGTAAATCGTATTAAAAAAAAACTGACATCATTCATGATGATGAAATGTTACTTCCTTGTAAATTCACTTACAAAAATTTCGAAATTCAAAAACATATCGACTCTAATCTGGGCGGGTCACTGACGAAATTGCAGTTTGCATAATGGACCATCACTTTTGGTGCAACTGGGGTCACAGTTGGTCAAGTTGTTAATATGCACTTATAGGTTTAATACTATCCTTATTGAGTCATCACTGTAGGTACTAATATATACTTAAGTAACTTTTCCTCGCGATTTCGTCGGCCAACCATGCCCGTATTAATCAGCAGCAAAAGTGGCTAAGCGTTTGAAGTGTTCAAAATGACCTACACGCGCTCTTATTCCCTTGACAATAGATATTAGGAAATTAGAGTGTAGGACACAGTTCAGATAAGAAAGCATACCAAACGTCATGTAAATTTAATTCTTAGCGGTCATATTTGGACTGGTAGGTAATTTTCTTTTCTATATATTTTTTGTGGTATTTAATTACTGAAATTGTTTGACATGTTTTCTTACAGAATTACGCATGTATGTTTAAGATTTTTTTTGTAAACTGTTTTGAAAAAATAAGTCCCGCCGAGTTTCTTGCCGGTCATAAAAGTCAAAATACTTCTCGGGTCAGAGGTGTAGGGTTAGAACCGGTGTAGTTTTTATTTTTCTCTTTTACTTTTGTATACTCGACGTGTAAAAGTGCCCTTGTGGCCTACTTACTTAAAAAAAAAAAAAACAAAAAAAAATATGTGTTGACCTCATTTTGAACACCTCAAAGCCTCAAACGCTTAGCCACTTCTTCTGGGCATCGTGTTTGGTGTTTTATATCAATATTTGTAGTCACATCCTGTAATTTTTTGCTTTAAATTTTTCACCAAATAAACATTTTCTTTTTTTCTATTTAAAGTACGGTTAGTACGGTTGAAGGATAAAAAATATCGTAGTCCATATTCATATTTATTTATTGGTAACATATTATTCGTCAATATTTCTTACAGATTTTAAAATGGTTGTGTAATAATTTTATTATAATTTAATCAATTTTAAGCTACATCAATAGATAATAAATGTGGATCATATATTATTCAGAGAGGTCCTTGTGATCGTAAAACACCTCAATGAGCCATTTTTTTAAAGATTATCCTTGTTCGTAGCTTAAACTCAGTTCATACCAAAATTTCATCCCAATTAGTCCGGTTTAAGTGTGAAGAGGTAACAAATAGACAGACTGTTGCATTTATAATATTAGTAAGGATAAGACAAAGTTGATCTATAAAAATCATGAAATTTTTAGGAATACTATTTATTTTCCTTCTTGGTAGGGGTTTTTTATACAAAAAAGGTCACTTATTGTTATTTGTGACCACATAATTGGTACGTTTTGTTTCATGGACACTTAGAAAGAGAGTATTTATTATTACTATTATTAGGCTAGAAACATCGACACACCATTTAACTATACGGAGCGTGCTAATAATAATACCTCGATCAAAAGGGATGGTTTTATGTTATTCCATAGGCATGACAAAGATGGCACTATTTTCGTCTGTTCTTGTCACAGTTTCACACATTTTTGTTCCCCTCCAAACTGGACCCTTCAGAACTGTTAAAGAGGGGAACAAACCAATATGACTGGAGTTTTCTTAGGTTTTTATTCAAAGTTGCGGTAATGAATACAGAATAAGGTTATATTTTTGTTATAAAGAATGTCCCGTAAAGCAAAACTATAGTGAATTGTTACATTTTGGGCTACAAAAGCTAGAATATCTCTGTCCGATGGCGCACGCGGATGCGTTTTCCAATCTCTAGTCATTATTACTCCTAGGATAGAAACTACAAAAGAAGCCACGACAGAACAACAGTAAGGACAATGCCATCCTTTTAGCTAGTTGCACAAAAGTACTCATTTATTTAAGGCAAGGTGTGCCAAATACCAGCGCGTACTAACGGAACTCTGACTTGAGACAATGACGTGACACAGTTCTGATAAACGATCACGCTTGACATAATTCTATTAATGGATCTTGATGTTACTGATGTCAAAGACGGAACAAAGAAAGAAAAAGCAAACATGCTGATAGATGAAGATTGTTGATATTAAATCGAGGTCATCTCGAAATAAAGAATGAAAAAGGTTTTGTTGCTTGTTGAAAAGCAAGAAAGTATAGACGTCATTCTGCAGCAAGCCATAAATGCAATAATACTCTTAGATAAGTTTGCAAAAATACCTAGTCCTTTAAGCTTAATAAGACTTGAGTTTTCAGATAAAAGTGCCTCCAATTAATGTAACGTGAAAAAAGTTAAGTCACTTTTGTAAATTGCATTGTATTACTGCTTAAAGTTTATGAAACGAGCACCAAATCTAAGTGATATACTAAAATGTAATATGTTAGAATATACTTAAGCAAAAGATGAAGGAGTAAAAGATTACGTGTCAGACGATGGAGGCACTCGTCACTTTTAATTATTTTCAATTTATCATAACATAAAATCAAAGTGCAAATCAGATATGGAAAGTTCTAGTCCTAAAGCAGTATCTAAAGTAGCAAATGTAGGGAAAGCTACAGGCCGTGCATTAAGTAAAAGCTAGGTACAGAGAATAATTGTCGAGATTAAGGTTACCCGATACACAGATGTAGTGCAGAAGTATTTTTCATCGGCAAACTCGTATCTCGATCGAAATACGACGGCAATTGAACTGTCGAAATTATTGATTATATTAAATGAGTGTCCATTAATATGGAATATTTGTTGAATGTCAGTTCAACAATAAACAAAAATAAAGTTCCATATCAATGTATATGAAAATGTCACTCATTTTATACGATCATTCATTGACAGTTCGGGTGTCTTCGTATTCCGATAAAGATCCGAGTTTTCCCGAAGGAAAATAATGTCTCAATGTATCTGTACAAATTGATCTACAACAAATTAGATAAAAATAGTTAGGAACAAGTTATTATTTTATTAGATACTTATGATAGCCCGCTTTGACAGTAAAATATCACATGGGAATCCAATACCGGTATCAAGTATCTTAAGTCTAAAATACTGATTTCAACTTTCACGATATTTAGACATTATTACAAATAACCGTCTGTTACCTATATCAACTTTGCAAATTATCTCCGAGGTTTCGGGATCGACATTGTCCTTGTGGTCTTTGATAAATCTTTATACTATGGATAATCTTATGTCTCAGTCTAGTTTTTTTCTATCTGTATGCCAAGTTTCATGCCTAGCAATTAATTCAACAATTGTATGTACTGCCAGATCATGTAAATGACACAGGTCAGGTAAGAAAGCATATTAAAGTATGTCTAAATATTTTGTGAAGTCAAATTTGTTGATACATTATTATTTTAACTTTTATATTTTGGTATTTTTAGTTATATTTTGGAATAAACTGTTTGATATGTTTTCTTATCCGACTACGCATAATTATGTAAGTACTTTAAGATTTGATGTATCACTGTATTGAAAAAATAAGTCCCGCCGTAGTTTCTTGCCGGTATCTTGGGTCAGAGGTGTAGGGTTTGAACCGGTGTAGATTTTTCTTTGACGTTCATAAGTGCATGTAATGTGCCTAAATTGAAAAATAAAGATCTTTTATCTTTTTTTAATCTTTTATCATGTAAATCCGTTTAGCCGTTATTGGGCGATTCGGTAACAAACATCCAGAATTTTCCATTTTTAGTTTTACTAGCTTTGCTGAGAGAGTTCCTTTCGCATTTATGATATTAGTATGGATTATATATTTTAACCACGATTTTGGTTTTCGTTGCGTTTTAAGTAGCAGTACTATTAAACTCGTAATTGAAATTCCGCAGTTACTTAAATTTTTCCCAAACTATAAATAATTTATATTTGAGTCATCACCATCTCCTAAGACGTGGTGGACAGTAGCCTCCTCCAAATATATAACTTTTATCAACTTTATTTGCCATAGTCACCCTTTGTCGCCTCTTACGACACCCGCGGGAGGAGATGGGGTGGTGCTATTGACAGGCACCACACGTCTAGAGATTCGTTATAGAGTTTGTATTCGAGTACATCAACTATTTTGTCTCGTTATTTTGTTTTATAAGCTAGGTGACAAGTGACAAGTGACACAACAGTGGTAGGTATATTTTTATGGAAGAAATGTTGAATGCTGTGCTTCAACTAACAGACTTGTCAGGAGATCCATTGTGGAATGGTCATATACTTACCACAAAAATGCAAGTTCAGTGTCTTTAGATGCCATACCTGTGGTTTTATAAGGGACCCATACCGTAACTATCATAATGAGTGGCATAAAATAGTTTCCTGTACCCTTACCATGAGTTGTGACATTGAGGTTTTCGATAACAAGTATCGAGTTTACTATCTGTGCAATTCGTTCGCACTAAAATAGTACAAGCGAGATGCACAGATAGTAAATTTGATATTCGTTATCAAAAACCCCAAAGTCACAACTCGTGGTAAGGGTACTTAGCTATTTTGATAATAATTGTACGTATAGACACAATTCCTTATGAGCGTGTTATTATGCTCGAAAGATTTGACGTCACTTTTACTGTTACTTTTTTTTAGCAAGATTAGCACAGTCCTGCTAAACACGAAGCCTCTTAATATTTGTATTTAAACTTTCGTGAGCCTCTTAATATGTTTATATGTATGTTGTATGCATGTGTATGTAATGTGTATGTGTATGTTTTGCTTTGATTACCGGTCTGGCCTAGTGGGTAGTGACCCTGCCTATGTTTTTGTGTGATGAGCACAGATTTGATGGTGATGAGCACACATATTTGTTCCTGAGTCATGGGTGTTTTCTATGTATGTAAGTATGTATATGTATATCGTCGTCTAGCACCTACAACACAAGCCTTACAGATTTTACCGTAGGACGTCGAGTTGTGTAATATTTTCCCGAAATATTTAGTCCCTATTGTCAGAAAAAAAAATTAATTCGGAATACCAAATATTTTTTTTATAAAGTACTTTCAGCAACATTTAAACAGTCAGTTAACATAATTATACTATCACCTCAAAAACCGTATTTCAGTTATTTGACTAACGATCGTCTACTAACGATATTTCAAAATCAATTAATAACACAGCAAAACCGTAACAGGAAACAAAAAAAGGCAATCCAACCAATCCAAAACTATATTTACCCGTCTTCATCGTAACATAAAAACAATATGTAATTTGCACCTTATTGCCATGTAATAGAAACGACGTGTTAAAGTGATGTGAAGCGTAAAGTGACATAAAGTGGAAAGTATTTCCGCCTGCAATGAACCAAGTATTGCACGTAAATTGTCATCTATTTGTAGTGTTTTAAGTGTACGCTGGCGTACGTTATTGCTGTAATGTCCTTACGCTGTTTGATACCATAAACAGTACCCTCACCATGAGTTATGACATTGAGGTTTTCGATAACGAGTATCGAGTTTACTATACGAGAGCGAGATGCACAGATAGTAAACTCGATACTCGTTATCGAAAACCTGAATATCACAACTCATGGCAAGGGTACTGGGGGGTTACTTTGATTCGAGGGTCACCTATTTCTTTACTAGGGATTGTTGGTTTATTAATGCGAGCTCAAGATTTTAGTAATGCGGGTTGCATGATCAATATATTACAGATTTAGTTAAAAGCACATTCTTTTTAGATCAAAAATCGATGACCGCTTTACGGTACGTTTTGTGATTCTTCTTAGTCGTCGCAATTATCCTCCACGCAATTTTAAACCCAAAACTATCTTGAGATTCAAACATGAATTGTATAGAAGCGGGTAACTTGAACGCCAATGCCAACGCGAACGGCTCATGATTATGCTCCTCGTTACTGATTGAAACATGTCGAGCAATATTCGATTTATCAAATGTGAGTTACTCTTTCTCTCTTCTATACAATTATTATGCTCCACGCAGTCCGGTTTTTGGCTAGTTCACTGCTTTGTAGAAGCTTCCATTACCAGCCCATTTTATAGCGTCGCTCCAGCGCACTGGGGGCCTTTGTTGCGTTCAACCTCCACATATCCAAGAATAATTTGTTTCTCTAGTCCGCGACTAGATGACCACAAACACAGTACTCTACTCAGATATTTTTATATACCTTGTGTGGCCTGTACCTTTACCATGAGCTGTGACTTTGAGGTTTTCGATAACGAGTATCGAGTTTACTATCTGTGCATATCCTTCGCACTAAAATAGTACAAGCGAGATGCACAGATAGTAAGCTCGATACTCGTTATCGAAAACCTCAATGTCACAACTCATGGTGAGGGTACTGTAATTGTTAGGCAGCACGTATGTCCTTCTATTACAGTAATAGAAGAAATAACTATAAGTATTGCTTCTACATCACGAACGCAGTATTTGTTCTACAACTTTAAACAAATGTGTCATATATTACTTGGGATTATTTCGAACAAACTAAATAGTATTTTCAATAAGAAGCATCCAATAATCTAGTCGACACTATCACAATTTACAGGCCACATCCGATATAATATATCTATCATATATTTCTTCTTTCGAAAAAAAAAGTTTTTTTTAAACTGTTTAAGCAGAATTATTTTGAGAGTCTTCGCATTTAATGTCATTTTAATGATAAATGAAAAACATTATTAATAAAACATGTTTCTGAGATATAAAGTTAAGTGAATTATCATGTTTAACTGATATAAAAAGTATTAGTTTTTTTAATCCGAGGCAAGTTAGAAGCCACACAAATTAGGCCAATGTATTTTACATCTTACAGTTAATCCATACTAATATTATAAATGCGATGAACAATTAGGATGAAACGTATGGATAGACTTTGAGCTATGAGAAAGCACATGGGATATTGTTTATCCCGCAAACGTACTTTAAAGACGGGCATTGCTGGCCGACGAAATCCCGAGGAAAAGCTAGTACTTATGATATCCACATACAAGTAATTCTAGAAGTTTATCACACTTTTCGTTTACAAAAACATTTATGTGTTCTTGTGTTTGTTATCTGCGCTAATAACTTTACTTCCGGATTTTGCCACAGCTCATGGGAGCCTAGGATTTGACGTAGGCAAACGAAAGCGATTGCCATCCGACCTTTCAACCCAGAGTAAACTAGGCCTTATTGGGATTAGTCTGGTTTCCTTACGATATTTTTTCATCACCGAAAAGCGACTGGTAAATATTATATGATGTTTCATATTAAAAGTTGAAATAGATAACATATACTTAAGAAAAAGCGACGAGGACCTCCGGTGTTCGAGACGGGATTCGAACCCGCATCTCCAGCTATCGCGGCTGACGCCTTAACCAATTTGGCCACCCGTGTACGTGTGTAACTTTTAATTTATATAGTAGTATTACTACTTAAAAATCAAAGCAAATCAAAAATATTTCATAAAAAATAATTTGATTTGTTCTTAGTTTGATGTTTCATATTATGTAAATTCCGAAAAACTCATTGGTACAAGCCGGGGTTCGAACCTGCGACCTCCGGATTGCAACTCGCACGCCCTTACCACTAGGCCACCGGCGCTCCTGATTTTATTGCTAACATAATATATGTTATACGCTTCATCTTTAAAGATATCGTGTAATCTAGCAGCATTGATAATAGGGTAGTCTAAGTACTAATTTCACTCAGACGAAGTTAGTACTACTATAAAACCGAGATGTAAAAGTAGCTAAGTATTTATTGAGTTTTACGCTTTACTCGTAAACCGACTTACATCAAAAATATTAATGAAATCTTTTACTAATGATTTTCAACTCACGTAGGAAAAGCTACTAAAATGTAATTTTCTATAAAAGGCAATGTACCTTTCCTTGTCAAACATTTCAACAATCGTATGTGAAATTGAAACAGATAGCTTGGAAGTGCAAACGAGAACGCATTCCGATGCTCACGCGCAGTTGCAGTATTAACATAATGATCGGGTGAATATGGACAAGGCATAGGAGTTAGCGGTTTTTTTTTGTAAACTAGACAATCTTTTTTAGCGTTTCTTTAACTTATTTGGACCCGGGTATGTCCTTAAACTACGTCCAACAATAAGAGGGCACAGCGAAGTACCATCACGCTTGAGTCTGGAGAAGCCCAACTGGGGAAGTACCTCCTCCTTACAGAAGACCATAGTCATAATAGAACTGCTACCTTTCAGGTATGTAGTGTTGTGTTCCTGGTAAGGTTCCCAGAGCTCCAACCACCCTTTAAGGCCGGCAACGCCTCTCCCCTGGTGTTATGGCTGTCCATGGGCGACGGTAATTGCTTACCATCAGGCAATCCGTCTGCTTGTTTGCCACCTTTGTCATAAAAAAACTTATGTTTTTCTTATCTGTCGCAAGGCTTGTAAGCTCGGCATCAGAGGAGCAATTTTCGAGAGTTGAATACTTACTTGACTCGACTTGTAATAAAACTCTGCCAGGAACAAAGTAATGGTATTCTAGAATGTCAACCGGCATAGCAGGAGATTCGGGTTCAAATCCTCTAGTCACTATTTCTTAAGTATATTAAAAAAATTTAAGGGGGTAAATGTTTTGGGACAATCTTACACAAATCGACCTAGTCCTACACTAATTCAAATAACTAAGCAGCAAACATTTTGAAGTCAAACCATAACTTAAAATGTTTGTTTATGTAGAGGTAGGTACCTATACCCCGTTAGTCTCTGCCTTTATTTTGAATTACCTTTTTGTAATTGTTTTTAATTAGTTGTCATTATATTTTTGCTCAAAACGGTCAACTTTTTAGTTTCCAGTTAATTTTTCTCTATATAGCTATAGAATTCCCCACAGTTACTGGTGGTCATAATATGATCAATAAATAAAATGTTATCATTACATCGACATATTATATTAGATATAGTACATTTAATAAATTAAACATTACATTCCTCACAGTTTACTTAAGTGTCAAAATAAAAAATTAATCAAAGGATGTAATGTTATCATTACATCGACATATTATGTTAGACATAATAAATTCAATTTAATGAAATTAAACGTATCAGACATTTATTTATGTACAAATGGGGAAGCGTAGCAGTAATTTGAATATATAAGACAGAAAGTGATATTTATTTCGCGAATTGTTATCATTAATAAACACGTATCTTTTATGCTTGAAACATTTTGGCTGAGTACAATGCAATGCAATTAGCATTGCATTTTTCAACTATTATACAAAAAATACACTAAAACATTATAGTTTTAGTTTGATTTGAGTACTTTGCATTTCTTTCACTAGATATCTAGTAACATAGACCAGAAAAAACTTGCAAGTGCATGCTACGATTAAGTTCTTACAAGTTACGGTCAAGAATACCGTTATAAGGAAAATGGTGTTATAAACATTATACTTAAGATTGCAAAGGAAACCGATGGTTACACTTACTTAACACTTAAATAAGCTAGTAAATTCTCCGCTATTGAGGAAATAGACATTTCTAAGATGGTAGCCACTGATGGAGATCTAATAACTAGAGATAATAACGGTATTAGTATTGAAATTGCTAATGATGCACATGAGAAAGTTGAATTTAACGTTAAATTAAACGATATTAAAGAAAACAGTGACTCATACAATGATTATCATCAAGGTCATGGAGACAATGAGACGTCCACTGCTGGACAAAGGCCTTCAACAAACAATATTAGTCATTTAAAAATCCTTTTAAAACCACAAAAATTTGAAGCTTTTAAATATTCCGTAGACACAAAACCACACTACGAATTTGGCGACAATTTAAAGAATGAAGTTATAATATATGCCTAAATTGCTTTAACGGCTGTCACACTAACGGACCGAAAAACCCAAAAAGCCTGTTTCAGTTATCGAGGTCAGTAATGCCATACATAAACAACCACGTACGAACCGGTTGACGGTCAGGGCCGTACGGTCATTCAACTTGAATCATCCACAACCTAAAGAACCCTCATCCCTATCAATTTATACCTTGATGAGGTTCAAGTTTAATTGGATATAATATTGCATCGCACGGAAATATCGCTTACTCGAAATCCATTGAGCTCTTCCTGAGGAAAATCGTGTTCGCGGTAAAACGTAGGCGGTAATGTAACACTGCGTCATGTATGTTATTGTTTGTCGGGGCCGGTGAGAGCATGTTGTGTCGGAGTAGTTTCTTTTTTAATGTGCCGGGAATAGGTCATGTTTGACGAGTGTCTAAATAAGGAAATACTCAGATTACTAGAATTGTATCAACACCTAAACAATGTAATATTGATTTAAACTTTCGCTGTTTTTTACACATTATTAAAAAAAACGGGATTTAAACGCGTATACCGTATATGAAGTCTTAATCCGAGAATTCATATGTACTTAATAATTTTCTTCTTCTTCTTTTTCCATGTTGTTCTTGACTCTTTTTATCGCAAATTCGATACTTTCACAAGTTCGGCAACACTTTGTAAGTCTCAATTAATACAAGAAAGTTATTTTAAGTTGTTTTATTCCAAACAAGAAGATACTACACATATTTTGCAAAAGTACATCTAGTATTTAAAAATTTTAATGGTATATAGATAATTCAAGCCCTTTCTCTTAGCTGTTTGTTTATGTATCGATTCACGGGAAGTGTGTCGACTTTTCAATAAATTTATATAAATTATCGTAACCTTATGCGTCATTACGTATTTATATCAGCGGCATCCCACGGTGTAACGGTAATCTCGCACAGCTAACGATAGGTTAACGGAATCGTTTTTCTCTCTATCTTTATTCTGTAACTTGTTCTCTTCCACTTGTTTTAATTTGACACTCTTAACTGTTAAATTAGTTGTTATATTTTTATTACCGTTTATGTATCTAACAAATACTTACCTATAATGTTTGGCGATGTTTATTTATCTATTAGTGTATAAAATATCTGGTGTCTACATTTATACTACCTACTCTATTATTATAATTATGACATTTATGTGGCATACAAATCTGAATTCTAATATTTGTTTTCCTTTTTTTACAGGTAATCTGCAACACGATCAAAATGACGCGACGGAAAAGTGTGTGTTCAAAGTGGACTTTAGTTTTATTAATAGTTATTTTATGCCAGTTTGTTGATTCGAGACCTCAGGAGGTGACTTCGTCGTCATCCACAAACAATGCGACAACAAATAATGTACAAACCACAGAATCCACAAGGTATAGACCTAGGTATAAGAATCGTAGTTTATCTTCGTTAAGGTTACCTGCAGTCATTAGCTTTTTAAATAACTCAGATTTAATTAATAGCAGTCATCAATTTAAAATAGAAAATAGTTTAAAAAGTAACCTGTCTTCAAATGTATCAGAATCATATCCGAATGTATATTTATTCAGTCCAAACTCAAAAATAAGTAATCATAACTCTTCTAGACACAGTCGTTTAACTAAATACAAAGTAAATGAAAAAAGAAAGAAAATTGGGAATTCATCTCCAAAAAATGATAATACAAAAAATACTAACAAAGTAGGTTACAAAAACAATTTAAAAATAACTGAACCTAACAATGTTCATAAAAATAATCCACCGATACGGAAAATAGTCACTAAATGGAGGGACCAAGCAAAATATGAGGATTTGAACTTTAATTTGGATACCGTCTCATTAAATAAAAATACTTTTAATAACGACCAAACAAGTTCAGAATCTAATAATGACGTTTCTACCGAAGCTGCCGAAAAGGTAAGTAGTTATCAAAGCTTTAATAAACTCTACAACAAACTAGTAAACAATAGATACAAACCTGCTCCGGATTATTCCGAAGAATCTCAAGTGTACTCTAGTAATGTTCACATAATAGACAAATACCCGTTCCCAAGCGTTAGACCCACTTATGTTTTTACAACACCGAGGCCTACGCCTATAATTACTAACGTAGGTAGTCCCCAGCCTTGGCCTCAACCTAGCTATCAGATCAATCATCACAAAACAACGAAAAGACCTATGCAAACAAAAAGACCGATCAATAATCATCATAACTATCATAATTCTGTGTATAATAATTATCCGCAAAACAATTTTGAGGTCACGACTTTCCAACCATCGACCGCGTACACAGACAGGATCGTCATACGACCGGAAGAATACAGTGCGTCACCGGACGACTGTCCTACTATATTCCTCACTCTAAACAACACTTTCCAAGGACAAGGGAAAGAAGCGTGCCCAGATTTAAATATAGCAGTCAACACAAACGTCATTAATAAAAACGTTGTAATAGAAAGTGAGGAAGAAGACGCGGAACTGTTCCCTAGTCCATTTGGCGAACCAGTTGACGATGAATCAGAAAATGATAGTGAACAAGCCAATGACTATTTTGAATCTGAAGAAAATGACCACGATGATGCTTCTGTGGAAGACGAGGGTTTGACAAACTATAATGCGGCAAATCAGGAATTATCAGCAGATTCCCAAGAGACAGGAGGTTTTGGTTCGGAAAGTACAAATCTAGCTGCATTACACAAACCTGGTAAACCAGGTAGCGATCTTGACGACCTATTTACTTTTTCCGGACTATTCGATTTTTTTCGACCTTCTTTAAATGCTTTGAGCTGGTTAGTGAATCTGAGTCCATTTAATTTCGGTTTGCTCTCATTTTTCTTTTCCCCGATCGCAATGATATTTGCTGCCGCGTATGGTGTAGCTTCATTTTTCAGCAGATTGCCATTTGCTAGGGAAGCACCAAAAGTTCAAGTTTATAGACCAGAGTGGCAGTGGGATGATGATATTAAAACATGGCATCTTAATTCTTTTCCGGGAGACAGAATTTATTATAAAAGGATACCAAAAACTGGTAAAGAAATAAACAGTTCTATAAAACCCACGTTGTTTTTCAAACTGAAGCAATGGATGAAGACAGTGACGAAAGAACTAAAAGACAAAAATGAGTTAAACATTTATCGTAATCATAAACGTGAAAAAAGAGAGGCTTGGGCACGGAGGGTCAAATAGACTCAAACTTGATAGAAAATTTGGACAAATAACTCTTTTAATATTGTTCCCACGATAATTACTCATGAAATAAAAAAAAAATAACTGCGAAATAAATAAATGACTCAGGATAAAGGGCTCATTCAAAACTCATGTGATCGTTTTTGGCCTTATTTTGAATGAGCCCAAAGTTTTAATTAGTATACTCGTTTCAGTTATTAACGAAAAATCTTTGCCTTAAAGTTTCGTGAATAAATTAATTTATAAGTCCGATTTGCTTAAGTTTTTTATCGCGTCGTTAAAACGAATGGGATGCAGCACTAGCAATGGAGACCGGCTGTCTGAAATATGTTATTTCAGTAATTAAAAAATACTTTAAAATTGTGTTTGGTATACTAACCAAAAATCATTAAAATTTGTATTCATAAAGCTAATGACTGTAGATTTTTATTAAAATATCGTACCTTTATTTTTCTTCGTGCCAATGAATCAGTATTTTATAATTTTATCATTACATTTCAGCTTAATTTAGAATTATGTTTAGTTAAGCTTAGCTATCGATATATGTTTATTTATAGATTTTAAGTTAAAGTATATTAAGTATGTATATGTTTGTAAATATTTAGTTTTTATAGATTTGCCTAATCATTTTTTTAATATGAAATTATTGATGTAGCTAAAAATATACTGTAATAAAAAATAGATGTTTTTTGCATTAAATGCGAATATAATTATATTTTTAAACATTTTTGGTAGATTCAAATCTTTTATAAAAACTCTTATAATCTCATGATGTATACAAACAGGTTTTTAATACATTTACTGTAATATGTATATTTTTAAATTTAGTCAAATAATTTGATTTTTGAAATTATTCTTACAATTAAAATGTTTTGATGTATTTTAAAAACTAGTATAACGACCACCGAACATAATTTAACAAATACGTATTTTTTAATATAAACCAATTTATGCGTTTTATTAACAGAATTAACAAAATAATTCTAAATATTATTTCATTATTTTGAGTTTTTTTCGGTTTCAATCAGAGTATTCGAACAATATTATGAACATTTAATTCCTTTAATTTCATTTTGTTAAGAAAAAAATAGTCCGATACTAATATCGCCACACTACAACAACAAATTAATTAAAATAAATCTTCTTTGATTGTTATGACAGAACTTTGATTGTTATCATCATCTTTCTCGCCACGGCTCATGGGAGCCTGAGGTCCGCTTGGCAACTTATCCCAGGATTTGGCGTAGACACTAGTTTTACGAAAGCTACTGCCATCTGACCTTCCATCCTAGAGCTTAAACTAGGTCTTATTGGGATCAGTCCGGTTTCCTCACAATGTTTTCCTTCACCTAAAAGTGGCTGGCAAATAACAAATGATATTTCGTACATTAGTTCCGAATAACTCATTATAACAAGCCGGGGTTCGAACCTGTGACCTCCGGATTGCAAGTCGCAGGCTCTTACCACTAGGCCACCAGGGCTCGCACAGAACTTTGATGATAGTAAATTGTCATAAGTTGGTAACCAGACTGATGGGTTGATTTCATTGAGTATTTTTTTTTCAGTTGCAATTTGCAAATTTGCAAATAATTCCTAATAATATAATAAAAACTTCATTTTTATACTTTAAAAGTGTACTCATTTAATTTTGACGACAGGGTCTGGCCTAGTGGGTAACCCTGCTTATGAATCCGACAGTACTAGGTTCAAATTCCAGTAAGGGCATTTATTTGTGCGCTGAGCTGAGGTATTCGTTCCTGAGTCATGAGTGTGTTCTATGTTTATAAGTATTTGTATATTATATAAAGGTATATCGTTGGTTGTTACCCACAAAACAAGCCTTCTTGAGCTTACCGTGGGGTTGGTCAATTTGTGTAAGAATGTCCTGTAATAAACAGCTATAAAATACAGGAACACACAATTTTCAAATAAATATATACTTAGTCAGGTTTTTATCACTTGTCACAATATTCGTTACGCTCCAACAAGTGTTGTTAGGGCGAAAGTGGCGGCTAGCGCGATACACGATAAAAGGGTAACCATGAGGGTGAAACCATTATTTTATCTAAATATATATAACTCAAAGGTGACTGACAGACTGACTGACTGACATAGTGATCTATCAACGCACAGCCCAAACCACTGGACGGATCTGGCTGAAATTTGTCATGCAGGTAGATGTTATGACGTAGGCATCCGCTAAGAAAGGATTTTGATCAATTCTACCCCTGAGAGGATAAAATAGGGGATGAAAATTTGTATCAAACTTTGTCAATTTTAAACCGATCGGCCTGAGACTTTGCATGCTTAAAGCTACTATAACGTAGGCATCTGTGGATAAAACGGCAGTTTTCAAACGAAAAGCATGCATGCATACAAAACTACGTTTTAAACGATAATGTGCTAGAGCGAAGCCGCGGGCAAAAGCTAGTGTTTTATAAGTACAAAACAAATATTTTTTACACACGATATATAATTGTCACATTAGATGATTTGTAGATAATTTAGAAATATACAGATAATTTAAATTTATAATAAGTAAATTATATATTTTTTAAGTTTTATTTATTTTAGTATATTTGCTAATTTTTGTAAATAAACGTTTGTAATTAAATGTTACAGAAGTTTTATTTAATAAGTTTATTCCTTATTTATTCAGTTATCTGCTGTATAATTATTATTTGAATGTTTAATAGGTATTTATTATGTCGATGTGATTGTTATTCAATTAAGAAATGTAGTTCATAATAAAAAAATATATTATTTAATATGATCGTGGTGATTAGCTGGCGTCTGTGAGACATTTCTGTTTATCATACAGGTATTTAAATCGAATTGAATACCGGTACAATTTTCATCTATATTAACCGGTATTAAATTCCTGTATCTAATTTACTATTTTATTTTTAGGCAATTTAATTACTGGATCTAATAGTCTGTAATCTAGTAGATTGGCCTTACTTAAATACCATATAATAATTATATCATTATTTTTTACGTGTAACAGTAGAAACTATACTTATGTTTTAATACTCATAGTAGCTACATTTAAAAGCAATGTAGAGCGTAGTAAGGCCTCTTTGCCTGTTTGTCTGGGTGCTGAGCTCTCTAAAGTCAATAAACTTGTTGATTTCTTGTCAATTTTAACATGTCTGTTTATTTAAAAAAAAAAACAAGCCAACATTTTTAGACAAATACTCGCATATCTCGGCGTGCGCGCTCTAATGAAATTGCCATTGAGCACACTACTATCAAGAATGTTAACGTGTAGATAGATTTTTTAACGAACTGTATTAAAACAAAACAAAAAAAAATGTTTTACATTATGTTCATCATGACCTAACATTAGACTTCTCTAATTTTCAGGAGTTCCAGTGAAAAACCTACGGAAACCGAGAAAAAAGAAGAAGTGACAACCAATAGCTCTTCCCGAAATGTCAAGAATAAAGGCGCAGGAATTGGCGACTCCATCAAGATGGTTGCCAGTCAGTTACTTGAAAATCCTTCCAATTCTTCAGGACCTGCCCCCATCGTAGCTGACACGAGAATACCCCCGAAGCTAAAAAATCAACTCGCTCAAAAACATAAGATAAAAACAAGACATGAAAACGGAGAAGAACCAGTAGAAAATGCCCACGCGGGTGTTGCCGTGCCAGTAAGCATGGAAGAATTGGAAACTGAAAATAAAGTAAACGAACCTTCAAACGAATCATCTACATCAAACGAAGGTATTTCTACATGGATTTTACTAAGTAACCCAACGAATAAAGAAAATATTACATCTACTACAGAGCCCACTAAAGCAGATGATAATATAAAGAAACAGAAACCACTTACTTCCAAAAACAAAACAAAACGCCCTCAGGTCAGCAAAGTACCAATAGTCAAACGACCAATTATTGGAAGTACAAATAAATCTGACTTAGTTGCTGGAGGATCAGCGATAAACGAAAATGTATACAATAAGATTAAGGATACCGTATTATCCAATGTACAGAAAAATAAAAATACTTCGACTCAACGTACTACAACACCCTCAACCACTACTGTCGCTACAACTACAGAAGCCCCAACTACAAAAAAAGAAGTTACAAAACCAACAGTTACTCTCCCTGTAATCAAAGTTACGTCAAAACCCACAAAGAAAAAGAACAAAAACAAGCTCAAACTTACGACAACAGAACCACCAGTTTCAAATGAATCTGCGTTACTACCAATGGAGCCGAAAGAACAAGAAATTGAACTTGAAATTAGTACCCCTGCAGCCACTACAAAGAAACCAAAACGCACTTCCACCAAGAAGAAGAAGACAAAGAAGCGTAAGACTTCCAAACCTAAACCTGATACCGCTACAGTAGCCAGTGAAGTTAAAACTAGCAATAAAACAAAATCGAATAAAACCTCTAAAAAGCCAACAATAACAGATGTGACTGGCCCTATTACATCTCAAATCTATAACTATTTCTCAAGAGAAGTGATGCCTTCCGTTGGAGTAGGAGTCATAGGTTTGGCAAGCTTGGTGGGTATAGCCAGTTATTTCTTATATCCTTTCGCAACGCCGGTAAGAAGAACTTTCGAAGTAGATAAGAAAGATGATTTATATAAACACAATGCCGAAGAATACGCTAATGATGGTAATGGCCAGGCTGAGGAAGAAATGCTTGGAACAGTCCTAGCAGGAATGCCCGCACACTCAAAACAGAAGCTAAACCCATATGCTGGCCAAACTACTCACGTTAATAGAAATCCATACCCCACGAAGAAAGACCAGGATTTAAGGTATCGCCACGTGTCAACCAGCAAATATGAGCCAAATTATAATGTGCGTTATCCACAACAAAAAACTGGTATCGCTCATGGCGCTGTATATCCTGAACCAGTTAATTACAGTCCACAACAGCCGCAATATGAAACGCGACACGTATATACTACAGAAAGTAAGTATACATACGATAAGGGACCTACTGCTTACACTCCATCATACCCAGCAGTGGAGCCCATCTATGCAGCACCTCAAACCGGACCTTCGGGAATATCGTCTTATGGAAGTGATTCGTCAGACTCTGTTGTTTATGGAGTGAAGCCGTCATCTGACTCCGATTTCAAACCAGTTTATCCCTTCGAAGGTCAATATTATGGTGAACAACAACAAACCACTAGCACTCCAATGACATACCCGCCTACGTCAATGTATCTGGGTTCAAATAATGAAGAACAGCCTGAAGATGATAAATATGACGAAAACACTGGCGAAGATGAAGCAAGCGTTGATAATAAATTTGTTGTAGGTAACGTTCCCAAAGAGCTCTCAGACTCAGCTACGCCCGCCGTTGTACCGGAGCACGGACCACGAAATTTAAACAGGAAGAAAAGGAGTCCAGTTTACCAAAAGCGTAGTATCACTGGCTCGATTGAGGAAATTTTGAAAGCAGCAAAGGAACATAACAAAGACGTATTTCTTAGTAACGAAATAGATGAAGCTTTGGGGCTAACAGTAAAAAACGTACCACTACCGACTGAAGCAATCAAACCGGAGACTGAGAAAATTGCTGAAATTAAAGAAGAAATAGTCCCTGTTTACGCAGTCTCTGTAAATCCTACAGAAGAATCGAAAACTACCACAGAAGCATCAGTTACTACAGAAAAGAATGATTTTGTAGTTGAAAGTGTATCTACTCTTCCTATCAACGGTAACAAACAGGAACCTACAACTGAAACCGACATGTCCAATGAACTAGACGTGACGACTAAAGCTTTTAAAGTATACGAGGTATTTTCTTCAAGTAGTCCATTGGTAACTGAACCTACTGAAGCTACTGAAGCTAAAATAACAACAGCTAAAAGCGTAATGACAGAAACAACGACTGAATTTAAGTCAGAAACGACTTCAACCATGCCATCTGTTTCACCAGATTTAGAAACAAAGGCACCATCAAGTACTATGAAACCGACACCAACTATGTATCCAGAGGTTATAACATACCCTCCTTTAAATCAGGAAGGAAGCATTTTCACATTTCTTAAACGTCTCATAGAATTCAAATACAGGCTAGGGCTGAGCATTATTCAGAATACTTCAGAATCACTAAATAGGTATTTAAGAAGTATGGAAAATGCGGCACAGAGCGTCGCTAATGCATCCAAAACTTGAATATTTTCTCTTTCTAGAGAAAGCTCTTAGAGAGGGAGCGAAAGAAAGACTTATCACAGACGTTCGACATTTTCGAAATCCTATGTTATTAATAAGTCTGTGCCTATGCATTTTATTACATATCATATAGTATTACATACATGTAGGTTTTGTATTTTAACACCAATTTAACCATTTGAATGCCAAGAACTGCTAAAGCGGTCGCGTGGGTAGTGCCTACGACGCCACCGACCTCTATAGTGGCTGTTGCGGGCACTGTCAATTTTTTTTTCTACTGAAGGATAACGTATATAATCGTTATTCACTATTCGAGACGTTGGCGTACATGTCACATTTTGACGAAAAGCGTTCAAAAGGTTAAAGCCTACATTATTAAGGTTGTTATAAAACAGGGAAATAAGTAAGCTTTTAAATAATTGAAATAAGTAAATAAGACGCAAATTATTATTATAAATTCGGAGACTGGGCCTAACTTCAATATTTTGAGAACAACCCCACTGAATTTGTAATTTTAACTATTAGTCTTCCCTTTTATATCTAGGTTTAAATCAAAGAAAAACAAAGATGAAATATCTTTATTTTTCAATTTACGCACATTAACGTAAAAAAACTGCCGTCGTTGGCGTAAATTGTACGATGTTCCGACGACGGTTACTGTCGTTTTACCATTACGTCAGTAAAGGTTAAACGGCTGGCAACGTGGCGATATAAACAAGAATCTGCTCTGGTGTCATAGAATACTTGCCAGATGCTTACCATCAGACATTTCGGGGTTTACTAGTAATATATATGTACGTATAAATTACAAGACAACATAATGCTTAAAACCTGCGGTGTCCTTCGACCAGAATCTTTTTTTTAAACCCTAAAACGTAAGAGACATTTTATAAAAAAATATATTGATATTATTATATCTTTCCCTATTTTGTTATAACAAAAGTTATGTAACTAAATATTTACCAAAATGTACATTTACAACTGTTCAATATTAACTTGAAAAGGAAATAAAGAGATTATATTTTAGTTAAGTTTATTTAAGTTGCAATTTTATTGCTTTTACTTTGTAAATACCGTTTACACCTAATACACTTTTTTTACAACGATATATAATCTTATCATTTATTTTACCCTAGTTATTAGGAATAAAGTTATTACAATAAAATAAAAAGATACTCACTTTTATTTTTGGACGAAAAGTATAAATTTTATACCAACGGTATTGCTGACAGAGTTTAAAATGCCACAAGTCAACTACTCGACGCTTAAAAATTGCCCGCCTGGTCTTATTGTAACTTTAGTACAATATTGACTTTAAAATGACATCGCCATCTGTGTGTGAAATAAAGAAGCTAACGCAGCAGCTACTAACACAGTCTCAACTCCTAGCCAAGCGTTCTATTTATGAAGAAAGTTTTACTATTCGCCACTAGATGGCGCAGTAATAAAAATTTTTAAACACGAAAAAAATTTTCTTTCTAATATAAGGTATCTTCTCAATTCGAAATATTTAATATAAATGTATTTCATAATTGAATTGGTCCAGTCACCATAATAAATATCGCAACATACACTGTATCTTTTTGAGGCGTTGTTCAGTGTGACCACCTTGCCTTGGCCGCTCCGATATGTCTGATGGCGAGTGTACCAAGGGACTCATTACAACTCGAAATGGAATCCAAAGATGACGAAAAGCCTTCGGCATATTGCAGTGTCCTTAAATTACCCCTGATATAGGCATACTAATAAGAATCCAAGAACTGAAACCGCAATGTAATCGGCAAGTAATTCAATAAATTATGTGCCGAATAGCTCAAGCAAATGGTCGGAAGCCGAAATACTGAATATGTAGATAGAATTCTAGTTTAAAACTAGTTTGCTATGAAACCGCGCACCGATGAGTTGCGATCCCGGCTAATCGGCCCAGTTCCATTAATTCTAATGACTCTTCAGTGTTACGCACTTGGTGAAAAACGCTGCTGCGGTTAGAAAAACGCCTGTTTTATCTTACGTTTTTGGTTTTTTAATACAACGACAGCAAACAAGCATACGGCCCGCCTGGTGGTAAGCAGTTATCGTAGCCTATGGACGCCTGCAACTCCAAAAGGATTCACATGTGCGTTGCCTGCCCTAAAAGTTGTTCGAGCTCTGCAAACCTTACTCACGTAACACTACATACCTGAAAGGTAGCAGTGTTATTATGGCTGTGGTCTTCTGTAAGGAGGTGGTATATATTGGGCTTTTCCAGTCTCAAGCGTGATGGTTACTTCGCTGTACCTCTCATTGTTGGACGTAGTTTAAAGACACCCGGGTCGGGGTCAGATTGCGATAAGACTTTTTGTATGATATGTAAATATATTAACAGTACAATGTTTAATTTAACACCCCCAGTCCCAGTGTACCAAAAAATATTTGTACAAATCGCTAATAGTCTGATTCATGTAACTGTTGACTGAAGATCTGGCGGCTTCCTCGTACAACGTATCAACATTGCGATACAACGAGGTAATACCACTAACAGCCTTGGTACCATACCTCAAGGGCCTTTTTGAGATTTAATCTTGAGTAGTTAAGTAGTTATTGTAATGCCTAGGGTTACGTTTATTTTATTAGAAAATAAAGTTTTATTTCTATTTAAAATTGTTGTCGTTATGGTGCTATTGTAGGGTTATTATACGTTTAAAGATGTCTACAGGGACAATCAAGTGTTCGGATTAACGGTATAGTAAGCAAAAATAGCGTAGATATAAATGTATGTTCCCACAGAGACATTGTATATGTACTCGTATCTATACATACATACATATACTCGTACATATATTATGTTAATTGTCCTGGTAAAATCGGGACACCGTACATCCAATAAGGGCATGTCCTTGAGTACATATATGGCTATAAGAATGTTTTTTTTTTGTCTAAATAAACCTCAAATTTAGTCTGAAAATGTCATATATTTGTTATAATTAGATGTTTTAGCGACAGTAGTTTACAATCTACGAGGGACGAATAAGGAAGACAGACAAGTGAAGGAAGGAAGGAGGGAACTTATTTCCCGTTACGGAAGTCTTATCGAAAATATCAATAATTTCAATTATATCTGCAGTCTGTTGTCAGACGATGTAACAAACAAATCTTGGGTACACAATATTCACAGCAAAACAAGTATAAGCCCAGTCTTGATAATCATTGCAAAAATCATGTGATCCGAGCTTCGGACGTCTTTACTGACCAGTATCTGAGTGACATGTTTTGGAATGACATTGTCAAGAACATTTATACAGTTATCGGCAAGAACTCACAGAAGATTACTGATATAAGAACCAGACGAAAATACGGTTCAAATGTTTTATGAAAATCATCAGACAATCTAAATCGTAGACTACAAATACAAAAACGCTACAAATTCAACACCAGTGCGTACACGCAAACTATCGCCAAAAACCGTTCTAAACAATGAAGCCTCATCGGGGTTTTATCCCTTCGTGGTCTCCTGTAGTTCTTGTATTAACCCTTTACCAGGCGAAGGGACATATTCCTCTTACATCTTATATCGGTAACCGTAGGTTTTAACTCCAAACCTCCTACAAAATATTTTGTCAATGCCTGAAAATATAATGTTATGATATTCATTCACGCTTCTAAATCGCGTAATATATCTTTGGCAGTCGTTTCAATACACTTGAACTCGGTGACTGAATATAATTATATAGACGCAGCTCTCCATACAAAAATGCCTTCCAAAAGTGACCCCAGGCACGCTGACACTGACAGCGATCCCCTCTTCATAAATATGTCAGAAAAGCTTGGAGTTTATCCAATAGACAATTTCGCGCTATTAAAAAAAAGTTGTGATTGGATAATAAAAGTTTTAAGCGTCAAACCTCATGCGCGGCGTTACAATATTATGGTGTTGTCAAACTAACAGGGATGATACTAACCGAGATGGAACAATTTATATAAGTATTATTCTGACACGATTTTGCTATTAAGATTACCTTTGTTCAGATACTTTATAAGAAGGTATAGTAATTACGTATTGGAGGACACTCCCACAATTTTGCGTTACGACATTGCTTCAGTCTTTCTCCAGTAGGTACCACGGGATAATGTCGCTCTGGAATATCGGAGGTGAATTTTCGTATTTGCGCGACTAAGTCCCGTTTATCGTTATACTCAAAAATTAAAAGAGTATACATATGTATTTTGGAATAATCGTGATAGTGAGAGTACAGTCAAGGACTTTAATTTCCAACCTACCTAAGGTTCAATATCGTATAGCAAACTGTCACCATAAGAGCAAGCGTAGAATAAGAGGTTACTTTGATATGTCGCACGCATTGTTTTGTTTACTAGGCAACAGATTAACAACATCGACGTGGAGTACTAAACTTTGGGACGTCAAGACACTTTGCCAACGATAGACGACTACCGAGCCTATAATCATCTTTTTCGTTCTTGCAGTATTCAAATGATAGTGACGTAAATAACGAAATTTCGCTCATCAACGTTCGTAGTAGACAAAGTCATCAAGAACTCACGAAGAAGCTGACACGCTTTCAGAATTAGAAAAGAAAATGATAACTTTGCACAGAGAGGTTATTTGTAATATGCAATACAGACAGATAATAAGTATTTAAATCCTATTACTGAAATACAATGTTCGACCTTAAGGCATCGCGACTGTCTAATGACATTTCAATGATTGCCCATTTGGGAGGAATTTAAGTTCCTTGAAAAATATCATTTATAATAAATCCTTTCCGCGGCTTCCGGGAAACTAGAATGATTATGACGAAAATTTTACATTTATTGCGTAGGTATTTACTTTTTTAAATAAAAGCTAGCTAAGGAATTGCTCGTTACTTGAAAATAAAATCAATAGTTTACTTATTAGTAGAAATGTTGCATAGTATCATCTCCATTCTGTCACTCAGTATCATAAAGGCTTAAGTCATTATAAAACTAGTATAGAGTTACGACATTTGGTTCAGTGTATTAGTCTTTACATCAATATGTTACTTTAAATAATTGTTTATCATCTTCAGGGTAAAACTTACACAATCCTATGGATCCCATCGATTTTCTTGTATTTTCGTGGAGTTGTTTAGGTACCATTTTACCGCAGAAGAAAGCATTTTATATGGTTTTTTAATTTTACAATTTTATATTAGCTGACATCTTATGTCATAGAAAGCTTCTGTACTACTAAAGCTGTCAAACTCCGCCGCGGCTCAGTCCATCGTTCGCGGCACACTAGCCGTGGGGTCATTTTTGAGCTCGAGTCAGGTTTCTATAGTATTACTAGTTCGTTGCTTGAACTCTAATTTTAGTAAGGTACGGAGAAATTGGAACACTTTCCATAATTTCTATGAAACAGAATTACATAGCTCGAACACTTTTTGGATATTTTGTAGATTTCGAGTGTTGAAAAATAATGTAATTGTAAACATTGCTAAATATATATGCATTATTGTGTATGACCAGAGGATATGGGTTCACATTATCCCATGGCCTTATTAGAGTTTAACTTTACGGTAGCTATTCTTCCCATGGCTAGATAAATTGTTTTGTCATGTCATAAAAACTTACGTAAATAATAAAATTGTTCAACCTAGAGCGATTTCATGGCTATAAAAACTGCTTAAAAAAGACTTTTCCTGAAGAATTTCTTTTTATATCATGAAATTGAATAATTGTTTAATTATCATAAAGTAATTGTTTCGTAGTGGATTTGGAGTCATCTCAACAATTTTTATTAGGAACACAGAACAGAAACACAATTAGAAAATAAATAAAAAACAAAATTAACTTAAACTAAACCTATTTTTATGTAAATAAAAAATTTGGAGTTAAACCTTGACTATGATAACCAGACCACATCGTATGTGAGAGGAATATATGTATCCCTTCCCCTGAAGAATATGATAAGACAAGATCGAGTATCACAGTTAATTACTTAGACAGTCGATGGGATAACCGTTAGGCACATTTTAAATTCTGATTTAAAGGAACATTTTGTAAATACATTTTTTACAAGGCGTTCAATACGATAAGTAATAGTATATACAGTACATATAAAGGCTCGCTAGTTCTTAGGGGCCTGTTAACGGGTTAAGCCTGCCAACATGAATAAGCACAGCCAAGACCATAAATATCTATACAATATTCCTCCTTAGAGCAATGGGGCAGGGTGAAGAAGTGTATACAAAATGATGCCCTTAACTGCACTATATGTGTACGCTGCAAGGGCGAATATCGCATAATGACTTTTGGGCTTGTACGCCAGAACTGAAAAGATAACGAGGCAGGTTGAAAGGCATTGCTTTCATCAATTATATGTGTTTAAGTTAGCTTTTATAATTAATGGAGGCTATTATGGGAATTGGAATAACTGCGGTTTAGGATTGGAATAGGGTTAAAACTGCCCGTTAAAAGCAGTATTATAAGACTTCACTTATGGAAAAGTAATTTCGTTTAATCTTGTATATTTTTTGTCGTTGTGTTAGATCTAATTTTAAATGATAAATTATTGATTCTAATACATAATTTGGAGCCAATTTTAATGTATTAGCGTTAGTGGGTATTTCACTCGGCAGCCAAAGTTTTTCCCACTCTTTTGCCTTGAAACATCCAACGCTCAAGATTGCAGTCTTTAAACCTCTCTATCTCAAATCTTTCGCTAGCTCGGGTCTTAATATTAGCTATCTCCTCTCGCGGGTGTCGTGACGAGAAAAGAGGAAAGGGGCAGATAGGCAGCTGCGTCCGTCCGAAACAGCTATTGCGATCGCCAATCCACCTGCCATTCGTGGCGACTATGACGTGACCAAACTCTGCAATGTTTTTTTGTATACTAGAATCTTTTCCCAAGACGTTAGTCTGTCACAATACTCTAACAAAGATATTGCCAAACACATAATAACAGTATCGAATCACTATTGGCTAGCCATTAACACTACAGCTTACTAGCTCCGAGTTACAATTATTGTGGGTGCGACCACTAAACATGTCCGCACACTGGTTTGCAATTCGATCTGAATTAATCCTTGTGGCTTATATGATCGCTTGCACCTGACCTTGTTGAGGTATTGAGTTATTCACTGTGCATTGAATACAATGCGTGTAATGTGTTCGGAAGCTCATATGGATAAGAAGCAATAGGAAAGGAAAAATTGAAATGAGAAAGCTACGAAATGTGCATGATGCTGATATAATACTATTTCGTATTAGCGATTGAGACCCTGAGAATAGCACCACATCTTAAGAGGCGACAAAATGAAAATAACCGACGAATGTATAGCAGTTTCCGTCGAATCCGATTCAACAGCTAAGTCGAAGTGGTCGAACCCGCCTGCCAAGTGTGGCGACTATGGCAACACCAGAAGATACAAGTCATATTTTGGCCCAGTGGACGTCTTACGGTTGAAATGATGATGATGATTAAACAAATTATGCGTACATTATAAAACAGAACATTAACAGATCCCAAACCAAAATCACGGTTAAACAAATGAACAAACAAATTCTAAAACAGAATTGGTAACGCTTTTAAACTGCGCACAAAGCGAGGCCAAAAGCACTAATTAATATAATTTGGCACGTGTATGCATTTGACGACAGTTGGATAGCCGCGGTCTCTGTTTTTAGACTCGTGTTTAACCCGCGTGCATTTAATAATTGGGATTGGAGTTTTATTTGGTTACCGAATTACCCGCTAGATGTCGCTGCACTGTGAATATGGAATCCTACATCACGCTGTTAAGATTTTTTCAGAAAACATGACATTGAAATCTTTATTGTTCCACAAGAAGGAGCACACTGTCGCAGTTTTCCTGGACATGGAGAAGGCGTTCGATCGCGTCTGGCACCCCGGCCTGCTCTACAAGCTGGCCACGTCTACTACTCCGCGTCGAGTAGTCAAGACTGTGGCCACCTTCCTAGAGGACCGCCGCTTCCACGTGGCCGTTGAACGCGCCGTGTCAGCCGACCGCGCGATCCTTGCCGGAGTGCCCCAAGGGAGCTGCCTCTCGCCCGTGTGTTACGGCCGCTACACCGATGACATCCCGGTCAGCGAGGGCGTAATGCTCGCGCTGTACGCCGACGACGCTGCCTTCATCACGTCGTCCATCCGCCTAACACACGCAGCGCACAAGGCCCAGTGCGCACTAGAGGCCCTCCCACCATGGCTGAAGAAGTGGAGGCTGTCGGTCAACGTGACCAAAACCCAGGCGATGGCCATCACCCAGAAGGTGCTGATGCCGCCGCGTCTCCAGCTCCTGGGGCAGGCAGTCGAGTGGTCCCCGACGGTTAAATACCTAGGGGTGACCATAGACCGCCGCCTCACCATGGCCCATCACGTTAGGAACGTGATCGCCCAGACGCGTGCCGCTCGCACCCTACTTGGCCCGGTTCTGAAGTCTCGGCTATCACTCCGCGTAAAGTTAGGCGTGTACAAGACTTACGTCCGCTCACGCCTAACCTATGCAGCCCCTGCGTGGTATGCGCTTGTGGGAGAGTGCAACCGGAAGCGACTGGACGCTCAGCAGTCGCTATCCCTACGCACCATCGTCGCCGCCCCCCGCTACGTGAGGAATGAAGTGATAGCCCGAGACTTGAGAGCGGAACCGCTACGAGAATTCGTAGCTCGCCTGGCGAGTCGGATGTTCGGGCGCGCGGACCAGTCGCGCTTTGGCCACTTGCATGGCATAGCGCCGTACCATGCGCGCCCGCCCGACCACAGGGGTCTGCCGCGCGAGCTCGCGCCCGCAGCCCCTGCCCCGGACTGACCCCCTGGACACGACATCACCCTGACACCGGTTGACGATCGCTAGCTGGGCCTCCCCCAACGGGGTCCCACCTGGCTGGCTTGATCTCGCCGGTGTGAGAAGACACCGGACATGACACCATGGAGAGCTTCATCACGAAGCCCACCCCCATGACCCAGCCATTTTTATGGTTGGCGGACGCACCCGCTGAAAGGGGCCAAAGCCCAGAGCAGCATCCCCAAATTCCCCGTGGGGAATTTGAGAAGACATCCCGATCGATCCATTTTAGGTACCTGAATCCTTAATATACCTTACTTGGCTACGAATTTATCTTTCTACGTCGCTGTAGCTCAGTTGGTAGAGGTGTCACGAGTTCGAGTCTCATCAGATGCAGTTGATTTTTAAATTTATTTCCAGGAATACATAGGCGAGGTATTTTTATGGTTTAGTTAATTTGTCTATGAAGTCGATGCTCCTAGGTTCGAATCCCAGTAAGGGCATTTGTTTGATGACACAGATATCTATTTATTCTGTTCCTGAGTGTTCATCACAGCAATAAATATACTTTCTGGGATTTGAATCCAGGACCATCGGCTTCATGAGCTGGACCCGACCTGTGATTAGGCCAATAAACCCCCACGCTAAAAGTTCTCTGTGGAAGTCCCACTGGCCGTACTGGGCTGAGATTCCTACTGTCAATATGACATTTTGTCATTGTTATTCATAACTCGAATAAACGGTTCGGTAATAAAGAGTCTCGACATTAATTCATGGCGCAAAAAGGCCGCTGATTTACAAGTATAAATTTATCATGAATCTACATCCATCAAGGCTTATCTCGCTTATATTTAAATCGCTCGATTTCGAACAATGCGCCTTAATTTATGCGAAGCAATTTTGTACGAATTCCGAAATGTAGTGTGGATTGTGGGGCCACAGGTCACTTCTCTGATAGACTAAGTGTAAATGAGACTTAAATCAAATTAAATATTTCAGGACAATATTACACAAATCGACCTAATCTTAAGGTAAGCTCAGTGAGGCTTGTGTTGTAGGTACTAGACGACTATGTATATAATAGATAGATACATATAAATACTTAAATACATAGACAACGATGACTCAAAATATATCTGTGCTCATTTCATCTGTGGGATTCGAACTCAGGACCCTCGGTTTCATAGGCAGGGTCACTATCCAGACCAGTTGGCCAGACCGGTTGTCAAAATAATTTAAACTCAAACGTTTATTCCGTGAGTAGGCCACAAGGGCACTCTTACATGTCAAGTTAAGAAAAAGTAACAGTGAAAAATAAAAACTACACCAGTTTTAAACCTACACCCAAGAAATATTTTTACTTTTATGACCGGCATGAAACTCAGCGGGACTTATTTTTTCAAAATAGTATTACAAAATAAATTATATTGAATATTGCGATATTTCCAACCTCTCGTAACCAAATTTTATATACAGTAAGTATATTGTATTCTGTATTTATCGATATACATATTATGTATAATCGGAAGTCGATAAACGAGAAGTCCCTATGACAGCTCAAAAATGCTACGAGAATTCCGACCTCTGCAAATAACCGAATCGGTATTTTCTATGATATGAGAAAACCATTACAAAGGTTATCTCGACAAGCAATTAAACAAGCAGTAAAATATTTCCTAATTGTAAGTATAGGTGAAAAACTTAACTGAAGGGCTATGTAGTTGTGCAGAGAATTAATAGGGTAAACTTAGGTACGTCAAAATTTTAATATAGAACGTCGGCATGCGTGTACACACGTTACTACTAAATAGGCCAGGCGCTTTAGCTAAGTTTTTGATCTATAGTAGTGTGGATAAAGAGTCTATTGGAAATCGTCTATGAAGTGTGGTGCTGATTGTACAAGTTTTCTGTTCGGTTAACAGAGAATTACTTACGAGGGATATGCATTCATTGAATACTGTTGAGGGAGGATTTAAATTTAATAAAAGAATTATTGTGGCAGAGTGATGTCCTTTTTGACCCATTGGTTATTGTTCCAATAGCTGTATTTAACAAAAAATAAACTAGATTTATATTTAATTTTAGTTTTTAGTGATATGTTTTTAAATATTGCATTTGTTCCGCAAATAAAATTGATAAACATTAATAAAATAAACATAAAAAAAAATAAATAATAATGTGTGATGAGCACAGTTATTTCTTCCTGAGTCATGGGTGTTTTCTATGTATTTAAATATTGATATGTATCTATATCTAATATATATATTATATCGTCGTCTAGTACTAACAACACAAGCCTTACTGAGCTGACCGTAGGACTATCAAATTAAGTAAGATTGTCCCGAAATATTAACTTATTTATTATTGTTTGGATTTTTTAATTTATATACTAATTATCTTGTTTGCTGTTTTGACATGACGTTGACATATTATGTACTAAATTATAGAATGTATATGATATAATATTGTTTAGGATAGAATGTATACAATATAAACGACAACAAAATGACACAACATAAACAACCAACATTTGTCCTTTACACAGATTACACAAAAGTTCAAAACAGATCCGCCAAAACAAAGAAACAGTCAACAGTTGACCGCTTAGAGTATACTTCATTAAATCAACAAATTATGTGTCAAAATCTCGCTCAAAAGGGCATGAAAGCGAGATCGCTGGATCGGAAATGTGGGGTTGGTGATTTAATAAAATAGAATGAGAATATTATCGAATGGAGTCCCGTGGGCAATGTTGCGTGCGAGGGGTGAGAACAGGGCTGGTGTAGAGACGAACGAGATGATGCATCTAAATCGAAAGAAAAATACAAAAATTTGACTCGAGTAGCCCAATTGGTAGTGCACTGGGCTAGTGATCCAGTGGTTGTGGGTTCGAGTCCCGCCGCGAGTCAATTTTTTATATTTTTCTTTCGATTTAAATATAGAAGATATTCGCTAGCAGACGTTTATGCATAATAAAAAATAATTGACATGATGCATATATTCAAATGATTGTGTTTTATTTGTTATTTGATTGTGGACGTTAGGTATATATTAATATTTTCTATTATATACATCGACTTATACTAAGAACTTACAACTCAGTAGTACGCAGGGCCACATTTCTTGTAACAAATGTTTCAGTTGTCCCTGGCTGATGGGACAGAATAACAACAACAAATAGTTGATTCACTCATATACATAATATTAATTCAAGAGTAAAATCGTCTAATACGTCTATATCACGTACATTATACATTTTCATGAGGTAGGGCATAGCGAAGTACCATCAACGCTTGAATCTGGGGCAGCCCAACTGGGGAAGTACCTCCTCCTTACAGAAGACCACAGCCATAATAGCACTGTTACCTTTCAAGTATGTAGTGTTGTGTTCCTGATGGTGAGTAAGGTTCCCAGAGCGGTAATTGCTTACCACCAGGCAATCCATCTGCTCGTTTGCCGCCTATGTCATAAAAAAAAAAAAAATTCTGAAAACAAATAAAAGCATGTACAACCGCTCCATTCTTTCCATGTTCCACGAAAAAATCCTAATGCCGCGTCAATAAATCTGTCTTCACTGTCAATACTACAGAAATCCATTGAACCACATTGTCACTCCACCACGTGGCCGGTCCACAATGAATTTTATCGAGCGTACTTACTTAACACTTACAAAGTAGAAGAACGTAAGTGCAAGGAACTTCCTATGTCACATACGCGTTCTTGAACTAACATCATGTTGACGTCTGTGGTTTTGTAAAATGACGTTTGTGTTTACATGCTTGTAATGTATAAGTAATAGATATAATGACGACGACCGGTCTGGCCTAGTGGGTAGTGACCCTGCCTATGAAGCCGATGGTCGTGGGTTCGAATCCCAGTCGGGACATTTATTTGTGTGATGAGCACAGATTCATGTTCCGGAGTCATGGGTGTTTTCTATGTATTTAAGTATTTATATGTATCTATCTTTTATATTATATCGTCGTCTAGTACCTACAACACAAGCGTTACTGAGCTTACCGTAGGGCTAGGTCGATTTATGTAAGATTGTCCCGAAATATTTATTTATTGATAATAAAAACTGACGGATGGGCCGCGTCCGTCGACACTGAATCAACGGCTGATGCGGTCGCCAACCCGCCTGCCAAGCGTATGACCCAGTAAACGTTTTAAGGCTGAAATGTGTCGGTTAATTTCAAACTTGGGCAATATTCTGCTTAAAAGAATCTAAAAAAAAATTTAACCCTACAATGCATGACTTTTTTTTTATGCGAAATAAAATTATATGTGATAACTATGGGTGTTAGCTTCTAGGGAAAAATAATGAAAAAAATGTACAACAGACGGTTTCCGAGAAATAAGGTTTTTTATTCGAGTTCCACATGTGGAACTCCATGCAGTAAAGTACAATTTAAAACAGTATGAAAATAAACAAATATAGCACTTTAGTGGTTTTTACAAGCTTTTATTTCACTTGTATTGTATGTGTTTACGTATGTTGGGGTGAAATCTTGTGACTAAATTTTAAAGCAGATACATTTAACTGATTGAGCTGATATTTAGCATACCTATATATGTTTTTTTTTTTTTGACAATGCAATATTATGGTGACACGGGAATGATCTGATGCTGGAACCAGAAGGCGGCCATAGCAACTCCTTATATACACAAGATAAAGCCGTGGTGCTTGGGCTCGTTAGAATCCTCTCAATGAGAAGTTGATGACTGTGTAAGAAAAAGTACAGTCGGCAATAAAAACTTATACCACAAACTTCATTTTTGGCAGAAAAATATTAAAAATGTTGTGTTGTGTATGAAATATGATGTTTATGCAAACAATTATGAACTATATCATATGTATTATATAATTATTATCTGTTGGTATAATAATTGTCAAAGTACTTATATCATGCAATTCTGGAATCGTGTTATACACCCAGCAAGCCGAATGACTATGTTGGTGCTCGCCCCTAAATCAGGTTTATTTACATTTCTCAATTCCAGGCCTTGCTTAATTCCTATGTATATATTAAAGTTATAGTAAAATCCTTGATCATCGGTACAAAAGTAGAAGCTTATTTGTCCTCTAACCACTTATGTGGTTTATTTGGGAGATACTTATTGCCTCAAAATATTCGAAACCTTGGTAGCACACATTTGTTCATCTAATGACAGCGCTTCTCTTTTCGTTCTGGCGTATTTTTCGAAGCGTTTCTAATATATTTAAGAATTTACGAATTTAAGAGAGAGACCCTGGAAGAATGCAGTTCCAGTTCCATGCATTTTAACTTCCAGACAGTAATGATAAATATCAGCACATTTCGTAAGGATTTCTTCCTTATAAATAATCTAAAAACAACACATTACTTTTACTGTACTAAACTATTACAAAACCATAATAACCATACTAACACTTTACGCGAAATTAAAACTTATGCCAACGCCATAAAGACTCTATAACTGTAAATGTTCCATACTTAGTTTGTATTAGCAATATGAACGTGAATGCATGGTGTACCATATCGGGAACGTTTGTAAAATACATCAAACCATTATCTAAATATAGTAATAATATAAAAATAATCTTACTATTTAATTATGCACAGTTTTGACGTCACAACCATAATTTTTTCGTAGTATTTTACTCTTAAATTATTTTGTTATTGCATTCCGAAAACATTGAAATCATATTCTAGCACAGCATACCGAAATTTATTCGATCGTTCGATGCCACGATCATTTACCGCTACCTACTGACAAATCGCGGAACTTTTGCAGAAGCTATGTTTGTAAGGAATTATTATAAGTATAACAGATGTCGCTGCCTACCCGATTTTGGTCATACTTCGCTAATATCATGGTTGTACCATATGTGGAACTGTATGCATTGTAGGGTTGCATGTCTAGTTTAGTGTTTAGACATTCATCTTGTATTTTATTAATTTATTATACTATTTACTTTTAGATTTGATGGAAAGGTGAAAAACTTAGCTAAAGCACCTGGCCTTTGTAGTAGTAACGTGTCTATACACGCATCTCAGCGTTCTAGGATCAAATATTAACGTGAGTTCCATATTTATTGCAAAACTACATAGATATGGTCCTTCAGTTAAGTTTTTCACCTATATAACAGTTTCCAAATAAGTCCCGCCGAGTTTCTCGCCGGTAATAACCTTCTCGGGTCAGAGGTGTAGGGATGGAACCAGTGGTAGATTTATTTGTAACGTTCATAAGTGCATTGTAATGTGCCTTTTAAAAAAGATTCTTTTTTTTTTAAGTTTTAGCTCATTCCGTACTGTGGATTAGTTTGGTGGAACCCTAATATTATTGGTAATATGTGAAATAGGGGAAGGTACATTGATCATTGTCCTATTGTGGTATAAAAAAATAGGTAATGATTTTCAAGGTTAAATAAAGACCAACACTTAGGGTGTCATATGGAACCCCAAAAACGCGGTAGCTCGATTTATTGCGTATGTTGATTTATTTTTATTTTTCCATTCTATTGTATTGAACTTCTGAACCGACTGAGATTTATTATGCAAACGAGTTGTTGGTATCATTAAATTAAATTTTGAATATTTAAAGATCTTGGTATAATTACTTTACAATGGAGTTGTAAGTTCAAATGGAATAACAAACCATGAATAATTTACAACTGTATACAACAGTTATTATATTCGAAATCAGTGGTTTTTGCATATTATATTGAAATTACGCTCGGAATATGAAAATTGTATGAATAAATGGAACTGTTTGAAGTAAATAAAACTGGAATAATTAATACGGCAGGATGATTAATTGACATTAATACCTTTTTAAGGCATAAAATGACTACAACAGTGTATAATATAGTGCTAGCTGTGCCCCGCGGGGTTACCCGTGGTTTATAAGGGAAAAAACGTAGCCTATGTTAATCCAGGGTGTCAGCTAACTCCATTATTTTTATGACATAGGCGGCAAACGAGCAGGCGGATTGCCTGGTGGTAAGCAATTACCGTCGCCCATGGGCACCCACAACAATAGGGGAGTTACAATCGCGTTGCCGGCCTTTAAGGGGGATGGGAGCTCTGGAAACCTTGCTCACCATCAGGAACACAACATACCTGAAAGGTAGCAGTGCTATTATGGCTGTGGTCTTCTGTAAGGAGGAGGTACTTCCCTAGTTGGGTTGCCCCAGATTCAAGCGTGATGGTCATCGCTGTGCCCTACCTCTCATTGTTGGACGTAGTTTAAGGACATACCTGGGTCCATACCAAATTTTATTAGAATCGCTTTAGACGTGAAGAAGTGCGAGTAACAAACATTACGAGTATATATAACACTCAGAAACTTTCACCTGTATAATATTAGTGTAGATAATTGTAGATATAGTGTAGTACAGTGTCCCAGACTGACGGTAACATATACGTTGTGGGTTCGTCACACACTGGAACTAGGAACGTGTTCGTTGATTAGAGCGCAGTGTTAAAGCGTAAGAGCATTGAACCGGTACCAATTTACGTGGCTTCGTACCGTTTACTATGAAAACTCGATTATCTAAGATAATTTGAAATATAGCAATCATAAGTCTACGAATGTACCTTAGTCGACCTTACCGTACTCAAGGTTTTAAGATCTAATTTTCATGGAATCTAATTAAAAGTATCGATATTTTTAGTGTAGGGTGTCGACCGAGTGACATCCCTAGTGTGCAAAACGTTTTAGTTGATAAACAAGATCAAGTGCGGGTAGTACGAAAAACTCTGCGGCTAGATGTTGATGTATACTTTAGCCAGTCTTCATCCGAGACCACGAGGACAATGTCGTTTTCAAAACGTCAGAGGTAATCTATTAAGGTTAACATACGCGTTAAAACTCGTTGGTACGAGCCGGGGTTTGAACTTGCGACCTCCGGATTGCAAATCACACGCTCGTACCGCTAGGCAACCAGTAAAATTAATTAGGTATTTTTTTGTTTTGATTTCCTTTATAACTTTAGTGTCCTTTTTCGTTCTTAAGGTGCCGTAAATGGGTAAATTGGGACGCTATTAAAATAATGAACAGATTCCATTCTACGCGAACGACGTAATTATTAATTGGTTAACGTTCGAGATGCACTCATAGTAAAAAAAGTAAAAACAATTTTCCTCTGTCAATCACTATGAAAACCTTTCCGTATTTTCTTTTTACCAAACTGAAAATACTTCAGAAATGGAATTGAAAAATCCAGCTGGGGTTTGCTACCATTAAAAAAAAACTACTCTGTTACGTGTGTGTTAGTGACGTTTCTTGTTTGCAGTATATTACGTGCTTTAACCGAGTAGGAAATGAGTTACCATATCACGGCACGCTATGTAATACAAACATGAGCGCACACTCACCACGCTTTTTATTAGCTCTGGACGCAGATTTTTAAAGAAGACGTACGTTTCTAGAACGTAATCAAAACGTATTTTTAAAAACAAAACTGTCGTGACACAGACAGACTAATTATTTAGAGAAATATTTTACTTACAGTCAGCAGCACAAGTGGCTAAGCTTGTGAAGTGTTCAAAATGACCTACACGCGCTCTTATTCTCTTGACAATAGAGATGTGTTATCTCATTTTGAACACCTCAACCGCTTAGCCACTTCTGCTGCTGACTGTACAATTCTTGAGTTACCCGTAGTAATACATTTTTTTTTGTAATACAGTTTGCTGTTTAACTTTGACATAGAGTCTGGTGACGAAGAACCGGAAGGTTCAGCGTGGGCAGACCCCCTACAAGGTGGACCGACGATATGGTAAAGATTGTGGGAATCCTCTGGATGCGGGTCGCGCAATACGTGTCACTGTGGGTCGTTATGTGGGAGGCCTATGGTACCTGCAGCTGACGTGATGATGATGATGATGAGAGGTCACAACAACCGACTTTAAACAAATTGGCGTCGACAGATTTTAGGGGTCCTCAAAGTTTAAAAACGGACGGGCAGCGTCCAAACAAATTACAACAAAAAGTTAAAATTGATAAGGGGTACCTCTGACTTCACAGATTTCGAAAGGGCTGACCCTTGTATGACAATACTTTCGACTTACGATCGAGAACTCACAGTTAAATCAATCTGTCCGCGGCAGACCCTTATCTTGGCTGACATGTCCCTAAGTAGCCCTCAAATTGCCCTTTTGGGCTGACCGATCACCTTGGGTACGGGATATGTTTAAAATCACGTGATTTTTTTACAGTGGGAACTAAAGTGTGAAATTATTTGAATATATATTATTTGACTATTTATTATTTGACACGGGTATGTCCTTAAACTACGTCCAACAATGAGAGGTAGGGCACAGCGATGACCATCACGCTTGAATCTGGGGCAGCCCAACTGGGGAAGTACCTCCTCCTTACAAAAGACCACAGCCATAATAGCACTGCTACCTTCCAGGTATGTAGTGTTGTGTTCCTGGTGGTGAGTAAGGTTCCCAGAGCTCCAACCCCCCCTTAAAGGCCGGCAACGCGCTTGTGACTCCCCTGGTGTTACGGGTGCCCATGGGCGACGGTAATTGCTTACCACCAGGCAATCCGTCTGCTCGTTTGCCGCCTATGTCATAAAAAAAAAAGTTCCGATTTATCAATCCATAAACCCTGTTTGATGAGTTTTAGAGAATATGTTTAAATGCTTAACGTTTTCTTTTTTTGACGACCGGTCTGGCCTAGTGGGAGTAACCCTGCCTATGAAGCCGATGGTCCTGGGTTTGAATCCCAGTAAGGGCATTTATTTGTGTGATGACCACAGATATTTGTTCTTGTTTTAATTTAAGGAGCAGCGGCCGAACTTCAGGCGGCATTAAAGCGGCAAAAATATGCTACCTTAGGCGCGGGGCATATTTTTGTCACATTCGCGGTGGAAACGGCGGGCAATTGGGGGACAGACGCTATAAAACTCGACTCGACTCCGGCAAAAGAGAGAGGACCCCCGCTACGAGTCGTTTCTGGTGCAAAGACTGTCTATAGTAATTCAGCGCGGTAATGCCGCGAGCATTATGGGGACTTTTGCACCAGAAAAGACAAGCAGTTATTAAATTTTAGGGTTAATTTAGTTTTACTGTATTTTTTTTTGTTAAATTTATATTCTATTTAATATCAAATAAATTATTTTCCTTCTAATATGTTAATCCTATTTAAGTATTTATATGTATCTATCTATTATATATATCGTCGTCTAGTACCTACAACACAAGCCTTACTGAGCTTACTAGGTCGATTTGTGTTAGATTGTCCCCAAAATATTTTTACTTCAAAGTAAATATATTTAAAAATATTTTTCTTCAAAATAATAGATCATTACCTACTGCAAAAACTCATTCGGACCATTGCACACACAAAATGGCGGTTTACGCACGGTGAAGCGCAATAAATATCGCCAAATTTTAATTTGACACTTGGAAATAATGGGACTGATGAGGTAGCAATACGAACTGGCTGGTTTAAATAGCTTTTGAATGCAATTTGAAATTAATACCTTCCAAAGGCTGGGCCGGTACCGCGAACATCGAAGTTGGTATGTTGCGAGCATTTTTCTCTTTTACTTCAATTAAGGCGTCATGAGAATGACAGAGACAATTGACCGAAATTTCGAAAACAAAGACGGCTGAGAATAGCACCAACCCATCTCCTCCTGCGGTTGTAGTATGTGACACAGGACAAAACCGGCACCGCATAGCTACTGCGGTCGCCAACCCGCCTGGCAAACGTGGCGACAATGACAACCTCTCAAGTCAATTGAACGAAGCCTAGTGTCCAGCAGTGTACTTATTATGGCTGAAATGCTGATGATGAATATATAGTCTACACGAATCTAAATCTACACTAATAATATCAAGGCGTTAGTTTGTGAGTGTGTATGTTTGTTACTTCTTCACGTCTAAACGGCTGGAAGGATTTTAATAAGATTTGGTATGGAGTCAGCTGACACCCTGGTTTGACACATGGGCTACATTTTTTCCCTAATGAACCGTGGGTAACACCGCGGGGCACAGCTAGTTATTAATAATAATACATTGAAATAGATGTCATATTCTTAAGAAAAAGTGTGGTTATTATTATAATTATATTTTAACGACCGGTCTGTCCTCGTGGGTAGTGACCCGGCCTATAAAGCCGATGGTTCTGGGTTTAAATCCCAGTCAGGGCATTTATTTGTGTGATGAGTACAGATATTTATTCCTGAGCGATGGGTGTTTTCTATGTACTTTAAGTATTTATATGTATCTGTGTATTATGTATTATTATATTATATCGTCGCCTAGTACCTACAACACAAGCCTTACTAAGCTTACCGTAGGACTAGGTTGATTTATGTCAGATTTAGGCCAGTAAAAATCGACAATAAATTAACAAAGCATGATGTATCTCTGATTTTTTAGTATGTTGTTTGGACCGATTAGGGCTATATATACACAAGTTTGCAATTCGCAAAAAGTTGTGGAATTTTTTTTATACACAAAAAACCGCAAAAATTTGGGGATTTTTTTAGAATCTGCTGTGTGTCTCCTAATCCATGCATTTCTTGTCAAAAGCTCCTATAGAGGTTTTGAAGAACATTAAATTTGTGATAAGGTAAGCTTAATTGGATCTCTATACGTCAATTGGTTACGGAAATATGACCCTTTGAAAATGGGTAACTTTTTGCCCAAGTCGATAATTTAAGTATTATACCATTTTTGAACCCAAATTTTGTAGAAATTCTTACACCTACGAAAAAAAATATGATTACAATTTATAGGCAATTTATAAAACTTTAAAATAAATGTAGAAGAGGGTCTGTAATCCTAGTAGTTCTCTCAATATTTTAGAAAAACCCAAGAAGGAATCGCGTTTGACTAGGTATGTTCCATGAACTTTCGTATTTTTAGTGTTTTGCATTAGTATTTTTTTTATACAACGACGGTGGCAAACAACCATACGACACGCCTGATGGTATGCAGTTATCGTAGCCTATGGACGCCTGCAGCTCCAGAGGATTCACATGCGCGTTGCCTACCCTACAAGGAAACAGAAGGCTTGAAATCATTAAATAGACAATTAAATGTATTGTTATATAGACATAAGTGATCATACGTACTTACTTTCTCTATCAATCAGTCAATCAAATTAGACACATATTATGTAGAGTCGAATACCTACTCTGTCAGATACGAAGATATGGTATTTAAAAAACACTAGTGCTGGAAATTTACCGTCGTGGACGAGTACGTGAGTTTAAAAAATAGACCTCGTGAGTCATAATTTTCGTTGCTCTATTCAATAGATAAGTCTCCAATTGGCGGGTCGTCAGAGTTGGAGTTGGTCATGATCATGAAGTCCTCTCGAATGATGGAAATGGCAGCATTCCCGTAAGTTTCTCTAAAAGCTCTTGCATTTGCAAGAGAGGAGTCCTTATTTTTTTAGTATTTTTGTTTCTATAGTTTTTTTCAATCAAATTATATATTTACATAAATCTAAAACTTCGAGCGCGCCCTGCCTAGGGTTAGTGCTTTCTGAATCTGAGCCTTGATCCTTTACACAACCTTGAAGCGAGTCTCAAGATGTCGGTCGAGAAACTTCGGTATGAGATCGTTCGCTGAAACAACTATCAAAACAATGATCGCAGTATCAACTTCCCATATGCCGGTTCCCTCGTCAGCCAAGTTTAGTTACTTGCTGGACTTTTCTGCCTACATGAGGGTCTCCTCACACGGGATGGTGATGTCAATCAGCATTGCTCGGCGTAGCGATCGATCATCAGCACCGATATATATGCTTATTGGCTCAAATACTAGTCCTGTCCGCGATAGCAACAGGGCAGAGACTGGAACTGGTGGCGCAGGCGAGGGTGGTATATGAAGTATGCCACCTCGCCGTCCAGATGAGTGGTCTAATCTTAAAGACAACCTGCTAGTGTATAATCCTGACTGGGACTTTATCTGTTCAAAGTACTCGCTGTTAGCAAGAACGATGAGAACGATCGGAAATAATATACCTGACTCTTATTGCAACAATGGTGTTCCGAACACATGATAGAAGTCTGCGAAGCCGATGTTATTGACACGAAAATATACGGGGTACACTAAGCGCATGCTGTCCGTGTCGTACAGAAAGATACAACACTCGCACACGGTGAAAATCACTATTGAGATTTAATAGAATAAGATGAGCTTGAGATAAAATGTACGAAGGCTAATTGTTGAAAAAGACCTTTCTCATTCTTGTTCTGTAATGTTTTAGTACTTTATTATTATATAGGTATAGTACCATTAGGTATCTGAGGTACGTAGGTATATTATATTCATTGTATAGAAGCAGGTAACTCACGTTTTATATAGTTAATAAAAACTAATAGAATGTTGCTTGTAAACTTATAATATAAAACGTGAGATCTCAGGATAGTTTTGAGGTAGGTATATTATTTTACATTAGTTTTCACATACGTCTTTATCCAGACACCTAAAGAAATGTGTCGTGTTTATTTTATTTTACATTTTATTCTTTTGTTAAATAAGTTTTACGTATCCTAAAATTGGGCCTATAGGTATCTAAGTTTTAAACATACTTAACATTTGCTAATTAGGAAACCCCTTTAGTCTGATATTACGTATTACTTTGTACTATAGTTATTATATCTTCCTCAGTTACACAATATTCATAACTCCCGAGGGAATAAGGGAGGCTATTTTTCTTTAATGTACATGCATAGTATAACAAGAAGTAATCTTTATGAAGAAATGTTCCATAGGTACATATTTGTTAAATGCGGATTTTACCTCGCTTGGGTTTTTTTGAAATTATGACGGAACTACGAAGCCTACAGAGCCCGGTCTATATTTATTTTAAAGCTTATCAAATTGCCTATAAATCGTATCCCATAAGTTGTACTAGTTGGAGCAGTAGTGTCGATGCAATCTTAGCCCACAAAAAGGCTATAACTAAAATTTACATATTTTTTTAAAAGTGGCCTATTTTCAAAATGATGCCATTCCGTGACCAATAGCCCTATTGATCCCTGATTAGCTTTAATTTATTACAAATTTAATGTTCTTTAAAACGTATATAGAAACTTTGAACAAAAAATGCATGGATCCGGAGACATAGAGATTAATCTAAAAAAATCCTGAAAATTTCGTGGTTTTTTGTGAATATTTTTTTTTCCACAACTTTTTGTGAATTGACAACATTTCATATTTTTAACTCCTAATTTTAATGAGTTTATTGGAAAGAAGATGAAATTTTAATGTACCCGTATTTTTATTTTTTTCTGAAAAAGTGATTTTATAATGCAAAAAATCCATTTGAAAAACAGTTCATTCTAAAAGAGCGTATGTCACAAGGTTGGGAAAGTGACGTCACCAAGATTCCAGGGCAACAGAAAAAAAAGTTCGCAGACTTGACTTGACACTGACGGCCTGACAGTCAGTCATACGGTCAATCAAATTTTCTTAATTCAGTTTCCTTACCAAATTGTATTTATTGAATGTATATTATGCTCCAATAAGTCATGTAACAAGGCAAAAACTACAAGCAATATGCGTATGCATTTAGTAAATATTGTTTTATTGCCGAATGCAAAAATACTTTACTTTTACAACAGGCATCCATAGCTCATTAGAAATACAACGTAGTCATAAAGTGAAATGTAAATAATAAAGATATTATGAAAAAAAAGCTTTATTTAAATTAAAATTGCTCATATTTCCTACATAGAAGTTGTCGAAGGCTCCTCTGTCTTCTTTACTAGCCACATCAAAAATCATAATTGGTGTTTGCAACCCCCTTCAGAAGCCTTGCAGTCATGACAGGAAACATCCAGACAGTCTCACTGGTTTCACCTATCCATGCAGTCACTTTGTTTAGCTTCGAGCGGATCTTCTGCTCTGGACTGACTCTGCATTGCACTATACATTTTCCTGAATCTCTTTTCACTTCGACATAAACGACAACGTCCGACGAAGACATGTCCTCTAGCCCTCTTATCTGTGCTAAGTTATCCATATCACTTGCCGCTGTGTCCTCTGTAGAGCTTTATTTTATTGTTTCAAAGGTAGATAGGTATATTGGTGTTCGGTTAAAGAATGCCAAGTCTGTAATTTTTACAGAGGTATCTAAGTCCAGTGAGTGAATGCCAAGTAGTTTGTGATTTATTATCTCAAACAACGTATGAATGTATGTGTTTCATTTATGAAGCAAGTGAGCTTGAACAAGAAATAGTTATGGCTATGACAGTTGTTGACAAACAAATTATCAAACGTCAACCGTAAGAAAATGAGTACTGGTACAGATAACTTATTTTGGTAAAGTGACGTCATACTTCCGGTTTACACAAAATTACGATTTTTTCCAAAAGTTCAAGCGAATAAAATCCAAAAAAAATTTTTTTTGTATAGTTAACACATGTTTAATAAAACACCATTAGAATTGAGACTTATTGAAAATATGAAATGTTGTCAATTGCAAACTCGTGTGTACATAGCCCTAATGGGTCCTAATAACATACTAAAAATTCAGAGATACATCATGCTTTGCGAATTTAGCTATTTTTTGTGTCGATTTTGACTGGCCTAGATTGTCCCGAAATATTTATTTATTTATCTGTAAATTGAATATACGAATAGGTGTCATTATCATTATTTCAGCCGTAAGTCTAAAAATTAGACATACGAGTAGGCCACCATGAATGTGGTCTGTGTCATATTGGGGGTTAGTTACCATAGTCGCACGCTTGCCAGGCGGGTTGGCCGCATTCGCTATACTACATATAGGTATTAAGCGGAAATAACTAGTCATATAGCCAATCTAGTTATATGATTTAGCGTTCATTTGCTAATAACAAGGTCGTGTCCTATCGACTGTGCCAGTAAACTTAATTACATACTATCTTCACTGTGGGAACAGGGAATATCGGTTCTGACGGGTTGGTAATGTGCGTGTGACAGCTCTGGAATTGCAGGTGTCCATAGACTATGGTAAGTGCTTTCAATCATGTGGGCCGAATATCTGTTCACAATGTATGTTTGTGGTCTTTTTGTTTTGTGTTGTTTTGTCATAAATAAATGTTTTTCAATTCAATTTTTCAATTCAATGTGATCAAAACCTTTCATACACAATTTTACTAACATGGGGCTTATTGCATAACAACTTGTAGCTTATAATATTAGCGGAAGTCCCTTTCCAATTTCTTTTATTAGAAAGAGAGTTCCGCTAATATTATTAGTTGTTATGCAATGGGCTCATGGTCATTCACATTACAACTATTACTTAAATGGATATTTGTTTATATTTTTTTAAATACAACGACGTTGGCAAAAAAGCATACGGCCCGTCTGATCGTAAGCAGTTACTGTAACCTATGGACGCCTGCATCTGAAAAGGATTCATAAACTTAGGGTAGGCCTAAGGTTATGAATCCTTTTCCCTACCTTAAGGTTATTATTTCTTTACCCTAAGGTTATGAGTCCAAAAGGATTCATAACCTTAGGGTAGGCCTAAGGTTATGAATCCTTTTCCCTACCTTAAGGTTATTATTTCTTTACCCTAAGGTTATGAGTCCAAAAGGATTCATAACCTTAGGGTAGGCCTAAGGATATGAACCCTTAAATTTCCTGAAACTATATTAATATTCTACACGAAGCAACGGTTATCCGGGCATTTGAGAAGTTCAATAAAATATGTTTTTTTTTTATATAGAAAACATTGTAAATTAGAAGTTATACTTACAGACTATGAAAACTACATAAAACAAATACTTATTTATTTTTATTTTTTTCGCATTGATCTAAGTGTTTGATCCCACAGGCACAAATCAAAAACTGGCAGTGACGTTCAATGTTGGTAACATTGAACGTCAACCGTACCGAACCGTAAAAAAATAATCCAAGGGATGCGTTCAGAAAGCGCAATAATCGAGTTCATGATGTAAAGTTTTTATCAAAGTAAACCCAGGAATCAAAGAAACCCCATTCCATAGTACGCGAAGCCGGATACAACGCGTAGAGGCCCTTTCATGAAAAATAACAAAATGTGCTGTTTTGTATTGTAACCAAGATGTTAATAGCTTATAAATAATACTAAATAATGCTGAATTTTACTATTGTATCCTCAAGACCCATCATACAAGTACAATGCTACTCGAATTCATTCTTTATAGTGTAGGAAATAAAGTATAATTTATTTTGTGTCAAAATCGAAGGAAACAAATAAAACTCAACTCTGTTCCAATTATATAAAATACAAATTTCTTTATAGTAATTAGTACTACATGTAGGCCCGTGGGCCTTAAGAGGGTATGAGAAGAAAAATACAATATAAAAAACAATACAAACATTTTTTTTTTATTATGCAGAAACGTCTGCTAGCGAATATCTTCGATATTTAAATCGAAAGTACACGTCATCCATGATGACGTATACGACGAAGGATAGATAGAAAAAATTGACATGCCTAAGCGGTACTCGTGTAGCACAATTGGAAGTGCACTGGGCTAGTGATCCAGTGGTTGTGGGTTCGAGTCCCGCCGCGAGAATTTTTTTTATTTTTCTTTCAATTTTAATATCGAATACAAACATTATACTTAAAAGATCCTCTTTTGTATTCCTGATCATATCCAATCATTAATTATTGTGAAATGCAGTATTATATTACAAATTACGTAAACACTTCACAAAATAACTCCGCCGGTAAAAGGACTTTTAAAATATATCAACACAAAAACCATATTAACTTGACACTCGGTTCACCTCACAAAAAGGATATTTTTGTGGCCCCAGTATAAAGGGCTTAAGTTGCATACAGTTTCTATAGCACTTTCGCCGTTTAAGCCGGAGCCGCAGAATTTACCACAGCTTTCACATGCCAAAGTGTATATTAAGGTATCCATTTAAATTGGGTAATGAACAGTTTCTGCTTTATTGGATGGAATTCTGTAATAAATTAATAACTTAAAAGCGTATTGAGCCGTCTCGAAACTGGGCGTTGTATAAAATAATAATGAAATTGATACGAAGAGCTCTTGTTATAATTTTAATAATACTTTCTGGCCGTTATAAGGTATAGATAAAAAACTTAACTGAAGGACCATGTCTATGTAGTTGTGCAGTGAATTAATATGGAACTTACGTTAAAATTTGAATATGGAACACTGACATGCGTGTACACACACGTTACCACTACATAAGCCTGGTGCGTATGTGTTTTGATGTAATTTGATATAGTACAATCGCGGAATGAAAAGGCTGACCAGCTTAAAACTGTTTTTTCTTGCTCAGTATAAAGGATCAGTATCTGCTTTATCGACCGAGTAAGCATGACACTTTCCGTCATAATTAATGTCACTTCACTACACGACAGATACTTACGACCACAATGAAAAATTGACCTCTTTGCATTTTAGAGAATCGTGTTAAAATTAAAAAAGAAAACTGTTTATCTCATTCATACTTCTGTTATTTCAGGAAGCTTAAAAGAGGATCGCAATATAAGTATAAGCGAAGAGGATTTATTAATCTTGAAACAACGTTTTTATGTCTACTCTTGATAAACAGGTTTTAGTTCGATTCTTAATAGTCAAGGGACATTCGACTTATTTAATTTGAACTTTGTTTTCAAACAGTTAAACATAATTTTTAGTACAACACTCTCGTCAATCACTTTTTGACAACCGGTCTGGCCTAGTGGGTAGTGACCCTGCCTATGAAGCCGATGGTCCTGGGTTCGATTCCCAGTCGGGGCATTTATTTGTGTGATGAGCACAGATATTTGTTCCTGTTTAGTTGTAAGTATTTATATGCATCTATCTATTATATATATCGTCGTCGTCTACTCACAACACAAGCCTTACTGAGCTATTAATAGTAAGGGACTAGGTCGATTAAATTTGAACTTTGTCCTGAAATATTTATTATTTATTTATTATTTATTACTCAGTTCAAAAAGGTAACATGTCCTTGCCACTCGTAAATGAATTTGTTTGAGAACTGGTCAACCTTTTCATTCCGCGACTGTACTTATTTTGAAACACATAAGTTTCATGATATTCGTGAGACTCAAACTTCACTCCTATCAGCTACTAACGTCCACTGCTGGACATAGGCCACAATAGACCTCCCCAATAAAACAAAAAAACTGACATACTTTGACTTTTCTACAACTCACGATAAACCTTTTTTCTGAAAACCCCCATAATAATACACATACTTAAATACATAGAAAATATCCATGACTTAGAAACAAATATCTGTGCTCACCACAAATAAATGCCCTTTCTGGAATGTGATCCCAGGACCATCAGCTTCATACGTCACTAGCCTGACCGTTCGTTTCAATTGCAATTACAAATAATTAGCATGAAATTGTTTTTATATTAAGCAGAAACGTCTGCTAGCATATCAAAGATATTTAAATCGAAAGAAAAATAGAAAAATTTGACTCGCAGCGGGCTAGTGATCCAGTGGTTGTGGGTTCGAGTCCCGCTGCGAGTCAAATTTTAATTTTATTTTTCTTTCGGTTTTAATTAGCATGAAAAGGCCCTTACACCATCAAATGGTCTTTTAAGTCGTAATCCAGTTAAAAGGCAGCCTAAATTGCTCGCAAAGCTTCATGGAGCTATTTATCAGATAAGAAACCGCATATAGCTCACCAAACAGCCTTCAGAACGTTCTGGAAAATAGGACGTTGAAAGAATCAACTCACATTCGCACCCGTAATGCTTTTATAGCTCTGTTAAATTGTACAGTATGCTTTTGATATTAGGGTCCAAAATAAAGGGTTTTTATGACAAAGGTGACAAACGAGCAGACGAATTGCCTGATGGTAAGCAATTACCGTCGCCCATAGGCATCCAGCAACACCAGTGTTGTCACATGCGCGTTGCCGGCCTTTAAGGGGGGGTTGGAGCTCTGGAAACCTTACTCACCATCAGGAACACAACACCACATACCTGAAAGGTAGCAGTGCTATTATGGCTGTGCTCTTCTGTAATGAGGAGGTACTTTTCCAGTTGGGTTTCTCCAGACTCAAAACAGAATACCTACATTACATTATATAGTGTTTTTTTTTTAATGTAGCTTCCCACTGCAAGGCATAGCATATCCCCGTGTGTTTTACGATTCCCTGTGCTTTCGTCATCCAGTTTTTGATGAAGGTATCAAGATCGCACCCGCCATATTAACCAGTCACTTTTGGTCTTGGAAAACATCGTAAGGAAATGGGACTAATCCCGATAAAGCTTAGTTTATCCTTTGGGTGGGAAGGTCAGATGGCAGTCGCTTTGGTAAAGCTACGCTAATTCTTAGGATTGGTGCCACGCGGTCCCGGGCACCTATGGGCCATGGTAAAATGATGGCAACGCGAGGAAGATAATTAATAAAGCCTATCTTACAGGAGCATGAATAAAAATATGTAGCATTTTGTATATATTTAAATTAAATGTTATACTGAGATACCGGCTATTGGATTAAGAGAGTAGAATCGTTTATATGTATAACAGTGACAGAGAGTCATATATAGCTGATTTTGACAGAATAGGTAGTTTTTATACCGTAAGGACCCAACAAGAAGGGATTTTTGAAAATTCCACCACTAAAAAGGGGGTTAAAAGTTTGTATCGGCATTGTGTAAAATTTAAAGCGAGAGACTTGAAGTTTTGTGTAAACACTCCTTATTTGAAGACAAGAAAAGTAATTTAGGCGTTTTATGATATTCATCCTATGGGGTTATTCTGCGCATGCGAAGCTAGTTATGAATAAAAATAAGCCATTATTCAATGTTATCCTGTATAACCCTGTTTTCGTCATGTTTATCGGGAACTGAATGATATAAATCCCCTTTTATTTTTTCGTTAACAGTAGTTCGCAAGTGGCGAGGCTGAAATAGTAATAATTGATGCCGAAACCTTTGTTTTTCGCATTTGTTTTTCCCCCTTTGTGTTTGGCGCAATACAATGGCGACAGCTAGAGCTGTGATCAAACAATGTCCGGCTCTGAATGCTTTATTGCAAAAATATGGATCGTTCAAGTTGAAAGAATTCTATTGACGTACGTTTTTTTATATGACTATGGCGGACAGTATGTATTTCGATACGGCCTTTACGCCAAAGCCAAACCAAGTTGGCAACACGGACTTTAATTTTAAGGCAAAAGGGTGCATGTATACATATTTTGACGATTTCAACGTATCGATATCTTTGACTTTGACGTACGTGATTACAGATGGCATATGCGCGTTGTGACCTAAAGTAATAACTTAAGCCGCCCAGATATAGAAACCTGTCTAGTCAAATGCAGTTATTAAAAATAGTATAATCATAAATCTTGGTAGCTAACCATTTTGTTACTGGTTGATAAGGGAGTGAAAAGACGGCACAGTTATTACTGACAATTACGTTAAATAATAACTTTAAAAACTAAAACTAAACTAAACATTCAAAACAAAAATATTACATAATAAACAAAACTAAAAAAAAAATAACCTAAGTCCCTGTCTGTCCCTTGCGGAAGGGTGCCCATAAGGCTGGCTAAATTCCCCCACTGAATGGCTATGCCTCTTCTTTGGCCGAGGAATGCGCCAGCCCTAGGGTCTCGGGTACATTGGAAAAGTCTACCTCTAATATTCAATATAAGTTCTCTGCACAACTACATACGATTAGACATAGTCCTTCAGTTAAGTATTTCACCTATTATAAGTATTCGTGGTTTACCAGAAATATATACTTGTCCAACTCGTAACACGCCGTTGAAAATGTTTGTCCCTTTTCGCCTTGTTTAAATTAGGTACCTTTGAAAAGACATGTAGAAAAGAGACCAAAGCTATCTGATGAATCAAAGGGTTAAATTCCCCGCACTCAGTCACAGCAGATCTAGCAAAAGGTGTTCAATAAGCGTCTATTACCACGCATTAAGAGCAAAAATCGTCGGCCGGCATCAGCTAAACTAAGCTAAGCTAAGCTAAAAAAAAAAAAAGCAAAGCGATCCGATTGACGTATTGTTCATCACTTATAGTGACACGTCTACAGATTTAGCCTTCATCAAGATAAATTTTGACCCTTTCTAAAAAACAGAATTTTCAATAATGAGGAAATGCATGACTTTTACTACCGTTTATGAATAAAAATAGAGAGTTTGTACTACGAAAGAGGACATACCTAGGATCATTTTTATCCAAACCATACTTTAAAGACTTGAAAAGAAAAAGATTGCTGGCTGACGAAGTCGCGAGGAAAGCTAGTTAAAAATAAATAGGTTTTAACCGCGACTTCACATGTGATAGTTTGTAAAAACCTTGAAAGTTTAAATAATGTAACATTAGTATATTACGTACCCAGGGCGGTAAAACAAAGAATGGCTGAGATCGAGGGTATTTGTGGCCCGAACCGGAGGTGAGGGCCATAAACAAGCGATCTGAGGCCTTTTTGATTACCGCCCGTGGTGCGTACATAGTTTTACGTCTTCATCTGGGTGTAAAATGAAATTTTCCGTCGCACCCTAGGGTGAAAAATCTCTCTTACCGTTTAAAATATATTTTAACTTTAAACATAAGAAGCATAGAATATAATGATATAACCTACGCACTATTTAAAATAACTCTTTACAAGCATGAGAATTGATATAAACTAAAAAAAGTTCTCTCAGCCGCTTCATTTCGCAACTTGAGCTCCATCTATAGGTTTTTTGGCTATAACTTTTTAGTGTCCAGTCAGAACGCTCTTATTGGCACCCTATAATGGATGACTGTTTACAATCAGTCCTGTCCTCCCCTTGTCTTTTGGTCACATTACTTTTTCTTATTAAGTTGCGAGCCTAAAGTAGGTGACAAGTTGTTATGCTATTTAGGAGATTTATTTGAGACATTGTTTTTTTAGTATTTTAGGATTAGGACACTCTTACACAAATAGTGAGGCTTGAGTAGGAGGTAGGGCAAATCTTGGCACTTCGTGATTCAGTGATATAGCATTATTATCCTACACTGAGCTAACAAAAGAGAATTGTAAGCAGTAAATGGCAGCGAATTCGATTGCCAGAGCATCGAAAACTGAGCCACCATTGATTTTATAAATAAATATTTACAGGACATTCATACACAGTTTTACTAAGCCCCACGGTAAGCTCATGAAGGCTTGTGTTGTAGGTACTGAATAAACGATATATATGATATACAAATAATTAATAAATACTCATCACTCATAAACAAATATCTGTGCTCATCACACAAATGAATGCCCTTTCTGGGATTTGAACCCAGGACCATCAGCTTCATAGGTCCCTACCTATGAAGCTGATGGTCCTGGGTCACTACCCACTACCCCACTGGACCAAACCTATCGTCAATTTTATAGCTCGCATTTCGTTATATCGAGATCTGTGTAACATAAAAGTACAGTACCACCAACTACCACTATGTTCATATTATCGATAAGCAATTAACATACTTGCCGTGTGATGCCGCATGACTAGAATAGAACCACCGCATGTCCTCCCGCGGGTGTCGTAAGAGGCGACAAAGGGAAAAATCCTACGGACGGGCAGCAGCGTCCGTCGAAACCCACTCTACAGCTACTGCAATCGCCAACCCGCCTGCCAAGCGTGGAAACTATGTGTATGTGTGTGGAAACTACCCGTAAGATGATAAAAGTCATATTTGTGAGAGGCCAGCAGAGGACTGCATACGGCTGAAAAGTATATACCCATGTGTGGAATGTAATACGAAGTCTTTTTTTTCCGACATGCTGTATATTTTCCCCTTTTTTGTACTATGTGGCTCAACGCCATCTATGGATACATGTTGAGATTTTATTCAGCGAGACACCTCAACTAGTATGACACTGAGATATCTTGCTATGAAACATAGATGTCGCTAATGCGCTTGCCAGGCTTTGGGGAACGCGGTTTTGTATATACATTGTCATTCCATTTCTTGTACACCTATTTCTTGTCAATCAGCCAAGTTTGGCCTTACTGTTGATGCCTTCAGTTCTTATATCATCGACCGACAATATAAGTTCAATACTAAATTTGAGTTAAAATCTATCAAATCAATGTAACTAAATGCCTTGGAAATTACATTTCCATGATAATATTCTTGTAAAGTGATATATCAGTACCACTACTACGAGTTGGCAAAATGGCAAAACGTACTGGCTTGCGCCTGTGTCAAAATATTTGTATGGAAAAATTGTACAGGGCAGAAAAAATCTATGCAAAAAGCATGACGCATGTCAAATTGCCAATTCATGGAAGAGGTACACAGTAAACCAACTACGGTTTCCGTTTGAGTCTCAAAATGACGGTCATCTTGATAATATATTTTCTGCTTCATGTTAATTAATGTTGTTTAGTGGGTATAGATAGCTGATTGATTTAACGCAGTATTGAGCGGCTAATTAAGATCCACCGCCCAGGATTGCTGTGACTTTCTGTAAAGTCTAGCTACCACTTTACAAAACGCATGCTTGTAGGACATGCACGGTGTACGGACACGCATGTGTGTACGGTACACTGGCATACTCTTACAAGGTCTACTTGATATGTTATGCCATTGATTTGCTACAATCGCTTTGCCGTGGGTCTGAGCCGTATTGTGCCGGCTGACTAGAGCGCTACTTCATCTCCTCTGGCAGGTGTCGTGTGAGGCGACAAATGGAAGAAAACCGACGGATGGGTAGCAGTGTCCGTCCGAACACGTATAACTACTTCGGTGGCCAAAACCGCCTTTATGGTGATTATGGCAATTACCTTCTAAGCTGATACTAGTAATATTTAGGAGAGGCCTATTCCAGCAAAAAACAAATCTATAGATAGATAGATAAAAATTCTTATTCAACCACAACTTACGGCCGGTACAGACGGTTAAGGTTGCAGTTGAAATGCTGTCCGTCTGTACCAGCCCTTATATGTGTATTGAGAAATTTCTACATTAAGATAGGATACAGCAGTTTTCGTTAGCTACACAGCTAACTTGGTCAAGTAATATGTGTTGTGGTATAAAATTGGCGATGACTCACCATGTTTCCTATGAGTCCGTGAAGTCCACAGCGCTGATCTATACCTTTTTTTTTTTTTTTATGACATAGGCGGCAAACGAGCAGACGGATTGCCTGGTGTTAAGCAATTACCGTCGCCCATGGGCACCCGCAACACCAGGGGAGTCACAAGCGCGTTGCCGGCCTTTAAGGGGGGTTGGAGCTCTGGGAACCTTACTCACCATCAGGAACACAACACTACATACCTGAAAGGTAGCAGTGCTATTATGGCTGTGGTCTTCTGTAAGGAGAAGGTACTTCCCCAGTTGGGCTGCCCCAGATTCAAGCGTGATGGTCAACGCTGTGCCCTACCTTTCATTGTTGGACGTAGTTTAAGGACATACCCGGGTCCAAAACCTTAATTATACCTAAACCTTTCCAACTACTGTATGTTAAAATAACGAGTGTAGTGCAAGTTTAGGCATTTTTTTAAATGACAGACGCAAACGAGCAGACGGATTGCCTGATGGTAAGCAACTACCGCCGCCCATGGACACTCGCAACACCAGAGGAGTAACAAGTACGTTGCCGGCTTTTAAGATCCCTATACGCTATTTTCTTGAAGGTTTGGATGTCATATCGGTCCGGAAATACTGCACACGACAATTTATTCCAGAGTTTTGCTGTGCGAGGCAGGAAGTTTCTAGAAAAATGCACAGTTGAGGAATCCCAACCATCTAATTGGTGATGATGGAAGTGTTTTTCATGTAAGAAACGCCAGTCAACTGTGGGAATCCGTGGTAGCAGTACAAATATTAAATTTGTTAACAATGTATTCTTGGGAAGGCTATAAACTGGTCGTATTCACGTATTTTGATGTAAAATCTGATTTACCGTGTCTGATAGATGGAATGAAGTTACGAGACGTTGAGATTTTACTGGGAAAATGTTTATAGGGTTGATACATTTTTGATAGGTCGGGGCAAGTACGAATATGAGACGAATGTGACAATTTTATAGAAAGTATATTTAAGTTATTTGTAGGGTAAAAATAATGTTATTTTATAATGGTTGCATATTATTCAATCACCGTTGCAAAAATAGCGTTAGATACAACAATATAATTATTTTGTCTTTCATATAATTATATTCTCAAGTCTTAGGATGTATATGTAACTAATTTATAAGTGGGGAGCGTACTTAACGTATCAACTAACTTTTCAGACTTTATTAATATAGTTTTTAGTATTTTAAAGTTAATGTAGTTTTGTTACTATCGTTCGGGAAACTAGACATTAGTCTTTTCGTCCGACATAAAAGACGAAAGTCTTCAAACAGTGTGTGTAACCAGTGACGACAGCTCCGAAATATGCTCTTTCACTATCGACCTCATCTCGAAGCTCTAAGTCTATGGAGAGGACTATGCTTGGAGTTCCTCTACGCGATCGAAATATATATATATATATATTATGACAAAGGTGACAAACGAGCAGACGGATTGCCTGATGGTAAGCAATTACCGTCGCTCATGAGCACCCGCAACACCAGGAGAGTCTCGGGCGCGTTGCCGGCCTTTAAGGAACTCTGGTAACCTTACTCACCATCAGTAACACAACACTACCTGAAAGGCAGCAGTGCTATTATGACTATGGTCTTAGTTTAAGGAGGAGGTACTTCCCCAGTTGGGCTTTTCCAGACTCAAGCGTGATGGTCATCGACTCATCGCTGTGCCCTACCTTGTAAAATCGTGACTAGCGTTAGAATTATAAAGAAATAACCGTGTAGACAGCTGACCTCCTTAATTCCTCTGCTATCTTCCCTCGGAAGACCGTTAATGTCGCTACAAACTATTTGTTTGCGCGAATCTTGTTCACTCTAGTGGTCTCACGGTACTATTTAGTGAGCACAGACTATTAAATACAATAGTTTCATTTTTAAAACAACAAATATGTCTTAATAATACTGTCGTTGGTTGCGGCGATAATTTATCACGAAATAAAACAACTGACACGGATTATAATGAGTATACTAATTGAAACTTCAACCCAATGTTTCGAAACCTTTAGCACCGTTCGTAGTCGTCGACGGGCATAATATTAAGGTAATGGCACCAATGTTGGACACTTTTAGCTGACAGGCACTAATGATGGACACTTAGTTCTTATTTCAAAAATCATAAAGTTATAAATTGAATGTATCCCAACAAATGCAGAACACTAAACTCTTTTGAAATAAGCACTAATGTTCATGATTGGTTCCGTGTCCATTACTGGTGCCGTCACCTTAATTTACCTCCATCCAAAATTACAGTATGCAAATCTCAAACAAATATAAAACCCACATATCAAATATAAAACAATTGATGGGCAAACAAGAAATAAAATTACTTTTTTTCAGTCCACTCGATGACTACGAACACTGCTAAAGAGTTCGAAATGTCGGGATGAAGTTTAAAAATGTGATAGAATCCGTTTGAGTTGTTTAATTCAATGAAGATACAACTTAACTAATTTGAATAAGTATAAAATTGTATAACGTTTTGATATCGGCAGTGCGCGACGAGTCGATGACGCGAACGGAAGCGCGAACGAACACTCGGCACTCTTAGTGCTTGAAATGGAGACCTATGCTCTCCAGTACATTATTTGAAGATTGGATTGGATTGGATTTATCGGAGAGCATAGGTCTATATTTTAAATCCCAACAATCCCAACGAGTTCATAAACGTGAATATGAGTAATGCCGTCATTTTTCATAAAATATTAAAATTACTCACGAAAGTTTAAATATATTTTTTTAAATTGAATAATTTATGTTTTGAGTAAATCACGATATTTATTTTATTCAATTAATAAATGAATACAGTAAACATATTTCATTAAATAATTACACAAACAGCTATCCCCAGCGCAGGCTTCGTCAGGAGGTGGCAACATTAAAATCAACAACAAGCTTTGTCTCACAAACTAACGATGGAAAAGGCTTAATCATAACATTCAAATGTTTATTTATTAGTTAATTGTACCTTGCGCAAATTTAAATTATTTATGTAAATTATAATAAACAATTATGTGGTGACACATTATAATTAATAATTTGTTTGTGTCTAAATAGCGTTTAGAGTGACCGAACTGCCCGTTTTTATCTGTATCAGCTAAATCAAGTTAAGGGTCCAGAAAACAAGGCAAGAAAGAGCTTCCCAGCCGTCATCTGTCACCCGACAGTTGCCCACTTCACCTTACCAACGAAAACACACCCAAACACACGACAACCAACCTTATATCCACTCCAATAAAAGCGAAACTAACCGCTTAAACAAAATTGCGTCGAAACCAATTCTAATACAGCTTGTTTACAGAATTGGAGACGTTATTCCGAAGCACATTAGGGTGTCGCTTGTATGATATATATGTTTGTTAAGTGTATGCCCGTAGTCACGTCTCCTGGCGATAAGAACGGTAGAGAAACGGGTGCTTTGATGACAAACTATTGCCTGCGAGGGCTTGGTATGACAACCTCGATAAGATGCAAAGCCTTATGGGCCTAATCGACCTAAAGGGCGAAGCGAAATTAAGGTTTTATACAACTATTACCTGTACCCTCACCATGAGTTGTGACTTTGACGTTTTCGATAACTAGTATCGAGATTACTATCTGTGCATCTGGTTCGCACTCAAATAGTACAAGCGAGATGCACAGATAGTAAATTCGATACTCGTTATCGAAAACCTCAATGTCACAACTCATGGTAAGGGTAAGTACTGTCCATTTTCATAATTTCAGCCATTAGACGTCCACTCTTGGAGTTGCCATATTTTTTACATTTCAATAATTTATTCGGTAACATTGCGGTTAGGTAACATTATTCAATGATGATGATGATGACGTAATCCTGTTATCCCTCATTAGGGACATAGGGCTCGTAGAAGAATTTTCCACTTGTCACGTTGTTGGGCAGCTATTCATTATTCAATAATACACTATATTTCAATAATACACAAAGAACTATACGATATTTTCGCCAAAATGCAGACCAGTTTGTTGACGAATAGTACGTTTTATGTTTACTTTAATTTTTGAGTTTCTTGAACTAAATTGTACAGAACGAACTGTAGGTTTAGTTATTATTTATTTATTAAAATTAAGTTTAAAGCTAAGTTTCTTAAGAATAATTGTTTTTTTTACTATACTAGCTACATGATGAGATGTGTACCTACATCTCACGAAGGCTATGGCCTTAAACCTTTTTGTTATGGTCTTACGTTTCATATTTAATTGAAACTTTCAACGTGCAAATATATTTTCCATATTTTATAGGTAGCTAGCTCCTTTAACACTAATACTTCAACGAAAAAAAAAGGTTCTTATAATATTTTAATTCTTGTATGTTTGTTTGGAAATAAAGTATTGCCGTGTGGTGCCGGCTGACTAGAATAACACCACCCCATCTCCTCCCACGGGTGTCGTAAGAGGCGACAAAGGGAAAAAACCGACAGCGTCCGTCGCAACACAATCTACAACTACTGCGGTTACCAACCTGCCCGCCAAGCTGTCTGCCCGTAACGACTATGGCATCTACCCCTCAATATGATACAAATCATATTTGGGGGAGGCATATGTCCAGCAGTGGACGATTTACGGCTGAAGTGTGTGTGTGTGCGTATACCCTTTAACTAAATGTTTTCGATCGAGCATCGAACCCGTGGCCGTCCATTAGAGCTATCTAGTGAGGTGGTCAGAGAAACGCAAAGTGTAACGAATCAGAATGACCCCCAATTTGCGCTAGAGATTAGTGATGTACTATGTCCTTAGATGTGGATGTTAATTAATTTAGAGAAACTTAAATCTACATTTGTTTAACCCGGAGACCTATAAAAAGGTCTCCCATTGGATGCCATTTTGAATTTTAATTATGACAAACCATAGTTGCATTTGGCCTGCCAAGTTTTGATATCTGGGCGGCTAGAGGATATATATTTTTTTTTTTATGACATAAGGTGGCAAACGAGCAGACGGATTGCCTGATGGTAAGCAATTACCGTCGCCCATGGGCACCCGCAACACCAAGGGAGTCACAAGCGCGTTGCCGACCTTTAAGGGGGGTTGGAGCTCTGGGAACCTTACTCACCATCAGGAACATAACACTGCATACCTGAAAGGTAGCAGTGCTATTATGGCTGCGGTCTTCTGTAAGGAGGAGGTACTTCCCCAGTTGGGCTTCTCCAGACTCGAGCGTGATGGTACTTCGCTGTGCCCTACCTCTCATTGTCGGACGTAGTTTAAGGACATACCCGGGTCCAAAAATAAAGTAAAATGCAAGTTAGTCTGGCTCATGATTTCTTTTGCTTACGAATTTGTGTTATTCTTTTAACATTTTGTATCTATTTATGACTTAACCTCCCGGTTCGTTTTATTTTTAGTACTACACTGTACATCATATCCTTTTGTTTATGTAATTGTTTGTAAATAAAATAAATAAATAGGAAGGTACAGGACGACCTTACACAAATTGACTGAGCCCAGTAAGCTCAAGAAGGCTTGTGTTGTGGGTACTCAGGCACCGGTTACATACCTAAACGCCTCCACCTGCTGAAATGAAAACACCCATGATTCAAGAATAAATATCTGTGCTTATCACACAAATAAATGCCCTTATTTGGATTTGAACTTAAGACCTTCGGCGTCATAGGCAGATCACCACCTACTAAGTATTTGTATATTATATTAATCGTTGACTCAGTATATCCACAACACACCTTCTTTACGTTTGGGAGGATATCCTATAGGACATCTTTACACAAATTAACTTAGTCCGACGAATTATTTGTTAACCTAAGAAAATATTAGTACTATGAGAAATTAAAAACGCAATCGAAAATATTTCATAATATATAACAATTTGTTCTTACTAGCCATATGATAATTTTACCTGGAAGCCGAAACAATTGAAACATTTTTAAAAATGGCCGAACACGGCTGTTTGCGTAACAAACAACATTATCCAGACAGCGGCTCAAACGGTTAATCGAATCCAATGTTAACAGTGCCGGATTAAAGTCCGTCAAAGTCGGCACATCACTAGTGTACACATCCCATTTGGACGTTGATCAGACTTGCAAATAGCCCACGGTAAATTTGCCCACAAAGAATACTGGGAATTATGCGGGTAGACACGAGGCTTTTATCCCCCGGCTGTGACATACGGACAGGGTCGGGCCGAAACTTATTTAGCTCTGTCCGATGTGATTAAGTTTAACAAGAAAGCCTTTTAATATTGGGAGCGCTAAAAATAGGAAGGCTTTGCGCGGTTTGATATAAATTTATATGTATATTAATTTTATATGTAAAGATAATGAATAAGAACTCCATAGAACGGCTGTTCAGTCAAGTGTAAATATTCGTTCACTGCCAAAGTTTCGAAAATATGTACCGAGCATTTTTATTGTACAGTAAATAAGGTTGTAGGACGTATTTATGAAAGGATTCTTTCGGTACGTATTTTTGCACTTCACTGTTCGTACAAGGAAAAGTAGAGGGAATCAGATCACGTGGCAGAACACCAATACATGCATACATTTCAGCCGTATGCAGTCCACTGCTGGACATAGACCTCCCACAAATATGACTTGTATCATCTTAGGTAGTTGCCATAGTCGCCACGCTTGGCAGGCGGGCTGACGACCGCAGTAGCTGTAGATTGGGTTTCGACGGACGCTGCTGCCCGTCCGTAGGATTTTCCCTTTGTCGCCTCTTACGACACCCGCGGGAGGAGACGGAGAGGTGCTATTCTAGTCAGCCGGCTTCACACGGCATAGTCAGCATACACCTATGCGATGGAGTGATCAGGTGAAATCTTCAGTGGGAAACCGCGTGTCAGACTGCGCCAGACAGTCTGCAAACAGGGAGAAGTGGCGGGAGATCGTGACGAAAGCTGTGTCCGCCTCTAACGCTAACGTGGACGCCTCCGCGTAACCACGACCGCTCTGTGAAGAGCGGTCGTGGTCAGGTGGAGGCGTCTTACGACACAGAAGATAATGAATAACAAAATAGTTCTCAAGCGTACTCTTGGTTCCCATAAGCCGTGGCAAAATGCCAGGACAACGTTAAGAAGATGATGATGATAGTTATAAAGTTGTCTTTTGTCAGAATGAATCGTATAGAGAAAAAAATAACACAGCTGGGACGACCGGTCTGGCCTAGTGGGTGACCCTGCCTATGAAGCCGATGGTCCGTACGTGGATACGTTTCTAACCACGCTCGCACCAACCAACTCAATATTCCCCTTAATAGAAGGATGTCTTCGTTGAGATCTTTAGAGACTAATGTAAATTACTAATAATCATAAATGAATACATCATTTAATTTTCTTTCATTCCCAATGTGATCCCAAAATTATCTAGAAATGAAACGTCGATTTTTGAAATGTCATACGAACGTCATATGTCAACAATCGTAAGCAAAATGCAAATTATATTTTCACCTCACTCGCTTGGAAAACCTTTCTTTATAGCGCGAAATCTGCGTGGAAAAGCCTATTTTATCCGCTAGCGTGGAAAAGTCATTCGAATTTCGAAGCCGATGATTGTAATTCTCTGTGGTGCATGTAACTTTTTTTTAAGTATAAAACTCCTTCAACGTGTGACTGGGGCGCTACCGCGAAAAACGATATTCGTAAATTTGGGACGATTGTCTCTGTCACTTTCATTGGAGTAAAAGAGAAAGATGCTCGCAATATACGAACTTCGACGTTCGCAGTACCGCGGTGAGATAACCATAGACAATAACCAATCAGAAACATGTTTATGATTACAGATTTTTAACTTTTTTATTTTTACCTACACTTTATTTTATGTCAAATAGGTTTTATTGTATATACTAATAGTATTTCAGTTAATTTACATATTTTGACTAATTAATTCATTAAATAAAACACGCTTTCAATGTTTATTTGATAAAGAAATGCACCTTTGCACCTTTGCGCCTGGAGTGACGCGGGGCGGGTTATTTGACTAAATATGATTGTGTTCGTTTTTTGTGTATTATTGTATTTTTAATGTATATTAAATTGTGTAAGTTAGTTATAAATATTACAATGTTATCAATTACAATTTTTATAAAGAAATTGAAATATAGGTTTACTTAACATTGAAATTTCTGTACGCAACCGAAAAAAATTTTTTTTAAGTTTTAAGTTATCACAATTCACGTAAATTTGTCGGATTTGTGTTTTATTGATTCTAGTAGCGATGCCGATATGATTTCCCTGAAAAATCGCGCGATAAGTTTTGTTTTATTGTTTTTCTTACAGCTCGAATTTTCCTCGCTGTAGTGAGGTGAAAAGTTGTGTGTTCCGCATGACTGCAAAATTATTTGGCGTCTCGTGTCTTGAAAGCCTCGCTACGCTCAGGAATCTATCTTTGAACCATTCGCTTCGCTCATGGTTCAATCTTAGCTTCCTTCGCTTGCTCAGCTTTCAATTTCAACACTAGCGCCAAATAACCACTTTGCAGCCTTGCATAACAAATAACTATTACTTTATTAGAAACGATTTTGAAAATACTAAAAGACGTGAGCTGAGACTACTCGTATATTGAATAGATGCAGTGTTTGTTCATATCACCGAGTTCTGAGGCTCTAGTGTAAGTTACTTTTGACGTAAAAAACCGTTTACGAACGCGTAAGTGACAATGTTATTTTATATGGGAAACGCAAACGCATTCGTGACGTAAAGTTACGTTAAAAACTTACACTCGGGGCTCAGTTCAGTACTTTAGGAAGACATTCGTAAACCTTCGCCACAGACATGTGACTCCATTTATCCAGTGCTCCAAGACAGGCAATCCAGGAGGCCTAACTTCATGCAAGATTCAAAGTTAAGAAGGTATGTAAAAATGTTACATCCCCTGTATAGCTAGATGTGTACCACGTTTGTTCCGTGTAGTATATTCCCTACTCTAGTTTGTTTTCATTCATGGATGTCACCATTCGCATTTGTCGGCACCCTAATTTCCACCCATTTGGTTTTTTTTTAATCAAAAATGTTGTTGACTGACAAATAGATAAAGAAGGATATCTAAAAAATAGGCAGATTTTAAGTAGCTTTAGATGCCCAAAGGATAGATCACCCAGAAATTGGAGCTGGCTCCGTCAAATTGAAAAGGGAAACTATCAAGTCAGAAATATAATGCGACAAAAATCTGCTACGCGCAAATGTTTGGGATACAGATCTGTTAGCTACTCCCTCCAGAACAAATAGCATGGTTACAATTTTATCGTCTATCGCGCTATACGTTACTTTCGTTTACACATGCTTGTTCGAGCGTGACAGATATTGTGACAAATGATAAAAACGGGACTATATTAGGCTAGGAGTATAGAAATAAATAAATAAATAAATATTTTTAAATATTTATTTATTACACAAATCGACCTAGTCCTACGGTAAGCTCAGTAAGGTTTGTGTTGTAGGTACTAGACGACTATATATACAATAGATAGATAAATACTTAAATACATAGAAAACACCAACATGGGCACCCGTAACACCAGAGGAGTCAAAAGCGCGTTGCCAGCCTTTAAGGGGGGTTGGAGCTCTGGGAACCTTACTCACCATCAGGAACACAACACTGCATACCTGAAAGGTAGCAGTGCTATTATGGCTGTGGTCTTCTGTAAGGAGGAGGTACTTCCCCAGTTGGGCTGCCCCAGATTCAAGCGTGATGTACATCGCTGTGCCCTACCTCTCATTGTTGGACGTAGTTTAAGGACATACCCGGGTCCAAACTTACTTACTTAGAAACAAATATCTGTGCTCATCACACAAATAAATGCCCTGACTGGGATTCGAGCCCAGGACCATAGGCTTCATAGGCAGGGTCACTACCCACTAGGTCAGACCGGTCGTCAAAATAGAAATCCAATGTATGCTTTTATGCATTGTTGTTGATGCTGCAAATAAATAAATAAAAATATCCGTTGTGTGCAATGTGCCCCGCCCACTGCCATTGTATTTAACTGCGATGGGCTACGAGTAAACCGAAATCACAACACAAAATGTGTTTACATACAAGCTTCTGAAATATACATGGGTCGAAATCAATATATTCTTCATTATATCTTGCTGACGCAACCTCCTCGGACCCTTTCCGCGGTCTGTAAATGACGAAATATGAGTGAGATTTGAATGGCGCCGAATATCAAATCGTACGTTATTATGGAAAATAAATTTCGATTGGATGGTGAAATAAATAACATAACATAACTCTTTATTGCATAACCCAAACAAATTATAAATAAAACAGGTCACAAACTTAAAGTATAGGTAACACAATCGGCGGTCTTATCGCTAAAGAGCGATTTCTTCCAGACAACCTTTCGGTTAGAGGATAAATTCTGACAGTGAGTCAGAATTGAGTAGGTGATGCAAGGAAGCAAGACAAGAAGTAAAAATAAATTAAGCCAACAAACTAAAGCATCCTGCGCTCCTGTACTTACACATATACGAATAAAAAATAGACATACATATACATACACAAACATAACATGAATATGAGACAAGTGAACACATACAGGGAATAATATGCACGGTACCAGCCACACCGGTAAAACAAAATAAAAAGGGATAATTAGACACATTAAAGATACAGATAGTGTTTCCGTAGTTGCGTCTTAAAAGAAGCAAGAGACATAATCATATTATTATGAACTTTATTGGAATGACATAAGGTGCGTCAATAGTCGGTTGAGTGTTGCTGTTCGTACAGTCAGCAGCATAAGTGGCTGAGCGGTTGAAGTGTTCAAAATGACCTACACGCGCTCCTGTACTCTTGACAATAGAGATGTGTTGACCTCATTTTGAACACCTCAACCACTTAGCCGCTTCTGCTGCTGACTGTACCTACAGACGTCAAACTTTAATAATGTTACTAACATCATTAATACTTAGTAATTACTAAGTGTTATCTAATTAGATAACGAGTGTTGTTTTCGCAAAACAAACTAATGCAGTTTGGCGAAGTTATAGAAAAATTAAGTATTTTTTGTGAGAAATACATTCATATTGCAATAGTTTAGTTATGTTGTTAGAAAAACATACTGTTCACTATTTAAATTTCAGCCTTACTATGATCTCATGATCTTATGAATGACTATGATCCCAAAAACAGGGATGAATACAGTTTTTTATATTTTCCGTCGCTGACTTGGGTTTGGTTATTTACACATAAAATATTAGCTAAAGCTACCAGAATCAACCCCTGTCACGGCAAGAAAAGTCGAAGTAAGCAAACAGGGTGATCCCCTGATTATTTCTCTGTGCATTGATTTAGGTTCTATTTGCTTTGGGACGAAATGACATGACCCACGAATTTGAAATGGGGACTTTCTCCGGAACATCTTAGGACGTTGCGGTTAATCTGCTTATGTTTATTTTATGTTGGCAAATATGTATGTTTGAACGTTATTGAAATCATCATTATCATCATCATTTCACGCGTAGCTATGAAAATTTCCGGAAAAATACCCGTTTCTTTCCAAAAGCTCGTTTTTGGATTTGTACGGAAAAAAAGCAAAAAATTTATTGCTTCAATTATTCCGAAAAAAAAGGATTTAAACAGGTTTCTACCGATTCTTCTTCTTAATACTGGGTAATTCGTAATAGTGGGTAAGTGAATGTTTATAGACTTACTTTGATGTTGACGTCGGTGTTGTGTTGTCACAGTTGTGTCATTATGCTTATCAGTCGGATTAATTTTTAATGTTTTTTTTTATTAAAAATCCGAAAAAATTAAAAAATAAACATTTGATTTTTTGACGACAGGTTTGATTTAGTGGGTAGTGACCATGCCTATGAAGCCGATGGTCCTGTGTTCAAATCCCAGTAAAGGCGTTTGTTTGTGTGATGAGCACAGATATTTGTCCTTGAGTCACGGGTGTAAGTATTTGTACCTTTATTCTATATATCGTTGGGTGAGTACCCAAACACAGGCCTTCTTGAGCTTATCGTGGGGCTCAGTCGTTTTATGTAAGAATGTCCTGTACCTAATATTTATTTATTTTTTCTGTCATTTTTAACTCTATTCACGTGCAAGACGTCCACTACTGGACATAGGCCGTCCCTATGACCTGTATCATTTTGGGGGCAGTTGCCATAGTCGCTACGCTTAGCAGACGGGCGTATTCGTATGTCAACTCGACCATACAACATTAAAGAAAATGGGCTACGTAACCCTTATTCCTATGGAGCTAAGTGGATTAGTATAAGATATTCTCAAGAACTTATAACGGGTTCGAAACAAGGCCATGGTATTTATCTGTGTGTTTATGACTAACCATCATCATCATGTCCATCACCAGTCTGGCCTAGTGGGTAGTAACCCTGCCTATGAAGCTGATGGTCCTGGTCAGGGCATCTATTTGTGTGATGAGAACAGATATTTGTTCCTATGTCATGGGTGTTTTCTATGTATTTAAGTATTTATATGTATCTATCTACTATATATATCGTCGTCTAGTACCTACAACACAAGCCTTACTGAGCTTACTGTAGGACTAGGTCGATTGTGTCAGATTGTCCCGATATATTTATTTATTTATTTATTTATTATTATTTAAGTGGATTAGTGTAAGATATTCTCAAGTAACGGTTTAGAACTTCGAAACTAGGCTAAGTAACCATCAGTCAATCTAGAGATCTTTATCATTGCTGCCGTAAGTCATCCACTGCTGGACTTAGGCCTCCCTCAAACATGACTTGTATCATCTTGTGCGGTAGTTGTCATAGACACCACGCATGGCAGGCGGGTTGGCGACCGCAGTAGCTGCAAATTGGGTACCAACGAACATAGCTGCCCTTTCGTCGGTGTTTTACTTTCGTCGCCTCTTACGACATCCGCGGTAGAAGAGGGTTCTACAGCAGAATCTGCCGGTACAGTCAGCGTCATAGTTAGCTGCAGTCAGTATGGCCAGATATATCGATACAGATCTCTATTTATATAGCTGTAAGGCGCTGAGTACCACAGACGTGCCAACTTCTGTACTCAATGTTTACATCTCGCAACATATTTTATAAATCTTAATACTTGATACAATTTTCAGCTGTTCATATAGAACAACGAAATGGGCTGAAATCTTTTGTTTATCTTGAAATTTTCTAAGTCCTTTGAGTGTACGGGAAGAGGAATTAACGCGTGGGAACTTCTTCGGTGTATTTTTTATAGGGTGTTGGTGCAATTTTAAGTGTATGTAAATGTCATGATCCTATGTCATAAAAAAAATGTAACGCAAACTACCAATTTTAATAAATATACAACGATGGTGGCAAACAAGCATACGTCCCGCCTGATGGTAAGCAGTTACCGTAGCCTATGGACGCCTGCAACTCCAGTGGATTCACATGCGCGTTGCCCTTTAAGAATCTATACACTCGTCCTATTTTGAAGTACCTCATACAGTTTCCCTAGGGAAAACCTCGGCAGGGAGTTTATTCAACAGCCGGAGCGTTTACGGGACGAAATTCCTCTGAAATGTATAGAAAAGTCATAAGCGACTTTATTTAACTTGGCCTAATTATACACATCTGCCGCTTATAACCGGACCGGTGGCCTAAATGCACTGAGTGGACCAAACAAGTCAGCTGGAGCGGAGGCAGACTTAAAGCTCACATTTCAGCCATATGCAGTCCACTGCTGGACATAGGCCTCCCACAAATATGACTTGTATCATGGGGTTAGTTGCCATAGTCGCCACGCTTGGCAGGCGGGTTGGCGACCGCAGTAGCTGTAGAATGGGTTTCGACGGACGCTGCTGCCCGTCCGTAGGATTTTTCCCTTTGTCGCCTTTTATGACACCCGCGGGAGGAGATGGTGCTATTCTAGTTAGCCGGCATCACACGGCAAACGACCTAAAGCTTACTGTCAGCCAAATGGCTGCCTGCATATATGCAGCCTGTGGAACAACTATAGTACGCAAAGGGCATACATACCTTTATGTATACCGGATGTAGATGGGGCTGCCGCAATTTTGTAGTGCCTCAAGGATGTAGGAGTCAAGCGGACCCTTGACTCCTACATCCCGTGGCAAAATTAGATAATGCGAGGAAGATAACTACCCAAGGGGTACTTAAGGGAAGTAGATATGATGCAATTTCAGAAGCTAACATAAGTAAAATACCATCAGCTCTTTTCTCGGAACAAGTTGGTTATTATGCCACTTCATCAGCATAAATCGGCCTGTAGAAATCAATATGAACTCATCGCCGTGGTGACCCAGATCTGTTCTAGACGTCTTTAGCTCCCGCCGTCCGACGTCACACCGAACCGAACATCGTTTCCAATTCGTGGACCACTGTAACTACCAGGAGTTACCATAAAGTGCTACCAGAAACCACAGCGGATAAGCAGGATTGCTTTGCGGTGGACCATAATTCGATCGCCAACCCAAGCTCAAGATCAAGGGCTTATGCATAAACCGTTATATGGCTCAAGATACGCATTGCTATTCTGGTTTTATAATGACTTTAAAATTCGGCAACGCGCTTAATATGACCTGGTGTTGCGAATGCTTATGGGCGACGGTAATTGTTTACCATCAAGCAATCTGTCTGTTGTTACCACCTTTGCATTAAAAAAATATTATCTTTAGCACTATTTGACACAGACGCTACAGAGTACGTTTTTTGACGAATAGTAGCATTGCAAAGGTTTGACAAGTGAGGCTCAGGCCTTACGTGGAAAAACCTAAAATGTCAGTAATAGACTGACGGGATCAAATGGTAGTGAAGGTACACCGTCTGTAGTGCTTTATAATCCTTCTGCCAGTAAATAATAAAAAGAATAAACTGACAAGAGTGCACACACATAGATTGTTTATTGTTTATTCAGATAGATACCGCTTTAATAGTCTTTAAAGAGCCACCTAAATCAAAAGATCATGAAAATACACAACAAAAATATTTGCAACGGGGGAAAATTTCACACATAAATATGTATGATTAAAGATTCCAAAATTATTTCCAATATGGATGGAAGTGCGCCGGCGACGCGATCGGCAAACCGAACGGACACTCAGCACTCTTAGTGCTTGAAAATGGAGGCCTATGTTCTCCGAAACATGTCGCGCGAGTGACTAAATAAATGTGAGTAATACCGTATTAATCGTTAATTATTAAATATGTCTCACGAAAATTTAAATGAAAATTGATGGAAGATTTCATTCGGGTTGGAAGTCGGGGGCTGCTGACTACTGCTTGGTCTTGAAAGTTACTTTGGTTTCACTACTGGACATAATAAACTCCAACATCGACGGCCAATAGTCATACGTCTTGGATAACCAATAACTGGATTCCGCCCACCAACACGGGACGGTGTAACATGCACCCCGGAGACTGTCTAAGATTTAAACTGCGCTATGATTAAAATGCAGTTTCTTGTTTTTATATTCGTCTTGGAAAAAGTTGAAGACACGAGCTTTTCAGACACTAAAGTGGATTCACTTGGCTCGCGGTGTTGGAGTAACCTAGTACCACTTGAAATGTATTGAAACTTATTGAAAAACAAAAAAAAGCGATAATGACAGGTAGGTTTCTGTTGCTACATCATAAAATAGTCGAATTTAAGAATAAAATCGCAATCAAATGAGTACCCAAGAAAACATCTCATGAGACGACCCTGGGCCCTATTTCACCAAATTGACAGGTGCGACATTATGTCAGCATCATTGTTTATGGCGTAACAGGCGTCGAAGGGCTACGGCGACCGCTTCCTATTATGCGGGCCGTATGTTTGTTTACCACCAATATGATTCATAATATTATCCACAATAATGACTACTTTGTGAAAAAGCTTGACAAATGTCACGAGAATTACGACAATTGCCGCAACGTCCCGACAGAGGACAAATCAAATGTCGAAAAATAACGAAAATTCTTCTGAGTATCGTAAGAATTGTCAAAAGCTCTTCACCAAACTACTATTTATTTATTGATGATATAATAAAAATGATTGGTATTTTATTTAAAGTAACGTATTGGTGGCAAATATAATAAATAAATACTGACAGTTGTCAGTATTCTGAAATAGGGGTCTAAGTATATGAAGGGTAGTGTGTCTGAGCATTATAATATTTTGTATATTATGCAAATAAGGCCAAACAACCCCATATCCTCCCAAGAGAGTCGTAAGATGCGACAAAGGGAAAACCGTGGAAACCGAATCAGCGAATCATACAGCTACTGCGGTCGCTAACCCGACTCCCAAGCACCGTGTTTATGGCAACTCTTCCCAAGGTACAAGTCATAATTATACTTAGGCTTTGTCCAGGTGTGGACGTGTTACTGCTTGAATGATGATGATGATCACCAAATGGGACAATAAAGAAGCAGTTTCCCACTTTCTCTCTCTCTCTCTCTCTCTCTAATACCTATAGCAGGGAATAAATAGGCAAGAGCGCCATGTATTGTGAATCAACAAAATCTTTGAAGCGGCTTTATTATTCGTCTTCTTCTGCTACATACATGATAATATATTTGTTTCTTTCTGTTTTGTTTTTACCATCAGATGCATTAATGAATTCAGTATCGACTGTAAGTATTATGTTTCATTATCAAACATGAACTATTGAAATCGCCCTTACAAGCAGTGTTTTCGTAACTCTAATATTTGCTTGGAGGCTTGCGAAATCCTGTGCCGCATTACACTTTAGAACGCCACAGAACTCAAACAAAAATTAAAACAACATAGATACCAATTGATTTTACAAACTTCTAACAAACATTCGCGTTCAATCCCTACTAATGCTGAAGCAAATTTAACTTTGCCGTTCTTGAAATCCATCCACTTCAAAGTTTCATCGTGCTTGGTACCACATAGACGGCCTTAATATTTACGCGGGAGGCATGTCAAATTTGGTAAACTAGCGACGTCAGAATCCGTTCTGAAACCCAATTTGCATGTAAATTCATCGAAGTCGCGTCTGATAAACATTGCTGCGACTGGAGTTGGTCGCACTTCGAGACCGTGGGACATGTTTATGCAATACTGTCGAAATGTGATTTATCACTGATTTTGGTGTTGAATTGTTTTGTTGAATAAGCACAGCAATTGAGCAACGCAAATCAAGCGCTATTAATAAATAAATACATGTTTATTTTTAGCTTAAAACGACTAGAATACAATTATTGTATGAAAGAATTGCCATAAAGTAATTTTTTATTTGTATTTATTGTTTCTATTGTTGCCTAGATTAGAACGTAGTTTTGCAAAAATCCCACTTTCCAAACTTTTCATGGGAACACATAAATAAAGGTTTTGACAGATAATTAATATTCTATTGACAGAATTCTGTGGAATGAATCGTCTTCTCTAAACCAGAGTAATTTGTTCACAAAATATATGCCTCCTCTAACATGCACCATTTCAACCCGACCTGGGCATGTAGAATCCAGCAGCAATAAATAAAATAAACAAATAATCATCTCAATAAAGCCTGGGGTATACTCCCATGATTTGGCATAAGCACTATTTTATACGAAGCTACTTACATCTGATGTTGAATTGGACCTTATCGACCATTATTAGTAATGGTACATCATAAAAAAAAATCCCTCTGACGTTTTCACGATTGATTGGTAACAATAAAAAAATAATAGGTTTGTATGTCATGCATAATACCTTTTTCTAAAAACAACCCATGTACTCGTATTATTTAGTCAAGTTAATAGTTTTAATGAAATTTTCAGTGTTGTTTTGTTTAGCCAGCACTATTTAAAGATTTAATAATGCTTAATTCTTAAGGGTATTACAATTTTAGATGCTTATGAATCGGTGTAAGCCCAATTGAGGTAATTATTAAGCCATGTTTAATTATTAAGTAATTTGCGATAACAAGTATTTCATGGAAATGTTAAATAGATAATGTTTAGAAGTTTCATCATGATCATTTCAGCAGTAACATGTCCACTGCTGGACCTAGGCCTTCCCCAATACATGATATCTGATGACGACTGTAGCTATAAGAACTAAGTATGTTATTTTCGTCTCAGTAAACATTAAAACCGCCGTGTGATGCCGGTTGACTAGAATAGCATCAGCGTCAGCAGCGTCTGTCGAAACCCAAGCTACTGCGGTCGCGAACCCGCCTGCCAAGCGTGGTGACTATGGCAACTACCCCCAAGATGATACAATTCATATTTGTGGGAGGCCTATGTCCAGCAGTGGACTGCATACGGCTGAAATGTATGTAAATGTATGTATGTAAACATTAAAATATCCGTAGGACTAAAGTCGACTTGAAATATTTTTAGAAAATATTTTTTTTCTTGAACGAAGCAAATATTTTCTTTGAGCCCTTGAATCAGTCAGCGTTTTCTGTGTTTCAAGACACGAAATAAGTGACAGAAATACATGACACTGTCAACTAAGCGCCAATATTGTTTCAAATCCCAGTTCATACAGCTTTATTTGTTTAGGACCTCAAACGAATCCGACCACAAAAACGACTGATTCGAATCGGCTGTGTTTGCAGTTATCTTACAATTACACTTATTTGAAAATTATAGCGATTTTGTACCTTATTACAAGGCAGTACAGTTCAAGTTAGCTGATGGCGTTTTGATAGTAACAAGACGAGTTTTGTTAGCAAGTGTAAGCTTTTGATGTTCATATATTCGGACCCAATACGAATTTGAACAGTAACAACCAATACTACATACATGCAATTGTCAATTGTATTCTAAGGCAATAGAATTCAAAGTGAAACTGCTTTTAAAGTTCATACGGCTTTTTGGCATGGTGAGGTAGTATTGCTAGAATAATGGCAAAACAAAGTTAAGATTTCCATGAGTAAAATTGCCGCTTTCGTTTATGCCTTACTTCGTTCCAATGGGGTTCGTATTTATCCGACGGTATAGTTAAGTTTGTAGTATTATAATGGTATTAATGATATCGTCATAATTATAGCGATAAGGACGAGAGTTGGAACTAGAAAAAAAAAGTTTTAGTAGGATCGTAAGTATCTTACATAAAAAGTTAGGAGGAAAGATGACGAGAAATAGTTTTGTGATAATTATTATAGTACATAACAGTCACCGGAAATAATATCTCACGTCAAGGCCATTTATTCTGCGTGTGCAAAGCCGCGGGAAAAGCTAGTTTTTATTTTAACATAAGCGGCAAACGAGCAGACGGATAGCCTGGTGGTAAGCAATTACCGTCGCCCACGGGCATCCGCAACACCAGGGGAGTCACAAACGCGTTGCCGGCCTTTAAGGGGGGTTGGAGCTCTGGAAACCTTACTCACCAACAGGAATACAACACTACATACCTGAAACTTAGCACTGCTATTATGTCTGTAGTCTTCTGTAAGGAGGAGGTACTTCCCCAGTTTGGCTGCTCCAGACTCAAGCGTTGATGGTCATCGCTGTGCCCTACCCCTCATTGTTGGACGTAGTTTAAGGATATACCCGGGTCCTAAAATAATAATAGTTGATGATATGTCATCAGAAAGGATGTAAATACACTAAAATATCGAGTTTTTATATAAAAAGCATGGGTGCTCAATATTTCTAGCCAAGGCTTTATTACGTCGCCATAATGATACCCTGCAAATATTTTTCCATAGTTCATTTGCCGGCTATATAAAGGACTTCACATTTTCCCAGACTGGCATTAATTATATTCCGCTCGGTGAAGCCATATAAATATAGAATCAGCGTATTTCTGCGTATAAGGAAATAGTCGCTAAAACTATTATTAATATTAAGGATTATGTAAGTGAACATATATGATGATAGTGTGTCCCTTGTAATTATGTACTTGGCTCTTATCTATTACTAGCTCTTGCGCGCGGCTTCACACGCACAGAAGAGTACCTGTAACCGACAGCAATTATGATTGTTGTTTTCTTTTCATTAAAAAAAATAAATAAAAAATCTTTATTCAGAAATAAGACGCAACGTTTAATGTGTCTCAGTTGACATTTGACTCCATGTTCAGTCAAGTGCAAAAATACGTACCAAAAGAATCTTTTCATAAATACGTCCTACAACCTTATTTACTGAACAATAGAGTTGCTCGGTACATATTTTTGAAACTTTGGCAGTGAACAAATTTTTACACTTAACTTTTCATACAAAAAATTTTAACCCCCTTTTTGCCCTACCCCTTAGGGGATAAATTTCAAAAAATGCTGAAATTACTTTTTTTGTACTCAGGTAACGACTACTATTTAGTTACAAACGGATAAACTCATGTGTAATTATATCGCACTAGGCGACATGTATCGGGTAAGCTTGTGTGTTTATCTGTTTGTAACTAAGTAGTATTAACATGGATCACAATTGTATACAGATAAAGACTGTTAACACAAAATTTCAAGTCTTGCTTTAAATTTTACACAATCCCCATACAAACTTTCAACCTCTTTCACCTGAGCTTACTGTAGGGCTAGGTCAAATTGTGTAAAATTGTCTCAAAAAGATTTTTTATACAAAAAATATTTAAAATATTTACTGCCTACTACTTAACTACTACCTCCTTAATGGTGGAATTTCCAAAAACCCCTTCTTTGCTTACTAAGATATATCTTAAAATTGATTGTTTACATTATGGATGTTTTAAAATAACCCCTTTATTTATAAATGGACCCGGGGGTATGTCCTTACACTACGTCCAAGAATGAGAGGTAGGGCACAGCGATGACCATCACGCTTGAATCTGGGGCAGCCCAACTTGGGAAGTAGGAGGTACTTTACCGTACAGAAGACCACAGCCATAATAGCACTGCTACCTTTCAGGTATGTAGTGTTGTGTTCCTGATGGTGAGTAAGGTTCCCAGAGCTCCAACCCCCCTTAAAGGTCGGCGACGCGCTTGTGATTCCCCTGGTGTTGCGGGTGCCCATGGGCGATGGTAATTGCTTACCATCAGGCAATCCGTCTGCTCGTTTGCCGCCTATGTCATAAAAAAATAATGTAGTAGACATATTTAATGGTATATTTTGTAAGGTATTATTCTGTATTGTGAGTATAAGTAACATTATTTATTAATAAACATTGTTTCTATTTCTAACACATAAGAAATTCATAAATACAAGAGAACAAACGATTACCAAGGCCAATCGAAAATTGACGAACAAACCAAGTTACCTTCTTGTGCTAATATGAACACCAGAGCTAGCAAAACACTCCAGAATTGAAACACAAGCATGGCTGCTTATCCACTGAAATTTTTTAAGCATAAAAAAAACATACACATGACAAAATATTATGACATCTCACACAAATCTCAAGCAGAGCCCGACTGCGAAAGTATACCTTACACTAAACTCTACCAACCTGTGAGTACCTATACAAGTTCACAAGAGACCTCCGAGGTTTAAAGGGGCAACGCGCGTGTGCATCCTCTAGAGTTGCAGACGTCCATAGGCTTACGTCGACTGCTTACCATCGGGCGGACCGTGTGCTTTTTTGCCACCTTCAAAAAAAATACCAATCAAATCGGTATACCAGTAGGTATATTATTTATTTGTAGCAGTAAGTCTGTGAAATATAATGATACATTTGGCCAATTTTACTGCTACGCTTTTATAATATATGTTATAAAAACATGACTTCCTATATTTATTATTAAATAAAGTTCTCGAATCGAATGATGTATTTACACGTGTAGCTTTTGTATGTAATGTAGGGTTCCGTATCACAAATAAATATTAATAAAATGAATAAGTATAGACACCGACATTCTTACACAAATTGTCTGAGCCCCACGGTAAGCTCAAAAAGGCCCGTGCAGTAGGTACTAAAGTAACGATATATATAATATACAAATACTTAAATACATAGAAAACTCACATGACTCAAGAAAAACATCCTCTACTCATCGCAAAAATGAATACCTTTACCGGGATTTCAAACCAGGACTGTCAAAGACAAAGTCCTGAATGTCGAATCTGTCTGTAACATCATAACGCTAAATATCTTACACTAAAAATGATATTAGAAAACTTCACTTAGTGTTTAAAAAAATCGATAATGTTTAATGATAGTGTGTTTTTTATTTAATTAATATATCAATTCGTGTAATAAATAATTATTCAATTAACATTCTCATAAATGTTTATTCACTTGATTTTTTTCCGGGTGGTAGATGGCGTTCTACCTTATAAATAATTCAATTTTGCTCTCTAGTACAAAATAATGAGATGCGGGGCTCTTTTTAAGTATTTTTTTTACAAGTCACAAGAAATATATTAATTTGTATTTTTAACAATTTATAGTATATACGGGAGTTTTCAGAAAAATGTGTATTAGCGTGAATTGTAGTAAAGTTATATTAAGTCAGTTTTATGGCGATGATTTAGTATGACATGTTTATGGATATATTTTTTTTGCTTTTCATTGTAATATTGCTTATACCGGATGTTATAAAAAATGTGATACAAAATTATCAAGCCGGCATCTGGTCATGGTTTGGAACAATTTTTACTATGGAGTCAATATTGTAAATTGTAAAAAAAAAACAACTCTCACATACATTTTTGTCAACTTTTACTTGACCTTTTCTATGGAGTAGTTCAGTATTTATTTAATTTTACAAACTTGACCCAATAATAACAGAAATCATGAACAGATGCCGGTTTGATAAACTTGTATCACGTTTTATATAACACCTAGTAGTTTATGAAACGATCATCAAATCTAATCATAAACATTATAATGCAAAAAAAAAAAAAACAAAAAAAAAAACACTATTGTTATTTCAAGTTATTTAGGTGCACTTTTTTCTGAAAACCCCCTTAAATAAAACAAGATGCCACCTTTTTAACTAATTCACGTTGTTTCATTTTTTTTGGTGAGAATAAAAAAACACCAATCGTGTTTCGGGTTCTATCAGTTACTTTAATGTATAAGCAAATAACAAATACCCCAAAATAAGGTATTTTATGTCTCCCATTAGAACGCTGAAACGCTTAAAAAAAGTGTATTAATTTACAATGCAAAGATTGTGATTGGGAAAATATTTGAAAGAGCTCAGTACGTAAAAGCGACTCGCGCTTGCCTTTTTTCTCCCAGTTCAATAAGGAAGCAAAATTAAAAATAACATTATAAGAATTGAATAACATTATTATTACCGTTAAACAAGTTAACGAAACGTCGGATCGGAATACAGGTAAAAATGAATTCAGCACACGTCGTTAAAAGTTTACCTTTGCGGGGCGAGCTCGAAGTTTTAATAGCACTTTAGGACATCGGACTAAGCACGGGGCCGTTATATATGTCTACACGTGTAGATGACCAACAATATCTATTAACACGTTCAGCTCCCATGACACAACATCTGTGTTCTCATTACATACATACATTTCAGCCGTATACAGTCCACTGCTCCCGCAAATATGACTTGTATCATCTTGGGGGTATTTGCCATAGTCGCTACGCTTGGCAGGCGGGTTGGCGACCGCAGTAGCTGTAGATTGAGTTTCGATGGACGCTGCTGCCCGTCTGTAGAGTTTTTCCCTTTGTCGCCTCTTACGACGCCCGCGGGAGATGGGGTGGTGCTATTATAGTCAGTCGGCATCACAGGGCAAATCTCTGATCTCATTAAACCTTCTCCAATGCCAGTGACACGACGTATGTGATCATTTATAAAACGTGAGTTACCCGCTTTTATACAATAAATGTGACATTATCTATGAAAAGGGACCTTATTGTCGATGGCGCTTACGCCGTTGTTCAAGATACCGCAATACAAATACGACGCGGTTCGACGTAAGCGCCATCGACAATAAGGTCCCTTTTGCTAGATAATGTCACAAATATGTTTCAATCTCACGATAGTTTTGTGTTTAAAAAAGACAATTATAATTTTATAAATATCGAATCATTTTTATCCCGCAACCATACTTTAAAGACGGGCATGGCTAGCCGACGAAGTCACGAGGAAAAGCTAGTAAATAATAAAACTTACGTTACAAAAGGCGGGCCGACTGGTCCTGACCGGACTGGTTTGTAGCCAAAATGTTGAACTAAGTATCATTTTAAAAGAAAATATGTGATTAAATGATTCGCGGGAAGCACAAAATCGGTCACTGTGGGTCGCTATAAGGGAGGCCTATATCCAACAGTGGATGTCCTTCGGCTGATATCATGATGATGAAATAATTTATGGATATATACATTTTTTGGCTAATATTTTTGGATTATGATAGCCCTTTCACAGCTTTTTATTATCTTAAAGCTGTATGATAGATGTAAAAGGTCGTACAGAGTGTACTTAAGCTGATAATTTAACCTTTAGCCAATTAACTAGCTGCCCTAAAGTTTATTCAGCTATCTTACAGACCTTATACAGCGTTTATACCACCAAAAGCTGTATAATTTTGGGCCCAATTCGGCTGTATGAAAGCTGAGTACACGTGCTCCCAGCCTTTTTACAGCCTATTTTTCCAGCTGTAAGTGTAAAACTTTCCATTACTCAGCCCTTTATCAGCCATCTTGTGTTACTTGGGTAGATGGCACAAATCTAAGTAACGTATTGAGCATGCCAGACCCGCTCTTAAAATTATCTTTTATTCTAGAAAACTTTTCCTAACTTCTTTGTATTTAAACTTTCGTGAATGAGTTTCTGACTTTGTTAAAACATTGTTGTAGATCTAGATTTTGAATTAATATTCAACAATTGTGTGAGTAATTACGTCTCAAAGTGGACATTGAAAGTATTTTTCAACGTGCTATATTTTTATAGTTTTGGAGCTTTGCTTTGAACGAACAAAACAACGAACAGACAGATGGACACACAATTGATTTAAGGTTTCCGTTAATTAATTAATGTATATAGATTAAATTGACAAAAAAAAGGCGAAGTGCGCGCCGGACTCGCGCAAGCAGGTTCCGGTACAAACCTTTAGGAATGTTAATAAAAGTGTTATTTTATCTGTGCTATAATTATACCTAGATATTTTTCTAGCAGGAACGACATTTGCCTATTGCTTGCCACAATAAAAATATCGACAATCCTGTTATCGATAAGTACATACTACTTAAACGACAAGACAAACACATAGTCTTTTATCGGTTACCTATCCAGACGCCGCGTGCTACCGATCTTGAACAAATTGAACGTAATCCTTTGATTCAATTTACTTTTATTAATTGCAATGAACAGTTCTAAATTGTTTTCTGAAGTATGTAAAATATAAATAAATAGATAGTTTTATTATTGTTAGGTATTTATTTTTAATCCTATTACCTGTATGACGTTTAAATGGTACTTATCGATAACAGGACTGTCGATGTTTTTATGTTGTCAATCATTTACAAGAAATCGTTAGTGCTAAAGAAATATCTAAGTATAGCTTTTTTTTTTTCATAAAAGACGGACCAGCGTTTGACCTCAGTCGCACCTGATGGAAAGTGACGACGAGGTCGAGGGTGTAGCACGCTGGTTCAGTAACAGTCTATTCACTCTTGCCTTGAAAAGACCCAAATTATATCTTACCGGGAATACAGACGAAGGGAGCGAATTCCATTCCTTAGCAGTCCGCATTAGGAAGGTAGAAGCGAATCGCTTCATGAATGGAATATTCACAACGTAAAGATGAATCCGCTCCCCTCGTCTGGACGTCCGGTGGAGGAACGGAGATGTCGGAAATAAATCGTGCAGTTCCTGTGCACACTCTCCAAAATGTATCCTGTTAAACACAGACAAACTAGCAACCCTGCGACGGTGCTCAAGGCTTTGTAACCTTACACTCAGTAATTCAGGATCGCCAATGAGTCTGCGAGCACGGTGCTCTATTGAATCCAAAGCGGCCAGCTGATACTTGGCAAACCCGTCCCAAAGGTGGCAACAGTACTCCATGCACGAGCTATAAATGTTGTTGTTAGTACCAAATTTAAAAAGCCGCGGCCTCCACACTTCCGTGGGATATACAATCTCATAACCATCGAGCGATGGTGTAGCATGCGATGTGTGGTGTTATATTACATATTATTAGGTGATTATTTTCCCTTTTTTTCTTCTTATTGTATATATTATATAATGGTACATGTTCTCTGCTGCTGTCGAAGAGAAGTACGGTAGGTACTTCTCGTCTAGGGCACACAGAGCAACCTTGGGAAGTACGAGATATTACGACCCCAAGGACCTTATACTCCATGAATTTAGCGATAAATAATGAATTAAAAATAAAACATGCTAGAATAGACCATTCCTAGTTGAGATGACAGTTAAGGCCTATAGCAGACAGATTGGTTACAGACTACTAATTTAAAAATGTTGTGTATAGTCAGCAGCAGAAGCAGCTAAGCATTTGAGGTGTTCAAAATGAGGTCAACACGTCTCTATTGTCAAGAGAATAAAAGCGCGATTTGAACACTTCAAACGCTTAGCAACTTTTGCTGCTGACTGTACAATTGTTATTGTAATATAGGCAGTAATGACTTTTAATTCCTTTTTACTACTACAATGTATTTTTCACCTCAGCAGCTCGAACATGTCTACTTTCCTCACTCCAGGGAGTGAGGAAAGTGCGACTTTCCTCACTTTCAGGGAATGAGGAAAGTTGTTACTTTCGTCACTCCAGGGAGTGAGACAAAGTAGCTTTTTAATTGACGACCGGTCTGGTCTAGTAGGTAATGACCCTGCCTATGAGGCCGGTGGTCCTGGGTTCGAATCCCTGTCAGGCCAATTATTTGTGTGATGAGCACAGATATTTGTTCCTAAGTCATGGGTGTTTTCTATGTATTTAAGTATTTATATGTATCTATCTATTATAACAGGATGTAATGGAGTCCCTAAACACCACTAACACGTTCGGACCCTCACAAATTAATGAAATATTATAATTTTGAAATGTACTACATACTTTAAAATGAAAAATATTTAAACAAAATATTAAGTAATGAAGCCAGTGCAGTTGCAGATAAAACACTTAAATGAATGTGGTTAACTTCATGTTATTTTTTTTACAAGATTTTATTTACCTTGATGTATGTATTTGTATATCTATCCGGATGGAATCTCGCAACTCAATTTTGAAGCAGACATCTTTAACCGATTGAGCTTACACTTATGTAAGTTCAGTGACAATGCAATATTATGGTACCACTGATCTGATCTGATGCTAGAGCCAGAAGGTAGCAAAAGCAACTCCTAAAAGACACAAGATAAACCCGTGGTGTTTAAGGCTCATTAGAATCCTTTCGAAGAGTAGATGACGATTGTGAAAAAAAGTACAGTCGGGAATAAAAGCTTGTACTAAAAATGACATTATTGGCAACTTATTTAGCCTTTATTCCTGAGATGTTCTCACTACTGAGGTGAAAAGTTGTATGTGTCACACGAGAGTAAAGTTATTTTACATCTCGTGTTTTTGAGTGCCTCGCTACGCTCAAGATTCTAAGACTAGAATCACTCGCTACGCTCGTGATTCAATTATAGAATCTTTCGCTTACTCGGGACTCAAAATAAACACTCGCAAGAAAAAAACAACTTTCCTCTCTTGTTGCACAAATAACTATTGCTTGTGTAATGTTATTGTACGGTCGACGTCAAAGATATGTATACACTTTTGCACCTTATCACAAAGGATTAAAGTGAAAACGTGTATACCTAGTCGTAATGTTTTAAGTAATGTTTGACGTCGACTGTACCTTGTTAAATAAAATAAATACTCAAAGAATAATATTAAGATAATGTACGGAATCCTACGCGCGCGAGTACGATTCACACTTGGCCAGTTTTTTTTTTAATAGTAGTTGTTATGTCAGCTCAAAATCATACGAAAGTTTATCCACCCCAAGCGTAAGTCTTTTTCCGAGGGGTACAATCCGTCATTCCCGCCCCATGTCACGTTAAGACTTCGACAAAAATTTAATAGAGCTTCCCTTAGATTTATTGTGGTCCGGGTCTATTTGCCCTGCGGTGAGTCGTGACACTTGTCAGTTTGTCTGTTTGCGTAGGACGCTGCTGAGTCGTGTCGTTCGATAAATTGGATTTTGAGTTTTATGTCTAGCTGTACGCTAGTGCAGATTACTGAAATTGAGATTCAGCATCTCAGCTATTAGACGTCCACTGCTGAACGTAGGCCTCTGTACTTCCATTGGCATCGGTTGGAAGCGACCTACGTCCAAAGGAAGTCTGTCCATTTTGGGAACGGACGTCCTACGCTGCGATTTGATTTGTTCTTAGTTTCTTACGCTTATTAAGAACTAAATGTTACGATAGCAATCATGGAATACTTATTAAATATTCTCATAATTATCAATGTTACAGTATTATATGGTAGTATGCTAAGATGGTCATCCACATTACAGCTATTACATAAAACGGGATAGTTACCATGTATGTTCATTTGAATGAGTTTCCGATATTCCGGCACTGTTGCAAGCGCCATCCTCACGGAATAACACTGAGTACTGCGAGATTTAACGGTGGTGAAACCAGACTCCTTAGCAGTGATCGGAACTTCGGGAGTAAAACTTTAACAAACTTGCCAAATGGACGTTTTATGTAGTTGTTAGCTACGAAAATAATAATATTTGTGTAATTAAAATCTTTTTAATATACAGTTAAATTGAGTACTGATCTGCCAATAATATTCTTGTGTTTTTTTCTTTCATTTATACCAATTTAAAGGTTCTGTCAAAAGTTTTGCTTAAGTTTTACTCCCGCAGTTCCGATCACTGCTCCTTAGCGATCTGCTCTCTTTCTTATGCGTTTTTTGTGGAATCACTTTTACTACTACCCTTATTAGTAAGTCATAAATATAATATCAAAATGTCATTCAAATTAACATACATACATTTATTTAACATATATGTATATGTTAAATGTTAAATAAATGTATGTTAAATATATATATATATATATATATATACATTTCATTTAGGAGAAAAACTTATATCTGATACGAGAATATGATGAATCTATAAACGTTCCTATTTCATAAAAATAGAAATAGTCAACCTTATATTGAACTTAGAGCTAAGAAGTGTACTTTTAGTGATAGTAGTAATGTATCTTTTACGCATTTTTTAATCTGTGGCTTAGATGTCGCGCTGTGTTATAAAAGGCGTAGTTTTGCTACGAAATGCTTGTTTTTGGAAGTTTGGTGGTAATTATATAAGGATTTTTGAAACAACTCTGACCTCACCGCTGAACTACTCGAACTGTACCCTTACCATGAGTTGTGACTTTGACGTTTTCAATAACGAGTATCGAGTTTACTATCTGTGCATCTCGCTTGTACTAGTTTAGTGCGAACGAGATGTACAGATAGTAAACTCGATACTCGTTATCGAAAACCTCAAAGTCACAACTCATGGTAAGGGTACAGTTAACCTTTTCGGCGCCACGTCAAACGCAAAAGCTAACGCAACGTCATCGAAATGTCAAAACAGAAGTTGAACTTTATGCGTGTGCACGTAGGTCTAATTTGCTCTGTGGTCGAGTATGTACATATACATACGTCTTTGGCGTTCAGAGGCTTCACATGCGCGTTGCCTATCATTTAAGAACCTATACACTCCTTTTTTGGACCTCATACTGTAGTCCCAAGGGAAAACTTCGATAATAATAAATTATTTGTATCCTGCAACCATACTTCAAAGACAAGCTATAATTATAATAAGAAGTAATTTAATTTGGACTTAGTTGTATTAATATTTTCAGCTTTACCAAAAAAGACATTACGTACAAAAACCTCTTACCATTAAAATCCTCAGTGGATTCAAATCGCTTCGAAGCACTTAATTTTAGTATTTACTCGACCCAAAAAAGAACCGAAATTGGTGCGAACTCTTGAAATAATATCCTATTAGAAGAATTCAATTTAGACTTAGAATAAAATGTAATTTAAATATTTAAAACACTACAAAATCGGTTAAAGTGTGTAATTTTTTTTAAATTTAAGATACTATGTGATATATGCATTGATGATATGATGATAATGTATATGCATTATGAATATACTTAAAACTATTACTTAAAACGGGATAGTTACCATGTATATTAGTTTGAATGAGTTTCAGATAATCCGGCACTGTTGCAAGCGCCATGCTCACGGAATAACTGAAGCACTGCGAGATTTAACGGTAGTCAAACCACACTCTGTAGCGATCTACCCTCTTTCTGATGCACTTTATTTGTCACCACTTTCACTACTACCGGAACTCATTCAAATTAACATATATGATAACTATTCCGATATACAGTCACCGTCATATAGTTGGTAGCATCCAAAGTATTCATAAAGTTCGGTACACCATAGAATTTGTATGGTGTACCGAACAATTTGACAACTTTGAATGCTGCCAACTATATGACGCTGTACAATTTCCCATGCTTTAGTTACGGAACTCCAAAAAAGTGCACTAGAAAGTCATAAAGCCCCCGAATGTATCAGAATCACAATCAGCGCACCTCTAATATCGTTGGGATGCGACGCCGCGTGAAGCGCGGATCGCACCCGCTGTGCCGCGGCGGGGCGTCGGCTGTAGGCTACCGAACATTCTAGAGCCTGCAGTATTATGATACTACTTATAATATACTTGTAGGGAATTCGATAGCTAAGAGTTTGAGTAAAAATGGACTGAGAACTAAAAGGCGACCGTATGGCGAAAAATATAATGACAACTAAAAGAATATGTACCAAAATAGGATTCAAAAATAAAGACATAGACAAGAGAGTAAAACAGTATAAAACCTCGTCGACAATACTAGCTGTGCCCCGCAGTATTACCGGCGGTTTCATCATCATATTCATCTCAGTCATAAGACGTCCACTGCCGAACATAGGCCGGGAGGCTTTGGAGCTACACATGTACCGGTTGGAAGCGACTTGCATACAGCGTCTTCCAGGGACCTTAATGAGGTCGTCTGTCCATCTTGTCCGTGGTCTTGTGGTCATATCCCACTGAGACCATTCTGTAATGCGATAAAAAATATTCAAATCATATCTAAAATTTCCGTTCATATAAAACTCGTTTTCTAATATAGCGAGTTTATTTTCAAGTAACCAAAGAAACGCAAAAATTAGGCTAGAAAATTAATCTTGCAATAATTTAAGGAGTCCGAAATCTAATATTCAAATTATTTATTCGTGATGCTATAAATATGTACTTAATATATAAAACAATTACGATATGAAAAAAAATAAATTAAAAAGTTTACCACGAAATGGACGCATAAATACTGACCCGAGAGTCACGATCGCTGCTGTACAACACTGCCCAATGATAAAAGTGAACGCAGCTTTAATGGTTGTGGCCACGTCACAGTGACGTCAGCGCCATCTAGTCTGCGCAATGCGAAAATAATATCGAAATCCGTCACTAAAATACATTTTCAAGTTTTATAAAAATCACTTAAAGAGTGCCTTGTATGGAATTGTCTAGATGTTCCCTACTCTGTGATGTGAAACCATGCGAAAAAATAATTTCCTTTCGACACTCGAACATACGTACCGCCGAGCGGGATGAGAAATTTGAGCCAAGTTAAAGACAGGCTGCCTCAGCCATTATTGCTGCTTCAAACAGCTTTCGGTGAAGCTTTGGAGGTATCATTTATATTGGCTTTGAAGTTTAGAGTCTGCACTATCAAATATACCGGGCGTCCCACGTCTATTCCAGATGGAGGGAAAGTACCTTGAATATTCTGGATGGAACATTTTACTGAAAGAAGATATAATTTTAATTTAAACAATCCAATCCCGTCTAGAACGCCACAGGTCCTCGTCGCTTTTTCTTAAGTAGTTATATGTCATCTATTTCAACCTTTAAAAAACGATTTTAACTGCATTCATAATTTTTTAAACAATAATATGGTTTAAACGGGAATCAAAACAACTACATGAGAAAAAAAACATCCTGTAGCTTTAGCCTACGGATCAAAAGGCTTCATCACATCATAAGGATTATTTTTTGCCACATAACATACTGTCAGAAATAAACAGAAGACCATGAAATATGACATTTTATACTCAAAATTGATCCATTTAATTTATCAAATACTCAAAATGAGTTCTGTTGAATATGAATGTCTATATACATACATTTATCAAATGCTCAAAATGAGTTCATTCATTTTTTTTTAAATACGAACGAAAATTATGTTTAAATTTGCGAACGGTTCGCCCACCCTTACCTGAGCCACCATGATTACATTGAATCGAGTAGCGCAAAAAGTTATACTACGAGAAAAAAAATCCGTACCCATTAAAAAGTTTGGTACATTCTTATTAAAACAACAAAATTATTGGCGTAAAAATGAAACGTTTTTCCTAAAATAATATTGTCCCTTTTTTGATAAATGCAACTTTAACAAGTGCGAAGAGCACCTGTTAAAAGTCTCACTTACATCGTCTAAGGTCTACGCTGTTACAAACTTCGATGTCATTGACACAGTTGCTCCGTGACAAGATTACCTATTCACACTCATATTAGCGCTAAACTATCCTCTATCCCGATGTCTTTACAGTTCAATATCCATTAAACTCTAGAACATTATTATTGAAGTACATGTTTGGCACCCTGGTCTAAGCAAGGCTGCTGAAATAGAACCTACAGCAAGCATAAATATTTGCTAAGGCTGTGTACTTGCGACTTGGCTCGGCCAAACATAGCCGGCTATAAAGGTTAATAGTCTGCATGGTCAGTAATTATCAAGCTATACTTATCCCTTTCAGACAACGCTAGAGTAAATAGCCATGTTTGCGACAGCGTATACTATTAACACCTATTTGTGGAGATGAAAAATGGATTTGGGTATGGGCCTTTAACCCTTAAGTGTATTGTTCGCCCTAACGAACTTAGTTAACCCAAGACCATCTTTTTGTATGTTTTTCTTGGACAGAATCATGTAGGCTAGCGAGGGTCATGGACGCTAGAAACCACTACCTTGGCCATTTTCTGCCAAATTAAGGGTTCTGTAATCAGAAACAAACAGAATACGGACGGTAGTGTTCCTTTAGGATGGTGGATCATACTGCGATCAACCGCCTAATTAAACTCCCGATGCTCAGAAGGCGCTCCTTGTGGTGGTCTATGAGGGTGGCCTAAGTGAAGCTGTTGACGGCCGTGACTGACAGGCAAAAATCTCTAAGCATGGGTTCATAAACACACTCGTCACGCTTGAGTTAGCTATCGCGGTATATTCTAACGCAGTCCTTTAAAGTACCGCGAACATCGTAGCTGGTAAATTCTGAGCGTATATTTCTTTTACTCCAATTAAGGCTTCATGAGAGTGTCAGAGCGACTAAAACGATTTTGAATATCAATTTTCGTGGTTGCACCGCAGTCCTCCGGCGATATCTGGTCTCAGTGGGTTAGGTCTCGAGTCCACAAAGAAACATACATACATACATCATTTCAGCCGTATGCCACTGCTGGACATAGGCCTCCATTTTGGGGGTAGTTGCCATAGTCGCCACGCTTGGCTGGCAAGTTGGCGACCGCAGTAGCTGTAGGTTGGGTTTCAACGGACGCTGCTGCTCGTCCGTAGGATTTTTCCCTTTGTCGCCTCATACGACACCCGCGGGAGGAGATGGGGTGGTGCTATTCTAGTCAGCCGGCGCAACACGGCGGCACACAAAGAAACGTAATATACATATACATAATAATGCGCTGGATAAAAAAACGAACTGTTTAGTTACGAGTATGATACTTATATATGGAGACGACTGGTCTAAAGCTCTGGTTTCCTATTACAATAGTGCCATCATATCCTCTAGCCGCCCAGAGATCAGACCTTGCAAGGCCAAATGCAACTATGGTTTGTCATAATAAAAATTCAAAATGGCATTCAAAGGGAGACCTATTTATAGGTCTCTGGGCGACTAGAGGTTAAAGCGGCAGTCTCTATTCTTGGTACTTATGCCAAGTAGTTTAAAGTATGTAAAAAGTATGGAGACGGAAACTAGATCTTTATTGACTTAGCTTGAAAATGGGTACCAGAGCTTACTCGAAACATATCGCCTAGTGTGATAAAATTACACACGAGTTTAAGCGTTTGTAAGTAAGTAAATAGTAGTACATGGCTCACAACAGTTTTAATTATATTAGTTCTTTAAAGACAAAGACTTCAAATAAAAAACAGAAGAATAAGACTTCAATAAAAACATATATTGTATTACTGACAAATAATCCGAATGAAACTTTGAGCTAACATGAGAGATTAGCCCTTGAAAATAATTGTATGACGAGTATTGGAAAACGGAGATAAACAAAAAAACTATGACAACAGACTACGGTAGTAATTTTAAAACGATATACCTACATCGGTGCGGAATATACGGGACAAAATCACGCGCAAAAACACTTGAACTACTCTATTTAACCCTTTATATCTGATTTAGCGGTCTAGTTTGTTTGAGCATTAGCCGCAAATGATTCAAATCTTGCCTCAGACACCTACCTACCTAATTTTTTCCTAATCCACCTTAGTCAGTGGTGGATTAGGAAAAAAATACCGATAAGATGATTGGTCACTTTTGCGTATATCATCTCATCTTCCTCGTGTTGTCCCGGTATGTTACCATGGCTCATTAGAGCCTGGGGTCCGCTTGGCAACTAATCCCAGGATTTGGCGTAAGGCACTAGTTTTTCCGAAATCACTAGTTTATAGAACGAACATCGATATTTTAATTTGTCGATATAGAAAGTCCCTACCTGTCAACAAAATTTTCCCCAAGGAATCCTAGGTCTAGACATGAGCCTCCCCCAAAGTGACCCTCAGTGACTCGTTCAGTGGAATTCCACGATCTTGATCCGCTTTTTGTCCTGTCAGGATCAAAAGATCTCGATTCTGAGTAGAAATCATACGAAAAAATACAAATTAAAAAAGTTCAGCATACAGTTTTAGATACAAAGGCCCATCTGATAGAAGCCGAAACAAGATTCTTGAGAATATTATCGATAAAAAACTAGAATTTTTTTTTAACATATATCTGTGCTCATCACACAAATAAATGCTCTGACTGGGATTTGAACCCAGAACCATCGCCTTCATAAATAATAAATAAATCAATGTATATTTTGGGACCATCTTACACATATTGACCTAGTCCTACGGTAAGCTCAGTAAGGCTTGTGTTGTAGGTACTAGATGATGATATGTATAATAGATAGATACATAAAGAGATAAATACACTGAAAACACCCGTGACTCAGGAATTAATATTTTTGATCATTACACAAATAATTTTTTTTTTTTTATAAAAGACTGACCAGCGTTTGACCTCAGTCGCACCTGATGGAAAGTGACGACGAGGTCGAGGGTGTAGCACGCTGGTTCAGTAACAGCCTATTCACTCTTGCCTTGAAAAGACCCAAATTATATCTTACCGGGAATACAGACGAAGGGAGCGCTCCCCTCGTCTGGACGTCCGGTGGAGGAACGGAGATGGCGGAATTAAATCGTGCAGTTCCTGTGCACACTCTCCAAAATGTATCCTGTAAAACACAGACAAACTAGCAACCCTGCGACGGTGCTCAAGGCTTTGTAACCTTACACTCAGTAATTCAGGATCGCCAATGAGTCTGCGAGCACGGTGCTCTATTGAATCCAAAGCGGCCAGCTGATACTTGGCAGACCCGTCCCAAAGATGGCAACAGTACTCCATGCACGATCGAACCTGAGCTTGGTAAAGGCATCGGCTTAATAGGCAGGGTCACTACATAGGCCAGATCGGTCGATGATTGATGTATTCGTATTTAGTGTAGTTTGCGTTATCCCGGGCCCGGGTATGTCCTTAAACTACGTCCGACAATGAGAGGTAGGGCACAGCGAAGTACCATCACGCTCGAGTCTGGAGAAGCCCAACTGGGGAAGTACCTCCTCCTTACAGAAGACCACAGCCATAATAGCACTGCTACCTTTCAGGTATGTAGTGTTGTGTTCCTGATGGTGAGTAAGGTTCCCAGAGCTCCAACCCCCCTTAAAGGTCGGCAACGCGCTTGTGACTCCCCTGGTGTTGCGGGTGCCCATGGGCGATGGTAATTGCTTACCATCAGGCAATCCCTCTGCTCGTTTGCCACCTTATGTCATAAAAAAAAACCACACCTCCAGCGGTAACGGTCACAAGTAGCACGCCTGTGTCTCACCCGTCGCCTCCGGGCGTCGAGCGAACTCTTTCGTGTGCTATCGAGCGGAAAAATGAATTATTCTTTCAATTTACCGAATAGCTCCCCTGTAGGCTTGGATGAGTGGGGCTCTGTTTAACTATCACTCGTTTTTTCATTACTTTGCTTTGCCTTGATGTTGTTAAGTCCCACAGATATACATAACAATATACAGCCTTGGCCAAAAGTATTGAGCATTTTTTTAAATCCAATAAGGCCTAGATTGCCGGGAATTGCCGTGTGATGCCGGCCGACTAGAATAGCACCACCCCATCTTCTTGGGCGTCGCGCTTCCGCGGGTGTCGTAAGAGGCGACAAAAGGGAAAATCCTACAGACGGGCAGCAGCGTCCGAAACCCAATCTACAGCTACTGCGGTCGCCAACCGGGTCGACTATGGCAACTGCCCCAAGATGATACAAGTCATATTTGTGGGAGGCCTATGTCCAGCAGTGGACTGCATACGGCTGAAATGTATGTATGTAAGGCCTAGATTGTTCTCTGGGTTGGAAGGTCAGATGGCAGTCGCTATGCTAACATCTGTCTCTCATGAGCCGTGGTAATGCCACAAACACATCGCTAGCAAAATGTACTTTTCTTTTTGGGTTTATGCACCGTTTATAACCTTTTCTGATTTGACGAAGGTTACGTCTAGTGGGTACCTTGTCTAAGAATACGATCCTTTACTAGCATTTGAACCCAGGACGTTTCAAATGCTAGTAAGGAATTTATTTGTGTAATGAGCGCAAATATTAATTACTGAGTCATGGGTGTTTTATATATGTTTTTAAGTATTTGTGTATTATATATATCGTTAGCTGAGTACTCACAACACAAGTCTTCTTGTTAATTTGTGCAAAAATGTCCTGCAATATTTGTTTATTATTCTGATTAACGTTACGGTTGACTGGCACGTCCCTTGGTATTGAAGTCACTTCATTTTTTGCGCAATAAAACTAAAATACTTTTAGATACCTACAAAGTGTGTTAAAGCTGCGCCACAAACGCTAACGGGTCACAGCACTGAGTGCTAAAATGGAGGCTTAAACACTCCGAGATACTTATAGTTATAGGTTCTGTCCGAGGTGACTAAAACACGCGAGTGAACTAGGAATTATTCTAGAATAAATGTTATTTTTAAAACTAAACATCATAGCGAGTACTGTCTCTGTACGCGTCACATGATACGAACAGGGGCAATATCCGCTTAGTGTCCTTCGTACATCATCATCTTCCTCGCGATGTCCCGGCATTTATGTCACAGCTCATGGGAGCTTGGGGTCCGCTTGGCAAATAATTCCAGAATTTGGCCTAGGCACTAGTTTTTCGAAAGCGACTGCCATCTGACCTTCCAACTCAGAGGATTTAGTGTCCTTCGTACATTTGGTTAAAATGTCGAAAGGGCCTCTACGCGTTAGCTCGATCTGGCTCCGTATCATCATCATCGTCTCAGCCATTAGAAGTCCACTGCTGAACATAGCCCTCGGCATACGCCTCCCAAATGTCTGGAACACCATGGTTCCGTGTACGGGAAAGACTTATAAATTAAAATTAGTAATATAAACTATGACAACAGAAGCTGACAGCGTTCTCCTTGCTGAATCGTGAGGCTAATACGGTGAGCGAAGATGCTGTTAGGTCTTTGGTCTCCTGTGGCATCTCCATCTCCAAGTCTTTTTTACATGTATTTTTTTTATACAAGACTGACCAGCGTTTGACCTCAGTTGCACCTGATGGTAAGAAAGAAATTTGAAGAAGTGAAATCAAGAAAGGATTTATGCAACTCTTGACTTAAGGGAAAAATGACCAAGTATAAAAATGACCACTTGAAGGAATATGAAATCTTAAGTTCATATAGATCAATTGAAACAAAGAGGAATACGATGTCAATTGTTATCAATTCATCATCATCATGGCAGCCGAAGAACGTCCCCTGCGAGACGGTTTCCCCTAAAGCGACACACAGTGACTGCTACTCGCCACCCGTCCCGTACCCGGTTTATGGACCCGGGAATGTTAAACTACGTCCAGCAATGAGAGGTATGGCACAGCGAACTACCATCACGCTTGAGTCTGGAGAAGCCCAAATGGGGAAGTACCTCCTCCTTACATAAGACCACAGCCATAATAGAACTTTTACCTTTCAGGTATATAGTGTTGTGCTCTGATGGCGAGTAAGGATCCCAGAGCTCCAATAACTTTTAGGATAGGCAATGCTGATGTGAATTCTCTGGAGTTGCAGGCATCCATAGGCAGCGGTAACTGCTGCTAATCAGGTGGACTGTAAGCTTGTTTGCCACCGTCGTTGTATAAAAAAATAAAAAGAAACATGCATCCAGTGTGTTGTGATGCCGGCTGATTAGAATAGCGCCACCCCATCTCCTCCCATGGGTGTCGTAAGAGGCGACAAAGGGAAGAATCCTACGGAGGGGCAGCAGCGTCTGTCGAAACTCAATCTACAGCTACTGCGGTCGCCAACTCGCCTGCCAAGCGTGGCGACTATGGCAAAGAACTACCCCCCAAGATGATGCAAGTCATATTTGTGGGAGGCCTATGTCCAGCAGTGGACTGCATACGGCTGAAATGTATCAGGTGGGCCTTATGCTTGTTTACCATCGTCGTTGTATATCGACAAAAAAACTCGCATACGAGCTTTACCATGTCATCGCTCCCCTTTACGATCAGCTAAAGTAAGCGAGAGGCAACAGACCTGTCCCACCTGTCCGATGGGCTTCCCAAGGGACTTAGACGTTGAGCTACTCTCCAGCTACGGCCACAGGCTGCCCTCTGTCGGCTGATTGTTTAATTAACCAGTTTGTTTTTTTTTTCTAATGATACGGTATTAAGGTCTCTGCGTGCCAGTGTGTTAGTGAGATGCAAATTATAAGGCTGCTTGAACAAGGCTCGTACTAAGATTTTATCTGAATTATTCTTGGCACGGTTTTTGTCTGTCGTATAGTCAGCGTTAAATAGTTAGTAGATTTTTTATATATATATATATATATATATATATATATATATTTTTATGACATAGACGGCAAACGAGCAGACGGATTGCCTGGTGTTAAGCAATTACCGTCGCCCATGGACACCCGCAACACCATGGGAGTCACCAGCGCGTTGCCGGCCTTTAAGGGGGGTTGGAGCTCTGGGAACCTTACTCACCATCAGGAACACAACACTACATACCTGAAAGGTGGCAGTGCTATTATGGCTGTGGTCTTCTGTAAGGAGGAGGTAATTCCCCAGTTGGGCTGCCCCAGATTCAAGCGTGATGGTCATCGCTGTGCCCTACCTCTCATTGTTGGACGTAGTTTAAGGACATACCCGGGTCCAAAACATATATATTTAACAATAAGGTTTTAAATTACTATTTTTTTTAAATAAGGTTTTAAGTCTAGGGCTCCTGATATCCGTGATACACGGCGATCCGTAGCTACGGGTTCTTAAACCCGGCGGTACTAAGATCACGAATTTCACGAACACGGCAAGGTACGTACCTCGTACCTACGTTTGCATCCGGATTTACGTGACACGCCGTGACACGCCATGATACGTAGCCCGTACCAGCGTCCGTGTGTGGAGCTTCGAGCTCGGTTTCGTTGGATACTTATCGCACGTTTCGTAATTTCGCCACGCTCGGGAGAAAAATAAATAAGGACTATGTTTTATTGAATTGAGTTACCACTTAGTATATATTACGGGCGGACCAAACCGGCGTGTTCTTAAGATACGTGAAGGCGTGATCACGCCTACACGGATCTACACGGATTCACGTACCCGAATTTCATGTAACTGAATGTCACGTCCAGAACGGACCAGAAAACCGTTGCCCCGATTCAGAAACTGGGCGCATGGCTACGGGTTCACGAATCACGGACACGACCGCGAGCCCTAGTTTTAACTAACGTTTACTAATGTTTTGACTAAGTAATGGAAAGTGCTGACTGCTTCTCACCACATGCTGCTCTCAATGACATCATTCATCGGTCCCTTGCCTCGGTTAACGTGCCGGCAGTTTTAGAACCTACCGACATTTCTAGATCTGGCGACAAGAGACCGGACGGTATGACCTTGGTTCCGTGGAGTATGGGACGGGTGCTGAGGGATGCAACCTGACACACTAGAACCATCACATCTCCGTCGAACCTTATTGAGAGCAGGTGGCAGCGGTGGAGCCTGAAAAGGCCAAGATGGGAAAATACAGTGGTCTCGGCGCAGAATAATATTTTTTTTTTAGATTTATGTTAGTTTTATTAAAATTTTGATGATGAAAGATGTCATTCGCAATAGAACAAAGTTAGATAGAACCAATATATTAGCCCCCCGGATCGCCAAACTTAAGTCGCAGGGGGTGGGGTACATTGTTCGCAGAACCGATGGCCAGTGGGGCAGAAAGGTTCTGGAGTGGCAACCACGAACTGGAAGACGCAGCGTAGGTAGACCCCGGACCCGGTTTTTGGTTCCGGGTATGTCCTTTAACTACGTCCAACAATAAGAAGTAGTACACAGCGAAGTACCATTACACTTGAATCTGGCGATGCCCAACTGGGGACAACTCTTTCGGCTGATGATAATGATTTAAATTTTATCGTTAGTTTTAGTTATTGATTGTTTTGTTACGTATTTAGTTTGTTCTGGTAATAAACATGTCACTTATTAACTAAACACTTATAAGTTTAACTGAGTAACGGAAAAGACATACAAAAAGATATAATATAAATCTAGCATTGTTCTCGGTGTCGGAAACACCGGGATCTCAGTTTACCAAACCCTTTGATGAATTACCACAACAGTCAATTATAAATTCATTCGTTCTGAGAACAGCCTTTGACTACACAAAATTCTTTGCCTGGCCTATTGAATTAATTCTGTACTGTTCTTGTTGATTGTAAATTGAAAACGTATCTGAATTGCAAATGGCGGCCGTATTCGACTTTCGTAAATGAATTAACGTAGACATTATACAGAGTTGATTATCGATTTTCGATAGTTAATTAGTAGCACCGAATATTAAGTAATAATTTAATATTGAGAAAATGTAACAAAATATTATTTTATTCATTTTACCTGTTTGGTCGGAATATTGATTTTTTTAAATGTTTTACTTTAAGGGGTAACTTTATATTTAAAATTTGTTTTTAATTTTTTTTTTGCTTTATCAAAGAAATGATTTATAAAAACGTAACAATATATAATTTATATTTTAAACGTCTTAACACCTACATCCACAACTTGAGTTAAAATGGGACTGGGCTGGACATATCTGCCGCATGCACCGGGAAAGGGACCCACGACACACAATAGACAATGCACACCGGGATGACTTGGACGCGTTCTGCATAGAGTGGCGAGATCACACAAGTGACAGGGTTGACTGGAGAAAAAAAGGAGAGGCCTTTGCCCAGCAGTGGGTCACAAACATAGGCTACTAAAAAAATAAAATAAAAATTTAACGTAATTATTTTTTAAACACTATTAGCTTATATGAGTTGATGCGTGTGAACACAGTACTTGTACTTTAACTTTTTAACGTTCTAAAATAAGTGTCTAGTCCAATGCTTCCCAAACTGTGCGTCGCGATGCTCTGGGGCATCGCAGTACGGTCCCAGGAGCGTCGCGAGGCCTAGTTTGGCTGTCTAGCGTGGGTTTGACTCTATCCAGTGAAAATCCGGCAAAATGCTTCTCGCAGAACGTAATGTCCTTAACTTTCATGGTTTTGAGAGGAAAGAAAAACCACCGGAACCGTCTGGGTACTCTCCTGTGGTAGTTAGTTTTAGGCTAGAGGGAGGCGTCACAAAATAATGGGGGATGCCTAAAGGCGTCGCATCAAAAAAAGTTTGGGAAGCCTTGGTCTAATCTATTTTTGAAAGTGATCACTGGTTGTTTACTAATAACAGTTTCTGGTATTGTAATAATTTCTGGTAATGTAGTTTAAATTATTTTTATATTTTATTTATGTTACCGTTTCATTTGTTATCATTCAACGTATCTGGAGACCGTAGAGCTAGCGCATACCTCTCCCAGCGCATTTCCCTCGCTGTGTAGAGAGGTAACGCCGCCAGCGTTATGGGATCTATGCCGCAAGTGGGACTTTTGGAAGGGCTTTTCTTTCTATAATTAAGTTCTTCTTATTATTTTAGCTTTATTTAGATTTAACGTAGCTTATTTTAAATCTATGTATTTAGGTTTAATGTAGTTTAATTTTAATTTGATTTTTTTACTGTTAGTTTACATAAAAATATATAGAAGCAACTATGAAATTATGTACTAAAAATAATATAAACACAATCTAACTTAAGTAAAATAGAAAGTTTAATAACTACCACATTAAAACTTGAAGCTCTCCGAGGAAACTTCCTCACAAAACAAAACCGCACAAAATGTACCGGAGGCCAGAAAAAGGTGAAGTTAAGCAAACTCGTGTTAACTAGTAAATTAATTAAGAGCAAATGTAGTTTGCTAACAGTTAATTATGGAGTTCGGGATTACTGTCATCCATCAATGCTTAAGGATGTGCCTGTAATATGTTATAACGGTCAATCTTGACTTTTCTGTTATAATCATTATGGACGTTAATAATATTTTATCACCGTATGTGTTCTTTAATGCGTCCAAAAACCGTAAGCAATGACCAGCATTACTATAAACAGTTTTAGTATGCAATTTCTTGAGCTAAAATCTGCACTTTAATATTAACAAACATTAAAGTGTGGAGTTAAGCTCAAAAGTCAGTGCATAATGAGTTTAAATAAGAACATCTATCAAAACTCAAATACAGTTCAGCCGTATATCATCCACTGCTGGATATAACCTCCCCCAAATATGACTTGTATCATCTTCATCAAACTCGGCCGTCAATCCCTTCCTTCCCGGCTTCTGTAGTAATGTACTTATATTTTCAAATAATAATTATAAAAGGATTACAATAACTACATGAAATCTAAACAAGGGCCCTTCTATGCCATGTTTTTCCCTGGAAAGTTCCCAACATCGTGAGGAAACCGGACTAACTCCAATAAGGCCTAGTTCACCCTCCGGGTTGGAAGGTCAGATGGCAGTCACTCTCGTAAACTAGTGGCAGCACCAATCCCTGGGACAAGCGGTCTACAGTACCCAGAAGCAGCGGCAAAATGCCGGGACAATGCGTTCCGGCCGGCCTGGGAGAAGTTTTTATCTAAAACAGCTCACACATTTTCTTAACAGCTAACAAAATCGAAGCATTCGTTATAAAAAGTAAATAAATATTACAGGACATACTTACACAAATTCACTTAGCCCCACGGTGAGCTTAAGAGGGCTTGTGTTGTGGGTACTCAGACAACGATATCTATAGTATTTAATATTCAAATACTTAAATACATAATATATATATAACACTCATGACTTGGGAACACATATCTGTGCTCATTACAAATATACATGCCCTTACTAGGGATGAACCATTAGCTTCATAGGCAGGGTCACTACCTACTAGGCCAAACCTGTCGTCAAATCGTATCATAGTAGTAAAAAACGTATATTCATCAAATTCGGCCATCGGTTACACGTGCAATGTCTCCCGCCCACGGCCATTGATATTTAGCAATCCAGGAGGCTATGACGGTTTCTTTGGTTCTGCTTCGAATGACACCATTTCTAATGCGATCGCGTTGACTCCCAGCATTGCCCTTTTCATTGCCCTTTTGGTGACTTTGGGCCTTCTTAGGAAGAAAATAATAAGCGACCGCATTTCAGTATTTAGAACAGACCAATAAATAACTGACCTTACATAATATTGTCCTCAGTTTCCGCGATAATTACTCATGAACACAACTGAAACGGATAATATAGCGTTTATTAATTTAAACTTCAACCCGACCCCGATCAAGTATACCTGATGACCACGAACGCTGTTAAAGAGTTCGAAACGTTGGGATGAAGTTTCAATTAGTATACTTCATTTAATCCGTTTCAGTTGTTTTATAACTATACTTAGACATTTTTCTAGCACAAACGATTTCTTGTAAGTGATTGACAAAATAAAAACATCGACAGTCCTGTTATCGATAAGCACCACTTCAACGTCATATATGTAATACAAAGGCACATTTAGGGTAAAAGGGTTAAAAATGAATAACAATAACAAAATTATCTATTTATTTTTATATAAATTATAAAAGTAAAATCGATTAAAATTTTAAAGGATTATGTTCAATTTGTTCACGATCGGTGGCACGCGGCATCTAGGTAGGTAGCCGATATAGACTGTGTACGTCTTGTCGTTGAAGTAGTATATACTTCTCGATAACAGGATTGTCGATATTTTAATTATGGCAAGCACTAAGCAAATGTCGGACAGAAAAATATCTAGGTATATTTATAACTGACCTTACATTTAAATAGAATAGGGCTTTGGCTAAATCTGCAGATCCAAGGATTTGTTCAGACAAGGTTACTTTGCTTTTTTAACGTTCGCTGTCTTGTTTTTATTGCTTAAATTATAGTCAAGCTGTTTCTCTTGCCAAAACAGAACGAGGCTTGTACATTACAAATTATACAATAAAGTAGCTTATATAGATATGTATAGTTAATGTCTTGATTTGAGCTGGTGGTCTGCCGGTAAGAACGTCTTATTTGTAATCCGGAGGTCGCAGGTTCAAACTCCGGCTTATACACACGGCAACACTCTTAGCTGTACGTCTGTGGACCTTATGCCTTATGTAATAAGGTCCACTAGTGAGTTACGAGACAGCTAAGAGTGTTGCAGTGTGTACCAATGTTTTTTTTTGAAACTTATGAGATATCATTTTATATTTACCAGTTGCGTCGGTGAAGGAAAATATCCTGAGGAAATCGGACTAACCCCTAAAAGGCTTGGTTTACTCGGCGTCGAGTGCTCTGCGACCGAGCACTACCCTCATTTCATCAATACTGTCTAATATATGATTATGCTCCTCGTTACTAAGTGAAACATGTTTAGCAATATTCAACTGATAAAACGTCAGTTCTGTACAATTAATATGCTCGAAGGAGCCCCGCAAAGAGGCGCTCCGTCTTATTTGCCGAATGGTGCGAAATATGATGGAAACTGGTTGTGAACATAGAATGAAAACTCCTAAGTCACGAATGGTTGCGAATCGCAGTTGTGACAATGGCCGGAAGGGAGAAAACACGATATAAATGGTCAGAAAACATAACTCTTCCTCCCACATCGGTTAACAAGCGAAGTACGTTCTAAAAACATTGTAAGGGCACTTTCTATTGATTTAAAGTATGTGACTATCTTAAATCCTCCTTTCTGTCCTCTTAAGATATTTCAAAACATCGCATGTTTCATATAAACTGTGAACACTTATGTCGTTTCGGTTTTACGCGTTATTAGTAGCATCTGTCGTAGCGCTACGCTCGTAGCTGCGAGCTACGGATTGTCTACGCCGTAGCAGATTGTTTCCGCGTGCATCTGATTCCCTTGTATTATTTTTCAGTTGTTTACATTTTAGTTTTACTTTTTGTTTTTTTTTGTACTGTCAGCGCACAAATCATATTTCGTTTTCAATTTACAAAAAGAGATCATACCTACCTACTTATATAATATATTTACGTGTTTATCAATTAAAATGAGATATAAACTTTGAAACGCGAACTGTAGAAAATATCACATATTAAAAAATGGCAGGATGGCAGATATTTTTTGTGCGTTGTTTTATACATTATTGAAGCTGTCTGTACATACTATAAAAAAAATTGATAAATCCGTATAGGTGTCTAAATACGCGATTCACAAATAAATACTACCTCCATTTTTTTTCATATCTTATCATTATAAAGTTTACAAAAAAAATAGACTTATTGCCAGTTAATACTAATATTTATGAACGAAGCCCCGGGACTTCTATTTTTCACTCTGTGCGACGACATCAACTGAACTTATGACAATTATTATGATATAATAATAATATATTAATAATATATTAATTTGAATACCATTTTATTAGGCAGACGTCCGGTTTTTTTTATCCAATAGCCCAGTAGCTAGTCCATCCTTTCCACCCAATAGCCTAGTACATTCTAGATTCCATTATAACTCAATAGTCCTTACACCGTGGCGGGTGCTGTCTCTGTGCGCGTCCCATGATACGGACAGGGGCAACATCCGCTTAGTGTACCCCTTATGTACATTTCATTAAATTGTCGAAAGGGCCTCTGCGCGTTGGCTCGATCTAGCTCCGCGTACGCCTCCCAAATGTCCGGAACACCATTGTTCCGTGTACAGAAAAGATATATTAATTACAGTTGCCATAAGATATATCGGAGCTCTAGAGGTACACATATCTGAACAACGCCTGTATTGTCTAGGCAGTAAAGTGCATTTTCAAATATTTGTAATCTTCACGGCTGCGATATATCGGATACCCACTTGGTCATCATTCATACCAAATCGTTTATTTTTTATTTCATTTAAACAGCCGTAAATTTTCGGAGTATTAAATAGTCATAAAATAAAAAGCGAGTTTAGTATTCACCAGCGGCGGACGTACAAGCCGTTTCATCTCGGCTTAGCTTAAGCTAATATTCCCACATTTCAAAACACTAGACACACTTCAGCCGTAAATCGTCCACTGCTGGACATAGGCCTTCCTCAAATGTGACTTGTATCATCTTGAGGGGTAGTTGCCATAGTCGCCACGCTTGGCGACCGCAGTAGCAGTTGATTGGGTTGCGACGGACGCTGCTGCCCATCCGTCGGTTATTTCCCTTTGTCACCTCTTACGACACCCGCGGGAGGAGATGGGGTGGTGCTTTTCTAGTCAGACGGCATCATACGGCAATTCAACAGTTTTCTTTAAACTCTTAAGAGATTGACATAATAATCAATATTCGTATATTTCAAACGATTGTCTCTTATACCCCCGTAATTGGAATGAAAGGGAAACATGATGATGAATTTGATGTTTGCAGTACCAAACTTGCATCTGTATTACATACTAAATTAGTTTGACTTGTAGAAAGGTTAAGTTTTATGAGTTTTGTGACGATAATTAAGCATAAAATCTATATGGATATAAAACTATTGCCTCTGCATTTTTTTTTGGTAAATATATAGTTTCTGAAACGATCACCGAATCTAAATATTTATAAAAATTGTATGCTTTGCTCAATGATCGTCACGAAACTGACATAACTTAACTTTTCTACAACTCACGCTAATTAAGTACTCTTTTTACAGAACATTTCCTTATGAATAATTACGACCGGTCTGGCCTAGTGGGTAGTGGCCCTGCCTATGAAGCCGATGGTCCTGGGTTCGATTCCCAGTCAGAGCATTTATTTGTGATGAGCACAGATATTTATTTTGTTCCTGAGTCATGGGTGTTTTCTATGTATCATCGTCTAGTACTTACAACACAAGCCTTACTGAGCTTACCGTAGGACTAGGTCGATTTGTGTAAGATTGTCCAGAAATATTTATTTATTTATTAATAATGAAGTACTTACATACTTAATAGCCTAGTACTTAGAAACTTAGGCACCCCTAATTTTACTAACAATAAAGTTGACAATGACATTTGTTGAACATAAAAATACCCTAAAGGGTAATTTTTCATGTCGCAATAAAGCCTTAACTCTGTCTACATGGCTTTATGACTTAGCGAAAATGTGACATAAAACAAAAGTAAGGAATAACAAGGCAGTAAACTTGTCACACTGAGTACAGGGTTAAGTAGAGTAACATAACATTGAATGTTGTCTTTTGTTGTGTGTTGTACGACTGACGACACTTTTCACTAGTAAACCTATGTTCTTACTCATATTTATGGAATGAAATGGAGTTTTTCCACGACTCATGGGTGCCTGAGGTCCACAATTAATCCTAGCTTTACGAAAGCGACTGTCATCTGACCTTCCAACCCAGAGGGTAAACTATGCCTTATTGGAATTAATCCGGTGACATAGCGATGTTTTAGTTCACCTAAAAGCGATTGATAAATATCAAACGATATTTAGTACATCAGTATGGGGTTACAACCTAATACCTCCGAATTGCACGCTCGTACCGCTAAGCATCCAGCGCTCAAGTAAAACTATGTATAATAAATTAATTTATTTGTTCTGAAATCCTTAAAGAGTTCTAAATATATTGAAAATTGTTCATTTGTTTCACAAATAGTACAGTATCTTACTAGAGCTTGTGTCTCCTTGTAAGTTGTTTACAGCCATCAGATATATCGAAGCTGTCAAGGTGGTTACAAATATCTGAACATGCACTTTCTCACCTTGAGTATAGAGGCGTTGTTCCGATATTTGTGATCATCTCCACAGCTCCGATTTATCTGACGGCGACTTTACATAATAATCTGTGCTAGGAGGCACCACTGTTCCTCATCTAGATTTAAATCTAATGAAAGTAACATATAAAAATATCTTCAATATCACTGCCAATGTCCAGTTTACCCAGAAGCCTAGCCACATTACCTCGTTGGATAGCAATGTTCACTCGCCGAGGAAAAAAAAACTCGCAACTGCAAATTCTGAAGTCGCAACTAGTTGCGAATCGCAGCTTTAAAAACGGCCGGAAGAGTTCTGTGGCTAAAAGTATGATCCTATAATTGGCTTTCGATCGCTTACTAATTGATGTTATTTTAAGTTAACAGCTGTTGGATTTCCCAAATAAAATGAATCATTATCATCATGATCATTATTAAAAAAAAGAATAAAATAAAACAATTAATTAAGCTTGAATGAAAATGAAAATGAAAATGAAAATGTTTTATTTCATAAAAAGTTGGTACATATAACAACAACTAGGTTGGGTCTTCCTAGTAGATAAAAGGATACCTGTGTCAGGAAGTCCCGCTCCTCCATTATAAGCAGTGGCTTTGTATAGTTATTTTCATAGTTTAAACCTATAGGTAACATAAATAACTATTATCTTAAATTACTAATAGCTTACAGTATAAATTCGATGACAGAACAGTCGTAAACAAACATTTGTGTGTGTGTGTGTGTGTGTGTGTGTGTGTGTGTGTGTGTGTGTGTGTGTGTGTGTGTGTGTGTGTGTGTGTGTGTATGTGTGTGGATGTGTGCGCGCATACATGGATGTGTGTAGCCGTAATATATTATAGTTAGTAAGGTACATTTAATTTAGTACAAGATTAAGTAGTAATTCAGTATCGTCATAGTTAAGCAACCTCAACCATTCCGTCACAGATTTTTTACAGTCATATAATCTTTGTTCATAAATATTTAATTCTACATTTATTTTGTTATATAGGTACGCGGATTGCGTATTATACTGTCTTTTAGCATACAAGGATTTATATGACGTGAGTGGGGCCACGATGTTCTTACGTCTTTTTCTAAGCAGCGCGGGATTACATTTTAGAGATTTGTGTACCCTCAATATTGTACGGAGGACATACAGTCTTCGCATTGATAAATGGTCACAATCCTGATACAGTTCTTGGGTGGGAAACCTGTATGGCCTCAGGTACATTACCTTTAACAAGCATCGTTGCCCTCTCTCAACCTCCAAGAATTTTGTTTTTCCTGCTCCACCCCACACGGTAATGCAGTAGGTCATGATCGATTCCGCTAGAGTAACATAGACTTGGTTAAGAAGTTTATGGCTTGCAATGTGTCTAAGAATTTTAAATATCCATACAAGTTTCCTGATTCTACCATTCACAAACTCAATATGCCGGTGCCAGGAAAGGCGCTGGTCTAGAATTATACCAAGGTATTTAGTGGAGCTAATCCTCTCAATGTCCTTACAGTCACATGAACCACTGAACTGATGTGAACAGGTGTGTATTTTTAGTTTTAAGTTGGTATGTGGTTGTGTGCTATTGTACTTGGTGAAGCATATGTAGTTGGTTTTATTAACATTTAGTGTGAGTAGGTTAGATTTTAACCATGAGGATACCCTTTTTAGCCCCACACTTGCACTCTCAAACACCGACTCCCAGGATTCACCGTCAAAGACGATGACTGTGTCATCAGCATAAGACTGGATGGTTCCATTTATTAAATTTAGGGTAATTAGGTCATTGATGTATATCAAAAATAATGTTGGGCCTAAGATACTTCCTTGAGGGACGCCAAAAGTGATGCCAACTTCGTTACTAATATGGTTACCGAGCTTAGTAGTTTGAGTACGACCCTGCAGGTAGTCACTTAGCAATTTCAGTGGAATTCCCCTAATGCCAATGCGCTCCATCTTGCATACAAGAATTACATGAATGCAACAATTAAACGAAACTCTGAACAGTTCATTCATCTGTGGCAGTGCTTGAGAACTTACCAATTTAATATTGCCGTTAGAAAAACACGTAGGAAATACATACGCATATGAAAATAAAACTTTCTGTTGTCAGTGGCGCGATATGTACATGAAATTGTAAGTTTGTAAATACACCTAAGTCTCAGTTAATCTTTTGTAATGCTTTATTGTTCGTAAGAAGTTGATATACGACAATAATTGAAGTATTCATGAAATAAAACAACTAAAACGGATTAAATCGCGTAAACTAATTTTAACTTAATTCCGACGTAGCGAACCCTTTAACAGCGTTCGTGGTCCTTTAGCAGAGTCCACCCGATGACCACGAACGCTGCTAAAGAGTTCGAAACGTCGGGATGAAGTTTAAATTAGTATACGCGATTTAATTCGTTTTAGTTGTTTTATTTCATGGGTAATTATTGGGGCAACCGTAGACGATATTATAATTGATATATTGTTATTTATTTTGAGTTTGTTTTATAAATAAATGAGCCTTATGGATATAAATTATATAGACATAGATACTATTGTACTGCAGTTACCTGACAAGAAGAATAAAAACTGAATCTCGTTCTGTGTGTGTGTACGTTTTTTGTGTATATGCGCAGCAACACACACAGATATAGTGAACTCAGAGTAGCTAAAATTCAGTTTTGTGGAAGAGCTAAAATTTCACACTTAATTATATTTATAGCAAAATATGTTCACTAATAGTCCAATAACTTCAATATAATAGTTAAGAAGATAGGATAAGGCACTGGTCCCACCGTGAGCTAGTAAGCTATGAGCTATCAGCTATTTCAAGGGACAAAAGATAATCGCGCCCGTGTAAATAAAAGAGAGAGATATATATTTATAGCGGCTATATTTCTTTTATTTACACGCGATCGAATATCTTTTGTCTCTTGCAATAGCTGATAGCTCATAGCTTACTAGCTCGCGGTGGGACCAGTGCCTAAACTCTATAGCCAGAATCCTAAAAAGTTTCCAAAATAAATCTGCTCGCTGTTTATGAAATCAAACTTAAACTGAACTGAACTACTTACAACCATTGTGAGTATCGAGCCATTAACTATGAACATCGCAAAAAGTGTTCAAAAATGTGTACATTTGAAAACGTATGCCTGAGGCATAAGGCTGGACATCGTTAACATATTTTTGGAGCTGACCATAGCTACGTAGTTCAGTAGAGGGGTGTGTAAACCTGTTTGAAGTTTTTATATTTCAAAATGACGACCGGTCTAACCTATTAGGTGACCCTACCTATGAAGCCGATGGTCCTGGGTTCGAGTCCCAGTCAGGGCATTCATTTTTGTGATGGGTACAGATATTTTTTCCTGAGTCATGGGTGTTTCTATATATTTAAGTATTTATATGTATCTATATATTATATATATCGTCGCCTAGAACCAACAACATAAGCCTTACTGAGCTTACCGTAGGACTAATTCGATTAATATAAGATTGTCCCGAACCTCGATGTTCGCGGTACCGGGCCAGGATTTTCATTTAGCGTGTATTTTTTTTTCGTTCGTTTCTTTTTTGTTTCTTCTTGTCGTCATGGCACCTGATGGTCTCATCGGAAGATCAGCGCTGGCGATTGCTGGCATTAGGCTGAGATGAGGCCATTACGTGGCACACGTCGTTTGTGTAATGTGTTTTTTGTTGTTGTTAATATTATGTGTGTGTGTGTGTGTGTCATGAATAAATGTTTCGATCTATCTATCTATAAATATTTATTTATTGAAAATAAAATATCACGGCAACCGAAGACAATATGTGCCTATTTGTTAGTCAACGATCAAAGCTACAAAGCACTAAAACCAATTCATCCCAAGAGACGGACAAGTTGAAAGAATCCTACTTAACTGATTAAACACGGCACCCATACTAATTGCCATGTTTTCTCGGCCGCCATTTGCAATTCCAATATGGCGACGGATGAAGCGTAGTCTTGTCCAAACTTGTCACGGAGATTCATGAGGCCGTGTATTCCTATTCATGGATGAGAGGGGCGAGCTAGTGATTAAGTAAATCCTACAAGTTTCAAAAATACGTTACGTTTTTAAGTCGATTTGTTAGGCTAAGTACAATCCAAGAAGCCCAACTGGGGAAGTACCTCCTCCTTACAGAAGACCACAGCCATAATAGCACTGCTACCTTTCAGGTATGTAGTGTTGTGTTCCTGATGGTGAATAAGGTTCCCAGAGCTCCAACCCACTTATAGGTCGGCAACGCGCTTGTGACTCCCTTGGTGTTGCGAGTGCCCATGGGCGACGGTAATTGCTTACCATCAGGCAATCCGTCTGCTCGTTTGCCACCTTTGTCATAAAAAAAAAAAAAATCCCTAGAATTAATTTTACTTAGTTGGTCGAACTGAAAAATATACCAAGTTTTTTCAGTATGACATAATTGATCTCATTTCAGCCTCGGGCGAGACTAGACTCGGAATCTCAATCTCGAATGTATAAAATCTCGCCTGAGGCAAATTTTCTTTGTATTTTTCCTTTACTCCTATTGTTTCAAAACCAAACGTTTTCTTGTAAATAAATAAGATACATTTTTTTTTTATGTCATAGGCGGCAAACGAGCAGACGGATTGCCTGATGGTAAGCAATTACCGTCGCCCATGGGCACTCGCAACACCAGGGGAGTCACAAGCGCGTTGGGTTGGAGCTCTGGGTCATCACCATCAGGAACACATACCTGAAAGGTGCAGCAGCTGTGGTCTTCTGAGGAGGCTTCCCAGTTGCCCCAGATTCAAGCGTGATGGTCATCGCTGTGCCCTACCTCTCATTGTTGGACGTAGTTTAAGGACATACCCGGGTCCGAACCAACATAGTGTATTATTTTAAAGGATGAATAATTAACATTTTAATGTTCTAAATGTAAACCTTTGTAAAATCTTTTAAACAAATTAGCCTATAGTAATCAATTCGGGCGTTTTGCACAAAATTGAACCGTTTAATAAACTTTCCAGCGGCGATTACCGGGATCGCTCTCTATAAAATTTAGGAACTTAAATTGAAGGTGAATTAAAGTGACGTCTACTGAGCCACAGAACTCGGCAACGGGCTATTTGAAAATGTTTGTACGAGACCACAATATATAAAGAGTTTTGGACCCGGGTAAGTCCTTAAACTACGTCCAACAATGAGAGGTAGGGCACAGCGATGACCCGCTTGAATCTGGGGCAGCCCAACTGGGGAAGTACCTCCTCCTTACAGAAGACCACAGCCATAATAGCACTGCTACCTTTCAGGTATGTAGTGTTGTGTTCCTGATGGTGAGTAAGGTTCCCAGAGCTCCAACCCCCCCTTAAAGGCCGGCAACGCGCTTGTGACTCTCTTGATGTTACGGATGCCCATGGGCGGCGGTAATTGCTTACCACCAGGCAATCCGTTTGCTCGTTTGCCGCCTATGTCATAAAAAAAAAAAAACACGATCTTAATCGACCTAGTCCTACGGTAAGCTTAGTAAGGCTTGTGTTGTAGGTACTAGGCGACGATATGTATAATGGATAGATACATATAAATACTTAAATACATAGAAAACACCCATAACTCAGGAACAAATATCTGTGCTCATCACTCAAATAAATGCCCGGACTGGGATTTGAACCCAGGACCATCAGCTTCATAGGCAGGATGGCTACCCGCTAGGCTATGTCCTCAATAAACAATCAGCTTACGTTAAAAAACATATTTTACAACAATTATTTTACAGCATTCGTATAAAATGACTTTGCAATCTTGTCAAATAAAATGCGGCTTTGCTATCAGTTACATAATAAAAAAAATATTTCCGAGCTAGTAAGATGAAAATATATTTTCTCGTAACCAGTTACAAACTAGTCAAAACATTTAAACATAAATGCCCAAACATACTTGTAACCGGTTATTTGATCGTAACTCGTTACGTACCAGGATAAAAAAATATTCGTAAGTAACTGGTTGCAAAACGCGGTTACATACGCAGTCGAAAATTAAAACTATACGAATAACATTCATAATTAATGGAAAATAGGTTGAGTCAGAAAACAAACGCGGCAGAAACAGAAATACGCTTAAAAACCGTAATCTCTCTAATTTATCTTAACGACCTAAAATTGTTTTCGTTAGTAGTTTAGTTTGCAAAGGCTTTTAAATGAGGATTACCCTCCTAAGAACACTTACGGATGAAGAGCCGGCCCAAAATACCCTTAATGTCAATTTGCTGACCTATATATTCTTGATACTTTGTTGGTTACTTTACAAGTTTTCTCCTCGTGTGCCCCCAATGTAACATGAAACTTACGTTCTGGTGTCCGCGCTTCCACTCTGGGGTCACATCGCCATACATGAGCATTTAGCTCAGTTCAGCAGTGGCGGAGAGCAGCGGCGATGTATCCATACAAAACGAATCCCGCCGGGATTACTCAAATTCCTGCATTTCAACAGTTCTATTTGGGCTTATGAAGGAAAGTCAATTGGCTACGTCTAGCCTACCGTAGGTACACTACGAGTCTGTCCCGTGTTTTCTTGCCGTTTCTATACGAAAATGCACGCTGTGGAGACGCCGCTTTCACGCAGCTTGCCGATTACTATGGAGTCGTAATTAAGTCGAGTGACCTCCGCTAATGTGCCCGGGCCCTAACAAGTTGACCCGCCACCACTGGCGAATACATATTCTCCTCAATCCAGACTGTGACTCAGATTCTCCATAGCCCATTAAAAACACGCTATAAAAATTACATGACTTTAAAACAGGGATCGGACAACCCTTTCCGCGGCAAAAGCCATTAAAAGGGCAACCCTTAAATACGGCTAACACATTGAAAGACTTACCAGTTTGATCTGCTAGCCCATATATTTGACTATCCCTTACCGTACGACTAAGCCAAACATAAAACTAGGCCTTTACAATCACTAACCGCTATCCTTTATGCCTTGCTATCCCTTATAAAGGGTTACCCTTATTACTTAGCGCTTTTTATAAAGCTTTCCCTTTAGTAATGTCGTAGTTAATCCTTGCGTGAAAGAGACAGGTTTAGTATATACTATGACATATGTCTACGCTAGTGTTCGAAAAGCGCGCGTACATCAAATCAAAGAAGTCAAAGAAAACGCCATATCAGAGCAATGTGTGCTTTATGAACAAGGCAGACGATTTCATTTAGCACGCTTGTATGTAAAAGGGAAGCCCTTTTATAAGGCTAACCCTTATAAGCAATATGTAAGGTTTTGGTGAGCGGATGATTAGAGTTTTGTTAGGGTATTGGGATAGCGCTTAGTTATAAGGGTTAGCGCTTTTATAAGGGCTTTAAAAGCAAAATGAAAAGGTATTGTCAAATAAGGGTATGGTGAGTAAAGCCTTATGTAAAACCCATACAAAACCCTTTATAAGGGATAGCGGGCCGGTCCCTGCTTTAAAACGTCTAAGTTTTTCAAAAGTAACTTTTTGAAGTATCAGCGAAAAATCTTTTACCCAGTCCCCATTCTCATCAGTCAGATTAATGCTCATTTTTAGACATATTTCGAGCAGAACTTTGCTAGCTGACGGGGGATATTTTTTCACGACTGACATCGCTTGATGGGGTCCCATTAAAACTTCCCGGGTCTTCCTTATTGAGTCGCATGCGAATTTTAGATGTATTTTAGTTAGTTTACAGAAATCGTTGAATTCTGCATTTTTAATGTTATTTAAGTACTTAGCTCTTTGAACGCCAAGAGCCACTAAAGTGGTACTGACGTGGCCACCACGCTAACAACTCATAAAGTGGCTATGACGGATTCTGTCAAAGTAATTTGTTAATATTCGTTCGTGACTAGTCGAGATGTTGGCGTACACGTTACATTTTGACGCAAAAGCGTTCATAAGGTTAAGCAGCGTCCTATAATGCGAACGTGATTCATCACCACATCTCAGCTACAAGACGTCCTGCGGAACATAGGCCTCCCCCTTGGTCCTCCATATGTACCGGTTGGCAGCGACCTGTATACAGCGTCTTCAGGGTGGACATTCTACGCTGCGCTTGCTAGTGTGGTACTAAACCTCCTGCTCAGATATCGCTCCCAGTGGCAGTATATGGGAGAGACCTGTGTCCAACAGTTGTTTTGGAGGTAATAGGCTGATAGATAAATGGGATCCAGACATGGTTATGTCCTTAAACTACGTTTTAAAGAGAGGAATGGGCACTACGCATGTCATCTTGCTAAGTGTAGTAGGGCACGTTCAGAGAATGACATCTCGCATAAATCTGGCCTGTATTTCGAGCATCTTTCTCTTTTACTCCAATGAAGGTGCCATGAGAATAGAGACAATCGTCCGAAATTTACTTAGCGCCGCTGGAGAGGCCCGACTGGGAAAGTAACTTTACAGAAAACTACAGCCAAATATAACTTTACCCTTAGTATAGTGTTCCTGCCGATGAGTAAGGTCAACAGAAAGCCTTAAAGGTCAGTATAGGCGATGCGCCTGTGTACCCTTTAGAGTTATACACGTACATACGCAATGGTGATCGATTATCGGTGGGTCGTATGCTTGTTTGCCACCGTTTTAATATAAAAAAATGGAAAGAAATATTTTGACTTCGATAGATCGCTAGAATCCACTGAATCTGATTTGCGCAAAACCTGTCTTTATGAGTCGCTTTCGGCATATGACCAAAATTGGCTGCTATGATGATGATGATTTTGAAAATGTTTTCTACCGGCAAGAAAATACTTTAACCTTTTTTTACCGGCCTTATAAGTCTAGCTAATAAGACGTCTACTTCTATATTGGTATTAGATTCTATTCCGAGTTTCCGTACAAAGAGATTAAGCCCTTTGATTACTGCTGTCAGTGAGAGCAATATATTGGTTTTCCTGACACTCGACCTACATCAAAAGACCACAACTATATTGTTACTTGATAGACAAGTTTTCTATTATATGGAATTTTCCTAGTCATTTCTACTTGTACAAACCGATTACCTGCCGACCTATAAGAACAACCTTATATATATCAATTTACTAATTTTTTTTTTTATGACATAGGCAGCAAAGGAGCAGACGGATTGCCTGGTGGTTAGCAATTACCGTCGCCCATGGCCACCCGCAACACCAGGGGAGTCATTAGCGCGTTGCCGGCCTTTAAGGTTGGAGGTCTGGGAACCTTACTCACTATCAAGAACACAACACTACATACCATGTAGCAGTGCTATTATGGTTGTGGTCTTCTGTAAGGAGAAGGTACTTCCCTAGTTGGGGTGCCTCAGATTCCGTTCCAGGAACAGCGATGACCATCACCGAAGCGTGATAATCATCGCTGTGCCCTGCCTCTCATTGTTGGACGTAGTTTTAGGACATACCCGGGTCCAACATTTTCCTTGTATTGTCCCGGCTCATAGGACTTTCTGTCAAAATCTAAAAGCCAAGCCTGTACTAAAAATCTATAAGCCAAGCCTGTTGGTACTCAAAAGTTTTTGAAAGGCATTTTGCCATGGAGCCTGGGGTCCGTTTGGAAATCTCAGGGTTTGGCGGAAGCACTAGTTAGTTAATAGTTTACATAAAGCTCCCACGAACGCTCCGGCTGTGTAATTAACTCCCTGCCGAGGTTTTCCCTAGCGACTACAGTATGAGGTGCTTCAAAAAGGGAGTGTATAGGTTCTTAAAGGGTGGGCAACGTGCATGTGAATCCTAGAGTTGCATTCATCCATAGGCTATGGTAACTGCTCACCATCAGGCGGGCCGTATGCTTGTTTGCCACCGTCTTTGTATGAAAAAAAAAACATAAGGAACTATGCTTTTCAGCTCAAATCAGTTAAAGACTAGATATCTGCTTAAAAATTGAGTTGCAGGATTTCACCCGAACATAATTACATGTTAACATATATTATATTCCAAATGAAATAAGTTTGTAATAATAAAAATGCCTTTCAATGATGGCGGGTAAAAAAAAAATAGGTAACCCAGAAGTATTTCTTTCAATTCTCTATGAGAGGTAACATGGTTCAACTGTATGAAAAAATAGTCGCTTGACTATTTTTTCAGCAGAAATTGAGTTTTATGGATGCGCCGCCACTGAATAACTACCTTCCGTACCACGTCCTTTGAGACAATCATCATCATCATCATTTTATTAGCCCTTTATCGCCCACTGCTGAGCATAGGCCTCTCTTCTAGTACGCCACTTGTCCCGGTCCTGAGCTAATCTCATCCAGAAGTGACCCACAATTTTCTTTAAACAATAAAGGTACATAAGTCGAAAAAGGTATTTTTTTAAGAACTTTTAAATACCCCTTATCTATCAGCATCGACCGAAGAATTAATTAATGAGGCAGAGGGGAGGCTTTTTTCTTTAAACGGGCAAAATTCGGATCCCTTAAGCTTATTTAAGAGTTTTTTCATGTCGCTGAGAATAATTCTTGTTTACGTACGTTTTCCTTAAAAAAGTAGCTGAACTTTCATTTGTTTAGTAAATTTGGATCAATCTTATAATGCCGTACCGTGTGATGCCGGCTGACTAGAATAGCATCACCCCATCTCCTCCCGTGGGTGTCGTAAGAGACGACAAAGGGGAAAATCCTACGGCGGGCAGCAGCGTCCGTCGAAATCCAATCTATAGCTACCGCGGTCGCCAACCCGCCTGCCAAGCGTGGCGACTATGGCAACTACCCCCAAGATGATATAAGTCATATTTATGGGAGGCCTATGTGCAGCAGTGGACTGCATATGGCTTAAATGTAATCTTGTAATTGGATCTGGGGTATTGTTGATACCACCAGAGAGTAGGCAGTAGTGTCCTAGAATATACTGCATGTAATAATTACCACGCTTGGCAGGCGGGTTGGTGAGTGCATGCAGCATGGGGATGCTCAGAGATCGCTAACAGGACTCGCGTTAATTGCTTAACTGCAACTACATTCCTCCGGAGGACACGAAACAGTGTACCTGAGAACGTGAAACATAGTAAAATCGCCAACCCGGCTGTAAAGCGCTGTGATATTAAACTCTTTTATGACAATGATATAGATTTCAATTTACAAAAGTCATTAATTTTATTGAGGATTAAATTAATGTAAGCACCTACATATGGGATATGAACTATTAAGTAAGTATCCAATGTCATAACTTACGAGTAGATTGTACAAAATGGTCAATAATAAATTATTAATTTCAACTACAATAGACTCATATAATTAAATAAATAAATATTTCGGGACAATCTTACACAAATCGACCTAGTCCTACGGTAAGCTCAGTAAGGCTTGTGTTGTAGGTACTGGACGACGATATAATTATATAATAGATAGATAAATATAAATACTTAAATACATAGAAAACATCCATGACTCAGGAACAAATATCTGTGCTCATCACACAAACAAATGCCCCGACTGGGAATCGAACCCAGGACCATCGGCTTCAGAGGCAGGGTCACTACCCACTAGGCCAGACCGGTCATATAATTAGTAAGTATTTATTTAGCAGTAAAGTAAACAAACTCCGTTTTACGTAAGACTTAGTGCCCAACAGTGAGGTTCATGAGCTCCAAGGATAATTGTTGAACTGCAAGAAAGTTTGTATGGACGGCCCGCCGCTGGTAGCAAAGTATTCATTAGGGAAAGCAAGGCACGTTTTGCAAAGTCAGTGGCGACGTTCCACATCGCCAGGCCTGAATATTGAAAGAGTGTTTTAGTATTCATCCTTTTACGCTCTTCAGTGCTTTTGAAAATAATGGCGATGTAGTTTATATTAAACTAGTTTATATAAACAATTTGTTATATTAGGTTTGGGAGTAGGTGGATTTCTGTAAGATTGTCCCTATAGTTGGTTGCACACTTCATTAAATTGTCAAAAGAGTATGTGTATTGGGTTAATAGTCTGCGTACACTTCCCAGATGCCTGGCCCCTATTTTACCACAGCTACAATTGTCACGATTCCCGACATATGTAAATTTCTGACGTTGCAGGTGGACACCTGCAACGTCAGAACGGACGTGTGCTTGTTTGCCACCAACACGTTAGTTTCAATAAAATGCTGTTATTTTTTATTATACCGTCAATAAATAGGTAGTAGTTTGGTGAAGAGCTCTTGACAATTGTCACGATTCTCAGAAGAAATTTCGATATTTTTCGACATGTAATTATTCCTCTGTCGGAATTTCGCGACAATTGTCGTATTTCTCGTGACAATTTTATTGTCAAAAGCCTTTCATCTAAGTACTACCTATCTATTGATGATATAATAAAAAAACAACGGTATTTTATTGAAACTAACGTGTTGATAGTAAACAAGCATACGTTCCACCCGATGGTAAGCGTTTAATGTAACCAATGGACACCTGCAACGTCAGAAATTTACATAATATGTCGGGAATCGTGACAATTGTAGCTGTGGTGAAAAAGGGGCGTGGAAAACCATCGTTAATATAATAATAAATTATATAAACCAAATATTAATTGAAATATTTCCGTATGAATCCTACTAAAACATTTTTACAACATAAATAAAATAAATTAATCTTGCTCTACATGTTTCACTCCATAACAAGGAGCATAATCATGAGCCGTTCACGTTGGCAAACTGCGTCGGCAAGGTCGATGTGAAATATGTCGAGCAATATTCGACTTATAAAATATTATTTACTCCAAACTATTTGTATCATTCATTAATCCCACCCAGCTAACGGAAAAAAAATATATTCAAAACTTGTATAAAATTACTTTGCTCCCATGTGAATAAAATGCAGTTTTGCTATCTGTTTTGTAAGTATAAAAACGGACTTTCCCAGCTAGTCAGATAAAAAGGTAATTATAAAGCATTTTTTTTTTTATAAATGATAGGTTAGCATTTGGCCCCAATCTCACCTGATGGTAAGTGACGATGAGGCCGACGATGGAACATGCTTACCTAGCAAGTGCTTATTCACTCTCGACTTGAAGATACCCAGGTTATATTGCTCCGGGAAAAGATCAGCTGGAAGAGAATTCCACTCCCTAGCTGTGCGAATCAGAAAAGTAGAAGCAAAGCATGAACCAGTAAATAACATAATATATCACTACTAGACATATATTAAACAAATGTCCAAGCCTCTTGGTGTCCAAAGCAGAAGGTGAGGTGTAGAGGCTTGGTATTATTTTCTTATTATGAAATCTATTTTAATTCTTAACAAAATAACATTTATATATATTTTATTAATAAAATAAAGTTGTGTTAGTTCCGGCTTTTATAACTCGAGAACGGATTTTAACGATTTTGGGTTCGTTGTGATCGTCTTGGTCAAAAGAATAGTAAGCTTAAAAAAGAAAAAAAAATCTAAAAGACTCAATTTATGTAGATTTTCACGCGGTACAAAGTTCACCGGGACAGCTAGTTTTAAATAAAACGAATTTATAAAGAATAAAATAGTGCGAGACATTGAAGTAAAAGTACAGGTCGATTCATAACAGTTGGTATGTCTATCTATGTAAATCTTGATAGTTGAGCAGAAAACTCACGCCAAAATTGTGAATCGACCTGTATGTGATCATAACATTAATTACATTTAAACACAAAATACGCACGCCAACCACACATCCCCACAACCTGAATACAAAAGTTCCTTTTTAAATTTCAAAATACCCTAAACTTTTGTTTTTCACGAAAACGTTCCATTTTCAAAATCGCAACAAAAGTTGAACAGTACAGATGGCGTTGACACAGGAAGCGTCGATACAGAACGCACGGTCGCCAGTCGTGAATCAGCCGCGGAGGAGGGATGTCGCGCTCCGCGTAGCCGGCTTCGCGATGTGTGAGTTTGTGAGTGTTGCACGAGTTTGAGGTTATGCCTGTTAGCTGTTTTTGAGGTAAGTGCTGAAAAAGTTTAAGTAGAAAACTATGTTTTAAAATTAAATTTACTAATATTATACAGTGATTAAGATTGTAACTTTATTTAATACCCTAAGAGACAATATTTTATAAACTTTTAAAATTGTTTAAAGTTATGCCGAATGCATTTTAAATTATGATATTTGCGTTTTGCACTTTTAATTTTATTTGTCTTTCTCCAATTTATTATTAGCAATAAAAAATATAAGGGTTTCTTTATATTAAAGTTCTAAAATAGTTTTATACAAATGTGAAGTACAGTTGAAGTTTCATTCTAAATATGTTAAGGTATTTATTATTGTTTATATAGTCACAAATAATGTTTATTTAAATATAAATTAAAATCTAACTTAAAACTAACACAAAAAGTCCCCCAAATCCGTTCCCTGCGGAAGTGTACCCATAATGCTGGCCGCATAGTCATATATATAGTCGTATTATTAAAAATATATTAAGGTATTTATTATTGACTATATTTTCGTGGCAAAAAATGTCTAAAAATATGTCACAATATCTACTTTTTATTTGGTTTCGTTTTATGAAAACAAATTCTACGTATATTGTTTACGTAAATAGATTACCGGAAATATTTTTGCTTACTTAAATGATTTGTTTTGTAAAGAAAATCAGCTTTTTTCGTACTTTTAAACGACATATTATAAACGATATACATAATTAAATATTCTAGAACTTCAAAGCATTTACACACTGGTACCAACAAAATAATGTAATTATGAAGCAAAAAAAATATTCGTACCTATGTATTGCTTTTATATTCAACAAATTTATTTGCATATAATATTTACATACTCAGCAATGTATTACAATAAATTAACTGTAGAATAATCCTCTCGTCTATTTTTCTGGAAATATATATTTAGGGTATTTTCAATGGTGAATAGGCATGCTTGGCAGGCGGATTGGTGATCGCAGTATGGACGCTGCCGGTGTTTCCCCCATGGTTTTTGGTCGCAGTTTAGGTACAATACACGTATCTTGAGGCCGTATGAATATTATAATATTAGCGGAACTCTCTTTCTAATAAAAGGATTTGGAAAAGAACTTCCGTTAATCAAAAGTTACAAGTTGTTATTGTCTCCTCTGGTTTCTAAACAACTAATTAAAGCCTTAAACTTTACTTAAGCTTCTACTTATGTATTAAACAGACTGTCTGTTTATGAATAATAAATAATAATAAATATTTCGGGACAATGTTACACAAATCGACCTAGTCCAACGGTAAGCTCAGTAAGGCTTGTGTTGTAGGTACTAGACGACGATATATATAATAGATAGATACATATAAATACCTGAAGAGGTAGCAGTGCACCCATGACTGAGGAACAAATATCTGTGCTCATCACACAAATGAATTGCCCTGACTGGGAGATCCCAGGACCATCGGCGTGATGGTCATCGCTGTGCCCTACCTCTCATTGTTGGACGTAGTTTAAGGATATACCCGGGTCCAAATTTACTTAAGCTTCTACTTATACTATGTCCAGTCAACCAATTTAATTTATTGGCCACTTGGCTCCTTGTCACAGTGAAAATCTATATGAAAGACGCAAAAGATTTCTTATTAACGTCACTGTGACAAGGTTCGAAGTGGCCTAGAAGTCAAATTGGTTGACCGTACAAAGAAAATACATTAATATCAAATCTCGATTAATTAAAAAAAAAGACATAATGGAACGTGGAACTTTTAGGGGTATTCTAATTTAGAGGGTTTTCGAGGTAATCTTACTACGTAATGAGAGGTAGGGCACAGAGAAGTACCATCACGCTTGATTTTGGAGAAGCCCAACTGGGGAAGTACCTCCTCCTTACAGAAGACCACAGCCATAATAGCACTGCTACCTTTCAGGTATGTAGTGTGTTGTGTTCCTTGTGGTGAGTAAGGCTCCCAGAGCTCCAACCCCTCTTAGGCTCCTTAAAGGCCGGCAACGCGCTTGTGACTCCCCTGGAGTTGCGGGTGCCCATAGGCGACGGTAATTGCTTACCATCAGGCAACCCGTCTGCTCGTTTGTCACATTTGTCATAAAAAAAACTTGGGTTAAGATTTTTTGTGGTTATCATCAGTCTATGAATAAAATGCTATTCACTGTTTTTTTTTTTCATATTTAGTTTCATAATGTTATTTATTGATGTTTTTATCACATTTCGTGTCAAATAACGCTTTTTCGCCATGTATAATTATTATGACATATGAGTCCAATTAAAATATACGAATTGCTTTCACCGCAAACAATAAATTAAATATAATTGACAGAAATAATTATCCACGCGAGTTCCATTTTGTAGTTTCATATAATATTATTTTAATATCCATGTTATATATATTATTTGTGGCGCTGGTTTGTAAAGTAATTGAATAGGGATTAATTGTTATTAGATACATACCGGTAAACATGTTATTAATTTTGTAATTACGAGATGTAATTACATTTGTGTATATATTATTTCGTTCACTTTCATTATTATAAGTGAGAGTGCAAAGATATAAATTTTAACTTAAAAAACTAAAGCTAGTCCAAATAGTAATAATATTATTATATACCCTGTATTTTTGACATTGGGGCTTTGAATGTAATGATTGATTTTGCTCATGAAACAGGGATACTTTTAGTCTACAACTTTTAAAACTTACCAGATTTCTAAAAAAAAATACAGCTCAAACTTATAAATAATATTTCGGGACAATCTTATACAAACTGACCAAGTCCTACTATAAACTCAATAAAACTTGTAATGTAGGTACTAGACGACGATATATATAATAGATAAATATATATAAATACTTAAATACATAGAAAACACCCATGACTCAGAAATAAATATCTGTGCTCATAACACAAATTTATGCCCATACTGGGATTTGAACTAGGCTTCATAGGCAAGTACACTACCGATTAGGCCAAACTGTCGTAGAAACGATATGAGAATTAAAAATAAATAAATAAATATTCAGGACAATCTTACACAAATCGACCTAGTCCTACGGTAAGCTCAGTAAGGCTTGTGTTGCAGGTACTAGACGACAATATAATATATATAATAGATAGATACATATAAATACTTAAATATACAGAAAACAACCATAACCCAGGAACAAATATATTTGCTTATCACCAGGGTTCGGACAAGTCATCGCAAAACAATCGCAAGACGGTTATAGAACATGATCAATAGAATCGTATTATGTACAATTTGTTTTTTTTTTTTTTATGTCATAGGCGGCAAACGAGCAGACGGATTACCTGATGGTAAGCAATTACCGTCGCCCATGGGCACTCGCAACACCAAGGGAGTCACAAGCGCGTCGCCGACCTATAAGTGGGTTGGAGCTCTGGGAACCTTACTCACCATCAAGAACACAGCACTACATACCTGAAAGGTAGCAGTGCTATTATGGCTGTGGTCTTCTGTAAGGAGGAGATGCTTCCCCAGTTGGGCTGCCCCAGATTCAAGCGTGACGGTCATCGCTGTGCCCTACCTCTCATTGTTGGACGTAGTTTAAGGACATACCCGGGTCCTATTGCCAAGTCTTCCATCCTTAGACGTTACACGAAACAGCTACCTTTGTTGAAAATAGCATTATTTATTTTATTTCTTTCCTCAACATTACGCTACGCGTATATTTGACGTACCAAAATAAAATTCAATAAAATGGAAGTAATATTGCGTGTGTAAAAGATTTTTCGCACGTGTGTCTTTCAACAAGTAATATTACCTCCATGGGTTTGACAAAATGATAGGTACATTATTTAAAATTAGGTAGCTTTTTTTTATACAGCAACAGTGACAAACAAACATATGGCTCGTCTGGTGGTAAGCAGTTACCGTAGCCTATGGACGCTAGCAACCCCAGAGGATTTACTCTAAAAGTTGTTGGAGCTCTGGGAACCTTACCATCAGGAACACAACACTACATATTTGAAAGGTAGTAGTGCTATTATGGCTGTGGTCTTCTGTAAGGAGACTGATATACAATTGGATCTCATACTTAGCGATTTTCGCCTCTACATTCTTCCTGACCTAGTCAGTAGTAACCCTGTTTACGAAGCAGGAGGTCCCGGCTTGGAATCCCGGCTAGGGCATTTATTTGCGTGTAGCAAAAGCATTCCGGATCGCTAAACTTAAGTGACAGTGGACGGGCACGGGGTACGGGAAGGTGCGGCGTGGGCAGTCCTCCCACAAGTTGGACCAACCACCATTACTGCTATACAAATAATTAACTGGAGAAGGATATATTTAGGTATTTTACAACTGAGTATTTAACGCAAAGTATACCTACAGCTATCTTAGTGAACTTACCATAATTTTGTGTAAAAGTGACTTAAACATTTTATTTTAATTGGAGCGCTGATAGCCTAGTGGTACGAGCGTGCGACTTATAACCCAGAGGTTGCAGGTTCAAAACCCGGTTCGTATCAATGAATCGTTCAATAATGATCGAAATATAATTTCAGAGGTAAATAGGTACCAGTCGTTTTTCGGCGAAGGAAAACATTGCTAAACATTGCTAAAACCAGGCTAATCCCAAGGCTTAGTTTACCCTCTGGGTTAGAAGATCAGGTGGCAGTCGCTGTGGTAAAGCTAGTGCCTACGTCAAATCCTGGGATTAGTTTCCAAGCGGACCCCAGGCTCCTTGGCACAATGCCGAGACAACGTGAGGAAGATATAACGATTTACTTTTTTGAATGGAAAGTTTCGAGACAGGCTTGGCTTTTAGATTTTAAGTATATGCTTGTCTTTTAGATTTTGACAGAAGTCAATAGAAATATAAATATATACACGGTGAAATTTAATCGGAAATCAGAAACTAATTTTTCAAATTTAGTAATCGATCGCAATCGCATTTATGTGGCACTTATACGGAACTAAATTTTTATCATACCTTTAAGAGGTGAAGTTATATTTTATTTTATTGAAAATTATTGTCGCCCTACTAGCGGTGTAGTCTAAAGAGTTTAAAACCTCTTTTACAAGTAAGTCGAGGCTATAAAAAACAAGAGACAAATAAGAAATCAGCTGTCAATCTGTCAACGTGATGTCACTTGATGTACACTAATTCCATCTAATAACATAGGTTGTCCATGTATCCAGTGGTTAATAATTTTTACGAATGTGACTAACAGTTAATACTGTTAGTCACATTTATTAGGTAGTAAAGTAAATTCCATGACATCTCACATATTGAATTATATTTTGGTTACTAATTTATATTATATATAGTTCTTACACTATGGCTGGTGCTGTCTCTGTACTCGTCCCACGATACGGACAGGAGCGACATCAGCTTAGTGTACCCCTTATATTTCATAAAATTGTCGAAAGGGCCTCTGCGCGTTGGCTCGATGCGCCCCCGCGCACGACCGGAACACTATTGTTCCGTGTACGGAAATAACATACAAATACTTTTCGACTCCTGATTACCAATTAAATTTCACCGTGTATAACTAGGGAACCCATAAAATATAGCATCGCGTATATAAGATATTAGAAGTAAAGTCGCCTCCGGCCACTTGGTAAAGTCAGCTAATTAAATCACAATCCAGCCTCAACGTACAGTTTGTAGCCTAAGGGAGAATTAATCCTGTAAGATGAGCCGTACCGTCATCCTTCCTTTAATTAATTCGTGGCTTTAAGTAATTAGGTAGTGCCACCTGGAACGGGTTAAAAAAACAGCAAAATCCTACTAATATTGTAGTTGGGAAGTTATTGAAGACGTTCGTTACTCAATAACACAAAAATGGCTTGGATTTACGTAAAATTTTGGGTACAGATAGACAAAAAACTGAATTGAGACATTGGACACTTGATATAATATCAGTAATACGTTCCCGTAGAATCTTAGTCAGATAAAGTTGCGCCCAAACGGTGACCTGCTGAGGGAGAAATTGACTGGAAAACCTGGCTACCATGACTACGAACAGGTTACCCGGTGTTCTAGTTGGTTAAATCAACCGCGAATGCTGAAGATGTGAGATAATTTTTTTTCTTACGTATATCAACTGTATATTAATGGTTTTGTCCGCCGGACAAGTTCGCCAGCCAGATCTGGCGCACATATCTGTTATATTTTACGTTATGGCTAGATAATATTCTGTTATATTTTAAGTCCAAAGCTGGACATAGGTTTCCCCCAAATATAACTTGTATCATCTTGGGGGGTAGGTAATATAGACACCACGACCGCAGTAGCTGTAAATTGGGATTTGACGAACGCCTATCCTATCCGTCGATTTTTGCGTGCAATATTTTAAGTTTGTGAAACTAATATTAAATAAAAATATTAATTACTCAAACTAAAAACTAATAAAGTGATGATACTAAATTACCCAATTAAGATCAAAAACTAATTTTGAACTAGATAAACTTAAATTTATGAAGAGTGGACAAGTGTAATTAATGACTTGATTGATTGACTTTTGAATTTAAATTGATATTCTTTGAAACCAATATAACGATTTTCATAATATCTTAATATTCTGAAACTTCATTTATGTCAGAATTAATGTAATTTAATCGAAAAGAGTTTGCCATTTTTGTATGAAGCATAACATAGGCGATCAAAAATATTGCAAAAAGATCACTAACATTCCATACAGTATAGAACCTGTACTTAAACTCTCAATACGAATTTTGTATTGCAAACTGAATACGATAGTTTGACAATCGACATAGTATGCAAAATTAAAAGAATGGTTATAGCACCAACAATATTAGCCCTAGTAAATCACGAACTCCAAACGTGTCGACAGAATATATGCATGACTGATCGTTTTTACTCTTAAGACGTCAAAACGGCCTAAACTCACTCATTCCTCTAGCACTGCAAATGAAGTCAATTAACAAACGAAGCTGCATTTGTCAGGATAATTGGTCACACGAATTGAGAAATTGCCCTTGGGGTTAAAAAACGCAAAAATCTTTAGAAATGTAGTTACCTCACATAAGATGTCAACGGACGCTAATCCCCTCGGAAAGGAATCCGAGGGTTCCGTACCCTAAATCCCTTTTATTTTATTAACGAGGTGGGGAAATAGGGATATTCGCTTACTCAATAAACCTTTCCCTGATTTGAAGGGTGGCCCGATAATGTGTGAGTTGGAAAATGTATTAACGAGAGAACTTTGACATGCGTGGCTTATTGCTAATTGTAAGAATTTAATATTTGTTTTAATGCGTATTGCGTAATTAATTATTGTTAAAGGGGCAGAAGCTTTGATACGCATTATAATTTGAGCGTAATGTTTATTGTATAGCGGTGATGTTATTGTTGAGTTTTACTTTTAAAAACTTTTAAATTACGGCTTCTATCAGTTGTGATAATGTTTCTGTAATGTTGTTTTTATACACGACTGACCAGCGTTTGACCTCACGCCTAAGTGGTAAGTGTCAATGAGGTTGAGGGTGTAGCACGCTGGTTTAGTAACAGCCTATTGACTCTTGCCTTGAAAAAACCGATTTACATCTTTCTGGGAACATAGAAGGGAGCGAATTCCATTCCTTAGCAATACGCATTAGGAAGGTAGAAGCGAATCGCTTCGTGTGAATGAATAGAATATTCACAATATGAGAATAAAACGGCTTGCTTCGCCTGGACGTCCGGTGGTGGAATGGAAATGGTAATGTCAAAGTGATTGTAGCAAATAAATAGAAAAATAAAAAAATTGCTCTTAGAGCCGTTGTAGATGGTACCCAAGGAATACCTTGGATAGACGTTTTTGCTATTTGTAAAGTGGTAGCTGGATTATACAGAAAGCTTAGATATGGCCGCGGCCCCAGGACTGTTGACCAATTCTTCATCAGCATCGCAACCTAGAAACGTTAGTTGCTAAATGCAATATTAAACACTGAACAGTGTTAATGAACAATTAACATAATAAAATATTTTCAGGACTACCTCACCATTCTGAGGCTTAACCGGAATCTATTTACAATATTTTCGTATAAGCGAAGACAGTAAATATTATACTGTGTGTAAATCTAATACGGCCAAGAATTAAACCAGACATAGGTTTTACCTGTGTAATCATTAACCAATTGGTTTTTCCTTAATTATACCTATTATACATGCTGCTAAATATTTTAGGAAAATTTCTGAGCAGTAATGTACTGCGAACATTACGTGATATAAATATAAGTTTTTGAAACTAACTGTCAACGAGTGTTTAACTGGAGTGTGTTGCATTACATTGCGGGTCGATTTTTTTATATGGATAAAATTTTAATTGCACATCTAAGCAAAAGTTATCTAAATATAATATTTCTTATGTCCTATTCTACCCTCCGTTAAGAGATTCGCCCGTATAAGACTTACATCCTGTATATTTTCTAATAATGAAAATGGTAACGTTAGGGAATTTTGGCAATAAAAAATAACCGTTTGTTTCATATCAATTGAAATAGACGAAGGGTTCTCCTGTGTTCGGGTGATCCAATTGGAAAAGCGTTAGCCCGATATCTGGTGAAGCGGGTACAAATCCTGCCTTGAACTGATAATTATGCATTTTTCTCTTAATACGAGTACTTAAATTCGGTAATCGTTTCATAAACTATATTTAAGCAATATTTGAATACATACTTATTTCATGCTTAGTTACATTGTACCTATAAACGTCACAAAACTGACAACATTTTGTCTAAGTATTCTACAAGTCACGATAATATTACTGTTTTATGAAAAATCCCTTAATCCATTTTTAACTGGAACTTTTGTACGATAGATGGCAATCAGTTCCTTCTGATACGATAAAAATCATATAAAAACACTTATATTCCATTCATACTAATTATCGTGTTAATATTTTTAATATGATAGGTACCAGAGCTTTAATACAATACTCTTTATTGCACATCTCAAACATCGACTGAAAATACAAAGATACCGAGGCTTTATTAAAAATAGTATTCATTAAAAAAACTGTATTTAATTATAATTATTTTGCCTATCTTGCTCGTGAACCTCCTCACTTCTTATATTTATAGCCCCCTAAGACCCACTTGTTGTACCAATCACTTCAACGGAATTTGATGTTAGTTTCAATTGGTATAGAGTTGCTTTTGATTTGATTCTCTCGATTTTATTACAAAAGAAATTATTTATTAAGCTATTGAGAACAAATTCAAGTGGCATATTTCTTGTGCCTTGAGTCTTGTTTTTCTTAGGCGGATAGTATTTAATATGGAATTAATTAAGAACAAACCGTATTGAAGAGGATCATTATCCCCTTAAATGGCTTGAACTAATTAGGAGAAGTACCGTAAACATATTCAAATGGCTGTTTCTCAAGGGCAACTTCGATAAACACAGCTTTATATTAGATATATAGAACATTAATTTTGACGACCGGTCTGGCTTAGTGGGTAGTGACCCTGCCTATGAAGCCGATGGTCCTGGGTTCGATTCCCAGTCGGGACATTTATTTGTGTGATGAGCGCAGATATTTTTTCCTGAGTCATGGGTGTTTTCTATGTATTTAAGTATTTATATGTATCTATTTATTATATATATCGTCGCCTAGTAACTACAACACTAGCCTTACTGAGCTTACCGTAGGACTAGGTCGAATTGTGTAAGATTGTCCCAAAATATTTATTTACTATTTATTTATTTAACATTTTCTTCTTAAGCGTATGCTCTTGGTAGAGAAGTAATGGTCATTCATGCGGCTTACCGGTAGCCCGCTGCAATCTTCAATCAGTAAGCACACTCATTGTGGGGAACAGTATCTTGATTTGGGTAGACAGATTAGGATACTGTGGCGGACTTCTAATTAACCTATCAACCATGCAGTGGATGCCCACTGCTGGACATAGGTCTCCCAGATAGACCACTATGGAACGATTTAGCTCACTGCATCCACCGACTCCAATCAACCCTTCTTTCAGCCACGGCTAAACCAACGCAGGAACCGTTTTCTAGCTCTTTGCAGCCGCCAAGCCCAGGAACGTACGAGGTCATATATCGATTTTATTTAAAGACATCCAAAACTGCACTTTCAATATAAAATACCAAGAATAAACAAGATGTGATATGGAACGTTTAATAGATGTGAAAGAGAAACATATGTATTATATGAGGTTATAACTGAGCTTTCCTATCACTGATCGCCACTTAAGGACTTTTCACTTTCCATCTGAATGAGCATCATTTTTTCTGGATGTGGCCTGCCTATTATCACTTCATCTGTGCCATCCTGCGAGCTATGTCAGTTCCTTTGATTCTTCTATGTTGAGAGTTTAGAACGTATGTCAACTTTAAAAAAAAAAAAACGTAATTACTAGTTCATTCTTTAAATATATTTTATCTCTTTTTGCACCAAAATACAAACATAAAAACTATCTCATGCGCTGCAGAAAAAGCTAAAAAATCTTAGCATTCCGTGAAATGAGGAAATGGCTACAACATTCCTCAACGAACCGTACTTTCGCTACACACGTGACGTCCCGTAAAAGATTCTACGACACGATTCTCCATAAAAATTGTTCTAGAAAATTTGGTGCTCATCTTCTTTGCATTTTCTCGGCATTTTGGTACGGCTCTTGAAAGCCCGGGGTTCGCTTGACTATGATCCCAGGATTTGGCGTAGGCACTGTTACGAAAGCGGCTTCCATCTAACTTTCCGACCCGCGACAAATGTAAATTTCTGACGATGCAGGTGTCAATGTAACCATTGACCGCTTAATAGTTTAACATAATGCTCTAGTGTAAGTTATTTTTGACGTAAAAAAACGTTTACGAACGCGTAAGTGATAATGTTATTTATATGGGAAACGCAAACGCGTTCGTGACGTTAAGTTACGTTAAAAACTTACACTCAGGCCCTAAATTTTCAATTTTATGTAACATCAATATGTATTTCAATATGTAACAATGTATCAAATTTAATTTCAGCCGTAAGTCACCCACTGCTAGAGGTGGTTCCCCCCCAAATGTGACTTGTATCATCATGGGGGGTAGTTACCATAGTCAACTCGCTTGGCAGACGGGTTCGCAACTGCAGTAGCTGTAGATTGGCATTCGACGAACGCGAAAGTTGACAATTACCAGTTTTATCGATCGTTATCTAACAATGCATCAATAAGTCGTAAACATTGAAACTAAAATGACGGCGTCCTAGCCCCCGGGCTTGAATTTAAACAAGGGCATTTCCTTGTGTTAATCTGATCTATGAACTTCAGGCGAAACGCACGTTTTCGCTCGACACACCGCGCCGTATGCTCTCAACCTTAAGTCTCACACGTGTGCCACAAGGACGTGTTCTAGGTACGCATATCTACATGCTAATGTAAAGGGTTTGACATTGTAGCTGAGTGGCTCTGCTTAAAATTGTACGCCAAATTCACATCTACTTTTACTTTTGCTACTTTTGCGACACAAAGAAAATCAAGATCATGAAACATGCTCTTGTTTAGCTATGCTATTTTCCTCGAAGCTATTAGTTACTGTCCATGAGACTTAACGACACATACACCAAGTGAAATCAAAATGGTAATACAAAGTTTTTTTTTCGGAATCTATTCGTCATTACAATCAATTTTTACTATAGGGTCACAATCGAAAGACCAGTTAAAAAAACGAGACCTTCCCATACTTGCTGCTAGGTAGCTGTTAGTTTGGTCAGGTAATTTTAACTGTTTTTTCAGTTATGGCTCCGTTGTAAAAGTTGATCGTCATGAATAGGTTCTGAAAAGATAACATTGTATCACCATTTTGATTTCACCCAGAATAATTATGTTAGATTTTTTTTCCATAGTCTATGTTGTGTCCCACTACTGGGCAAAGGCGATCCTTGCTTTAGCCACTCGTCACAGCTTAACACATGCTCCCGCTAATGGCGACAAAAACCATCCAGGTCGTCCCGACATCTCCTTTTCAACCACTTTTAGACCTCTATCTCTACCCCAGTTGACTTGTTCAGTCCACTCAGTAGCGAATTAAGCCCATCGGTTCGGATGCATGCGACATATGTGTCCAGCCCAGTTCCACTTGAACTATATAATATCAAACTTGAATGGTAGTCTTATGAACGATTATTACTAACAGTGGAAGGGTACATGTATATTTAAGAATAAACGTGAACAAACTATGGATTTAATGCTTCAAAACATTTCCATACACAATTTAGCTATGACATTATTGCCTAGCTTTAGCTTCTTTTACCGACAGTAAAATGGTTAAGTATTATTAGCTCGCCAGGAACTGTTTCACTTCAAGCCAAAGCAGATAGAATCAACTGTCTCCTTCTGCCGCTAGTACACTCAGTACTAAAAAAGGAAGAGTATAGCTTATTAATTTTCCTGTAACTGCGGATTTAATTTAGTGGATAATTTTCAAAAGAATCCCATTGGAAATGTTCTCTCCTTTTAAATTATTATTTTCTTTACACAGAGTCTGTAATTGTTGGCCTTTCTATTCGTATTTCCTTTAATTTTTTTTCTCATAATGCCATTTTTTTATTTCAATTTCATTTGATTTGACAATTGGATTGCTATCCAGTTCACTCCATATCGCTTAACAAAATTGCTTCGTTATATAAGGATTATGCTGTTATAATGGTCGTTTAATCATTTAGGGGAATTTCTGTCTGGCTGATCAAATCAAACAGCACACAGTGCGTTGATGCTAATTTTGAGCGTGGTGAGTAGAGTTTTACTGACCACTTATCGGAGCGCAGTGTTGTACGTCAATAAACCAGAATTTAGTTGTGATTTTCAAAGCATGAATCCTGACCTACAGGGGGTCGCGACACTTACCTAACTATATTAAGCTTCTAGAGAGTCTCATTAGTTGTGAATTTATATTACATAAAACATATAAGTTTGTTTCCTTTTTGATTATTTGTGAAAACCGAGTTTCCGCCGCGAAATATAGACTGTTAATTCATTTTCAAGCCTTGCGTTCCAAATATGACAAATGTCAGAATTTTAAGGTAAAGTTAAATCAATTGTACCTAAAGAATCTGGGTTTTAGCAGTTTCAAAAAAAATAAAGTCCATTTAGAATCGTGATCCCATATAGTTTAAAAAGCAGTGGATTAGATAGAAGTATGACATCGTAAGAGTCACTGGAAGTAGCTGATAACTGCTGATATAGAAAAAGTGTATTGGATAGCTCATAGGATAAAAAAGCTTAGTCACTCAAAAAGCGATAGGAGTTACTTTGCGTTATCGTATCAGACACTAAATTATCCGCAACAGTACCAAAGTAATCGACGTAGCAAGTCGAATCGCTAAATTGACGTGGCAGTAGGCAGGACACATGGCACGGAGAATCGAAACTCTGAAACATACCATTTGAGACACACGTCTTCCACGTTGTGTTAAATGGTGACTCTGGTTTTAACATTTCTGTGACACTTAACCAAACATATGAGATACTATCAACACGTAACAAGCCTACAGCTTGTTTACATTGGGGGCAAGCAAATACAGGGGATGTGGCAAACACGCGAATCTAATGAAGAAACTAAACATTCGTATTAATGTGCTTCTCTTGTTCACACAACGGAATACGCAACCATTTCGGAAATACCTATTTCCCTTTATTATTATTTATCTTTACTGCTGCTTGTTTGTTTTCTTTATTCATATTTTCACATAGATTTATATTTTTGAAGTAAATTTATAAATATATACTGGCATGAACCAAACTTAATGTTAACAAGCCTATCCACAGTGTTAGTTCCGGAGGTTAGGGCCGTAGAGGGAGGGAGCGCCATATTTTTTGCGCCGTAGACAGGAACACCGCCTTCGGAATCTGACCCTTAATCCAACCATAAGCATCCTTGTAGTCGGAGTCTGTCAAGATTCTGGTCGATACACTATAAGAAAACTGAAACAACGCTATGATCCCTAAATCAACTTCCCACATTAGCCAAGTCTATGGTCCGTATTGGCTAGGGTTACATATTTATTGTTAAGTTAGAGATATTATGTTAATGTTATAAGCTTGCCTCTTTAGGGAAATTGGTCGGCGTCTGCGGGAGGTGATCCCCGCTCTGAATCGTACTTGATCCGACAGGTCCCCATGCCAGTTCAGCGAGGAATACTGCAGGCAATATGGGGACCTTTGCGATAGGTATGATGAAATATTATTTTAGGGTAGTTTTCGGTTTTATCCTTGAGTTTTAGATAAAAAAAAAAAGATAAAAGATAAAAGATCTTTATTTTTCAATTTAGGCAAAATACATGCACTTATAAACGTCAAAAAAAAAATCTACACCGGTTCAAACCCTACACCTCTGACCCGTGAAGATACCGGCATGAAACTACGGCGGGACTTATTTTTTCAATACAGTGATACATCAAATCTTAAAGTACTTACATAATTATGCGTAGTCCGATAAGAAAACATATGAAACAGTTTATTACAAGATATGAAAATACTAAAATATAAAAGTAAAAATAATAATGTATAAACAAATTCGACTTCACAAAATAGACATATTTTAATATGCTTTCTTATCTGAACTGTCTATTCTTATTAGTGTTTTTTTTTTCTAATTTGTTAAATATTTTTAAGTTAAAAACTAAATACCCTCAATAAGCAAAAATGATTATGGTAGAGAATGCCTAGAGGCATTTAATTGCCTTCTACCTACCCGCCTCTCAAACATGGACGTCAGCCGCTGGACATAGGCCTCGCCCATAGATGGCCAGAGGGAACGCTCTCCAATAAGTTGGCTTCTAGAACTTTTACTGTATAGTAAAATTTAAGAAACATTAGTTTCGTTGTATTAGTATATGTGTGAAATCTTTAAGTACATATAAGAACTTTGATGTCTCAAAATTCTACTTACTATTCTATTCACAAAAAAAACACCTTCATCAACATTAACTTTTGTACAATAATATACCGGGTGTGGTCTTTAATAGGAGCAAAAATTTTAGGGATCGCTTCTACACCACGAACGTAACAACATTTGTTCTACAACTTGTAATAATTGGCTAATTTATTAATTGTGATTTTTTCGAAGAAACTAAATAGTATTTTCAATGAACAGTATCCAATAGTCTAGTTGACGTTTACTGTCAGCCTACAAACTTCATAGTTTTCGCAATACATTGCTTGCTTGGAAAATCTTTTTTTATTAATATTTATTAAACTATTAGTTATTTTCAAAATTCGTAGAACAAATGTTGCTACGTTTGTGGTGTAGAAATGATGCCTAAAGTTAATGCTCCTATTACAGGCCACACCCGGTATTAAGGAGAATAGTTTATTTCAACTTTGTATATGGTTAATGAATCGCAAAATAGACCGATTAGTGGAACATAAGGAAAATAAGGAAACTATTCCATAGTCTTAATGTTTATTCACGTGAAATCAAAGACAAATAACTTGATCGTAGGTGACGGAATCGCAGCAGAAGAAAACGAAGCCAAATGTACTATAACTTTCTCATTCCCTTTTAAATGAATCGAAGGAAAGCGATACTGTATTTTTTTTAACTTACCATTTGTATTAGGAGGCATGAGAAGTTGACTAGGTCTTCTTAGGGTAATTTATTTGTTTATTGTTATTCATATTCATTCAAAAAAGTCGTTTAAATGTTTTCATATGTTCGATTTAAAAAGGCTTGAAAAAATTCAATTGATTGTAATATGTAATATCACATTTAAAATAATTTAGGTTTGTTGGTATATTTACTGTTTTGATGTTAAAATGTGTTGTATATTAGGTACTACTAGTATACCTGCTACGAATTGTATTTGTATCTATTTCTGGCATTATGTTGGTTTTCTATTTATTAGGTACCCTTAATATTATTTATCAATATAAACGTTACAAAGACTAGGAATTTCACTCGGTTGACAGACGAGACACACGATATCCACTTTTCATCTTTCATAAAATTAAACCTCATATTTCGTCATTTAGCTGAATTCATCTTTTTGTAGTTTGTGTTGTTTTCTGAAACTGCAATTTCAAGATTTAAATAAATGTCCTGTTAAATATAATAAGACAAGTATCGGTTGGTTTTAGAATAATCCTGAAAAGTCGACAAATAATAAAATATAAAATGATGCAACTATGCCATCTGCAAGACAATAAATAGTGAACCCTCCCCAAACTTATATTATTTGTTGATGCCTACATAAAAAAGTCCTAAACGCTGATATTAATGGTCTAAACCGAATGGATTTTTTTACTGTAATTGTCAGAAAAATAAAATTAAATTGTAGATAGCACTGCCGAAAAAAGTGAAATGAAAAACGGTTGGAATAAAAAGGTTTTTTTACCAACCAGGTTCAAACACTTTACATACATTGTAAAATACCTGATGGAGAATTGCCCAGGGCCGTATTTTAACGTTTCCATTCCAGTCGTACCATTAGGACAGAGCAAAATCCCTTATTTTTAACGGGCACTGTGACTGAAGCTTTCAAATTCAAAGGTACAAGCCCCTGGAAATTACAACGCCGTCCTAACGTATTAATGTCACTGGCTGTTTGGTTAATTCGTTTGTTGGGTTTTTAGACGGAGAGCTAGACTTGGAAAAAGAAATTAAAATATTGTCTTCGGTTGCTGCTATAATTACTCATGAAATTGAACAACTAAAAGAGATTATATCGCGTATACTGATTTAAATTTCATCCCTATGTTTTGAACCCTTTAGCAGCGTTCGAGGTCATCAGGTGGACTGAGGGAAAATATTAATTTACCTCAATCCCAAAAAAATTGAATATGCAACCTACCCATATATAAATTATTAAATAAGCACCATAGTGAATTAAAGTCCAAAAATTATAAACTACAAAGTACAATGTCCACACTGTCTAACACTATGCCTCAAGTCTTGCCTGCTGTTTTATTAAATGAACCACAGGATCCCAAGATGGTGATACAGAAAAAACATTCTCTCTGTTGAAGTTTGGATACTTCTAAATTTCAATAGCCTCTCGCAACATACAAACGCAGTACAATCTGCCAGTATACCACTCCGACACTGACAAACTATATTAACAATTTTTCATAAAGGACAAAGAAAGAGAACAAAACTGTAATGGGTCCTCTAAACGATGGCCTATCATGCTGGCCCACTAAGATGGGCTAGCGTTTAGAGAGGGGAGTAGTTGGATGCCGGTAAGACAGCGATGGGATGGCCGCGGTGTCGGTTATTCGGCCGCATAGAAAGGCAGTAGGCGAAAACGATCAGATCACTACAGAGATTACAATATTATGATAACTACAATCACCATCAATCACCTACAATCGTCATGGCACCTGATGGTCTCATCGGAAGACCAGCGCTGGTGATTGCTGGCATTACGCTGAGATGAGGCCATTTAGTGGTACACGTCGTTTGTGTAATGTGTTTTTTTTTGTTGTTATTATTATGTGTGTGTGTGTGTCGTGTCATGAATAAAAGTTTCTATCTATCTACAAGTACTTAACTAGTTGTAGCAGCAGTAAAAGGCCCTTGAGGCATTGTACCAAGGATGCTGACGGCATTTCTTCGTATCGCAATGCGTTGTGCGAGGAAGCCGCCAGCTCTTCGTTCCCCAGTTACATCAACCAGACACTTCTCGATTTCTGCAAGAAGTTTGTACGCGCTACCACATGGACCTAGCGTCTCTACGCCAAACGGTACAAAATGGTACTCTCTGCCCAAGCTTTTATATTTGTTACGATTAAAAATTTCGGTGCTTTCCGTCGCTGCATCCGCTTTTACATTAGTTCGTTGGAGTTGGGTCGGCGCTGACGTGTCTACGCAGGTAGCATCCCACACCAGCACCCATCCCAAGGTCTAAGGAACCAAAGACACTCCATCAGACCTTTTGCCATCATCTATGACAATGCCGGTCGGTTCAAGAAGAGCAGGCACACTAATGGTAGCAAGAGACCGACGGATTATGTTATTAAGCGTTGCATGTCCAGAAAAACGGCCTGCACTATTTTCAAGATAATTTCAACTAAATGTTGTCATCTTGTAGCGGCGTTTCAACCATTGCATGCCCATCTCCAGCGCGGGCCATCGTGTAGAGACGCCATAAAACTGGCGTCATAACCGGCTCAGTGACGGTAGATGACAACATAAACATACCCACACCAACACAAATATTGCTACAATATATTTTATACATGGTAACCGTAGTCTCATGACCCAAGCACAAAGCCTCAGCTGCAGTTTATTTTATATTATTTACAATAAAAAAAACATAAACGTTTGCCCTTTTCCGGGCTCGCTCTTAGTCTATTTGGTCATGGTATTAAACTGATCTTTCCCGTCCCATCCTATATTGAAATCATTATTGCGCTTAGCAAATATTCTGTTGCGTAGATTTAGGTTTGAAAGGGTTATGCAAATATGTAGGGACTATGTAAACCCTTCATGTGCCTAGTCTGGATTGTAACATCAAATGTTACAAGGTTTTTGATGGCCGGTAGCTTCATTATTTTTTATAAAAAATTTCTTGTCATTATTTGTAACAATTTTTTTCATAACCATGACCGCACATTTCGAATTATTTTTATTAAATATTAAAAATTCTTAAAGCAGAATTGGTAGTGCGCTGGGCTAGTGATCCAGTCGTTGTGGGTTCGAGTCCCGCTTCGAGTCAAAATTGTCTATTTTTCTTTCAATTTAAATATCTATGATAATTTAATTTGCTTTGATCTTTAAGTAGTTTTTAAGTAGTAGGATTCGAATCCTGACTCGAATCCTAGAGGTCCTCGTCAAATTTTCTTCAGTTTATGTCACCTTTTTTCAACTTGACCAATTCTTATGAAATATTGTGGGTATGTTCAGTAAAAAAGTTTTTTTTTTTTTTTTATGACATAGGCGGCAAACGAGCAGACGGATTACCTGGTGTTAAGCAATTACCGTCGCCCACGGGCACTCGCAACACCAGGGGAGTCACAAGCGCGTTGCCGGCCTTTAAGGGGGGTTGGAGCTCTGGGAACCTTACTCACCATCAGGAACACAACACTACATACCTGAAAGGTGGCAGTGCTACTATGGCTGTGATCTTCTGTAAGGAGGAGGTACTTCCCCAGTTGGGCTGCCCCAGATTCAAGCGTGATGGTCAACGCTGTGCCCTACCTCTCATTGTTGGACGTAGTTTAAGGACATACCCGGGTCCTGAGAATCTTTGATAACAATGCTTTTGTAGTTTATATTTTTTCTTGCTGTAAATGTGACATTATCTATGAAAAGGGACCTTATTGTCGATGGCGCTTACGCCGTTGTTCAAAATACCGCAATACAAATACGACGCGGTTCGACGTAAGCGCCATCGACAATAAGGTCCCTTTTGCTAGATAATGTCACAAATATTTTCAAAGATAATTATTCCAAAGTTAAATTGTATCAATATCCTCCCACGAGCCTATCTGTAGTACTAATTACTTAAATGAAATTAGAATTGTAACAATTGGACCTGAATTGAAATCCCATTTTTTTCCTTTGATGATGATACTAAAGAGATTATATTTTATTTCCTACTCTACAAAGAACAAATTAGTCTAGGGTTGTACTTGTATGGTTCTTATATGGTTAAGTGTGTTAGGGAGGGGGGATGTTATTTATTACTTTTTTTACCTATTTATCTAAATATATATATAATTATTAATCTACATCCATTTAATAAAATAACTGGTTGAAATTCAGTACTAGCCGTACTCTTTGGCTAATTCGATTAAGTTTGCTTGATAAAATTCGGTCCTAAACATAGTTAATTGGATTATTCACAGTCGTGGCATTATGGCCGGATTAATTACAAAATAAAAATGAAACATATGCTTTTTTTAAACTATAAAATCTATTAAATATTTTGGCATCATTAATGTTATTAATAAACCGTTTTAAATAATTACCACACCCTAGGAAATGTTATATCTACATAATTTGCAATACTATTATTACCAAAACTAGAAGTTAAGAGATGAAGATTTTTGCATTGCGCAGACAAGATGGCTGAATGTCACTGCGACTCCGTCGCAACTATTATGGCTCACTTTTGTTGTTGGCAATGTCGTCAGCAGCGATCGTAGTCAAGGCTGATATAAGACTGATAAGCAATTCCCATACAATAAATTGAAAATGGATGACATACTTATTACAAACAATATTTTTGACAGGTTAATTGAAACAACTGACTAACATACATACATTTCAGCCGTATGCAGTCCACTGCTGGACATAGGGCTTCCACAAATATGACTTGTATCATCTTGGGGGTAGTTGCCATAGTCGCCACGCTTGGCAGGTGGGTTAGCGACCGCAGTAGCCGTAGATTGGGTTTGACGGACGCTGCTGCCAGTCCGTAGGATTTTTCCCTTTGTCGCCTCTTACGACACCCGCGGGAGGAGATGGGGTGGTGGTATTCTAGTCAGCCGGCACCACACGGCACGACTATCAACTGAATAAATGTGTTTTAAAACCAAATTCTAATTTGATTTAATCAAGATTTAAGAGCCCAGTGAGTAAACAATTGAGTAAATATGAGGAATATTAGGATTTAACGTAGATAATAATTAATTTATAATTTATGCAAACATGCGCAATTAAGGAATTTTACAGGAATAAATATGTTTAATTATGAATATAATGGTAAGCTGCTGTCTTTGTTATGATTGTAATTAAGAGGCACTTTATATAATATCACACTTTTTCATAAAGTCATTATATATTCACAAATTTTGAATGATTTTTTTTATATCGGTAATATATTTACATAGTCAAAAACATCAAATAAATAAATATTACAGCACATACTTAAAAAAATAACTGAGCCCCACGGTTGGCTCAAGAAGGTTGCTGTAGTAACTTAGCCAACGATATATATTATAATATACAAATACTTAAATATATAGAAGAAACTCATGACCCGGTGATCTTTTTTCCTGAGGCACAGACTTAGAAAAGTTGTTCCATCGTCACACAATTAAATGCCCTTACTGGGATTTAAACCCCAGACCGTCGGCTTCATGGGCAAGTCTCACAAAGCCAGACGTGTCGTCAAAATGTCGTCTAATCTAATGTAGCTGACGAACGACCTGGCAAAGCCTGTATTGCGGATATTAATAAATTGATTTTAAAATAATATCCATAAATTAAACATTTGATAAATAAAAAAATGATGTAGTGAAAACTAGGAGGATATAACCAATATGGAACCGACACACGCACTAATTTTTATAGGATAAAATCTGCCGTTTCGGCACTGGGGTGAGGTAAAACACATAAATAATGTTAACACAAATGCATTTATTACGTGCGTCGCTACACACGCATACGTCAAAATCATCAAACACTAGCATAAACTATATTCACACAAGTTCAAGTTCATGACCGGCGGCCGAGTAATTTTGGCAGAGGGGAACGCCTGTTAATGGCTACTCCATATTGGTATATCCTCTTAGAGTGAAAATGATAAATTTCCAATGTGATTACTAATTTACATTCCCAAGTGCAAGAAAATCTTTTAAATTCAAATGAAAGCACATGCACACTAAGTAAAAGGATACTTCGACGGTTCTCTTCACGGGCCGGTGCCAGCCTTGACGGTAAGATCCTGATTAAACCAGTTTTTAATTAAAACAACTGCTTAAGTAAGTAATATCGGCAGCATGGAAGTTTTAAGCGAAAATCTTTGGGGAAAAGGAGAATGAAACTCTAAAAATAGTTAAAATTTTATGCGGAAAAAGTAAAAAAAGCTTACCATGACTGGTTTAAAGTGAAAATATTTCGACGAATTTAACAGGTAATGTATATTATCGATATTTTAAATCGAAAGAAAAAAAATACTTGAAATATTTGTGGTCAAGTCCCGCTTCTTTTTTTTCTATTTATCTTTCATTTTAAAATATCGATTATTTTCGCTAGCAGACAGTTCTGCTTAGTAAAAAACAAGTTAGAAGGGTAGCACATTGTTATCGATGAATTCTCCATGAAAAAATGAGACTTTGATGCCGTTAAAAGGGTTCAATACTCTTTCGGTAGATGTATGTACACGTCACCCTTAATGATGTATACGAGGAAGGATAAAATAGAATTAATTATTAAATCTAAAATCGAAGGAAGGGTCACTTCAATAAGTATCATACTGTTTCATAAGCTCTGCTCATTATATATTAACAAATTTTAATTAAAAGTACAATCTACCACTTACATTCCTTACATCGGTCCTATTTACATACTCAATAACATCAAATAAATAAATATTACAGCACATCCTTAAAAAAATACTGAGTCCCACGGTTGGCTCAAGAAGGCTTGTGCTGTGGTTACTGAGCCAACGATATATATTATAATATACTAATTCTTAAATACATCAAAATCACCCATGATCCGAGAACATTATTTCCCGAGGCACAGACTCAGAAAAATTGTTCCCTCGTCATACAAATAAATGCTCTTACTGGGATTTAAACCCCAGACCGTTCCATAGGCAAGTCTCACAAAGCCAGACCTGTCGTCAAAATGTCGTCTAAGCGAATGTAGCTGACGAACGCCCCGGCGAAGCGTGTGATGCGGATATTAATAAATTGATTTAAAATAATATATATAAATGAAACATTCGATAAATTAAAAAATTATGTAGTGAAAACTAGGAGGATATAACCAATATGGAACCGACACACGCACTAATTTCTATCGGATAAAATCTGCCGTTTTCGGCACTGGGGTGAGGTAAAACACATAAATAATGTTAACACAAATGTATTCATTACGTGTAGTGGAGGCAGTTACGACATTGACCCAAAAATTTTTTGTAGAGCTATGTGCTTCACCACATATATTCTTCGAGTAATTCTAAGCATTTCTAGTCCAGGAGGCAAACCGAAATGTGCGGCTAGTCGGAGAGGGGGGGGGGGGGGGGTGTTCAAAGATGGCCGCCACCCGTTCTCCTTAAAAAAAATCTACTCTCATCCCGGTGGGTACTAGGGCAAGTTTGGTATCATTTTCGTATAAAACGAAAATGTAGAATTCATTTCTGATATTAGATTTATGTAGTTTCATAGTAATTTTACAAGAAATACATAAAAACGTGAAAAATTTAGTTGCAAGTTTTTGCTTTGAGAGCTAATAACTTTTGTATAGTGACAAAATATGTCTTACAAAAAATACTATAATAAAGCCTAATTTATGTAGATAAAAAAAATATTAACTTTTAATAATGCCCTTATTGAAATAGATGCCGAAAAAAAAATATAATGTCCGGGCGGCGCGAGTAGTTGGCCTCACGCGCGGTGTTCATCCTACAGAATAGTCAAGTACGAATATCTACCTATGCTTACTTACATTAAATTTTATGATGCCAAACTAAATATGTTACATACATATTTATAATACAACTGAAATTCCGTAGTTTACAGCACAAATAATTCTTATAATGTGGTTTTTACCATTTTTGTAACCTTTCTTGCAACTGCAACGAGTGAGTTCTAGGCACACACTTGCGACATCTGGTAATCGGACCAAACAGGAATCCATTATATATCCAGACTGAAGCTACTGGAGAGGCACTGAAGCTTGTCTCCTGACATGGACTGCGGAATTTTAGTTGTTTTATAAATATACTGAAATTCCGCAGTTTACAGCACAAACATTTCTTTTAATGTGGTTGATACCATTTTGTAACCTTTCTTGCAACTGCAATGAGTGTATTTCAGACACACACTTGCGACATCTGGTAATCGGACCAAACAGGAATCCATTATATATCCAGACTCTGAACCTACTGGAGAGGCACTGAAGCTTGTCTCCTGACGAGGACTGCTTGGCATATTGCTCGAAGTATGTGCTGGCAGTAGAGAGCCGTATTCCACTTGAGGGATGTTTTCTAGCTGTCTCTCTCTCTCTCTTCATAAATAGATACGTATTTTCTTAATTTTTTGACTGTTTTACAAGAGCTTGAGCTGAAAAATAACATCCTGGAGTCACTCAATTCGATTGTAACAATGTTATATCAGAACGGGAACGCTGAATTTGTATCTAACCCATTCTAACCATTTTATACTTACTGGTCACATATTGTAATCAAGGATTTTATAAGAGGGGATTGACAACGCCTATACAACAGCGCGTTCCTCCGAATTGCTAGCCAATGTATACATTTAGTACTAAGTGCACGAAGCGCCACATGTCGAATATTGTGTAAGTAGTTACTTTGCCAACGCACCAATTCTATGCCGCGGAGATCTAATGCGGCTGTGAAACACTAAATGGCACAATAAGTAACTTATTCAGCAATGCGGGAACGATATATTCTATGGGCATAGCCTATCCAAGTTATATATCATCCTTGATTGTACTTAATTATAAAATTCTGAATGAAAGAGACCATTTCTACCAATTTTCCCTCCAGCAATGCCTTGAACCCACAAGTTGCCTCAGGGTCATAGGCAGTTCTGGTCGCACAATATGTAAAAATACATTTGTTAGTATACATTTACTGTAGAATTTTAAACATTTTCATTACTAAGGGTATGCCAATGCACGTGGTACGAAGTGCACGGAATACAAGTCTGGTTTTTGCTAGATGACCTGAGGATCCACTTGGGCACAACTCATGTGGATCCACAGCTTATCTGATTCCGGCAGGTCTTGAATACACTTAGACTGCTACGACCACCACGACTATCCGGTCCACAGAGTCAATAACATAAAGTACCATTCTATTAACCGGCTCTTCGTAGTTGCATAGCTCAATCATACTTCTAAAATTCAAGCTGCGCAAATTTTCATCGTATGTAATTGAATAAAGAAGAGCTTATTGATCTGCTTTAGATTTTATTAATCTCATTGGATTTAGCCTAAGATATAAGAAGTTTTAAGTTATAAAAAAATGCAGTTTTGTGTAATTCCAATCGGGACAGACTAATGATCGAGCCACGCATCCTCGAAGAGGACGAAACTAGAATAGTAGGTATTTAATGTTGCTAACGCTGTAGATCGAGGATGTAAAGAGTAATCATTTGTACTGTACATATAGACATAGTGGTCGCAGCAGTTTCGTGAATTAGCCTGAGTATGAAAACGTATAAAATTCTGCATTAAAGATATTCTAAATAATGTATTCCTACTTATTTCGGAACCAGAAGGAGCCGAAGTACTAGTTTTATGAATCGAAATCGAATTTTACATGCCTTGACAGGATCCGATACGATGGAGGAATCCTTTTAATGAGGGAGGTTAAAAGAGTGCCTATGATCCTTAGCACTAAATGCATACTTTTGGCTAGCAATTCGGAGGAACGCGGTGTTGTATAGGCGTTGTCAATCCCCTCTTATAAAATCCTTGATTACAATATGTGACCAGTAAGTATAAAATGGTTAGAATCGGTTAGATACAAATTCAGCGTTCCCGTTCTGATATAACATTGTTACAATCGATTTGAGTGACTCCAGGATGTTATTTTTCAGCTCAAGCTCTTGTAAAACAGTCAAAAAATTAAGAAAATACCTATCTATTTGTGAAGAGAGAGAGAAACAGCCAGAAAACATCCCTCAAGTGGAATACGGCTCTCTACTGCCAGCACATACTTCGAGCAATATGCCAAGAAGTTCTCGTCAGGAGACAAGCTTCAGTGCCGCTCCAGTAGGTTCAGAGTCTGGATATATAATGGATTCCTGTTTGGTCCGATTACCAGATATCGCAAGTGTGTGTCTGGAACACACTCATTGCAGTTGCAAGAAAGGTTACAAAAATCGTATCAACCACATTAAAAGAAATTTTTGTGCTGTAAACTGCGGAATTTCAGTATATTTATAAAACAACTAAAATTCCGCAGTCCATATCAGGAGACAAGCTTCAGTGCCTCTCCAGTAGCTTCAGTCTGGATATATAATGGATTCCTGTTTGGTCCGATTACCAGATGTCGCAAGTGTGTGCCTAGAACTCACTCGTTGCAGTTGCAAGAAAGGTTACAAAAATGGTAAAAACCACATTATAAGAATTATTTGTGCTGTAAACTACGAAATTTCAGTTTTATTATAAATATATATGTAACATATTTAGTTTGGCATCATAAAATTTAGTGTAAGTAAGCATTCGTACTTGACTATTCTGTAGGATGAACACCGCGCGTGAGGCCAACTACTCGCGCTGCGCGGGCATATAATTTTTTTTTTTCGGCATCTATTTCAATAAGGGCATTATTAAAAGTTAAAATTTTTTTTATCTACATAAATTAGGCTTTATTATAGTATTTTTTGTAAGACATATTTTGTCACTATACAAAAGTTATTGTTATTAGCTCTCAAAGCAAAAATTTGCAACTAAATTTTTCACGTTTTTATGTATTTCTTGTAAAATTACTATGAAACTATATAAATCTAATATCAGAAATGAATTCTACATCTTCGTTTTATACGAAAATGATACCAAACTTGCCCTAGTACCCACCGGGATGAGAGTAGATTTTTTTAAGGAGAACGGGTGGCGGCCATCTTTGAACCTCCCGACTAGCCGCACATTTCGGTTTGCCTCCCGGACTAGAAATGCTTAGAATTACTCGAAGAATACATGACGTGGTGAAGCACATAGCTCTACAAAAAATTTTTGGGTTATGTATGGGAGCGATGCGTAACTTCCTCCACTAGTGCGTCGCTACACACGCACACGTCAAAATTATTAAACACTAGCATAAACTTTATTCACACAAGTTCAAGTCCAATGACCGGCGGCCGAGTAATTTTGGCAGAGGGGAACACCTGTTAATAGCTACTCCATATTGGTCATATCCTCCTAGAGTGAAAATGATAAATTTTCAATGTGATTACTAATTTTCATTCCCAAGTGTAAGAAAACCTTTTAAATTCAAATGAAAGCACATGCACACTAAGTAAAAGGATACTTGGACGGTTCTCTTCACGGGCCGGTGCCAGCCTTGACGGTAAGATCCTGATTAAACCAGTTTTTAATTAAAACAACTGCTTAAGTAAGTAATATCGGCAGCATGGAAGTTTTAAGCGAAAATCTTTGGGGAAAAGGAGAATGAAACTCTAAAAATAGTTGAAATTTTATGCGGAAAAAGTAAAAAAACTTAGCATGACTGGTTTAAAGTGAAAATTTTTCGATCATGAATTTAGCAGGTAATGTATATCATCGATATTTTTAATCAAAAGAAAAATATAAAAATTTTAGTCTTAGTTTTTTTTTTTTTTTTTTATAAAAGACTGACCAGCGTTTGACCTCAGTCACACCTGATGGAAAGTTACCTTAGTGTTTATGGTCAAGTCCCGCTTCGAGTCTTTTTTTCTATTTTTCTTTCATTTTAAAATATCGATGATTATCGCTAGCAGACAGTTCTGCTTAGTAAAAAACAATTTAGAAGGGTAGCATATTGTTATCGATGAATTCTCCATTAAATATTGAGACTTTGATGCCGTTAAAAGGGTTCAGTACTCTTTCTGTAGATGTGTGTACACGTCACCCGTAATGACGTATACCAGGAAGGTAAAAAATAATATTACAGTCAACCTAAGAAAAATGACTAAGTACCACTGTAAGCTCAAGGACGCTTGTATAGTGGGTAAGATGTACTTATATACAGGGTGATCAATCCAAATGGGTCAGTAGGAGAAAGTCAGAAACTATGAGACATAGCGAAATCGGTCCTTAGGAACCATGGCTTCGATTTTAGATTTAATAATAATGGCATTCAAACTTTTTAGGAAGAATTAATTTTTGCATCCAGGAAAATGGTTAACTACCATTTTGAACATTTATTGAAATAAAATAATTATCTTTTGGTTGGGTTTTTAGTCAATTACAAAAAAAATATTTAAAATGTACTCGTTGTGACTCCTGAATTTGTGTTTCATACCATCAACAATAACAAGAATCTTTCAGATTTACGCCTAACATTGTTTACAAGACTTCGATTCCTGGTTATGTATGACAAATTAAAAAAAAGCTTGAATGCCATTATTATTAAATCGAACCCATGGCTCTTAAGAACAGATTTCACTATCTTTCGTAGTTTCTGACCTCCCCCTACTAACCCATTTGGATTGATCAGCTCACTCTGTATAATATACAAGTACTTGAACAGCTATCACCAACCACTATGACCAATAGCTTCCACCAGCCCGCTTGATGAGCGTAGTGACTATGGCAACTGCCCCTAAAATAATACAAATCATATTTGAGGCAGGCCTATGTACAGACAACCAATTTGATTTATAGGCCACTTCGTTCCTTGTCACAGTGAAAATATATATGAAACGCAAAAGATCTCTTATTAACGTCACTATGACAAGGTCGAAGTGGCCTAGAAGTCGAATTGGTTGACTATACACAAGTGGAAGTCTTACGGTTGAAATGATGATGATAATGGAACTTCAATACCTAGTACTCTTTTAAATTTTACGAACAAATAACCAATGCTTGCTGAGCCCAGTTCACAGCCAACTCACAATGTACCAGTGGCTGCTTTGTAGTAGCTGTATTACATAACAAATATCTCAAAAAGGACCTCTATGTGTTGGATCTATATCCCCAATAAGCCTAGTAAATGCCCGTGAATCCCCAATGGAGGAACAAACAATAAATACGTTGGTAGAATCTTACACCTACCTAGTTCTACATATATTAACCTCACAATAAGTATTAACTTTATAAATACTTACATACATATATGGGCATTTTAAACTGGTATACCTACTCAACTTTTATTTTATTTGGATCATTGAAGGTCACAGATTCAAACCCCGGCTTATTCCAAAGAGTTCATCGGAACTTATGTACGTATATACATTATGTTATGTATGTATCAGTCGCTTTGTCGGTGAAGGAAATCGACGAACGACGAACTAATCCCAAAAAGGCCTAGTTTACCCACTGGGTTTGGAAGGGCAGTCGCTTTCGTAAAACTAGTGCGTACACCACCACCACCAAGAGTGGAATTAGTTGCCAAGTGGAGCCCGGGCTCAAAGAGCCATGGCAAAATGCCAGGACGAGACGAAGATGATGATTTACTCAAAATCACGTGCTCTTTCTACCCTGATAGGAGAAAAAAAGTGTTCCAAGATTTTTTCTGTACCATTTTTCGTGTGGCGGTGATGGAACGGAAATAACGAAAAATGTATGAAAATTTTGGGATTCTTTTATTCTATCAGGGTCGAAATAGCCCGTGATTCTGAGTAGAAAGCACAAAAAAACAATTAAAAAAAGTAATATATACAAATTAAAATTAGCCATGAACAATTCATATGGCACAAACAAAAATGTGGCCGCAGTGAAAAACGGTATAAGTTTTATACTACTTGTTCGTCACTTATACCGTTTTCCAGTTAAAGCACAAATATTCCCGTTTAAACACAAATGAATCCCGTTTCCAGGATAAAAACCTAAGAAATCCTGCAGGAACTGTCATTACACAGCTTCCTACTTAGCCCAGTTTTTAAGTACATATTTTTTTACCATCTTTCGTGCTTCATTGACATGCCTGTCTCGCTTCACACTCATAATGTCCGCCCCCATATTTTATGCACGCAAAATTCTTAAATAAAATAAACCAAGTACAATTTTCGTTCAGCGCCTTCACGTGTCCCGCGACCGTTATCAAACGTCACCCCAGAGACGTTACGTTAAAACGTTATAAGTTGGACGTCAAACGTTATAACGTACCAAACAGTTGACGTTCATCGTAACCGCCCCCGGGGATTTTATGAGCTTCGCCGGAAATTTCATAGACCACAACCACATATGATGTTTGACGGCGCTAATATCAAAGTGTTAGGCAAACTTTGCGTGGGAACGTCAATATGAATGTATATTTTTAGAGTTACCAATTAAACCTAAAACAAAATAAAGGAATGAATGGAAGGAATGAAAGATGACATCGCTAAAGCTGTTTTGTTCTTTCTAATGATAAATCACTTTGATTCGTTTTTTTATTTAATTCTCGCATATTTCATTAACTGGTAGTCCGATATAAACAAGCTGGTGCAAATTACGGAATTTATGTATTTTTATTAATTCTTTGTAAGTACCATAAAGTCAGCATTTAATTATATTGCGTCCAAGAAATATGTAGAGGGACTGCTTTGCACCAAAATTGGTTACCGTCTGGAGCTAACAAAATACTCCTTTTCATCTTTATATACAAGTGTTCGAAATAATCTATATCTGTATATATACGAGTTTATATATAATAGGTATCTGTAAAAGCGCCTGGAATAAGTATTCTTAAAACTTTTCTTGGTCCTCACAATTCCTGGGACATGGCGAATGAATATCAAAGTCCAAATACTTTTAATTGACGATGAAAGGTTTGGAGAGCAAAATCGATATTCGTATATTTCTAACGATTGTCTCTGTTTCTCATGATTGGAGTAAAAGAGAAAAATGCTCGAAATTTTCGAAAATTTTGTGTCTAGTATTAAACATGGATATAAAAACGTTTTAGATTTTCCCGTTTAATATTAACTTGCCAATGTCAAACAGCAAATAACAGTTCTAGTCAAACTCCGAAGTGAATGCTAAAACTAAAAGGCTGAACGTTAATTATGACGGAATGTAAAACTTCTCCATTCATTCCCGGAGTTAAAAATCGCACTTTAATATCTCTCCATTCACCATTCCGCTCGGAATGGCGTTTGTCTTCGCGTTTTAAAAAATGAATGAAAAGATTCTGCGATAATAACTTGTCAACGAAATTTCGGACAAATTAGCCCTTTTGTCTCGTTCCAGAAACTTCGCTTTTTTTCAACGGCCGGATATTGGGATGGTAATTGGCGGTTATGAAAAATGTCGAGTCTGCTATCAACAGATTCCTGTTTGATTGATATGTTGCGTTTAGTAAGAAATTATCGTAGAAACAAAAGAAGCAAAGGAAAGAACAAAGGCGAAGATCCAGACATTTGTTTTTGACAACCTTGTAAAAGAATAATGGAGAATACCGTTACAGTAAGTTAGTGTGTTAGGATCAGTAAATAGTTGTAAATTTTGTTCTATATAAAGATTTTCATGAACGTATCATTTGTGATGTACCAGTCACTTTCAGGTGAAAAGGTACATTAGAAGAAATTGGGAGAGATGATATGAACAGAGAGGGTGTGAATGATGAGATGACGAGTATTGAAGAAGTATGGAAGGAGAAGACATGCTGCACCGACCTAAATTAAATGAGATAATGGCAAGAGAATGATGATGATGATGGCAAGAAGAAAACCAGACTTTTATCCCACTGTGGCCTGGTCTTTTCTCGAAGGGCAATCGGAATCGGAGGGCAGATCAAATTGACGTTTTTTAAAACAACGAAATCTTGAGATAAGGTTGCCGGGGAACTCTAGAAACGCCTTGACAAAAATACCGACCAACACGAGAAAATGAAGTACTAAAATAAGTTACAATCTGACTTATGTTCTGTTTTACTTTATATTAAGCGGCAAAGTCTTCAGAAGGGGATTCGGTCACGGATCAAATGAAAAGACGATATCAAAAAGTTTGATAATAAAAAGTAATTTGTTTCGCTTTTTTGTCCTAAGTAGAAATGTATTATTACGTTTGAAATATGAAGTGTATTTTTGAATTGACTGGAAAATATTTTATTTAGAAGAATTATAACAAATTAAGTCTTTTAACGATATTATAAAGAATAATAAAGAAAACATAATGTAAAATTACAAACAAAGAATATCCCTCAAATCGCTGCTAATGGGCAATGTGCCCAGGAGGCAAAATGAATGTTTTTAAATTGATATTTTATTTTTCAGGTACTTAAGTCTCGGAAAATAACCCGTACTCATAAGAAGGTAAACTGTTTTATTTATTTAAGAATAATAATATATATGTGTCCGCTGAATAGCCTTAAACAAAGGTCAAACCTACATGTCCAAAGAGCCGAAGTTTGCGTGCATGCACCTTCTTGTGTCAATACTGAAATGTGTCGAAAAGGAGATATATAGGAACAAAATGTTACTTAAATCACGGTTTATTCTAGTCGCAAAGCAAGATCGACATACCCACATATATGTAGTGTTCCATAATGTGTTACTTATAGATACGTACCTACATGCATGGGATATACTACAAATACTAAGGTCCATGTATATGTACTTTTGTACCTGCTTTGGTCATATCGGTCGGTCAATGTCGTTGACTTTAAAAAAGTTAACTTTAAATGTTTTGTTTAGCTATCTCAGGGATTTGAAATGAAATGAAATGAAATGAAATGAAATAAAATGAAATTTATAGCCTTATCTAGAAAATATTATATATATATTTTTTATATGAGCAATAGAAATTGAAAATTAGCAATAATATTGTCGACTAACTATTGTATTTCATCAGTCTTTATTTACAATAATTACCTACATTCATTAAAATACTTAACTAGTTATTACATTTAAAAAAAGGCCCTTGAGGCATTGTACCAAAGATACTGGCGGCATTTCCTTGGAGGAAGCCGCCAGCTCTTCGGTCACCAGTTATGTTAGTCAACCAGACGCTTCGCAAAAAGTTTGTGTGTGCTGCCACCCCATGGACCTAGCGTCTCTACGCCTTGTAAGTGTTTAGTTTGAAGTCTTTATTTGAAGTTGTTGATTGATCATTCATCATTGATTCAGAATCAGTCAGTCAACTCTTAGCTCTAAAATTTTCACTTGTCGTATATGTATAGTGTGACATATCGTCACTACTTTGAAAAAATCTTGTATCTCACACTGCTACTCTAAGTAGAAACGAACTAACTCTGTATTCGTCTCATACATACCTACATACGTAATTTTTTTTCGATTGACCGAATAAGATACGTTTTTTTTCAAAGTAGTGAAGTTATAAATCACTTATAGCCAACTAATACCGCATTGATATAACAACGAATATTATATATGTCTTTTGTCAACCTAATGGAATTTAAATAAACCCAATTCAATCATTCTATTTTAAATTGACTTTTTTTTTGTAAATATAAATTCCGATATCAATTCATATAAAATACGTACATAATAAAAAATGATGTCCTGAAGTGACTTATCAGACAGTTTCAATCCCTTTACATACAAGAAGAAAAAACAAAGTATATAGGTACCCAAAAATTTACATGACATACGAACCCGAATTGAAGTGTACGGGGGGCCGAATTGTTTAAGGCATTAGCCGCAGTAGCTCAAATCCTGTCTAGGATGCTAAAGGTCCTCTAAGCTTTTTCTTAAGTATATGTCATATATATTTTTTTATTATATAAAGTACTTAAAACTGTATTACTACTTAAAAATGAAAGCATATCAAAATATTTAATAAAAAAGAATTTGATTTGTTCTTCTGTTCTTGTTCTTCTTATACCTACTTCATACTACCGTGTAATAAGCTCCCAGTAAAATTAGCCTTCTCTTGATTTTTGCTCCCTGGCACCTTACCCAATTACACCTCGGTAAGTTCACTAATGGCATTGCGGCATTCGGGGTACTTGGGGCCTAATACCTCAAAGGTCAACGTACTTTATTAAATGGTTAGTTGACCCTTAACTAAGGGTTCAAAGGGGTTTCATTATTACGTGTTTCGCATTACGAAGTACATATCTTTGATTTGTTTTAGGTAAGATTTTGATTTATTTTGAAGACAAAGGACTATATTTTCTAATTTAATACAAGATAAGGTAAGTTTCCGAAAGTTTTATAATTGAATCGTGAAGTAACAACTTAGATGAAGAATAAAATATTTTCTATAAACAAAAATAGAAGATTGACATTTAGTGTTATTTCGGAAGGAACTTTCTCTCAAAATCTTCTTTTAATCATATATTATCACAGTTCACAAGACACTAATAAAGAAAGGTAACGTCTTTAACAAGTACAGTCACGGCCATAAATATGTATACAAGAAGAAAAAGTGTAAACATATTCTTCATTTCGTTTGCAACCTTGTGTATTTTTAAAAAGTTCCAAATCCCTTAACAGCTTTGAGTGGAGTTATGACGTTTGCGAATTTTGCAGATGTTTGTGCCCTAAACCACATGGCTAAGAAATCGTACTGATAATTTTCTCATAACGAACATCTTGAGAGACTTTGTTCATGGTGTTTGGGTCAAGAATCAGATTTAGAAGGTTACTATGGATTAATACCCTGTTCTTTTTTCTGCAGCCCTAACCATGAAGTTGTTTTATAAAGATGGGAAGGTAGATATTAGGAAATAGGAATAGAAAGGAGGAGAGAGAGAGAAAGTATGTGCCTACGGTGTCGGACCACAATTTAAATTTGATGTGTAACAAACTTTTATCTACGTACATATATTATCAAGAGTGCTCTAATATGCGTCCAGAAACCGTAGGCAATGACCAGCATTACCAACCATCAGAAATGAATGGAGATGTAATTTTAACTTTACCTACTGAAATCCGTAGGTTATGAGTTTAAATTTGGAACTGCTGTCAAATTCAAGTGGGGTGTCTATTCTAGTATCTATAAATAGGTATTAAAACAGTCCTTGATACGAAACGCCAATTCCTTATGTTTTTTTTAATATAAATCGAACGACATTAGAACTCGAGTGACAATAGAATAGGGAGTTCATTCGCTTGTCTATGGTTTAAAAAAATATTTGACTGAGATATGAAATACGCAACGCCGCCATTCCAAGCTGTCATTTGTTTTGTTCGTTGACTTTTTAATGTTTCAAGTAACACTAGTAATACTGCAGGTCATTTCCCTACGGTTCCTGAACCCATCTTAAAACATTTATGATATGTGTGTAGATAAAGTAGTCTATGCAACTATACATAATTAGGCATTACAACAATCGTGTGATATTATTAAACCCACACTCTTGTTGTTATGCCCTTCATTATGCACAGATACATAAACTATCAAAATTTAAATGATGCTTTAACAAACTTTTGTGTTTATTGACCAGGAATCAAATTATATGTCAAGTAAGAAATTTTAAAGATTATTTTTTAAGTCATGTCCACAATATTGCGAGCCATGATGCAAAATTTGTCCGATCTCTGCTTATGTTACAACTAAACGAAAGATAAACTTTAAAAGTTATACCTCATGATTCCGGGCAAAGAAAATGTCGTTCCTGAAACGTCGGAGGTGATTTTTAAAGTTTACGTTAACGTACAAGAACCGTGAAGTTTAAATGATTTTTTTTTTTACTTTTATACGAACATAATTGTATTATAAAATAGTATATCTAACTTTTACGGGTAATATAAGAAAATATTAAAACATTATTTCGGCCTAGTATTTAATGGCGTGATTTCATTTGGTCATAATTTTCTTGCGACTAATTATTTTCTTTAATTAACTCAGACGGTGCAGGCTAAGGAATTTCTTTAGTAGATTTGTAGTTAAGGTCATCTCTTATTCAGCATTATTTTCATATTTAATTACAATTAAATGATAAATTCATCACAAAAGAGTAAAAGTATTTTGGCAGGGATCTACTGACGACTGCTATGCTGCTATTTAAGATATTTTCATAAGGATATGTGTATCTTTAACACGTTCACTGCGACATGGCGACTATTGACCCATCACAAAGTATGGTTAACTACGATGTTAACTAATTGCTGCAGCGAAGGTGTTATAATGAGAAATTAAATTTAAAGTATCTCATATATTTAAACTTTAGTGAGTAGTTATAATATTTTATAAAAAAAGTGACGAGTCGTACGAAGAATATAGCGCGAGTGACTAAATAAACCAGAGTAAAGCCGTCATTTTTAGTCAAGTTTATTTAGTCACACGCGTGACATGTTTCGGAGCGCATAATATGCCTTCATTTTAAAGCACTAAGAGTTCTGAGTGTTAGTTGGTATCGCCGGTTCGTCACTCAAATCTCGATGTTTTCCGAAACACGTCGCATGAGTGACTAAATAAACGAGAGTAAAACTGTTATTTTTCATAAAATATTAACGTATCTCGTCATATTTTCGTCTCGAGTTCTACACAACATAGATAATAAAGCCATTAAACAAATGCTCTGTCGCATTTTTTAACTGAGACATTACTGTTGTTAAGTTAATTTGATAAAACAACTTGACTGCTATAAAACTTTTCACGCAATAAACTTCTACGTGGAATCCCCTTAATATTAAAATAGCTTACTCCGTCTTAAACTCCCGACATTAATATTCCTTAGCCCTTTTATATATTCACTTCCCTAAATTAAATTAACTCGGTAAATAAATGAAAAGTCCACAAACAGTAATAAAGACGTAACGTCTTAACTTTGGGGCACTTTTTCCAAGTTTCGACATGTTGTAATTTGAATAAAATATAGATCTCTTTCAAGATGTTTCTTGAGTCTTTTGACCTCTTTTAGAGGCCACGTTAAACGGAGAGAACCTTAATTAAATGAATGGAGTTGTGACAATAAAAATATCATCTCTTTTCGATATTTAAATCGAAAGAAAAATAGAAAAATTTGACTCGAAGCGGGACTTGAACCCACAACCACTGGATCACTAGCCCAGTGCACTACCAATTGTACCACGAAGGATAAGATAGAAAAATTAGACAGGTCTAAGCGGTACTCGGATAGCACAATTGGTAGTGCACTGGGCTAGTGATCCAGTGGTTGTGGGTTCGAGTCCCGCTGCGAGTCAAATTTTCCTATTTTTCTTTCGATTTAAATATCAGAGATATTCGCTAGCAGACGGTTCTGCATATTAAAAAAAATAAAAAATAATAATAATTTAGAATGGGGTAGCACATTGTTATCGATGAATTCTCAATGTAAATTGAGACTTCGATGCCGTTAAGTGTTCCATACGCTGGCGGTAGATGTGACTACACGTCACCCATGATGACGTATACCACGAAGGATAAGATAGTAAAAATCGACAGGTCTAAGCGGTACTCGGATAGCACAATTGGTAGTGCACTGGGCTAGTGATCCAGTGGTTGTGGGTTCAAGTCCCGCTTCGAGTCAAATTTTTCTATTTTTCTTTCGATTTAAATATCGAAGATATTCGCTAGCAGACGTTTCTGCATAATAAAAAAATAAAAATAAATAATAATCATCTCTTTTGTTAAGAGATTCGTTGCCGAAATGATAAAAACTTTAGTTTCGTTATGTCCGTCTGTTTCTCTGTACGTCTGGCCGTTATATTAAGGTTAAGGTTACAAGTGTAAGATTGCCGTGTCATGCCGGCTGACTAGAATAGCACCACCCCATCTCCTCCCGCGGGTGTCGTAAGAGGCGACAAAGGGAAAAATCCTACGGACGCAGCGTCCGTTGAAACCCAATCTACAGCTACAGCGGTCGCCTGACTGCCAAGCGTGGCGAATATGGCAACTACCTCCAAGATGATACAAGTCATATTTGTGGGAGGCTTACGTCCAGCAGTGGATTGCATACGGCTGAAATGTAGTGTAAGTTTATGGCTATTGTTGATACTATTTATTTCGATAATCTTAAGTGGCAGTGGGCGAGAACCGATGGCCGTTAGGGCGTAACGTTTCTCAGTACCGGATCAGGTACAGGAACGCGCAGTGTGGGCAGACCACACAGGTGGACCGACGACAAGGTAAAGATCGGTGAGCAAAACCGGTCACCGTCAGTACTTTTGGGGGAGGCCTATGTCCAGCAGTGGAAGTCCTTCAGCTTAAATGATGATGGTACTATTATAACAGAAGATATTTTGTGACTGTCGCAACTTTGGTAGCAATATTATCGCTTTCCAAGCGTGGTGATTATGCCATTTACCCCCCATAAAATGGTCTCATCGGAAGACCAGCGCTGGCAATTGCTGGCATTACGCTGAGATGAGGCCATTTTGTGGCACACGTCGTTTGTGTAATGTGTGTTGTTTTTTGTTGTTATTATTATGTGTGTGTGTGTCATGAATAAATGTTTCTATCTATAAAAACATTATGGGTCACTGTGGGAGGCCTATGTCCCACTGTTGACGTCCTTATGCCGCTTGTGTTGATTGTTAGAGAATTGTTTTAAGAGAGGTCAGTTCATACTTGTAACGTCAAAATAAACTAATTACCGTTTTACATTTTTTTTATGACAGAGGTGGCAAACGAGCAGACAGATTGCCTGATGGTAAGCAATTACCGTCGCCAATGGGCACCCGCAACACCAGGGGAGTCGCAAGCGCGTTGCCGACCTTTAAGGGGGGTTGGAGCTCTGAGCCTTACTCACCATCAGGAACACAACACTACATGCCTGAAAGGTAGCAGTGCTATTATGATTGTGGTCTTCTGTAAGGAGAAGGTAATTCCCCAGTTGGGCTGCTACAGACTCAAGCGTAATGGTACTTCGCTGTGCTCTACCTCTCATTGTTGGACGTAGTTTAAGGACATACTCGGGTCCAAAACCTTATTACATTAACGCCTTTTATTTATTTCTTTAAAAACATCTTTATTAAATTTGACGTTAAGACGGACCCGCACCAAGCCAATGCACAAAGATTCTTTCGATAATTTAATGGAGGTAAGGGGTATACTAAGCAACTGTTGCCCCTGTCTGAGTCATGGGACGCGCAAAGAGATAGCACCTGCTATGGTGTACGGCCAGGGCAGAGCAGAGGCAAAACTAAAAGCATATGTCGGGATAACCTGGATGGCGATTGGCGGAAGTATGCATTCACCGTGATGAGAGACGAAAGCGACGGGATGCGTTTGCCCAGCAGTGGGACATAACTTCGACTACAATAAAAAACATAAAAATGAAAAAAAAATCATATATCTAATTGTTATTTTTCAGTTGTACAGTTGAAAAAATAAAGAATGTGTTTCAAAATAAATACATACCTAATCTACTGAATACATACTTCCATACTAATGTTATAAATGCGAAAGTAACTAGCTCTCTCTGTCTGCCTGTTACTTCTTTACGCTTAACCCTTTAACGCCCAAAAGTCACTGTGGTCGTGCGTTCAAGCCTCCTCGCGGCTCAATTGTCCTAATGATTCTGGTTAAGAAAAAAATACAAAAAGACTATGTTGTTGGGTGGTAAATTTTCCATTGTAATTTTGAATTTGCCATATAAAGGGTTAAACCACTGAACCAAGTGGGATGAAATTTGGTACGGAAATAGTTTGAGCTACGGGAAAGGAAACAGGATAATTTTTATCCCGCAACCAAGTATAGGCGGTCATGGCTGGGGACGAAGTCACGAGGAAAAGCTAGTAACTAAATAAAGCCGTCAAATCTTATCATGTTTTGTATGGTTTTAACTTGAAAGGTTTTCCAATCCATTCGTACCTATTTATTACGAGTACATCCCCGAATTTAAGATTATCCGTGCCACAGACGTATTAAATTACTAACAAGGCATAAAAACGAATAACTGAGATAAGCTAAAGAACCAATTTCCTTGGGTAAATGTGGAGTAAGTTTAATACGAAGACCACTCCCCATAGAATCCGCATCATCAAGTCTGACTGTATTTGTCTCTGCATAGAGACAGATGTTCAAGTAACGGAGTGATTAATCTTAAAGTTGTAGAAGGTATGTACACACTTTTGTAGTTCATTGACCTTGTGTGTATATGGCTTTTATGACTTGCGAGTATATAATAAGCGTTATAAAGTGTTTTAATTTTATTCCCTCGTGGAACCCTTAGTCGTGTTGAAGTATAAATCAGGTTTTATAATAATTAATTACAATACAATACAATTACAACAATTGAATAGACGCTATGCCCGGAATACACGAGGCTAGTTTTTCAAGCCAGTATAGTAAGCTAGTAAAACTGTCCTGGCTTGAACACAGGCTAGTGCTGTCAACATGAGGCCAGTAATTTTAAGTCAGTTCGAGTGCCAGTACCTTTGCAAAGTGACGTAAAAAAATCGACAATATGAATGTAATTCGTAAAAAATAACATAGCATGAATGAAACAATTACTTAAAAAACTATGTAAATGAATTACTTGAAGATATATTAGAAAAACGTGTATGTACACATGGCACTAGCCGGACGGATACTAGCTTCACCGGCCGCAAGAAGACAGTACACAAGCCAGGCTAGCGAAATTGGTGGTGGGGGACGCTACTAGCTCAAAAAATAGAACGGCAAGCTATTAAAACTATCCTGGCTTCAGCACTAGCTTACTAGCCTGAAAGTTAAGCTAGTTTTGTATACACGGAGATAGACGCGCTAGCTTGCTAGCTTACTAGTACTAGCTTACTATACTGGCTTGAAAAACTAGTCTCGTGTATTCCGGGCATTAGAGCGAGCGCGGCGCGCAGAATGCCGTGCAAGGCAGCGGACAGCAGTGAGTGATACACCCTCAATGCGAGCGGTGTGTCCTGACTCGGCTTGAAAATAGGTACCAGAGCTTATCGCTATATTATATTATATGCGATATAAGTGCACGTGAGTCCGTTTGTAACTAAGTACAGTTACATCCATACCAATATTATAAATGCGAAAGTAACTCTGTCTGTATATCTGTAACCTAATCACACTTAAATTGAACCATTTGGGATGAAATTTGGTTTGAGTTACGAGAAAGGACATAGGATAATTTTTATCCCGCAGTCTTTCGGGCATGGCTATACGAAGTCGCGAGGAAAAGCTAGTGTTATATATAGGACTAAAGTAATCTGTGTTTAATAGAATGTCTTGAAAAGCCGCGACGATCGATCCTCCGTCTCGCATGGAGGAATTTTTTTCGGCGGCGCGAGAATATCTGTTTGTTTTATGTTCTAAGTATGTAGTTTCTGTATAATTTGACACAAGCACATTGATACAATATATCGTCAATTTATTTCCTAGACAAAAACGTGATGCTGTCTTTGAAGACAGAGTTTTTGAATTGACAAAAGATTCGTTGTTACGACAGGTCCAAATCCCAAGTCCAAGTCCAAATCCCTGTAAGGGAATTTATCTGTGTGATGAGCACAGATATTTGTTCCTGAGTCATGTGTCATGTTACATATATCGTTGGCTGAGTGACAACACAAGTCTTATTCAGCTTACCGGCTGAGCTGGGGCTCAGTCAAATTGTGTAAGTATGTCCTATAATATTTATTTGTATTGATATTTAGCATAAAATTGAGATAGAATGGCGTTGTGACGTTGGTGGTCCAACGACTCGGTCAAGATCATGGCAACTTGTTGGAGGCAAGCTAAGAGCACACGACCGGTTTTCGTGGCGATCCTTGGTGGAAGCCTTTGGGCTAAAATGATGATGATGATAAAATTAATATCAAGAAAATGATAATCGAAATGAACCAAATTTTGCTTTCGACAAATCCAATAACGTTCAATAATCATTATACTAAAACCAATAACTAATTATAATATCCGAATATGCCTCCCTGGATTACAGAGTAAATTAATTTAGATTATTATTAAAATCAAATTGAGCTACAGAAATTATTGAAATTGGAAATGAAGATTTGAATATTTTTTCAATAATAATGTTAAGTAGAAAGGTCTTCAGTCATCTATTCGTAGAAAATAAAAAAGAAGTTGTTTCTAAAAGTAATTTAAACTTGGAATCACTATGCAGATTCGAAGTACTCGCAGGAGACCTGCTGAACGAATGAATGAGCGAATGGACAAGATGAACGAATGAACATTTCGATGTCAATGGTACATCTTAGTTAATTTGTTTTGACGTCCCTTGAGTTGGTTTTACATGAAAGTTTAGAGAATAATGTGGTAAAATTTCTATTAACATTTTTATTATTTATGAAACAAAATAATAAATCAACGTATAATTTGGACCTACGTGGCATAGTTCCAAAATAATTTATTATGTATTACAAAAGTAACTTTAATTATAGAAAATGCCTTTAGAATGTCCGACATCTTGTATTGTATTATACAGAGTTGATAATTAAATTATGATCCAAGGTTTTGGTCGTGTAAGCAAAAATGTCTGCGCTGTTGGAATATAACACTCTTCCCAGAGTGATAAACTTGGAGTATGATGAGGAAAATATTAAAAAAAATATTACATTGATTCGGGCTTGCACCAATTTGAATTTCACAGAACAATAATAACAGGTAATAAAAAAGTGTCCCCAATTAGTGCAAGTGAAGAAGAGTTAAATCGCTGTCCGTTTTGAGGACAATTCAGCACGAAATCTTTATGGAACTCAACATTTTACCTCCGTTTAAAGAAAAAAATAAAAAGTTCTTTATTGGTAAATTTTGGCACATTACAATGCACTTATGGACGTCAAGGATAAATTTACCACCGGTTCTAACACTACACCTCTGACCCGAGAAGATTATTACCGACGAGAAACTCGCGGGACTTATTTTTTCAAGACAGTGATACATCAAATTTTAAAGTACATCATTATGATTAGTCTTACAAGAAAATAAATCAAATGATTTAATACGAGATGTAACAAAATATACTAATATAAACAAGTAACAATAATAATGGATAAACAAAAACTACACGAAATAGACATGGTTTGATATGCTTTCTTACCTGAAGTATGTCAGTTAAATAACGTGGCGGTTCATACAACTGGTAAATTGAATGCTAGGCGGTGTTATACAGTTTACCACACCTGGATAGTTGGAAATCCTCTACTGTTTCTCTAGAAACTTTCTACCTCGCACATCAAAACTGTGGAATGATTTTCCGTCAGCGTAAATTCCGGACCGATACGACCCTTATACCTTAAATAAAAGAGCGTACTCTTATCTTAAAGGCCGGCAACGCGATTGTGACTACCGTGGTGTTGCGGGTGCCAATGGGCGACGATAATTGCTTACCATCAGGCAATTAATTTGCTCGTTTTCCACCTTTGTCATATAAAAAAAAAATATGGCTGCTTTACCATGAATATGAGTTTGGATAGGAAACTGGTGACTATTTATAGGAAAGTGCAGTCACATCGGATGTTCACAACCTAGATGGACCGATGACGCGTCGCAGGGAGTCGCTGAATGCTGATTGCTCTCAATGATCGATCAGGGAGGCATATGCCCAGCAGTGACATCCGTAGCTGATAAATAAAATAGTAATGAAATTAACACTAAAATCAATTTTTTATTGATAATTGACAAAACTGTTAGTTACATATTACATATTGTTATACGATGTTTACATAATAACATTCAATGCGATGCCTTCAAGTTTGTAAACGAGTGAATGAACGAAAAATCTCTTTGCACGGACAAACGTTGACGTCCATTTCCATTCGATCCCAGGACCGGGAAATACGAGCTTCGGATTCTTGTGCAGTCATGTTTATAATTTTGTTGAATGTAAATTGTAAGTGGAATCCTATAACGTCTATGTATTTAATCATGATAGAGTGGAATAGATTTATCAATCAGTTTATTTGTTCACTAAATACAAATATTACAAGACGTCCATAGAAGAATTATGGTTTGCCTTAATTTTTTTCTGATAAAAGATTTAATATTTTTTCTGATTGAATAATTTTCGGATAAAGGTAATCGCTCTGAAAGTTACAAAAAAAATCCCAATAAGTATGAAGGTACAACTGAATGAAAACTATCAACGAAAAATATTTTGAATGTGATTGTTTGAACTGTTTTTGGGTTATAGATTGGAAACTACAAAACCCTTACTCTTGGCACTTGGCCCGACATATTGTGTTTCGAATGTGCCAAATTAGGTGGATAATCCTACAAAGAGACCTCTATTTTTGATTTATTTCCAGAATTATCTGCCTCTTCCTAATATTCGGAATTCATACACCTTTAAACAAAATGGCCGTTTACTATTCAATATCCCTTGCATCTTATAGCGATAGCAGATATATGTATACGAAAATTGTTCGAACTGTATCCCGTCTCCCCTATTTCACAGAAATTCCAGGTCTCTTTTGTGAAGTAACAACATTACGCTGCCTCAACTATTGTGTCCAACTTCCCCCGGCATCCTTCGAAGGAAAACTTTTTGTACACGGATTTTATTTTAAAACACGTGTCGCCTTTTACGTATTCCATTTCGTTTAATTCAGGAAATGGGGATCCTGGAATAGGAGAGTTTATGCCAAATTAAATTCGCAAATTGAAGATGGAAAAATTGAGTTTAAGGAAATTAGGCGATAATACATTTTTTAATAAGATAAGACTTTATAGTCTACTAGAAACTCTCTCGGTTGTTATATGAAGCTCGGGTAGGAATTTGCGTCACCATAATGATTCATCATATTAGCCGTAAGTCGTCCACTACTGGACATGGGCTTCCCCCAAACATGACTTGTGTCATCTTGGGTAATTGTCATAGTTGCCACGCTTGGCAGGCGGGTTGGCGACCGCAGTAGCTGAATGATGTAGCTGTGATTGTGTTTCTTTGGACGCTGCTGATCATCCGTCGGTTTTTCCCCTTTCCCTTCTTACTTCACGCGGGAGATGAGTTTATTTGTGTAATATCTAACTATGCTGGCTAACTGGCTAGTACCCATGAATATCAACTGCTGGAGATAGGTCTCCCCCTTAGACCGCCACCTTCAGCATACTGCCAGCTGTTCCTAGCGACCCGTACGAGGTCACCGATCCATCTTGTTTATGGAAGTCCGACACTGTGTTTCCTATACATAGTCGCCACTCGATTTCTTTACTGCCGCAACGGCTATAGACTATATCCAGGCTATGTGGCTTGCCCATTGCCACTTCAACGGTGCAATTTTTCGAGCCGCGGTGGTTAGTTTGGTTATTTTCCAATTCTTGGTGTCACACTCTTCGGTTCTTCTTACTCTTCATTTCTTTGAGTTGCTCGCCTCAGCTGCAATTTTTCATTTTTGTTATATAACAAATGGACTAAATAGCCTAATTTACTAAATATGTATACTTAATGTAATATTTTGTGAAATTCGTTGTAGTTAAACTGCATGAAATCCTATATTTTACAATATATTGTGAAGTTTATTATTCAATTTAATTCAATTCAATTCAATTTATTTATTAAATACATATTAGTTTACAGTATGGCACCAATTCACTTATATGCTAAATACAAAAATATGACTCTAAATTTACTTAAAAACAACATTGGAACATAAAATATATTAAAGAAAAGAAAAAAAAAGTACAAACACTTATTACTAAACTAAGAATAGTATTTTGCGGTAAATTTTGCGGTATTATTGCACTGTACTGTACGAAAAGCATTTTCCTATTACATTTTTTACAGCTAAATAGTTTTTTTTTTCAGTTCTTCTTAGTTTGAATTCTTCAGAGCCCTGAAGTTTTTAACGTAACTTTACGTCACGAACGCGTTTGCATTTACCATATAAATAACATTATCACTTACTAGTTCGTAAACGTTTTTTTACGTCAAAAGAAACTTACACTAGAGCCTCAGTTCTTCTTATTCTTCATTTCCTTGAGTAGTAGCTTGTCTGAGCATTTCTATTTTGTTAAATAACAACTAGACTAAATTGAATTGCCTAATTTGATCAATATACTAAATTTAATATTTTGTGAAGTTTCTTATTGTAGGAAAACCATTTTTATACTAGATTTTTTATAACCTAATACGAAAGAAGAGATGTAAAGAACACTTAACCTTGATGAGCAGCGGAGGCTTTGCTACGTCAATATTAAATAAAAAACCGAATTAGACAACATTTAAATTTTCTACCTAGGGTGAGGTGTCCTATCTCGCCTCCCCCTCAGACACGTGTACAAACGACAGGGCTGCGACGTGGCCCCAACGACACAACCTGTCCATTTGCGCTAATGCCACATCTGCTGCACTTCGGTTAAGTCTTTCAGGGATCTTGAGCTATTTATGGGATAAATAAAGTACTTAAACCGTTTTTGTTAAGGGCCGATTCAATTTAGAAAAAGTTATGTTGAAGGAAAGCTGTTTAACTAAGACCATTTTTTTGTTAAATATTTCGAAACGCCCTGATTTTCAAGTAGTAGGACTAATTAAAAATTGAAATAGATGACATAAACTTAAGAAATAAAAATCCCGTCTCGAACCCCAGAGGTCTTTGTCGCTTTTTCTTAAGTATAAGTATATCTTCTATTTCAATTTTCGTACCTAAATAATTTTAGCCACGCGTTCCTAAATGTAACAGAAAGAAATGTTAATTATTCGATCGTTAAGGTCAATATCATAAATATACATTTAAATTAAACTTCACGAAAATAAGGCCTTGTTTACTTTTTGGGTTGGAATGTCATAAAAACTGGAGCCAATTACTGCGATTAGTTGGGAACTGTGGCCGTAAGAAAATCCCGGGAGCCGGGACAACGCGATGATTCTAACAAACCCGACCGAAAAAATCATACGGATTTTTTTTTATACGACGTCGGTGGCAAACAAGCATACGGCCTGCCTGATGGTAAGCAGTTACCGCAGCCTATGGACGCCTGTAACTCCAGAGGTGTCACGTGCGCGTTTCCGACCCTTTATAAATCTATACACTCGTTTTTTTGAAGAATCCCATACTGTAATCCCTCGTGGCAGGGAGCTCATTCCACAGCCGAAGCGTTAGTGGGAGGAAGTGCCTTTTAAAGCGCTCAAAGTTACATAAATATTCGCAACTCACTTTGGCCTTGTCCTTTACCTGTTTTATCCATAAATATTGATAAGGACGTGACGTGTGATAGCAGCGATAAAAACCCGGTCATCTCAAGCTAGCCGGTCACCTGAATTAAAAAAAGATACCATCGGCAAACGGCGAAATTGTCCGTGAACAAAGATTCCACCAAAGCGTCTGTTCCCCACTTCCGTTTCCTGCAGGAAATTCCCGTATTGTTACCGGGATAGGGAAGGGATTTTAGAATTTCCCCGTCACTTTTCGAGATTTATTGTTTGCGGGAATAATCATTTTCCTTTGAGAATGTTTATGAAGTGAAAATTAAGGAGTGAATTTTTATTTTGCATATCTTTTTTTATTATTCTGAAGATTTAGAGGTGTTCCTGTTTTCTCGAAATTAGGATGGTTATGCTGATGTAATTAGGATTATTGTTTTCACCTTGCTTAAAATTACAAAAGTGTCTAATGAACCAGTAGGTAGCGGTACCTATAAAGTATAATAAATAGATATGTTGGAACAATATTGCAAAAATTTTATTACAAGAATAACAAAAAAATGATTATTATTTTTTTTTATGACAGGCGGGCAACGAGCAGACGGATTGCCTGGTGGTAAGCAATTACCTTCGCCCATGGGCACCCGTAATACCAGGGGAGTCATAAGCGTGTTGCCGGCCTGTAAGGGTGGTTGGAGCTCTGGGAACTTTACTCACCATCACAACACTACATACCTGAAACGTAGCAGTGCTATTATGGCTGTAGTCTTCTGTAAGGAGGAGGTACTTTTCCAGTTGGGCTGCTCCAGATTCAAGCGTGATGGTCATCGCTGTGCCCTACCTCTCATTGTTGGACGTAGATTTAGGACATACCCGGGTCCAAATGTTTATAATATAGATATCAGTATCATATAAGACACATCACGCACACATGCATACACATCATACATGACACATTTTTTTATAAATAAACATATTCTGGTATGAACTCACCATCGGCACATAAATCTATCTAATGTTATGCTAAAGATGGGTCTTGTACTATAATTGTATCTATTTTTTCATAGTTCTAATCTAACCTAAACCTATTTTTCTAAACCCAGTAAAATGCTTAAGAAAACTGACTTTTAGGAAAACTACATTATGTAAAATTATAATTATGACAAGTGACTGTTATGCCAAGTGGTCACTATAGCCCATAGCAGTTAGGGTAAACATTGTTAGGCATTCCGGGGAGACTCCTTACCTATGAAGTCGATGGTCGTGCATTCAAATCCCAGTCAGGGCATTTATTTGTGTGATGAGTATATTTGTTCCTGTGTCATGGGTGTTTCCTATGTATTTAACGGCCTGTCGCTAGTTATAAATAAAATAATGAAATGAAAAACATCTCTTTGTGCAAGAGAAGACATTTGCAAACGGATATAATTTCATATAATTTTTTATTTAATAAAAGCATTAATTCATTCCATTTTATTGAAATATGACCTGGATGATAGTTTATATACATGTTCATTTAAAACAACACGAGTTGATTAAAAAAACTCATTTCAAATCATTCATTTCTCCAAATGAAAAATCGCAAAATAAGGCTTTGTTAAATGAAAATAATGTGTACTAACTTTTCCTCGCAACTACGTCGGCCTATGTTACCCATATAACGCATACTTCAAAGAGGAGATAGGATAATTTGTATCCCACAACCATTTGTAGGATAAAAAATATCCTATACCCTTTCTCGTAGCTCATAGTCTCTCTATACCAAATTTCGCTAAAATAGTTTAAGCGTGAAGAAGTAACAGACAGATAGAGTTACTTTCGCATTGATAATATTAGTTAGTAGAGTAATTTTTAGATTTGTATATGAAATGTTTCGTAACTATTAATTTTGAAATAACTTCTATTGAAGTCGTTTGCCAAAGTATGAATAAACGCACCTTATAGTCTCAATATGAAAGCACATGTACTTAATTATATACGAGTACATTTTACAACTTTGTCAGTAATGATATATTTTACCTTGATTATATCGAGAAATATATTTGAAATGTGACCAATTCACATAATATCTTTATACATTACAACTTATATGTTATTGTGAAGTACGAGTTTAATTATTGTTTCATCATCATCATCTGAGCCACAAGACGACCACTGCTGAACATAGGCGTTCTCCTTTATTGTTTATATTCATTAAAATACGTTCAATAATTTTCGCGTGAAAGCGCGCATACAAACTGTATCTTTTGAATACGAAATATAATGTACTGTGGTGGTGATTACAGATATCCGAACACACACACACACACATAATATTAACAAAAAAAAACATTAGAACATTACACAAACGACGTGTGCCACGAAATGGCCTCATCTCAGCGTAATGCCAGCAATCGCCAGCGCTGGTCTTCTGATGAGACCATCAGGTGCCATGATAACAAGTAACACATATACACAAGAAGAAACAACAAATAAACAGCGATGTTCAGATATTTATGACCATAATATCACTAAAGAGCTGCTTGGGCTCAGAAGACACAAAGCCGCATAGGCTGTTACAAGAATTCTAACCGGGCACTGCAAGTTGAACAAACATATGTTTATAATGGGTAAGAAACAAGATGCAACATGCAGGTTCTGCCAGGAATCAGAGGAAACTGCAATGCACATCCTCTGCTCCTGCGTGCCACTAATACATAAAAGAAGTATCCACCTAGGCAGGCAGGTACTGAAATGAGGTACACGACATTACAGCCCAAAGAATCTGCAGCTTTCTGGACGGACGGGAATCAGTAATGAATTATAAAAAGTGCTGCCACAATAGATCATGACTGTTCGATTCGGCGCAATTAATAGCCCAAAACAACAATAATAATAAATATTTATGACCATCTACAGTTCCGATATATCTAATGGCTACTATACTTTATCTTCAACGCAATTCAGCAATCAAAAAGGTCTCATTTAGAAGCAAACCTCAAACAAATTGATTAATATCGTCGACCGATCTCAGTCCACGGATCCTCTCTATATGCTAATCATTTCACCTCAGAATTGATTCGATAAAGTTAATATTTCCATACATTAGCCTTCATAAAATCAATTATCTCCGCTTCGGGAAAACGTTTTTTTTCCAATCGAACGCTCGATTCTTAAAATAGATGATATATTGCTCTAATTATAAATAGGCTTAAGTTATAGGAGTTTCAACGTAGTTACAACATTTTGGAAACGAAAATCACTGGTTCAATATTATAGATCTATCTTGGAGCAATCTTGTTAACAAATTTTAATTTGGAGTTCAGATTCGGAAATGGAATGCTTTTTGTGTTTACCTGCTAAACAAACTTCTGTAGTGGGATTATATTAAAAAGCTACTTTTAGCTCATGACAGCTTAGGTAAAATATGCAGAAGAAAAAATGAAACAAGCAATCATTATAGTACATTTCGATACTAGTGAAAAAAAAATATTTCGACGAGGGTGAAAGTTTGAGCCCGAGTGAAACGAGGGTGACAATCACCCGAGTCTTAAATAAGTTTTTACACGTGTATCGAACCCAATTTTTCATAACAAGTGCCTTGAAAAGTGAAATTTACGCAAATTGCTTTTTTTGCGCACTAGTTAGGAAAAAATATTTTCGAATCTGTATAAATATCTACACTTTATTTTATACAATTTAATGTTTTTTTCTTATCATTGCTTTAGTGTAGTTAATGATAGTAAATCAGAAGTTACACGTACTAAATTGTTGTTTTTTTATAACTAGTTTTGTACCCGAATATATTTTTTTATACTTCGGTGTCATTTCCGAGTTGATAAAAATCGATCTATGTATGTGTGTTAATTTTTACGTATACGTAAATAGGTATGTATTTATTATTCAGCGAGGAAATGCCGCCAGCATCCTTAGTGCAATTCCCCAAGGGTCCTTTTTTAGATTTGACGCAGTAACTAGTTCAGTACTCGTAGTTATCATAATATTGTATTTATTGCACAAAAATAAAAAAAACACAAAAAAAACATTTCATTTATTTTATTGCTTTTCCTCCAGTTCAATTTATTTAAAGCATTTGCTGCAGCAATATATTTAAGTTTATATTGTGCATTAAAAAAAAGTGTTAAAAATAGTTTTTTTTTTTTATGAAAAAGAAACTAACATGTTTTAAAAGCATTGCTTTTATACAGTATATTCTTTTTGGGTGTGATATTTTAAGAAGCCAAGGTAATTGTGTAGGTAATGGTACGGTCGGCTCTAAAAATATGTCAACGATTTTGATCTTTATGCCTCAGAAATACCTTCTCAAATGTATACATATTACGTACCATATTATGTATATATTGACGTGACTGTACCAAACAATCAGGGCAATAACAAATTGTTTCTTTGCGGCCACGTTCACTAGTTTTATTTATTATGGTGTCAGCAAAAACTACGGCTGGTCGCTGGTATTTTCTCTGCAATTTTTTTTTCTTTACTGTGCTCGTTATTTTAATACAAACAGTATTTAATCTAATTACGAGTAATACTCAGCATCTGCGTTTAAGAAAAAAAACTGTGGTATTTGTGATCAGCGACTTAAGATTGGCACTTATTAAAATGGCCGGCGAAGTCAAGCAAAATTGCATACCGAGTAGTACCCCTAATCAACATAAAGAGTGTTAAGGCCATGAGGCATTTTTTAATCTCCAATAAGGTAAGGTATTTTCTGATTATAAACTCTGTCTTTCTTTCATGCTATTACTCGACTATTTTTTTTATTCCAAATTGTTCCAAGCACAGCCCTTGAGCACCTTTTATCGTCCACCAACTCTATTGTAAGACGCTTAACAGGGCGTCTACTTAAAAACGTAGACGCTTAAAAAGAATCTCATTCAATAAGAGATCTTTAAGAAATCAAAGCTTTTTTTGAACCTCACTTGAGAGTCGTTTGCGCAAAATCTTTTTCTCGATTCAGAGAATAAAATTAAAAGGTAAGTTTCGGAATCAGAAATTTTGAAACTATTCTAAAAGCTTTTTTAAAAGTAACTATTCTAAAAGAGATTTCGAAATTTAAGTGAAAATAAGATTCCGGAATTTCCTTTTTTGAAGAGAAAGTTTAATACACATTCTTTTTTATTATTACTTATAGCTATAGCTTCTGTCCCAGGTATAGCGTTAAACTACATCAACAGCTGCTACGGTCACCAACCCACCTGCCAAGTGTAGCGACTATGGTAGTTACCACATTACAGTTATCAATATTATCTGGGAAGATAAGCCAGAAAACGTGTAATTTACTGCACCTTCTTTTTTAATGATAGTCCCGATTAGTTAATTTGAATAATTTTGTTTTAACCGGAATACAAGCATCATATCATGGGAGTTCCCCCTAAAGTGATACAAGTCATATTTTGAGGGAAGCTTATGTCCGGCATTGGACGTCTAACGATTGAAACGGTGATGTATTCCTTTATTAATTATCTTGACCTGAGGTATTCCGCTATTGTCTTCTAATCTATAACTTAGACAATTATCTCATTACAGACTGCCTTGGAAAACAGTAACTATGTCCAATTATGCCAGTAGCACAATTAGTCTTTCACACTAATTTGAATGGGACAGGAATCAATTACCTATCAGCCATAATGTTGGACATTTGCATGCATCGCCACAGGAAGCCATCTTTAGCACTGCAGTGAGATCCAATTTTGCGTTTCCTATTCGTTGTTCCTCTAGGACTTTTATGCCCTAATTGCTACCGACTCTTCGGGATTGTCCACATGGACTGCCCATTGCCTCTTCACACTTTGAAATCCTAATCTATATCGGTTACCTACTTTGGTTCTTTACTTGGGTCAAAAATGCCGTCGCTATCTTCATATATGATTCTTTATCATGTCGACACCCTTCTAGCATAGCTGTTTAATTCTTATTTAACCTCTCGTATTCGGATAGTTTACTAAGAGTTCCAGCATTCAAGGCCTTTTATGTGATTTTGAGCTGACATTTTGAAGGATCACGTTTCAAATCTAAGACATCACTGGTAGCAAGCACTATTCGAAAAAATATAAATATAAGAAGATAAGACAATGCAATAGGGCAGCATAATTTGTTGACCTGGTTTGAAGGTGCAGGCTATCATGCTTCATGCCTTTACGCTTGACACATTTCCGCTGTAACCATGTCTTCGCGACCAAAAGAATTCCAGAAGGGTTTCATAGTAATTGTGACATAGGGTTGCAACCTAATGTTTTAACCAGACTAGTTTTTCCATGTTAGATGTATCATCGTGCCTCAGCTCTGTACCCTGTACTCCTAGTAAACACTACGCCAAATTTCAGAATTCCTCCGAACCGGCAACATATTTACCTACGCACCAGGCGATGATGCGTTAAATCGTAAGCACATTATTCGAGCCTTCAACGTCCCATGTCGATCCCCTGGGTGCTTTATTACTGAATTTCGGGTTATCCGTCGGAAAATTAAGGACAGGTTTGTCATTTTGAGACTGGGCTTAAATATTTGATTTGTAAAACGGACCCGTTGGGATTGTATCCCATTACGGATGGTAAAAATGGTGCAATATTGAAATTGTCGATAATACGAGAAGAAGGTAAAAGGATGCTAGTGTTGACAAACTTTTAGTTTGAAGATTTTCAAAACAAATTCTCTTGAAAGTGATAATTTTTGTCAACAAAAACATTATTAAGTCATACATAAACTCAATAAGTAAATTGTATCAATCAAGAGGTAATTCAACACTGACTGAACCAATCATATCTATCCCACTAATATTACCTATATGAATGTGAAAGTTTGTTAAAATGTTTGTTACTTAATCACTCAATATTGTCTGAATAGATTTATATGAAATATAGCATACAAATACACAAAAATTTAAATTGAGATTTAGGACACTTGATACCCCAGTAATACGTTCCCGTGGGACCTTACACAGACAAACTCGCTAACAGAAGTTAGTGTTAATATAAATTATATCCGCTTAATGAAAATCAAACTCTAGATAATGTTTTTGTTAACCAATTTCGTTATTAAAATACATATTGATATTAGGTAAATTCGATATGTCTAGACTCTTAGTGAAGTTGAGACAGTATAATGAAATTAAATTTAGACTTCAAACATTTATCTCACATAACGTTAGCAAGGGATAACTCGCAAAGGATCGAAGTGAATTCGTTCCTGGTAATTTCCATTTGGGCTGATTTTATTACAGCCTCATTCGTGCACGGCACAATTGTCCCGGGCCATATTCGGGAAACGGCATTAAATACCAATTTGTTAGTACTGTCTATACCCGGTAACTTGGCTAAACGGCTGGGTGGCTGGATGAGGATAGACGAAGACCGGGCTCAGTGGTGTACCTTGGGAGAACCCTAAGTATGTCCAACAGTGGACCATAATAGAGTAACTAATACATTATGTAGGGCAGACTTTGGATTATTGGGGATACTATTATATATCTCGTTTTGTGCAAATACAAGGTTTAAATCTACACTTATAAAGGCGAAAGTTTGTGAGTGGTGTGAGCGTGTATGTTTGTTACTTCTTCACGTCTAAACGGCTAGAGCGATTTTAATAAAATGTGGTATGGAGTTAGCTGACACCCTGGATTAAAACATAGGCTACGTTTGTCCTCAATAAACTGCGGGTAACACCGCGGGGCACAGCTAGTTTGAAATAAAGCAATCTTGAGTCTATGATTTTTACCTTAGGCCTTACCGTACCTAGTTGTCAGCTTTCATTTGTGCTTGTAATCAGGCAATCATTTATGATTTGCTATTAGCCATTGGGCTCGTAAGGTAATAATGCAGTTTCAAAGTATTACTACTAACTTATCATAGATGAGCCAATATTTGTCGCTACACAGAGACGACTGGTGATAGAAAAAGTAAGATTATTCAAATACAAGATACTTAAATCTAGCCCAGAGCATTAGATACATTGGTAATTTATCACTTGTTTCAATATAATATATATGTGTATATTCCTATATTTATATAATAATTCTTTCAGTTTTAGTCTTGTCAGATTGTGGGATTATTTGCTTATCGAGCAAGGCATGCATCAGGCATGGCTAGTTGCAGAGTATATTTAAAAAGCTGTTAAAAGAACAATAGCAAATTTGATATTTTGTCGTATTAGCTTTTTCACTGTAGGAAAAGGGAAACCGCCAGCATCCAATCAGTCTAGTACAAGAGGGACAGTATCACCCTCGAGCCGAGATACCTCTTTAAATAATAATATATGGTAAAGGCTTGGTCACATAGTTTTGTGGCGTAGCGCAGCGGGACACGGCGCTGGAGCTGCCGTCGAAATGTGTGCCTTATTTCGTTACATTAGCCACACCGCTGTCACGCTGCGCTACCGCCACGCTCACAAAACGTGCCTATGTGCACAAGCCTTTAGAAAAGTACGGGTAGCCTATCTCGCCCAGAGATACTCTCAAGCCCCTCTTACCGGAGGCAGGGTGATTTGGCGAGGTTTGTTATATTTAACTTTGTTTTATAATATTTAAGTTAGTTTTATCATCCTTTATTTTATAGGTATGAATAATTACAAAGATATTTTATTTCAGTAGTAAATCGAACCTCAAATCTACTTTAACGCGTTCACCACAGCATCGGGTCAAATCGACCCGATGAATGTATATGTCGCCATACTTTCTTCGGGTCTAACCGACCTGATATGGCGATTGTATATGTCGCTTATATTTTATAAAATGAACACGCTGTAGGATGTCATGATTAATATATTCACAAACGATTATTATCGTTTCGATAATTATTATAAAACAAAAATAAACATTTGTAAAGCAAGTAACTTCAATATATTTTCGATATCATTTTGTTATGTAAAACAATATGACGCGTACATATTTACATATTCTGGTACCAGTACTGATAATGTATTCATTGTCTGTTGAACGCTGACATGTGTCGTGCGATACAATATGGGGGACTATTTAAAATTCGGCGTCCACTGCTAAATGAAGCTACCAGATTTTCCAAATAAACTGTTCTTTAATTTTTTTCCGATTCTTGTAACACATATTTATAACCCTAGTAATCCATAACAGTCCATAGGTTTGTTACCTCCGATTTTGTGTAAAATACGGCCTCTTTGAACCTTGTCACAGTGAAGTTAATATGAAATCTTTTACGTCTTTCATATAGATTTTCACTGTGACAAGGAACCAAGTGGCCTATAAATCAAATTGGTTGACTGTACAATAATTTTATTATAATTTATAATTATAAATATTAAGTATACAAAAAGTGTAGTTATCCTATTTTCACTTAATTATTCAATTAATATGGGTCGGGTATTTGATCTAGCACTTATGTTTATAGTTTTAAATGTCTTTTTAGACAGGATACACAAGATATATAATATTATAATAACTTAATATTATATCTCTTGTGTAGGATATTTTAATGTATGTTTGATTTATATATACCTTTCGGATTTTAACATGTGAATAAAAAGTGAAATATTTAATACAGATTCAGATATTTTGATTAATTTTGCTTTTACGGGTATTAAGAGTATAAATTAATGTACAAATTATCATTGCTGGACAAAATAAACCCAAAGGACTATTTAATATTAATACCGGGATATTACCATTTCTTTTTGTAATAGTAGCGAAGTATCACACTCTGACCTCTCGCTAACCAAGCTAACCGTCGAAAGCTTCATTTAATTAAGATGAATGCACTAAATAACATTAATCACTTAACCCGCTGGTGTTTCCTCAGCTCTTCCGAAGGCATCCAATTTAAAACGTGCAAGTTTTTCTGCAGTTTGCAATTGTAGGTCAAACTTTCCTTTAAACAGTTGATAAAAAGCATAGTAAATCATTTCGTCAGAAATAAAGATAAAGTATTTCTGAAATACGCTAAAATTATAACATAACTTTTAAAAATCAAGGTTCTTTGTTCTTTATATCTTACGACTTGACCACTGGTCTGGCTTAGTGGGTAGTGACCTTGCCTATGAAGCCGATGATCCTGGGTTCGAATCCCAGTCAGGGCATTTATTTGTGTCATGAGCACAGATATTTGTCCCTGAGTCATGGGTGTTTTCTATGTATTTTATATATTATATATATCATCTATATATATCGTCGTCTAGTACCTACAACACAAGCCTTAATGAGCTTACCGTATGACTAGGTCGGTTTGAGTAAGATTGTCCCGAAATAGTTATTTATTTAATTATTTCTATCTTACGCTTCCCTTCCTCTGATTGGGAATTACAAGAACACCTAAAATATATAGCTGTCACAAATCTTATTAAGTGATTCGTCTATGCAACAATATATATCGTCTTGGCAACAAATTCTTCAGTGACTGATAAGTTACTTAGTTAGGATTTTTTTTTATGACAAAGGTGGAAAACGACGGATTGCCAGGGGAGTCGCAAGCGCGTAACAGGGGTTGGAGCTCTGGGAACCTTAGGCACCATCAGGAATACAACACTACATACCTGAAAGGTAGCAGTGCTATTATGGCTGTGGTCTTCTGTAAGGTGGAGGTACTTCCCTAATTGGGCTGCTTCAGATTCAAGCGTGATGGTACTTCGCTGTGCCCTACCTCACGTTGTTGGACGTAGTTTAAGGACATACCCAGGTCCAAATTACAATTAAGTTCATGGTTGGGACTGAAAAGGTGTCATGAGTGCTCAACCATTTGACTGTGTAATTTTAGCCCATTTTTTTATTTTTTATCTTTTTTATGACAAAGGTGGCAAACGAGCAGACGGATTACCTGATGGTAAGCAATTACCTGCGCCCATGGGTACTCGCAACACCAAGGGAGTCACAAGCGCGTTGCCGACCTATAAGTGGGTTGGAGCTCTGGGAACCTTACTCACCAACAGGAACACAACACTACATAACTGAAAGGTAGCAGTGCTATTATGGCTGTGGTCTTCTGTAAGGAGAAGGTACTTCCCCAGTTGGGCTGCCCCAGATTCAAGCGTGATGGTACTTCGCTGTGCCCTACCTCTCATTGTTCGACGTAGTTTAAGGACATACACGGGTTCATGATAGTAATATTGTTCAATCTTTGTTGTTTATTTGATTTGTTTCTTTTTTTAATGTTGATATTATTAATCTATGTCAGCATACTTTCGCAATCATATTTTTTTTGCTGGTAATCATAGTCATGTATTACTGTGTGTGGGGTTAGAATCAGTGGTAATTCTTCTTTAAAAGTGCCTTGTATTACGCCTGAATAAAACTATAATCTATTAGCATTTCTAATTTTAATCGAAACTTTAGTATAAATCATTTTTTTACATTACAGTGATATATTTTTTTACATTTTTTATCTACATGTCTCTCGCTCTAACAAATTTTCTATCAAAATAATTATTTTCCAAAGGTACTCTTCTTAAAAATTTAGTTATCAGTATCACATTACAACCAAGTTACGTATACCTAATTAAAATATCAATTAAATCTACCAAATACTGAATTAGTAACACGCACGTGGAATGTTCGTAATTACGCCATATCATACGCTCATATTACAATCAACTATAATTGAATTATTGCTGTAACTCCCCCGTATAATAGAATTTGCATCCAAGATAATACAGGCAGAGTTGATGGTGAGTGAAATATACGGTACTCAAAAGAGTAACCTATCTAATACAAGATTTTAAGCTGACATGGTCATTCAGATTACAACTGTAGTCATCATCATCGTCATCATGTCAGATGAAAGACGTCCACTGCTGGACATAGGCCTCCCGCAAAAAGACCGGCCCCGCGCCTTCCACATCCAGCGCGATTCCGCGACCTTCCGGTCGTTGGTCCACCATGTGGGAGGCCACAAAGGACCTGGTTATGTTTTAAAACTTAGACCAATACCACCGGGGGTTGGGCAGCAGCATCTCTAGAGTGCAGTGGAAGCATTGCGATCGCCAACCCGCATGCCAAGCGTGGCGTTTATGGCATTTACCCCCACATGAAATGAACAACTGTAGTAGTGAACGAGAAATTCCACAAACAAAACGCATCAGAAAGCAGTTAGATCGCTGCGATATGTGGTTTAACCACCGTACAATCTGCAGTACTTCGGTTATTCCGTGAGGATGGCGCTTGCAATAGCGTCGTAATATAGGAACCTCATCAAAATTAACGTACATGGTAACTTGAGCACCGTCGCAGGGTTGCCAGTTTATGTGTTTTACAGGATATATTTTGGAGTGTGCACAGGAGTTGCGCTATTTAATTCCGCCATCTCCGTTCCACCACCGGACGTCCAAGCGAGGGGATCGGTTTCATCCTTACGTTGTGAATATTCCATTCATTGGCACTAAGCGATTTGATACTACCTTCGTAATGTGGACTGCCAAGGAATGGAATTCGCTCCCATCTCCTGTATTCCCGGAAAGTATAAATTTTGGTATTTTCAAGGCAATAGTGAATAGGTTATTAATAAACCAGCGTGCTACATCTTCGACCTCGTCGACACATACCATCAGGCATGACTGAGATCAAACGCTGTTCAGTCTTGTATAAAGAAAACATTCCGTTTTGAGTAATACATATTCGTATTAACTATAACAATTTGTCTGAATCATATAAGCTCACAAAGTAATAAATTGGTTTTGACGACGAAAATATACAGCGAAATGAAATAAAGGTATTCATAAATAGAAACAAAATTATCGAAAAGCTATAAAGAAGAAACTCCAGCTATCCTTTGAAACTCCTACGAACATCAGCCAATTACTGTTCGAGAAAAATATCCGCTCTAATAATAAGCCTCGAAAATACGGAGTCTCTTAAATGAGCACAAATTCCGTAGCACTAACTACAAGCGACTGCCTAGTAAATCCTAACTCCGCTGCGGGCTTCGCATATAGCTCCCGTCGCCACACGAGTCGTATACTAGTACAAAGCTAACAGAGCACGGGGGAGTATAACTTCACTTACACTAAAGGGCGTATATTCATTGGGATCTTATGGCACTTACTGTTAGCGCTAGGATATGGAAGTTCTTGCAGCAAGTTTCAACTGTTATTAAGATCATAACCGCTTTAACAGATCCTGTGAGTTGGGAGTCTGACAAAGTTTTTTGTTGTTCAAGTTTAGAAACTGTTTGATATTTTAACACCTTGTGCAGTGGATAAAGTATCCTTAAAGGGTACGTATTAAAAGAGAATTCATTGGACTGAGGCGGTGACCCGCAACACCAGGGGAGTCACAAGCGCGTTGCCGGCCTTTAAGGGGGGTTGGAGCTCTGGGAAACTTACTCACCATCAGGAACACAACACTACATACCTGAAAGGAGGCAGTGCTATTATGGCTGTGGTCTTTTGTAAGGAGGAGGTATTTCCCCAGTTGGGCTGCCCCAGATTCAAGCGTGATAGTCAACGCTGTGCCCTACCTCTAATTGTTGGACGTAGTTTAAGGACATACCCGGGTCCAAATCGTTGATCGTTGAAAGAGAAGAGTCCTAAAGTGACACGTTAGTCTATAAAACCCGGTAAACTCCATAATGATGGCACATGTAATTGTGCCATCATATTAAAAACTCTCAAACGTGCAGTCGCCATAAGATATATCGGAGCTGTGGAGGCGGTCACAAATATTGGAACATGCACTTTATCGCCTTGACAATAGAGGCGTTGTTCCGATATTTGTGACCACCTCCACAGCTCCGATATATCTGATGGAAAGTGTACTGTTAAAAAACCGCGATCTTCAAACCTGATAACGAATAGTGATGAAAAGCAATATTAAAAAAAGTATATTAAAAACTCAGTTCATTTCATTTAGTTTTCCGATTTCACCCTGCTTTTTCTTTTATTGTGGAATAATAAATATTCTTGTTATAAAGTAGGAAGCCAGCGAGCGGTACACAAGTTTAATCAAAAGATATTAAACGCTGAAAAATAAATATGGCCGTGGGTCGGGAAAAATGGAGGCCAGGTGGCATCTCAAGTCTCCAGTGTAAGTTGCATTAGCTTGCATAGAAAAGCAATTTATCTTCTAACTATGTAATTTGATAGTAGATCGTGTCACATGGAAGCAAAATTAAATAGTTATGGCGACGCCATACATTGAATCCTACACGAAGGAAAAGGGTATAGAAATAACTCTTACATCACAAGCACGAACGAGACAGCAATACCGAAACGTTTGATGTTCAAATTATCTAAGAAACCATATTAAACGTTTTGTTAACTTTGTTCGCAGACAGATTTGGACTTGTAACTAATTATTTTTATTTTTCTTTGGTAGTAAATTTTTGTAATTCTTGTTGGATATGTTTTCTTATAGAATACCGCATTTTTATGTAATATGATTAAGATCTATTTTGTAATATTGTTTTGAAAAACTAGTCCCGCCGAGTTTCTTGCCGGTCATAAAAGTCAAAATGCTTCTCGAGTCAGAGGTGTAGGGTTAGAATCGGTGTAGTTTTTATTTTTCTTCTTTTGTATACTCGACGTGTAAAAGTGCCTTTGTGGCCTAACTTACTGAATAAACGTTTGAGTTTGAGTTATCTTTTCGTCTCTTTTTAACACATGGAAGATCAGATGGGAGTCGCTTTTGTTAAACTTGGGCTACGCATATTTGCCAAGCGGACCGAGGCAACCATGAGACGTGGTAAAACGACGGGACAACGCGACGAAGATGATGATGAATCCACATTAAGTTACTTAACATGAAACTTGTTGGTTGACAGCTGAATGTCAATTAAGGCGGGGTGAACCGATGTGGAAGTTCCGTACGCTCGGTCACTCCGTTCACTCGGTAAATGCATGCTCGTTAACGCTCAATTCAGGCAAATCAAAACACATCAAGCAGTAAGTGTTAAGGTGGTGTTGACTGTCAATGACCTTCATATTCAGGTTGTTACTTAAAAAGTTGTTTTAAAAAAATCTACGAGGATATGAGGATAAATAAATAAATAAATCTTTCGGGACAATCTGACACAAATCGAACTAGTCCTACGGTAAGCTCAGTAAGGCTTGTGTTGTGTGCAGGTAGTAGTTGACGATATATATATATAATAGATAGATACATATAAATACTTAAATAAATACATAGAAAACACCCATGACTCAGGAACAAATATCTGCGCTCATCACACAAATAAATGCCCTGACTGGGATTCGAACCCAGGACTATCGGCTTCATAGGTCACTTCCCACTAGGCCAGACCGGTCGTCAAAGGATATTCGTTTTATTATAGTCATAACGACCCACAGTCACCAGCAAATTCTCGATCTTTATTATATCGTTGGACCACCTTGTGGGCGGTCTGCCTACGCTGCGCCTTATTCATATTCGCCAGGAGAACCTTTACGCCCCAATGACCGTCGGTTCAACATACAATGTTTCCCGTCCGGGAGACTATATCGGTTACTTTGGTTCTGCTGCGACTTACATAATTTCTAATGCGATCGCGTACACACTCCCAACATAGCTCTCTTTATTGCCCTGGTGACTTTAACATTTAACAATAATATACTAGATAGTAGATACTTGTACAATAAGTTTAGTTAGTTTTCAATTGAAACTAATTAAAGAAGTTTCTAGAGCACATTTTTCCGACTACAGACTTGTAGAATTCTTAAAGAATACTAACTTCTGTACCCTTACCATGAGTTGTAACATTGAAGTTTTCGATAACGAGTATCGAGTTTACTATCTGTGCATCTCGTTCGCACTAAAAAAGCCCAAAGGGAGATGCACAGATAGTAAACTCGATACTCGTTATCGAGAACCTCAATGTCACAACTCATGGTAAGGGTACTGCTCCCGATTTCGTTTGCGTAAGATTCCCATCCATTTCACAGATATTGAGTATATATCTATCGCTAAACTTAAATGGCAGTGAGGACACCTTGCACTTTGAAACGATGGCCGTTGGGGCTTATAGGTTATCGAGTGGCGACTACGAACCGCAAGGTACAGCGTTGGCAGACCCCCCACTAGGTTGACCGACGATATGGTAAAGATCGCGGGAATCCACTGGATGCAAATGGCGCAAAAAAGTTAAATGTGGGTCACTATGGGGGACCCCTATGTCCAGCAGTGGACGTCCTGCGGCTGATATGATGATGATGATGAGTATCCTATATCTTAGTTCGAATCTTTACCTGTACGCGTGTCATATAATTATTAACAACATTTTGGAGGCGGGTTGGCGACTGCAGTAGTTGTAGATTGGGTTTCGATTGACGCAGCTGCCCCTCTATTATGAATTAAAATGTATTTACCTTGAGTACACACTTAGTTAAAATTTAATTACTTTGAGTACCAACTCGCTTAACTTTTAATTACTTTGAATAGTAAATTACTTATCATTTAATTACCTTGAGTACTCACTCACTCAACATTTGAGTACCTTGAGTACTCACTCACTCAACATTTAATTACTTTGAGTACTCACTCACTTAACATTTATTTACCTTGAGTTGAGTATGTACCTACTCCGATAATTTTTTTTCATTCGCTATAGACCCGTTATATAGTTTTTACATGAATAATAATAGGATAGGGTGTATGTTATTCTGATAATTATGACCTTATGGCATAGTTTCATTATCTATTCAGCAATTTTCGTTTGAGAGAGCAACATACATACATGTATACTAACTTTTTCTTTTTTAATATAAGTAAGATTAAGGGTAGGTCCATACCTACCCATAACGAAACCATTTTCGTTAGAATATTTAGCCCAAATTAAAGGAAGCTATTGCCATGCCTGTTAAGTAACGGGTGCCGCCGACTGTACATTGTGGGTAATTCCAACGAATTTCCGCAAGTGTAATTGGTGATGGCAACCGAGAGAGTTCGGTTACAATTGGAGCTTTCCAGCGTAACATAATGGAAAATGACTAGAGTATTAGACAATGATTTGTCAGAATGTGCAGTCAAGCGAATATAATATAATTATAATTATTGAATCTGGGTCTAAAGCTCTTTTTTTAAATGTCATTTATAACACAACTAAAAAGTCAAATTATTGTTTTAGTAAATATTTTGCATTGATTTTTAAGTAGGTAACACTAGTATAAGACGAGAACTTAAGAATTCCTTATTTATTTTAATTAATTTTAATTCTTAAATTATACATAAAATCATACTTATCTATAAAAGGTATTTGTACGTAAGCCAGAACTAGTAACAGAAAAATCAAACTTATTTTTATAATACTAAACTTGGAAGTATTTCTTATTTAAAAGTCGTTTGATCATTGCAAATTATGTTGTCTAGACTGAACCTACAAAAAAAACTAAAAGCCTGTTTACTTTTCTACTACTTTAAATAAAAGAAATATTCTATTTAAAATGACTGCTTTATCACTTATATTGTCTTTATATTTCGGATAAGTTTCCATTTGCATGTGCTAAAAGTGCCGAGTCTCCATACGCGCCGCCGGTCCGCGGTCACCTATGCTTTGACATTGCTAAGACGTCAGTTAAATCCGTCATAATGACTTTGTGCAACCCAGGTCAATACGTAACTCAAACTACTTAGGTAATTTAACTTTAATTCGCGATAAACTATATTTAGTTCTATAATTTTAAGTTTTCTTTTTTTTTTAATTTCATGAAATTTCAGGTCTTGGAAGCGCTTGTGGTCTAGCGGCAAGAGCGTGTGGCTTGCAATCCGAAGTTAGCAGGTTCCAACCGCGGTTTGTATCAATCAGTTTTTCGGAACTTATGTAGGTACAAAATATCATTTGATATTTATTTTGCCAGTAGCTTTTCGAAGAACATCGAGAGGAAACCTGACTAATCCCAATCCCTTTACCCTCTGGCTCGGAAGGAAAGATGGCTGTCGCTTTCGTGAAACTAGTACCTACGTCATATCCTGGGATTAATTCTCAAACTTATCCCAGGCTCCCATGAGCCGTGACAAAATGCCGGGACAATGCGAGGAAGTTAGTAAGAGAGAAAAAAAAAAAAGTTGATTAAAATGTATTTGATCCACTGTGTGTCTTAAGATTGCGGATCAGATCAGCAGCATAACTGGTAGACTTTGTGCGGGCTTGGCTACCCAGAATTAATGTAAATTGTTATACAAACTAAAAATATCAAATTACACGCAAAATCGTAATATTTTAGTTATACAAATGCCACTTAGTTGAAAGCAAACGTATGCAATTTTGATTTTAACAAGAAAGCCTACAAACGAGTTCTCTCGAGAGCTCTCTACACTTAACTTCAGTATTTACTTAGCAATGTTAAGTTTATTCAAATTTGTATGCCTTAAGAATGTTCATACGGCTGGTGCTACAGTTACATAACTATTTATAAGGTTACTAGCTTCCCATGACTTCGTCTGCGTAGAAATAGTATTATGGGTTGTGATTTATAAATGTTCTTTATTTTAAAATAAATGTTATAGAAATTTAATGCTTAATTATCGTCACAAAACTGACGAAGATAACTTTTATATAAGTCACACTAATTGGGGATATTTTTTTCTGAAAACTTCCTTACGGGAGGTAATTGGCTAACAAAAGTCACTTACAAAACGCTTCTTAAAATTTATGAAATACATTTTAAGAAATACGAGTTCAAAATCAACCTTTTATAAAGTATGTGAATTTATTAGCGGTATTTGGGTTTTTATAAGGTCCGTAATAACGCCTGCATAAATGTAATAGCAAACATTTAATAAGTACACAATGCTATGTCAATTCAAAAGTATCATTTCACTCTTTTCACCTCAGTAACGGATAATCTCCATGATATCAACTATTTTTTTACCTTTCGGGGGCTTTCATCTCTAAACAAAATTCTCCTTATTGATTCTCAGTGGTTTCAGTGTGAAGCGTAATAGACAGACAATCAGACGGACATATTGAGTTGCTTTTACATTAATGATATTTTGTATGGATATAATCTGGGAAACATGGCGAGAAAGTTTGAAGCGCTGTTGGTTTCAATATTAACATTTTAACTTATTGTATATTCATAAGTAGTTTTGAAGTAAGCAAGTAGTTAGTTTCTGGTTTTATGATGCATTTCTGATTGTTCTTAAGTTACTGGATAGTAAAGTTAACTACTTTTGTTGTAAATTTGTGACATGTTTAGGTCTTTAGCTATAATAAATAGTGTGTAATAAATAATAAAGTTATATCTATGTTTTTTTCACTTGTATTTAATCTTGAAACAGGGAGAAAAAGGGAAACTCAAAAGTTAAAATTTAAAATAGTGGCAATAGTTCTAGTAAGTGCAAAACTTTTGGTACTTACTCTTAGTTGAAGATTTTAAAATCTTTATAGTTGCCTATAAAAAAAAGATAATTTTACAAAAAAAACGACCTAGTAAGCTTAATGAAACATGTGTGTAATAACTTCAATAGATAGATAACTTCCATAATCCTAACATACCACAGACCACAGCTATCTTGTGACTTAAAAAATATCTAAAACTAAATATACATAGTTCTCTCATTATCTCTTCTGCTTTGGTAGTTCGGAACGCTAGCAAGCAATGTACAGTTCACAAATTAAGTTACACACTCGAGTTGCCGCCGGGCCACGTTTAAATAACGCTACCTACTGTATTATTAATTTCAGAATAGTTCGCTGTAATTATGGTACAGGCAATATATTGCTAGGTTACGTCTAGCTATGTTTATTGGGGATTATTTGAGACAAACATATGCTGGCGTGGTACCAGTAACGTCGAAGTTTGTTTGTTTCGGGCATCTTTCTTTTTTGGGCAATTTCACTTTCAGGGACACCCAATTAACTTAATTGTCAAATAAAAGTTAAATCAGTGGTCAGTTTAGTGACGACAATTAAGCATGAAATTTCAATATAATCTACTGTTTTATGTTCAATCCATAAATAATACGTGTTATTGTAATAGAAAAATGCGAATAAAGATGATTTACATAAAGATTTCAAGCTTAATTGTCGTCACTAAACTGACCACTGATTTAACTTTTATTTGACAATTAAGGTAATTGGGTGTCCCTGAAAGTGAAATTGCCCTTTTACTCTATTTAAGACGTCATGAGAGTGACTGAAAGAATCGTCCGAAATTCACGAAGATCGTTTTTAGCGATAACGCTGCTGGAATGTAATACCGGATGTTATAAACAACGTGATATAAGATGACTAATCCGGCATCTGGTCATGATTTGGAACAATTTTTAATATGGGGTCAACTTTGTAAATCGTAAAAAAAAACAACTCTCTCATACATTTTCGTCAACTTATACTTGACTTTTTCTAAGCAACAGCTCAATTTTTATTTAATTTTACAAACTTGATCCCATAGTAAAAGATGTTCAAAATCATGAACAGATGCCGGTTTGATAATCTAAGTACCTATCACGTTTTTTATAACACCCAGTAGATTATATAGTATTTTTTCTCGTTTATACGAATAAAAATTACGGTTTGTATTAATAAAAAAAACTATTTTTACGATGCAAAAACGAAAGAAAATAAACTATTCAAATTTCGCCTTTTTATGAAAGCAACATCAATATTTACACAATAATTGGTACGAACAGAGGGTTGATGTGAACTTATTCACTTGTCAATGCATATTTGTTTATTCTGCTGAATTTAAATAAAGTCGTGTTATTTTACTGAAATATCCACAGCAACAACAGTGCGACCCGGGTATGTATGTCCTTTAACTACGTCCAACAATGAGAGGTAGGGCAAAGCGAAGTACCATCACGCTTGAGGAGAAGCGTAACTGGGGAAGTACCTTCTCCTTACAGAAGACCACAGCCATTATAGCACTGCTACCTTTCAGGTATGTAGTGTTGTATTTCTGATGTTGAGTAAGGTTCCCAGGGCTTCAACTCCCCTTAAAGGCCGCTCGGACTCCCCTGGTGTTGCGGGTGCCCATGGGCGACGGTAATTGCTTACCATCAGGTAATCCGTCTGCTCGTTTGCTGCCTTTGTCATAAAAAAAGGTTATCAGTTAAAACTGCTTGCTGTCCAGTCCTACAACAACCCTCACAATTACTTCTTCAGCAACAGAGTAGTCAAGACATGGATCAGTCACCCAAATATGAGGTCTTAGTACTGAAAGTCCAATCCAAAAACCGACTCGATAATTATCTCACTGAAACAAGGAAGACTTGAGAGCGAAGCAATTGGATACATTAGTTACATTACACATACATTTCAGCCGTATGCAGTCCACTGCTGGACAAAGGCCTCCCACAAATAAGACTTGTATCACCTTGGGGGTAATTACCATAGTCGCCACGCCTGGCAGACGGGTTGGCGACCGCAGTAGTTGTAGATTGGGTTTCGTCGGACGCTGCTGCCCGTCCGTAGGATTTTTTCGTCTCGTTTTGTCGCTTCTTACGACACCGGGAGATGGGTGGTGCTATTCTAATCAGCCGGCATCACACGCCGGATTCTAGTCATTCGGCATCACATTTTTGGGGCACGAAATGTCCGGACTTCATATCAAGTTAATGGCGGCGAAAGTTAAGGAATAAGGTTGTGTTGTGAGCCATGTTACAACTACTTAGTTACAAACGAAAACCTGCTAAATGATTTATTCCATTGCCTCCTTATATAACCTAGTCGGTTGTGTCTAGTGACCATGTCTACAAACGTGGAGGTACCAGGTTAGAATCCTAACCAGGGCATTTATTTGTGTGTTAATTGCGACTTTTATGCATTCAATTATAGTCGGGTTAGAGCGTGGACATGCTAGCGCTTCTGCCTCACGATTTCTCGGCGTTCCAATATAGAGTTGCACGCTGCGGAATCGATGTGTCGCGGCGTGCCGTTTTTCTTGGAATCGCTAGCAAAACGTCGAATGACCGCTGCTAGTGTGCCCTGCTATATATAGGTATATTATGTTTAAAATCTTAATCTCTTTCTTTCGTCGTCAGTATAAACGTAATAGTAATAGCGCTTTAAATAAGATCTTGAAGGTAGCGAGAGATAACAAAAGTTACAATAATGAAGCTAGGGAACAAAACAGATTACTTTTAACGTTTTCTCTAAGAGAATCCTACTGATACCAGAACCACAGATAGCAATATTAAATGTAGATATGCCAGTAACTAAAATAAATATTAATATGCGTCTGGGCGTTTCTATTTAAAATGCTATAAACACGTACGGTGTGTTTGTCACGTCTGACTCTCAGAAAAGTGACTATAATATGTGATTTAAATATTAACCATCAGTTTTGTGACGACTGATAACGAGCCGTCACAGGTGCACAGTTAAAGTGTCCATTTGTGAAGGACGGGTTTATTTGAATAACTCATAAAAATGCGCACTTGGTAGGTATTCATCAACATTTTAATGATCAATGTCTGTAGATTCAATCATTTCATTACCTTATTATCCACGGTTGCTTATAGGATATGTATTTATTCACAAGTCAAATTTAAGTAATAAAAAAATACAATCCTCAATTCTGGCTTCGTTAGAAAACATACATTTACGGATATTTGCTTAGCATGAATTTAACCAGATGAAGGTATTGTTTTGGTTGTTTGTTTAGAATCCAATATATTGTATATATTTTCTATTTTCCATGAATAATTATAATCACACGTAACATCATTTAATTTAACGTTATTTAATACTTTGTGATAATGGATTGAATATAACTTAATGATAAAAAAAAACTGTTTTACTCGTGTCAAATAATTAATTATAGCTTCAAACGTCAAATTTCTAATTAAACCCATAGTATCATACAGATAATGATACAATAAAAAAAAACAATTGAACGACTACATTGATATTTTCTCGATTTTTCTACTTAGTTAATCTGTGTCAAATACGCCAAGGAGACAAGATCGCTTTTGGGACTCAGGGGCGGGACAGGAAAGTAAAATGTAGGGGTGTGCATTGCAAAGGGGAGGAAAACATGGCTGACTTACGTACCCCTATTTCACCTTTGTTAAACATTCTAGAAAGTAGTCTATTTACATACGACAGGTAAATGTAGCTTGTGTAACAGAAAAGTTTCTAAATACGGAACTTTCTTCTATGCGATTAGATAAATCGTGCGATTGTCGTCATGCGATTTTTGGGCTAAACGATTTTTGAAATATGCTTTTGTTTTCAGTTTCCACGATTGCAACTTTGAACGCAAACACTACGGAGTGTTAGAAACTCGTTTCTCTTTATTTGATACTAGCTGTGCCCCGCGGTGTTACCCGCGGTTCATTAAGGGAAAAAAGTAGCCTTTGTGTTAATCCAGGGTGCCAGCTAACTCCATAGCAAATTTTATTAAAATCACTTTAGCCGTTTAGACGTAAAGAGGTACCTTAAAAACATACCAAATTTTGGTATAAATTGTCGTGTGCAGTATTTCCGGAGCGATATGACCTCCAAACCTTCAAGAAAAGAGCGTATAGAGATCTTAAAGGTCGACAACGTACTTGTGACTCTTCTGGTGTTGCGAGTGTCCATGGGCGGCGAAAGTTGCTTACCATCAGCCAATCCGTCTGCTCGTTTGCCTCCTATATCATAAAAATAACATACACATTCACAAAGTTTCGCCTTTATAATATTAGTTTAGATTTGTTCGAACGTCTTTCGACTGATATGACAAAGTTGTTGAGGACCTCAAATGCCTTTAAAAAAGTCTCGGTACAAAGCAAAGGCTTTGCCTCTTTCTTCTCATAGAGCTCTATCAGGAAAATACATTTCTTAAAAAAATACTTTCCTTAAAAATTATATCAGTACATAAACCATTTTTATCACTAGTACATTTCGCTTGACTTATTTAAAGGGTTACTCCAACTTTTTCAGTTCCTTTTTAGTAAAGTTTATCTGATAAGGCTTTAAGATAAGCCTCGCCAGTCCCAAAGAAACTGTGAAAACTTTTAAAAACGTTACTGTGTAACTGGATGAAATTTTCATAATTAATTTGAAAACTGAAACTAAATAATTTGTTGTCTGACAAGTTTATTAGTTTCAGTTTTACTTTGTGTTGCGCTTTTTCATTGTTAAAGACAGTCAATTTAAGGAGAATAATTACTTTAGTATATTTATATAATTATCCATTAAATACATATCTAAAATCTCATTAGATATTAGCGGTTCATTTTGTTACATTTAACAAGAGCAAGGCAAGGTCGCCATTGTAAGGATTTGTAATGTATTAATGATACCCTTTTGGGTGATTTTTTACATTATCTTCAACATTATTGGTTTTTACTTGCAAAATTATATTTACCTTAATTACTTGTTAATTAACTATTCTTAATTAATTATTTGCTAACAAATTATTCATGGATTAAAAGAGACAATATAAGAACATAACATTAAAACATTTAACTTTGATTTGTTATTAAGGAACCTTTGTATAAATGATTTTTAGGCTTTGATTTACCAAACAAAATCATAATCAGCTCCAATGTCACGATCTCCATGTCACGTCAAAAGTAATTTTTCTAGAATACCCATATTGTATTTGATTAATCAAATTTAAGCCGCCAGTTTAAAGATAGTTTAAAAAGGTTCTGATAATGTTTATAGAGGTCTCATTTAATTATCTTGTTTCAACGTAGCAAACTTGTTTCCTAGTTTTCTCCAAGAGTCCATAACAAAACCTATGGTGTTTCATACTTAAATGTACTCCGAAAACCGGGTACTATCAGCGGTAAAAACATCCGTGCCTAATTTGTTAGCTACTTTCATTTAAAAAAATGTAATAACTATTTTACAATATTATGTGATTGTACTTATTTAAAATGAAAAATATGAAATAGCTTTAGAATAAATAGAGAAGCACTGGTTGCCAAAAAGTCATAGTAAAAATGCGCACAAATAAATAATACGTAATACTTGGTAAAGATTTTCGTGTTAGTATGTTGAAATTATTTTATTAAGTAAAGTAAAAGCGAATGTCAAAATCCTTAACAATCTTTGAATGGGATGATTAGAATTATGCTTCATCTATTTTAATTCTCATTATTTGAATGAATGAAATTCAATTATAGGTATACCCGATATGTATGCATATGTAAAAGCACGGTATCATTACTAAACAGAAAGGCCTCTTAATGATTTACGGTCGGAAAAACACACAAAGATGCGGGATTTAAAACCAAAACAGACCCTTTTCTTTGTTTTGGAATTATCAGGTTCTACATACATACATTTTGTTACACACAGGCCTCGATTGTTTTCGAAATGAGTTGAAAAATACGTTTCGGTCCTATTATTTAATTTTTAAATTGCTTGTTCACAGTTTTATCTCATAACATTAATTAAATAGGCTTAGAATGAAACTCAGAAATCTAGATTTGCTAAAGTCGGCTTCAGATGTTACTTAAATTCTAATTATTTTACATTGACATACACTACCGATGTAACCATAAAGTAAGGAGATTCAATAAAGACACAAGATGGCATCGTCTTGAGGTTATGTTTGAGCCAAGCGAGTTTTAAAAATATAAGTAGGAAAAAACTTTAAAATGTAATGATTGATTACTAACAATTTAATCGATACGATATTTGTTCAATACGCTTGCGGTAGATGTGTGTTACACGTCACCCATGATGACGTATACGACAAGTAAATATCGAATTTAATGGATTTAAAAATAAATGTATTATTACCTAAATCTATGCTGACGTTTTGCAAATGCTGTGACTCCCACATTCGCCGCCGGACTGAGAAGGCTGGTAACAACGTATTCTTACTGTGAGAGTTTTGCCAACTACCTACACTTGGTCTTCATTAATCACTTGCACAGTAGAGTTGTGCCCAGACCGACAACACTCACAACATTGTTTACTTTACCAGAAGGCATTCGGTGACGCCTACACTTATTAATTACTGGATTCACGCTGATGAAAGCTTGATACCGTCCTCTCTGTTGATGTTCTCATGTTTTCGAATCTCAAAGGCTTGACTGTAGTTTACATTCAGTTAAAACCTTCGATCTATGAAATTCGATCCAGTGGTTTGGTCCACACTAAAACAAGTGCTCGGTCATGGCAAATTGACCTGGTTAAGCTCACCTGGTACTGGCGGTTTTAACGTGATTAAATACAGTTTTCATTTTTAATTATGTGTGAAAGTGAGAGTTTAAATCAGTAAATTTCGCTTGATTTATTAAAAAAACAATTTGTCCTAGTTTTTTTATAAATATGGGTAGCAGCGTCCGTCGAAACCGACACAGCTACCTGCGGTCACCAATCCGCCTGCCAAGAGTGGCACCCCCCACCCCCTTCTCAGATGGTACATATGTGGGGGGGGGGGAGGCCTAAGGGAGAGGAATGTAGCAGCGGGCGTGTTACGGCTGAAATGGTAATGAATGATCACTTTTTTTATCCGAGTAATTTCGAATGCATACAAATATAGTGGATAATATCGAAAATATTACAACCCTTATTTACGTTCATTTGGTGGTCACTTAAATCTTGTCAAGTGTGTGATATTAATAGCCCATCATGTATCATTAAAAAAAATGTGCTAATAAAAAACCCCGTTCCATCATTTGTTAACGCCCGGCGCCAGCGGTCCTGTTTGATGTATGCCGAGGGTTTTCGAAAAACAATCCCAATTATCGGTCCACAAGCGGGGGAGAAATCGAAGAACATACATAAAAAAATATCTTTCTTTGTATTTAAAACTTTCGGGAGTCATTGTAATATTTTATAAAAAAAACTCATGTTTATTTAATCACTCGCGCACATATATCGGAGAACATAGACCTCCATTTTCAAACATACATAAAAATGGATTATTCTATAAGAAAGAATTTGTAGTCCGCTATTAAAAAAAGACTTGTGGCACTCGGGGACTGCCGCGGTAAAGCTATTGCATAGCATTTAGTATCAACTTATGCAATTATAATTTTATTTATTTACTAGATGACCCGGTGAACTTTGTATCACTTAGTTCTTAATATAAACCATTTTCATTTAAATGTATTTCACAGCCGACAACTTTATAAAGGCATCATCAGATAGTCTCAGTATCGGCTCCATAGAGGGTGGAAAAAGTGGGCGAATCACGCAAGCATATCCATGGTGCATGTCACATTATATTAGATTATAGACACATATGTTAACAAATAAGGTTGTATCGACTTCGCCACATTACAAACCTAATAGTAGTTTATTAACCTGTCAACACTGTCAGTGTCACTGTCACCAAAGTTTCAAAAAAAATATTGTTGATATTTAGAAACAATTTTCCAGAACTTATAATTAACTTTTAACAATGCATTGTCCCTTTTGTAATAAGTGGATGGAACGACAGAACAGAAGCAATACCTGCCCTAGATGCACAAAAATATTGTTAAGATGCGACGACTGTTGGACAATAATCGGTCTTTTTCCGGATCGTAGAAGAATGCTCCTCGTTCCAGGTTCACAGGAGCATTGCATCTGCGCAATCGATCAATTTAATTTTCCCGTGCTCGCTGCTGGTGCGATCGATGTCTCCGAACTTGTTCCATTCTCTGACTATCCACTTCATTGTTATTCACTCTGGTACGTAAATCTGCCATACCACTACGACTGTTATCATTATCAATCTCTCACTGGTCATGAGTGCGGTTAGAACGTGAGATAGTACGTCGCACATATTTTGATCGACTTCGAAAAACAACAAAAACCACTTACCGGAATGTTGCGTTACCAAATCGGCAACAAGTATTTACCGCACACCAAAAAATTGTACGAATTTTGAATTTTTTGACAAGCAGCCACATGCCTACGTTTTGACACTTCACAGTGTTGCCAACGTATTTTTATATGATTGACAGATTATGTGTGCGTTCATAAACCTAACTGAATGACGTTTACGTCAAATAGTTTTTAATCTGTGTCCTCCAGAGCCAAGTGGTAAATATATGACCCCTGCCTTATTAAGGGTTAAATGTTTAACAGTAGTGGTTGAAATATTTAGTATGTAGATGTATTTGGCGTAGAAACGCTAGATCCATGGGGACCCAACGTGCATCTGGTTGACGTAACTGTTGACCAAAGAGCTGGCGGCTTCCTTGGTACAGTCACCGACAATAGTATATTGCCGGTGACTGCGATATCAAGACAGAAAAAATATCTGATCGCATCTTACATCAAGGCCATAAGGTGTTGTCAGATTTTTTTGTGGCCTCAACTACATTAGATATTATTGCGGTGACTGTACAATGCCTTAAGACCTTATTAGCTTTGATCTAGAGTATTTAAGTCATTGTTGTAATGCCTTAGATGTGTTTTATTTGAAATAAATAAATAATAAGTATGTAGATTCAGTTGTTAAATACGTGATATTAAAGCGGATGCAATCAAATAACTACGAAGAGGGTCTATCAGATGTCGTCACGGTCTTTGTGGACAGGCAAATAAAAAGGGAATGCTAATAAACAGTGGGTATGCCGTTTTATGAGATTTTTTGCGTTACTTAGTGACTTCATTCTACACCCAACACTGGATTCGACAAGTAATTTAATATAAATTGTATTAGATGACATATTGCCTGCCTACAAAGGATTCTGGAGTACTTTGGACATATTGCCGTGAGCAGCAGCGATAACCTTGAAAAATTAGTGGTCCGTCGGTTTCTCCCCTTTGACGCTTCTTACAACTATCGCGGGAGATGAGGTGATGGAGAGTGTGAACAGGAATTGCACGATTTAATTCCGCCATCTCCGTTCCACCACCGGACGTCCAGGCGAGGGGAGCAGTTTGATCCTTACGTTGTGAATATTCCATTCACTCGCACGAAGTGGTTCGCTCGTCGACATTAGGTGTGACTGAGGTCAAACCCTGGTCAGTCTTGTATATAAAAATGAATATTATAATGTGGAAAAATCATCTCACTTATGACACCATTACATGCTTCAACAACTAATGATAAAAAGAAACAAACACAAATCATAAATTTCGGTTTTCAACAGAGCACAAAGCCAGATCGCTTTGTTAATTAAACTCTTTTTTACAGATGAAATGGTATAAATTACACATTTTTCTCTTTTTAATCGAGAGCTAAGCCTTTTGGAAGCTAAACCGCCCAATATTGTACTAACACACAAAAACCTTTGAATCCGAAATACATTTAACACGCAAAGTTTGTCATTATCGCAACATAATGAATGCGAAATGAGACTCTTTGTGGACAGAAACATGAGTATACACAGAAAAAAATGTCGCTTAAACTTCTTTGGCTCGGTTCATTATAATGATATACTCAACAGCTCTTCGCATAATTAAAAACTCCACTTTTATAATCTTTCTTGGCTGGGTTTGTGTGTACGTCTAGTTTCGTTTACTTTTAACAAACGTAAATAGTTTTAAGTCATGGAAAATAATAATTCATAATTAAACTGAGTATTTGCCAAATCTCATCTAGTATATTAAATTACTTATAATTTTAAGTTTGAGTTGAGAAGTCAGAAGTAGTTCATTAGAAAAAGTTGCATGCTTCTTTAAATCAAATGTACGTACTTGAGCGTTGAGCCTACCTAAAACAACGAAGTTCAAAAATTTCGAGCATCTTTCCCTTTTTCTTCAATTAAGCCGTAATGAGAGCAACAGAGACAATCCTTCGAAATTATAATTTTCACTTATATCCCAGGAATACCTTGCATCTGTATTAACCACTACATTTCTGCAAAGACATTTTTGAGATTAACTATTGCAAATGCCTAGTTTTGACCTGTTTTAGAAATTATACACAATGTAAAAAATTTCGCCGGAACACTAATAAAAAAATACAAAAAAAACATAAAAGGAATACTTCTCCAATTACAGAGTGCTTTACCATTTTAGGTTCGGCATTGCATCTGATAATTGTAGTTTTGAACATCGTTTCATTTATTTGCTTTTCAGAAAAATCGCTAGTTAGAAATAGTGCGGAAATTTTGCATTGGAAAAAGGAATTTACCGAAAACTCATTAAGCAACTGTCACTCGTATTTTTGGCCATTATGTTAACATTATTTTCAAAATGTTACCTGTTTTTCTAATGTTTACTTAGGTATCAATTGAAACGTGGTAGTGTTTGGAACAGGCAATTCATATCACCACAATTACATACCACCTCATTCTTAAAACCATTCTAATTCTTAATGCCACTCTAAAATAAATCCAATTACAAGTAATATTCCTGGAATAATTAATTTAATTGTTTATTTGTGTTGGTTTACTTTCATATTCTTCTTACTTTCTTTCTTTCCTTTCGTTATTCTTCTATTCTTTTTGTATAGATTAAGTTGAATGATCTGTATTGACATATACGGAGCTGAAACGTGGAAACTCACGGCTGGCGCTGGTTCACAAGTTTAAAGTCGCTCAGGCAGCTACGGAAAGAGATTATGCTAGGAGTCTCTCTGGAGGATCTGATAAGGAATAGGATGATCCGCCAGAGAACCAAGTAAATCGACATACTTCATCGGATTAGCAAAAGGCAGTGAACTGGCTCTATTATACGCAGATTGACGAAGGTAGTGACCCTGCTTATGAAACCGTTGGTTCTGGGTTCAAATACCAGTACGGGGATTTAATGTACACAGATATTTGTTCCTGAGTCATAGTGTTATATTATATATATCGTTGGCTGTACACTCGCAACACAAGACTTCTTGCGCTTACCGTGGGGCTCAGTAAATCTGTGTTAGAATCTCTTGTACTATTTATTTATTTATTATCCGATAACCGTTGGGGGAAATAAGTTCTAGAGTGGAGACCGCGTATTGTCAAGTGTCTGCTGGAACGCTCTCAGGTGATGATATTTTCAGGATGGCTGGCAAGAGCTGGATAAGAGTAGCGTTGCGTGCATTTGGGGAGGCCTATGTCCAGCAGTGGATGAAGTCAGGCTGATGATGATGAAGGTTTCATAGCTCAATAATTTAGACTAAAAGTATTTGAAACAAGAAGTTGTAAAAAGGTCTTATAACTAAGTAATCCTCTTCGAAAGTAATCTAACTTCACGTCCACGTAGGTGTCACGATGTTGCTCCGTAAATATGACTGTAGCTGTAAAATAAACGGTAAGAGGATTAAGCTCGTACCGATCAAGCTGATACAAAATTCTCCAGTTCCAAACGAGTTTTGAAGCAGTTTCGTTTCAAAGACTAAGCACAATAAAATTACCATCCGAGAAAATGCCAAACTACCACATGCATTGGTGTTTGATGTCACAAAGGGTGGAAACACACGTCGGAGTTTTCTGTGCTGGCCCGCTGGAGTTTTAACAAGCGTAAACTTAAACGGACAGGACAGAGAAAAAAGAGGGTAAATATAATGTTGTGCATGTAGATTTCATTGAAAATGTATTAAACATAATATTAGCTACGGACTGCTTGACATAGGCTTTACCATGTCATTGATCTACACACTACACCTTCCGCTTCACAAGTTTGGTGTAGTGTAGTATTTAATCTGATTTAAGTTAGAGTTATCCTTATAAATAACATTATCACTAACGCATTCGCGACGTTTTTATACATCAAAAAAAACTTACACTAGGGCCTCAGGTAACCAAACCTCAGTTTTACAGTCAGTGTAATCCTAATAACACTTCGTTTTTTCCCACAATTTATACTAGTATGTTTTCAAAGTTATTTAGCACTTAAGTGGTTTCCACTAGAGTCGTCGATGAAAATAGGGTTGGCTTTATCTAAAGCTGTTTTGATAACGTAAGATGTATGGTGAGATGGAATCTTTTAAGGATCCCCTAGTGGTCTCTTGCTTTGAGGGCGTTGTATTACCTCGGAGTTTGACGGAATATTAAAGGTACAAAGGTAGATGCAAATTTAAGTGTTTGTTTGATTTCGGAGTTAAACAAATAATAAAAAGGCATATGGCTGGGCGCTGGGACACACAAGATTTTACATTCACTGATTGTACGAAGACACGAAGACAAGTGTCCGAATTAATATTTTTCGAAACAGTAAAATTCAAGTAAAAAAAAAATCTTGAAATAGTCACAAAGAAATTTCCTCAATTAGCTAGTTTTACGAAAGCGACTGCCATCTGGGGTTAATCGTGTTTCCTCACGATGTTTTCCTTCACCAAAAAGCAACTATCAAAATTTATTTTAAACGATATTTCGTAGATCATTTTCGTGAAACTCATTGTTACAGGCTACGGTTTGAACCTGTGACCTCCGGATTGCAAGTCGCACTCTTACCGCTAGGCCACCAGCGCTCTCAGTCAAATATAAACACTCGGTATTTGACTGAAAGCAAACAAACACATCTTGACGACATATTTCTCCAGCTACATTGCAAGTAATTTACCTCTTTGTGTCGTACTTACGACACTGGAGTCCACATCCAACAACAATTTGAGCGAATGCATTCAGCAATGAAAAACAAAAGCAAGACGTTCTATTTTCTAGAACGTTCTTTGTTCCAAGATAAATGTAAAACCTTTCAGATCAGCTGAGGGACCGACAGCGAATCCGGAACTGTGGCGAAATGTAAATTTGAGAAACATTTGTGAAAACTAGTAGATATAATATTACCAAGATCGAACGGGACTATCTTATTACACTTTTAATAGGTATGACAAAGAAGGGAGTATTATAGTTCGCCTTTGGCATAGTCCGGTGTGATTATTATAGTTGTTTTCTTTTTATTAAATAAGGAGTTTCAAAACAACGTTTAAAGCCTCTCAATTGATATTTGATTGCATACACACTTTTAATCCCCTTTTTGACCCTTAGTGAATGAATTTCAAAAAATGCTGAAATCACTTCCCTTGTATTCGAATAAGGAGTAAACTACACATCAAGTGTCTCGCTTTAAATTATACACAATCCCCTTGACAAATTACTTAACCACCTTTTGTAAAAAAACAGCTATCTAGGTTTAAGCGAATTGGGTTGGGCGTTGATTAGTCAGGACTTTCACGTTTATATGTATAGGTAGATTTAGCTACGGTACAATACAATTAAAATCAGTTAAGACTTCGGCCAACCTCGGTAATTGTCGTGAATCCCTCGTATATCACATAGAGTTATCAATTTACAGATTTAACTTTTAATTATATATATTATTACTCGTTGTCTTATTGAATACAGTAGGTACAAGAACGATATGAGAAACGAAACCTCCTTTGTAGCTCAAAACTAACACAACCTTTATATTGAAAAAAAAAAAAAATGCTAGCAAGTACTAGACTAGTTTGACAGTCTGCCTTCTTAGTGTCAAATAAAAGATACAGTCGTTAATGGTGCAAATTTTAGACATTTCAACACTCGCAAAATCTACGGGGTACGTCCCGTGAATTTAGAAACTTGAAATTTGGCACGAAGCACCCTCATATAGCACAGATTAAGGAAAAATTACGAAAAGTAGACATTTCTAACAAGATCATACAATTTTTTTTTTTTTTTTAATTTTGAGCTTAGTTTGTTGTTTTACTATAAGAAAATGAAATATTACCAAAATCGGCCAAGCCGTTTACGAAATATGAATAAAAAACGGTTGAAGCCGGTTTTTTTTTATTTTAATTTCATGATTATTTTATTATCAATGATTAATGCGACATAATATCGTACCTACTTATACCAAACAGTAAAATATTGACTCATGTATGTATATATATATTTATATACTGTATACATACAAGTATAGCTTTATTAAATAATGAATGTTCAAATTCATGTCGCTTCTGCATAACAAATTCCTAGGTCTACCGGTTAATAATGTCATCTTGGCAGGTGTTTAACATTGCGTTTCTGATACTTCAAATTAAATGCTACCTAAAAGTAATCGGGGCAATGTATATCGTGTCATTTCCGACTCGGAAATTAAGCGATGATACCCGAGAAAAACCGAAGTCTTAACTGATTTTAATTGTATTGTATGCTATTAGCCGTATTGAAATGTATTTTTAAATTTGTCGCATTGTGTGTATTCATGTAATTTTGTAGGTGCTTTGATGACGATAATATCGTATGATGTAAAATCAAGATTAATATTTATTATTTAATACCGTACTGAGGCTCTAGTGTAAGATTCTTTTGACGTAAAAAACGTTTACGAACGCGTAAGTGATAATTTTATTTATATGGGAAACGCAAACGCGTTCGTGACGTAAAGTTACGATAATAACTTACACTCAGGGCTCTGGATCGAAGACATCATGACGTTAACTATTTACTTGGCGGCCCTTTTGCTATAATATTACCAACAAAAATCAATGTAGACTGGACTGGTAATCTGAACTGGGTTGGTGATTCAGCAATACTGCATTTTTGTCATACGCTGACCTCACTCTGTTGAATGGTACGAAATAAATTGCTGCCAACCGATTTCATGCATCAAAAACTGACAGCTGCCATCGATTTTATTGCTTGCATTTCCTTATAGCAAGATCTGTGTAAAATAATAATGTAGTATCACCGCATTACCGAGTATCGCCAATAAGCCAAGGTAAAATGAGTCGTAAAGTTTTGTTCAGAATTTTATACGCTATCGTTTTGTATAGTTACAATTTAGATATCTTTAAAAAATTGCTTTTACGACTATAATTATTAAGTATAATTGTACAAAAACATCTTTGCTCAAAAAGTATAAATGACCAGTATTAGATCACACGTATAATATACGTGTGATATACAATGTGGTAAAGGAAGCAGCAAAATTTTTTTTTCTATATTATATATTAGCGCAGATAACTGAAAGAAATACTAAGATAAAGAAAATCAAAAGTGATCAGTAGAATTCCTGTTTTGTCACGAAACACAAGCCTCACTAATGCAAATCTAGAAATCAAATCGCAGGCTTGACCTAGTTCGGGAGGCAGAGGCTTGACTCTGGAAATCTGTTACAAACCTTGATAATATATATTTAACTTATGTTGAAATAAATAATGTAATGACATGTAGGTTATTGTTTAAGCTACATCTACCGACCGGTCTGGCCTAGTGGTTAATGAGCCTGCCTATGAAGCCGAAGGTCCTGGGTTCAAATCCCAGTCAGGGCGTTTATTTGTGTGATCAGCGGAGATATTTGTTTCTGAGTCATGGGTGCTTTCTATATATTTAAGTATTTATATGTATCTATCTATTATATATATCGTCGTCTAGTACCTACACACAAGCCTCACTGAGCTTACCGTAGGACTAGGTCGATTTGTGTAAAATAGTCCCGCATTATTTATTTATTTCATTTATTTATTTATCAACACTAATATTATAAAGGTGAAAGTTTGTAATTAGTGTGTGTTTTTGTTACTTCCTCAAGTCTAAACGGTTGGAGCGATTTTAATATTTGGTATGGAGTTAGCTGACACCCTGGATTAACACATAGGCTACGTTTGTTCCCTAATAAACGGGTAACACCGCGGGCCACAGCTAGTAGAAAATAAAGATTATTCCTATCCTAGTAACTCGACCGCAAACACTCTTACAAGAACACGAAACGTGGTAACTCAGTCACAGCTTGCACGCTACGAATTTAGAGAGCTCTGCAATCTTACGTGAATCCAATCCGAGCTCAAAGTGCAAGACAGTTGTGCATACAGATCTGCTGCGTTTTGTCTTAAATTACAGGAGACAATGTAAATTTACATTTGCCGAACCGAATTCAATCGATATTCAAGAGATTGAACAGTGTGTGAATTAACACTTTAAGATGTAGAATTTAAATAGAAGATATTTTTATTATGTTGTTTAAACGTTGTTGATAATATGGTTTGTTTGTCTGTTTTCATTATAATTTCAAGTTAACCTGGCCGTTTACATTACAACTATTACTTAAAACGGAATAGTTACCATTTATTGGTTTGAACGAGTTTCCGATATCGGCACATAATATCGGCAAGCGCCATAGTTCTCCCGTGAGGTTGGGGCTTGCTACAGTGTTCGTTCGGTTCGCTGCTCGCGTCGTCGGCCCGGTTTTGACACCAAGAGCGGCGCGGGCAGCGCGACGCGCGTTAGTGTGCGACGGGCCGGCGACGTGAGCGGCGAACCGAACGGACACTCAGCACTCTTAGTGCTTGAAAATGGAGGCCTATGTTCTTCGAGATATGTCGTGCGAGTGACTAATTAAACGTGAATAGAGCCGTGTTTATAACTTATATAATGTTACAATGTATCATGAAAGTTTAAATACAAATGATAATATTTCATCAGAAAAGATGTAAAAACTAGACTTAAATATCGAGTTTTCATATAATTGCCTTGTGTGCTCACTGGTCAAGGCTGTATTTAAACGGATACTTATTCCACTTAATTACTCCTTATATCATTAAAGTTAGTACAATCACTTTCAACGCGCATCTTTATAAGTCCTCTTTTGTACTTAACTTGTCAACACAGTTAATAAAACACGCGAAGTAAATAAACAAAGCATTCTTAACTAAAACATTTCGCCATTAGCTCATTGTATTCAAGTTTGCCAGAAGTTTCCTTGAAAAGAATTCGGGATTTCTCCCCTAATAGCCGGAATAAATTTGATAAAACTCTCGCTGAGGCTACAAAGTACAAACTAGTTTATTTGGTAGTGGAAAATGTTCGCAGAAACTAATCTTCGCGGAACCCTTTAAAAAGTTTGCGCGATGAAAAACTTGAGGAAGACCATTTTGTGTATCGTCGGCGTGTACTCGACATTTACTTGACACTTTTATAAGTCTAATAACTGCAGGTCAAATATTAAATAATATACACCGTGGGCTATTTAAACCCGACCGATTTCAATCACGTATTTCTGACGATATTACAATTAAATAATGTTATATGAACATAGGCCTAATTACGAAGTTTTTATTTTTTTATTTTTCAAACAAAATAAATAAATTAAGCTTAGCACTTCATTGTGAACAAATCTTTAGGTCAGAGTGTGAATAAGAAAATCCAATTCCTTATAGAGAAACAGAGTAAGTAAGGAAACACGACACTTAACGAATCACTCCGACACCACACGATGCACTGTCAGTGAAAAGTGAGTATGTGTCATGGATTGTTTGCTACTTTATGACAACTAATGTCAAGTATGTAGGTACAGTCGCGAACCGGGATTGTTGCCAGCCACTTACCAATGTTTGTAACTTGGTCGCGTAATACTAATCGGCTTTTATCGGTCAGTCCGCCATTTCTGCAGATCTCAGGGCTTTAGCCACGAACATTCTGATAGTTTGACATTGATGACAGGATCTTATGTTCCTACCTAAGACGGGACTGTTATAAGATAACCATAGCAACATCAGTTTTTGGTAAAACCGTGATCGGTCATTGGTTAATCAACCTTTGTTATAATGTAACCATAGCAACGTCAGCGTCCGTGCAACTGGCGGGATCGGTCATTGGCTAACCGAGCTTTGTTGTAATTTAACCATAGCAACGGACGTGTCATTGGTGTGAACAGAGTTTTTAGTATTTCTGCGCGGAAACATTTTAAGTTACTTTACATTCTTAGGGTGTGTTACACTTGAGATTTTTCAACTGGGTAAATTCTTAAAATCTCGATTATCTAAAAAATATGCGTTTTTGGACTACATGTTGTACCACTTTCTTTTCTTCATTTAAGCTTAGGAAGCTATGGTTAAAATCGGTCGGGCTTAAACAGCCCTCGGTGTATATTATATTACTATCAAGGCCATAACCCCTTACTTCCCGAAGTAAGTGGACCGGGGTATGTCCTTAAACTACGTCCAGTTTCATCAATCAATATTTTTATGTAGCACGGGAGAGGACTCGCTGGATTTGATGATATAATATTCTAATTTTGCTTTCATTTGTTTCAGGTATAATATACTAGCCCTTAATCAATAAAATAGTAGCTGTGCATTCTTCAATACTGAGATATCAGGTAAATCGTGTACCTTGAGTAAGGGGGTTTGACGCAGTTTGCTCGGTACACGTACCATGAGTTGTGACATTACGGTTTTCGATAACGAGTATCGAGTTTACTATCTGTGCATCTCGTTCGCACTAAAATAGTACAAGCGAGATGCACAGATAGTAAACTCGATACTTAATATCGAAAACCGTAATGTCACATTTCATGGTAAGGGTACGGGTCACTCTCGCAAACGTCGGTATTCAAGTTAATTTAATTTTCATTTTCGATAGACCCTATAGTTAGTTTTTAGTTCGAAAGTGTAGAAAACGCAAAAGTTTAGTGTTATACATATTAAAGTTTTCATTTAAAAACTAACTAAAGTCACGATCCTGCGGACGAAAGTTACACCATGACTCGCATTTGGTTCCGACGGATGCCTATCGCTGGCCGCCATGTTAGAACCATGCTGAGTTGAGACCATTTCGTGACCGCCATGTTTAATCTCTAAGTATGCAATATTATAACCACATTAGCGTAGTTAGTAGTGCCTTTAATCTGTCTCGAACCCTGGCGAATGAATTTGTATGGAGAAGATCACATGACGTTTCGTTCAATAAGAACGGATATCATGGATGTAATTTTATCGTTTATCGCGCTATCCGTCACTTTCGCACTCACACACTTGTTAGAGCGTGACAGATATTGTGATAAAATGATAAAAACCTGACCATATTAGGCTAGCTGTCCTCATTATACTTTTTTTCGTTTTGATTTCGTTTCCTAGATAACCTTATCTTTTCGGCCACATTCGTATTTTCTAGCAGTTCTGAATAATTTGAATTTGATTAAATATCGCCGTTATTACACAGTTTTACGTATTAATTCATCATTGTATTTCCATCTGGCAGTCTAAATTATCTTATTTATATCTCACTGTTAAGTAAAGAAAACATATTAAAGCATGTACCTATTTCGTGTAGTTTTTGTTTATACATTACTAGCTGTCCTGGCGAACTTTGTACCGCCTGGGAGTCTAAAAGGAGTATTTTTGATTGAATGATTTTTTTATTTTTTAAGCATACTATTAAACTTTTGGCCAAGACGATCACAACGAACCCAAAATCGTCTAAATCTGTTCAGCCGTTTTTGAGTTATAAAAGCTGGAACTAACACAACTTTGTTTTACTATATACATATACATAGAAGATTATTTTTATATTATAGTACTTACTTTCTGACATAAGTCTTGTATTTTATTAAACTGCTTCATTAAGATTTGATGTGTAACTTTTGAAAAAATAAGTTCCACCCAGTTTCTTGCCGGTAATAATCTTCTCGGGTCAGAGGTGAGGGGTTAAACCCGGTGGTGATAGATTTTTTTGACGTTAATAAGTGCATTCTAATTTGTAAATTGAAAAATAAAGTTCATTACCTTATTTAATAAGCTTGCTTTTGCCTGGTTTTTCTGCCAGTAAACACTCACTTTGCTGTTGGAATAGCAGATGGTTAATCAAGTATTCACGACGCGGCCAAAAAGAGCCACAAATTTTATTCAAACCCTTTTGTAGGTCCGGTCAATTTGTTTGATAGCTTCCTCCAGACCCTATTATATTTTAGAGTCGCTGTAATTTTGAACTGTCTGTCGTTAACTCAAGGTTCTGTTTAGCTTAAAACAATTGTGTGAGATACGTCGTTGCTTACATTATTAAATTTGGCTTTCTTATTGCGAAGGGCGGGATATCTGTTGTTCTTTTTGAGTGTTTCTTATGATAATTATCTTTTTTCGGATAATAAATAAAATATTAAGGAAGGTTTTCAGAAATTTAATTTCTCGCGCTCTAGTGTTCAAATAAACTAATTTGAGCCGAGTATTTTCAAGATGGAACGTTTATTAAAGAGAAAACATTTGCGCAAAGAAGTAACTCACTCATCGCTAATTTCTCGCTTAAGGTGTCATGCCGTTTTTGGCAGCAGACGGCAACTTCTAGATAAGCCACGCTTTAAATGTAACACAATGAATTGAACCACTATTTAAAGTAAAAAATTACACTTGCCATGTCCACTAAGTTTTTTTTTAAACTTTCATGAGTCATTATAACATTTTATTTACTCACGTTTGTCTTGCTACTTTCGTGACATGTTTCGGAGAGTGTAGGTCTCCATTTTTAACCACTAAGAGTGCCGACTGTTCGTTCCCATCACTCGCTAAGTAAACCTAACGAGTGGCTAAATAAACGTAAGTCAGTCATCAATTTTCATAAAATATTTACTAAGTTTATCATAGAACATATTATACTAATGTTCTTGCAAATGATACTTTGTTTGAGTTGGCCTTAGTAACATTTGAATTGATTGCGTCGTGACGCACGATATATTGTTATTGTATTCATTATTTACCTATACATTATTGTGACACCATTCTACATATGTAAATTAAATTTTGGATTATTAACGTTAAAAACTGTAAATGAAGCTTAAATTAAAAATGGTTTTTACTCACCTTTTTGGTAATACACCTTAAAAGCGACGTTCATCTCGAGCAAGAAATAATTTATATCCAACAAGGAAATTCTGAATAATATCTCCTTGCTTTCAAATTAAAACACGAATACGTAATTTCGAGTATTGCTATTAACGCCGGCAGTGTCTTAAGGAGCACTTAAGACTGATTTATAGAACCAGACAGGCCTGATATGGGTCTCTTAAGGGTCGTATATAAGTTTGATATAGTGCTTTCCTTGAGTACCTATATAAATTGTGTGTAACTTATGTAATATACGGTTGTAAAAGATTAGCTTTTTGCTGAATTTGATATCAGGAGGTTGGTTTTCCCCAAGTTGTTTCTTGAAATAATTGTTGTAGCATTAAATGCTATATTAATAATATAAAGGTATCTTTAGCAGTGATATGTACTTTGTAAAAATCGAGGGAATCCACAGGACTGGACAGGTGATACCAAACCAGAATTTTTGGGTCGGTTTAGGGGAGGCCTATGTCCATCAGTGGACGCTATTCGGCTGATACTAAAACTTGTTACAAAAAAAATGTTGGATAAGAACATGTGACTTTTCGTTTGGTCTGTAATTCGATAAATTTATTTTCGTTACTATTGCGTTTTCGGCAAACGATTCTCATCTTGGCTATCTACCTTGTTCGAGATTATGATGGAATTCTATCCTTTCAACTGCTTGACACAGAAAGTCATAGAAATCTCTGAGCACGGGCGGCTCGATGACATAGTCGCCATGCTTGGCAGGCGGGTTAGTGATCTCAGTATGTTCCATAGCTCAATGCGACGTTGCCGACCGTTTCCTGACAGTTCCTCGTCGTTTGTCGCTTTTGCTCGTCGCTGAAATGAAAATTATTTTTTTAAATAAAACAACATAATTAATTAATTTAAAAGAATACTTTAGTTAAGGAATATGCAGGTAATAATAATAATCATCTGTAACAATTTTCCATAATTTAAAAAAGATGACATATACTTAAGAAAAAGTGACGAACACTTCCCGCGTCAAAGGAAGGATCTGAACCCGCATCTCGAGCTATCGCTGCGGCCTTAAATCTGCATAACTTTGCTGCCTGAGGCGATGTAATATTTCTGTAGCTGTGAATAACTCAGATTAAACAGGTTTCTAGGTCATGCACGAACAATCTTCTTCATATGCTCGGAAGCGCAAGAAAGGAATTCCATTTTATTGTCACGAAATTTTGCAGCATTATATTTGCCTTTTATTCTTCTTAAAGCTTGCTAGCGCTGGTAGCATGGCGGTTAGAGCGTGTGAATTGGAATCCGGAGAACCAAAGTGACCAATATAGCCCTCCGGATCGCTAAACTACAGTTTCAGTGGGCGGGGCACATCGCACGCGGAATCGATGATCGTTGGGGCGTAAAGGATCTTGAGTGGCGACCATGTAGCGGAAAGCGCAACATGGGCACCCACAAGGTGGACCGAAGATCGCGGGAATCCATTGGATGCGGGTGGTGCAAAACCGCTCATTGGACTGGATTGAGGACTATGTTATATGATGGTGACTCCAATTCTGGACATAACCTCCCCTACAGACCGTTGCAGTCATTATCTCCTAGTTACCTGTACAAGGTCATCTTTATAGTTTATCATCATAGTACCCACAACACAAGCCTTCTTAAGCTTACTGTAGGACTCAGTCAATGTGAGTAAGACTGTTCTGTAATATTTTATTTATATAACTACGACTATAATATCTTTAAAAAGATACGAAAGCAATTCTTGAAATGTTTTGTAACAAATGTTTTTTGAGAGGTCCCTACCTGCGATGACCATCACGCTTGGATCTGGGGCAGCCCAACTAGGGAAGTACCTCTTCCTTACAGAAGACAGCCATAATAGCACTGCTACTTTTCAGGTATGTAGTGTTGTGTTTCTGATGGCGAGTAAGGTTCCCAGAGCTCCAACCCCCCTTAAAGGCTGGCAACTCACTTGTGACTCCCATGGGCGACGGTAATTGCTTACACCAGGCAATCCGTCCGCTCGTTTGCCGCCTATGTCATAAAAAAAATCTGTGTTAATTTTAAAAATGGTCAATAATTTTGTTCTTGTAGAATCCGCTGTCTGATCTTTCAGATATGAAAGGGAACCTTTATCAGAGCGGTATCCCATTACAGAACGAACACAGTGGAATTTGCAAGCGTTTTTTTCTCCATAAAAATACTATTATATAATACAATACAAATTGTGTATGTGACGACGAGCACTAGCACGAGCTTTAACACTACGGGTTTGTCTTATGTATTTTAGGAGTTGCTCTGATTACTTTCTGGCTCCAGCATCAGATCAGATCTATAGTACTATAACATTGCATTGACACCCAACTTACATAAGTGTGCTAAATTTCAGCTCAATCGCTTAATAGCCTACTGGTTTTATTTCGGTACAAGGATACCGGAGAAGAGGTGATTTATTTACAATGGCTGGTTTAAAACAATAAATTCAACAATTTTATTTTGCTACCGAAAAAAATTGGTAGCGCTATCGAATCGCAACCTCCACCGATCGGTATGAAGTGATACTGGTATAATAATCAACCATTTTATTACCGTTATTCAGTCCCAGCAATAAACGCTACAAAGAAATCCCGGTAGTAAGTACAGCGTTCTATCCGGGAGTAATTTAAATCCCATCTCACGAGTTTAAGCCGTTTATTAACTTTCTCGTTAAGGCAGCGAAGGCATTTTCACTTTGAAAGCGATTTAAAAAAATAACAGTTAGGTCACTAGGTAGAATAGACTTCTGGAATAAATGGTAAAGAGATGGGCGCGGATGCTGATTATATTGGCTCTGAGTTTATTTTTTCTCAGATTTTATCCGCGTCATTAAGACCAATTTGTCGTGATACTATCAGCTTAGGACGTCCACAGCTGGACATAGGCTTGCCCGTTGGACCTCTACAGTGAAAATTATCTAAACGTGATGGGTTAAATGGGAATGGGTTCGCTGGTGGCCCAGCGGTAAGGGCGTGCGACTTCCAACGGATTGCATGTGAAAACCCCGGTTCGTACCAATGACTTTTTCGGAGCCTTTATATCATTTGATATTTACCAGTCACTTTCCGGTGAAGGAAAACATCGTGAAGAAACCGGATTTATCCTATGACATTCCGGGAATAATCGCCAAGCGGACCACGGGCTCCCATAAGGCGTGCGATAATGCGAGGAAGATGATGGTTGGTTGCATATTTCTATCTATATTTCAGCCATATAGAAAGGTGGAGAGCACCACTAAGTGGTGCTCTTCGACGTAGAGGTGTCCAAAATCGATATCCGTAAATTTCTGATAATTGTATCTATCAGTCTCATGACGTCTTAATTGGGGTAAAAGATAAAGATGCCCGAAATATACGGACTTTGACGTTCGCGGTATCGGGCCAGTTTAAGGACATCCTAGTCCAGACGTAGTTTTCTCAGTTGTTAAAAAGAATAATGACGTAACTATAAGAGATGACGACAGACTTACTGCGTTTCAACATATAGTATCTGTGTTAGATACGAGATTTTTCAGAGTAGTGACTATATGCAACAGTGGCCCTGTACTTCATTCCACCCGCCGCAGATTGCGGTTTGGTTAACCACTGACGCGCTTCAATTATACAGGTCGGGTGAATGGATCGGTGAACTGGCTTTGGGAGACGAGTAAACCGCATTAATATCGCGGAACACTTGTTAGGAAATTGTAATGAGAAAATGTCGTGTACATTTTGGATAATTAATTTAAAAACATTTTAATTTAAACAGAGTTTCCCTAAATATACTCTAATAATAAGCTAATAAATAAGAAAGTAAGAACAACCGTTGCCCAAAACCGTTTAAAAATTAACAAGATTACATATGCTTGATTAATTTCGACGGGTTCCGCTGTGTACGGGTGGCCGAATTGGTTAAGGCGTCAGCCGTGATAGCTGGAGATGCGGGTTCGAATCCCGTCTCGAACGCCGGAGGTCCTCGTCGCTTTTTCTTAAGTATATGTCATATATTTCAACTTCTAATAAATAACGCTATTCAAATAGTTAATGTGGCCGTTATGGGCTCAAAGAAGTTCGGTTAAATTAATATATAATCTGATTTAGGACATAGTTCCGTTGCGTCTGACTTATCATAGGATTTGATATTGCGTCGGGACAAAAACAAGAGCCTAGTCAGAAGTTGGCACTAACATACATACACCCTGTTTTTGTTTACTTCCGTCAACTTTAAGGCCGATTCTATATTTTTTACTGCCACCATTGCAACTTACTGAGGGTTATTTACTAGCTTCCAAAGCTACCAGGGACGCAGAAAATCTCACCTTTGAATACTGATGCGGTGTCAAAATCCAGGAACTTTGAGAAAGGAATCCCTCCTCAGGAATCATCTCTGACAGCTCGGACATCATGATGGTACTGTACATGTGGTCTACAGGAGTTAAATTCTCTAAAATACTAATGACTCTAATAATTATAACTGTTACTTTTTTTAAGATATTAAATACGATATTAGATATGCAACCGTTTATTTTTATATACAGAGTTGAATTTTATTTAAGACACAATGTTAATATAATATGTTTCTTTTAATGAATAAATACAAAATACGATGTTAACATCGTATTTAAAATGTTGAATGTTTAAACATACGGCCCGCCTGATGGTAAGCAGCTAGCGCAGATGGACGCCGGCAAATCCAGATGTGTTACATGCACGTTGCCGACTGCGTAAATCGGTACACTCCTTTTTTGAAACACCATACTGTTATCCCTCGGGAAAACCTTAGAAACCATAAACTGTTAATCGGGAAAACCATATTATGACCATACCAAACCATATGAAAACATTCTTGTATAAAAAATAAGCAATTTTTTTTATTATGTAGAAACAACTACTAGCGAATATCTTCGATATTTATATCGAAACAAAAAATTAAAAAAAAATTACTCGCAGCGGAACTCGAACTACATGACGTATACGACGCGGAAGAAATAGAAAAATTTGACAAGTCTAAGCTGTACTCGTATAACACAATTGGTAGTGCACTGGACTAGTGATCCAGTGGTTGTATGTTCGAGTCCCGCTGCAAGTCAAATTTTTCTTTCGATTTAAATTTAGAAAAAATAAGCAGTTTGTATAACAAGGGACACAGCCTAACAAGGAAAACAGTTAAATGATAGTTACCTGCTCAACTATTCCTAAACCTACAAGTGATTCCTCGTAATGATTACATACATAATTAAGTGAAGAAGCAATTTTCCTCCTATTCTGAGTAATGCGAATAATACGAGTTTATATGTGAACTGTACGTGGCGCCAGATTAACGGGGATAAAGCACAAAGGAATGCAGGGAAATCTAATTTAGATAATACTGTTTGAAGGCGCAAATGATCAGAGAGCGAAACATGAGATACTTTTGTTGATAGAATTGGGTAAGTTAGAGAAGGAAGGAATGTGTTTATGCTTATCGTAGGTGAGAGTAAATTTGTGCCGGCTTAAATACGAGAAATAAAATTAAATTGTATTGTATTAGACAGGTTTTTTATCTACTAGCCTAGTAGCTAGTCCATCCTTTCGACCCAATAACCTAGTACATTTTAGATTTCATTAAAACTCAATAGTCATTACACTATAGCAGGGTGCTGTCTCTGTGCGCGTCCCATGACAGGGACTGGGGCAAAATCCGCTTAGTGTACCCTCTCACATATTATTAAATTGACGAAAGGGCCTCTGTACGTTGGCTCGATCTTGCTTCGCAAATGCCTACCAATTGTTCAGAGCACAATTGTTGCATGTTATGGAAAATAATTATAGGACATCCTTACACAATTTGACTGAGCCCCACGGTAAGCTTAAGAAGGCTTGTGTTGTGGGTACCTACTCAGCCAAAGATTGATGTAATAAGCAAGTACTTAAAAACATAGAAAACACCCATGATTCAGGAATATAACTACCTGTGTTCATCATAATAATGAAATACTCTTAATGGGATTTGAACTTAAAATAAATAATAATAAAAATAATTTTAGGTGATTGCTTATACATACGAGTATAAAGGTCTGCAGTATTTTTTTTTCTCTTAGTCAAGTTGGTACTTTATTCTCGAAAATTGAAACATTATAAGAATATCCCCAAACGACTAAGTAAAATAGGTAAATGACAGATAATTTAACAGAAAAAAACTGTGTACTTTATAGGTAGGATTTTCTTTTCAGTAACATAATCGTATCAGCAAACTGACAAACTTAGAACAACAACTACAGTACAAACATGTTAAGCAGTATTCTAAGTCAGTTTACTTATAACTTTAGCGATCACTTCTACACCACGAACGTAGCAACATTGTTTTTTTAGTTTTTTTTTCAAAAGTCGTAGAACAAAAGTTGCTTCGTTTGTGGTGTAGAAACGATGGCTAAAGTTATTGCTCTTATTACAGGCCACACCTGATATACTCATATCATCAATGTTGCCAATAATCCTGGAACTGGAACAGTATAATATAAATGATTAAGCGTGTGATTTTAAATTCTTTTTATGCTATATATTAACGTCACAGATTTTAAATGATTATGAACACAAAGATACCAAGAGCATTATTTATTACATGGTATTTACATGATTTACAGGTATATTTTATGATTGAATCGTCAGGACTGACGAACTGATCAACGCACAGCCCAAACCGCTTAACCTACTTAGCTGACTAAGAAGGAATTTTCGGATATTCCACCATTAATAGGGTGAAAAGGGGGTAAAAATGGTTCTAAATTTGTATGGGGACTGTGTACAATATAAAGCGAGATACTTGTAATTTTGTGCAAACACTCCATATTCGAATACAAGAGAAGTAATTGTTTTTTGAAATTTATTTCCTAAGGGATCAAAAAGAGGGTTAAGTTTGTACGGAGATGGAGTCAAATGTAAACTGAGAGACTTTAAACGTTGTTTTTAAATAGCTTATTTAATGAAAAGTTAAGCGATTTCAGGATTTTTTGAAATTTATCCCCTAAAAATGGGGTTAAAATTTTCTACAGAGATGGAGTCAAATTTAACTTACCTAGATGGTTAAAACTATTTTATTGACTTCTTATTAAAATGTCCTAAAAATCATTACAGTAATTTATGAAATTCATCACCGAAGGGGTTAAAAAGGGGGTTGAAAGTTTGTATGGAGCTGGAGGAAAATTAAAAGGTTCTAAACGTACATCTCCCCGACCCGAGAAGATTATAACCAGCAAGAAACTCGGCGAGAATTATTTTTCAAAACAGTGATACATCAAATTTTAAAGTACATATGAGTTGATTGGCTGACTTAGAAATTTATTAACTGTTACATAACCTAAAATTCAAGATTAAAGCAGTCTTATTATAATTTCTGGATGCCTTCCCCGTCACGGAATGGAACATGTAATTTAAGGCTTTTTGCCTAACAAGGCAATTCTCGGTCTTATTCACAATATGCTGTTTCTACTTACGACTCACCAGGATAGCTTGGTCGCGCGCCGTCAAAAATGTTCACTCTATCGGAGCTCAGGATAATTCTGGCTTTTATAAAATCATGGAAAGCTTTATAAGTAATTGCTCTGTACGATAAATTAAATACACCTCATATGAGGTGCTTTGGTTAAATTCCTTTGTTTACAAACTTAATTAAGGCTGGCAGATTGAGCACTGACGTTACATGACTTTAATGAAGAAGTTTGGAGGGGTTGGTTTTTAAATTAGAATTTCTATATTTTTTATGATAAAGGTGACAAACGAGCAGACGGAAGGACGGGGGTTAGAGCTCTGGGAACCTTACTCACCATCAGGAACACAACACTACATACCTGAAAGGTAGCAGTGCTATTATGTCTGTGGTCTTCTGTAAGGAGGGGGTATTTTCCCAGTTAGGCTTCTCCAGACTCAAGGGTACTTCGCTGTGCATTACCTCTCATTATTGGACGTAGTTTAAAGACAAACCCGGATCCAAATTCATTATCTTTAGTACGACTTTCTTGGGCCTATTTCTCGAATACTTACAACTTGTAATACAAGCGGAAGTCTCCTTCTAACAATAGGTGTTAAAAAGTGACTTGCGCTCGTAATACAAGTTATAATTTCGAAAACTAGGCCCAAGACAGTCGTACTAAAGGCAATGGCCTCTGAGGATCTAGTGTAAGTTTTTTTTAACGTAAAAAAACGTTTACGAACGCGTAAGTGATAATGTTAATTATATGGAAAACGCAAACGCGTTCGTGACGTAAAGTTACGTTAAAAACTTACCCGGAAGGTTATATCGGTTACTTCAGTTGTAGTGAATGACATCATTTCTGATTTTCACCACTGTCATGTAAAATAAAATTTCAAATTTAGTCTTAGAGCATAACGTTGTTCGGTAGTAGGCCTTGCGTTTTGTAAAGTAGCTGAATTTTACAGAAAGCTAATAGGCGGCTCCGGGACTGCCGGGTGATGACCAAAATAAAGATGAAACGCGTTTCAACATCAATTGTTCATTAGTTGCACAATTCTGCGTTAGATCACTGCATAATAATCTATCAATATTACATACTAAACTACGTTAATGAACAAAAACCAAAAAATATATTCTCCAGACAACTTCGTCATTTTGAGATTCATCTGGAAACCAATTTTTCGTTTTCTTTTAAACGTGAATATAGTTATATCCCAGTTTGTAGTTTAACTTTAAAGATTTAAAACATACGTCGTATAACTTTTCACTAGTGAATAAAATTCCATTATTCCCGCTGCTTTTAGCTAAGAATATTCCAGCGTGTCTGTTGAACAGTTTTTCTAAATCTAAAACATTGTGTCCGTTTAAATAGATAACGTCAGTTTATTTTATCAAGACGTTGTAGTTTCGTTCAGTCTGAGTTATCCAGCTTTAAATCTAGCCAGATGTTATCGGCAGGGACATCCCGGGATTAGGGATGGACAAAGCTCCCGGGGCTGCATTTCGGGAATTTATCGGGACCGGTCGTGACGGGGTTAAAACCGGGACAGTAGTTACAATTGAATAACTATATTCTGACGAATATTATGTTCTGTACTATATCATATGACAAATATAGGCTTCCGCGTGTGTATTTAATTTTGTATTGAGTTAGAAAAATCAACTGCTGGCTTGTATTATTTGAAATTGTTTTCGGTTGCCACGATTATTATCAATGAAATATGCAGAAATGGTAAATCCATCATTTTTCATAACTCAATTAAATCCTAAAGTTTCGAATATTTTGGTGGTCAATAGTTTGAGTCTATATAGGTAGGTATATAGTGTAGGGTCATGGCGTAGGGCCTTTTTCAGATTTAGTAAAGATAGCCAATTTTTTTAAGATGATGTTTTACATACTTTGTTTTCTTTTTATTGAACAATAAACTAGTTTAGTCCGGTACAGATCCGGTCACTGTGAAAATTATAGAGGCCTTTCCAGCACTGGAAGTTTTTTATTTCATTTATTAAAGCGTGAAGGGATTAAAAATACACAGAGATACATTCATTATATTACATAGGGAGTACTCCGCTTTGCGTATCGTTTACCATTATTTTAAAATTTCGGAAATATTCCCCGGGTATCTCCAGGAAATGGCACATCACTAATCGGGCTAAGCGTGAAAGCCTTTGGCTAAGGACTTGACAGTCAATGGATTTATGCCCAAAGTCAAGGATGGGGACCACGATTATAAAGCCTCTGTAGTATTCAAAGTCTTAGTTTAAAACTGCTGGTGGGTTTGTTTGGTAACAGTTTAGGTAAGAATATCTTTTGCATGTAAGAATATCTAATATAAAAATATCTTTTGTTCTGATAACTTTATTTACTGTGTGCACAAGAGGCAACATTAATTGTCTAATATTTTATGCCCTTTGTTAATGTAAACAAATATTTGAGAATATTAAAATTAAAATATTGTATTATGTTTGACTAGATTTATAAAGAGCGCAATTAATTAAAAAAGGCGAATAAGTAGATCAGTCGTAAAAGATAAAAAATTTAATTGAAAAAATTTAATTGACTTAATTGAATAAATTTAAATAATAAAAATTAAAAGTTCTGGAGTTATTTAATTATGTGTTTTATTTTATTTTTCACTTCTTGATGCACATTGCTTTTCCTTGTGTCTGATTGTGCCGTCGTTGCTCCGTGTCCCCAATGTCCCCATCAATGGTTGCAAAGGAAGAGCAGGCGGCCCTGCCAGCATTAACGTTGTGTTGCGACCATTTCGTGACAGTTTTTTCTTTGTTTGCTCTCTTTCTGTATTGTGATTGCCATAAATAATTGTTTCTTATCATAGCTTATCTTAATACGAGCAATAATTTTAGGGATCGCTTCTTCACCACGAACGTAGCAACATTTGTTCTACAACCTAAAAAAGTTTGACTTGGGATTTTTTCGAACAAACTAAATAGTATTTTGAATGGACGGCATTCAATAGTCTAGTTGACTTTTACTCGGTCTACAAACTTCATAGTTTTCACAAGACATTGCTTGCTTGAAAAATCTTTTTTTATAAAAATATAATAAACTATAAGTTATTTTTAAAAGTAGTAGAATAAATGTTGCTACGTTTCTGGTGTAGAAACGATTCCTAAAGTTAATGCTTCTATTACAGGCCACACCCGTTATAATTTCAGTTGTTTTATTCCATATACATACAGCTTTGACCAAAAGTATGGTTTTTATATGAAAACTCGATATTTACTGTACTTATTTATTTAATCGTATGGCGTATAAACATAAATATTTTGTAAGCTTAAAAACTAAAGTAATAGTTCCACATTCAGGGCCCCAATCCACGAGATTGCGTCAGGTGTTAAGTTGAACAGATCTATAGGGGAGCCGGTTGGAGAATGCAGGTTCAAACTGTACTGAAGGAAATTAATATTAAATAATATATATAATAGGATATCGTTACATAAATTTACTAAACGCCACGATAACCTCCAGTATTTACATTTTTTTCTGATTACATATCAATTAATTAAAACTAATTAAGCATTGGTCGTTGCGGTGACTGGTGTTTGCATAGAAAATTTGGGGGTTTATGTTTTTTTTATTTACTACTTACTTTTAAGTATTATTAACTGATGTTACCTTGTTTTATACATATTATATTAAAATGTAAAATATTTGAAAACTGTTTAACTGTATCTAGAAAGAGATGTTTTTTAGAGTTAAAAAAAAACGTATCTGCTGAATACTTATGGACGAGGCTGGAAATGGTTAGTTATCGATTGAATGCACTGAACATTGAGTAGATAGGTACATGCTGAAAGTTGGTGGTAAAACAGCCTCTAATGCGACAGCCGTGTGACATGTGAAATGAAACACAGGGACATAAGAGACAGCAATACAGTAGGCGTCGTACGTAATAAAGCTTAGTAGCACTTTTGAACATTTCTGGATGTTAGAATTTGCTACTCAGTTACAACGAATAAATTCCCGTGTACTTATTATATAACGCAGTGGGTGTCCTTGGGACGGTGTGCCCTGATTCGGCTTGAAAATGGGTGGTAAAGCTTACCCGAAACATGTAGCCTAGTGTGATTATTTAGTCGCAATATGGCAGTAAAATTTTATCTGATTTATTAAATTCAAATTACACCATTGTCCACTAATGCTGGCAACTGTTTCATTAGGGAGGATTATTCAAGGATTGGGAGAAATGGGAAAAATGAATTGTTGACTTAGGTACTTAAGCCATTGTTCAGTTCTATTCGTGTCACTCGAAAGAGATACGGTTAAAATTTATTTTTCACCGTAATGAAGGAAGGAAAATAATCTAGCAACCACTTCTCAATAATTACATTTCTCATTTCTATTATCCTTCTCTCTTCTATGACCAACTACTACGAAATTTACATGGAAAACAGAATAGACTTACAGAGCCAATTATAGGTTACTTATAATATAACGCATTTTATGGAATGTCATAAAAAATCCAGTCAAAGGCATAAAACAAGTTTCCATAACGTTTAAAACCAGACAATTCATCATCGGGCTTCTCCGGCTAGCTATCCTACAGTCCTTCGTCCAACGTCGAACTAGTCGTCTTAAATATATATATATATATATATATATATATATATATTATAGTAACTACATGGAAAAGAACAGCTTTAATCATTACTTAATACAGAATGGACTTACAGAGCCAAATATAGGTTCTCACATGTAATCTATAAATTTTATGGAATGTCATAAAAAATCCAGTCAAAGGCATAAAAAAGTGTCCATAACGTTTTTATGAGAGGTAGGGCACAGCGTTGACCATCACGCTTGAATTTGGGGCAGCCCAACTGGGGAAGTACCTCATCCTTACAGAAGACCACAGCCATAATACCACTGCCACCTTTCAGGTATGTAGTGTTGTGTTCCTGATGGTGAGTAAGGTTCCCAGAGCTCCAACCCCCCTTAAAGGCCGGCAACGCGCTTGTGACTCCCCTGGTGTTGCGGGTGCCCATGGGCGACGGTAATTGCTTAACACCAGGCAATCCGTCTGCTCGTTTGCCGCCTATGTCATAAAAATAAAAAAAAACAAACAATTCATCATCGGACTTAGCCAGCTAGCTGTCCTACTGTCCCTCGTCCAACGTCGAACAAAATGGCGGCCGAGTCCCAGTTTTAGTTAAATGCGGCTGTCCCGTTCAGCCGAGTGTGATTTTAATTTGGGAGAAGCATTTTAGAAATTCCGTAAAAGCTTTGTCGTGTGTAGTCATATTCGGAAACCTCACCAAACTTATTATGCCTTCTGTTTATGGTAGAGTTTTACGTGCAAGTAATGTCATTAAATAATTATTTTAGAATTCGTCATCAAGTCAGAGAAAATCCAGTTTTTTTCTCAAGATACTAAAAGTACGCGGTGCCTCAATCTGCCGCTTTTAATATTACTATTTTATACAAAAAGTAAAAAAAAAAAAAAATACTCTAGAAAGTCAAGAAAGTTTCGTTGTCTCGTAAGAGTCTCTCGTAAAGACCCATGTCTTTTTATATTCCTAGCATGTACTACTTTAAGGAGATATATTAATTGTATAAAAGTGGGTAACTCACGTTTTATAAGTCGAATATTGCTCGACATGTTTCACTTCGTAACGAGGAGCATAATCATGAGCAATTTGCGTTGACTAACCGACGCAGACATACAATTAATACAATATATTGCAATATGTTTTATACAATTAATATGTTTCAATCTCACGATAGTTTTATATTTAAATATACTTTAAGGTTTTGAAAAGACTAGTAGACTACCAATGCTGCCAGCAAGCATTAATTGTTAAATTAAACGAACTTACCTGAAGTGAAGTTCAATTTCAATTTTACGAAATTCACCATCATGGAACACTATGCAGTAATACGGAGTATTGCGCCAATGCTTCACAGTCCAAAGTAGTTAAAAAAATGTCTCAAACAGCTCCGCTTCGCAGATGACGGATACCCTGTGCTCTATAATCACTAAGAGTTTAAAGCAATTACGAACAACCCTAAATAGGGGGAAAATATATTTTAGGGATAGGGTGGGCCCTTCCATGATGGTGAATTTCGTAAAATTGAAATTGAACTTCACTTCAGGTAAGTTCGTTTAATTTAACAATTTTACTCATTCACCATCATGGAACACTATGCAGATGTTCAAAGCCCGGGTTGTGAGTTGAGAAAAAATAAATAAATATCCGCATTATTATAAAGGAATATTTATTCTGAGTAACAAAAACAAAAGTTGTATGTAATTCTTCATATTAAAAATTAGGTAAGTATTACCAACAAGGAATAATTTAACATAAAATAAACTTTATATTGCAAATAACATTGCTTAAATTATTACCATCTTCTAAATTCTATAATAGGAACATGAGCACATGCATATGAGAATAAACAGATATAATTTTTGAACATAAAATAGTCTTTATGTAATAGAATTGCAAATAACATTACTTAAATTATTACTATCTTCTACTAAGGGTCTATTATAAAATTTTGCAAAAGTGCTTGAGCTATGTGACCACCCTGCACATTTTCTTATAGAATCAATAGTCATTCCTGCTCTCAGTGCTGCAGAAGTGGATGCATGCCTTGTACTATGCGATGAGTAGATATCAGTGTCTATACCTGAATTTTTTAGAGTACATTTTATCCACCGTCCAATAGTTTGAGTAGAAGCTTTTTTGTATGGCTTCTTATAAGTAATAATGAGATCTTTAATATTTTGTCTAATAGGCCCTGTAAACTTGATATACGAGATAATTGTTCTGACTGGGCAGATTTCTGGTTTTTGATTATAGTAAGAGTCTAGTAATGGTTGCTCTATGCCTTGTCTGGATGTTTTGATCAGGTCCAAAATATTAATAGTAATTCCCCTGTCAGTGTATTTTATGTTGTCTAGTTTTATTAGTGACAAGGTTTGAACCCTGGGGCATTTCACGTGAAGCGGACAGGGAAAAAAAAGTGACATCTTGGATTTCGCTCATATTTAGGTCAATTACAGTATTTGAGAATATAAAAAAGTAATTTCATTTTTTTTATTCTACGGCACTTAGTTTAGGAATTACGGACTACCAAAAAATTGACCCACTATGAAAAGCCATTATTTTAAATCAGTGCTGTAGGTATTAGATATAAAGTAAAAATATATTGTAGGTATGTTTTAACAAGAAAAAATGTGTATTATTTTTGTGATAAAGTCGGTGCAAAAAAATTTTTTTTTTCTTGCTCAAAACCGGAAGTAAAGTTTTCAAAGTAAAATTTCAGTAACTTCGACCATTTTTTTTTTAATTTTTATTTCTGCAAAATAAAGATAAAACTATGTAGATATTACATAAAAAGTTTCAAAATGGAGACTTAAGTCGTTTTAGAGATATGTAACATTATGTCTCACAGAGCGTATTGCACGCGTAGCCAGGTTGGGGCGGTTGGACGAAATTTACTTTCCTATATTTGTTAATTTATTCGAAACATTGATACGTCTTCAACTAACTTTCAATTCTTAATTGTACATACGTTTTTGTGCGTGATAACATTTACTTTGTAATTTAGATAGAATAGTTATTTACGATACTAGTGTGGTAAAACAGAAAAAGGCCGAGATCACAGAATTTTAAGGCCCGAGCCGCAGGCGAGGGTCGTTAATATGTGATCGAGGGCTTTTTCTATTACCTCACGTGTATCGTACGCAGTGGCGTGCATTCCCACCCAGTCTGGAAAATGGAAACCACAACACATGGGACATACATTTCTCTTCTATTTGGTAAAAATACTATAGTTTTATAGAATAGATATATGTGTCCCATGTGTTGCAGTTTTGTTTTCCTAGGGTAGAAAGGTAGGAACTGCGTACCCTGTAGGCACGCCACTGATCGTACGTCATCTTACGTACATCGACACGTACGACATCGTACGTCACCCGTACAGCGGTTTTGGGACGAACCTTTATGCCGCAAAATACAGCTTGATCTGCTTGCCTCCGCCGATTCCACGGTGGACAGGGCCCGTCTGCTTGCTGCGGTCGAGAAAGAGTCAGGGTTTTGGTTGCACGCTTTCCCTTCCAGGAACTGCGCAACTCTTTTGGAAGACAATTCTCTGAGGTTGGCAGTCGGGCTTCGTTTGGGTGCTGCGATAGTTGTCCCCCACCGTTGCCCTTGTGGTGCTGAGGTGGACTCTTTGGGCGTCCATAGTCTCTCCTGCCGCCCAAGTGCTGATCGTTTGTCCCGCCACGCTAGCCTTAACGATGTGATCCGTCGGGCTTTTGTCAGTGTGGGCGTGCCGGCGACTTTAGAGCCGCCCGGTTTGGCCCGGAATGATGGCAAAAGACCCGATGGAATGACGCTTATCCCATGGCAACTGGGACGGCCGCTTGTTTGGGATGCTACGTGTGTGGATACCCTCGCGCCGTCTCATTTGGCCTCCTCATCTGTCAGGGCTGGCGGGGCGGCATCGGTGGCGGAGGCTTTGAAGCGGCGCAAATATGCTGACCTGCCTAACAGCCTGGAGTTTTCTGCTTTTGCGGTAGAAACCCTCGGCCCGTGGGGTCCGGATGCCATCAGGCTTTTTGGAATGTTGAAGAAGAGGTTGGTGGAATTGACGGGTGATCTTCGGGCTGGCTCATTTCTTGGACAAAGGTTGAATATCGCTATCCAGAGGGGAAATGTCATGCCAGTGTCATGGGCACTCTTCCACACGGTAGCGATTTGGGAGACGTCTGGGGGTCAGGTATTTGACCAAACACTTACGCGGCGCATACGTAGTTTTAAGTGTCCTTTGTAGTTAATTTAGTATAATATTGTAATTCTTGTGTACCTTTTTTTTTATGTGTTTGCAATAATAATAAATTTACTGTATATTTAAAATCAAATAACAAGATTAAAACATTTTTATAAATGACGTACGATCAGTGGCGTGCCTACAGGGTACGCAGTTCCTACCTTTCTACCCTGGGAAAACAAAACTGCAACACATGGCACACATATATCTATTCTATAAAACTATAGTATTTTTGAAACAAAACAACTAAAACGGATTAAATCGCGTATACTAATTTAAACTTCATCCCGACGTTTCGAACCCTTTTGATGAAGTTTAAATTAGTATACGCGATTTAATCCGTTTTAGTTGTTTTATTTCATGAGTAATTATCGCGGCAACCGAAGACAATATTATATAGTATTTTTACCAAATAGAAGAGAAATGTATGTCCCATGTGTTGTGGTTTCCATTTTCCAGACTGGGTGGGAATGCACGCCACTGCGTACGATACACGTGAGGTAATAGAAAAAGCCCTCGATCACTAATAACGACCCTCGCCTGCGGCTCGGGCCTTAAAATTCTGTGATCTCGGCCTTTTTCTGTTTTACCACACTAGTATCGTAAATAACTATTCTATCTAAATTACAAAGTAAATGTTATCACGCACAAAAACGTATGTACAATTAAGAATTGAAAGTTAGTTGAAGACGTATCAATGTTTCGAATAAATTAACAAATATAGGAAAGTAAATTTCGTCCAACCGCCCCAACCTGGCTACGCGTGCAATACGCTCTGTGAGACATAATGTTCCATATCTCTAAAACGACTTAAGTCTCCATTTTGAAACTTTTTAAGTAATATCTACATAGTTTTATCTTTATTTTGCAGAAATAAAAATTAAAAAAAAAATGGTCGAAGTTACTGAAATTTTACTTTGAAAACTTTACTTCCGGTTTTGAGCAAGAAAAAAAAAATTTTTTTTGCACCGACTTTATCACAAAAATAATACACATTTTTTCTTGTTAAAACATACCTACAATATATTTTTACTTTATATCTAATACCTACAGCACTGATTTAGAATAATGGCTTTTCATAGTGGGTCAATTTTTTGGTAGTCCGTAATTCCTAAACTAAGTGCCGTAGAATAAAAAAAAATGAAATTACTTTTTTATATTCTCAAATACTGTAATTGACCTAAATATGAGCGAAATCCAAGATGTCACTTTTTTTTCCCTGTCCGCTTCACGTGAAATGCCCCCATGACCTGTAGTAAGGGCTAAAATAGTAACAAGTTTTTTAGTAATTTTCTCAACATTTAAAGTGTCATGAGGGAACCAGGTCGATAACAGATTTAATACCATGCATGGATCCCAAGTTGTTGTATATCTGGGTTTTAAAGGTCTTGTTTTATAAACTCCTTTAAAGAAACGTTTAAGCCTGTCATCAATACCAACTACCGGTCCTATGAGTAATGATAAGGCAGACCTAAAACAATTAAGCGTACCATATGAAGCCCCACAATTGAAACGTTCTGTTAAAAAAGTTAATATATATGGCACTGACCCTTCATAAGGCTGGATATCATTTTTAGAACAGAATTCCCACCAAAGTTTAAGACCTGTGTTATATTGCTTAACTGTACTGAGTGCTAAAGAGGATATCATAATATTCATGGATGATTGAGGTACACCTCTTCTTTTTAATGCTTCGCTGAGAGCAACCCTGCAGCCAGGGTAAGTTTCTTGTATAATGGATGGTGATCTCTGAAATGAGATGATAACAAAGTTTTACTGGGTTGAAACATGATCGGAGGCGACTGTAATAAAGAGGAAAATAATGGGAACCAGGGCTGTGTCGTCCAATATGGTACGACTAAAATGCCAGTAGCTTTGTCATTTTTTATTTTTTGTAATACCTTTAGAATTATACTAAAGGGTGGGAAGGCATAGAAATAATATTTCTCCCATTTAATTGTGAATGCGTCAACCGTTATGGCGTCAGGGTCCTTTTGCCAACTGATAAAATTCTTGCATTTATTATTAGACCGAGATGCAAAGAGGTCGATTTCTGGTTCTCCAAACATAGAAACAATTTTCTTATAAGCTTGATGAGATAATTCCCACTCTATTGTCTGTTTTCTTGACTCATGATCTGCTTCTATATTTTCATTTGTATTGATGTAAGAAGCAAATAAAAATATGTGTTTTGATTCACACCACTGCCAAATTTCACGTGTTATGCTGTTTAAATGAGGATATTGAATTCCTCCCATTCTATTTATATATGATACTGCAGTGGTGTTATCAATTCTTATGAGAATTTCACAATTACTAAATTTATTTATTAGGCATTTTAACCCAAAAAAGGCTGCTTTTAGCTCTAAAAAATTTATGTGACATTTTTGTTCATCCATAGTCCATAAACCGGATGCCCTATCGTTATTATGTACAGCACCCCACCCAGATCTGGAAGCATCTGTGAACAGTTCTGTGACAAAATTGTATTGCCTTATATCATTACTAGATTTACTAATATTATTAAGCCACCAATCTAATTCAGACTGTAAGTACTCTGGGATTTCCATATGTGCATCATAGTTTTCATCATGGTATTTTAGGGCTAAAAAATTTTCCCTTTCGAGTAGCTTGGTATATACTAGCCCATACTTTACACCGGGACATGCTGAGTTCAATATCCCTAGAAGTTGAGAAAACTCTCTTATCTTACAATGTTTTTTCCTTTTAAAAGACCTCAGCAAATCAGTAATAAGGTCAATTTTAGACAATGGGAGTGACATGGTCATATTTTCAGAATCTAACATAAATCCTAGATATTTGCAATATGTAGTGGGTACAAGATTACTCTTTTCTGAGTTAATAACAAAACCTAAGGATCTTAATACATCACAAATTTTACGAATATTGCTGCTACATGTAGTATAATCATCACTAAAACATATTATATCATCCAGGTATATGGATAAAATAATATTTTGTTCTCTTAAATAAGAGACTACTGGTTTCATGATTTTAGTAAAGGCATATGGAGCCGTACAGAGACCAAAAGGGAGTGCATTAAACTGATATAATTTGTTATCAAATTTAAATCTTAGAAATTTCTTACTATTATCTGCGATTTTTATAGAAAAATAAGCATCTTTCAAGTTTATTGTGGCCATATAAGAATTTTTAGTTATCAGTTTACACACTGTACGAATATCCTCTATTTTAAAATGTTCAACAGCAATATACTTGTTAAGGCTCTTGAGATTTAGTATGAACCTATTATCTCCATTAGGTTTAGGTATAATAAATATTGGTGACACATATTGATCATTACTTGGTTCACATTCAGAAACAGCTCCTATTAATATTAGCTTATTAATCTCTGTTCTTAATTCGGTCATTTCCCTAGGTGACCAATAACGAGTACAGTCCATTTTGGGTCTTGTGGGTTCATTATTAATAAAAGGAATATCATAACCTAAAACCCAGTTTAAAATGGTATCATCTTTGGTAAGTAACTGCCAGTTATCATAAAATCTAGCTAAACTACCTACATGTTCCTCCATTAACGACGGCGTGATGATCTCGACTGTTGGTACTTCGAAGCTGGGCGTCGGTGTTGATACTGCTGTTGGTACTGGTGCTGCTGGTACTGTTGCTGGTTCCTTGGTGGCTCGCCTCTTGGTTTGTTCTCTCTCTGGGGCCACTTCTGAAAGGTCGGAGACGGGCCCTTCCAGTTTAAATTCGGCTTAAATGAGTTGTTGACCTTTGTAGGTTGTTTTTTGGCTGTAACTGGGTTGGCTTGCAAGAGTGAACCATTTCGTTCAAGTGCTTTTGCTGATTTTAGACGTTCACCCACATTCTCTCCAAAGAGGTATGTGTCTACTGTGACATTAGCTACTGCTTTCTTTACAGAATTGTGTAAAGGACTTAATGTGAAATGTCGTCGCACAAAGTTGTCATAATTGTTCATATTACATAGTATCTTAGCCGAGTCATTGATACCCTCTATAAGCTTTACACTATTTAGGTTGCCTTTCATGATTTCTGTCAGCATGGACCCCATGCATGACAGGACTTTACCCACTAAATTTTGCCGGTATTCAAATTTTTTATCCCTCTTAAGGGTATTTTCAGGCAAAGCTGCAGCTAGTTCCGGATTTAGCTTAGGTGCTATGGCCATTGGAAAGTTTGCTGGTGTTTTATATTTATTAATTAACTTAGGCCAATTTTCTTTCATTATTCCATGTCTAAGAATATTGCTCCATCTGTTAACTAATTCTATTCTTATATTCTCTCCTTTTTCTTCACTGATTTTTCCCTCCTCGCCAAGAGCTATTATGAATTCTTCTGGCAAGGTTGCATCATCGGGTACTGGGATTTCTGAAATTGTACACCATTTCATAATTAGCCATTTTATATGTTGTCAGCAACCATCCCATAGCTTAGTAGCCTCAAATGGTTATGGGTAGAATTCTGCCCCATATAATTAGACACAGAGGTCTAGTCTAGCCTCTAAATGGACTAGCTCTATGATACATATATTTAATTTAAATTAGAATATTATCAAGGCACTATAATGCCTAGGTCTCGTCTGCCCCCTCGTGACAGCTCTATAATTATTTAGACCTTTATCACCTAGACCTAGGTGATATAATTAGGGGTATCAGTAGATTTGTTATGTTTATCCTTATGTGACAAATCTAACATAAAAAATAATAGCCAAGCCAGATAATTAGTACAGGTAACCAACCTGGATCCTCATTACTGCCTTCAGGTTCTCCATGATGGGACTCTAAATCAACATGCTCTTGCTCTGGGTTATGCTGACCAGGAAGCGGGGAAGCAACTATTGTTTGTGCTAACTGACTAGGGCCTGCTTCTCCAATTGTTATCCGCTCCGGAGTGGCAGGTGATCTTGATTGTAATCGATCAGGCTCTGCCTCGTTGGTTAATTTCGCTAATTTTATCCTTTTTCTGTTGAGTCTTGCCTCTAGTTCTCTGATCTGTTCTTCCATTTCTTCCGGGTCTTGCGCTTTTCTTTTTTCTTTTGGCATTTTGTCACTCACTTTCAATTTGAACACGTTAATAACACTCACAATGTATATAACTTTAGCGTTATTATAGGGGTAGTAGACCGGTCAAATTCGTTAGCTAAGTGAAAAGATTAACGGACATCAACATCAGTCGTAGCGTCATATTCAAAAACCGCGGCAAAGAACAGCCAAGGAAAAAAATATACACATCATAGACAATATAAGATAACACTATATCAGTTAGAACGACTAAACAAAAACAAACCGGCGCCGGCGATGTTCGTGTGTATGTCGTATATTACGAGCCAAAGGCTAAAAATACTGTTTGTTTCTATATAAATAATACGATTACATCATAATTAGGAATGGATAAGACGAACCTGGTAACTCATAAGTGGAAATATGAGTGGCAAAACCCGACAGACAAACCCTTGGTTTCCTCGATGATCCCATCGTACATCCATGTATTTTCTTATCAACACACATTCTGGACAACAAATTCACAATTTCACACTTTGTTTTACTCTTTAAAACGAGATAAATTAATATTAAATGTGAAATTATTACAAGGACGTGAAGTCTTTTTTGGCACAAAAAACCATAGTGATTATAGAGCACAGGGTATCCGTCATCTGCGAAGCGGAGCTGTTTGAGACATTTTTTTAACTACTTTGGACTGTGAAGCATTGGCGCAATACTCCGTATTGCTGCATAGTGTTCCATGATGGTGAATGAGTAAAATGAATGATATATCGAAAAATCATTTTTACTACTGTAGTTATGTTATTTATTTAAAACATCTAAATACGTAAAAAAATAATAAAATATCATTAAAAGTAAGTTTAATTAACTTTTAATCTATTAAAACTAACAATAAATTTAACTAAAACAAATATAAATCTAAAAAAGGCCCCTGCGGCATAGTACCGAACATGCTGGCAGCATTTCCTCGTTGAATCGTAAGACCGATACGCTGAGCGAGGTAGCTGCCAGCTCTTCAGTCTCCTGTGGTGTCTCTGAGTCTCTTTGTAAGGTCCTTAAAGAGACTCAGAGCGCTGGGGCCCCACGGACCGAGAGTCTCGACGCCGAATGGGATAAAATTGTATTCGGCGTGTACTTATATCGCACTAGGCGACATGTTTTAGGGTAAACTCTGTACTTGTAAGGAACCCAATTTCAAGCCGAGTCAGGACACACCGTTTGCGTTGAGGGTGCGTCGCTCACTGGTGTCCGCTGTCATGCACGGCGTTCCGCTCGCCGCGCTCGCTGAGAAATTGCTTGCATTTTTTGTAAAGGCGCTACCTAATACTCGTAGTTGTAGGTAGTGCAATAAAAGTAGACTTTTTTTTTTATGACATAGGCGGCAAACGAGCAGACGGATTGCCTGGTGGTACTACAGCTCTGGGAACCTTACTCACCATCAGGAACACAACACTGCATACCTGAAAGGTAGCAGTGCTATTATGGCTGTGGTCTTCTGTAAGGAGGAGGTACTTCCCCAGTTGGGCTGCCCCAGATTCAAGCGTGATGGTCATCGCTGTGCCCTACCTCTCATTGTTGGACGTAGTTTAAGGACATACCCGGGTCCATCCATGTGTGAGACTTGAGTTCATCCATGTGTAACTAAGTAGTATTAACATGACGCAATATTTTTAACTATATATATCATTTTACGACTTAGAAATAAAGAAATAAGTATCCGAACAAGACTTAAACTCACGACTCTGGGCTACCAGTTCGGAGGTCTTTTTCTAAGCCTTTTGCTTTGTCTTAGAATTTGTAAACTTATCCTTCATCCACACCTTAGGTGGGCATCTAGCGACATCTACTGTCAGTGAGTTGAAGTCTTCTCCCCAACTGTGGAATTTTCCATTTTTCCTTATCTTTTAATCATCATGGTATGACAAAAATACTATATAATTATGCTACCGCCACACATTCGCACGAGTAGCGAGGCGAATACCGAGGCGAAACACGAACTCGAATGTGTACGCGGACGTCTCGCTATTCCTCTCATCCCTCGCATCGCGTTTTTGTATAGGCAAACTCTCGTCGAACGTTTCGACGAATAGCGAGGCGAGTTACGAGCCAGCATGTCTAAACGCGGAGTTAAAAGAAAATCAACCTCAATAACAATTTATTACTTCACTGTGAAGTTACAATTTGGCAATAAAGAATAAAGTGCTATTCGTTGTCTGTTTCAAACCATGTCAATGGATGTCGATATTTTTCATTTTAAAGGTTTTTATTGAATAGGTAATAGAAATTGGATAAATGCATTGGCTGTCCTGGTCAACGCTTTAGTTTTTTGTTGTGTTTTTTCAAAATGGCCGTGTGGCTAAGCTGTATTTTTTCTAACGAGACATCGGATTTGATTTAAATATGTATTAATTAACAAAATAACCGAATGCGTAGAAAAGCAATTAATAAATAAAACTAACAATTAAATTCAATTAAAACGAACGAAGACGCTGGCAGCATTTCCACGCTGAATCGTAAGGCTGATATACGCTGAGCGATGTAGCTGCCATTTTTTCGATCTGCTGTGGCATCTCTGAGTCTCTTTGAAAGGTCCTTAAAATATACTCAGAGCGCCAGGGCCCCACGGACCGAGGGTCTCGACCCAAATGACACACTTCGACACCACTATATTTTGTTTTGAATATATAACATGAATATCACAAAAACATGGTTCATATCGTAACGAACAAATATTCACTTTTACAATAAAACTTAAAACATAAATAACAATAATGTCAGAATCATTTACAAACTGAACTTCCTTTCTCTTGGTATTTTATTGTGTAACACTCTATGAAATCATAAAATTATCAACAAGAAAATCTACTTACTTTATAAAGCTTCATTTTGTGTGAATTCAAGATCCATCGAATGGTATTTTGCTGTATAATAAAAACCTTGTTTCTTTGAAGATATTTTTATAACAAGGTTTGAGGTTATTTTGACAAATTAACCGTAAAGTAAGCTTAAGTAATAACCTCTTGACTTGACTTACTTATTTATTTTTTATGACAATTTTTTTAAGCAATTTCCGTCACCCGTGGGCAACATCCAGGGAGTCACAAGCGCGTTACCGGCCTTTAAGTCGGAGGGTCGGAGTTCTGTGAACCTAACTCACCATCAGGAACACAACATTACATACATGAAAGGTAGCAGTGCTATTATAGCTGTGGTCTTCTGTAAGCAGGAGGTACTTCCCCAGTTGGGCTCCTCCAGACTCAAGCGTGATGGTACTTCACTGTGCCCTACCTCTCATAACACTTCAATGGACTTCCTTACAATTATAAAATATTCAGATTTTAAATACACAAAATCCCTCTCTTGATAGAGATAACTATCCACCCGATAGTTGTAAATTATTTTGTGTGTTATTTTATGATATTGATGCTGATTCTCTCTAAGCTCTAGTCTATCTCACTTCTTCTCTTATCCCTCACTTTCCATTGAACCTACAACATTACGAGTACAACTATATATTATAGACGTTTTTCGCCTACTTTCAGTAATTTGCACAGAGTATTAACTATTAGTTTTCCTCAGTTAATTAATCTTATCGCCCCATGTCTTCTGTAAGCCAGACAAAAACATTAATATACATAGGTGAACTACTAGAATGAAATTTCCCATCCCATTTCTAAAATGATAATAAGATATCAAGTCTCAGTTTAGACGTTATAAACAGAAAGGCAGACAGGTAGATGTCTTACGATACAATAAGAGAAACACAAAGGAATGGACTAAAATAGCACGCACTAGTCTTGGAATGGAGCTACCACAAAGCTACTAAATATAATCAAGTATCAAAATAAATCATCATCTTGTGTTGTACCGGCATTTTACAACTGATCCTAGGATTTGGCGTAAACACTAGTTTTATAAGCAACTGCCATCTGACCTTCCAACCCAGACGGTAAACTAGGCCTTATTGGGATTAGTCTGGCTCCTCACGAGGTTTTCCTTCACCGAAAACCGGCTATAAATATCAAAAGATATTTCGTACATAAGTTCAGAAAGACTTATTGGTACAAGCTGAGGTTTGAACCCAGTTTGAACCAGCTACCTCCGAATTGCAAGTCACATACTCTAACTGCTAGGCCACTAGCGCTTCAAAGTGAATGGTTATGTCAGAAAATCTATTTCTCTACCAGCAACAGACTTCAGCTGTACAGTCGCCATCAGATATATCGGAGCTGTGGAAGTGGTTACAAATATATGGACATGCACTTTATAGCCTTCACAACACAGATGTTGACACGTCGTACATAGACTTCTCTCCCTTAGAGCGCCAAGGGGTAGTGATCTCTTCATGATGCTGTCAACGACCATATCCATCTTTTTTTTTATGAAAAAAGTGGCAAATGAGCCGACGGATTGCTCGATGATAAGCATTTATCTGTATCCAGCGTCTTCCGGCGACCTTTATTAAATCGTCGGGTGGACGTCCTACTCTACATTTGCTAGTCCGTGGTAGCGTTGAAAATTTCCGGAAAAAATCCCGTTTCTTTCCAAACGGCTCGTTTTTTTCTGGATTTTTTTTCGGAAAAAATCATGAAATTTACCGCTTCAATTTTTCCGAAAAAAAAACAAAAAAAACAGGTTTAATCGGTTATTTTTCTTAATACTGCTGGGTAGGTGAAGATGAATGTTTATTGTTTAAGCTATCGATATGATGGGTCAATTTGCCGAGTATCAATCGAAGGGCGGTTTCTGATGTAATGAGTGTATTTCGCAGCCTGTCACGAAAATAAATCCCCTTAATTGGGCAACATCGACGACATGATAGCCGAAACTATTGAAATATATGGTGATAGTGATAGTGATGATTAAATAAATTAATAGTAATGCTATAAAATCGCCGAAAAAATCATTTGATTTTTTCCGTCATTTTCAACGCTAGTCCGTGGTCTCCACTCGAGCACTTTTCGACCCCACCGGCCATTTGCATTGCGTGCAATGAAGCCTGCCCCTTGCCACTTCAGCTTGCTATCTGGTGGACTATGTCGGTGACCTTAGTTCATCAGTTCGTTCGTATCAGTTTAATAAACTATTAGTCAAAGTATATAATTCTCAACAACATCTTCGCTACACGCGTAATAAAGTACACCAAGGTTTGCGCCACACCCGTGTTTTATCACAACCGTGGCGCGCTGTGGTACACCGCTTTGTAAGACTAATGTCGCTGGCTGGCTCTAAGGAATCGCCATTAAGTACAGGCAATTGTAACTTCTACTAGAGCTGTTGCCACAACGTCTTATGTAAGTTTGTAAAATACTTATTCATTTCTCAACCGCTTATGTGCCCTTTGGCTCAAATTATTGTCCTATCTAATGCTTGTTCCATTTTAGGCATTCTCTGGGAGCGATTAATTACACCAAACATAGTCTCCTAACGATAAATACGACTTATAACTTGCGAAATGTTTTCTCGCCTATAGCGTATTCACTTCATGTTTGTTCTAAATAACACACTCTAAACTGTTTTGCCAACATTTACATAAAATAGAACAACTATTCAAAATCCAATACTACTATCTGTAACAAATAAATTTTTTCAAATCCGTACGCAACTTCACCCTGCTTCCGAACGAAAAACAAATGCCGGCCAAGAGAGCTCGAATTTCAAATTTATTTTAGTTCTATTTTTTGAATCCAATGTTCTAGTCTGTCCTAGGAACGCGTATTTCTTGAGCCGAGTCCAAAGCCTGTCACACCGTACATTGGTTTGCTCCGATGAATTTGAGATACTGGGAGTTCTGATATATTAGAAAGCTTAGTACAATTATGAAATAGTGTTTGACGTTTTGAGGTGAGAGTAAGTAATCCTTTAGACGGTGAGCTCGTATGACACTTAACACTTTTATGAAAAATAGTTATGTGATTTTGTCATTGAGCATTTGGTATTTTTATTGAAATAAATGATTTTGGTTGAATAATACAAAAATGTATGAATAATTTTAGATAAGTTTAGCATAGCATATTTATAATGATCATACAATTTATTTAAAATTTAAAAGAAACAAGTTCTAATAGAATATAATGTAATAATATTACCATGGTGATAATTACTTAGGTAAATAAATAGAATGGTTTTATGTGGACATAAATAAGCTATATTCTGTGAGTTGGAAAAAATATACTAATTCAATAAAAAACAAATACATAAGTAAGTACTTGTCTTACTGACATCTTATATCCTCCTAAGGCCCATCATACAAGAAAGATGCTACTCAAATTCGTTCTTTATAGTATAGAAAATAAAAGTATTATCTTTTCGTCTCAAAATCGAAAGAGACTAATAAAATTCAACTCTGTTCCAATTCTATAAAATTCAAATTTCTTCAAAGTAATTAGTACTACATGTAGGCCTGGTCTTTGGAGCATATATATTTTTTTTTTTATGACATAGGCGGCAAACGAGCAGACGGATTGCCTGGTGGTAAGCAATTACCGTCGCCCATAGGCACCCGCAACACCAGATGAGTCACAAGCGCGTTGCAGCCTTTAAGGGGGGTTGGAGCTCTGGGAACCTTACTCACCATCAGGAACACAGCACTACATACCTGAAAGGTAGCAGTGCTATTATGGCTGTGGTCTTCTGTAAGGAGGAGGTACTTCCCCAGTTGGGCTGCCCCAGATTCAAGCGTGATGGTCATCGCTGTGCCCTACCTCTCATTGTTGGACGTAGTTTAAGGACATACCCGGGTCCAACATATATAATTATATATACATATATAATTTTACGAAAATTGGTTAAGCAATGCTACTTGTGAAGTAGAGCAAAGGATAGCATTTAGGACCCAGCTTAAACGTATACGCTTCGCTCGGTTTGCTCGCTTCGCTCGAGACGGGAAACTTAGTGCCACTGCCCTATTTAAAGCGTTATTCAAAATAGCGAAATGTACTTGAGCGTGTTTTTGCAATTTAAAATGATATTCTGGTTTATTCCTTGACTCGAAAGCGACTTAACTCATTCAGAATAATGGAATTATACGCTGCTACGGTGAGTTGAACTGTTTTGTTAATTTCTTATTATACAACGAAATTTAGCTGTATATTGATTGAAATAAATATACTCTCGAATAAAAACAATACAATTCTCACCCCAAGCGGTGTCCTGACTCGGCTTGAAAATGGGTACCAGAGCTTACCATGCTTATTTTTTATTAAACATGTTTAATAAATTAATTAAACTATACGTTTAAATCTTTTGTGTTTATTATGTATTGTATGCAAGCAAATGCTTAAATAAATCCTTTTCTTAGTAGAAACATGTCGTCTAGTGCGATATAATGACACTTGTATTTATCGGGTTGTAAGTAAGAAGTAAATACATTTTTAACTGTTTATTAAATATAAAACTATAGGTAATAATTCTTTTCCGCTATCAGCGGTCAGTATGGCAAATTTTGGAAGTCAAATACTCGAGTCTGACATTCTAAAAAATATCATTCTTAAGAAATTAAGATATAAGATTTTTCTTTGTGTAAAAAATAGTGCTGAAACTAAGAATTTCGTGTCATACCTAATATTAGTGGGGAACTTTAGTAGGTATGTAATCATTTTCGCCCTGTACATTTTTGGATACGAACATTCTAAAGTCAAATATCGTAAGTTCAATTAAACAAGCAGGGGGTGAGTTTTGTACATATTTATATTTGTTTATCTTTATTTATATTTGACGACCTGTCTGGCCTAGTCGGTAGTGACCCTGCCTATGAAGCCGATGGTCCTGGGTTCGAATCCCAGTCAGGGCATTTATTTGTGTGATTAGCACAGATATGTGTCATTATCTATGAAAAGGGACCTTATTGTCGATGGCACTTACGTCGAATCGCGTTACGTTTGTATTGTATCGTCTTGAACAACGACATAAGCGACATCGACAATAAGGTCCCTTTTCCTAGATAATGTCACATATTTGTTCCTAAGTCATGGGTGTTTTCTTTGTATTTAAGTATTTATATGTATCTTTCTATAACATTATATCGTCGTCTAGTACTTACAACACAAGCCTTACTGAGCTTACTTATTTACGTTTAAAAAATAAGGTATGACTCCGCCAAGACGACACTTAACACTTAGAATTCTGTGCACATTTATCACCGCCCTAACGTACTTCAAACAATTCCATTCAAATTTCCGTCCGTTAATATTTCCGGGAAAATCTCACTGACCCTTACATAAAATACAAGGCACGTACAAAGAGAGGCTTTGAGCTCAAACTAAGCGCAAGGCGTTGAATTAAATTTCCTAGCAAGGTGGCACGCAGTGAAATATGGGAGGCAGAGAGGTTCTAGCTTGATAAGCACAGTTGTTATTACGATGCGTTTATGTAAAGGGCATGCGGTAATAATAATCCGAAAACATAGCTAGCAAACATATTATAAACTGAAATAATTATAGATAAAAAAGTAAATTAAGTGCAAAAGTGTCCCAATAGTAGCATCTTATAGAATAAGAGATATAGCATTAAAAATATATGTGCGCAAAATGCGATTTTCCACATGGAAAATATTTGAAAAATTGAAAATCCAAATTTTGTATGGTCTCAAATCACAGGAAATTACACACAAAAATAGTAGTATCTAAGTAATTATTAGTATTGTTAGTAGAATGCATGTGTTTATGAGAGGTAGGGCACAGCGTTGACCATCATGCTTGAATCTGGGGCAGCCCAACTGGGGAAGTACCTCCTCCTTACAAAAGACCACAGCCATAATAGCACTGCTACCTTTCAGGTAGTGTTGTGTTCCTGATGGTGAGTAAGGTTCCCAGAGCTCCAACCCCCCTTAAAGGCCAGCAACGCGCTTGTGACTCCCCTGGTGTTGCGGGTGCCCATGGGCGACGGTAATTGCTTAACACCAGGCAATCCGTCTGCTCGTTTGCCACCTATGTCATAAAAAAGACTGACTGTGACTTGATGAACATCGGTTCACAGTACCAGGCATGTATGGCCTGGTAGGAGGTAAGTAGGTATCGCATGAAATTGCTTGTAATAGGTAGCTATATGTATAATATTAAGGTGAATAATGTTGATGTTGTAAATAAAAAAAAAAATATAACAAGACACATCTTTACACAAAATGACTAAGCCCTACGGTAAGCTCAAGAAGGTTTGTGTTGTACTGAGTACTCACAACGATATATATAACATACAAATACATAGAAAGCGCCACGACTCGGGAGCAAAAAATTGTGCTCATCACACAAAACAAAAATGCCCTTACGGAGATTAGAACCTGTGGCTGTTGGTATGATAGGGTACCACTACCCACTAAGCCACACCTGAAGTTAAATTTAAGTGTGTTATAAAATCGCAGTTCTGCGTTGACTTAGATAATGCGATAACAAAAGATAGTACCTATCTACTCTGCTAGGCTAAAAATATGGCTTTCACAGTGCCACGGGATTTTGCATAGGAAGGCTTTTAGCTGAAGATTTATGACAGTTACTTTAGTGCTAAAATAGCTGGGATAGGTTACGAAAACGAGAAAGTGAGGAATATAGGAACAGTAGCAACAATTGTGTTTATTGAACCAATACGCACAGCGACAGCGAAATTTTACAGTTTGCTTCTGAGGCTCTAATGTAAGTTTCTTCTGACGTAAAACACGTTTCGAACGCGTAAGTGATAATGTTATTTATATGGGTTGCGCGAATCTAACGCGATGTTGACGTTTTGTTACGTTAAAAACTTACACTCAGGGCTCTGAATAAATAGTGCTAGAAGTTCAGAGTTACATTTACTTATATATTTTGTCTTTGGTTGCCATGCCGTTTTGCCTGGTTTCAATTAATTGTCTACCGACAGCCCGAGTTCCAACTCCAAGCGTGGAAATTGTGGTTTTTACGTTAATTTATTTTTATTTTATTTTAAGTTACCTCTCTTTGTGTTTGTTGACATTGATATATTGATTTAGTATTTAGGATAAATCGCCAGTTACTGGCCACCTTTCAATAACTGGCCACCATATACTGAAAATGGACTCTATTTACCTATAAACAGAATTCATTTAAGTATAAGGTGGCCAGTAATTGAAGGGTGGCCAGTAATTGAAACCCCATTTGTAAATGTGTTCTATTTATAGGTAACTATTTTTGGGACCCGGGTATGTCCTTAAACTACGTCCAACAATGAGAGGTAGGGCACAGCGATGACCATCACGCTTGAATCTGGGGCAGCCCAACTGGGGAAGTACCTCCTCCTTACAGAAGACAACAGCCATAATAGCACTGCTACCTTTCAGGTATGCAGTGTTGTGTTCCTGATGGTGAGTAAGGTTCCCAGAGCTCCAACCCCCCCTTAAAGGCCGGCAACGCGCTTGTGACTCCTCTGGTGTTACGGGTGCCCATGGGCGACGGTAATTGCTTACCACCAGGCAATCCGTCTGCTCGTTTGCCGCCTATGTCATAAAAAAAAAAAACAGAATTCATTTTCAGTATAAGGTGGCCTATAACTGGCGATTTACCCTATTTTTATTTATACATAATTATACAGGTACTTCTGTGTTAACATAGGATCATGTAATGACATGCGATATAATCTACGTATTGTACGCCACACAGGCAGATTGTGACGCACTTTATGTAACTCACATTCGAACAATATTTTTTTTTAATTTGAATTAGTCCCTTTTTTCACAAATCGCTTTCTGTGGTGAGTTACTAGGTCTACGAGTATGTCCAGCACATGGCTGAGAAACAGTAAATTATATTCCGAGAATTTTACGTAATGGATTTTTTTAATTAAGACGACGTTCAATTACATTACATTTCTATTTTACACCGCCTTTTCTTCCCAGGCTAAAAATTAAACTCAATAAAAATAAATATTATTTAGTAGAATAAACGTGGCCTCGAGGAAAAAATATTCAGTTTTTATTCCTCTCTCGAGTTCTGCCAACATCGTTAAAGTTTCCTTAATTATGAATCGCTTTTTACGTTTTTTCTGGCAAGTAATAGTGTTCGTGTTCACGAAATGTAGAAAATTCTTTATGAGGTAAATGTACTTTTACCAAGTTGGTTTTAATACACATACGCAGTGAGTATTTGTGTTTGTTCATTAATTTGTGTTAGTCTACGTGTTTCTTGTTAATTATTTTAATAACTGGAACTAGAAGCGTTACTTTGAAGTACATAATTATTAAAAAAAAAAATACTATAACATTACATCGCTCCGAACATTTGATATCCGACACATAGATGTTGATGTTTTGATAAAATAATACTATAGGATAATATTAACGAGTATTTGAGCTAGAAAAACTGGTACTTTGTCACGACTAGCATTGAAAATTTCTGGAAAAATTCCTTTACTTTCCAAACGGCGCGTTTTTTTTGGATTTGTACGGAAAAAAATCATGACACATACTGCTTCAATATTTCCGAAAAAACAAACCTGAAACCATTGAAACCTGTTTATATCGGTTATTTTTCTTAATATTTGTGGGTAACTGAATTACTTTGACATTGACATCGGTGTTGTGTTGTCACAGTTGTGTAATTACGCTTCTCAGTCGGATTAATTTCTAATGTTTTTTTTTCGAATCCAAAACGATCTGAATGAAAAACGAAAATTTCATAAATTCCCGAAAAAAACATTTGTTTTTTTCCGACATTTTCAACTCTAGTCATGACTTAGAAATTATCCGATACATACTTAAAAATCAACGTATTTGCTTTCAAAAAACATTCATTGGAAGCTCAGCGCCTACTGTCGGATAAAAGCCGGTCCTAAGTCACGCCACAAAGCCAGATTCTGCGTTTATATTCAGTTGGCTCTCGCTCTAATATGTCGGGTAAACTTCGTTAATCTGTTTTTATACCATTTGACATTTGGCAATGACAAAATCTAAGTAAACACTTCAAAAGAGTTCAAAGAGTGCAGTGCTCTGACGCAGAATTATCCAGCTAATGAAGAATTATTATTATTTTTTTAATGAAGAAGAATTGATTAACGCATTTCACCTAAAAGAGTTCCCATGAGCCGTGAAAAAGAGCCGGGACCACGTGAGGAAGAAGATAAAATTGTATTATTGTACTAGAATAAATCAATAATACAACAACTAAAATGATACAAATGTTTTTCAAGAATCGCGAAGGGTCTGGTTGACTTAACCGGTGACCAAAAAGCTGGCGGCTAACGTATCAGCGAGGAAATATCGCCAACATCTTTGGTACAACGCATCAAGAGCCTTTTTAGTATTAATGTCGAAAGTATCTATTATAAAATTGTAATCCTAAATCTGAAACTAAAACATATAACTTCAGAAATACACATTTAACCGCTGTAATAGGAAATTCCATCGCATACTCGTATTGTGAGAATTCCATGCAACTATAAGCCAAATGCCAAGAGCATATATTAATGTAAGACTAAGCTCGGTCAGGCGTCAACGGATTGCTGTAGTAATCCAGGATAATAGTGCTTATCGGTGTTTGGCTAACTCTGAATTATGTAATGAATAGTATATTATGTTATGCAAGAACAATACGCAACGTGACAGACTGAAGTAGATAGGACCAACAAGAATATCATAGATTATTATCTGTAATATACAATAAATACTAGAATACTCGGTGAACTTCGTAAGATAATTGTGCAAATTAGACATAAGGTTTCATGAAATTAGCCAGTAAATAATATTTCACCTCACTAGCTCGGAAAGAACTGTTTTATTTTTCAAAAACGGATAGCAAAGTTGCATTTTATTCACAAGAGTGTAAAATTCATTAAAAATTGATTATTTGAATGAATGATCAATGATGGATGCTAATAATTATGATTACATTTTACAAATTTTAGAGTTTATTTTTTCCCTGCGTTAATGAGGTGAAAAATTATGTGTTTCACTCGGAAGCAAAATGTGTTCCCCTCTCGTGCTTTGAAACTCTCCCAATGCTCACTCGCATTGTTCGAGGTTCAATTTTGGAATCTTTTGCTAACTCAGGTCTCAATATTAGCACGAGAAGGTAAACACTAACTTTGCCCCCTTGTACAACAAATAACTATTACAACCGGAGACTATGAAAAGCAAACATTTTTTCGTGATACAATGAACGGGCGCCTATATTACCCGGAAAGAAGAAATTTATCAAGCAAAAAAATTACATATTCCTTCCTATTAGCCACTTACGCCCATTGATGGACATGGCCTCCTCCATATACTGATGCAGGGAACTAACTCTGAACATGGGGATTTAATGCCTTAGGTAATTACCACGCTTGTCAGGCTGGTTGATGATCGTAGTTTCCACAGCTATAAAGAAACACTGTTGCCCTTACTACTATGGTTTTTGGTCACAATTTACACATAATGGTTACCAGAATGCCTTTGCCGCCTAAAACTACTTTCGAATGGAGACCACCGCGAAGGAAACTTTTCCACAAATTCACGGACGTATTCAAAGAGTTCCCATAAACAAAGTAACTCAATTAGCGATATTGGCTGCCCGGAACAAGTTACTTCGTAAAATACGCCGATTTGGAAACTAGTCGACTGCATGGAAATTCAGTTTGAGATGGATAAAGTGGGCTCCACAACTTTATTGGGTTTGTACAATTTGCTAAAGCATTTTATAACTTGTGAAAAACTAAAGGAACATGACTTAATTTGATTTCTTCATCATCATCTCAGCCATAAGACGCTTACTGGTGAATATAGGCCTCCTCCTTGGACCTCCACATGTACCGGTTGGAAGCGACCTGCATCCAGCGTCTTCCGGCGACCTTAATGAGGTCGTCTGTCCATCGTTTTTGGTGGACGTCCTACGCTGCGCTTGCTAGTCCGTGGTCTCCACTCGAGCACTTTTCGACCCCATCGGCCATCTTCTGTGCGTGCAATGTGGCCTGCCCATTGCTAACTCGGTGGGCTGTAGCGATGACTTTAGTTTGCCCATGGATCTCCTCATTTCTGATTCGATCACGTTGAGAAACTCCGACTATAGCCCTCTCGATTCTGTAGGTTCTGGCTGAGAATAGCACGTACGGCGGCAATGAGAAAAAGTGACGGATGGGCACTGGGCAGCAGCGTTCGTCGTAACCGAATTAACAACTATTGCGTTCGCAAACCCGCCTGCCAAGCGTGTCGACTTTGGCAAAATTATACAAGTCAATTGGGGGAGGCCTAAGTCAAGCAGTGAAAGTCTTACGGATGATATGATGATGTGAAAGAAAAAAAAATGGAGAAGTATACGTAACAAGTATTTGATTTAAAGTTTGATGTTTTTTTTTTAATATATTGTACTAGCTTCTGCCTACGACGTAGTCTGCACGAGATTAGTATTTCATTCTTTTAATAATTTTATGGCCTGGTTACGAGACCTTTAAGCCAAGTGTTTTTTGGATTATACGGCACTTAGTGTTAACATTAGAAGTAGAGTTTTTAAAGTTTTAACACCGTATTTTTAATATATTTATTAGTATTTCAAGGCTATTTTCAATGTTGCCAATTTACGCAACATAAATATTGCTATGTACCAATATTATTGTAGTTTCGTGATAGAGAAATAAATCCATCCATCTGTTCATACCAACGTACGCATTTATACTATTCATCATCATCATCTTCATCAGCCTATCGCAGTCCACTGCTGGACATAGGCCTCCTCAATTTCACGCCATTGTGTTCGGTCTTCGGCTGTTCACATCCAGCTCCTGACAGCCATCTTGCGCAAGTCATCACTTACCTGAGTGCGTCCTACACTACGCTTGCCGAGACGCCAGAGATTTATAATAATAATAATTATATTAACATAATATTTCTCTTGTTTCAGGTAAAATATACAATCGTTGTCACAACCAGAAAATGTAAATCGTATCTCAATTGTGAGCTGACAATTCAACATCCCAAACTGGTAACATGGTCACTAAACTTATGTAATTATAATGTGCTAATGCGAGTTATTAAAAATCACATCCAATTAGCATCAATTTTGTTACTCTTTCATCTAGAAATAATTTGTGTTTGTGTCTAGACTGAATAGTCGCTAAGCCTATGATTCCTTTATTGAGTAGTTAAGTACTCTTTAATTTCTACCAAGGGGATTGAATGTTATATACGTTTCCAGAAAGTTCATTGACAGATTATCCTCATTTTAATCATCATCATCATTTTTTTTTATGATATAGGAGGCAAACGAGCAGACGGATTACCTGATGGTAACCAACTACCATATTAGCCGAAAGACGTCCATGCAATCCCCAAACCGACCCACAATAACCGCTAATGAACGGTTATGCTCACATCCAGTGGATTCCCGCAAAACAAATTCGTATTACGTATCAAAACTGCCTTCACATAATTAATGACATTATTAATGTTCTTTATTCATTTCATATCTTAGGCTAGGTTTTTATAACATTTTTATAAAAGTAAAATATACATCTAAAACGTATCAAAACAATAAAAACATTATAAAAAAGCTAACCTAGAATGCCGCCGGCAACGGAGCAGGGCCCAGGCTGCCTGTGGTTAGGGCTGCAGAGAGAGGAACCGTCGGACTATGCGCGCCGTGTCCAGGATTACCGCCTTCTGAATCTGACCCTTGATCCAACCACAACCACGTAGCGAGAGTTTCTCAAGATTATTAATTATTATTAAGAACATATTTACATTGACGTAACGAATGTATATTAGAATATATAAGTAAAAAGATTAGAATTTTATAGTAACTACTTAATTTAAAATTTATATTTAAAACGAAACTTAATTCTAAACTTAATGTAATACTATAAACTTATTGTTTACACAAGCGAATTTAATGACCGCTCACATAATATCACATAAGTTTTGCAAAATAAATGTTAACGAAATAGTTTATATTTTTTAAATTAATAATTTACATATTCCGCCCTTGATCTTGATTTCGACGAATTTGGGCGCGCCTCAAAGACACAGTGTGTCCCTGCATAATTATAAATAAATAAATATTTCGAGACAAACTTACACAAATCGACCGTAGACACGACCTAGTCCTACGGTAAGCTCAGTAAGGCTTGTGTTGTAGGTACTAGACAACGATAATATATAATAGATAGATACATATAAATACATATATAAATAAAACACCCATGACTCAGGAACAATTATTCGTGCGCATCACACACATGAATGGGACTGGGACTTGAAGCCAGGACCATCGGCTTTATAGGCAGGGTCACTACCCACTAGGCCAGACAGGTCGTCGATTTAAATAACTTAATATTGTCTTCGGTTGCCGCGATAATTACTCATGAAATAAAACAACTAAAACGGATTAAATTGCGTATACTAATACAAGACTGTGAGGCCATAGTGTTGGACAGTGTGGACATTGTACTTTGTATTTAATAAAAAAATTTGGACTCATTTGTAATAAGCCCGCCCCTCTGGCGTTTGCAATTATCATGTGCAAGCCCCCAAAATTGTTTAATAATTTATATGTGGGTAGGTTTGCATTTTGTAATTTTTTGAGGATGGAGGTAAATTAATATTTTTCCTCAGTCCACCCGATGACCACGAACGCTGCTAAAGGGTTCAAGACGTCGGGATCAAGTTTAAATTAGTATACGCGATTTAATCAGTTTTAGTTGTTTTATTTCTTAAATAACTTAAATAACAAAAAAGATTTGTTATCCTAACCAACTTGAAAACTTATTAATTATACGCCCCTGGTACCTTACGAAATTATACCTATCAAAAACAAACCCGGATCGGTCAATAACAATTCAATTAGCAAATACCCACATCGCTCCCAATTATTCATGGCCGCCATCTTGTCCAAACTTTATTCGACAGCTGTTATCCAAATGATCCATAAACATAGACGTTATTCCTGTTGCTCCAAACGCATTGCGCGTTTCAACTTAGATTCGAGTCTGCCCAGTTGGGGTTAGCATTAGGGCATAGGACCGAACACCATTCGAAAACTAATTTTTCCTAACTAGTGCCTAAAAAGTGCACTTTTCGCACGCTTCGCGTGCGTAAATTTCACTTTTTAAGGCACTTATAATGAAAAATTGGGTTCGATACACGTGAAAAAACTTATTTAAGACTCGGGTGATTGTCACCCTCGTTTCACTCGGGCTCCAACTTTCACCCTCGTCGAAAAAAATTTTTTTTTCACTAGTTTCGAAATGTACTATTTCCTAACTAGTGCGTAAATTTCACATTTTAAGGCACTTTTTACGAAAAATTTGGTTCGATACACGTACAAAAACTTCTTTAAGACTCGGAAGATTGTCACCCTCGTTTCACTCGGGCTCCAACTTTCACCCTCGTCGAAAAAAAAATTTTTTTTACTACTATTGAAATGTACTATTTCAACTCACTAGCTTGGAAAGAACTGTTTTGTTCTTTAAAATCAGATAGCAAAGTTGCATTTTGTTCACAAGGGAGCAAAGTGATTTCATACAAATTTTAAATGATTTTGTACCGTTAGTTGGGTTGGATGTAATTTGAAATTAATTAATTAAATGATAAATTATAGACACTCGATATTTAGAATCATATTATATGTTAGTGTTTTTTTTGTTTGTTAAAATCTCGACTTTGTAATTATTTCCCGCATCTATTACCATGTTTTTCTCTATTTGGCCTGACGGTTAACTAGTTAACTTTTTTATCGTTGTACATTAAGATTAAATAAATAAATAAATACTAATAACTAGTTATTTCTCTGCGGAAGTGAGGTGAAAATTTTTGTGTTTCACTCGGCGGCAAAGTTCCCTTGGTTCGTTTTCGTAACTATGGTTTTCGTAACTGGCTACCAAAGAAGAATTATTTTTCTTGTTTCGTAACTGATTAACTATCAATCAAGAATTCACTTTCTGCTTTCGTAATCGAGTATTTTATCCGCGTTCGTAACTAATTAATTATGAAAACATATTACTTTTTCTTTTTTCATAATTGGACATTTTTACACCTTAGTACCCTTTTTCGTATAAAACGATACACTCACCTGTTTTTAAGGGAGAAAATTTTTATGTTATTTTTATATGGAATGATGTCTGTAGGAGGATGGCCTCCTACGAAAAAGTAGGCACATTTTAACATTATACATATACATTCCACTTTGCTTGCCATAGTCCATTTGGTAAACGCCGTACAAAGCGTTTACAAAATTTTAAACGGAATGTGAAAAAAAAAACTTAGGATTTCTTTTTTTTCCGAACGACAAACGCAGTTGAGGCGTGGCACTCGCGTATACCGTGAATAGATATGTGGGAAGAATGAATTATTAAATGTTTTATAAATGGAAACTAAACTTAGCAATTACAAACCATCAATGAAGATAAATAAAAACTATCAAGAAATGGACTGTTACTACGGGTACTCTATTTTAACAAGATTTTTTACACTGATCTAAAAAGTAGAGGATTTAAAATATTCGTATATTTTTGTCTCTAATTTACTTTTTTTTTTATGACAAAGGTGGCAAACGAGCAGACGGATTGCCTGATGGTAAGCAATTACCGTCGCCCATGGGCACTCGCAACACCAAGGGAGTCACAAGCGCGTTGCCGACCTATAAGTGGGTTGGAGCTCTGGGAACCTTATTCACCATCAGGAACACAACACTACATACCAGAAAGGTAGCAGTGCTGTTATGGCTGTGGTCTTCTGTAAGGAAGAGGTACTTCCCCAGTCGGGCTTCTCTAGACTCGAGCGTGATGGTACTTCGCTGTGCCCTACCTCTCATTGTTGGACGTAGTTTAAGGACATACCCGGGTCCAAAACTATTACTGTAGGGATATCTATGTACTTATTTCATCTCTTTCTTCTTTCTCTTTGTCTTGTCTCACATCAGGTGGGGCTGCTCTCCTAATTAGTGTATATTGGGTCAATCTGTCCTGGGCTGTCAGGTCTTGGATCTGGGCTTTTTCCATTAGTTTGGCCATGCTGGACCACCATGTCGCAGGCAGACGTCCTCTGCCTCTTTCCTTCTTCGGGATTTTGAGTGCTTTTTGGATCGCGTGCTCCTCTCCCCTCCAGGCGCAACTTTAAAGTACCTACTTATTTTATTTAAGTTTTTTTTTTTAAATCGAAATTCATGGAGAAAATAACCCTGGATGTTGCTCTCTTCTCTTTTATAGTCAACATACCCAGTCAACATAGACACTCACAGGATAAATTGGCAACTAAAGGGGAACTTAACAAAAAAAAAATACGTAATTATTATCATAGCTAATAAGGAAACTCCATTACTAAAAGAATAATAAATTCTTCTTTGATAACTAATTACGAACCAGTAAAATATCATTCATATTTCGTATTAAATCCAGACGAAAACAGAAAGAAAAATCTTATTTCATAACCAGTTACGAAACTCGGTTACGAAAGCAGAAAGTGAATTCTTCTTTGATAATCAATTACGAAACAAGAAAAATAATTCTTCTTTGGTAGCCAGTTACGAAAACTATAGTTACGAAAACGAACTAAGGGGCAAAGTTTGGAATCTTTCGCTAGCCCGGTTCTAAACATTAGCACGTGAAGGTAAACACTAACTTATGCATCCTTATGTAACAAGTAACTTAAGAATTGATTCCACTTAAACGGTAAACAATTGAATGTTTTGCCAATGTGAATGCGTATAGCAGGTACGTCAACGTCATTAATATGTTAACAGTTTACCACCTTATTCCTTTGTAATAAAGTGCAATATTGTAAACGTTGTTTACATACCAGCTGTATAGTAGTCTCGTAACCGACGAGGGACGGATTGTACAACTAATTAAGCTAATAAGTAGAGATCAGATAAATGGGATTATTATATGCTGTTTTTGGAATTCTATAGCCTATGTAACTCTTGTAAATACAATAACGCTAACTCAACAAATGTCTTCTAATGAGCACCCATTCTAAACGGAGCGAATTTCGTTTCCATGGTAATATATATTTGACTACCCTGACTATGAAACCGAAGGTCCTGGGTCCCAATCCCAGTAAGGGCATTTATTTGTGTGATAAGCACAGGTATTTGTTCCTGAGTCGTGGGTGGTTTCTATGTTTTTAAGTATTTGAATATTATAAATATATATCGTTGGCTGAGTACCCACAATACAAGCGTTCTCGAACTTACCGTAAGGCGCAGTCAATTTGTGCAAGAATGACCTTGTAATATTTATATATTTATTTTTTATTTGTCCAACTTATAAATTTCCCCTTTTAACATACAAAATTATATTACTTTCAATATCAAAGGGTTAGGTTTATTTTTAATATTTACACTTTGAGCAGTACTACGCCTATAGGCGTCGCATATGTTTTTGTTTAAAATGGCATACATATAATGACAGATGAAGTCATTTACTGTCCATTGTTGTTCATTTTTTTAATTGTACTGACGTGGAGTAAGTAAAAAATATAATATCAAACTGTTACTTATAGAAGTGACTTAGTGTGCTAACGATTTTACGCCATTGAGAATATTCTAGAAACTTGCGTTCGAGTCCGAATCTAATCTAGTTTGGTCCGACGTTGGATGAGTTATTAGTTACAGAATTTAATCCAAATGGCTTCCCTTGTATGTTTTGCCTTAAAGCCTGTACAAAATCAGAAATATAAACTTTGATCCGTTGTTACAAGGTGTAAAATCGTGTGTATATTTATGTATGTAGGTATTATTCGAACAGCTTACTTCATATTTCTGTCTGTTGTCTAACAAAAACATGATCTCGGCTCTCAAAACTACGGTTCACAAGTTAATGATCAATAATTATCCATGCAAATATTATAAATGCGTAAGTATCTCTCTTTGTCCGTCTGTTACCTCTTAAACCTTAAACCGCTGAAGGAATTGGGTTGAAGTTTGGTATGGCGAGAGTTTGAGCTACGAGAAAGGACATTTTAAGGATAATTATTATCCCGCAACTTTATCATAATTTGATGATGATGATGATAATATGCAGGTCATAAGTATTATAGTAAATCACAGAGAGTGAGAACCAAGACCTAAAGTGTCACAGAACTCACCGGAGGACCCAACGTAGGAAGGCCTACAACAAGGTGGACTGACGATGAGGTTAAGATCGGCAACCGTTGCATTCAGGCAGGGAACGATCGTATACTGTAGAAATTCATGGACAAGTCTTTTATTCACACTTCTTTGGCTGATGATGATGATTATTCGCGAGTCTCAAATATATTGCCGTGTGATGCCGGCTGACTAGAATATCACCAGCCCATCTCGCGCGGTCATAAGAGGCGACAAAGGGAAAAATCCTACGGATGGGCAACTTCGAAACCCAATCTACAGCTATTGCGGTTGCCAACCCTTCTGCCAAGCGTGGCGACTATGGCAACTACCCCCAAGATGATACATGTCATATTTGTGCATACCTATGTCCAGTAGAGGACTACATACGGCTGAAATGTATGTATGTAGGGCTGAATAACTGCAACAGGCGATCGACAGCCCGCCTGAGTCCGGCCGGGCGTCCCTACACTACATCTACATCTAATGTATGTAATGTACAACTATATGTATAACAACTAAGGCACTTCTAAACTAAATGGCAAACGAGCGGATGTGACTTCTATAGGAGGTCTGCGGCTAGTTTGGGTTTTCAATCTGTTGTCCCGTGCTAAGACGATCAATCACATGAATTCGCTTTCCCTCGGTTACCGAGCTCAAAATGAAACAGTAGATCCAGTGTTACTGTGACTACCTTTAACAATATACGGGGTTATTAAGTTAAATAATTTCAACACGGAATAGTTACCCTGGTAATGCAACTTCTGTATAAAATTAAATGTTGAAATAGATAACATATACTTAAAAAAAAACGACGAGGACCTCCGGTATTCGAGACGGGATTCGAACCCGCATCTCCAGCTATCGCGACTGACGCCTTAACCAATTCGGCCACCCGAAACTACTTAAAAATCAAAGTAAATCAAAATATTTCAGTAAAAAAATTATTTGATTTGTTCTTAGTTTCTGTATAAAATTGTCAGACAATTTCTTTTCGGTGGAACCAATGTCAATGTCAAAAATATGGAAAAGGTCAATGTGGGTAAGACCGTCTATCAAGAAAGACCGTCTATCAACCAATTTCCTACGTTATTTCATCGGTATTTATTGTCATATGATGGACTTCCCTTAAAAATAAAGTATGCCGATCTTACCCACATTGACCTATTTATTTACACTAGCTTTTCCTCGCAACTTCGTCGGCCAGCCACGTAAGTATGGTTATGGTATAAAAAATATCCTGTGTCCTTTCTCGTAGCTTTAACTCTCTCCATACCTTTAATTCCAATTGTTTCAGCAGTTTAAGCGTGAAGAGGTAACAGACAGATAGATAGAAAGAGTTACTTTCGTATTTCGTATATATTAAGGACCAAAGGTTCTTTTACCAAATTCGTTGACGTTTTGTCATTGTCGCTGCTTACCATCAGGCGGGGCCCATATGCTTGTTTACCATCGACGTAGTATAAAAAATGTGTTACACTGCTAGGCAAAGGCTTCCCTTTGCTTTCTCGTCGCCATCACTTGTTACGACCTAATACAGCGGCGCTACCGCGAACAACGATATTCGTAAATTTCGGACGAATGTCTCTGTCACTCTCATTATGACACCTTAATTTGAGTAAAAGAGAAGGATGCCCGAAATATACGAAGTTCGATGTTCGCGGTACCGCTCCAGGCTCCCGCTAATTGCTGCAAAAACAATCCAGAAGCTTATTTATCGAACACATGTAACTTGTAATATAAGCGTAAGTCACTTTTTGACACCTGTTGTTAGAAAAAGACTTGCAAAGCTCGTATTGCAAGTTATAACTCTTCGAGAAATAGGTCCTAGATCGTGCCTCCATCTCCATTTAGATCTGCCTCTGCGCCGACTTGTTCGGTCCACTCAGTTATAAGTATAGGTGAAAAATTCGATTCGATGTCGTTAAGTGTTTAATACGCTGACGGTAGATGTGACTACACGTCACCCATGATGACGTATACCACGAAGGATAAGATAGAAAAATTTGACAAGTCTAAGCGGTACTCGGATAGCACAATTGGAAGTGCACTGGGCTAGTGATCCAGTGGTTGTGGGTTCGAGTCCCGCTTCAAGTCAAATTTTTCTATTTTTCTTTCGATTTAAATATCGAAGATATTCGCTAGCAGACGTTTCTGCGTAATAATAAAAAAAAAAAATATATATATATATATAGATGAAAAACTTAACTGAAGGACCATGTCTATGTAGTCGTGCAGAGAATGAATATGGAACTTGCGTCAAAATTTAAATATAGAACGCCGACATGCGTGTACACACATTACTACTACATAAAAGATACTTTGGCTAAGTCCACATCTATTCCACAAAGTGTTCGCTTCGCCCGGATTTCGGCAAGCGATCGGTATACGTCCTAGAAGTGTGGACGCAGTCTTTACGAAGATTTCCGAGTGTACCCGAACCTAGCCGACGGCGATTAGCTCTCGTGAATGCTTAAGTAGACCCTTGACGAATTACTTCAAATGTTAAGGGGCATGTAAATCTGTCTTGGGAGTTTTAAGAATGTAAAATAGTTGGGGGGATAAAACGGTTGAGCACGCGATAAGCCCACGGGTATAGAGGAAGATAAATCTATTGTGCTTAAGTAGACAAAATTAGTTCTATATATATTTTTTTTTTATGATATAGGAGACAAACGAGCAGACGGATTGCCTGATATTGCCTATATCAGTTTACAGTGACTACAAATTGCATTGTTTCGTTTTTTTTTATTAACAGAAATCGTATGTAGTACAATAATTGTTGTTAGTATTTTTTTTTGTAGTTCTTTAATTGCATAAGCATTCAAGTCGCATATCATGACTAAGTGAGTAAGTGCAACGTGATAAAAAATTTTTTGGCCGCGCCAAGCTTACGAATAATACGAGTAACTTCATAATTTGAGCTGTTGGTCGCCCACTGCTGGACATAAGGTTTCGTGCTCCCCCAAATAAGACTTGCATCATCTAGGGGTTGCCATAGTTGCCACGTTTGGCAGGTGGGTTGGCGACCGCGGTAACTGTATATTGCGTGTAAATGTTTCGGGACAATCTTATATAAATCGGATTAGTGCTACAGTAAGCTCAGTAAGGCTTGTGTTGTAGGTACTAGAACACGATATATATAATAGATAGATACATAATTATAAATACTTAAATACATTGAAAACACCCATGACTCAGAAACAAATATCTGCGTTTATCACACAAATAAATGCCCTGACTGGTATTGGACTCAGGACCATCGGCTTCATAGGCCGAGTCACTACCCAGTAGTAGGCCAGACGGGTCGTCAAAAAAATGATGTATTTTTATCTACACACATATCTTAAACCCTCTTTAATGCGTTCAGAAACAGCATATTACGACTAGCATAATGTCAACTTCATAGCAGTAACTTTCTTATCTGTGAAAATGTTATTATAGCTCCATAATAAGCAAAAATACTATGTTGTTATGTTGCTATGTTTTTGAAGTTATCTTAAAAACAAATCAATTCGTTACTAACTATAGAAAGTATTTGAAAATTGGGCTTAACTCTAGATGTCTTTAAATTAAAAAAAACTATGGTTGCTTGGAAATAGTTTACATACGCCACCATTACAAATGTTCATTTGACTTTTCGTTTGCGGTTTTAGAAATTATTATACACAATACCTACTCGTAAGCTTTCATTACGAATATTGTGTGTAGATAAAGCAGTGTATGTTTCTGTACATAATTAGGCATAAAAATATTCGTTTGATGCTAATATGAAAGCCTTAGTTGTGTACTAAACTTTTTTTTATTTGGTATTTTTATGTGGTTTCTACTCAGTATCATGAGTTCTTTCGAGCCTGATAGGAGAAAAAAATACGTCCCAAAATTTTCATACCTTTTTTATTTAGTACTTCCGTTCCGTTACGGCCATATGAAATATATGAATAGTAAAGGAATGAAATAAACTTATGACACATTTTTTCTCTTGTCAGGCCCAAAAGAACTCAAGAATCTAAGTAAAAACCACAGTAAAAAAAAAAACAAAAAAAAAATATTATACAACTTTGAATAAAATGGCCCAGAGGGCCCTCGCCCACGGCGACTTTTTGCAGCGATTCAATCGCGATACAATCGCGCGTTCGAATCGATACAGTCGCGATGCGGTCGCTGGCTGTGTACCCTCGCCAACGAACCACGATGCAGTTGCGATGCAAACGCGATACAGTCGCGCTTCTGTCGCGATGCAATGTTCTCCACTCGCGCCCTCCCCACTTTCTTCCCCCGTCGTCGTCCGACACGATCGCGCGTTTGCATTGATGCAGTCGCAATGCAGTAACGCGTTGCAAATGCGACTAAAACGCGTCAGTAGCGATGCAGTCGCGCGTTTACGAAACGTTGCCGTGGGTGCCCGGCCTTTAAAAACTACTATCATATAATACATCTAATAAAATTGTACTCTCAAACTTCAACTCACAATTTTTTCAGCGTTTAAGCTGGTAAATTCGCTGGGCCACATCTGCTGCCTACCCTTAAGACTGACGGATTGCTTTCTCTAAGATTAAGACGGGGTCTTGTTAAAAAGGCGAGACAAATTCTCCGGCATCTCCTCTGTAATTAAGAGTTCTCATTACGGGATTTTTGTTATGGCTTGTCTGTCTGTGTTAACATGAGTAGAATATTTATAAGGCAATGTTATAATATACATATCTAGAAATATATAACTCAAAGGTGACTGACTGACTGACATAGTGATCTATCAACGCATAGCCCAAACCACTGGACGGATCGGGCTGAAATTTGGCATGCAGGTGTGCAGATGTTATGACGTAGCCATCTGCTAGGAAAGGATTTTGATCAATTCTTCCCCCAAGGGAATAAAATACGGGATGAAAGTTTGTATGAAATTTTGTTAATTTTAAACCGATATGGCTGTGACTTTGCATTTGCTTGTGGATAAAACGGCATTTTCCGAACAAAAATCATGCATGCATACTACGTTTTGAATTATAGTGTGCTAAAAATAACTTAAATACTTCTTAACGCGAGCGAAGCCGCGGGCAAAAGCTAGTTTAATATAGAAAATGTTAGCACTGGATATGAATAAAACAAGATATTTTAAGAAAACAATTTAACAAGCTTCAAATGTACAGTCATCAGCAATATGAGATTGACATGACTATATTGACAAGAGAATAAATAAGAGCATGTCAAGATCATTCTGAGCACCTATATGCAGATGCATAAAAATATAGGCCATATGTTAAAGATTTGATGATGATGTCCTCCCAGACGTATCCGTCGACGACGACACCCCAGCTAGTGTTTGGCAGCTCTTTCATGTGCGCGGGCGTGACTAATAAATATTATATTGTAATAATTTTACCAATGAATTGCTCTGTATTAATTAATTAATTAATTAATAGATTAAGATTATATTTGTATTTGACTATTCGAACGTGCTTGTTGCTAGGCCTACTTGAATAAAAAATTGAAAATTGAAATTGACTAGCAAACCCAAATTTGGTTTTAAAAGTCTGGTTGCATGAATCACAATAAAGATTCCCACTTTAGTTTTATGATATATTAATGTGTTCAATGCCCAGATGTACAATAGTTACAAAGGTCATAAGGTAAAATATATAATAAATACTTCCTTAATTAAATCTAGAAAAGGCTCTTGAGGTATTGTACCAAGGACGCTTGAATTTCCTCGTTGTATCGCAATGCTTATACGTTGTGGGAGGAAGCCGCCAGCTCTTCGGACACTAGTTACGTCACCTAGACGCTTCGTGATTTCTGAAACAATTTTCTGCACGCTTTGACCCCATGGACCTCAAAATCCAGGGTATAGGGGGAGGAATTTCGGTAATAAATTGCTTTATTGTTTGTTCAAATAACACTTTTAATGTGAAAAATAACAAAAAAAAAGTCTATAAAAAACGATAACAAAAAAATGGATTGAAAACTTTTAAATACGCCAGCTAATTCATTTAAAAACACTATTTATAATATCGAAAACTTTCTTCGTTATGACAGTCGTAAAAAAATGGATTGAAAACTTTTAAATACGCCAGCTATTTCATTTAAAAACACTATTTATAATATCGAAAACTTTCTTCGTTATGGCAGTCGTAACCTAACTTAACTGTTCTCGTTAACTGCCCTAAGCCTGTATAAAGTACGAAGAGTAGTTTTTAGTCGATATTTAAATTATTGGCTTACGCTATGGGCCAATGAAGACACCTATTCAAGTACTCGTAAATACTTAAATCTAAATATCTCTCCCTAAATATAAATCACATAACATTCAGGAACTTATTTAGAAAATAATTATTTGATTTCTAGACAAATAATTCACTGGCGAAGATTTATTAATATTTCTTGGCTGGATTTATGAGGAAAAAAATAAAAAAAAGGAAAATGGATTGAAGTGGATATTCTGGTTACATAAAACTTCAATGATAAATTGGGAGATTTTAATAATGGAAATGAACATAATTTTATTTCTGGAAAATTCAACTGGTTACAAATTGTAAGGTTTTTCACTTTTTCCCCGTTATTAACTGATTTATCCTTTGATTCAGACTTTTTACAGTAACGCCACTTTGAGTTTATAACAGAATAATTTTATAATAGCTCAATTAAAGTATAAAAATAAAATAAATATTACTATCAAGTAGGTACTAATATTATGTTGCCAGGGGATTTAACTAAGTTGCCTTTCGATGTTTTAAGAATTAAATGTTAAAATATTTCAAGAAGCAGTCTTCTACTCGGTAATCTCGGTATACAATTATACAAATAAAGCATGTACCTACATCATTATGTAAAAATATCAACATTTTTAGTTTTAATATATTTCTCATATGCACCTGCCGAGTTAACGCCTAAAGCATCTTTACCAGTCAGCCAGCGAAGCATTCAGAAAAATGTAGTACCAGGTTTTATAAAACTAAATATAACTACTTAAATACTTGATTGATACTAACTTAAATAATTGATACAATATACGATTACGCCTGATTCCCTGAGGGGTAGGCAGAGATCACGGATTTCTATTTGCTATGATCCTGACAAATCACTTTCGCTTCACTCACTTTCATAACGTTTCTCATAGATACTCGTCAGTTTAGGGTACTCCTCACCTAGCCTTTCTTCAAAATATCCCCGATTTGGTCGAAAAAAGTTCACCTAGGGCTTCCCCTTCCACTGGATCCTTTTACTCTCTTTCTATATACTCTCTTCGTTAATCTTCTTTTATCTTTCTACATGGCCAAACCATCTTAATGTACCCATCTCAATTTTTGTCAATACAGCTGCAACCACTCACTTATTTCTGATACTATCTTGCAATCTTACAAGTCTTTGATGTCTAAGGGCTATTACAGAGTAGAGGATTATTTGACAGACAAACATGAATGGCCCACCAGAAAAGAAACTAACTAAGCCGCCTAGCAATTATTTCAACAATAGTATGTACTGCCAGATCATGTAAATGACACAGTTCAGGTAAGAAAGCATATTAAAGTATGTCTTTTTGTGAAGTCACATTTGTTTATACATTATTATTTTTACTTTTATATTTTAGTAATAAACTGTTTGATATGTTTTCTTATCGGACTACGCATAATTATGTAACTACTTAAGCTTGCATGTATCACTGTATTTAAAAAAATAAGTCCCGCCGTAGTTTCTTGCCGGTATCTTCTCGGGTCAGAGGTGTAGGGTTTGAACCGGTGTAGATTTTTCTTTGACGTTCATAAGTGCATGTAATGTGCCTAAATTGAAAAATAAAGATCTTTTATCTTTTTACATAACACATGCTTCTAAGAGCTTTGATATTCTTACATATATGTATATAATACACACAAATAAAATATATACATATATATATATATATATCAGCCATAAGCCTTCCACTGCTAAACATAGGCCTCCCCCTTGGACCTCCACATGGTTGAAAGCGACCTGCATCCAGCGTCTTCCGGCGAACTTAATGTGGTCATTTGTCCATCTTGTGGGTGAACGTCCTACGCTGAGCTTGCTAGTCCGTGGTCTCCACTCGAGCACTTTTCGACCCCATCGGCCATCTTCTCTGCGTGCAATGTGGCCTGCCCATTGCCACTTCAGCTTGGTTACTCGGTGGGCTATGTCAGTGACTTTAGTTCGCACATGTATCTTCTCATTTCTGATTCGATCACGTAGAGAAACTCCGAGCATAGCCCTCTCCATGGTTCCACATATATATGTGTGAACTAAATTGAATTATTTACTCAAATGTCATTCTATTACTGCCCTATAGACGTATATTCTCATTCAATTAATTGAAATACGTTGCCTATTAAAACAACTATAGCAATTTCTATAACCGAAGCTACTGCACAGTCGGAAAGCTAACTTTGACGTCAATTCTATTAATTCAACTTCCAACTTCCGGAGTATGCAAATATTAGAATCTGAGGTCCACAGAACTTGGATAAAACTTATTAACTACTACTATTTACACTAATGTAGTAAATTAGGTCTTAAATTGACGTTACAACTACGTATTACTAACTACTAATACTAACTGGTGAGCGAAGAGCTGGCTTCCTCGCACAAAGCATCAGCATTACTAAGCAAAAATGCCAGGATCATTGGCACAATGCCAGCAATGATGGGCAGTTGCGTCCATCAAAGCAGGTTGAAATCCAATCTATAGCTATTCCGGACGCCATCCCGCCTGCCAGGCGTGGTGACAGTGACTTCCTCTCAAGATGATTCAAGTCATGTTTGGGGGAGTTCAATGTCCAGCAGTAGTGGTATTCCGGCTGACAGCTGAAACGTCTGCTAACGAAACTATAATTCTTAGAAGTAAAGGGAAAATGAAAAGATCAACTTCCCCGGGCCAGACTTGAACTCACTACTGGGATACATGCCCTTCGCTCTACCAACTGGGCTACAGTGGCTTTTCCAGACGCTGCTAATTTCTTCACCATGTCCTTCAATGCGCTTAGGAGGCAAGTAGCGACATCTCCATAAATGTGTAGTTCTATTAGGTCCATAAATGTGTAGCGACATCTCCATAAATGTGTAGTACTATTAGGTAATGTGTAGAACTTGTGTAGTACTTTTAGGTACTTAAAACGGGATAGTTACCAAGTATATTAATTTGACAGAGTTTCTGATATTTTGGCACTGTTGCATGCATCATCCTAACGGAATAACTGAAAAATCATTTATTGAATAGCAGTGTAAAATAAGATTACTTCAAAGTAGTAATTAACAGTAGTACCTACTTCCCCAGTGGTCGGCTGTATCGCTGTTTTCCCTGTTTGTTTACCAAGAACACGGTAAAACCAATAACAAAACTCGCGAATATAATAAATCAACGCGATACAAATAGAATTAGCTTGTTATGTAGGATTCACATCAAACGGCTGGAGTTAGGCCCTGTCAGTTTAGAAAAGATTAGTGTGGAATGGCGCGGCGAACTTTAGCGAGCGAGCGTTAGCTTTTGTCTACTTATAAAGGAAACTTGAATGCAAAAAATACAAAATTAATTTACTACTAGTGGAATCAATTCGAAATGGTATTTTCTAAGAGCGACAAGTCAAAAAAGATGTGTGTAAGAAGTCTGTGTAAGAAGAGAAGTATAATTTGTTAAGTTCCATATTGTACTCAAAGTATACATTATACAAAAGGTATTGGAAACAATACTGAGCCTTGATGATTTTTTATGTTAACATATTTTGGCTTAGGTCAAAATTTGGTAAACTTTACCTAGTATAGCGACTTTCATCCTTATAATATGCACTTTACATTATACTTATAAAGACTGCTTAGCTACGCCGCGCATTTAGCACTCTGATTGCTGTTATTAAACATAAAACTTAATTTATTTTTCTCTTTAGATTTTTTTCTTGATCGTGACCACTTGCTAATAGTAGTAAAACCTGTACAGTTCTGTGAATTATGAGATAAAAATACTTTTGTCGATAGAAATATATATGTAAGAGAGGGGGAATTACTTATAAATATATTTGGTACCACTGCTGGGTAGCATATAAGGAACGCAGAAGTTACAATTTTCTCTAGTAAAATACGAGCCGACTTCGTGCGTTTAGTGTGAATCGTACATAACGGATAATCTCAATTCCGCAACAACTTGATAATGTTGTTATTGTGGATTCGAAGAGGTAATCTTGTAGATTACGCTTGTACGCCGAAAATCTCCTTTGTTGCCACAGTTCAAAGAAATTATAAGCCACAGTGCCACGGGACTTTTAATGGGTGTACTTAATTATTATATATTATGAAATATATAATCATGATATAATATTTTGACATCTCTATTTATGACTTAGAACGCTGATGGCATAGCGGTAAGAGCGTGCGATTTGCAATCCGGAGGTGCCGTGTTCAGCAGTGGACGTCTTATGGCTGAGATGATGATGATGATGATGATAATTTCATATTTAACAGTCGGTTTTCGGTGATGGAAAACATCGTGAGGAAACCGGACTAAACCCAACAAGGTCTGGATTACCCTCTGAGTTGGAAAATCAGATGGCCAGTCGCTTCCGTAAAAACTAATGTCTACGCCTAATCTTGGGATTAGTTGTCGTGAAGATGACGATGTATGTAGTTGCTTTTTTATCTTTTTTTAACGTTTTGCACGCTAAGGATGTCCACACATTACACTAACGATACTCGTATCGGTATTTTTAGCTTGAGGTGTTTGACGCCTGCATTTACTAATGACTGGATTCCATGCGAATGACATCCTAAAACACTACTACTAACTTTTTTTTTTTAATTCAATGGCTACACGAACTTTAAGTAGTCAATTGAATGTTTAAGTAGTCAATTGAATATTTAAGTTGTAAATTATTTTTTTAAGTAGTCAATTGCTATAACATAATATAATTTAACAAGTACGTTTGAGATACGTTTATACACTCGTAATTAGAGAGTAGTAGTATTGAGTTCTAAGTAATAGTATAAAATCTTATATAGACATAAAATGGATAGATTATTGCATTTATATGTTAAGTAGCTGTTTTGTTTGGAAATTGCATTCTGCATGTGCATTCAGCTTATTTCAGCATGGATTCCGTTTGTGATGCTATCGTGTTTAGATATTGAGCTGTTTGATACACGGTTATGCAGTACTATAAAAGCCAGTTAATTTCAGTGGAGTCTCATAATGGAGAATAGTATACAAGTACCAATATTAACGTGAGAATTCTCCCGTACGAAGTTAGCTAATATATATGGGTAGTTGGTTTATCGATATTTGGTAATTAGTTGGTACTGCATTTATTGTCGTACGCGTAACGTACAATGCTGAGCGACATTGCTGTCAACACTATTACGCACACATATATTATATACATATATTAAATAAATATTTCGAAACAATCTTACAACTCAACCTAGTCTTACGGTAAGCTCAGTAAGGTTTGTTTTGAGACACTAGACGACGATATATATAATAGATACAGATAAATACTTAAACATATAGAAAATATCGATTACTCAGAAACAAATATCTGTGCTCATCACACAAATGACTGGGATTTGAACCCAGGACCATCGGCTTCATAGACAGGGTCACTACCCACTATTCTAGAAAAGCTAGCTAATTATAACGGTTTACCTGCTTCGTCTATTTAATTTTTTTAACCATAATTTCAGCCATCAGTCGTCCACTGCTATACAAAAGTCTTCCTCAAGTATCAATTATATTATTTTTAGGGGTAGTTGCCATAGTCGCAACTTTTTTGACAACTGAGCATTTTCCCCCGCAATCCCCTTAAATCTCGTCAGTGAATCGTCAGACATTAAAACGATCCAAAACTTCTTAATGGACACCGTGGATTACCGTAAAGTAGATTTTGAGAACATTAAAACTCAACAATTCGCTAAGTGTCGATCGTTACAATAAAAAGACTGCTTTTAACAAGTTTTCGCGAGATTCTTTTAAAATAACAAATGTTTGATGTTTTGGCAAATGTTTTGGACCAACATTTTTAATTGGCAGTTATAAGTAAATAAATATGTTGGAAGAATCTTTAACAACTCGAACTAGTAACAGTAATCTGAACAAGGCTTGTGTGGCAGGTAGAAGACGACTATACCAAGTAAAATCAAAATGGTAATACAAAAATATTTTTTCTGGATCTATTCGTGATAACGATCAACTTTTATTGTGAGGTCACTAATAAATCAGTTAAAAAAGAGACCTACCTACTGGCTGGCTATATACTGGCTGTAGTTGTTAGTATGGGCAGGTCATTTTTTTAGTTGATTTTTCAGTTATGATATAGATTGAAAAAATATATCTCTGTATCACCATTTTGATTTCACCCAGTATAGTAATTAAATTATATTTAATAGACAGATACGTGTACTCACCACCATATGTTATGTATACATATTACCTACTTTTAATTTTAATAACTGTACAAATACTAAAGCTTAAATCTAAAACAGACTCTTGAGGCATTGTACACACAGCAACACTCTTAGCTATACATTGGTGAATCTTATTATATAAGGCATAAGGTCTACCGATGTACAGCTAAGAGTGTTGCTGTGTGTACTAATGGATGCTGAACGACTCTCCCTTGTTGTAATGCTGATGTTGCTGAGTGAACGCAAAACTTACTCTTCGGTATTATTTGACATCGTGATCCTGATAGAGTTTCCCACTGGATTAGCAACTGAAGCGTGGCATTCATCATTATCATCATCATGTCAGCCGAAAGACGTCCAGTGTTGGACATAAGCCTCCCCCAAAACTACCCAAAAATATCTCCATCTATTCCATCTCGTGGGATCCCGCGACCTTTACCAGGTCTTCGGTCCACCTTGTGGGATGCCTAACTACGATGCGTCTTTCAGTTCGTGGTCGCCACTTCAGAACCTTTCCACCCCATCGGCCATCGGTTCTGCGCGCAATGTGCCCCACCACATATATATCGGTAACTTTGGTTCTACTGCAGATGATATCATGCCTGATGCGATCACGCAGAGACACTCCCAACAAAGCCCTCTCCATTGCCCTTTGGATGCGTTTGTGCCTTCTTATGAGGCCCATAGTAAGCGACAGTACTGTAGTGTAGAGTGGTAAATCGTGGAATTACCGTTATTTAATCTTCATCATCATCATCAGCCCACTGCAGGCCACTGCTAGACATAGAGCTCTCCCAAGATACGATACAGTTGCTTTATGCATCTCGTCGCTGCCAGTCTTCTTCGTACCTCACCGACACGCAGTTGTGACTGCTACCATAGCCAAGCCTAATGAGGCAGCCGGGATCTCTGCACCTTTCCTTCGGTGTATCTGCCATTAAGAGGTATTGCTCTAATTTCCAGGCTCAGCAACCGTGTTGCCAATGGCAGTGAATGCTCCACAACAGAAAAAACGTACCCACTCTCTGGTCTATGAAAGTTCCATGTTCCGAAATGTGTCGCTTTTTTTTTCTTATTTGTGAATTTTCTTAATAAATCTGGGGCAGCCCAACTGGGGAAGTACCTCCTCCTTACAGAAGACCGCAGCCATAATAGCACTGCTACCTTTCAGGTATGTAGTGCTGTGTTCCTGATGGTGAGTAAGGTTCCCAGAGCTCCAACCCCCCTTAAAGGCTGGCAACGCGCTTGTGACTCATCTGGTGTTGCGGGTGCCTATGGGCGACGGTAATTGCTTACCACCAGGCAATCCGTCTGCTCGTTTGCCGCCTATGTCATAAAAAAAAATATATATATATGCCTTTGGGAGCGACAATCGATAGTTGCCGTAAGTTTGTAGAAGTATATTTTCTATTCTTTACTTTCAAGCAATAATCCATCAGTGTAGATTTTTTTTTTTTTTATGTAGCTGTCACAATTAAACTAATCTCATTTATTGGCAAATCCACTCTGCTTAACCATTAACCAATAAGTAAAAGCCAAAGAAAAAAAAACGCATTTAAATCCTGTATAAGTGTATATGTATACGAGTCGGTATAGTGAACCTGCGAAACAGGAAGTCTCTGGTTCAAAACAGGGAACCGATTTTTGAAATAGTCACCAAGTGATTTCCATAGAGAATGAATGAGAATCTCTATGAAGATTACTCGGTGACTATTTCAAAAATCGGACCCCAAGGCATTTATTTGTGTATTTATCGCAAATATTGTTTCTTGATTATTGATGATAGCATGTACATAAGTATTTTCATTTAAAATAAGTAAGCAAACTAAATTTTTACGTGGGACAAGACGTCTTTGTCATAAAATGTTAGAATGACTCCCAAAAAATTAAATACAAAAACTTTCAGGTAAAATCGCTTCAAACTTGGATATAACAGAATTTTCTTTATGTGTATCATGATCATCATTTTTCTTACAATATTGAGTGAGGATTTTTATTAAGTGATCGATCGTATTCATACTTTCGAATTCCCCCCGGGTCTCTGAAAGGAACTTTTTCTTGAGTAAATGTTTTGATGTAGTACCTTCGTATTTATGTTAGTTTTTGTGAGATGTTTCTTGTATCAATATGTTTTTCTTTTACTTAATCAAAGATATAATATAAACTTTATTTTGCTAAAATAAACTCGTCAACTGCTTTTTTTTTATTATTGCAATCGATTCGTTTCGTTCGAGGGATCAAATGTCTGTATGAGATATACCAGCTACACAAAAGCCAGAAATAGGTGTCAAAATCTGGCATTCGTATTTCCCGTTCAAACGGTAATTCCAAAATGAAAGGACCTATGATGTCACTCATTCCTAGCCGAGCTCTTTGAAGTATGGATTGCTATTTGGATAAATTGTAAAACCTTTAAATAACATCACTTAATACTAATGCGACTACCCCCAATATGATACAAGTCATATTTGGGATAGGCCTATTGCCCGTGGTTGACGATTTACTACTTAAATGATGATGATGATGATGATGATGATGATGACATGCGCATACATGTTTTGTTATGTACGTATCTGGCTGCATAATTCAACTTCGAAGTCATTAGAAATAAATTAATGCCAAAGTTTATTACTGAAAACAAATAAAGAGAACGTAAATGAAACATAAATTCTGGCACATATATAATAAAAGTTATATACAATAAAGACAAATCAATGAGATACAATAAATCACGGAATAATACACTAATAAAAACTAATAAGTCATTGACGACCAACCGGAGTAAAGTGAATAGGCGAATTGATTCTTATATAAGGATGGAGCCAGTAGTAGCGCTGACCGAGTCTTGTTAGCGGTTATTAGAACTAGTGGCACTTCTTTTGATAATGCTTTGTGATTGTCTGTTTCATATTTCGTATAAACCATATGTGCTTTATATAACCGTGTATGCACGAATAAATAATTATTTTATTCTATTCTAAATGATAATTTGCTAAGGCATCTCCCTGAACTCGTATGAAAGACGTGCGTTTGTTATATTTACCTCCTTCCAAGGTAACTTATATCGCGTCGGTAAGCAACTTATATCTGCGCAAGGTAACTTATATCTGCGTTACTTATATTAGAAATATTTTAATATTTCTAATTTATATAACAGACGTAAATACAATTATCAATTTCGATTTAATGTATTAAGTAGTTAAGTACTCGAATTTATTATAAAATAACTTCAAAACGAATTTATGGACATAGTTACGGCACTGACATTTTACGAGCATTTGTAAAAAAATCTATGCAAAGTGTGCAGAATATTTAAATACATTTTAATTTTTTTTTCTTATTTCAGGTAATAAGAAGTGCTTTCATATGTAAGTATTGTAGATATTCTATATTGCACCTCAAAAAAAACAAAGGAAATGAAATAAATTTAGGTATGATCATATACGATGTGCTGCAGTGACATGACATATATATTTTTACTATTTTATGTATTTAATCCTTAAGACATAGGCATTAAATCAATTCATGATAATTGAAGAATTGAACACTTTAAGTTAATTACGCAGAAGGGTCTGTTGCATAATAAATAAATGAAGTATAAATATTTCGGAACAATCTCACACAAATCGACCTAGTCCTACGGTAAGCTCAGTAAGGCTTGTGTTGTAGGTATATACTGGACGACGATATATATAATAGAAAGATACAAATAAATACTTAAATACATAGAAAACACCAATGACTTAAGAACAAATATCGGTTTTCATCGCACAAATATTATGCCTTTACGGGCATTTGCACCCAGGACCGTCAGCTTAGGCAGGGTAGTGACCCACTAGACCAAACGTCGTCAAACAATATCGCTTAGAATAGCACCACAGCCTTATGAAGCAACTCACTCTAACTAATAACATTATGAATAGATCCATCCATCACAACATGGCGCTGACGGGATCAGAATCACCGAATCATTTACCATTAGGATTCTGGTGAAATGTTTTTTTGTAGAATTGAGAGGTTTTTGAATATGAAGCGATGAATGCACTGCACGGACTTCAATTCAGTGTTATTATTGTAAGTGCATGTTTTTTGTAGAGCGCTGGTGGCCTAGCGGTAAGAACGTGCGACTTGCAATCCGGAGGTCGCAGGTTCGAAGCCTGGCTTGTACCAATGAGTATTTTGGAACTTATGTATGAAATATTTATCATTTGATATTTACCAGCTTTTCGGTGATGGAAAACATCGTGAGTAAATCGGGTCCCGATAAGGGCTAGTTTACCACCTGGGTTGGAACAGATGGCAGTCGCGTTCGTAAAACTAGTGTCTCTACGCTAAATCCTGAGATTAGTAGCCAAGCGGACCCCATGAGCCGTGTCAAAATACCGCGAGGAAGATGATGTTTTTTGATGATGGACGGTAAGGAGATTTAAATATACATTCGGTGCGAACTCTTGTTGATATAGACCCTTCCAAAACTTAGAAAACGGAAAATGGGGCGTTAGCATATAAATGGTGCCGACGCTCCGGCTGTGGAATGAGCATGCCACGGTGTTCCCGAGGTATGGGGTTCTTAACTAAACAAAGGATTTTACAGATTTATTATAATAATATGAAATAAAGACATAATGAAAAAAGAGAATAGGTAATATGAAATAAATGAGAACGCAGGTCTAGCGACCCCACTCTATACGACAAGCCAGAGGTAGGGGACCTGTCCCACCTTTGTTTGACCACTTAGTATTAAAACAAAATAATTTTTGGGACAATCATATACAAATAAATCTAGTAAATCAAGCTTACTAGGCAATCAAAATGACGAGGCGGAGGCGTATGATCAGCATTCATTCAAGAGTCTTTAGGGAAGCCTAATGATCACCGAAACGACCGTTCCTTTAGCGGCATCCCGCGGTCTTGATTATGCCTTCGGATCACCTTGCAAACCGTTTTGCCACATTGCGACTTCTGGTACATGGTCGCTAGATTAGTTTTTGGATCCATCGGCCAACCGGACCCGACCCGGGTGTCCTTAAACTACGTCAAACAATTACAGGTAGCGCACAGCGAAGCGCTATCACGCTTGTGTCTGGAGAAATCCAACTGGGGAAGTACCTCCTCCTTACAGAAGACCACAGCCATAATAGCACTGTTTACTTAAATATAAAAAAAAAATATATTAGTCAGCAGTATCAAAATAAAACCGGCCTTCCGCGAGTTTAATATCCATTTAATGAAGGCGAATGTGCACACACGGAGCGTTTTCTTATTCAGTTCCGCCGCGATCGCATCTTTGTTGTGCAAGTTGGATTCTTTATTAAAACTCAAAAAAAAACGTTTATTCAGTAAGTAGGCCACAAGGGCACTTTTACACGTCGAGTATACAAAAGTAAAAGAGAAAAATAAAAACTACACCGGTTCTAACCCTACACCTCTGACCCGAGAAGTATTTTGACTTTTATGACCGGCAAGAAACTCGGCGGGACTTATTTTTTCAAAACAGTATTACAAAAGATATCTTATACAAATTACATAAAAATGCGTTATTCATTAAGAAAACATATCCAACAATTACAAAAAAATTCTGCCAAAGGAAAAATAAAAATAATTATTAATTACTTAAAAGTCCAAATCTGACTGCTAAGAACGAAGTTAACAAAACGTTCCATATGCTTTCTTATCTGAATTGTGTCCTTTATTCTAATTTAGAAATTACAAAATTAGTAATCAAAATTTTCAAAAAATATTATATGTATAGTTATTTTGTTTTCAAAATATACACAAAAATAGAAATACATGCTTATTACAAATAAACCTCAGAGATGTATAAGGTCTCCAGGTGTCATGATTTCAATATGACTTTCAATATGATTTCAATATGATATTATAGAAGTATTAAACAAACAATGTATGGTAAACAATTAAAGTAACCGTTTTTGTTACACAATACCGAAAGAAAAAAACATTAAACCAATCGATATTATGTCATACTACTAGCCTAATAAAATCCTACGGACGGGCAGCAGCGTCCGTGAAAACCCAATCTACAGCTACTGCAGTCGCCACGCTTGGCAAGTGGGTACCTGCTAAGCGTGGCGACTATGGCAACTACCCCCAAGATTATACAAGTCATATTTGTGGGAGGCCTATGTCCAGCAGTGGACTGCATACGGCTGAAATGAACGAATGATTTGTACTCCTCCTCATAAAGGTCTGGTTTTTATCACTTGTCACAATAACTATTACGCTCCAGCAAGTAGGTGAGTGCGATAGTAACGGGCGATAAATGATAAAATAACAACCACGCTACGCGTCATTTTAAGCATTATACGTTAAACGTACGGAAAACTAGTCCTCCCACAAATATGACTTGTATAATCTTGGGGGTAGTCGCCAAGATTTGCAGGCGGGTAGGCGAGCTATGCTCGGCATAAAACTTCGCGATCGAGTCCGGAACGAGCTGATCCGAAAACGCTCAAAAGTGGTTGACGTAGGTCATAGGGTCGCCCGGTTAAAATGGGTCTGGGCAGGGCATGTGTGCAGACTTCACGATGAACGATGGAGCAAGTGCGTTTTGGAATGGAGACCCCGGCTGGGCAGGAGAAGTGTAGGCAGACCCGCCCGTTGGTCCGACGATATAAAGGAGGCTGCAGGACCAGTATGGATAAGGGAAACTAACAACCGCTTAAAATGGAGAGAGATTGGAGAGGCGTATGCCCAACGGTGGGTGAACACACGCTGAAGAAGAAGAAGAAGGCGACCGCAGTAGCTGTAGATAGACGCTGCTGCTGCCCCTGCGTAGATTTCATTAACGTCTTTGAAGTAAAAACGCCAACGTCGACGTGTAAAAGAGACCACATTCATACATTTCGATAGAAAGAATTGTAACGCAGAAGCTGTCAGCGGCCGATGGCGTTTGTGATACCATGACCTAGCGATTCTAGCAGACGCCATCCGCTACACCCAGAAAAACCGTTGAGCGTGCACGCCCATAAAGAGAATTTCGTGGCCATACAAGGGCTAGGATATTGTTTATTGGTCATTAACGAGTTTGGGAGCATTTCGTTCCCTTTGATACCTTAATTTGTAAAGGGTATCGGAAATTAAACGTCAGAAGCGCTTTGTTGGAAAATTTAATAAGAAATATAACGGCTATTGCTTTTAACGACTCGAATTACTGCTTTATAACAATGGATGAAGGTTTAAATTGCGGTGAAATTAGATTACACAATTTAATTTTGTCGTTATTCACACCATACAACGTGGAAGATATCGTCGTGAAAACTAAATTTGTTAATGGCAGTACGTAAAAAACGATACCTTTCTCTTTTTCTGGGGCACATTACTAGTGAGTTAAAAAAGGACACAATGATATTAGTGACGACCGGTCTGGCCTAGTGGGTAGTGACCCTGCCTACGAAGCCGATGGTCCTGGGATTGAATCTAGTCGGTACATTTATTTGTGTGATAAGCACAGATATTTGTTCCCGAGTCATGGGTGTTTTTTATGCATTTAAGTATTTATATCTTATAATATATACGAATTACGAGTATTGCTGGCTGAGTACCCACATCACAAGCCTTTTTGAACTTACCATTGCGCTCAGTGAATTTGTGTAAGGATGTCCAGTAATATTTATTTATTATATATTTTTTATTTATTTACATATTTTTTACAAGATTGACCAGCGTTTGACCTCAGTCGCTCCTGATGGTAAGTGTCGAAGGTGTAGCACGCTGGTTCAGTAACAGCCTATTCACTTTTGCCTTGAAGAGACCCAAATTATGTATTCATTCTTCAATATCGAAGATAATGTGTATATATAATGATTTTATTAAATGTTTAGTATATTTTTTTATATTTGTTCTTGTAAGCACCGCCTACAACCTCTGCTTTCCCTTAATATTGACTGGTCGAGAACATCATTTAGCTGCCGACTTTCCTGATACTCTTTTGTGATAGAAGAAGAAGAAGAAAAAAGAAGAAAAATATTTTTTTGTGACAAAAACAAAGTAAAGTGATTACAAAGTAAATAGTGCATAATAATCGGTGCCTTTGCCACAAAAGGGTCACAAATCAGCATGTAGCTGGCAAAGCCAGCGCTGAAGCGGTACCGCGAAGATCGAAGTACGTTTATTTCGGGCATCTTTCTCTTTTACTCCAATTAAGGTGTCATGAGAGTGACGGAGGCAATCGTCCGAAAATGTTCGCGGTAGCGCCGCTGTTCTTCCGTTGAGACCCACGTGTACACCGTTCGCTGACGAGGCAGCTGTACTGGCGCGGCTATTTAATATTAAGAAAATAGTACATAGATACAAGTAACATTTGGGGGCCTTTGTCTGGCAGTGGACATCTTACGGCTGAAATGATGATGATAAATGTTTCTAACAACAGATTGTATTGTAATTCATTGTTTGAGTATCAAAAGCTAAACATTGTATGTCACAAGGAACTTGATTAACTGGCAATATTAATATCAAATGAATAGGAGCAGCGATCAAGTTGGCAAAATTGTTTTGTTCGGCTTATATTAATAACGCCCAATGACCGCGTCATGGTACATTTAATATATCCAATTTGAAATGGCTTGAATTTATCACTTAAACATGTTTACTATCTACTACCGCGTCTTAACTAGTTAGTTAAGAAAAGACGTAAGTACCTACTTAGGTAAGTACCTACTTAGGTAAGTAGGTACTTACCGTAGGAATAGGTAGGTCACCTACCTATTCTATCAGCCAACGAATTCCACTGCTAAATATAGGCCTGCCCAAATATTTATTATAACCACAACAGAAAAACAAGGTGGGTTAGGTTAGAACTGCGAACACATAACAGAGTTTTAGTTTAGTTCTGCGTAATAGATTTCAACGAAAAAAAAATCTGTTGATGTATAATTATGGCAACACTGGTATGCGATTTAAAATTATTACAATAAAAGGTATGCGTAAATAAGGGCAACCTTTTTCATGTTGGGGAGTGGGGAGTTGCCATAGTCACCAAACTCGATAGGCGGGTTGGCGACCGTAGTAGTTGTACATTCGGTTTCGCTTTTGTCGTCTCCATCGACACCCGCGGGCGAAGATGGGGGGAGTTGTCACAGTGCCGTGTGGATCCAACTGAGAATAGAACTAAGCCATCTCCTCCCGCGGGTGTCGTAAGAAGCGACAAGTAACCATCTGAAAAAACCGAATGAACAGCACCGCGATCGCCAACCCGCTGGCTTGGCGAGTGTGGCAACTCCTCACCAAGATGATACAAGTAATATTTGGATGGCGTATGTCCAGCAGTGGAATTCTACGGTTAAAATGTTGATTATATATATAAAAAAATATATATTACATGACATTCTTACACAAATTGACTGAGCCCCACGGTAAACTCAAGAAGGCTTGCGTTGTGGGTAGTCACCAACGATATATCATCATCATCATCATCATGTAAGCCGAAAGACGTTCAATGCTGGACATAGGCCATTTTACGCACAACGATATCTATAATACACAAATACTTAAATACATATATAAACACCCATTACTCAGTAACAAATAATTGAGCTCATTACATAAATAAATGCCCTTACTAGGATTTGAACTCGGGACCATAGGGCTTAGGCCACTACCCACTAGGCCAAATCTGTCGTCAAAATAAATATTTTCTTATAATATAAGTATATTGACTTTATAAAGCAACAGGCAACTTTCACCAGTGCCTAGATTAAATAGTAATAATCGAAATATAGTTCTGATTAGTCCGGCTAAAACAATTGAAATTCGCGAATGTAATTTTGACAATGAATTGTTTGTGGCTATTTGATTCGGTCCGGAAATTTATTGGAATTTTCCAGCATAATTGAAAATGGGGTAATTTAGTGGGTCCTGTTTTGAAATAAGCGTTGTTCCAAATTGTTATTTGTGGTAGTTTATCGCCGCAGATTGTTAAATGGATATCGCGTTTCATAGGTTATGTAAAGTCGACTTCAAATATTTACATCATTGTAAAAAGATTAACAGTTTTTATAAAACTAAGTTCCATGGGTTCTGGCGTGACCAATTGAAGTAACCGGTGATCGATGAGCTGGGTGCTTCCTCGCACAACGTATCAGCATTGCGATACAACGAAAAAATGGAGCTTGAATCCTTGGTACCAAGGCTAAATGACCGTTTAAGATTTAAATTTGTTTAGTATTTTTACTAAAATTATTAGGTATGTTATTGCTTTATAGTCACATTTACCTTCCTCAATTTGGGGAACAAAAGCAATGAGGTAAAAGTGTTCTGGAGTGGAGACCATGTATCGGCAAGCGTAGTGTGGGATGCCCTCAGACAAGGATAAGCGATAGTCTTTGCAGGTTGGCTGGTAAGAGCTGGATAAAAATGGCCGCTAATCGTGCTGACTAGCGTGCTTTTGAGCCTAGGAGGGGTAAATACAGTCTGATGATGATGATGATGAAAATCATTGCTTTGAATTTGATATCCATATTACCCTAATTCGTTTCTCTTTACTTTTAATTTATTCTCTCGAAAACATTCAAAGCTTGACAATACGGAGAAATTAAGTTTTTTCTCACAAGAATCCGAGAAAAATATCAAATAACTCTTGGCGCTAACAAACGCAATTTTTCATCCAAATCATATTAAGCTTCTTAACTTACAAAGTTTTTCTTTCTGTGGAAAAACGAATTAGTGATATTTTAGAAAGAAACGTTTTCTTGATGCGTGGAATATGTCTGCCGCAGACGGACTCTAGGCCTCCCTTCTCGACCGCCACGGCGAGCGATCTGACCCTGGGTTTAGTTGTTAATATTGGAAGGCAGTTTATTGACTGTTAAATGTTCCGCCAACGCTGATACTCGTCATGCGGTGGTTTCGATTCGCAGTTTAGGGACAATATCCGGGTTAAACGTGATTCGCCCCTTAATTACAAGAACATGTAAACAAAATCAAGTTTTATCAAGTGTTATTGATGAATATGCATCGGTCGACTAATCTGATTTCTAGACTTCTCAAGATGATTTTTATTACATTCGAATATTACATTGAATTATTTACCACATAATTATATACATTTTCTATTTTAGCATAATTTACCAATGTAGTATTTTTAAGTTTTTTTGGCAATAATTCCGATTTTTTTTATACAAACTGACCAGCGTTTGATCTTAGTCACACCTGATAGTAAGTGTCGACGAGGTCGAGGGTGTAGCACGCTGGTTCAGTAACAGCCTCTTCACTCTTGCTTTGAAAAGACCCAAATTATATATTTCCGGAAATACAGACAAAGGGAGCGAATTATATAGGTTATACCTATATAGGTAGGTATAATTATATAGGTACCTTAGCGTTCCGCATCGCTTTGTGCAAATGAATGGAATTTTCACAACGTAAGTATGAAACCGTTCCCCTCGCCTTAGTAAATGCTCTAGAAACTAAAAAAATGTGTCCGTCAAGTCGAAATACTAGATAAACAACTGAACGTATAGACTAGGTATATAATAGATTCTTAAAGAATAGGCCACGCGCTTGTGAATCATCTGGAATTGCAGGCGTCGATAGACTAAATCCATAAGACTTTCAACGAAAATTATTTCCAAAATTGTTCGGTTTAACAGTTTTCGAGTTACGAATTGAAAACTCACAGGATTTTTATAATTATAAACTCAATGGATTAAAAATGGCGGCCCAAAATATTAAATTTATTTTTAAATTGTACGCACCATTAACACATGAAGTTCATAAATACATTTTTCCACAACAGAACTTACAGAATTTTTCTTTTTACGTAGCCTATGTTGTGTCCCACTGCTGGGCAAAGGCCTCCCCTCGGTTTAGCCACTCGTCGCGGTCTAGTGCATGCTCCCACCAATCCCGACAGAAACCATCCAGGTCATCCCGCCATCTCCTTTTAGTACTGAAATTTATAATCTTAATTTAGGTTTAAGCTTAATCTGTAGTAGAGCTCAAAGGTAACCAATCCAGGAAGCTTATGTAACTATCGAAGTTTCGGTGTAGACAACACTTTATATCTTTGTTACGCTTGAATTTAAGTTAAGATTTTAGAGGATAACATTGTATCCCAGCTGATAGTCCTGATAATAATTTAAAAAACGGTATAAGTTTCATACTACTTATTCGCCACTTGTACCCTTTTTTCACTAAGGTCACAGGATTAAACTGAGAGATCATAGGATTAAAATAAACGTTTATTTTATTATATTGCAGCATTTTATTTATACAGTAAGTATTATAGTCAATAATAAATAATAAGCCAACAATATTGGCCTAGTCTTCGGTTTAAATCCCATTTATTTGTGTGATTTGCAAGTATTTGTTCCTACATAATGGATGATTTATCTGTCTTTAAGTTGTTATATATTATGTATGTGGTTGGGTGAGTACCTACAACACAAGCCTTCCTGAGCTTACCGCCGGGTCAACTTGTGTAAGGATGTCCTGTAATATTTTTTTCGTCACACAAGGCAGTAAGAGAGATTTACCGCCCTAGGGCACGACCGAAGATCTCACTTTACACCCAGATAAAGACGTAAAACGCACCACGGGCGGTAATAAAGATGGCCTTAGATCGCTTGGTAGTGGCCCTCACCTCCGGTTCGGGCGACAAATACCCGCGATCTGATCCATTCTTTGTTTTACCGCCCTGTTTATATACTATTACTGATTTAATATAACCCCTTTTTTTCTACTCGCCTTTCTACCGCCGATCTGTCAGATCGATAAATTCGATAGCGTATCCTGGGAAGGATTTTTTTTTTCGTTTTTCTGTAGCACGAAGATGATAAACTAAATGCATATAAGTTACTCACGCGGCTATAAAGGGTAACCGTAATTACAGAGTGGATATTAAAACAGTATTTTTAAACAACTTGGAATGTTTCATTCCACTTCTCTTCTTACTAACTTTATTTATGTATTTCAAATACATTGCCAGTATTTTGAGCACCGATTACAGCCAATCATTACGTAACGAAGGTTTCTTCGTGAACTAGACATAACATGTCTAATTTATGAAGTGACTTCATTGAATCCATTCATGCCACCGCCACGCGACATTGACAAACAACTCGAACGTAAGCTTAACAGATACAGTGTCAAGTAGTATAATTAATTCCGTTGAGAGCGATCTGTCACTACCTAACACGAGCATTGTAAGCCTTTGCCACATATTATGTATACTGTCCATAAGTTTAGTCCGGGTATGTCCTTAAACTACGTCTAACAAAAAGGTAGGGCACAGCGAAATACCATCACGCTTGAGTCTGGAGAAGCCCAACTGGGGAAGTACCTCCTCCTTACTTAATACAACGACGGTGGCAAACAGGCATACGGCCCACCTGATGGTAAACAGTTACCGAAGCCTATGGATGCCTCGGAAGGATTCACATGCGCTTTAAAAACATACCTAGATCTTGTATGGTATTGATTTAGTCACTTCAATATTGTGTTCAGACGAACAATACAGGCGTATGCCCGTAAAAATATTGGGTTTCAAGGCAAGAATGAATAGACTGTTACTGAACCATCGTGCTACACCCTCGACCTCGTCGACACTTAACATCAGGTGCGACTGAGGTCAAACGCTGGTCAGTGTTGTATAGAAAAATGAGAGTACGATAACTAATTATTAATTTATACACGTAATAGAGGCAGTATTAGAGCATCTAGTACCGCATGGTACTTTTTTCTTTTTACGTAGCCTATGTTATGTCCCACTGCTGAGCAAAGGCCTCCCCTCGATTTAGTCACTTTTGGTACTTTATTTACAAATACAAATTGAACGAGACTTAGTGTAAAACTAAATGTATTAGTACTTACATAACGAAAAGTGTTAGTTTGTGAAACAAATAGAAAAGTGCCACTTTTTTCTCTCCGAGTGGAGAAAAAAGTGCCATGTACAAGCTGATGACGTGAAAATTATATCTCAGAGCCCTGAGTGTAAGTTTTTAACGAAACTTTACGTCATGAACGCGTTTGCGTTTCCAATATAAATAACATTATCACTTACGCGTTCGTAAAGGTTTTTTTACGTCAAAAGTAACTTACACTAGAGCCTCTAACTTGGTTTTCTTTTAAGTTGTCTACATTTATGGAGCTCCTTTACAAAAACTGACAGATAGAAGTTTTAAATAGTTTTTTTTTATGACATAGGCGGCAAACGAGCAGACGGATTGCCTGTAGGTAAGCAATTACCGTCGCCCATGGGCACCCGCAACACCAGGGGAGTCACAAGCGCGTTGCCGGCCTTTAAGGGGGGTTGGAGCTCTGGGAACCTTAATCACCATCAGGAACACAACACTACAGACCTGAAAGGTAGCAGTGCTATTATGGCTGTGGTCTTCTGTAAGGAGGAGGTACTTCCCCAGTTGGGCTCCTCCAGATTCAAGCGTGATGATACACTTTTTAAAACAACAAGTAAAGAAAAGTGCTATAATAAAATTGACGATAACATGATCATGTAGGAAATTCCAAGACTTTAGTATGACGGGATTTCATTGAAGTTTCCGCGTGTCTTAACTTTGTTCTCGATACACTTCGGAAAATACTTACAAACATTCGGTGGAGTTTTACTTACAAAAGATACGGCTGAGTTCCGACGAAACAGCAGCAATTGTGCAGAATAGAAATACATTTCGTTGCCAACAACTCTTTTATTAATTACAGTTTTTTTATAACGTTATAACAATATTTTACACAATACAAGCTCAGCGCGGCTTGTTTTTTTATTTAATTATTTGTGCGCAAGTAACATTATACTTTCATATACTATTATAAAATGTGTACGTAATTAGGTATACATATAATATCCCACGACGAATAACGCAAAATATCTGACATCACTTTTTTATGACTAAGAACTATTCAAGTATTAATGATTTTGTATGACATAATATAGTGCGACATAATTACACGCGAGTAACTAATCGTTACAGCCTAAATCGTTTATAGACCCTTCAGTTAATTATGTTAACAAACACATTATAGATAAAATAAATGCGTTGTATAAAACACGAATGAAAATAACCAGATAGAAACTTCATTACTTATAATATTAAATATGGAAATGTGAGAACGAGCTAAGTCAATAGAAATCTCATTTCGCAACTTTGTACGACTCCAGTGACTGAAAGGTAAATTCAAATGTATAAAGAGTATTTTAGCATATATCGCATAATCACATAATATTCTTTGCAAAGTTATCCACGAAGGAAGAAAAGTACAGGGAAATGATATATGATGAAACTTTGCAAAACACATCAGCCTGATATAATGCTGGGATATTCTTTTCCGGACTTGTTCAAGTTTTTGCATGTCTTGTATCCCTGTATCGAGTTTCACCCGGAGCAGTGTTTGGTTTTAATATTTATGAAGGCATTTGATTTGGTTTTTTAAGTCGTAAATAAGATTTTGTTGAAACTTAATTTATTATGATTTGTTTCTGTTGAAGAATGCATTAAAATTTGAAGTATGTTAAATAGTACGCAGTTTTGAGTAAACAAAATTAATTCATGATTTTAATAATTTTCATGATCGACGACAGCCCTGGTCTAGTGGGTAGTGACCCTGTCTATGGAGCAAATGGTCCTGGGTTGAAATCCTAGTAAATTTGTGTAATAATGAGCACAGATTTGTTTTCCTGAGTCATGGGTGTTTTCTATGTATTTGTATATTATATAACTATGTCGTTGGCTGACAAAAGTGACAACAGCTTATTGAGGAACTGCAGACCCATCACGCTTCTGAGCCATGTCTATAAGTTGTTCTCAAAAGTCATCACATATCATCTCGAACACACTCGATGACTTCCAGCCTCCCGAACAAGCCGTTTTCCGAAAAGATTACCATAAACCACATCCATACGCTACCTCAAATTATACAGAAGACCGAAGAGTATAACTTGCCATTATGCTTAGAGTTTGTGAACTACGAGAAAGCCTTCGATTCGGTGGAAACATGAACGGTGCTCGAGTCTCTTCAGCGATGCCATATTGACTATCGGTACATCGAAGTGTTGAAGTGTTTGTATAGTAACGCCACCATGTCAGTCCGAGTACAGGAGCAGAGCACGAGGGCGATTCCATTGCGAAGAGGCGTAAGGCAGGGAGACGTTATCTCTCCGAAACTGTTTACTGCCGTAATGGAAGACGCTTTCGGACTTGTTGACTTGTCGGACTAGCAAGCGCAGCGTAGGACGTTCACCCACAAGATAGACAGACGACTTTATTAAGGTCTCCGGAACACTCTGGATGCAGGTCGCTTCCAACCTGTACATGTGGAGGTCCAAGGGGGTGGCCTATGTTCAGCAGTGGGCGTCTTATGGCTGAGATGATGATAATGATCGTTGGCTGAGTACCCTCACAATGACACTCTTAAAAATAAAGGAGAAGTGGAAAAATCTACAAGCCATCGCCATCGGGTGTGTCTCTGTAGCTCACTTGGTAGAACGACAGGCATGTATCCCGGAGTCGCGCGTTCGAGTTTCGCCCGAGGCAATTTTTTCACTTTTCCTTGTATGAAATTCACGCGTCCAAAACAATGATTTGTTTTATTTACCCGTTCCGGATATTGGTGTGTTTACTCATAAATATCGACACATAATTTATGTGCCGCTGCACACGTAGCAAATTGTTCTATTATGGACGATAAATAAATAAGTTCAAATACTGTTGTTTATCATGGCGTTTTTTACTGAGTTTGTGTTTTAAGTATTTTTTTTTATACACGACTGACCAATTTTTAATCCCAGTCACACCTCATGGTAAGTGTCGACGAAGTCAAGGGTGTAGCACGCTGGTTCAGTAACAGCCGGCGCTTGCTAGTCCGTGGTCTCCACTCGAGCACTTTTCGACCCCGTCTGCCATTTTTTCTGCGTTCAATGTGGCCTGCCCATTGCCACTTCAGCTTGCTAACCCGCCCTCAATAATAGTATGAAAATATATTTTCGGACAATGTGGTATTTGGCTAATAAAGAATTAATAAATATTCAGCGTAAATAAATTATGCGAAACTTGGTATGCTTATTAAGATTTGGACAAAACAAATTATGCCAAATAAAGGGAACCCGGGATCCGGTATAATAACTGATCTATATCTTACTTTATACCCTTCTGACGCCAATGCAAAACAAAACAATAATTTACGATATATTTGATTATCAAATGAATCAAAGTTACAATTATCTAGTTTAGCTTGATTATGATTCAAATTCTCCTATGATATTTTTATACGGCCTCACCCTTAGCCTATGAAGGCAGTCTAAACATTCGAAGAGCGTTGAAACACTACGTTGAAACACGTTGAAACACATTTTGTCAAGGCTCATGGGACCCTGGGGTCCACTTGGCAACTAAGCCCATGATTTGGATCATAGGCACAAGTTTTAAGAAAGCGACGGCCATCTGACCTTCCAACCCAAATGGTAGACCAGGTCTTATTGGGATTAGTCGGGTTTCCTCACGATAATTTCCTTCACCGGTAAGCAAGTGATAAATATCTAGTGATATTTTGTACATGAGTTCAGAAAACTCATTGGCACCAACGCTTTTACCGGTAGGCCACCAGCGCTCTATTACCGCTAGGCCGTCAGAGCTCTACACAAGTTCTCTGTTGTTTAAAAAAAAATAACAAATTGTTTAAAAAAAATGACGAATCAGTTATTGAATAACCGTCAAAACACATTAACATACACTTAATCCATTCACGTACAAACCAAATTACATCCACGAAACTGCTCAGCAATGCTATTGCAAGCTATTTTAGCTTAGGACTGGAATTTCAGATCCCGTTAGGCGATATTCAGTTGGAGTTTCACATATCAGATTAAAGTACTAAGCTGCGCTACGTGAGAGATCTGCACTTGGACCAAAATAAGTAACCAGAGCTCTGCTTGCTTTGTAATCGAAGGTTTCTGGGGTCCAAATGATGTTTGGTTTGTAATTATTTATCTGGGAAGGAGGAATTAGATCGCTTTAGATGACGCGACTGCTTTGTATGGTTTAAGTGCTGGTTGCAATTGGTACGGACTTAAGAGTTGGGTAGTGATCTTGAAGGTTTCGACAAACGTAGTTGGAAATGTGTCTCGAGAGAATCTTTGTTGATAATTTAAAATGCATAATTCCAATAGTGAGGAAAGTATTTTCACAACTTTCCGTCATTATCTTTTTGTATGATATATGTATATATTTATATGTATTTTATGTTATGTCATACATTTAATTATATGATTTTATTCATTTGTGTATCTCATATATTATGTTATTTCTTTGGCTTTATTTTTGTTTCAATGTTTCTCTCAATTCCTGCACTTCCCTGTAGTTTTCTATTTTTTTATTTTACTTCGCTACCCTAAGGTTGTCTGGAAGAGATCGCTTTTTAGCGAAAATATCGCCTGTTGTTTGCCTCCTTTTCTTTTTATTGTTCCTTTGTGTAATATTCTTCTACTTTTTGAGGTGTGCAATAAAGTATTAATTCATTCATTCATTATCCGCCAGTTTCACAATTATGAAAATACCAGAAATTACATCAGTTCATTTTTTTTGTAGCCATCACAGCGTCACCATACCCTCACTCTATCTATAAGTTGTCTTATTATTTTGTATCAACCATCCATCTAATGATCCGTGCGTAGAATTTCTGTGATACAATCACAATGAGAATATATGTAGAACAAAAGTAAGATATCTGTATACAAAGCTCGCAAGATTTGACGATTCAAATGGCGATGGACAAGCTACATAGACCTGAAACTCTATAGCCGTCGGCGCAGAAAAAAATCTAGAATGGCGAAGAAATCTACAGCCGCGCTACCGCGAACAGCGATATTCGTAAATTTCGGACGATTGTCTCTGTCACTCTCATGACACCTTAATTGAAGTAAAAAAGAAAGGTGCCCGAAATATGCGAACTTCGATGTTCGCGGTACCGTTCCAGATCGGACAGAGCATTAGTTTCAGACGTCCACAAACCAGATGAACTGGTCACCTCGTATGGGTCTTTTTTTTTTATGACATAGGCGGCAAACGAGCAGACGGATTGCCTGGTGTTAAGCAATTACCGTCGCCTATGGGCACCCGCAACACCAGGGGAGTCACAAGCGCGTTGCCGGCCTTTAAGGGGGTTGGAGCTCTGGGAACCTTACTCACCATCAGGAACACAACACTACATACCTGAAAGGTGGCAGTGCTATTATGGCTGTGGTCTTCTGTAAGGAGGAGGTACTTCCCCAGTTGGGCTGCCCTAGATTCAAGCGTGATGGTCAACGCTGTGCCCTACCTCTCATTGTTGGACGTAGTTTAACCGATTCGTTGCGTGTTCCATTTTCAAAAACTTTAGTCTGTGGCGGCGAACAATTTTTTCATGGCACGACAGGCGTGCCTTACGCCATGGAATATGATGGCACGCCTATCGTGTCATCCGCCATGTGTATAAAATTCGGAATTAATTTCGTTTTTTTCATTGATTTTGACTTGATTGAGTTCAGCTGACATCAAACCAAGGAAGTGAACTGATCAAAAGATTGTTTTAAACTGTTAGTAGCTTTTAAACTACGAGTTTTACTCGAAATGCATGGTAAGTGACTTTCAAAATTCAGATATCACAAACATTTTCTACTAAGTATAATGTTTATACTTTCCTAATTATCAGAGCCCGGAAAATCTATACCAAAACAAAAGACTGTCGTAATCAAACTAGTGATAGAAACATTTTTTATCGATATCGAGTTAGTTTCGTCTAAAAATCATACCGATATGTTTAGGTACATTACTTATTTTATAATCATTCACGCCAAACGCAAAAGAAGTGGTAAATTTAGGGTTTGTTTTATTGTTATTTCATCTAAAACGCAACGTAATCATCAACGTTATTTATATTTCATATTAAGTAATAACCCTTCCCTTTTGGCTTGGCCGTAGTCTGGTGACAAAGAGGTAATCAATCTCATTGAAAATAATAAACTTCAGAGAATCAGTATTCCATAAGACATCAATAAACTCGATATCGATAAAAAAATGTTTCTAACACTAGTTTGATTACGACAGTGTTTTGTTTTGCTATGGATTTTCCGGGCTCTGCTAATTATGTATAGTGGGGTAACGGAATGGGTAATTATTTTTATAGTGCGACGTATTTAAACCTATGCATTTACTATCTTCGACATTTCTCCTTGAACTATTCATTTGAGTCTTATAGGTAACAAACTTAGAGGATTTAAGTAGTAACTGGAGACGCCTTGGCTGTCATTTATCGTACAAAATAGACTGACGGTTTTTGCGGGCAAGGGGAGTGTCAAATGCATTGCTAAAACGTCAGTCTATACAACAATCTGCACAATTGTGCAAGTTTTTTGGCAGAAGGGTAAACTTATAAAGGCGTCTCTAGTCATTAAATGCTCTAAGGTAACAAATCATTTATCTGGAATTACAAAAAATAATATAGGTATTCATTCTATAATATGATGACACACCTGTAGTGTTATCCGCACTGAAACGCTAAGTAGTAAAATTAGTGCTGCATGAAAAGGTTGTTAACAACTGAATTTGAAAAAAAATCTTAAAATTTTGAATATTTCAGAAACGAAGGCTACTAGCTTGTTCTACACGACAAACAATAATAGTTTTGTTCGGGGTGAACCTTTCTGAAACTTAATTTGGTGAAGTTTTAATCGATTTTAAAATGACACTCCTCTCGTGTCATACGCCATTCGTTAAAAACATTGATGACACGCCTGTCGTGTCATCCGCACTGAAACGGTTAAGGACATACCCGGGTCCAGGTCCGGGTCTCTGGGAGTTCGTGGCTACAGCGTGCTAGAAATTGTTTCCTGTGGGCTTTATATCTATGGCTGAAATAAATATAGAACTATCCATCCAATCATCATCTTCCTCGCCTTGTCTCGGCATTTCACAAGGCTCCAAAGCCTGTTTGTCAACCGATTTCAGGAATCGGCATAAGCACCAGTTTCATGAAAGTGATTGCCATCTGACCTTCCAACCCAGTGGGTGAACTCGGCCTTATTGAGATTAGTCCGGTTTCCTCGAGATGTTTTCCATCACCAAAAAGCGACGGCTAAATATCAAATGATACGTCTTAATAAGTTCCGAAAAACTCATAGCTACGAGCTAGTGTGTGATCCTGCACCCTCCGGATAACAAGTCGCACGCTTTTATGCCAAGACCACCAGCATTTCCAATATACAAACAACGTGCAACGATCTTAAAAAAAATGACAAAACTAATTTTAACAACCACTACCGAATAAGGTCTCCTTTGTCATTCATTCATGTTTATCTACCTTAAGCACTAGCATTAGACAATTACATTTCAAACCATTCCCAATTAATTAAGCACTAGTTGTCGAGCCGAAACCTAATAATTATATTCAACATGCATGTTTGCAAACCTCTTAGCAGATATACAAATAGTTCGAAGCTCCGTGTGTACAGTATACGTAATAGATTTTGGCAAACTCCGCGAGCAGTTCACTGGAGCGAGAGGACAGACTTTATTGTTTGATTGTACACTTGTACTTGATTATGTTAGTTTAATGTTACACAAGTTTACTCATGAGTAAGGTGAGGTTATGCAGTGAGAGTAAATTAAGTCTATTTTATATGTCGATTTGAAAACAAACCACAATTCTATAGGTAGTTTCACGAGAGTTGAAGCCACTCGCACAGCAACATTTCATGTAATGATAGGGAGATTACTTACTCATTCCATTCGTTAACTCTTTTGCAATCAGTGCTTTATATAGTTGTGTGCGTAATCCATTCGCCTCAACTCTTGTGGAACTACATATACTTGTAACAGGCCAAGTGAGTTAAATATGGTTATGTACTTAGTTAAACACTAATTCTTTTAATTTTTAACTTCGTTCTTAGCGACCGGCAAATATTTTAAAGTACGATTAATACATTAGGCAAACCGTATATATATTAGCATTTCGCTTCAACGATCAAAATGAACGACGGTTGCTATATTTTTGTTCATACATGAGGGTAGAATGCGAAAACTTCATAACTTCATAGCAGTCGCGGTAGTCTCGTCAGACCGTGAGGTCGTGTTAGCAGATTATTTAATTGTTAAATATATTCGTACCGTGATTGGCCTTTTTTTACGTTGGGAAAATGCATTTACGCATCCCGTTCAGAGGCTCTAATGTAAATTTCTTTTGACGTAAGAAAACGTTTACGAACGCGTGAGTGATAATGTTATTTATATGGGAAACGCAAACGCATTCGTGACGTAAAGTTACGTTATAAACTTACACTCAGGACTCAGTTGCGTACAGAGCCATTTCAACATATTTATGTATAGATTGTATATAAAACAAATAAAACATAGTTTGAATAGTAAGCCTCACAATACATAGACATGCAAAATAATTCCGCCTCTATTACACTTTTTTATTTGTGAAATAAAGATTAAATAAATAATACTCCCGTAAAAGAAATAAGTATATATTTTTTACCTTTACCGCTACTGACAACGGTTTGACATACTACATAATATATATGAATTTAAATTATTTTAACTGTCACTATGTTAACTAATCTACCATTGCGTAGCATTTAATTGACTCAGGATCAAACCACTGGATTGGATCATAATCCTTAAATACTTTCTACGGATCGTAGAATTTAATAGTAGAAAAGTTCATGAAGCCATTTAAATAAAAAAAAAATGTTAATTCAATCGGGACGATAATTGATTTTACGATTTCATTCTCATGAAATCCATTCATTAGTAAATGCACCTGCAATGCACCTGCATTGGTATTTTTAACTTGTGGTATTTGACACCTGTCAAATACCACAAGTTAAAAATACCGATATCGTTAGTGTAGTGTGTCGACCAAGTGACATCCCTAGTGCGCAAAACGTTCGAGTTGATAAACAAGATCAAGTGCGGGTAGTTCGAAAACCTCGCGCGGCTAGATGTTGATGTGAACTATAGCCAGTCTTCATCCGAGACCACGAGGAGAACGTCGTTCTTGAAACATCGGATATAATTTATGATATAATTGGATGTAATAAAGTCCCGTCTATTTGTAATAATGTGCATTTAAAACTTTAAATCACTAATTACTTTAAAGCAGGCATCGTTACCGGTATTTCGTAAATCTAAATTTTGCCGTTAATTCTTAACTTTTCTTTTGAGCTTCTTACATGGTATTTAGGTAAAGAGAACACATTATCTGATGAGTTGGTTAAAATGTTTAAATGTTACCTAACAACTGAGATACCGAAATTGAATAACGGTTAATTTGTATGAAAATAATACAAGTATTTATTCCCTGCTTTAAAGTTAAGAAAAAAACATTTTATGAATTGCATTAATGTTAACATGAAAGCGCTGTTAACATAGCGGTAAGAGCCGACTTCAACTCCCATCGCGATTTCAAACTCCGGTTTATATGTATTAATCAGTTTTTCGGAACTTACGACTATGTACAAAATATCACATTGATATTTACCAGTCGCTTTTGGTGAAGAAGGAAATCTCAACGAGGCCTAGTTTTTTGTTCGAAGGTCAGACGGCAGTCACTTTCGTAAAAAGTAGTATTTGCTAATTCCTGGAATTAGTTTTCAAGCGCACCCCAGACTCCCATGAGCCATGAAAAATGGCGTAAAAAATTTGAATTAGTGTAAACACTGGATACAATACCAAACATTAAAGCCACAAAAATAAAACAGACAAAATAACAGTAAAAGCAATCCACCGCAAAGATTATTTTTATTACTGCTCAAATTACGCCATAAAGTGCATTGAACACAAAAAGGTTGTAGTAAAACTAAGAAAGTAGGTCGTATTTATGGGGGGAAAAGTTCAAGTTTAAAGGGAGTAGAAAAATGTGAATACTTTTAGAAAGTCGGATAAACTATTTTTGATTGCTGACAGTGTATAACATCGTGTAATGAGCCAGCTTCGAGCACATTGGAACTTTATCCAAATATAAATAATGCTGAAATACTATAATATTGTATTATAATGGTGTTGCATTATGCTTAGTACGGTTTAAATATAGGCCAGTAAAGATTGACAATAAATTAACAAAGCATGATGTATCTCTGATTTTTTACTGTTCTTTCGACCCATTAGGACTAAATATACTTACAGAAGTTAGCAATGCGCAAAAAGTTGTGGATTTTGTTATACACAAAAAACCGCATCATTATTTTTTTTTATTCCGCTATGTGACTCCTAATCTATGCATTTCTCTTCAAAAGATTTTATTAAGGTTTTGAAGAACATTAAATTTGTCACAAGTCAAGGCTAATTCGATCTCTATTATGTCAATTGATTACAGAATTAAGACCCTTTGAAAATAGGTAAGTTTTTGCCCAAGTCGATAATTTCAGTATTATAACATTTTGGAACCGAAATCGGGTAGAAACCGTAAGACCTACGGAGAAATTATCCTTTAGCAACAACTGATCAATTTTAAAATAAGTTTTCGCAATATTGAACGAATATTAGATTCAATTTCAGTATCAAGTCGTCTCAAATAACTCGTCAGAGCAATTACTTTATAATGGCGAACTTTTGAAATTACCATCATAAAATTCTTAGAAAATAAAGAAAGGCAATGACTTAGAAAATAAGCATAAAAACATCCTAAAATCGAGGTACATTTATTATCTATCATTTTAAATGTTAAAGTATCTTAATATCAGGCTGCCTAGTAACGGTCGCCATTTCGAATCTTCAAAACATACCATGGCAGTTTAGCCCTATTGTCGTTGAAATAGGGTATAATTTGGGAAATGCAATTCTGGAAAGGATGGGAGGGAACGATTATGTAAATAATGCCGTAATAGCATCATTATGGTTCGCGTCGCTGTGCTGGGATTGAAAACAATAAGAGTTCAGAGAAAAAAATATTAGGACATCGAATTGGCTGTTTAGCTATGTGAAACAAGGTTACATTTCAGCCGTATGCAGTCCACTGCTGGACAAAGGCCTCCCACAAATATGATTTGTATCATCTTGGGGGTAGTTGCCATAGTCGCCACGCTTGGCAGGAGGGTTGGCGACCGCAGTAGCTGTAGATTGGGTATCGACGGACGCTGTTGCCCGTACGTAGGTTTTTGCCCTTTGTCGCCTCTAACGACACCCACGGGCGGAGATGGGTGATGCTATTCTAGTCAGCCGGCATCACACGGCAAAGTCAGCAGACATCACACGGCAAACAACAAGGTTAACGTAATTATTACTGATATTGCTAGATTATATAAAAAAAATCTGCGAGAAAATGCCGCCAGCATTACCCGTTTAATGCCTCAAGGGACTGTTTTACATTTAATGTATTCATTAGTTAAGTACTCGTATCTTTGTAATTATTGAATTAAATTAAAAACTTGAAAACAGAATAAATATAATTGTATTATATTAATACATATCTTATTAATATTGCAACTCACAAAGACAACGTAAATAGAGAATGGACCCGGGTATGTCCTTAACCGTTTGAGTGCGGATGACACGACAGGCGTGTCATCAATGTTTTTAACGAATGGCGTATGACACGAGAGGAGTGTCATTTTAAAATCGATTAAAACTTCACCAAATTAAGTTTCAGAAAGGTTCACCCCGAACAAAACTATTATTGTTTGTCGTGTAGAACAAGCTAGTACCCTTCGTTTCTGAAATATTCAAAATTTTAAGATTTTTTTTCAAATTCAGTTGTTAACAACCTTTTCATGCAGCACTAATTTTACTATTTAGCGTTTCAGTGCGGATAACACTACAGGCGTGTGATCATATTATAGAATGAATACCTATATTATTTTTTGTAATTCCAGATAAATGATTTGTTACCTTAGAGCATTTAATGACTGGAGACGCCTTTATAAGTTTACCCTTCTGCCAAAAAACTTGCACAATTGTGCAGATTGTTGTATAGACTGACGTTTTAGCAATGCATTTGACACTCCCCTTGCCCGCAAAAACCGTCAGTCTATTTTGTACGAAAAATGACAGCCAAGGCGTCTCCAGTTACTACTTAAATCCTCTAAGTTTGTTACCTATAAGACTCAAATGAATAGTTCAAGGAGAAATGTCGAAGATAGTAAATGCATAGGTTTAAATACGTCGCACTATAAAAATAATTACCCATTCCGTTACCCCACTATACATAATTAGCAGAGCCCGGAAAATCCATAGCAAAACAAAACAATGTCGTAATCAAACTAGTGTTAGAAACATTTTTTTATCGATATCGAGTTTATTGATGTCTTATGGAATATTGATTCTCTGAAGTTTATTATTTTCAATGAGATTGATTACCTCTTTGTCACCAGACTACGGCCAAGCCAAAAGGGAAGGGTTATTACTTAATATGAAATATAAATAACGTTGATGATTACGTTGCGTTTTAGATGAAATAACAATAAAACAAACCCTAACTTTACCACTTCTTTTGCATTTGGCGTGAATGATTATAAAATAAGTAATGTACCTAAACATATCGGTATGATTTTTAGACAAAACTAACTCGATATCGATAAAAAATGTTTCTATCACTAGTTTGATTACGACAGTCTTTTGTTTTGCTATAGATTTTCCGGGCTCTGATAATTAGGAAAGTATAAACATTATACTTAGTAGAAAATGTTTGTGATATCTGAATTTCGAAAGTCACTTACCATCCATTTCGAGTAAAACTCGTAGTTTAAAAGCTACTAACAGTTTAAAACAATCTTTTGATCAGTTCACTTCCTTGGTTAGATGTCAACTGAACTCAATCAAGTCAAAATCAATGAAAAAAACGAAATTAATTCCGAATTTTATACACATGGCGGATGACACGATAGGCGTGCCATCATATTCCATGGCGTAAGGCACGCCTGTCGTGCCATGAAAAAATTGTTCGCCGCCACAGACTAAAGTTTTCGAAAATGGAACACGCAACGAATCGGTTAAACTACGTCCAACAATGAGAGGTAGGGCACAGCGAAGTACCATCACTCTTGAGTCTGGAGAAGCCCAACTGGGGAAGTACCTCCTCCTTACAGAAGATCACAGCCATAATAGCACTGCTACCTTTCAGGTATGTAGTGTTGTGTTCCTGATGGTGAGTAAGGTTCCCAGAGCTCCAACACCCTTTAAAGATCGGCAACGCGCTTGTGACTTCCTTGGTGTTGCGGATGCCCATGGGCGACGGTAATTGCTTACCATCAGGCAATCCGTCTGCTCTTTTGCCACCTTTTGTCATAAAAAAAAAAAAGAAAACTAAAATGAACTAAACTAAACCTTATAAAATATGTAAATACTTCGATGAAGCGTCTGGCCTAGTTGGTAGTGACCCGGCCTATGGAGCCGTCAGTTATGGATTCTAATCTCAGTGACGGCATGTATTTTTGTGAGGAGCCAAAGGTGTTTTTTTGAAATTTTTATTTACGTAGTTGTTTATTATACTTATATATCGTTGGTTCAGTACCCACATAACAAGCCTTCTTAAGCTTAACGTGGGGCTCAGTCAATTTCTGTAAGTATATCCTGTAATATTTTTTGAACTTGAAAACTATTAAAATTGTATAAAAAACTAGCATAAGAAGCGGGAAAAGTTTCAGTTCCACGTCATCTCGAGTAGGGTGTTGCTTATTTGATAAAATGTCAAAGTCTCAACCCCCCCTCTCCCAATTTGTTCAACGTTAATTTTTTTTTTTTTTTTATATAATTTATGGGTCGCTACCAGCTATTTAAAAGGAAAAATATTTTAAAGAAACAATTATTAATTTCCAACACTTTTATTAAAATCAAATAATTATTGTGATTTTGCATTAGTAAAGTAAAATTAAATTTTTATGAGAACAACGTAGAGTTTTTTGCATTTGCCGAACCGCGGGATAGCCGTCGAGAAGCGAGTGCGGGTATAATGAGTAAAAGGGAGTCCTTGACGATTATTTTGGACTTTCCCTTACTCGTTATACCAATGCGTTCAGAAATGTAAAATAAATACAAAATGGTGAGTGGCGATAACTTGCATGGTACTTACAAAGCGTTTTATTTTCTAAACTTTATCTGACGATAGCGACCCCTAAAGTTTGTTTAAAAAAAAAAAACTAGCGTTCGTTAATTAGCGTAGTAGAACGCAATGGCGAGGTGAGAGAAGAACTTTTAAAAAATTGATTTTTAAGCAACACCCTAATCTCGAGTCATCCGAAAAAAAAAATTATAATAAACAAAAAATACTCCTCAGCAGGAATTGAAATATACGAAAAAACTCCAAAGATACCAAGCTTTGAATAAATGATGGCACTGAGAAGAGGGTCTGATGATATTATGTTCATAACATTTGATTCCCCGTTCAAATGTGCTCCATGAATGTTTTATGCTTATGACCCAGCATTATGGTTATGTGGCTTTTAATGAGTTTGTGGTTATTAATTTTAGTTGACTATATAACTTGATTTAGCAATGTCTTCTAACGATCGCGTAATGGAGACATTTATAAATCTTCTGGCGAGACTACAGCCTGTTTTCTAAGGCGCATAAGAAAGATATAATAATATTATAGCATAAATAAATAAATAATATAGGAGGGCAACCTTACACAAATTGACTGAGCTCCACGGTAAACTCAAGAAGGCTCGTATTATGGGTACTCAGCCAACGATTACGTATATATTATATACAAATACTTAAAGACATCTAAACCACCCGTGACTCTTTTTTTTTATACAGCGTTTGACCTCAGTCGCACCTGATGGTAAGTGACGACGAGGTCGAGGGTGTAGCACGCTGGTTCAGTAACAGCCTATTCACTCAGGAGCAAACCAGTTCTCTTCACACATATAAACCACCTTACTAGGATTTGAACCCAGGATCGTCGGTTTCATAGACAGGGTCACTACCCACTAGGCCAGACCTGTTTTTATATGTATTGTAGAACATCTGATCGTTGTGAGTACATATTTAATTCTATTGTTTTCTTTTTCAGATACGAGTGGATGTGTTCTACAAGAAAATACAACAATTAAGGTAATTATAGAATCTAAGGTACTTTGTAGGGTACCTTTAGGGGAAAAAAGGGAACCTATTACTTAGACTCCATAAGACTGTGTCTTATTGAGTTTGTTGGTTACGTGGTATTGCACTATCCCCGACGATAGTACGACAAGACTTTGCCTTCTAAATAGAACGTACCAACAACTTGTCATATTTAATACCACAGGTTTGGCCTAGTGGGTCACTATCCACCCTGCCTATAAAAAATAAGGTTGGGTTCAAATCTCAGTATGGACAATTTGTGTGATGAGTACAGATATTTGTTCCGCAGTCATGAGTGTTTCATATATGACAACCGAAAAATCTGTTAAAAAAAAGAGACCTTCTCATACTAGCTGCTCGCTTGATGTAGTTGTTAGTATGGACAGCTCATTTATTTTATTGATCTTTCGGTTATGGCTCCATAGTAAAAGTTGATCGTAATCATGTATAGATTCAGAAAATGTAACTTTGCATCACCATTTTGATTTCACCCAGTATATTACACAAATTGACTGAGCTTTATGGTAAGCTTATAAGCTTATATTATGGTGCTCAGACAACAATATAAATCATATACATAGAAATCGCTTATAGGAACAAATACCTATTCCCATCACACAAATAAATGCCATTATAAGGGTTTGAACCGTTGGCTTCATGGGCAGGGTCACTACCCACTAGGCCAGACCTGCCAAGCACCACCATAACAAACATTTTTTTCTGCTGCGGCAAAAACAAAAAACAGCCCGAGCTGCGTCAAAAACTTGACTTGGCTAACACAATGATTTGTTAAGGCAATTTATTAATTTCTTACTGTTCTGACCAAACTGTCTCGTTTAATCACGTTGTCAGAACGCTTTGACCTCGTCGTGATTCGTCAGAAGATCATGATTGATGATGTGATTTAATGAATTAGCCATCCCTCCCCGATTTTCCTTGTTATCCGGATTTAACTCCTTTCTTTGTGTTTTACAAGATCTTTATATAATAGGTTGCTTGGAAGACAGCCGAATAATAGTAACGTCTTTGTGACGCGAGACATCTACTTCATATATTTCTGTATCCATGTTCTAAACAAAAGTCTGCTCTAATAAAATGACTGTACAAATACTAAACTACTTTAAATCTAAAACAGGCCCTAGTGGTATTGAATATAGGATTCTGGTGGCATTTCCTCTTTGTATCACAAATATACTATACGGTCATCAGTAACGTCAACTAGACGTATCGCGTTTCCTATAAAAAAAAAACCGTTTTTCTCCTTTGCGCTGGTTAGGATTTGTAGTTTTCTATGTTTAAAGCGAAGCTTACACTTGCAAGTTTTCTTGCAGCAAGTAGAGACGCAGCTATATGCAAAAATGAAAAAGCGATATTTATCTCTCATTCTTCCTTATAGCTGCGTCCCTACTTGCTGCAAGGAAATTTGCAAGTGTAAACTTCGCTTTAGGAATAGTTTGCTTTTTCCCGAAACTGTCAAAAACCTGCGTCTCTAAAATATGAATATACCCTTTGAAGAATCTGCTGAGTGTAGTAACTTTATAGTAGGACAGGATCGTCGTACATTCCAGAAATAAACGAAAAAAAAATGTTGTTAAAGTTCTATATAATAGTTACATTAAAAGTAAACATCCATTACTGAACAGTTCTAAAAATATACTGGAGAATAACAATATTTCCGTAGGCGGTAGCCTGGACTAAATTGACTGGAATCGCTGTAACCAGCGATGGTTTTAAGGGAATGGAGAGAGAGGGCTATGTTGGGAGTATCTCTGTGTGATCGCACCAGACATGATGTCATTCGCAGCAGAACAAAAGTAACAGATAACTCTCCGGATCGCTAAACTCAAGTGGCAATTAATTGTTGCACGAAAAACACCGGTTCCTTTCTTTTTATTATATTTAGATAACTATTGCTTCAATTTAAAGAATTCGGCCTGCAATGTATTTCGAAACACCCTAGCCATCCACAGGCTTCCCCAAATATGACTTGTGTCATTTCGGGAAGTATTTCTGTGGTCCTAATGAAAAACGGTATATGTTTTTCGTCACTTGTATCCTTTTTCACTAAGGTCACAGTTTTGATAGTCGTCACGTGTAGCAGGCGGGTGGGCGACCGCAGTACTAGTAGATTGGGTTATGTCGGACACCGCTACCCATTCGTCGGCTTTTTATCTGTTTATTTTCTCCTCGGGAGAAGATGGGGTTCCATCATCTCTGTGTATACAATTCTCAGTATAAAATAAATTGACTCGCATTAAAAAGCGACCTCTAGGAGTATGTTAAACAAGTATATTTAATTGTTTCTCGAATTAAGGAACTGTTCATTTTAACTTCTTCGGCGATAGGATTGCTGTTTATATTCACGGCTCATGTGAAAAACGATAGAAGTCACAACTGGTATGGATCTTATATGCCGTTTTTAGTTGAAGAAGCAGAGCCGCCGAATGATAGAGGATACACCACAACAAACGCCGCTCCTGTTTCCGATTCTTCGTGCATTGTTAAACTTGTTATTTAAGATTTCATTCCAGTTAATCCGTTTTCTCGCAACCGCAACATAATGGAAACCAGCGATGCCTTTAAACGGCTTATTTTCTAACATAATCCTTAGCGGTTAGGACGTTTTGTAAGTTTTCAACAGGCAAAGTTGCGAGACATAAATGTAACAGAAGTAACAATAGCCCAGACGCCGCAAAGGGTTGACAACAATGAAAAGAACAAATACTTAGTTTGTCTTGGGAAATTACGTTTGTGGCGGATCGATGGAGGATGAGAGTACGATGTGGGGAAGTGAAACTTCGTCTGGAATGTTTGAGATATGCTTTTGCCGCTTCCACGACGAGAATTTGTGATAAAATTATATACATGATACAAGAAAAATGCACAGTTAAAGTCTAGTGAAGGAGACAAAGTAGATTTTTTCTGGTTTCAAAATCCAAACGAAGAAAATGCAGATTAGATCCAATTGCTAAAGTTTCACATTCCTTTGAAATGGTGTGGAGTCTATCCACACCGTATTACAAAGTAAAAGACGAAGCAAAATATCTAAAGTTAATGCATCTATTAGGGTTAAGGTGGACAGGACTTTTGGTGAAAATGGAACAATTGCAAGGTCAGATAATCTTTGATCCGATCTAAAAAGTTAGGTTACCGTCGACCAGATGGTCAAATGATATCTTTGGAGCGGCGCGTGTGCAGTGGAAGGCATTAAAAAAGGACCTAATACAGTGTGGTAAGGAAACGATTTCTTGACTCTTATTGTACTTTCCAGCAGCATCAACTCTTAAGGTTCATGCTTAACTGGCTCTTATTTATAAGCACTTTTTAATTAAGAGCTCGTTTACAAAACTATACATATAAGCTGTTGTAGGAACTAAAACAATATTGGTACAAGTTTTGCTGGTTAGCAAAGTTAGATAACTAATTAAATATACACTTACGTACAAGTTCTGGCAGCTATTGTGTAGCTAAAACTAACAAATAATACCTCAAATTACGAAGCAAAATTCTCTAAAGGGCCTTAAAGTAGTGGATCTACGTATATCCCCTTGCAAGGCTTTTAAATACCCAGGTAGTATAGGAGGAACCATTATATTCTAAAATTGGACACCATTTTACTAGACAGGCGTGCAATATACTAGCCCACAATAGTAAGACGGTTACTCTATTCCGTACGATAACATACTCTCTTTGAGATTCTATAAAAGATTCTCAGTTCTCTTGGCTCCTGTCATCACGCAAGCAAGCAATTGGCAAGAAATGTCGGTATGTTCTGTAAGGATAACTTCTATTCCGGTATTGACTATCCGTGGTGTAATGGTCAAGTTACAACACACATCCCATGATGACGGGATTATGGAGGAGAGCAAAGGGTTTTCGCATTGTATAAACAAATGTTTAAAAAGTCTCTGAGGGTTGGCATTGGTGTCCAAACGATCTGGCTTTCGAGGCATGGCTGGAGGATTTGGGCGGGGTGGTCAGGAGGGCTGCCCCCTTACCAGTAGCGGTGCTTGGGGACCTCAACGCCAAATGTGTGGCGTGGGGTTGCCCAACCACAGATCCCAAGGGGGCAGTACTCTTCGACTGGGCCACGGCGATGGGGCTGTCTGTCTTAAACCGGGGCAACGCTAATACCTGTGTGCGGTGGCAGGGAGGGTCGATTGTCGATGTGTCGTTTGCGACTCCTGTCGTCGCTGCACGAGTTAACGACTGGCGGGTCATGGAGGATGTTGAGACCCTCTCCGACCATTTGTACATTCGGATGAGGATCTCCCCCAGCCCTGGAATCCAGGTAGGAGTGCGAGACGGAAGAGGGAACTGTTTCCCCAGGTGGGCACTGGCAAAGCTGAATTCAGACATGGCTGAAGAGGCCGCCATGATCGAGGCGTGGGGAATGCCACTTCCGAGGGACGTAGGAGTAGAAGAGCGAGCGCTACAATTCCGGCAAGTCCTAGCGCGAATATGCGACTACGCAATGCCGAGGGTGACGCGCCTCCCTAACCGACGACAGGTCTATTGGTGGTCAGCGGAGGTCGCGACCTTGCGTGGCGCTGCTAACGTTGCGCGCCGGGCTCTCTTGAGATGCAGGAGACGACGGCACACTCAAGCGGAAGAGGAGCTTTTTAGAACGAGTTACCTTACGGCCAAGGCAGCGCTGGTAGCGTGCATAGCCAGGCGAAAGGATGAAGCCAGGCAGAAGTTCCTGGAGACACTAGACCGGGACCCATGGGGGCGGCCGTACAAGCTTGTGCGAAATAAACTTAACAGCGCTCTCCCCATGGATTCCCTAGAACCCGCACTCTTGGATCGCGTTGTAGAGGGCCTATTCCCGCGAGCGGTCGACTTCGCCCCTCCTGTGATGGCGGTCCCGGTAGAAGATGAAATGGACAACGCAGTCCCACCCATCACAGAGGAGGAGATGTATGTGGCCACTGATAGACTGCGGGGTGGACGTAAGGCGCCGGGACCGGATGGAGTACCACGGAGGGCACTTCACCTGGCCCTGAAGCACCTCGGAGACCGGCTAAGGAACCTCTTTGAGGACTGCCTCAGGGAGGGTCGCTTCCCAGGGTGCTGGAAAGAGGGGAAATTGTGCCTCCTTCGAAAAGAGGGCAGGCCTGCGGACGCCCCTTCCGGATATCGCCCGCTGGTGCTTCTGGACGAGGTCGGAAAGACCCTAGAAAGGATCCTGGCTTCTCGGATATTGAAGCACCTGCGGGACGTGGGTCCTAATATTTGCGACCACCAACACGGCTTTAGAGTCGGGCGGTCCACGATCGGTGCAGTCAAGGCCTTAAGAAATTTTTGTTCTGTGGCGGAGGAAAAAGGGGAGGGGGTCGTGGCGGTGTCACTCGATATCGCCAATGCATTCGGGTCCCTCCCCTACGAGGTCATTAAGGAGGCACTCCGCTACCATGGGGTACCGCCTTATCTTAGGAAGATTGTGGGACACTACCTGGAAGACCGGGTAGTGCTCTACGAAGTGAGGGGTCGCCGATTAGAAAGGCCTATGGAGCTTGGGGTTCCACAGGGCTCAGTTTTGGGCCCGCTACTGTGGAACCTTGGCTTTGACTGGGCCATAAGAGGGGTCCAGCTTCCTCGCATGGTCACCATATGCTACGCAGATGACACGTTGGTGGCTGTGCGAGGAAGAATGCTAGAGGAGACTTTGCGGAGGGCTACGGTGGCCACAGAGTTGACGGTAGGCAGAATCGGGAGTCTGGGCCTAAAGGTCTCCCTCCCCAAAACGGAGGCGATTGTGTTTCGAGGCCGGGGCTGGCGACAGGGTGTGGGTCGCCAGCTCATGCTCGAGGGGGGTGCTGTCCAGGTCAGGGCCCACATAAAATATCTGGGCCTTGTTCTGGACAGGAGATGGGACTTTGGGGAGCACTTCGCAAGACTTGCTCCCCGGGTGGTTGGCGCAGCAGGGGCATTAGGGAGCCTCCTGCCAAACGTGGGCGGACCAAATAGCTCCTGTAGAAAACTCTACGCAGGGGTGGTCCGCTCAATGGCCCTCTACGGGTCACCTATTTGGGCGGAAAGGTTGACGGAGAAGACAAGGGCCCTTTTCCGTCGACCCCAGAGGGTCGTCGCACTGCGTGTGAGTCGGGGGTATAGAACCATCTCGCACGCAGCCGGATGCCTTCTTGCCAGTACCCCGCCGTGGGAGCTGGATGCTCGGGTACTGGCAAAAAGATATGCTAGAAAAATGGAGGTCAGGGCGAGAAATGACCCCCCTGACCTCGAAGAAGAGGTGCGGGCTCGTCGTGAAGAAGACGAGGCCCGTATCACTCAGTGGCGCAGTGACCTGGAGGGCTGCCTTTATGGAACCCGCAGCATAGAGGCTGTCCTCCCGTCGCTTAGGGAGTGGCTTGGTAGGGACCATGGGTCCCTCACCTATAGAATGACACAGGTAATGTCCGGACACGGCTGCTTCGGATATTACCTGTGTCGAATAAAAAGGGAGGAGCTCCCGCTATGCCACGAGTGCGGCGCTCCTGAAGATACGGCACAGCACACCCTGGAAGTTTGCAATAGGTGGGATCAGGAACGCCGCACTCTAACGGCAGAAATGGGAAGGTGGGGTAGGGATGACCTCTCGCTGCACAACGTCATCAAATTCATGTTGAGCAGCGAGAGGAACTGGGATATGGTAGCCTCCTTCTGCGACACCGTAATGTCACAGAAGGAGGCCGCGGAGCGGGAGCGCGAAGAGCGGGCCGATGCGCCCCAGCTCCGCCGCAGGCGTAGGGGTCGAAGGCGGGCGCTGTTCATACGAGACGCATGAACCGCCCACTCCCCCTGTAGGGCTGGCGGGTGGGGACTCGCCACAAGCATGCCCTACGCGTCTGAGAGGAGGGCTCAGTAACCCTCCCCTCCAGTAGGCGCTGCCCCCCACAAATAGGGGGGCGACCGAGGGGATGTCGTGGCAGAATGCTAAAAGCGACCCCGTGACATCCCCCACTGAACGGTCAGGCGAGTACGCCCGTTTTTTTGGTGTCCAAACGATGTTTGTTTTTTTTTGAAAAATTAAGATTTATTTAATCTTTTTATACAATTCAAAAAAGTTCAAATGGTGGATTGAATTATAAAAATACATATATTATATTATATGAATTACTACGAGGATGCTGTTGATGAAAAAAGCTTGTCATGGAAATCCTTGCGCAGCATGCACTTTTTATTATTATTTATTTATTATTATAATTGAAGCCGCACTTGGTCTGAGCTTGACTTAGAGAGAGAGTGGAAGAGCATTCCACTGTCTTGTTGCCTGGATGGTGAAAGAAATGTAACATTTGAAGGTTTAAGATTTGGTTTAATGTAGAACCAGCTATAGCAAAGCTGAGCTTGGACGAGCTTACAGTAAACCAAATGATAAACCGGTACCTTTTTAATCGCCTCTACGGTTTGCCGAGTCATTGTCTATCTATATGAGATAGCTGTAACTGGTAGACAGGCAAATATATTTGTAACTTCAATTATGGAAATTAGAGTGTAGGACACAGTTCAGATAAGAAAGCATACCAAACGTCATGTTAATTTAATTCTAAGCAGTCATATTTGGACTTAATTTTATTTTGTATATATATAATTTTTGTGGTATTCAATTACTGAAATTGTTTGATATGTTTTCTTACAGAATTACGCATGTATGTTTAAGATTTTTTTTGTATATTGTTTTGAAAAAATAAGTCCCGCCGAGTTTCTTGCCGGTCATAAAAGTCAAAATACTTCTCGGGTCAGAGGTGTAGGGTTAGAACCGGTGTAGTTTTTATTTTTCTCTTTTACTTTTGTATACTCGAAGTGCAAAAGTGCCCTTGTGACCTACTTACTGAATAAACGTTTGAGTTTGAGTATGCTTTTGTTATAGATAGCGGTACCTAAACTTAGGTTATATATATATTTACCAGCTCTCATAATAACGTACGTCAGCTAACAACGTACAATAATTGAGTCTGTATTGCCAATAGCACCCACGCCTTAGTTGAGAGTAAATTATCAGAAGCGACATTTCGACTAACTATATTAATTGGCATTGCATCATCAGATATATCTAGCCTACCTGCCATGTAGCGCGTAGAAAATAAAGATGTGTGCAGATATTTTTCAGTATTCTAGTCGATGAGATATATTTGAAGGTGATTGTACATCTCGGTTCTGGCGAATGCTTTTTTATGTCCAGTTTTTAAAACAAGTTTACACATGGTTTTTGTAACCTAATTGTCGTAAAAGTAATTTTTACTCGTGGTTTTTGAGACCCAATTGGGTTAAAAGAACTCTTTACGCATGATTTTTGTGACGCGATGGTCGTAAATGTTTATAAGTCGGTTCGATTAGTTATATGATTGCTGGTCAGAGCGAATAAGATGTTAAAATAAATAGAAAAATAGATTGAAGTTGTAAGTTGTTCCAATCTAGATCTAATACTGAAGGTTAAGTCTTGCTCGATCGTTGAGCTTCAAAAAAATATATCAACTCTTCAGACCACAGTGCGTGGGAAGTGTAAAAATATTATAACTGTGTTGGTTTCGAACCCTCGATAGGAAAGTCGTTAGAACAGTTTTATTGGCAAAATTTCATATGATACCTGTTCACATATATAGATGACGAATACAGTTGTAATTAATAATATTTAATGAAATATACTTGACATACTTGTTCGAACATGGCATCTGTGGTTACAAACGGCAAAATCTGTGGTATGATTTATGACTAAGTATCTAGATACTTAGTCATAAATTACATAAATTGTAACAATATCGTTCGTATAAAATAATTTAGAGGGCAAAATATTCCCAAACAATAAAATTGTTCATCACTTTATCTTGGCACGGTATTTATAGCTTCTTTCACTTACTTTAATAACGATCACATATTTTTATAAATACCATTTTTACTTTATACAGACTATTAAGAATCAAAATCGAGTGCTCTACTCGATATCAGATATATTGAAGCTGTGCAGGTGGCCACAAATATCGGAACAACGCCTCTATTGTCAAGGCGATAAAGTACATGTCCAGATATTTGCGACCACCTCCACAGGTCCGATATATCTGGTGGCACACTGAAGCGCAACCGCCAAAAAGGATATTCGTAAATTTCGGGCATCTTTCTCTATTACCCCAATTAAGACGTCATGAGAGTGACAGAGACAATCGTCCGTAGCGCCTCAGTACTTCTGTTACTTCAGCCCCATAAGCCACAATAAGCAGCATGCCATAATCTTCAGGCTTGGCAGGCGGGTTGGCTATCGCAGTATTTTCCGTCGCTCTGAGGAACGCTGCTGCCAGTTCTCCAGTGGTTTCTAGTATTACTAAGCACTTTATCGTACAGAAATACAATAAAAAGAAATTAAAAAAAAATGTATGCAGAAAGGCGAACTTAACACTTGTTTGTTTCTTAGCCACTAGTGTAAGTTTCTTTTGACGTAAAATAAACGTATACGAACGCGTAAGTGATAATGTTATTTATATAGGAAACGCAAACGCGTTCGTGACGTAAAGTTACGTTAAAAACTTACACTCAGGGCTCTGGTCGCAGAGTACAATTACCAAGTCCCGAGAGAGTAAGTACTCGGCTCTCGATAATTGCCTCCTTCTAATATTTGATGAGATTTGGGCTGCTAGAATGAAAGTATAAGTAAGACTACGCTTTTAAAACTAAAAAGACTTAAACTTTAATTCAGTAGGCCACAAGGGCACTTTTACACGTCGAGTATATAAAAAGTAAAAGAGAAAAATAAAAAGTACACCAGTTCTTAACCGACACCTTTGACCCGAGAAGCATTTTGACTTCTTATGACCGGTCAGTAACTGCGCGGGACTTATTTTTTCAAAACAGTATTACAAAAATATCTTGAACATACATACAAATGCGCTATTGTATAAAAAACATATCAAACAATTTCAAAAACTAAATACCATAGAAAAAAACTTACATGTCCATAGTATAGTCAGCGTCATATAGTTGGTGGCATCCAAAGTACTCAAAAAATTCGGTACACCATAGATTTAGCATGGTGTACCGAACTATTTGAGTACTTTGAATGCTACGAACTATATGACGCTGACTGTATGTGTCCTAGCTTTTTGTAAATGTCTCATAATGCGGTATTCGTGTAGTTCAAGTTCTTATAACTAAAGTTATCCACTCAATAAGTTGTACGAGATAGCACTCGTTGGGATAGGTGTAACTTTCAAAAGTGAAACTCTTACTTTTTCTTTGAAGTGTTTGACTTGACCTCGGTTACGGAACTTTTATATTGCGATGTTTCTCTTTGGGGCAGTGCAGACTAGTATAGTGATTACTCCGCATGAGAGCCGTATTGACTGCTAGAAAATCCCAACTATAACCATTAGTGTGGTCCAAAAAAATTTTTTTTAATGTTGCATCTCCACAAGGATCTTTTGACTGCAAAACTCATAAAAATTACATACAGCAATTTTCATTACAATCAAACATTATTTAGAGGTCGCGCAAAATTGATCACTTTCCCTATAGTAAAATGTATGGAACTAATTTAAGCAAAGAAAAAATGTCACCTGGGGACATTTTAATGGTTTCATTTCATTTATTTCTACATAGATATAACAACATAAATATCAGACCGGCATTTTTATAATTTTAGGATACATTTATTTTTTTGCTATTGTATGAGATATATAATTTTTTTGAGTCATGTTTCGCAACCAGTAAATTACTAGCAACTGAGTTAAGATTTTGCACATACACTTCCACGTGCTAATAGAAAAAAAGGAGCCTTGTGGAGATAACATTCAAAACATTTTTTTTTTACTTCATACAAATATGGACCACCCTAATAATCATTAATGGTTAGTAATTCCAAATTATTAGTTTTGGCAGTAGGAATAAAAGTAGACTCACATTAGAGCGGCCCGTCGCTGAGCCGAGGCTAGTGCTACATTTTGTATGGAATGAATCACGTGATCACCGAGCCCTCCGAGCTAACAGCCCGGGCTCGTGCCGGTCGTGTGACGGCCGTTACAGCTATGTAAATAGGCTCTGCTCAGCTTGATGGGAAGGCGACGTAATGTCGAGGCGATGTCAACGGGCCTGTGACGATCGCATACAACAAATTGTTGGATGGAACGACGCTCGTGTTCATGTCAATAGTCGAGCGTTGGGCCGCTCGGACCCGGGCTGTCCCGGTGAGTCCTCGGTGGGTTAATGGAAGGCTCGAGAGGGCAACGTGTAGACACGACGGTGTAAAGTGAGTCATCCTTAAAGCAAACATAGATTTAGATTAGTGCAGGATCCATAAAAATACATTATTTTATACTAAACTATTGACATTATTTTTCTTATAGTAAACTGCGAAAAATATTTCATTGCAGGTTTTGTTAGATGTGTGTCACAAGGGGTAGTTGAGGATTACATTGCCGGGCATATTATTATTGTCATTTTTTTTGTATACGTATGAGCAACTCGCAAATGCACTGAAAGGAGAAAATTTAAGTTTACCTTTAAGCGGCGTGGCAAAAATCCATGTAATACAATAGTTTAAAGTGACTAATTTACTAACTTCTCTTCTTTTTCATTGCCATCATGGCAGTTAAAGCCGACAAAATTTTCTCTCGATCAGAAAAAGATTCCAAATCCTTTATCGAATCGCCGCGACACTTGTCGTGTCGAGACAATCGCCAGCACTGATTAAGTCTGAGACGCCGTTGTGATTAATGGCACTGAAGGCAGATGTGTTAATTAGATCTGTACGTCACTTGTAGGGATTTTGTCGTACTTGTTTGATTGTTTTACGTCTTTGTTACGTGTGGAATGTTTAGGAAATTGGGATGCTTGCTTTGTATAACTTTTGGAATTATACCGGGTGTGGCCTGTAATAGGAGCATTAACTTTAGGCATCATTTCTACACCACAAACGTAGTAACATTTGTTCTACGACTTTTGAAAATAACTATTATTTTAATTCATAAAAAAAAATTCCAAGCAAGCAATGTATTGCGAAAACTATGAAGTTTGTAGGCTGACAGTAAACGTCAATTAGACTATTGGATGCTGTTCATTGAAAATACTATTTAGTTTGTTCGAAAAAATCACAAGTAATAAATTACCCAAGTATTTAAAGTTGTAGAACAAATGTTGTTACGTTCGTGGTGTAGAAGCGTTCCCTAAAATTTTTGCTCCTATTACAGGCTGGTATAATTTTGTAACATGATATAGATATGTTTAAACTGATATTGTATATATCTGGATGCAATAACTATAATCTCCCTAATGGGTCAAGAAAACATTTTTAAATTTTATGTTTGAAAGTCTTGTAACAATAATGTAATTATCTAGATTTAAGTTAAATCGAAACTGACCTGTCCTCATGATTTTTTTCGTAAAATACATTTATTTACAGACATTATGATAACTACAAGTACTTACCTAGCTACAGTATAAAATCTAGAAAAGGCCCTTGAGGCATTGTACGAAGGATGCTGGCGGCGATGAATTTGTTATTTCAAAGATAAAAGGAATTCTTTATAGGCCCAAAATATGCAGTAAAAGACATATTACAACTTGGAAATTATATCAATTTTATTATATATTTCAACAAGATCAGTATGGTAAAGCCTCATTCGTCAAACTATAAAAGGCTTATTTTATCAAAGATATATCTTTGGACATGATGAGAACTTGTAATTGAAACAAAGTATCTTATTTTTAGGAGACTGATTCGATTCACACTTGACCTAATTATGGAATTTATTTACCAATCTATCAACGGACTTTGCACTATCTACATTAATATTATAAAAGCGAAAGTTTGTGAGTGTATGTTTGTTGCTTCTTCACGTTTAAACGGCTGGAGCGATAAAAAAAAAATGATATAGAGTTAGCTGACACCCTGGATGAACACATAGTCTACGTTTTTTCCCTAATAATCCGCGGGTAAAACCGCGGGACACAGCTAGTCGGACATATTTTGACTAAGAGCTCCCCCAAAGATAGCCACAGACAACGGTCTAAGCATGAGGGGATTCAATGCCATAGTGGCCAAGCTTGGCGATCACAAAAAGTTCCACCGCTTTAAATAGCTGCTGGCTATCCTCGGGTAGTTTCTGGTGGACTCTGGACAAACTCCACTAGGTCCGCTAAAGGTCCACTAGACTCCGGTTTGGCTACTTTGGCTACGTCAGCTTCAATACTATTGCAATCATCAATATTATTCTAACCAACTAAAAGACTATATTTCATCACAGAGTTTCTGTACCACTATTCTTGATATCGTCTGTTCATAAAAACATTTTTTTTTATTACCCGTGTTTTTAAGTATTTCATGTCACTCAATTACTGAAATTGGTTTGCAAATAGAGATAACTCATAAACATACATCAAAATACATTTGCATATTATATTAAATTTAAGTTTGAAGAGGGATTTCAAAATTAAAGTTTTAATTTGACATTTTATGAAATCTAAATCTCATAATGCAATAGGTAAAAGTTTTGATCTTTAATACATATGTTATTCTAGACGAATTGTAATAAATTATGCTCAAAGATGCCTTAGACAAGTTAGGCTTTTAGCGCTGAGACTACGGGTATACCGCTACCATGAGTTGGCATTAACGCGCTGGCGTCTGCACATTATAATAGAGCCTAATACATGGACGTATATAACAATATCATCCTCATCATCATCAGCCTATCTGCGTCCACTGCTGATTTTTTTTATGTTAAACGTGGCAATCGAGCAGACGGATTGCCTGATGGTAAGCAATTACCGTCGCTCACAGTCACAAGCCCGGCCTTTAAGATAAGAGTACCCTCTTTTCTTGAAGGTATGAGGGTCGTATCGGTCCATATGCATTCTCCATTGCACTCCAGTGCACACGATCCTCGATCACTCTGGCCCATCGCTTGGCAGCCACCCCGCGGATGTCGTCACTCCACCTTTTTTTATATATATTTTTATATATTTTTTTTATACACTAAAAAAAACATTGTTACCTAAAACTAGTAATGGATTTTTGGACATACTGTGATTCTGATTACGTCAAATAGATTGAGCACTTATCTAATCAAGATAGAATTTGAGCTAACATAATTATAAGGGTCAAAGCTTCGCCGCAAAGGGTTAAAACTGTCTATACCGCAGACCTAAACCATTAACGCCGACCAGGTCATAGTGTTACGACTAGACTAATTCAATAACAGGGCAATTTATAAATAGAAATTGATGTCACATAATGAAAATTGATCAAAAGCATTACTAGATTTAAAGATTAAAAGATTTAAAGATTTTTATTGAGACAAGAAACATAATACCATAAGAGTAATACATCGTAAGCAGCTGCAGTAGTATAAAACTGTGTCGCAGCTAAAATAGATATGCTCAGTACCCTTACCATGAGTTGTGACATTGACGTTTTCGATAACGAGTATCGAGTTTACTTTCTGTGCATGTCGGTTCTACTATTTTAGTGCGAATTAGATGCACAGATAGTTAAGTCAATACTATATATCGTTGGCCATGTACCCACAACACAAGCCTTCTTGAGCTTACCGTGAGACTCGGTTAATTTGTGTAAATATGTCCTGTAATGTTTATTTATTTATTACTAACCCTATTTATTCATGGTTAATAAATATTTCGTGACAATCTTTAACAAATCGACCTAGTCCTATAGTAAGCTCAGTAAGGCTTGTGTTGTAGATACTAGACGACGATATATGTGTATACTAGATAGATACGTATAAATACTTAAATACATAGAAAAAACCCATGACTCAGGAACAAACATGGATGCTCATCACACAAATAAATGGCCTGACTGGGATTCGAATCTAGGACTATCGGCTTCATAGGTAGAGTCACTACCCACTAGGCCAGACTAGTCGACTATGATTTGCATAACATTCTGTACAATTCGTTCTTAAACTAAAACACCACAAAAATTCATATTCAAAGTTTTTATAGTCGTTTGTTGTTGACTAATAAATGTCATAGTTGTAAAACAAAGTGCTTGTTATTTCAGCTAAAATTCTGATTTATTGGATTCCGAATAATATTTGTAATAATCAATCCGCTTACTTCATTCAAATATTAAAACTTGAATAGTTGAGTTATTCAATAGAAATTTAAATGGGATTATTCATAAATATGATAATTATTTTAGAAGACATTGGCTTTTCTTAAATTCCATTGAAAAAACTTAAAGCCTTTCAAATATCACAATTATTGTAGAAAAATAACATGTTAAAATTAAAAAAAAAACATACCTACTTTTATCCTTGTAGAGACGGATGGTAATATATTTTATGATAAAACTTTATTTTTTTCTGTCTTAATCATGATATTTATTGTTTGTTACAAAAGGACAAAAACAATATAGCTTAGCTCAGTTATGATTAGTTTATATAGAAATCACACCGTTTACTTCACGTTACATATTAATTTTAATAATATTACCTTGATAATCGATCGCGAACGGTCTCATAGCGAAGAGTCTCGATCAACATCTTGAGAGACTCGCTACGTGGTTGTGGTTGGATCAAGGGTCAGATTCAGAAGGCGGTAATCTTGGACACGGCGCGCATAGTCCGGCGGTTCCTCTCTTTCTGCAGCCTTAGCCACCGGCAGCCTGGGCCCTGCACCGTTTTACAGATTTTTTTTAATTATATTTTACTGTTTTAATGTTGTTAAAACCTAACTTAACAGATGAAATAAGTAAACATAAGTAGGGTGTTACCGTAATAATATTAACCTAGAGTAATAGTACTTTCATTTCAAGTAAAATGTGAGTGTGAATAAGTGATTTTTTAAATTTTAAACCCCATTGTGAACAATGTCGTTGGATGGATATAAAAAAAAATAGGAGTGACGGATAGCCAGTTTCAAATAGTAGTACTTTGGAAAATAATTACTCTGTAACTCAAAAAAGTTGTCATTTATGTAACTTGAGCTATTGTATAGCTTTTTTCAGTATTTTATATTTGTTTTACATTACGAAAAAATCTTTAAAATAAGAAAAATTCAGAAAACGCCCATTGCGATTATTCCTACGATACGGTACAGAATATTCTTTCATTTCGGCCATGCATGCGCAGCTGCAGAGTATCCTTTGTTAAAAGAGATTACCCGTGTTCCGACGTAAACAGTAGCGGGCCGGGTCAGTAATCCAGGGTCTTTGCTATGAGTTGTTATATCGACTGTCATTACGTCACTATGGGCTAGTGACTAGACACAATTAATCTATTCTTTACATTTTGCCTTAGTGCCAAATAAATAAATATTTCGGCACAATCTTACACAGATCGACCTAGTCCTACCGTAAAGTGTTGTAGGTATAAGACGACGATATATATGATAGATATATAAATAATTAAATTCATAGAAAACACCAATGACTCAGGAACAAATATCTGTGCTAATCACACAAATAAATGCCATGACTGTGATTTGAACCCAGGACCATCGGCTTCATAGACAGAGTCACTCTACTATTAGTAAACAAAATAAACTATTTTAAGTAACAATAACAAAAATCTCTTCTTCAATCTAATATGTAAGTATTATTCGGCACTACTGAATATCTGATGAGGTACTGGCTTTCGGAATCAGTGTACCATAATCATCATCTATTGCTATTTCGTGTTCATCGTTAAAATGGTAGTAAGAATGGATCATTATAATTTTTTCATGATTACTATTTCACTTTTAACATGATTTATAATAAACATATTTTGACATTAACATCACATAATGAATAAAACACATAGGACTTTTCTTCATGATATACTCAACTCGCTATAAAGGCTCCACAATTGAGTAAATGCATAACGATGCACAATTAAGTAAATCATCTATTTAATTATATTCATATCGCGTCACCTGTGAACTGTGACTTGTGTAGTAGAGTTATAATAAAATTTATTTCAGTCATAATAACGTGTTTATTACTGATATACCCGCATAAATCATGACATCTAATATTCTATTCTATTTTTACACTTTTGTTTTTGACTTCGAAAAAAAAAATTAACATAATGGCGCCTTCCTCAATTCTAGAACCACGGCAAGCATCCAAAAGTCCTAAGCCTAGTGATAAGCAAGAAAAATAACCCTTACTCGCGCCGTATGTATTTGCAAAAACTGCATCGTCACCTATTTGTGTACGCTAAAGGAATAACAGGCTATTAGACAGACTTAACGACTCACTTTTGTATAGGAAACGCAATAAAAGTGTCGTTGGTAATTTTATAGCTATCGTTCGTCTTCTTTAGCGTCGAGGGATTAGTGTCGGCGTATGAACTGTGTGCGAATCGTTTAATGGCCGCTTGTGGCCTTGTGATATTTATTGGTACATACATTTTCAACGAGCTTTAAAATGGGAAATGGCGTTTTCGCTTGCGAGCACATTCGGTATTTGACTGTTGACAATGTGATTAATAGGGATGACGATTGGGGAAACAAAACGAATTTTGCAAATGTATTTTTTTTAACGTAAAATAAAGAATGTTTCAAATGCATTAACTGGATACTCAATATCATGTGGTGAAAGAACCTAGTGCTGTCACATATATTTTTTATACTGTTTTGCTCACCTGTTCGCATTGTGCACCAACTCTTTTAATAACATCGGCTTATGTTATCCCATTCGAGCACATCATTGACAACTAGATCAGAGTTCAAGAGCTCGCTGTGGCCCAAATTTGTCAAGGATGTTATTTTTTTATATAATATTATAGTTTTTTAATAAGCAATCTTATATTATCCAAACTAACTCATTTTTTTGGGCCCGGGTATGTCCTTAAACTACGTCCAACAATGAGAGGTAGGGCACAGCGATGGCCATTACGCTTGAATCTGGAACAGCCCGACTGGGGAAGTACCTTCTCTTTAAAGAAGACCAAAGCCATAATAGCACTGCTACCTTTCAGGTATGTAGTGTTGTGTTCCTGATGGTGAATAAGGTTCCCAGAGCTCCGACCCACTTATAGGTTGGCAACGCGCTTGTGACTCCCTTGGTGTTGCGGGTGCCCATGTGCGACGGTAATTGCTTACCATCAGGCATTCCGTCTGCTCGTTTGCCACCTTTGTCATTAAAAAAATAGGCTACTTGACTATTTTATTTGTATCCTATCAATCGATTCCTTTCGTTCTAGGGATGAAATGTCTGTATGGGAGTAATGGCCTTAAAACTACACAAAGCCAGAAATGAGCGTCAAAGTCTGACATTCGTATTTACCGCGAAAACGCTCCTTAAAAAATGATGAGAACTTATGACGTCACTTATTGCTAGCCGCGCTTTCTAAAGTATGGGAAAATAAATAAATTGCCATTTTGACCGCCAAATATTGCGTTTATGAATATAGTTGCCTTACAATTTATTTTGCAGTAAACCGCGAGAATTTGATGGGTACCACGGTTTTTTGAAATTTCGAAAATGAAAAATGCTGTTCAATTAAAATTTTGTAAACGTGATATCTTTAAATCAAATAAGTATTTATATTCAATTTCATTTTTAATTGATAATATTCGTCATCGTGAACCGGTTTTACTTAATTTTGTTGCAAAATGTAATATGTGTCAACATTTTTTTTATGTCATAGGCGGCAAACGAGCAGACGGATTGCCTGATGGTAAGCAATTACCGTCGCCCATGGGCACCCGCAACACCAGTCACAAGCGCGTTGCCGGCCTTTAAGGGTGGGTTGGAGCTCTGGGAACCTTACTCACCATCAAGAACACAACACTACATACCTGAAAGGTAGCAGTGCTATTACGGCTGTGGTCTTCTGTAAGGAGGAGGTACTTCCCCAGTTGGGCTGCCCCAGATTCAAGCGTGATGGTCATCGCTGTGCCCTACCTCTCATTGTTGGACGTAGTTTAAGGACATACCCGGGTCAACATCCCTATTACCTTAAGATGTAATAGGTAAACGTGCTCAAGACTAGTTAAGAAGAGCATTATACGAGCTACCGGCTTATCTTAGAAAATAAATTTAGCTTATTACTGGAACTTATCTTGAATGCACACACAGTAATATCATCTGAGTAAATAGTAGAAATTCGGGGTTATTTGTTATGTACTTTAGTTATACAACCTGTCCCAAAACTCAAAGATAAGCCGGCACCAGATGATGGAGCAGCTTATGATTAGTTGAGAAGAAATAAGAAAAATATGTATCTATTTATTTTAAAGATTACAGAAAACAAAATGAAATTCATACTTATCAAATATTTTTGGGTCTCTTCAAGGCAAGAGTGACTAGGCTGTTACTGAGCCAGCGTGCTACACCTTCGACGTCGTTGTCACTTACCATCAGGTGCGACTGAGGTCAAACGCTGGTCAGTCTTGTTTTAAAAAAAATCGATATCTCTAATTGTATTTTTATCACGTCCATGTACAAATATTCAAATATTTGTTTTTTTTTAACCTTAAGTAGCTCTGCTATCTAACACAGCCCTTAAATACCATAATACATGTAGTTTTTACACAAAAAATAATCAAAATTCATTTTGTCTCTACAATTTTGAAAGATTTTTTTTTCAGTCCACTCATTATATTGTTAAGTCAAAAAAAAATAAAAGTATTGAAAACGATACCGTTATATGTTTAGACGTTGTGAGCGCTACTAGTATATAACGGTACTAATATATTTTAAATATCTAAAATGCTGTTATAATCCGATCAGGTTTCATATCCCTGTCGTAATAAAACTGGACAGAGGAAATAATGAGTGTAGCGCAAGTTGTACAATAAAGTAAGTTAGTAGATTAGTAGGGTAAATTATTAAAATATTAAATATTAAGAATAGTTTTTAATATTTCTTTAGTTCTTTACACTCTATGGATATTACATTTGCCCGAATAAAATAAATTTAATTCTATCTTTTTATAAATTTACCGAAATTATATCGGTACCGTTATAACAAGGGTTAGTGAGAAATGACGATAGCGATATTGTAATTTTTATATTAAATTGGTGCTTTCTATGTATTTAAGTACCTATTCTCGTAAATATCGTTGGATGAGGCCCACAACACAAGCCTTCATAAACTTTATATAGAATTCAGTCAATTTGTTGCTGTCCTGTGACACTTATTTATTCATTTAAATTACATCGCATGTGACATTGTCAAGTTACAATTCCACCCATAAACGCCAGCATGTTAACGATACATAAATAAACGGTACCATTCACTCTAAGACCCTCATAATCCAGTAAAGACTTTTCAAATCGCGTTAGAAGCAAGACGAATTTAGTACACATATAAAATATGGTTATAGTCGACCGCGCTGGGTCTCAGTTAAGGCGGGTTATAAAAGCGGCCACTCCGTCCGCTCAATAAATATTACCATTTTTTTTTAGTTTTTTATAGTATTCATTCTACGTATTAGCTACTGCTGAATGGATATGAGTGAATCAACTATTTGTTGTTGTTATTTTGCCCATCAGCCAGGGGACAACTGAAGCATAGTTTGTTACGAGAAATGTGGCCCTGCGTACTACTGACGCGCTTGGTAGGTGACCCATTATGGAAGAGACGTATAGTTTCTACAAATACTTATGTTTTGTGTATTTGAAGAGTAAACCGGGGGAACGTAACGATGGCAACGAGGGATAAATAATAGTTGAATGACCCTGCCTATGAAAACCGATGGGCCTGGGTTTCAAATCCCATTAAAGTCATTTATTTGTTCGATGAGCATAAGTAGTTCTTTCTGAGTCATATGAGTGTTTTCCGTGGATTTAAGTATTTATATACTATATAAATATATCGTAAACCCACAACACAAACCGTCAATTAATTTGTGTAAAGATGTCCTATTATTTATTTATTTACAAACTGGTTTTATACACATAACTTTGTGAGTATAAAATATGTTAATTATTAATAACGAGTGTTACTGTAGACTTAAAGTATCACAACCCACTCAAAGTAAGCAGCTTTATTCCTAAAGACACCCACCCTGAAAGCAGCATCCAATTAAATTGTCAGTCAATCCGCTTCCTTTGAACCGCTCATGATCCCGCTGTCACTCACGCCACTCCAGTTTAATATGGGCGAAATTGCAAAGAGGAGAGAAACGTAACGAAATTGAGACAGATTTCAAGAAGCAAAATCATTTAAGACGGGATTCAGAACGGAAATCCGTCATACATTGGGAGGCTTTTCAAAAGCATAATTGAATTTCAGAGGGATCTAGCTCGCATGTGAATAGTGAATTATCTCCGCCTTCTTCAATAAGTAAACCTTTTTCAATTCTTATTATTATAATAATTGCCTTTGGTTGCGATAATAATTATTAATGAAGTGAAATAAATATAAACGGATTATCATCACCATCATCATCATATTAGCCAAAGGACGTGCACATAGGCTTCCTCCAAAGCGACTCATAATGACCATGAATGATATAATGTTTTCCGCTCTCCCAATAACTGAATTTCCACGATCTTTACCATGTCGTCGGTCCACCTTATGGGGGGTCTGACCACGCTTCGCCTTCTGATTTGTGGTCGCCTTTAGGCCCCAACGGTCTCACCCAGTGCTATTTAAATTCAGCGATCCGGGAGACTACACCATTTACACTGGTTCTGCTGGGAATCACATAATTTATAAACCGTGGATAATACACATAATTTAAAATTCCTGAACATTTCTCAATTTGTACATTGGATTAAGTCTTCAAGCTTGGTAGGCTGGAACTTTCCATTTTTGTCGCCGAAAATTACAGGTTCACTTCTTCTTCCCAGTCAGCCATTTATCGCGTGTTATGGACTGTTATGTCCATTCTTGCTAGCTGCTTTCTCATCATATCTCCATTTGTCTATGTTACTGCATTTCTCTTTCTTTCTTGCATCTTTTCTTTCCCGTATTCACAACAGTCCCAATAGCATCCTGAAAGCATTGACCGATAGATAGGGGTCATCCTATCGAGGAGCTTATTAGGAGGTGGATGAATCTCCACGCCAGTATCTGACCGAATCTGCTTTTTTTAAGACTATCATAAAGACTCACATAAAGCTTTAGGAAATATGTCTACCTAATCCTGATTTCAAATTTCACGATTCTTACACATTATTAAATAAACGGGTTTTCATTCGAGAAAACAAGGGTAAAGTTGTACTCGAAATGACGAAGGTAATTTTTGAAGTTCATATTCTCGGTTATGTCACGTTTACAACATGGCTACCTATTTTTAAAATTTGAAGTCCTGATCCAAAAATGTTAAACTTTCGGATAAATGCTTTCCTACGATTGAAACCCTTTATTTTATTTATATGATATGGTTGCATTCACGACGAATATGTGATGTTTATTTTCTTTGTCTATAATTTCCATTTTTTATTTTATTGTTAAAATATTATTGGTCCTCTTGTTTTATGTTATTTTAAAGTAGGTTTTTGTGTTATCTGGTCGCGGCATCACCGAATGGGCCCTACAGAAGATCAGCCTTGGCTGCAAAGTTAGCAGTTTGCTGAGTTGGGTCCATTTTATGATGTTCAATTAATGTCCTATTCAAGTTCTCTGTATTTGTTGTCTGTTCATGTTTGTGACTGTCTCGAACATACTTTTTTATTCTTTACTCCCTATTCTTTGCGATTACGTCGGCTTTGCCCTATTACATCGGCTAGCCATGCCCGTTATTAAAATATGGTTGCGGGATAAAAAAATATCCTTTATCCTGTCTCGAAGTTCAAACTCTCTACATACTAAATTTTATCCCATTTGGTTCATTGCCTTCATTGGTTTAAGCATGAAGAGGTAACAGACAGAAAGAGTTAATTTCGCATTTATAATATTTGTATGTATTATTTAGTAGTTCATCGAGCGGAATTATGAAATGAAATTTACCATATACGTTATAATTAAACCATTTTTATGTATTATGATTCTCAAAGGTTGACATTAGGCTTAGCAGATAAATGGCGAGATAGTATCTCGCCGCGATATATCCGCCAATCGTGTGCTAACCCGGCTGGAAGAAATCGATTTTTAGCGATAAAACTGCCAATTGTTTTACCTATATATTTCTTATTTGTAACTTTTGTTTTTGTTCCATTAATTTGACGTGTGCTATAAATATTATTCATGTTATGATTTATGTTAAAGGTTATGTTCATAATAAATAAAATTTTAATAAACGCACATGTTTTCAGTCGAGTTTATTAAGTAAACTCAAAGCAGTTATGTAATAGTATTGCGATTTCGTTAGAAATTTTGAGTTTTTCGTATTTATCGTTGTTAAATTGCGTTAAGGTGATTGCTTTATTTATTTTGTATAAGAAACTAATAAATTGGAAAAATATAAAAAGTTCAAATGATTATAGATAAAAGATATTCAAAATAAATACAAAAGAGTTCAAAGGAATGTATAACTTCCAAGGCAATTATATATAGACTACTTCAGTTGTGAAGTACGTAACTTGACAGAAGGTTGTTTCAGAATGATCGATTCCGCCATTTTTCGGATTCCGTAGTCAACTAGGAACCCTTATAGTTTCGCCATGTCTGTCTATCTGTCTCCGACTATGATCGGTGACTATTAGTCCTAGAGAGTTTTAATTTGGTATGAATACGAATACATATGCAAATCAATCACGCGGTCAAAGTGGTTAAATAGAAAAATGGGGTATTTTTTTTAGGGTACCATAAAAATTACCTCCTCACTACACCTGTAGAGGATTACAGGTGAAGTGGGGAGGTAATTTTTGTTTCGATTTCGCCCTAAAGCGTATGTTATTATGGTGTTATTCAATATATATTTGTAAATTAATAGAAGTGTGGCTTAAAAATGTTTATATTTTAAGAATGTTTTCGGAAATAATCTCTCTCAGAGTTAAAAAAAATGCCCTCCCCCATTTAACTTTTGAACCGCAAGTCCAATAAATATGATATTTTTGACAAAGCCTGTGGCGCATTATCACTGATGTGGACGAAGTTTATGACGGATGTCGTTTAGTATATTTTAACGAAACCTGCACTGTGGATTTGGGCTAAGACCATGACTCATGAATATGAAAAAAAATAATATGAAAGTACAGATTAATCAAGACGATCAAACAAAATATATTTAACTTGATCGTAAACAAATCCTACACTGAGCATGGCCCGACATAATCTAGGCCGGTTTTCATTATTATTTCGTTAAAATAAAAATTCATGACAGGCCTCTTAAAAAATAGTTTACTTTTCCAACGGCGTCTAGTTCTGAACAATAAGCTTCAAATACACAGAGAAAAATGTTGACAATTTTCAATCCGCAAAATCAAGGCACACATTTGAAATTCAGAATCAGGCTTCTCTATTGTCTATGGTTCTAACTGTCATTCGTTTGTTGACGTGTTCCGAATTTGCTTTTTTTTTTCATAATAAAAACATTAGAAATTCTATTCCTAACATCATGTATTCAGTGTCGTTTTAAAGTTTACTATTATGGAGTTCAGAAAATGATTAATATTTAGATATAATCTTAGTTTTTTTTATGATATAGGAGGGAAACGAGCAGACGGATTGCCTGATGGTAACCTACCGCCGCCCATAGACACTCGCAACACCAGAGGAGTCACAAGTACGATGCCGGCCTTTAAGATCCCTATACGCTCTTTTCTTGAAGGTTCGAGTATGTATGATATTATCTTATTATTAATATTTTTTCCGAGTGCCCAAGAAATCAGCGTCATTACACAAGCACGTTCCAAGTCTATGAACATTATGGGAAATATCTTCGAACTATTGTTAAACCGGCATCACACGGCAATACGGCACACGGAACTACTTAGTTACAAACGTATAAACTCACGTGTAATTATATCGCACTTGTCGACATGTTTCAGGTTAGCTCAGGTACCCATTTTCAAACCGAGTCAGGACACACCGCTCAGGATGAAGGTGGTGAGTGATACATGGGTACCAGAGCTTACCCGAAATATGTCTCCTAGTGCGATATAATTACACGTGAGTTTATTTGCTTGTAACTGAGTAGTATATTGCGGTATTTGAGATAACTATTTTTAGATCTACTCACTGATGCGATAGGCACAACACAAGCTAAATTAACCACATAATAATTATCAAATGCAATATCGATAATGCACTATCCCGGTCATGTTATGGCGAGCGATATTATGACAAGTCGGCTAATCTAGATTAATGTTTAGTTTATGTCATTCAGGTATTAAAAGTGAAAAAGGGTACAAGTGATGAACAGTTAGTATGAAACTTATAACGTTTTTACTAGGGCCATATATATGGTAATTAATGTTTTGTATTTGCGTCGTGTTCATCCGAAATTCTTCTTGCACATTATTCATTTTAAAATTGGTCTATTTGCCGTGATCTCTACTGCTGTATGCTCCCATATACTTGTTTAAATGGTTGACTGATAGAAAATGCCTCGTGGCATAAAGTCTACCTTTTGTAGACACCTAGAGCCGACTGTATAGATGTGCAAAGAAAAGTAAAAATAAAACTATATTAATAAACTTATAACAAAAAATAAACCCGACTTCAAATATGTACTAAAAAGCAACAAATAATTGTTTTCTTCATTACTTGATAAGTACTTTTGGACTATTTAGAACAAATATTTTTTTTAGGACAATTATGTATAATTATTTTTGGTATTGGTGTCGGTGCCAGCCACGCTAATCAACATACAATTGAAACTCCGATTTTTTTTACACTGCTGCACGTGCATGTTTTGCTAGCTGTTAGCTGTTTTGATTTATATTTGTTGACAAAATGAACTAAGAAAAAATATAGTACATATACATAGTGCAAAATGCACCGACGGGGAAGTGAAATTGTATTGTAAATATTGTATTGAAACAGAGATCAATTTATTCGCGACTGCCGAAGGCTTCTGGAAACAAAAAGAGTGGCTGGCACCGACTCCAAAACCAAAAATAATTATATATAATTGTCCTAAGAAATTTATTTGTTCTAAATAGTCCAAAAGTACTTATCAAGTAATAAAGAAAACAATTATTTGTTGCTTTTTAGTACATATTTGAAGTCGGGTTTATTTTTTGTTAAAAGTTTATTTATTTTTAGCTTTTCAGTTTCTCATTTTGTCACTGATTTTTAATAAACAAATATGGGCAGACCAAATATAATCGCGCTGCTTATATGAGACAGTATCATTTGTGCCAAACGAGGAAATCTTATAATAAAAGGAATATATTAAAACTTTGCAAAAAGACAAAATGTATGTTGATCTGAGCCGTGTCCGAAGTATAGGAGACATTACATAGATGAGAGCCACCGTCATACTGTCAAACCGAACACTTGACTACAGATCGTTAACTTAACGGAGATGGTGAGACTCGAAATCGTTTTCTGATACTTATCGTGGCACATAAGTAAAGCGACGCCTGACACAGGCAACATTGCGATCTGGAATGCGGTGAAACACTGCGATCGCCAACCCGCTTGCCAAGCATGGTGATGATTATAATGACGATAATGAGAAAGTCGTTACCAGAGTGCATCACATCGCAACTCCATTAAGCACAAACACGGCTACCTTACTTTTTTATAACACTCGGTTGCATTGCCAGAAGGTTGTATTTTCTGAACATAAATGCTTGAAGTGTCGCCGAAAAACTTAATTATTTATACGTTTTTAATGCATTTTTTAAGTGTCCCGAATGAGAAAGTTCGGGGATAATACACTAAAAAGAACATGCAACCGAATTAAGAACCTCCTCCTTGTTAAAGTTGGTTAAAATACATGCATGGTTACCAAAATGCATTTCATGACGATTATATTAAGCCTAAACAGGACCCGCTACACTATTTTATCATGGAGTTCCGTTGCCTACTATCCGGCTACAATCATCATACTAGATTCTGTTAACAACAAAATCAACCTTGTAGTATATGCAGTCAAAACTACGAAAAATTTACCAAATTCGTTCATAAATGATGTAGTTCTAAGGTAACACGAAAAAAATGAACATACAATCGAAAATATTCTCCTTTTTTAAAGTCGGTTAAAACATTATAGTCAAGGTTTTAAGACTGCATCTCATGACGACTCCATTAAGTCCAAACACGGCCACTCTACACTTTTTTATCTCTGTGTTCCGTTGCCTGCCTCCCGGGTTCAACCACCAGATCAGGTTAGTGGTAACATTTCGTCAGAAATATTTAAGTTGGCTTTTTCATAGTCGCTTTAGCATTTCAATTGAAATATCTTAGCGCCACCCAGGAAACACAAGGAGTTTCGTATGACCACCTATGGTCTTCTTCATCAGTTCTTCTTCACCAAATACTATTTTCTGAATACAAATGCTTGACTTGTCACCGAATATACTAAAATCGTTATACATGTACCTATAAATTTTGAAGAGTTCTCTTAATTCCTCATGGATCCCATCATCAGATCTGAATTCTGGTAACAATGGGACCAACCTTGAAGTAGATGCTTTCAAACAACGAAAAAATTTTTGAAATCGGTCCATAAATGACGGAGTTCTGAAGTAACACACATAAAAAAAAACAACACAACCGAATTGATAACCTCCTCCTTTTTTTGAAGTCGGTTAAAAAAACAACATGCCAACCGAATTGATAACCTCCTCCTTTTTTTGAAGTCGGTTAAAAATAAGAATAAAGTTTAAATGTTTTTAATTATAATTCAGTTTTCGTACAAGTCAGTTTATCATTAAACTTCGATTTGGAACCCAGCCTATTTTTGAGTTTAATGCATGCATAATGGTAAAAAGTGTAGAATAATCATCTTTTCAACCAGAATTACATAAAAGATACATGAAAATAAAGATAATCGGACCGGCTAATGGATTATTAAAATAAAAGAACATATATATTTTTAAATAGAGAAATGGAACAGCTAGTTATTATAAGTTTTATATAACGCGTGTTTTAAGGACGCTTTTAAATGCTTTTTTACGAAGAATATATGAACTGCATAAAAGCTAAGAAGTAGTGATTAACAACACAAAAACTTATATTTTTAGCTTCTGTATTAAGCAGGCTTTTACATCAAGTATTAGAATTATAATAAGCATCTGTTTATTTTTACCGACCGACCGACTAAGTAGATAATTATATGTATATAAGGTTATTCATCTACGTAAAAATTGCCCTCAACAAGAAAGATATCAACATTATCTAATGCGAAATCAATTCTACTTACTAATCCGACGCCACAAGAAATCTCTCAACAAAGTATAATTTTGGAAGTATAATAAGATTACTGAGCGTTAGATGGATTCTTTTTATCCCAGATTTAGTAGCATTAGCATTATAATACTGCCACTTAAGCAAATCCTTAAAACACCCAAAAGGAAAGAAATGGGACATCAATGATTAACACCCTCTGATAATAAAAATGTATAGGTTTTCATATATTTTCATCGGACCTCTTAGTCGCATTCGGATCATAACGCTTCAAATATCGAATGTTTCTTTGAACTTCTGTTTTTTGTATAAATAAAACACTTTTTCATCACACTTGCTCGTCAATGGCGTTATTACTTGCGAGAGTACAGAGCAGTTATAGCCGATTTAGCTCACACGGGCTGTTAAGTTTAGTTTTAAATATATACAGAACCTATACTTCACTTGGACTGAGGATGTTTCCAAACAGCCAAGGTGTATTTCATATCTTCAAAAGTTTGGTACAACCAACTTTTAATATGTATAAAACATATCTTTATATTAAATTTGACTGCAATTTAATGTTTAGTATTTATTAAAAACAATTGTTTTCTATTTGATTTTGATAATTGATACTATTTGGCAGGATGATCTGTCAACTTTGAAAACAAAACGCAGTTGTTAACATTATCTGTGGAAGACATTGAAAAAAGTTGACATTGTTGACAATCTTTTATAGTGGATGCGGTCTGATTGTTTTTTTTTAAAGTGTTTTCAACGAATTTATTTTATTTCCTCGCAAATGTGATGAAAAACATTGTATGTACCACGGGTGGTAAGTGTATACCAAACTTGAGTCATTAAAAGCCCTCCGACTTCGTCGTCGGGCTTCTAATAGACTCGCGTTTACTATACCTTACTTACCATCCTCGTTGCACAATGTACTATTTCTAGTGTGGTTACAATTACTGGCCATCTTTCAGTAACTGGCCATCTGATATTAAAATTAGGTTATATTTATTTTATAGGTAAACAGAATTCATTTTCACTATAACGTGGCCAGTTACTAGCTGTACCCTAGCTAGTAATTCAAATGAAGGAAAGCGTTTAAACCTAACAAATATGAAAGCCTCGGCAGAGAGCACCATTTTGTACCATTTGGCGTAGAGACGCTAGGTCCATGGGGTCTCAGCGCGCACAAACTTTTTGCAGAAATCGCGAAGCATCTGGTTGATGTAACTGGTGACCGAAGAGCTGGTGGCTTGCTCGCACAACGTATCAGCATTGCGATACAATGAGGAAATGCCGCCAGCATCCTTGGTACAATGCCTCAAGGGCCTTTTTTAGATTTTATACTGTAACTAATTAAGTACTTGTAGTTATTTTAATACGATTGTAATTTCATTCAAATGATAATAAAAACAACAAATCGTAGTGTAGCTCAATAAGAATGTGTGAAAACACCCCTATTTTTAACACGAAAACGACGCCTAAATCTCACCAATTCTTTTCCTAATTTCATAATCCTAGTCGTATTTCTTTGCTACGAGCCACTTTAGCGGAAACACGCCGGGAGGAATGAAGATATGAGCAAAATGGCAGAACATAAATAAGAACAAAGAGGTGCTTTACGATTTGGGGGCACGTGACTTGGAATTGATAAAAAATAATAATAAGCTGTATTTTACAAATGAATTTGGCTTTACTTACGTTTGTTTAGTAACCCGCGTGATCTGTTTCGGAGAACATAGGTCTCATCTTCAGTGCCCTTACCATGAGTTGTGACATTGAGGTTATCGATAACGAGTATCGAGTTTACTATCTGTGCATCTCGTTTGTACCATTTTAATGCGAACTAGATGCAAGCGAACTGGATACTCATTATCGAAAACCTGTAGGGTACTGAAAAGAGTACTGAGTGTCCGTTCGCCTCGCCTCCCGCGTTGCTGTCCCATCACGCACTAAATAAACGTGGGTAAAGCCTTCCACGAAAGTTTTCATACAAATACCTAATAAGCGTCGGTTATTTCGATTCTCCTTCGCGGGATATCATGTAGAAAAGTTAATATAGATACGACAGTTACCCGCGATTCCGAACAAATTGTTCAAAAAAATAAAACAACTTAAATTGTCTGTAAGGGATTTTTTACTTACTCGCCGAACTTTTATCTGAACGGTACAAAATGTGCCGCTTTGGTGGCAGCAAATGAGCTGTCCGTGTGAACACTTGTGCTCATTTGTTCGATTTGGACAAAAGAACGGCGAGTAAGTACGCGTGCCTATCAGCTGCTTAGATATTTTAAAGTGTAATAAAATAATTTCTGAGCCAAGCAGTGCATTTCTACATAGCTGTAACGGCCGTTACACGACCGGCCCTGCCCGGACTAAGTGGCTCAGGTCACGTGATTAATTCCATACAAAATATCGCGACGGTGGACTCTGCTCGGACGCGGGCCGGTGTAACATGAGTCACCTATTCGTTCGTCAATATTCTTGCTATAACACTGACTTTTCATAAAAACCTGTGTTTTCATGCTCAAACCCCAAACAACTTTGTTTGTCTCTTATACTAAGATTATTTCTGGCATCAGTTCACTGTACAGTCAAAAGAACATATATGTTTTTTATTTATACAAAACTGGCGAGCGCTTGATCTCAGTCACACCTGGTAAGTGTCGACGAGGTCGAGGGTGTAGCTCCCTGGTTCAATAACAGCCTATTCACTCTTGCCTTGAAAAGACCCAAATTATATCTTTTTTTTATTAGTACAGATGAAGGGAGCGAATTTGCGCGCGACTGGTTGGGCCAAGTAGGTAATCGACCTAACTATGAAGCCCATGTTTCAAATCCTAGTAAGATTTATTTGTGTGATGAGCACAGACATGTTACTGAGTCTATGTTTTTATGTATTTAATCGTATTACGTTTTCTGAACCACAACACAAGTCGTTTTTAAACCGTTTCAGTCAATTTGTGTAAGAATGTCCAGTTATGTATTAACTTTTGCACTCTGTGCTATAGACATTAGGTGAAAATAAGTATACACTATTTTTGCCACTGACTGTACATTTATGTATTGTCCATGACAAAATGTGATAATAACCGGCTTCGCAAAAACTGAAATAAATAACAAAAGCACGATGTTAGGATGTTATTCTTATCTTTTTCCCGCAAGAAAATAATATTTTTCTGCAATGCGCGACACTTGAAGATGTTTATGTTACTGTTTATTATATTATGTCGCCCTTTTTTTGCGTTTTTGTCTTGGGTTCTGTCACTTGTTTCGTTAGGGATGGCGAATTGAACCAGTGACAACGATAAGTCCTTTCTATTTAATTTCCGTCTCACCGTACTGGCTTCATGTCCTATTCCTTCACCGTTCAATACCCTCACCATGAGTTGTGACATAGACGTTTTAGATAACGAGTATCGAGTTTACTATCTGTGCATCTCGCTTGTACCATTTTAGTGCGAACGAGATGCACAGATAGTAAATTCGATACTCGTTTTTGAAAAAGTCAATGTCACAACCCATGGTACGGGTACGTCTGCGCGCCTCTGGAATTATCTCCTTCTTAAAGTTAAATAGTGTCAGAATAGGGTTGCTTTCAAAAAATCTTTACGTGAACTTTGCTGGTAGAATTGAAAAACCTTAGTATTTCTGTTTTGTAGAGATATATCTGATTTTATACCCATATTTCCGTTAGTTTATGTATGTTTGTATGTTTATGCATGTATATTATTTTGATGTATAATGTTTATAAGTATATTTAATTGAGATAAATATTTAGATGTGTTTTGGTTTATGTTTATTTTGGTAGAGGGTTGCAAAGTTGGTTATTTGGCGCTAATGTTGAAATTGAAAGCTGAGCGAGTGAATGAACCTAAGATTCAAAGATTCAAAGATATAAATCTGAGCGTAGCGAGGCTTTCAAGACACGAGACGCTGCATAATTTTGCTGCCATGCGGAATACATAACTACAGCGAGGCAAGTGCGAGCGGCAAGAAAAACAATAAAAATTAAAATATATTTAATTTTGCCCTCTATTTAACATATCAAATGAAGGATATAGAACACTTAAATTCAAACAAAATAAACACGAGAAAAGGTTATGTCCTTTTATATAAAAATTAATATTTATATGTAACAGAGAATTACAATCATCGTCTTCAAAATTTGAATGATTTTTGCACGCTGGCGGATAAAATAGACTTTTCCACGCATATGTCGCGCTCTAAACTAAGTTTTTCCGAGCGAGTGAGGTGAAAAGTTCTTTGTCCAGCAGTGGACGACTTACGTCTGAAATTACTGACACTTACGAACACTTATCATTTGTGCTACCAGCTTTATTTCTGTAACTTTAATTTGTGACATCCCTAAAAGTCGACCGCACCTCGTCACATTTTTACGAGTACAATGTACGAAAGACTTAAACAATTTCCTTTTTTTACGACACGGTGAAAGAAAAACAAATGAACATTGGAGGGTATGTCCTTAAACTACGTCCAACAATGAGAGGTAGGGCACAGCGATGACCATCATGCTTAGATCTGCAGCCCGACTGGGGAAGTACCTCCTCCTTACAGAAGACCACAGCCATAATAGCACTGCCACCTTTCAGGTATGTAGTGTTGTGTTCCTGATGGTGAGTAAGGTTCCCAGAGCTCCAACCCCCCTTAAAGGCCGGCAACGCGCTTCTGACTCCCCTGGTGTTGCCGTGTACCGGTGCCCATGGGCGACGGTAATTGCTTAACACCAGGCAATCCGTCTGCTCGTTTGCCGCCTATATCATAAAAAAAAACAGTATAAACGATGATGTGGACCACCATACCCAGTACAGATTTTTTTTTTAAAGAACACAACAAATCAAATAAAAAGAGTGATTGTAGAAATTGTAGTGTAGAAAATCAAAGCAATGTTCTAGAACAAATATATCGTTAAGTGATCATTAGATTGCGAAAATACAAAACAAAATCAAATCAAAAATAAGCCTCATACAAATAGATAAGATGAAGGCAGCATGATTGGCTGTTTTATAGAACCTTGAGAAGGTCAACAGTGAATGGTTTTTACTTGATATATAAAACATATAAATACTTTGGGAAAATTTTTCACAAATTAACCTAGTCCTACAGTATGATGATGCTATATATAATTATAGATATATAAACATAAATGTTAAATATTATGTAAATAACGGTAGTGACTCTGCCTATGAAGCCGATGGTCCTGGGTTCGATTCCCAGTCAGGGCATTTATTTGTGTGATGAGCACAGATATTTGTTCCTGGGTCATGGTTGTTTTCTATGTATTTAAATATTTATATGTATCTATCTATTATATATATCGTCTAGTGCCTGCAACACAAGCCTTACTGAGCTTACCGTAGAATTAGGTCGATTTGTGTAAGATTGTCCTGAATATTTATTTATTTATTTATTATTTATTATTATTTATGTAAGTGCAAACATACAAGTATAAATGTTCTTACATATATACACCTCAGCCGTCCACTGCTGGACATATGCCTCCCGCAAAATTGACTTGTATCATCTTGTTGCCATAGTCGCCACGCTTGGCAGGCGGGTTGGCGACCGCAGTAGCTGTAGATTTGGTTTCGATGGACGCTGCTGCCCGTTCGTAGAAATTTTCCCGTTGTAGCCTCTTATGACACCCGCGGGAGGAGATGGGGTGGTGCTATTCTAGTCAACCGGTATCACACGGCAAGTTCTTACCAGGCTTTGAACCCGGGTTCTTTTGTTTCACAGGCAGGGCTACTACGCTAACAGGCCGTTTTATGTAAATATGATATAAATAAAGTTGGAGGTTTCTACGAAGAACTCGATACGGCGAGGTACTTCAAGCAATGCCAATAAGATGTTACTTATTGAAAAATTGTTGGGTTCTCTTTGAAAGCGATTTGTGCTTCAAATCTCATTATAAGAGCATGAAAGGTTTTGAAACGGTTACGTAGCAAAATGTTATGTGGGTATTGTTGCGTTTGGTGTCAACAAGTGTTTATATTTTCCAGTGGTGCAAACTATAGTAATAAGTACACCCCGTTATCTTATGCTCAGTTTAGGGGCAAGTGATTGGGCAGTTACGACAATCTAAGTCGATAAAAATTTAAGGACTTACTCACTCAATAACATGTCAAAAGATCTTGTGTCCGATTTTTGAAATAGTCACCAAGTGATTTCCATAGAGAATGAATGAGAATCTCCATGAAGATTACTCGGTGACTATTTCAAAAATCGGACCCCAAATTGACGATATTCGATATTTATAATTGTCACCCTTCGATTTGGCTAAAAAGAGGAATGAATGTGTCTCTATAGCTTTCACTAAAGAAGAATTTAAGCATGACAAATAACTTTTGTAGATAAATGTGAATCGACTAATTATGGTAAGCAACATCACTATTTTAGATTGCCCCCAAAATGAGCATTAGATAACGGGGTGTAGTTATAAGAGGTACAAAACTGTTAGGGCGCGAAATCGAAGAACAGAGAACTTGACGACAAAAAATGTGAAATTCGATTAATTTTAACGGACTTATTAATAAAGCAGAGAATATTTATGTATTGTTGTTGTAGAGATATCAGACTTAATGCTGGCTCCGATTTGGAATGGAGTGCTCGAGATTGCTGTGAATATTTAATAGCATAAAGTAGGTAATTCTGACATACAAGTTCAAGCAGTAGGTATCTTATGGATATAGAGTAGTTAGGGATAGTAGTGTACTCGTACAAGCTGTAAAACATTCTCAAAAATTTGGTAATGTTCTCAGATGTTTCCGAGAACTAAAAAATTTATACAGAAAATGTACTGTGAGAATCTTTATTGTATTTTTTTTTTAATTCAAGTAGCCTAGCAGCAAGCACTTTCGAATTCGGTAATTTTCATACTGTTCTATTTTATCATCTATTATTTACTTAATTGTTTTTACACAAAATAAATCAAAAAGGTACATAATATATGGCATTCTCGCGTCAGTCATTCATTAGGCCGAACGGATAAATATAAATTGGTGCTGGAGGGGAATTTAATGAATAAAAAATATAGTTTCACTAAAGCCATATTGAAGACAGGTATAAAGGACCCCGCTGAGAGAGTGGCCTTATAAAAAAGTATTCAGCAGCCTCGAATTTCTATCATACTAAAATTGCGTGAAATTTGACTGAAAACACTTTTTCCCTATGTTTGCTGCGGGGTCCTTTAATAAAAGCCTGGGTATATAAATACAACTCCATACATAAACTTATACATATAAATACAATAATTAGGATGGAGAAAATTAAGAAAATTCTTCAGAGATAAGAATACTATTACTAGTAAGAAAAATGTAAAAAAAAAAACTGTTAAGCAATATTATATTGTGCATTGAGTGTGCTCTCTACGTGTTTTAATTATTTGTTAAATTTAAATTTCTAATACTTTCCATTTAGCAATTTATTTCTTCGGTGCATTGTGAGAAAATATTAATAAAAATAAAAGCCAAATACAAAGAGTTCTTTTTTGACAATGTAAACGGTTTTATAATTGCTTTTACTTGTTTAAATCGGGTAACTCACGTTTTATAAGTCGAATATAAAACGACATATTCGATTTATAAAATGTTTAAATCGGGTAACTCACGTTTTATAAGTCGAATATAAAACGACATATTCGATTTATAAAACGTGAGTTACGCGCTTTTATACAATTAATATTTCAATCTCACGATAGTTTTGTGTTTAAAATTGCTTTATCTTGTTACCCGTTTTGTACTTAACAATTTTATTGACACTATTTTCAAAGAATTTTATATAAATAGAAAATATGCAGTGACTACGTTCTGCTTGAAAATAACCCTGCCACTGAATACAATGTTCAATCCTGCATTGACGGGAGTATAATGGTGCAATCGCTGCTGGCACTCATTCAGCTCTGAGAGACTTCTAGCCAATAATTATATTCATATTTTCTGCCATGCCCATAGCTCGTCTCTTTATGCATTCTAATTAAATTTGCCTTACTTGCAATTTGGAAAGCATTATCATTAAGTCGCTTGTCCTTTGTACCTCCTTTGTACTGGCATAAAACTGTTGTTTTTTTCTATCCTAGCGACATACTAATGACGATATTTTTGTTAAAAAGTTAATGAAATAAATTATTCCCTTGTAATTTTATTGTTAATTTAAAGATTCATATAAAGTTTCTCAAACATATCAGTTGCAAAAGAAACGACAACTGACATACATTTACTTTCGAAAGATTATTTTACCTGTAAAACATTTGCAATATAGCAAAACCTAAGAAAGGCAAGTGGGCAATTTTATTTTTACCCAAAGACTGATTCTATAAAATAAGAGAACATATTATTTCTGTGGAAAAATGTGATGTTTGTGCAACGTCTTGTGAAATTTTTGAGCGCTGAAATATTTGAACTGGGAAGTGTACAGCTGCTATTGTGTTCTTAGTAGCGTTTGCCATATATTTGCTGTACACTCGTCTCACAGTTGTAATATTCTTACAAAAACTTTACGATTCTTAACGAAAAATATAAGGATAATGATTAGTGAGAAGGACCAAGCACAGACACAGTAAATGTTACTGTATAGTTTAGGTATCAACATTTTTACAACACTTTTTGTTAAAAAACAATAAAAAAAAAGATAAAAGATCTTTATTTTTCAATTTAGGAACATTACATGCACTTATGAACGTCAAAGAAAAATCTACACCGGTTCAAACCCTACACCTCTGACCCGAGAAGATACCAGCAAGAAACTACGGCGGGACTTATTTTTTCAATACAATGATACATCAAATCTTAAGTACTTACATAATTATGCGTAGTCCAATAAGAAAACATATCAAACAGTTTATTACAAGACTATAACTGAAAATACTAAAATATAAAAGTAAAAATTATAATGTATAAACAAATTTGACTTCACAAAATAGACATACTTTAATATGCTTTCTTACCTGAACTGTGTCATTTACATGATCTGGCAGTACATACTATTGTTGAAATAATTGCTAGGCGGCTTAGTTAGTTTCTGGTTTTTAATTAAATGATTACTAATTCTTTTCTAAGGTTATTTTCCAGTACCCATATTTACAACCTACATCCTTCAATCTTCACACCCCGCAAAAGCTCATACACGGGCAGTGGAAATTAAAAAGTGCCAACGCCAGAGGCAGTTTGTTTTTGCCGAATCCATCGAAACCGGTGTCGATTGCAGTCCGCGAAACCGCAGAATATCCTAATGGAAAAACATGCACTCCGATTAAAATATTTTAAGAGGTAGTTTAAAGCCGCATAAAGTAGTAAATCTGAGTTAAGTCATTCCAAGAAGTTAGTAGACATAGAGAAAACGGGTTTTGTTTTTTAAAGAGTGTTTTGTTTCAGTTTCAAGGTTTGCCTTTTGGTCTGATATCTGCACCAGTAAGTAGATTAGATAAGTCCTACGACGGTAATGTTGCTTGGATAATGGAGCAACATACAATTTGTAGAGCTGCCACTATAAACACTCCACGTCTCATAAACTTGACGTTAAATTGTTCTTGGGCTTACTATCGGCATTATTTACGAGTGAGTGCGTTTAATAAAAATACACTTGGGTTAGTAAATTATAAAATAAGACACAAAAATTTGCACATTAAAGAACCTCTTTTTAGCTTCTATGTCAAACCGAATAGCTCTTTGCCCATCGGATCGCTTTCAATATACGCGCTAGTTAGGTTACACACCTAACTGTATGTATCGGCTAGTTAACTGACTCTCGGGTTTGATTGGAAAATAGAACGTTTTACACACTTTCGCGAGCCGACTTTTGATTGGAAATATAATTTTCTGAAGCATGCACTACAATGTTGACATTATGTTCTATATTATAGGCTGCTAAATATCTCGTTACAGGTTAACAGGTCGTTAATGAACATTGCCGGCCCTCTTTTTAATTTCCATTCATTATAATTTTGTGACACAGCATCAAGCCGATTGGCTATTTAAAGAAATATAAGTCAGATAATTTGCTGGTTGGTTCGATGACATTCTGTCAAGCACTACGTCTATTAAAAACAATAATATATTTTTGGTAAAGTTTTCAGTTCATTATTAGTTTTTGTGAAAAAAATGCCTTTATGTCTTGGTTTTTTTATTGCATGTTTGAGAATAGCATTATACATGGCATAGCATTGGCATGCAAAAGGGTTGTCGGTCTCCTAACATTCTATACAATTATTTTTGACTGGTAACCCCTTACTTCCCGGCCTCTGCAATGTATTAAATATTACTACAAGTTTAAACTAGAAATTATGTGGAAAATTTTAAAACGAGTCACATATCAAAAGACAATGGCCAAATTTCACGATATTAATCTGATTTCGACATTCAGAGTATTGCACTAGTACCAAAAATTAAATTAATGCGAACGCGGTGCACTGATATTAAAAATGGAATCTGTTTATTTGATCAGTGAATTAAAATAACAGTATTACTGTAACAGTAAACGGCAATTTCAAAATAATGAGAATATCACAGATATGTGATACGTATTAGTGTTTGTTATAATTACGTTCGTATAGTTATAAATTGAATAAACGCTTTCAGTGTAAAGTTACTTATTTATTTTGAAGCCAACATTATGTTTTGACTACATTAAGGTGAAAACTAAAAACTACAAATACTTACTGAATAATGAATGCTTACGTAAAAACGTTCATATACCAAATTGTAGCCGCGGAATACAAATCTAAGGATTATAAAAAATAACTTAATTATGTTGTAAACGAAAATAACACTTTAATTGCTATTTCTATCTCGACTAGCTTGTCCACGTGTTAGGTATCACAATCTTATGTATTTATTAGTCTACAAACTGCCTATTTGGTTATTAGATTAGTAGCAAAATACTTAAAAGCCAAAATTGCCATAAACATTTTTTCCCTTATAAAGGAAAAACATACTTTGCACAGTCATCTTATAGCTAATAGAATTAACATTAATATATCGGGTCTGGTCTGTAATAAGAGCAATAACTTTAGGCATCGTTTCTACACCATAAACGTAGCAACATTTATTTTGTTCTAAGACTTTTGAAAGTATATAACTAATAGTTTACTAAATATTAATAAAGCAAAATTTCCCGAGCAAGCAATGTATTGTATGTAGGCTGACAGTAAATGTTAACGACACTATTGGATGCTATTAATTAAAAATACGATTTAGTTTATTCGAATAAATCCCACACATGTGTAATACACACATTTTTTTAAGTAGTAATCCAAATTTTGCTACATTCGTGGCGTAGGAGCGATCCCTAAAGTTATTGCTTCTATTACAGGCCACACCCGGTATTTTTAGTGAATATGATTGTTGTTTTTGTGGGTTTTGATACAGATTGATTGCAAGTTAGTATTGTATGACTTTTTTCTTGACTCTGTCTTTGCATATCCAGAAACGTCAAAAGCATTGTTCGAAATCCTGTTAAGGAAAACCTCGAAATAGCAACGAAAATGTTTTTCACCAAAAAAATTCCGTGCACTTTTTCATTTTTGATTTTTTTCCGGCTCGTATTGCGGGCTCACGCGTAAAATGAAGTTAGTGCGCGCTCCATTTTACGATACTTTCAGTAGTCACGGCTCGCTACATTCATGAGTTAGGCATGTATCTAGTTTTTTATAAGTTTTTATTTAACTTGGAATGTAAGTTTGTAATAGTTATAATTAACTGATTGTGCTAAAATTTTGCACACTTATGATCTTTAAAAAGATCTTTATCTTTATTTTTCAATTTCAATGAAGGCACATTATATGAACTTATGAACGTCAAAGAAAAATCTAACATCTAATCCAACCCTACACTCTGACACGAGAACATACCGGCAAGAAACTAAGGCGATCCTTATTTTTTCAAAACAGTGATACATGAAATCTTAAACTACATAATTATGTGTACAAAAGAAAACATATGAAACAGTTTATTACAAAATATAACTAAAAACATTAAAGTAAAATAACAATGTATAAACAAATGTGGCTTCACTACTTAAGCATACTTTAATATGCTTTCTTACCTAAACTGTGTCATTGAATGTCTGAACTAATATGAAGGACGTTGACCACCGGTCTGATCTGATGCCAGAAAGTAGCATCAAGTAGCAACTTCTAAAATACACAAGTTAAACCCGTGGTGTATAGGCTCGTTAGAATTTTTCGGGTGAGTAGTTGATAATTGTGCAAAAAAAGGACAGTCGGCAATAAAACATATCCATTAAAAATTTCGGCAACATAAACGACAACATTTCCATCATCACCACATAGATGGTTGGCAGTCCTCAACTGTGCGTTTTTCTAGAAACGTCCTGCCTCGCACAGCAAAACTCTGGAATAAATTGTCGTGTGCAGTATTTCCGGACCGATATGACATCCAAACCTTCAAGAAAAGAGCGTATAGGGATCTAAAGGGCCGGCAACGTACTTGTGACTCCTCTGTTGTTGCGAGTGTCCATGGGCGGCGGTAGTTGCTTACCATCAGGCAATCCGTCTGCTCGTTTGCCTCCTATATCATAAAAAAAAGCTTGCATCAAAAATTTCACATTTGACAAAACTTTTTAAAGTAATTATTTTTTGCATTGTGGGCTTTAAAATTATAAATATTCGTTTGTTGACAATGCGTTGTTTGAATTTAGACTAGCAATGTTTTCTAAATTACGGCTTGTTTGATTAATATGCTCGCTCTGTATCATGTAAAAGAGTATTTTTGTTTGTGTTCGTTTATGCTAACATCCATTTGCATTTTTTTATAATTGCTGGCTGATACACTTATGCTAAATAAAATATTTTGTTTCTAAGAAGGGTCGTTGATATTCATGACTTTATTTGCGTATTTTATTACAATAATTTTATTTTCTTTAAAAAATGTATTTCTGAAACTAGAGGCAATTTGTTAAATCCAAACACCTGGCCAAATAATTGTGTGTTACGTATCTATTTAATTAATATAGGTACCTACTCTATCGAAAATTTTACTATTCTAAAGTTAAATTGAAGTAAGCAACTGTTATCTGTCTAAGGTATCATCTATATTTTCTAGGTATTATCTATATTTTCTCAACATCCTTAATGCAACGACACTTAAGATTGTTTTGTGACAATGTTCTAAACTGGATGGCGTGTTTATGTTTTACCGGTAAGACTACCGGTAAAACAACCTTTATATGAAAGCAGCATCGTAATTTAATACCTATGCTATACCGTATGCCGTACCGAAAAATTGTCTATTGAAGTTCAGGTCTATTGTCACTTAAAATGTTGACAGGTCTAAAAACGTAGGTGAGTGAATTGGATAATTTTTGTACAGTTTGTTCCAATTTTTTTCTTAGTTCCATTATACAAATGTTTGGCTAATTGTCGTAATGGCTTAAAGAGAAAAAAATGTTTTTTTATCAGTTTGTATGTATGTGTGTATAAACTGAGACAAATTATGAGAAAGGTACAAAAATTCTGACGTGTTTTAATTACGATATTAATTTTCATCACCATCTCAGCCGTACAACATCCGCCGCTGTATAATAAGTGTAGTATATAATATCCTTCCCAAATATGACTTGTCATCAAGTATCATCCTGGGGGGATTGCCATAGTCGCCAAACTTTGCTGCTGGATAGGCCACAGTTATTGTACGATTGCCGCTTACGATACCCACGGGAAAGATGGGATGGATCTCCTCTCAGACCCCACACGGCATTTTTTTTGTTCGTAAAAACTAAAGATAAAACTCAAAAATATAATTCATTTGCCCTGACAATGATGGTTTATTTAAGTATTTTGGTTCAACCGAATTTGTAGGTATCAATTTATCCCTAGGGAAATCTGATTTCAAATCAGAAACTGGATGCTTTTCTGTGAATTAACACTAAAATTCTGATTAGAGGCTAACAAACATTAAACAAATATTAAGTTTGAGGGTACTGGTGGCCTAGATAATTTATCAAATGGAACAAGCAGGCAATAAAATAATTATCTGAAACAAGCACATAAGCGGTTGAAAAATGAATTAGTACACTACCAACTTACGTAAGATATTGTGGAGACAGCTCTAGAAGTTACAATCGTCTGAACTTAATGGCGATTCCTTAGAGCCAGCCAGCGACATTAGTCTTACGAGGCGGTGTACCGCAGCGCGCCACGGTTGTGATAAAACACGGGTGTTGCGCAAACCCTAGTGTGCCTTAAATTACGCGCGTAGCCAAAATGTTGCTGGGAATAAATGTTGTCTGACCGGTATATAATAATATATATATTTTTAAAAGATAAACCCGTCAACAAACTGTCCTCAAATTGGAGGATTGACGGTTGAACCTCAAAATGGCGAAGTCGTCGTGAAAATATATTTTTTGTTTTTTGTTCAAACGTAGTTTAGTGTGTAATATTGATAGCGTATTATGCAGTGATCTAACGCAGAATTGTGCAGCTAATGAAGAATTGATTTCAAAACGTGTTTCACCACTATTTTGGCCATCACCCGGCAGTCCCGGGGTCACGGCCGCCTCTTAGCTTTCTGTAAAGTCTAGGCTACCACTTTAGAAAACGCAAGGCCTACTACCGAACAACGTCATGCTCTAAGGGCAAATTTATATGTTATTTTACTTGACATTGGCGAAATCATCGATTGATTTATTGATGGAAGCCATATTTTTTTTTTTTAAAGAAGAAGACGTCCTCAGTTTGGCGGAATATTATTTTGTATATACCGTATAATATTTTGCTAATAAAAAACTTACATGTGTGACATATTATCTTAAGCGCAGTGAACGTCCATAAACTGGAAGGACTGCTGTGTGCTAGAAGTCGATACCTGTGGGGATGTATGGGGGACCTGAATACAGCAGTGGACATACGAGTACTACGTGGCTAATAAACTACGTCCAACAATGAGAGGTATGGCACAGCGAAGTACCATCACGTTTGAGTCTGGAGAAGCCCAACTGGAGAAGTACCTACTCCTTACAGAAGACCACAGCCATAATAGCACTGCTACCTTTCAGGTATGTAGTGTTGTGTTCCTGATGGTGAGTAAGGTAAGAGCTCCAACAACTTTTAGGCTAGGCAACGCGTTTGTGAATCTTCTGGAGTTGCAAACATCCATAGGCTAGGGTAACTGCTTACCATAGGCGGGCCGTATGCTTCTTTGCCACCGTCGTATAAAAAAATAAAAATAAAAGGAAGATAGTTTTTTTTTTGTAGAAATACGAAAAATGATGTATAGTCGAGGGCATAAATAATAAATTATCATCATCGTCATCATTTCAGCCATAAGACGTCCACTGCTGAACATAGGCCTCCCCATGGACCTCAACCGGCATCGGTTGGAAGCGACCTGCATCTAGCGTCTTCCGGCGACTTTTATAAGGTCTACTTACTATACAGCTATACTGTATAAGCGATATGAAAATTGGTCTTGGCTCTAGTTTCTCTCGGATTAAAAAAATGTAATGTACACAGTGACAAAGTGCCTAGCTTTCTCTTAAGTCTATGCATTAAAAAATAATTCACTTTTCTCCAGCATCTAGCGTCCGAATGGGAAAAGAACATGTCTGTCTAAATCTTTTTGTTTTCCTTTTTTTTACGTTGGGGAAATGCTTTTACGCATGCCGTCTCTAGGGGATCGAAACGGGTATGACGGACAATGTGGCAAGGTCAACTACCGTCTAAAAACACAACGAGTGCCGCCTTCGAAGTAATCGGAGCGACGCAGGATCGCGTGAGCATTCGACTGCAGCATGTCTATCTAGACCTACAAAGTACCTGATAACTAGAAGCCAAAACATGACTTTTGAGAATTATCTCAAAAGAAATAAGTTTGGTCCTTCTGTTACTTATTTTCCTGCATAACAGCAATAAGTTAAAAAAGATGACATTATGTTTTATATAAAAATCGATAGTAGCTAAATGCGAAAAACATTTCGTAGAGAGGCGAAACACGTGTCGAGTTTTGGTATTATTGGTGGTGGTTTGGTATATTTATTTGCGTATTTAATTTTGCGGTGGGAGGGAGGGAACATTAATGCATGAAAAAATACGCAAGTAAATATAACGGGTTGGCACTGATTGACTAGCACGTTATTAAACAGCGGAATAGCAAAGTAATATTATTGTTGTTAATATTATTACAAATTTACAAATAAACTTAAAAAAATACCTCCGACGTTTCGATGATGCTGATGTCCTTGTGATCTCGGATTAAGACTGCCTAAAGTTCACATCAACATCTAGCAGCGCGAGTTTTTCTAACTACCCGCACTTAATATTGTTTACCAACTTGAACATTTTGCGCTCTAGGGATAATATGTCACTCGGTCGACACACTACACTAACGATATCGGTATTTTTAACTTGGTAATTTATACGCGGTTAAAGTCCTGTTTATTTGTACCGCCTAAATAACGACAAAAGTAGTGATAGCTTTTAATTAGCTAAAACATATATGATTTTAATTAACCCTTTAACGCACAAAAGTCACTGTGGTCGTGCGTTCAAGCCTCCTCGGGGCTTGATTGTCCTAATTATTCTTGTTAAGAAAAAAATACAGTAAGACTATGATGTTGTTGAGTGGTCATTTTTGCATTGCAATTTTGAACTTGCCCTATGAAGGGTTAAGGTAATTCAATAATACACAAACAATTCTAAAATTACTAATTTTATTGAAGGACTTTATGATATACAATTGAGGTCATACTTATTTTTCGAAATCACGGGAAATTTGTCACTTTTTAATACTTAATGTCTCAATCAGGGCTGTGAAAATTCTAACCAATCCAAAATCATTTGAATCGGTTCAGCCTTTCTCGAGTTATAAGCGGTTGAACAAACTCCACTTTATTTTATATATTAGAGGATAATGTGTAAAAAACGTGAAAGTTTATATCAGTATATAAACATATTTTCAGTGAATTGTAAAAAATGCACTACAAAAAGACCTTGCATTTCGTACTTTCGTGCACGAAGACCATAATTGTGTCTCTAACAGGTGGGCGGGTAACGGACTTATACATATATAGGGTAAACAGGTAATACTTTACACATTACCTGTTATTTTTGTACCATTTGTTAGCTGTCAAAGTCACAAACGGTACAGTATCGATGATTGATCGAATACATTTCCGATACGGCTCTTTTAACGATTTACAGGTGACGGGCCGATTTGAATTGTTGTTTCAGAAAAATGTGTTTTCGGCATCCTATTTAATATTTGACACGTGCATTTTATGTTGCAATCAGAGAAGTTCACGCCACATTTCGTAGTTTACTAAGGATTTTGAGCCATACACGTAATAAAGTGACGACCGGTCTGGTCTAGTGGGTAGTGACCCTGCCTGTGAAGCCGACGGTCCTGGGTTCGATTCCCAGTCAGGGCATTTATTTGTGTGATGAGCACAGCTATTTGTTCCTGAGTCATGGGTGTTTTCTATGTATTTAAATATTTATAATATGTATCTATCTATTATAAATATATCGTCGTCTAGTACCTACAACACAAGCCTTACTGTGCTTACCGTAGGACTAGGTCGATTTGTGTAAGATTGTCCCGAAATATTTATTTATTTATTTATTTATTAAAAGCACATACAGTCCGTGCATTAATTTGCTCGCAAAGTTGTGGATCAGAATAAAACGCTTTTGTAACTAATCATCATCATCATTGCAGCCGTAAGACGTCCACTGTTGGACATAGGCCTCCCTCAAATGGGCAATTTTATTTAATTGTGTCATGGTTTTTTATTCCATTTCGTGACTATTCTTCATACATTTCATATGGCGGTAACGGAACGAAAGTAATAAAAAGAAATACGAAAATTTTAGGATATATTTTTTCTCCTATCAAGCTCGAAAGAATGTATGAATCTGAGTAGAAACCACACAAAAAAAATCCAGATTAAAAAAGAAGTTGAGAAACTTTAAACAAAATGGCCCATATACGCGACTTGTATCAATCTTGGGGATTTACCATAGTCGCCACGCTTGCCAGGTGGGTTGGCAACTGCAATAGCTATTGATTCGTTTTTGACGGACGCTGCCCATCCTTAATTTTTTCCCTTTGACACCTCTTACGACACCCTTGGGAGGAAATCGGGTGATGCTAGTCTCAGCCGGAACCTCACGAGAAAATAATACATAAGTCAATTTATGTTGTACAAACGCAAAGAATATAAAAAAAAATACAGTAAAATTCGTCAAATTATCACTCTAAATTGGATTAAATACTTTTCCCTGAAACCCCCGGTACAAATCCAATTACTCAATTGCTGTAGAATTTGTGCCCAATCTTGTAATACCACAAAATGATTAAAAAGTTTCATCGTCTCCCAGTTCGCAGAATGCCGTGGGGCCAAACATTCTATGAAAATTTGGCTCCATCAGGAGACGTTGGTGTTTGGACGGTTGAGTAATAAGCAGAATTAGGTTAGAAAATTATTGCCGCAGCTTTGGAGGTTTTTTGACAGAAGTTAATCTCAGGAAACCGGGTTTTGGTGTAAATTAGGCTCAAGTTAGGGTCGCGATGATAAATTACGCCATGTTGAAATGTACAGTCAGCACCAATTGGATTAACGCGTCAAAAGTCCCATCATCATCATCATCAGCCACAAAACGTTACTCCTTAACAAAGGCTGACAAAATTCAGTGGATTCCCGTGATGTTTACAAGGTCCTCGGTTTATCTTGTGGGGGGTCTGCCCACGCCGCGCCTTCCAGTACGTGGTCGCCACTCAAGAACCTTTAAGCATGTCGGCCATGACGTGCAGTTGCAGCACTTAACACCGGACGTTCAGGCAAGGGGAGCAGTTTCATCCTTACGTTGTGAATATTCCATTCATTCGCACGAAGCGATTCGCTTCTACCTTCCTAATGCGGACTGCTAAGGAATGGAATTCGCTCCCTTCGTCTGTATTCCCGGCAAGATATAATTTGGGTCTCTTCAAGTCAAGAGTTAATAGGCTGTTACTGAACCAGCGTGCTACACCTTCGACCTCGTCGTCACTTACCATCAGGTGCGACTGAAGTCAAACGTTGGTCAGTCTTGCATTAAAAAAAAAAAAAACTAACCGGAAAGCTATATCTACGTACGTAATTATTTCAAAGACACAGTTCGGGTAAGAGCTTTCTTTATCAAAGCAGGTAGGTATATCTATTTTGTGAAATCCAAGTTTATAGGTACATTATTATTTTACTTTTATTTTTTTAGTTATATTTTGTAATAAACTGTTTGATATTTTTTCACTTGGGACTACGTATAATTAAGTACTTTCAGATTTAATGGACCAATAAGTCCCGCCGTAGTTTCTTGCCGGTATCTTCTCGGGTCTGGGTATAGGGTTGAAACCGGTGGTTGAATTTTCTTTGACGTTCATAAGTGCATGTAATGTGCCTAAATTGAAAAATAAAGATCTTTTATCTTTTTACTAAGTTATGCATATATATATTTTTACTTACTTGTTCCAGGTACGAGATTCTGCATGTATTATTATGACAAGTAAAGCTGGTAAGATACTGATAATTATTTGAACATAGTTAAGTACCATAGTTACACATTGTGTACCAGGAACCCATGTACCTAGCGCATTCTCAGTTCGTAGCGGGGTTTCGAGAAAACACAGGCGATAGATCGAATATATTTTTTATACGCGCAAAATGGAAATATTTAAACATGTTCAGAGTTTGGGGAATTCGATAGCTAAAATAAAGAAATCATCATCTTCCTCGCGTTGTCCCTGCATTTGCTACGGCTCATGGGAGCCTCGGCCCACTTGGCAAAGAAATGGCAACTAATTCTAGGATTTTGCGTAGTTACTAGTTTTACTAAAGCGTCTGCTGTCTGATCTTCCAACTCAGAGAGTAAACTAGGCCTTATTGGGATTAATCCGTTTTCTTACGATGTTTTCCTTCACCAAAAAGCGTCGGGTAAATGTCAAATAATTTTTCGTACATAAGTCCGAAAAACTTCTATGTACTCGGGGTTTGAACACCTTGCAGGTGGTTGGTGACCGCGGTAGCTGTTGCTGCTAATCCGTCGGCAAGCCTTATTCTATAATACTCAATTTTTTTTTTATGACAAAGGTGGCAAACGAGCAGACGGATTACCTGATGGTAAGCAATTACCGTCGCCCATGGGCACTCGCAACACCAAGGGAGTCACAAGCGCGTTGCCGACCTGTAAGTGGGTTGGAGCTCTAGGAACCTTACTCACCATCAAGAACACAGCACTACATACCTGAAAGGTAGCAGTGCTATTATGGCTGCGGTCTTCTGTAAGGAGGAGGTACTTCCCCAGTTGGGCTGCTCCAGATTCAAACGTGATGGTCATCGCTGTGCCCTACCTCTCATTGTTGGACGTAGTTTAAGGACATACCCGGGTCCAAAAAATTCTATTTACATTATACACATATAGCCGGTATTCTGTGCATATTTAAGAATATACAACCACAAAGTAGCCTACTTTCGGCTTAATATTCCTGACAACAAAAATATACTATTCACATTCAACAACGCGACAATATCCAGATTTGCGACAAAGGACTGCGATTCACAAACGGATGTACAATGCAAACTGGGCTTTTGTACGCCTACTGTCAGTTTCCTGAGGTAGTATTATCACAGCAAACTCAAGTGACCATTGAACTACTTGAGATGAGATGAACTGATTTTTGCTTTATACAACTAAACGTGTCCTATGCAAGGTTTGCGCGAATGTCGTGAAATTTCATAGACATAGTGCGGCCAAAACGAGAAGGGGATTCTTTGTTTGTAGCGAATAACGGAGATATATAATATATAATACATGTGATTCGGCTACGAGCGTAGCAAGTAACAAATGGCGGCACGGGACGTGTAAGGCTTTGATCTCCAATTTTATGCCACGTCTACCTGAAGAAAAAAGACGCCAATTTTGATGTGTGAAAAACACCACAACATTACATATTTAAAGTATAGTTGTGAGGCAGATAACAGTGTCTGCACAGTGTGTCCTTTTTGAAGAACCTCATACTTACGAAAGTATGAAAGTGTTCAAAAACGCAGTGTATAGATTCTTAAAGGGTAGGCAGCTCATGTGTGAATTCTCTGGAATTGATTGGCTACCGCTGTGGCTGCAAATTGGGTTTCGACGGACGCGACTGGGCAGTAGCATCGGTTTTTGTCTTTTGTTACGACAGCCGTGGGAGGAGATGCTGTGTTAAAGTCAGCAGTATAATTGGTTAAGCGGGTGAGGTGTTCAAAATGAGGTCAACACATCTCTATTGTCAAGAGAATAAGAGCGCGTGTAGGTAATTTTCTTCATCCGCTCAGCCACTTTTGCTGCTGACTGTACTATTAGCCACACGGCACTATTAGGTCAGGTTGAATAGTATTATTATGAAACAAATTGATGCCTTAAAAACTCCTTATATTTCCATAGAATCAGAAAAAACTTGACAGTCAAAATTATGCTTGAAAAGATGCCACATGCCATTTTTTTCACATGGAATACTAAAATGTAAAAAGCGAGTTATTTCCCTCATTCACAAAGGTTAGTGTTGCCTCCCTCCAACAAACGTCAAACGTCAAAATAAGGGAAAGGGTTAGTAGCAGTCAGGTTTGTTTCACAAATGCCTACAGCAACTACAGTTGAACTGATCAGCAGTAATTGTTCGGTTGTTAACGTCTCATTCGGTGCCGCTGGTTGAAAAGCCTCGCTGTGGAGTTACGGGCAAATTGCAGACTTCGTATCAATCGTATCGACAGTGCTGAAGTTTACATTAGGCGAGTTACTTGCCAGCAGATTGAGGGCTTCTACTTACTTCACTTTTGCTTTACTGCATTTGACTGTTGTCCTATATTGATTTGTCTAATATTAAGTAAACTTTACTTGCATGATGTTTCGTACCGTAATTGATTCATGAAACTAATTGGCGTGGAAAATTCATATGTGTATATTGTTTTATATTCCTTATTCTCGTATACTAAAAACAGCATCTATTCTGGCTAAAGAATGAACTGCTAAACTAAAAAAAAAAACTGTACAAAACTATCTCGATGTTTTTTTTTTTTTTTTCATTTTTCTAACGTCTACATTTGTCTACTGCTCCCCCAATAGATCGGCATAAGCAGCGATCTATGAGCATGGGGCTTTCAATATCGCCATGCTTGCCAGGCGGGTTGGTAATCACAATAATTTCAACTGCTCTAAACGGCCGCTGTTGCATAATTAATATAAATAAGTTATTTTATTTATTTGATTATGTATTATATAATGTTATTACTTAGTTTCTCAACGCATTGGTAAATAGGTACTGTAATGCTGAGTAACATTGTTCTTCTAAATATATAAATAAATGAAAGTAAATTAAATAAAATGTCCTCCGAGAGGTTTCTAGTCACAGTTTTGGAACAATACGCGGGTTTTACTTTTCTAACTTACCAAATTTAGCAAGTCACGATACTTTAAACACTATACTTTCGTGTGACCAATAATATTAATTGTATAGAAGCAAGTAAGTAAAGTTTTATAAGTCGAATATTACTTATGCCTTTGTAACGGATAGTATAATTATGTGTCGTTCGCGTTGGGGTATTCGTCGATCATCCAACGCGAACGGCTCATGAAACAAGTCGAGTAATATTTGACTTATAAAACGTTCCATACAATTAGTAAGCCACAATCGTAAGCAAACGTCTTAAAGACGCTACGAGTGACCAGAGGGCAGGTTCATTCCTTGGCCAGCGCATAGGCATTGCCATTCAGCGTGGCAACTCCGCTAGCCTTCGGGGCACCCTTCCATCGGACTCCGAGCTAGGACCAGTTTTTTTATTTGTAAATAGGTAATAATATTTTTATCATATTTAGTGTTAGTAATTTTATTTTATAAGACTATTGATTTTTAATTTATTTTATAACTTTAATAGTAATCAATGAATAAGCCACAATACTTCTGCGTTTTTAGATAATTTAAACTAACCTAACTATTGCAGTACTTTTTAACCTACTATCATTCAAGTGACGTAAACGGGCATTCAGTGGGAACGATGTAATTGCCGACCTATTGTGCCCGGCCGAATCGCGGTATTACTTTCCGATTGAGCATTACCTGTCCCGGCGGGATTTTATTGTGTCATCAAACGCAAACACGATTCTTACTACAATTTTATTGGACTTTTAATGTTCAACCCAGTTCTCAATATGCTCGTTCTGGAACTAGTTAGACATAAGTTTCTTGGTAACTTTTGATATGAAACATTGATTGTGTATCACTTACCAGAAGGCGTGGTGTGAGCAGATCCTCTACAAGGTGGGTTGGAAGGTCAGATGGCAGTCGCTTTCGTATTTCACAACTAATGCGTAGACAATTCCTGGCATTCGTTGCCAAGCGGACCCCATGAGCCATGGCAAAATGCCGGGACAACGCTAGTAAGATGGCTGGCATGTAAAAGTCACATTTATTATGTCGCCATCCTGAGCGTCGAAATACATCCTTTTAATCCGTGCCAGATTTTAACACAACCTTTAAAAAATTACCTTGTCGCCATAAATCCCACTCAAATTCACGTTACGTTTTCACATTTTTAATGTGCCTCTGTATCATGTTGGAACAATGTTTCAAGCTGTTGAGCTCTAAAGATCTTTACGTCTTTTTTCCATTGAACAAAGCGATAGGGTTTGACCGTTAAGGTTAGAGGCTGACCTGTGGAAGCCGACGCGCTTTGAATAAAGTATACGTCAAGAATACATTGTTCCAATCCAAAAAGTTGTATCTCCACACATCTTATTGTAACATACGGCATTTTTATTTACATCGTAATTAATGCCGGGGTTTTGTTAGCAACTCAAAAAGGTTATCTACTGAATATGATAACATGATTTCGGTTTTAGCTAATACATTTAAAATTTAAAGCTCCAGCGAAGCCCTTACGCTTTATAAATGAAGTAACTAGATTTCGCAAACATTATTAAATTATTTTAATAAGATTTTTGCCTTTTTATACACAAAACTATCGTGAGATTCAAACATACGAGTATTAATTGTATAGAAGCGGGTAACTCACGTTTTATAAGTCGAATATTGCTCGGCTAAGTTGAATATTTATTGCTGCGTTGGTTAGCTAACGTAAGCAACTCATGAGTATGCCCCTAGACTTCGATTAGACTACTTCGTCAAATGACTCAGCCGCAAAATGACTACTTCTTTGAATACATGGTCAGCAAAAATATTGTGGCTTCGACGACTTTCTGTGATGAGTACAGATATTTGTTCCTGATGGGTATTTAGATATATTTAAGTATTTGTGTATTATATATATCGTTGGCTGAGTACTCACAACACAAGCCTTCTTGAGCTTACCATGGGGCTCAGCCAATTTGTGTAAGAATATCCTGTAATATTTATTTAGTAAAGAAAATATGTCCAACGGCTAATAATATGATGATATTGATAATGAAATACCGTAAGCTACGCCATGGAGTGTAATTAATTACATTAATAAGGTTATTAACATTACATTCATCGCTTTAAACTCATTTTGGAATCTCGTTAATCGCATTTATAATTGTTATCCTTCCAACACCATTTATTAATATTCCATTTATTTAAGCTTAATCTCATGAATACAAACCGCAGGTTAAAATACCTTTTTAAAGTTACTCGTGTCAAAAGCATGTTCTGGTAGTATTGGCTTGTTAAATTAAATTATTTATATTATTTGGATTCTTAAAAAGTACACGTTTACAAATATACATTTTACTTTAAAAAGTACTTTATTATTTATTATGAGGTGTTAATTTGTTACTAGGCAACATGCAGTGCGATATAGTTACACGTGAGTTTATCCGTTTGCAACTAAGTAGTATGTTTTCATATATTTTGTTTTCATTGATCTCCTAAAGCAAAGACGTTTTTACGGGATCGGCAAAGCGTGAATGATGCCTCGGTATTGTAAACGTCCGTAGGCTGCGGTTACCGCCTACCATCAAGCGGGCCGCATGCTTGTTTGCCACCTTTGTGGTATATAAAAAAACACACACACACACAAGATGAGCCCGCGATAGAATCCTCCTTATGAGCAGTTGATGATTGTGTAAAAAAGTACAGCGATAAAATCTTGTACCAAGAATGTTATTTTTGACAGAAACTTATTCATAGATATGACGAAGACGGCGTTGCCTTTTTTTGAGCCCAAAGAGAACTGCGAGAAGGTTTGTAAGGCCGGGTGGAAAAATATGCCCAAGCATAATGTACATCACTAATAGTAGAAGAAAAATATTCATTACGACTTACTACACAGTAAGTACATAAGTACTTCTTCTGTCTGTCTTAGCAAGTAACTCTCTAGCAAAATATCTCAAGATATCGGAATACTTTCAAGAAATTTCGAAGTAAAAGTAAGCATAAAAGTAAGGTATGCACTTTGTTACAAAATTTTGAATTTTGGATTTCGGGTTAGGTAAACCGAAGTTAATTTATAATCAGACATTTAAGTTTATCAAAGATGGAAGATTTCCGCAATCACGTAAATTTGAGTTTTAAGATTCTGTTGGAGTTGTACTTTATATTTGACATTTGAAAGGCTTACGAAAGAAATTACTTTAGTAATTTTTTTAACTTTAATAAAGAGAAAGAAAAGAAATAGTTTAACTAAAAAAACAATAGATTAAATTTTTATAGTATATTTATTTATTAACATAAAAAAAGGTTACAGCTTACTCAAAAACAAAGTGACACAAAACAATTTACATGGTTTGACTGTGGGATCATGTAAATTCATGGCATGGATGGCAGTCGCTTCCAACCATGAGGGTAAGCTAGGCCTTATTGGGATTATTCCAGATTCCTCACGATATTTTTCTTAACCGAAAAGCGACTGATAAATATCAAATGATATTTCGTACATAAGTTCCGAAAAACTCATTGGTACAAACCGGGGTTCGCACCTGCGATTGCAAGTCGCACGCTCTTACCGCTAGGCCACCAGCGCTCTAATAGAAGCGCTCGCTTTATTTTTCTTGTTAATTTCCTATATTTCCCGTTCGAATCCGGGGCGAGTCGGCAAATGTTTATGAGAGGTAGGGCACAGCCATGACCATCACGCTTGAATCTGGGGCAGCCCAACTGGGGAAGTACCTCCTCCTTCGAGAAGACCACAGCCATAATAGCACTGCTACCTTTCAGGTATGTAGTGTTGTGTTCCTGATGGTGAGTAAGGTTCCCAGAGCTTCAACTCCCCTTAAAGGCCGGTAACACGCTTGTGACTCCCCTGGTGTTGCGGGTGTAATTTCTTACCACCAGGCAATCCGTCTGCTCGTTTACCGCCTATGTCATGAAATTGTCTGATAAGATGATGTTTGCTACATTATCTTATCATACAATCACTATCAGCTCTATTTATCAGCATCTATAATCTAGGTATCTATTAGTCATGGACATTAACTGCTGGGCATAAAGCTCTAGGACTATTCTGCCCCAAGATCTATCAAATCTCTATGCTAGCGGTTTCTTAGGTTCTTCTACGTATATCCTCCTTTCAAAATTTTTCACGATTCTTTGACATATGAATTAATCTTTAATCTATATATATAAAAGAAGGTGGGGTTTGTTCAACCGCTTATAACTCGAGAACGGCTGAACCGATTAAAATGATTTTGGGTTGGTTGGAATCGTCACAGCCCTGTTTGAGACAATAAGTACTAAAAAATCACAAAAATCTCGTGATTTTTGAAAGCTATCACTACTTTTGTCGCTTTTTAGGCGGTACGAAGTTCGCCGGGTCAGCTAGTTACTGTATAATCCTGGCGTGCAGTGAGATATAAGTGTTTTAAGTGCTTGATATATATGGAGTTTCATTTTTGCAGTAAATCGTCCACTGCTGGACACAGGCCTCCCCCAAACATGAATTGTATCATTTTGGGGGGTAGTTGCCATTGTCGCCACGCTTGGCAGACGGGTAGGCGACCACAGTAGCTGTAGATTGCGTTTCGACGAACGCTGTTGACCATCCATCGGTGTTTTCCCTTTGTTGCCTGTGTCACCCGTGGGAGGATATGAGGTGGTGCTATTCTAGTCAGCCGGCACCACAAGGCAGAAGACGTTAATAAGTAAATGGATAAATATTTCGGGACAATCTTACACAAATCGACCGTAACCTACAGTGAGCTCAGTAAGGCTTGTGTTTGAGGTACTAGACGACGATATAATATATAATAGATAGATACATATAAACATAGTAAACATACATGACTTAGGAACAAATATTATGTGCTCATCACACAAATAAATGCCCTGACCGGTCGTCAAATCTGTAGTTAATTGATTTTAACTTTAGTCAATAGACATTGAAAAGATTATACCATACCTACCAAAGAAGGTTCTCAGGCTACGAGTGAGCATGAGAGGGCATGTATAATATTTACCTTAAACAACAGAGAGAGAGCCACATACTTTCTTACGTGCCAAAAGTATCGTGTCTATTTTCCTCCAATATCATACATCGTGCCACTTTTCCCCCATTGGTAATCTTAAATCCAAAACTTTTGACAACTCGGTCCGGAAATTCTGAAACAATACCGCCGAGTTGGTCCGGAGTCCGGACAAGTCGGTAACAAAACTCGTTAGTTCTGATACCGCCTACGGTGACGTCATCATAATGGCCGTCGTAGATTTAATGTGTCCCGTTTTGTCAGTGAAGCATGGAAAAAGAAAAGTTCCAGTAGACGGTCTATATACAGCGGTAAACATCCGGGTCTAATAGGTAGGGAAAAATTAAAAAAGTTCATGCGCAGTTGGGTTCCGAAAACACCGTAGAGTTGGATACAGAAAACAATTCAGCATAGATAATTTATGGTTGCTTACAATAGGCCTCTAAGAAAGTCTGAAAGTCAATCAAAAAGAAATGGAGTCTGCCATGCTTGGAGTTTCTCTGCGTGATTGAGTCAGAAATGAGGAGATCCACAGAAGAACTAAAGCCATCGACATAGCTCAAAGAATTGCCTGGATTAAGTACCAATCGGCACGCACTTTGATAACCGAGACAGAAACATTCTTGAATGGCGACCATGAACCAGACGACGTCGGAATGCCCCCAACTAGGTGGACCGACGATCTGGTTAACGACGCTGAAAATCATCGGACTTGCACAGCTGTGGAAATAATTGTGGAAGGCTTTTGTTCACAGTGGACGTTTCTGATGATGATGATGAGTTTATTTACAAACATTGCTTCGTATACAAAAGCCATGTTCACAAAATCAACCTTTCACTCAACGCTTGAAACTATCGTCACCCGACAGAATCCAATCGTCAGCAACATGGAAAATTTATTCATGAGCAGCTGCAACCGAAACTTGCAGTCAAAAGTGTTCTGATTGTGAATGTCGTGCCGGGCCGTGCCGGTTCGTGCCGGTTCCTGTTCCGGCGTACTCGACGTCTTGAGCAGCGAGAATTAGGCACTCATATTTTCATTTTATAGCTTGGGAGCTGAGAGATAAATTTTGCTTTACAACTTAGTAATATCAACGAGTATTTTATCATATCTTGTTGTGTCCTGTTGGCCGTGTATGCTCGGGTTTTTTATCATTTGTCACAATATCTGTCACGCTCCAACATATAAGTGCGAAAGTAATGGATAGCGCGATAGACGTTCTGATTTATTGACGTGATGATGATGCATGTGCCATTTTTTGGAGCTGCAAACTGTCGAAAATTACCCAGTTTATAACAAATATGATATAGTCCGTGACCATATACTTGAAATATTTAATTTGTCTTTGTATTCAACTAAGAAGAAATGAAAAAAAAAAAAATTGTGTATGATAGTGATTGACGGGTGTATATTTTTGAGATAACCTGTGTATTTGTTAATTTTTTTCACTGTATGCATACAGAGTCTGTGCTTTTTCTACCTGTAACGTTTTTTCAGTCTTTTTTTATAAACTGAAACTTCTCCTAATATCTTTTCTATCCTCATAACACACTTTTTTAGTTGTAGACATTTTGTTAACACCCATTTATTTATTTGCTGAAAAAGCCTCTATGTCGGTCTCTATTAGCAGGCAACTATTTCTCATTCAATTGTTACTTTTTGTTAAATCAAGAACTAAATGATTACCTAATAATCTTACGTGTAACTCCCTTACATGTGTCAGACTCAAAATAGTAGTATTAATCTTCAGTTTATTCAGCGTTAGCATGAACAAATTATATTTCAACAACAGAACCTACAAAAACTTCCCAGACAAGTACTCTTCTCTCTTCATAACCTTAACAATGAAAAACTTTTGCCTAGTTCAGCGTTAAGATGTTTTTTTTTCTCAGCTCCCGGTCCACGCAACACACTTGCTGTTCGAGTCATATTTCCACTTTTGCTGGAACAGTCTCTGTTTCACTTCCTGTGTGCAAGTTCACGAGTTAAAGCAATTTGCCTCGACTTTTCTTTGAGTTTCGCGCGGAATTGTTTGAAAAAAAAAATGCTTTAGCGTTTTATGATGTTGTCCCGCCTTTTTTTCACAGTAAAATCGTTTATGGTGAATTGTATTTTACACTTTTATTATACGTAATTTTATAAGTAGTTGAATATTTCATTAAATATCCTAGAAAACGCTAAATAGGTAGAATCCGTTTACAGTCAACAAATTTACATCATCACAGCAAAAATTCCGACAGATGAGCAGCAGCGTCCGTTGAAACTAAATATAGAGTATATATTACAAAATATGAGTTACCAATCTTAATGTATTCGCACTACTCGACAAAGTTTGTTATCCTTATCACAACTTATGATTGGCCAATCACACTTTATGATTGGCAGTCCTCAACTGTGCGCTATATAGGAGATTCCTGTCTCGTACTACTACGTACAAAATTACGTACGTACAAAATTGTAGAATTTACTGTCGCCTGAGCTTTTTTTTTTATGACAAAGGTGGCAAACGAGCAGTCGGATTGCCTGATGGTAAGCAATTACCGTCGCCCATGGGCACTCGCAACACCAAAGGAGTCACAAGCGCGTTGCCGACCTATAAGTGTGTTGGAGCTCTGGGAACCTTATTCACCATCAGGAACACAACACTACATACCTGAAAGGTAGCAGTGCTATTATGGCTGTGGTCTTCTGTAAGGAGGAGGTACTTCCCCAGTTGGGCTGCTCTAGATTCAAGCGTGATGGTACTTCGCTGTGCCCTACCTCTCATTGTTGGACGTAGTTTAAGGACATACCCGCTGTCTCCGAACCAATACTACCTGCAATTTTAAAAGAAAATAACGCATTCCAATCTTAAAAGTATTGCGCCTGTCAACCCTCTGGTGTTTAAGGAAACCATGAGCGAAGGTAGTTGCTAACATCAGGCAATTCGTCTGCACATATAAATCGTGTCATAAAAACAATTAATGTTTTTGAGTAACTGTCTCACAATAGTTTACTGTTTATTTTAGTTAATTTAAGTAAAATGCTGGCTGATAATATCACTAGCCCATCTCCTTTCGAGGGTTAAAAGGCGACAAAGGGTAAAAACTTGACGGCCGGTCTGGCCTAGTGGGTAGTGACCCTGCCTATGAAGCCTGGGTTCAAATCCTAGTCTAGACATTTATGTGTATAGTGATGAGCACAGATTTTGCCTCTTGAGTCATGGGTGTTTTCTATGTATTTAAGTAATTATATGTATCTATATATTATATATATCGTCGTCTAATACAACACAAGCCTTACCGAGCTTACCGTAGAACTAGGTTAATTTGTGTATGATTGTCCCGAAATATATATATATATATATATTTTTATTTAACTTGATGGGTAGCAGCGTCTTTCATAACTTAATCAACAGCGACTGTGCTTGCCAATCCGCCTGCCGAGCGTGGCGACTATGGCAACTCATGTCACACATGTCATACTTGGGGGAGGCCTATATCCTGCAGTGGACGTCTCACGGCTGAAATGATAAGTACAAACAACTTTCACTGGATAGTAAATAAATAGTAGCACTACAGTCGCAACTAGAAAGTACCCTGTCGCATTAACTTGTTTGATATTTCCTTAGACACCACGTACAGGACGTTAAAGCGACATAGAATTTTTAGAGTCGCGTAAAGTCGGAGCCTAACGTCGCTTAATGGTCCATTTGTTCGACCAACTGGGAAGGCAGGTAGGCATGAATTTTATTCAATTTAGGCATAGACACACCATTTAAGTAGACGGAGCGTGCTAATAATAATGGGATGGTCTTATGTAACTTTCCATAGGTATGGCAGAGACTGCGCTATTTTCGTTCGTCCTTGTCATAGTCTCACATATTTTTGTTCCTTCCAAACTGGACCCTTCAGAACTTCCAAAGTTGGAAGGGAACAAACAAATACAATTGGAGTTTACTTGGGTTTTCAACCAAAGTTGCGGTAATTAATACAGATTGAGCTAATGTTTTTGTTATAATGAATGTCCTGTAAAGCTAAACTGTAGTGAATTGTTAAATTTTGGGCTACAAAACCCAGAATATCTTTGTCCCATACTGGCGCACGCGGATGCATTCTCCAGTCATTATTCCTCCTAGAATTTAGTTTTTACAATAAAATTGATAGTACCCACCCTGGAGCCTAAAGGGTCACGGACTAAGCGGTTTAATAGTAATTTCCTCCCGCAAACGCTTTGGCTGTGGTAGGAACTCCCTGCCGAGGTTTTCCCTAGGGACTACAGTATGAGGTTCTTCAAAAAATAAGTGTAAAGTTTCTTAAATGGTAGGCAACGCGCATGTGAATCCTCTGGTGTTGCAGGCGTCTATATGCTACGGTAACTGCTTACCATCAGGCGGGCCGTATCCTTGTTTGCCACCGTCGTTGTTAATTTAAAAAAAACGTTTCTTTATCGGTTACAGCGAACCAACCGCGAATAGCGACATTTGTGAATTTCGGACTATTGCCTCTGTCACTTTTATGACGCCTTAACTCAATAATAATAAATGTAGGCAGACATATTGTTGTATAAAGGTGCGGCCACACCGCAGCTTAAAAAACGCTGACGGTACGGAATCGCGGAGATTGACAGAGAAATAGCTATAAGTAAAAAACGTCACGCATGAGTCACGTGACCGCGATTTCGTACCGACACCGTTTTTTAAGCGTTGGTTTGGTCGCACCTTAACTCTTTAAACTTTCGCGTTTTCTACACACATTTGCTAAAAGCTAAGAAACGCCGCGTTAAAACGTCGGTACTCATGGTAATCAAATTGAATTCGCGTTAGACCCGCTCTATAGTTTACAGTAAATATACGTACGAGTATTGTTAAAGTTAATGAGCTCTTATTTAGAGACTCACCGTCGAAAATGTTTTTTTTAAACTAAGCCTTTGATTGGATGACTAAACAAACTCTAATTTTTTATTTTATTTTTCTCTTGAGAACTTTTTAATTTAAAAGTAGACCTCTTGACCTCCGTACAGCCTTACTGTTTAGGTTATATTAAAGAAGGACGGTCATACTAATTACCATAAAAATGTTTAAAATAACCTATAATGTGTCTACTCTAAACAAACAGTACTTAGAAAGTGATGATGATGATGATCGGTCCGACCGATTTCGGGCATGGCGACCACTTCGACTTCAAGTTTAACAAAGTCTTGGCGCTCATGAGCCCGAACATGGCTAATTAAGCCTATCTTTGCGGCAAAGTTCCGTGCACATTGTGGGCACGAAAGTACGCCATTTACGTAATTGTAACGTAAAGAGAGAAATAATAAATAATAATAAAGAAATCTGGATAGCCTTTTTTTTTATGACATAGGAGGCAAACGAGCAGACGGATTGCCTGATGGTAAGCAATTACCGCCGCCCATGGACACTCGCAACACGAGAGGAGTCACAAGTACGTTGCCGGCCTTTAAGATCCCTATACGCTCTTTTCTTGAAGGTTTGGATGTGATATCGGTCCGGAAATACTGCACACGACAATTTATTCCAGAGTTTATGCATAGAAGAGAAAATAAATATTATTTAAAATAAAGAAAGTACGCAAAACGTCTCAATCTTTTTGTTTGCACGGCAAGAATTTGTATATTTCTTGCATTATAAATTATAATTCCCACAGGCAAATTGTTTTATTTTTTTTTTATGACAAAAGGTGGCAAACGAGCAGACGGATTGCCTGATGGTAAGCAATTACCGTCGCCCATGGGCACCCGCAACACCAGGGGAGTTACAAGCGCGTTGTCGACCTTTAAGGGGGGTTGGAGCTCTGGGAACCTTACTCACCACCAGGAACACAACACTACATACCTGAAAGGTAGGAGTGCTGTTATGGCTGTGGTGTTCTGTAAGGAGGAGGTACTTCCCCAGTTAGGCTTCTCCGGACTCAAGCGTGATGGTCATTCGCTGTGCCCTGCCTCTCATTGTTGGACGTAGTTTAAGGACATATCCGGGTCCAAAAAGTATCTTCCACCGCTTTAAAGAGGTGGTTTGTGATCTAAGTTTAAAGACAATACCAGAGTCCAATTTTTATTGCACTATACAGGGTGGCTCATTCATATAGGTCAGTATGGGGAAATCTGGAACTATAAGACATACAAGGATTTGTTCTTAGGAACCATGTCATCGATTTTACGGATAAGAAAAACTGCATAAATAGATTTAAAAAAAATTGTGTTCATTTTTTGGAATCGACCACAGTTGTTAAAAATAAAATTTGAAATTATTGAATTACAATGCATTTTATTCATTTGAGATATCATGTGTCATGGTAGCTTTTGCTGCGTATAACTAACACAATCAAAATCCAAACGAAAATAATTAAAACTTTTATTTTCCAAAACAACCAGGTTCGATTTTCGAACAGAGTACAAGTTTTTTTTAAATCTATGTAAGCAGTTTTTCTTGTCCGTAAAATCGATGACATGGTTCCTAAGAACAAATCTTTGTATGTCTTATAGTTCCAGATTTCCCCATACTGACCGATTTGAATGAGCCACCCTGTATAATCTAAAACGCTGCAGTTTTACTACCACAATCACGATGGTTTAAAATAAACATATCGTTCAGTTTTATGTCCTCCGCTCTGGCTACATGGCTATCTGTTCCTAAATTTGCAAGTCAGGATACTTACGTGCAGGCTTATACCGACGTCTTATTACCAAAGGACGTATGTTATAATAAACTTGGATGGATTACGACTTTTTCGTATACCGCATAATATGCATGAACGGTTTTTAGTGTCACCAGAAATGCATGCTGTGTAGCTTTATATGAATAATGTTTTAAAAATTTCGTATTTGTTAGTAGTAACTAATAATTTGAAACTAACATTCGCTTCTACCTTCCTAATGCTGACTGCTAAGGAATGGAATTCGCTCCCTTCGTCTGTATTCCCGGAAATGAATAACTTAGGTATTTTCAAGGCAAGAGTGAATAAGCTATTACTGAACCAGCGTGCTACATCCTCGACCTCGTCGTCACTTACCATCAGGTGCGACTGAGCTCAAACGCTGGTCAGTCTTGCATAAAAAATGATCTATCAATTTTAAACACAAAACTATCGTGAGATTAAACTATATATTTTTCATCTTTTTTTTTTCTATTCGTCGTATAGAAGAGGGTAACTCAGTCAGGGTCGGTCAGCCAACTTGAATGGCTCATAATTAAACTCTTCGTTACGGAGTGAAACATGTCGAGCAATATTCGAGTTATAAAACGTGAGTTATCTTGGACCCGGGTATGTCCTTAAACTACGTCCGACAATGAGAGGTAGGGCACAGCGAAGTACCATCGCGCTCGAGTCTGGAGAAGCCCAACTGGGGAAGTACCTCCGCCTTACAGAAGACCACAGCCATAATAGCACTGCTACCTTTCAGGTATGTAGTGTTGTGTTCCTGATGGTGAGTAAGGTTCCCAGAGCTCCAACCCCCCTTAAAGGTCGGCAACGCGCTTGTGACTCCTCTGGTGTTGCGGGTGCCCATGGGCGACGGTAATTGCTTACCATCAGGCAATCCGTCTGCTCGTTTGCCACCTTATGTCATAAAAAAAAAAAATCCGCTTCTATACAATTAATATGATCTGTCAATATAATTTAAGTAATTTAAAAAAATAACTATATGTGTTAACAATTTCATATTTGTCTGTTTGTAATATACTGTTTCATGAAAAAGGTTTAAGTAAACAAAGCCACATCATTCCAACTTTATCCAATTAAATAAAACCTTTCGTATCTACATATTATTTTCTATCATCATCCAAACTTTTAACTCGTGTAGTTATTATTGATAATATTTTTAAATTTTTATACAATCATAAATGAGGTAATCCGGCAGAGAACTAAAGTCATCGACACAGCTCACCATATTAGCAAGTTGAAGTGGCAGTGGGCTGGCCATATTAGCCGTAGAACCGATAACCGTTGGGGTAAACGAGTTCTTGAGTGGAGACCGCGTCTCGGCAAGCGTAGTGTAGGGCGCCCTCAGGCAAGGTGGAGTGACGACTTGCGCAAGATGGCTGGCAGGAGCTGGATGCGAACAGCCGAAAATTGAACACGATGGCGTGAAATGGGGAGGCCTACGTCCAGCAGTGGACTGCGATAGGCTGATGATGATACAATCAGGCATCAATAATATCCCCAATATCTAAAATCATCACGGACATACTATCTATTCATTTTGTATTCTTAAAAATTACACTTAAATACGTAAAATACATGACACTAAAAGGTGATACGCATTCGGCTCCCGTATATTAAGTGTCGATAAAATATTCATCTCTAACATTTTAAACTATACACACTAATAAATACGCAGAAGCGATTATATGCAAATTCGGCGTCCTACTGGAAATTGGGTCAGTATTCAATGAGAATTCAATGTCTATCTTGATTTACATATAAAAGGACTTGGTCTCAGATTCCATGCGCTCGTACAGCACCCGATACGCAAAATATATACGTTGGCCTCGGCGATGGATCTGGATAGCCTTTTATTCATAGAAGAGAAAATAAATATTATTTATATTAAAGTATTTTTTTAATGACATAAGGTGGCAAACGAGCAGACGGATTACAACACCAGGGGAGTCACAAGCGCGTTGCCAACCTTTAAGGGGGGTTGGAGCTCTGGGAACCTTAGTCACCATCAGGAACACAACACAACATACCTGAAAGGTAGCAGTGCATTATGGCTGTGGTCTTCTGTAAGGAGGAGGTACTTCCCCGGTTGGGCTTCTCCAGACTCGAGCATGATCGTACTTCGCTGTGCCCTACCTCTCATTGTTGAACGTAGTTTAAGGACATACCCGGTCCAGATATTTAATATAATGAAAAAGTTGCCAAGCCCGCTGTGTCTGAGGTAGGATTAAAACCGACGCCTTCAGTATTCCAGACTGACGCGGGGTCAAATAATGCCTAGGTGAAGTTGCTTACTCGCAAGTATTCATTTATTTCAGTTTTAATCTATGTATCTGTGGCCCTAGTGAATAACGGTATAAACACACTAGTTGTTCATCACTTATACCCTTTATCACTAGGGTTGTTAACACTAAAAACCAACACGAATCATAATATTTAACGATTTAGTTATTCAATATTTTTGATATACTCGGAAAAAAAAGCTATGAAAGGTTTTTGAGTGAAACATTGTTCAGTTTGCCTTAAAAAAATTCAAGTGTTCCGCTGAAAAAATAAATATTGCATTTCATAGCAATTTTATTACAACGAAAATAGAATTATATAAACTATATAAGTTATATAACAATAAGTTGCCCGCTTTGCAGTCTCCTGACATCTTGAATATCTTTGAAAGGACTTGAAGAAATTCTGAACACCACTGGCAGTCTATGGACTTTACGCCTAAGAGGCGTTTGTTTAGCATACACTTCATCATCATCATCTCAGCCATAAGACGTCCACTGCTGAAATAGTCACCCCTCTTGAACCTTCACATGTAACTGTTGGAAGCGACCTGCATCCAGCGTCTTCCGGCGATCTTAATGAGATCGTCTGTCGATCTTGTATGTGGACGTCCTACGCTGCGCTTGCTAGTCCATGGTCTCCACCCGAGCACTTTTCGACCCCATTGGCCGTCTTCTCTGCGTGCAATATAGCCTGCCCATTGCCACTTGAGCTTGCTAACCCGGTGGGCTATGTATAACATAAATTGAGTTTTATAATTTTTTCATCTCCCAGTTCGGAAATGTCATCCTTTAAAAACAAATAACGTATTTTATCCACAAAAATGAAAAATAGTTTAATACAATAAGATAGTTGATTGTTTTTTTTTTGTATTCTATCAATTGATTCCTTTCATTCTAGGGATGAAATGTTTGTACGGGAGTAATGGCCTTAAAAATACACAAAAGCCAGAAATGAGCGTCAAAGTCTGACATTGACAACCGCGAAAACGCTCCTTACAAAATGATGAGAACGTATGACGTCACTTATTCCTAGCCGCGCTCTCTTAAGTATGGAAAGATAATTAAATTGCTATTTAGGCCGCGAAATAATGCGTTTATATATATAGTTGCCTTAGAATTAATTTTGCAGGAAACCTCGGGAAGTTGAATTGTATAACGGTTTTTTAGAAATTTCGCAAATTAAAAATGCTGTTCTTTTTATGATAAAGGTGAGAAATCGTGATATCTTTAAACCACATACCTAAGTATTTTTATTCAATTTTAATTATATTCGTTATTATAAAAACGTTTCACTTAATTTTGTTTCAAAATTTAAAAAGTGTCAAAATCCCTATTTTAGAATTTTGACGTTGCTGGTTACATTTTGTTTCATTGTAAAAAGCTATTTAATTTTTGTACAAATGTTAAATAAACTTACAATATACAATATTTTATTTTGAACTCTCTAAAAGGTAAAAAAATAAAGCTTCAAAAATAGAACAAAATTCACAACAATACGAATATTCTAGTCCTAAAATATTTACCCTCCAAACACCATACGAGCTTTATCATTCTAACAGAGCCATAGACAAAAAAATTACAGCTGCAATTTACTGGCTCGTCCACAGTGTAGACTTAACAATGCATAAAATCGTAAAAACTGGCCAAGGGCATGTCGGAACTTGCTTAATGTAGGGTTCCATCATTAACTGCTCTTAACGATAGGCGGGTTTAAGTGCTTTTTATGTTATGTATGTAAACATAAGGCTCACCGATATTTTTAAAAATATGTATGAATAATTATGTCTTGTTAGACCTTTGTTTTATTTTGTTTTTTGTATATTGTTGGATGGATCTCAAGTTATAGGAGCACAAATGTTTGATGTTTATGAGCTAACTAGCGGTGTTACCCGCGGTTTATTAAGGAAAAACGTAGCCCGTGTTAATCCTAGGTGTCAGCTGACTCCATGCCAAATTTGATTAAAATCGCTCCAGCCGTTTAAACGTGAAGAAGTAACATACATACACAATTACACACTCAAAAACTTTCGCCTTTATAATATTGGTGTAGATTGTTTTCGAAACTTTTATAGCAAACCGTATAATTAATAAGTCCGCATAACTAATACAGGTTCTTATAAAAAAGTTTTCAAGCGATAATACGGCGCAACGTGGCTCAAAACCAGTCATTGTAAGTCACTTTGGGGGGTCTACGTCTAGCCGTGGACGCCTTCGGCTGATACGATGATGATGATAATGAAGAGTAATTTAGATAAATAACTCACAAACAGACGTTTACACAGACAGGCAGACAGAAATGGTGGATTTATAAAAGTGCCTGACTATGGAACCCTAAAAAGGGGTATGCTTTAGCAAAACAATCCACGTTAAAATTGGTCGTATTCGCCTTTGTTCTCGTTCCGGCCCGGAGCCGATGGGCTTGGCGCGAAATTGGCGCTTCAAAAAGTGTGTAAAGATTTTTAATACTCATAGTACTGTAACAACTATTTTTTTAAACCTAAAGGAAAAATAAATAAATAATTATTTTAAGCAATTTAAAGTACCACTAGCGCCATCTAGCAGAGCCTGCGGGAGCTGATATGGCTATTCACATAATTATCGATTTTGTCCTTTAGGAAAAATCATTATAATTTTATTTCAAAGAATTATGTAGATTTGGGTTTTTTTATTAAATAAGTCTGAAGTTGGATTGTGGTGAATTAAATACGGTTTGTCGCCTCCCTAGTTCTGTCATCGTTGTGGTCAACCTGCGTTTCAGTTGTCAAATCTGACAGCGTCACCGCTATGGCAAAGGAGAGGTCGTTATTTGCAAAAATGGAGAGAGAAGCCTCCCATTATATTATAATCTGGTCCCATCGGCCTTTTGAGTGAGTTTTTTATCTATAGTTGGTTGTATTTTCATCGAGATATATAAATTCTAATGGTTGTTGTGATTATTTATTTTCAGTCCCGGCATCTCGTGTCCTGGAATGACCCGGTAGCCTTATTTTACGACGACTTATTAGGCCCCGACGCATTGACATGCAATCAGTATAAGATGAGAGGGATTCTTTTCTACGTCGGGTAAGTACGACAGTTGTTTGTGGCTAGCCTTCTACTCCGCCGCCGGCATGTCCAAGCCGCAGCTTATAAGACGTCTTTCGTTTGCAGGGCCTACTTTACAACCCTATACACCAGCCTGCTTATGGATTCGGATTTGCTGTTGTCTGGCACCGCGCTGTCGCGCCTTACGGTCGGTGCATCATCTGCAAGTGGTAGCCGTCAGCGGTTCTGAGGACAGGCCTTCCCCAGAAGATGCTGAGCCGGTCCCCTTCGGCCTCAGGTCACCGGAGTGAGGTCAGACGTATTGTACCTATCTTATTTTTTATATTTCTCTCAGAGTTGTCCCGGAGTGAGGTCAGACGTATTGTACCTATCTTATTTTTTTTATATTTCTCAGAGTTGTCTGAGATGGCGCCCCTACGGTATTTAGTTATTGACGTGGCAGTGGTAACAGGCACTAGGAGATAAGTTAGTTAGCCCACAGAGTCTCTCCCTTATGGCTTCATTAAAGCCATTAAATTTAAATTAATTTAAGCTCTCGAGCAAGTCGGCACCATTAGGTTTATATTTTCATAAATATACCTTTAAAATATATCTCTTTGTTTTTTTTTACATATATTTACCCTCTAGGGCCCTCATCCCCCTAGAGCAAAACTAATATGTATCAGCGGCGGCCCACGTGTGGCTATATTGACTAACTTTCTTGTGTCACAGTATTTTGTTAGCCCGAGGAAATCTTAGTGCTTGAACCGCTTGCTACTTGTTGTGTTACCTTTATTACTGAAGTGTGTTTTAATATTATCCATACTTTCTATAAATTTAAATTTAATTACTGCTCACATAATTAGTGGTAATGTGGAAACATTGTGAGCACATGTGCGTTGCCATGTGATTATTATTTTTTTTAACACAGTTGAATTGTGTAATAGTGTGACTTTAAAAGTTAAACTTAATTGTAATTTCAAACACTACTTACTTTTACAAAATTTAAAATTATTTGAGTTTTGTTAATTTTTCTTTTTCAAAACTTTAAAACAAGTAATTTAACTACACTGAATCTTTGTGTGCTTGAGTGGATAGCTGTTGTTGATGCTTATTTTAGTGGTTTACTAGTAATTTAAACTAAACTTATTGTTAAATAGTTAGCGGTCAAAATAAGTATTAGTTTATTGATAGCTATTAATGCTATTATGTACCAACTATTTCTTTTCAAGAATTCCTATATCCAAGTTTAAGTTATACTTGTATCTGGTAATTTAATTTATCTTAATTTTTTTTTGGTGACTAGTCATCAGTCAAGTACTAAAGCGCTATTATGTTATGTCTTTAGCTAATTCTAAATTCTAATTTGAATTTACAGTTGAGAGGTTTAACAGTTACTTAAAAGAATTTATATACCTTCGGTTTGTTTACTGAATTGTCAGTTAAATAAGAAATATAATTATGCTTAGTAGTTGGAGCAAGGGTGTTACTGCTTCTCATTAATATAATGTTTAAAATGTTTCCTTTTACCTATTGAGAGTGATTGTGTGTACTTTTGCTTTGGTTTGGGCTTAGCACTACCTACATTTTATTTACCATTTGTATGGTGCATGTTATACAATTAAATTTAATTTTCTACCTACATAAAGATGACTTGAAGATTTCGAAGTTGTAAAGAGTTTCGAAGGTGAACTTATCTAATTAATTACCTACTAATACCTATTAATAATTAAAGTTGTGCTGATAAGGAGTTATGTACAGTTGTACACATTTTCTTTGTTAAAATTTTTACATTAAAAAAAAAACTATTGAATGTTACGGAAGGTGAAGTCATTGAACTTATTATTAATTAAAGATGTATTGAGAAGTTGTGGAGTACAGTTGACCGCATTAAAGTCGGCTTTTATTTTTGTATAATTTAAATATTATTATACTTTTTACCCTAATTAAACGACATACATTCTTTAGATACTTATTGTAAAGGCTTAAGGGAGAGTTATTTATGATAATTTATTACGTTTCCACTGATCACTGCCCGTTAATACTTTTCTACAACTACCCTTTTTTTTTGAGTTTTGTTGTTGGAGTTTTTAAGTTCTTTTGATGGGAGTAACTAATAATTACCTATTATTTACACATTCTTTTCTCGACTTATGATCGAGATTTCTTTTACTTTTGATGGAGTTTGGATTATTTACCGTTTATTTTAGATGCTGCAACTGCTGTTGATGAATGTTTTTTTCTGCGTTGTGTTATGATGGGTGTTATGTTTTATATGAGGGTTAAACCTTATTTTCGATCGTTTTCGGAGAAAACACGTCAACTCCGACAGCGTGGTGTGTTGTACGTTTTGGTGTTTACTTTATGTTCGATCGTTCTCGGAGCAAACTAGTTAACTCCGAGTTCGTGGTTTGTTGTTGGGTGAAGTGGGCGATTTAAAGTTCTCTTCACGTGGTTTTGTGAGTAGGCGATATAAAGCTACTTCACGTTTCTTCACTTTTCTGTTTCGAGTCATGGTGGATTTAAACACATGCACTCTTAATAGTTAGTGTCGTATTACTAGTGCTTCTGCGGTAGTGGCCTTAAAGCCCTATGCGTGAACACTAGGTATTGGTTGGTAGGTGTGTTGTGGTAGCCGCATTAAAGGCTATGCGCAAGCATCGTTTTTATTTGTTGTTTGTTCCTGTAGTGCACAGTCTTGTGTCGCATTAGACGCAGACTGGATAGTCGTTCTGACTGCCTATAGTTACTTACCGTTGTGCAGTTTTGTAGTGTGTTACAGACGTGTTGTCGGACGTTAAGTTTTTGTCAACAGCAGGATGCTATGCAATCAATAACATTACAGTGTTAATGTTTAGTGGTGCGTGGGTTCGGATTGTTTTTTTTTTTGATAGCGAGTTTTTTTTTTAAATATATTTTGTTATTAATTTTGTTGATGGTTTTAAGAGCTGGGGACCAGCTCAAAATTTTGCCTACGTCAAAATTTTACCCGAGGAGGGATGTACTGTAACAACTATTTTTTAAACCTAAAGGAAAAATAAATAAATAATTATTTTAAGCAATTTAAAGTACCACTAGCGCCATCTAGCAGAGCCTGCGGGAGCTGATATGGCTATTCACATAATTATCGATTTTGTCCTTTAGGAAAAATCATTATAATTTTGTTTCAAAGAATTATGTAGATTTGGGTTTTTTTATTAAATAAGTCTGAAGTTGGATTGTGGTGAATTAAATACGGTTTGTCGCCTCCCTAGTTCTGTCATCGTTGTGGTCAACCTGCGTTTCAGTTGTCAAATCTGACAGCGTCACCGCTATGGCAAAGGAGAGGTCGTTATTTGCAAAAATGGAGAGAGAAGCCTCCCATTATATTATAATCTGGTCCCATCGGCCTTTTGAGTGAGTTTTTTATCTATAGTTGGTTGTATTTTCATCGAGATATATAAATTCTAATGGTTGTTGTGATTATTTATTTTCAGTCCCGGCATCTCGTGTCCTGGAATGACCCGGTAGCCTTATTTTACGACGACTTATTAGGCCCCGACGCATTGACATGCAATCAGTATAAGATGAGAGGGATTCTTTTCTGCGTCGGGTAAGTACGACAGTTGTTTGTGGCTAGCCTTCTACTCCGCCGCCGGCATGTCCAAGCCGCAGCTTATAAGACGTCTTTCGTTTGCAGGGCCTACTTTACAACCCTATACACCAGCCTGCTTATGGATTCGGATTTGCTGTTGTCTGGCACCGCGCTGTCGCGCCTTACGGTCGGTGCATCATCTGCAAGTGGTAGCCGTCAGCGGTTCTGAGGACAGGCCTTCCCCAGAAGCTGCCGAGCCGGTCCCCTTCGGCCTCAGGTCACCGGAGTGAGGTCAGACGTATTGTACCTATCTTATTTTTTTATTTCTCTCAGAGTTGTCCCGGAGTGAGGTCAGACGTATTGTACCTATCTTATTTTTTTTATATTTCTCAGAGTTGTCTGAGATGGCGCCCCTACGGTATTTAGTTATTGACGTGGCAGTGGTAACAAGCACTAGGAGATAAGTTAGTTAGCCCACAGAGTCTCTCCCTTATGGCTTCATTAAAGCCATTAAATTTAAATTAATTTAAGCTCTCGAGCTAGTCGGCACTATTTGTTTATTTTTCTTAAATAAACCCTTTATAATATATTTCTTGTTTTCTTCCATACATATATTTACCCTCTAGGGCCCTTATCCCCCTAGAGCAATCTCATATGTATCAGTACATACACGGTGGCCTGTTTAAACTCGACCGATTTTAACCATAGTTTCCTAAGCTTAAATGAAGTAAAGAAAGTGGTACAACATATAGTCCAAAAACGCATATTTTTTTAGATAATCGCGATTTTAAGAATATAACAAGTTGAAATATCTCAAGTGTAACACACCCTAAGAATGTAAAGTAACTTAAAACGTTTCTGCGCAGAAACACTTAAAACTCTGAAACTCAAACTCAAACTCAAACTCAAACGTTTATTCAGTAAATAGGCCACAAGGGCACTTTTACACGTCGAGTATACAAAAGTAAAAGAGAAAAATAAAAACTACACCGGTTCTAACCCTACACCTCTGACCCGAGAAGTATTTTGACTTTTATGACCTGCAAGAAACTCGGCGGGACTTATTTTTTCAAAACAGTATTACAAAAGATATCTTATACAAATTACATAAAAATGCGTTATTCTTTAAGAAAACATATCCAACAATTACAAAAAAAATCTGCCAAAGGAAAAATAAAAATAATTATTAATTACTTAAAAGTCCAAATCTGACTGCTAAGAACGAAGTTAACAAAACGTTCGATATGCTTTCTTATCTGAATTGTGTCCTTTATTCTAATTTAGAAATTACAAAATTAGTAATCAAAAAATACACAAAATACACAATAAAGATTGTTTTCAAAATATACACAAAAATAAAAATATTACAAATAAACCTCAGAGATGTATAAGGTCTCCAGGTGTCATGATTTCAATATACTAACACTTTTTGTTTTTTAAAGATAAACAAGCACCGAATGAAGTGTATCACGTAAATAAACAAGAAGAAAACTACCTAAAACATAGCCCCAAATAGCCAGAACAGACCGGTCTCCACAAACAGCACCCGTTCACGAGTATGACGCGTATCTCAGCCATCGCCTCCCTCAACCTTTCTTCGGGAAAGTGGCGACCCGATCAACGACGCCACCATAAGCAAAGACTTTTAAGTGAGCATGACATGTTCAGGCTGGCAGGCTCTATCAATTAACAAATTTAGTCACATGTACATCCTGGTGAGAAACCACATTCTGTGCTTGTCCATTACATACTTAAATAACACTTTAGTTATGAAAGGCATATGGAGAAATGTCTCTATGCGTCAGAAGCTATAAATATTTATTTATGCAAATAAATATTCATGAATAATAATATAAATACAATAATTAGGGATGTATAATGTCCCTAAGTGTCTAAAGAGTAAAATAAAACATTATATAACAAATAAAATAAAAAAAGAAGAGAACAACATGTCTCGTGTCAAACAAACTGGACACTAGTAGGTAAAGACCATATAGTAATGGAATAATCTGTACTACAGTATCAAGCTACAGGCTTAAAGGCATCCTTATCCTCAATGAAATCTTTCAGAGTATAGTATTCCTTACTTAACAAACAGTGTTTGACGTGGGTCCATATTGGCTCATATACAATTTATTGTTCGAATATTTATAATAATACCGCTTTGTAGTTATAATCATCATTTCTCCGAAAATTGTTTCTCATATATTTTTTTCATCGTTATTTGTACTACTACCTACATTATTCATAACGATTCATATTCCGTTTTTTTTTACTCATAATGTTATCACTGAGAATGTATCTGTGACCATAATGTTATCTGTGAGAATTTCTTTATTTATAAACTTATTTCATACAATCATTTGTACTCATATGATCAGAAGAGTTATATTATATGTTTTATTTATGTTTTCGTCGTCGTACCTAACGGTGACTCTGGGACTGTATTTCTTTTTTGACAGCGAGTCGGGTGTGTTGTGATCGCAAGATACCTAACACTCCTCCTCGCTTCGCTCGTCGTCGTACCTATCGGTGACTCTGGCACTGTATTTCGTTTTTGACAGCGAGTCGGGTGTGTTGTGATCGCAAGATACCTAACACTCCTCCTCGCTTCGCTCGTCGTCGTACCTATCGGTGACTCTGGCACTGTATTTCGTTTTTGACAGCGAGTCGGGTGTGTTGTGATCGCAAGATACCTAACACTCCTCCTCGCTTCGCTCGTCGTCGTACCTATCGGTGACTCTGGCACTGTATTTCGTTTTTGACAGCGAGTCGGGTGTGTTGTGATCGCAAGATACCTAACACTCCTCCTCGCTTCGCTCGTCGTCGTACCTATCGGTGACTCTGGCACTGTATTTCGTTTTTGACAGCGAGTCAGGTGTGTTGTGAACGCAAGATACCTAACACTCCTCCTCGCTTCGCTCGTCGCAATTGCAGTTTTAATGTTTGTGTATGACCTACGTAAAAAAATAACCTTAATATTATTTACCCAAATATTATTGCTTAAAATCGATATTTCGAGTAATGATATATGCATAAATTTTAGTAATAGAGATATTTATGTAGAATGACATTATGGATATAATAAATTCGAAGTTCCAATGAGTATTGTTTAAAATGAAAATGTATAATGATCATTAGGATGTAAAATTGTATGAGATACATTTTCGGAGTTTCAATAATCGAATTCGCAATTTTATATGAACTTTGGCGCACCCGTTTGACGTATGACTTGAATTTATTTTGTGGCAAATTAACTACATCAGCAGGAACTTTATTATAAAAGCGTGTACAGTTTCCAGCGAAAGATGAACGAACCTTGGCGAGGCGGTGGCCGGGCACAGCAATTTGATTTTTATTTCTAGTGTTAAAGCTATGGATATCACGGTTAAGTTTGAATTCTTGGATGTTATTCCGCACATACATAATGTTTTCTAGTATGTATTGAGACGCTACAGTGAGAATATTTGCTTGCTTAAATTTTTCTCTTACGGATGCTCGACCGCGCATTTTATAAATGCCGCGGACAGCTCGCTTCTGTAGCACAAATATGGTCTCAATATCAGCCGCTTTACCTCATAACAGAATTCCATACGACATAACACTGTGAAAGTAACTGAAGTATACCAGCCTGGCAGTCTCAATGTTCGTTAAATGGCTGATCCGCCTCACTGCATAGGCTGCTGAACTAAGTTTCCCTGCTAGGGTGGCTATATGTGGATGCCATTGCAATTTCGCGTCCAGAGTGACTCCCAGGAAAACAGTTTGATTTTCAAATTCCATTGTATCACCGTTTATTGCAATCTTGCTGTTGTTAATCTGCTTGACGTTGGGAAGAGTAAATTTGATGCATTTCGTTTTCTTGGCGTTCAAAAGAAGGTTATTTGCCGTAAACCAGTTCTCTACTGTGGAGATAGCATTGTTAATGCTCTCGAAGTTACTTTCCCTTCTGTCCACTTCAAAAATCAGCGATGTGTCGTCTGCAAACAGCACTATGTCATGTTTATCTTTCACAAGTTTCGGTAGGTCATTAATGTATACCAAAAACAGAAACGGGCCAAGAATAGAGCCCTGAGGCACGCCAAGTGCTATAGCGGACCCGGAAGATTGAGCTCCATTAATAATCACTCGTTGTGTTCTGTTCGAAAGATAAGACGAAACGAGATCAAGGGCCCTAGTTTTTATCCCATAATGGCACAGTTTTCTCTTTAAATTTTCATGATCAACGCAGTCAAACGCCTTCGAAAGATCGCAGAATATTCCAACAGCGTCTTTTTTTCCCATGCGGCAAATATATGATTGAGAAGGACAGCACCTGCATCAGTGGTCGAGCGACCTTTAGTAAAACCAAATTGATTTCTATCGAGCAATTTGTTTCGGTCGAAATGTGTCAAGAGTTGATTTAGAATTAGCTTCTCGAAAACTTTGCTCAAAGCCGGCAGTATTGAAATTGGCCTGAAATTGGTTGGTTCTAATCTCGATCCTGATTTAAACAGGGGATAACTTTGCTGTGCTTCATTATATCCGGAAATACTCCTGATTCAATACATCTGTTGAAAATATCAGCTAAGTGTGGTGCAATCGATTCAACAATGGAGTGTAGTACTTTGATAGATAAGCCCCAAAGATCTTCAGTTTTTTTTAAATTTAGTGATCTAAAAGTTTTAATAACTATATTTGGAGAGATATAAGAAAATGTGAAAAGTTCTGTACACTCCACTACATTCGTTTTCAATATTACCTCAGCGACGTCAGGCGACGATTGAAGAGACTTTGTTGTTTCTACCGGTATATTAGAGAAAAACTGCTCAAAATGATCCGCTACTTCCTGGTCAGAACTTACCAAAGTATTATCAATACGAAGGTTATAGTGTGGATCTTTGATCTTACGTTTCCCTGTTTCGTCATTGATTACTTGCCATACCGTTTTAACTTTGTCCTTGGAATTCTGGATTTTTTTGGACAAATAATCAGCTTTAGCAGCGGCACACAACATCTTGAAAGATTTGGAGAAGTTCTTGACATATTCCAGAAATTCCGGATTTTTATTAATACTTCACAAATCATATAGATCATAGAGCTGGCGTCTTTTTTCATGGATATCCGGCGTAGCCCAGTCGCTAAATTTAGTCTTGAGCTTGCCCTTCACCTTCCTCTGAATAAAACAGGCATCAAATTCCCTTTTAATACAGTTAATTCGAATAAGTTAAAGTTTGCCAATGGAGGCCTGTACACGCATATAATTATAAACTGTTCTAGCTCTACACAAGAAAGTTCAATATGGCGTTCCACAGACAAGTCAACAATGTCTCTACGCTCCTTACTTTTTACATTATTGTTGACCATGGTTAATGACCCGCCGCGAATGGAGGATTTTCTAAAAAATGAACTTACTATACTATGATTGTTGAAATTAAACATAAATTCATGACCTTTAAGCCAGTGCTCCGTTATACAAAGTACGTCAATGTTCGAGTGTTGTATGAACAAATCAATTTCGAGTTGTTTACTGGTAAACCCTTGAATATTTTGGTGAACTAAGTACAAATCATCGGTTTTATTACTCATACTAGCATCGCAGTTATGTATGGGAACAGAGCCGGTCGGTGCACACGTTGTCTTAGGAGTTAGTTTAAATGGACATCACCAGACGGCTCCCTCCCTAAATCCGCCGTGTCAGAGACGACGGGTCCCACAATATTACATGCTAACAGGTTAGCACAGTCAATAAGACATCTTTTCCGAACGTAAGTTCTACTACAGGGCATCCAAGAATATTTAATATATTTATTCGTATCATAATTATTTACATCACGAGACGGCACCCTGTCTAAATCCGTCGAGTCAGATACGACGGGGCCTTCAATATTAAATGCTAACAAGTTAGCACAATCAATAATACATCTTCTCGGAAGATAAGTTCTATTATAGGGCATAATAAAATTTGTAATAAATTTATTCGTATCAAAATACGAAATCGTACTACTGTACAAAGCAAGTTTATAAAATATGGAGTTGTAAGAATAAACCCTCTCATTTACTTTACTAGACATTCTATAAGGCAAGGCGCAGATAATTATTTCGCCGGTCAATACGTGACAGGGTTTCGGCTAAACGCAAGATGCCTCGTTTGGTGCAATCTACACTATTACCTACAAACACTACAAGCGTGGAATCGCGCTCAAACTCGCCGACAGAGATACAGTCGGTCAGACGATCGACGGAGGCGCCCGGGTGACAGTTGTTGAGGACGCCCTGCAACAGGCGCCGCCAGCAGCGCGCCCAGGCCGGCGCCCGCCTCGTCCGTGTACAGCAGCGTGCGCGGCGGTGGTGCTGGCGCCGGCGGGGCGGCGCGAGGCGGTGCCGGCGCCGGCGAGGCAGCACGTACCGGCACCGGCGCCGGCTCGACGGCGCACGGCGGCGATGACTCCGGCTCGGCGTTACAGGCCGGTGAAGGCGCCGACTCTACAGCGCAGGGTGGACATGGCGCCAGCTCGACAGCTACCGGCAGTGGCACCCGGCCGCCCAGGTTCGGGTCACGTCTGAGCTGGAGGCGCGGAGTGGTCGCGCTGGAGTCGAGCGGCAGCGGCGCGGCGCGCGGCGCAGGCGAGCCCGGCGGCGCCAGGCGCGGCGGGGGCAGGGGGGAGTCCATGCGCAGAGGGTAGCCGCTGCCCGGTGCTAGAACAGTGTTCATGAAGGCTATGTATTCCTGTAGTGCTTTACTGGATAGTTCGTGCTTGTTATTGATGTCGTTTAACTTAAGTTGTAATTTGGTGAGTTCAGAGGAGCGATGATTCAGCTCCTCCACTGTCTGGTCTAATTGGTGCTGGCACTTTAGGAGTTCATTACTCAAGGTGATAGGCTTACATTTAGAATTTATAGCTTTAAATAATAGTTTGTGACATTTCAGCAAGATTTTGGACTTTTTAATGAACCTATTTAATTTTAAATATTTTTTAATCTTTTTTGCTCCGTTCAATTGAATTTTCCTATTACTACTTTTGCTCTTTTCTATGCATACAGAGTAGGGCAAATCTATATTATCTATAATAGGGGAGTTTACTCTACTGTCATTTACTAAATCTACCTCATAGCTATTAAGTTCATCAAAAATACTTAAATTGTTGTCTGGTGGCCCGGAGTGCTCGGTGCAATACTTGCAAATATTATTATGTTTTATTTTATTTTCCTCTAGCTGCTGTTCCAGGTCCTTGATGCGTAGTAATGCCTGCTCATGTATCTCCTGGCATTGCTCAAATTGGTCTACAGTAGCTTGAAGTTGATCCCGCTCCCCTTGCAAGTCTTCATATTCGATGTCCTGGTTGGCAAGCTGAGTTTTGAGAGCAGTGTTTGTTCTGACAACGCGCTCGATTTCCTGCTCACTTTCATCCTGCTCTTGTAGGAGTCGGTCATTTAGCTCCTTTGCCGTTTTCAGTTCTTTTTGTAATTGTTGAACTTTAGCCACCAAAACATCCTTGCGTGTAGTCATTTTAGAATTTTGTGCTGAAAACATTGAAAGTGTTTGTAAATTGAACCAAACAAGTAAGACTTACAATTTGATTAGCAGAACAAAGTGTTCAGATACAAGAGAACTTTAAGTATTTGTCAGTAGCTTTACTGTAAGAATTTACCTTAAAAACTTCTTAATTTACTGATTGATTGACATATACAAGTAATTGTTAGGCACAATTTTCAATATCAGTGACTTAATTTAGCATTTACTTGTTATTTACTTAGCTATTTTGTTATGATAAATTACTTTTTTAATGGGACTTAACTTGTTTATAGAATACTACAGGATAATAAGATACTGTAAATATTAGGTTATGCTGGTCAATCAGACTAAGAATAGGCATATAAATGTAAAAACAATACTCCCTTTCAATGAAACACAGGCAAATACGGTTTAATTTTAAATCTTGATCGTTGAAAAAGCCGTTGACAGTTCGCTCATTCCGACACCGAAATTTTGTTTCTTATAGTAAACTAACACTAAAGATAACACTGTTACACTTTAATTACACTATTAACTTTTCAATGAACAAAACAAATTACATTTTAAAACACTTTTACTATTTATTTTAAATATTTAAATACGCCAGGGCCATTTGACGTTTATACTCGGCTGGTGTTGCCAGCTAGCTGCCTGTCTGTTCACACCAATGACGCGTACGTTGCTATGATTAAATTACAACAAATCTCGGTTAGCCACAATGACCGATCCCGAGAGTTGCACGGACGCTGACGTTGCTATGGTTACATTATAACAAAGGTTGATTAACCAATGACCGATCACTGTTTTATCGGAAACTGATGTTGCTATGGTTACCTTATAACAGTCCCGTCTTAGGTAGGAACATTAGATCCTGTCATCAATGTCAAACTGTCAGAATTTTCGTGGATAAAGCCCTGAGATCTGTAGAAATGGCGGTGTGTCCGATAAAAGCCGATTAGTATTACACGACCAAGTTACAAACATTGGTAAGTGGCTCAACAATCCCGGTTTGCGACTGTACCTACATACTTGACATTAGTTATCATAAACTAGCAAACAATCCATGACACATACTCACTTTTCACTGACAGTGCATCGTGAGGTGTCTGAGTGATTGCTTACTTTGTTTCTCTAACAGGAATTGGATTTTATTATTCACACTCTGAAGTAAAGATTTGTTCACAATAAAGTGCTAAGCTTAATTTATTTATTTTGCTTGAAAAATAAAAAAATAAAAACTGCATAATTAAGCCTATGTTCATATAACATTATTTAATTGTAATATCGTCAGAAATACGTAGTTGAAATCGGTCGGGTTTAAATAGGCCACGGTGTATTTTATTATGTTTCATGTGTACGTACAAAGAAAGTTTTCAAACTAGTTACAATCTGTACATAAATCTTGCTAGGTTTGTCTGCGTGTCTATCTGTCTGTCTGTTACCCGTTCACGCTTAAACCGCTCAAACAAATAAGATGAAATTTGGTATGAAGACCGTTAAAGCTCCGAGAAAGGTCATAGGTAGTTTTCAGTCTGAAATCATACATTTTAGGAGCGAAAACAGGGGTGGAAATAATTATTAGGAATCTACTCAAACGATGTCACGAAAAGCTAGTAATGTAACATATGAAACTAAAAGCTTTTATGTAATTAAAACCTAAAATGAACAGTATAGCTTCGTAATGTTATTTACGGTGCATAAAAGCTAGTAAACTGCATTATTAAAGTGCAATTTGCTACTGTAATATTAGGTACAACCAAGGCGAGGAAACTTTAAAAACTGTTTTATAGTTCAATATAATGAAACGAGATCGTAATGTGTTTTTATATGATTCTACACACATGCATTATACTCGGCAGTCGTAAAAACACTGTAAAGAGACAGTTAAATCAAGTGACGTGGATGAAGAATATTATATAGCAAATGTCATGCACAGATTTAATCGCTCGTCGAATAGTCGCTGTTGAATATAAAATAAATTATGTACACTTGGATCATAAAGTCATTTTATATAAACCTCTGCCAACGCTATCATTTTCAATATTTTGAGATATCTTACACAAATAGAACTAGTCCTACAGCTTCATAAGGGTTTTGTTGTAAGAGGTACGTGTTAGAAAGTATAAAATTATTAATGCCTAACGTTAAAATATCTATGTACATATTGTCTTCGGTTGCCGCGATAATTACTCATGAAAATAAAACAACTAAAACGGATTAAATCGCGTATACTAATTTAATGTTTATTTTGTTTAGTACCTATTAGTATACGTGATTTAATCCGTTTCAGTTTTTTTATTTCCTATCTATGTACATTCCTAAAATCTAATTATGTAAATATCCCGTTCATAATAGTTGCATACTTTCTAAAGATCCTTACAACTATTACTTAAACAAGATAGTATATTTAAACAAGGGGCTATGTATATTAATTTTAATGATTTTCCGACATTGGAAGAGCCGTACTCACGGTATAACTCAGTTATTTCCAAAATATCAGAAACCAAAAATATACAGTAACTATCAAATTTACATACAATAGTAACCATACCATTTTAAGTTGTAATGTGAACGTACATGTTAGCTTAAAATAGTATATTCTAAAGATCCTAATTAAGTATTTTTGACATTCATACCTATAATTTTTAATCATGTTAATCTCATTATTTTTATGCAGAAACGTCTGCTACCGGGACTCAAACCCACAACCACTGAATCACTACCCCAGTACACTACCAATTGTGCTATACTAGTACCGCTTAGACTTGGCAAATTTATTCTATTTATCCGTCGTCGTTCACGTCATCATGGGTGACGTGTACAGTCAGCAGCAGAAGTAGCTAAGCATTTGAGGTGTTCAAAATGAGGTCAACACGTCTCTATTGTCAAGAGAATAAGAGCGCGTGTAGGTCATTTTGAACACTTCAAACGCTTGGCAACTTTTGCTGCTGACTGTACCTAAACACCTCTACTGCCAGCGTATTGAACAGTTAACGCCATCGAAGTCTCAATTTTCATTAAGAATTCATCGATAACAATGTGCTACCCCTTTCTGAATTACTTTTTATTATGCAGAAACGTCTGCTAACGTATATCTACGATATTTATTTCATGTTAATCTCTTCAACATACTTAAATTTTTCATTTCGTGATTTTTATCGCTATGTAAATGCGAGACAGACGGATGTTTCATCCGCAGCAATAAACGACATGGCGGCCATCAAAATGGGCTTGGTTTTATTAAATGTGATCGTCACTCGTCATTTCCTCATGCAATCTTCTTTGATGATGATGACATTTTATACGACCAAGATTTAAGACCTTTTTACAATACTGATGAAGATAGGACGTGTTGCTACAAATGTTTATATGACTACTCTGTATTTGTAATGAGAAAACCAACAAACAAATTAATTTTCAAACTATCTATCTATGTATCTATCCAATAATGAACAAGAGTCTTCCAGATCAATGAAGGATTTATTACCACACTTGCACTTGGGTTGGCAATTGCAATATGTACTGCTTAAGTTTCTGATTGCACTTTAGGTACAGTTTCTAGGTCTAAGTTTAAATAATATAGCTTTTTGCCTGCTTGGTGCAACAGCTCACAAAACAAATATCAATTTTGCGTGACGATATAATTTGAAGAACTTGAGTCATCATCATCATCATCATGTCAGACGAAAACGTCCACTGCTGGACATAGTACTCCCCCAGAACGACCCAAGAAGACGGATACTGCGCCTTCCACATCCAGCGGCACCATGCAACTTTAACTATGTCGTCGGTTCGCCTTATGGGAGGCCTATCTACGCTGCGTACTAGAACTTGTGTACCTACTTAAAAGAAAACTTGCAGCAATTAAATTAGGCCTTACTTTGCTACTGTCTTCTACTTAGTCCCTTCCCAACTTAGTACTATATGTATCCTTTAAGCCATGGCGGATAGAACCATATGAAAAAATCTCGTCTTCAACAGAAGGACATAACATCACAATCCCCAGCACTGTGTGACCGATTACTCTGAGTAGAAATCTCACTAAGAGACAGGGAAAAAACAAATGACTTCGTCAACAAAGTAAATTTACTGATGTGACCTAACGAATTGCAAAACTGAAGTGGGAGTGAGATTTGCATGGTTGAAAAGAAGGCTCGTGGTGAAGTATGGTGACCTTTAGGTAAGTCATGCCCACCAGGCAAACTAAATAAGTTGTAAAGATTTCCATCAGCTGATGTCTAAAAGGCACAGAACAGACTACAACGGAAATTATTAAAAAACCAACATCAACAGGATTAAAAGATGCTCAGAAAAAGAACAGAAGAGTAGTCGAAGCAGAATCTACAGTTACTGCGGTCACCAACCCAACCACATGATGACTCTGGCATAACCAAGATGATACAAGTCATATTTGAGGAAGGTATATGCCCAGCGGTAGATGTTACTAAAGTGTTTTCACATGTTTATTTTCCTCCTCGATCTTCTCAAAAAGCTCCTTTTTAGTACACCAATAGTTTAGTCATTATACTATTTTGTATTTTTTCTGTTTCACGAAACAAACTTGCAACAAAAGTTACACTAAACATTTTTACTCGGAACTAGCGCAACATAAACGTAAAAGAGTAATTGTAATAAAAGTTAAGTTCCCGCAATTTATGAGTGCAGTCCTTAGCTTAGCCTGGAGCGTTGAACATTGTTGCCTTCAACTAATCTTTCAGTACCTGCAAGTAATTTTCAAACGGAGATAGGAGTTACATTGTTGAATCAGATCGAAGTAACTTTAAACGGAAGACCGCAATATTAAATTCTAATTATAAAACATCTTTCAACTTTGAAAGGCTTTGGTATCGATGTTTTGATACAATCTTGAAATTAATTTAGTATTTTGAAACATAAAAATACCTTTTCATTTGATTTATATTTGGTTTCACTTATTAGATCACTTTAAATGCGTCAATATGAACAGTTCTTTCCATTATATTGACATGAAAACAAATTGTTACTTAGACTTAAAAAAATGTTGCCACATTATAAGGCATAGAATTAAATCATATCAAACAAAAAGTGTAACTTTTAACTCTACTTAATAAAAAACGGTAAAATTCTTGTATAATGGATAATTTGTGTGAAACTTGCATCGTTTTACAGTAGCCCCACCAAAAACAGAAGTCGTGGAAACTATTGTCATTTTGCTCTTTATGTATTGGGCTGTAAAGACATTTTATTTTTATGTTGCTTTTCTCTTATGGTCAAAAGTTGACAGTTAATGTGCCTATGAATTATGTTTTTGTTACTCATTAGAACAGAAAATGTTATCCATCGGAATTCATTCAATCAATTATGTCAAGAATCCTTTTAATATGGTCATGTCTACAGTAAAGAAGCGAATGAAATTTGTTTTTTCATCCAAATACTCCATTAAGTATTTTCCTTCATATATCAACGAGTTTAATATTCGTAGCAATCTTTAAAGCAAATATATGTACACGTAAATATAAACATGACAAGAAATTGAAAGATGTTTACATGCTCCGCAGAATTATTGGCATCTGTGCTTTGTTCATTTTCTTTTGTGTCAACACACGCTCTCGTTTTCATGATAACGCCCTTATGTGGTATATAATACTTGTTCATACAATATTAAATCTAGTTTATATCACATAATGATATCAATATCAATAACATGTGAAATATAAGTACCGCCGAAATTGTTCAATTTGTTCAATTTCGGAGGTACTTATGTTTCAAAATGTATTTAGCTTCGTTAAAAGTAACACTGCCTACAGAGTGGAAGATCGCGGTTGCCACGAATTATTACAACAATTAGGTATTTATTTAAAAAAAAGAGAAATTTTTCATCGTGTCGATTTCTCTAATTTATAAATATTGGTATCTCTCAAAGTCCTAGATATTTATATTTCAGTGAGAACACCATTTTCATACAATTTTGTAGTTTTTTTTTTAGTATTGATGACTTGAAGTGTATGGAAAACAAGGAAAGTAATACAATAGGAAAAAATGTTTTGGATTAATATCTTATGATTAAAGGTAATATTATAATACAGAGATATGATGAAATAGAAGGTTATTGATCTGTTACCACTTTACGGTAAAAGCGTTAATAAGCTTATTAAGAATTCGTAAACTGCAGTCAGTTTAGATCCCAAAGAAGGTATAGAATAGTTTTTAAGCTCGCGGACAAAATCTTGTACAACACGTAAACATCTACATCCACCGAATACCAGAATTTCATTACGTGTTTTGTTAAAATCTACTATTTATTATATCAAACGTAAGGCAACAACGCCAAAACAAAACATGGAAAAGTTGCCAACCTGTTTTGAGTACGGAAAAAGTCAAAACGAACATCACCTTTCATCACATCCTAATGGCGTTTCCATACGGACATGTTTATTACCAGAAAACACCACTAATCTTCCACTCACAGACAAGGGTTGACTAGCCCAGATAAAAGCATACATACATCATGAATTAAGGACACAAGCTTTCCGACTTGTTTTTTACATGTTTAACATTACCTAGTGGGTTATAAATTTACGTGTTGGAATTGGAAATGGTAAGGCCGCTTTGTTGATATTGGAAAAAAAATTCAATGTATAAACATTTTTAATTCAGTGGAAAAATAGCATATACTGAAAACAGATATCCAATGCCTTTACAAAATTATCTGTAGACTCAGGGCCATCATGGGATTCCACCCCACATCCTTTTAATAACCGGATAAATTACAAAATTAAGAGTACTTTCCAATATGTTATGCGTAGTGAAGCAAAACCAAGTAATCAAATTTTGGTAAAATTATGATTACATAATAGTAGTTTATGTATCTGTGCATAATGAAGGGCATTGCAACAAGAGTGTGGGTTTATGAAACGAGCCGGAGGCGAGTTTCATAATAATATCACACGATTGTTGTAATGCCTAATTATGTATAGTTACATACACTACTTTATCTACACACATATCATTAAGTGTTTTAAGATGGGTTCAGAAACCGTAGGGAAATAATTTATTACTAGGGTTACTTGTAAACATTAAAAAGTCAACGAACAAAACAAATGACAGCTTGGAATGGCGGCGTTGCGTATTTCGTATCTCAGTCAATTTTTTTTTAAACCATAGACAAGCGAATGAACTCCCTATTCTACTGTCACTCGAGTTCAAATTTCATTCGATTTATATTAAAAAAACATAACGAATTGGCGTTTCGTATCAATGGCTGTTTTAATATCGATAGATACTAGATTAGACACCCCACTTGAATTTGACAGCTGTTCCAAATTTAAATTCATAACCTACTGATTTCAGTAGGTAATGTTAACATTACCTACTGAAATCTTTCTGATGGTTGGTAATGCTGGTCATTGCCTACGGTTTCTGGACGCATTTTAGAGCACTTATGACATGTACGTAGATAAAAGTAATTAAATGTATTTACTTGTAATATCCAGGCATCACACAATTTCGCTTGAATTACTAAATGTATATTTTAGTAAGCTTCTGTAAATCTCGCTTTAATCCGATTAGGGTTTCGGATTAATTTTGGTAACACATTTTTACTCGTCAATATTTCATCTTATCGGTATTAGGAGGTTTTTGAACTTGCTGAAGTAAAAATAGAACTTTAAATTGCCAGTAATTACGATATCGATATTATGTTTTTATGACGTCTGATTGGTTACACGTGGTAAAATACGTGTTGCTTTTAACGCTGTACGATTTAAATATTGAATGAATGGGAATGGAGCATGCAACTGGTTTTTTAAGCGTGATAAACCGGCTTTAACCGAAGACCGGATACGCATATTTAAAAAACCGATTTTGAATTTCATATATTATTAAAGATACACGCATTCCCGCTATCATGCTCTAACCACGGGTTGGTAAAAATGGACTCATGGGCGTCTTCTAAAATATTTGTGTTGAGAAATTGTACAAAACCTAAAAAATTACACAACTTAACAATTGTTAATTGTGACATTTACTTGTTGGTAGAGTCAGGCCAACCATCATGTTCTTTAATCGCCATTACCCTGCATTCATGAATTAACTTTTGCATCTTTTGACATGTACTTAAGAAAAGTCGACGGAGTCCTCGTCGTTTTTTCTTAAGTATATATAATCTCAAAAGTTGAAATAGATAACATATACTTAAGAAAAAACGACGAGGACCTCCGGTGTTCGAGACGGGATTGGTCTGGACTGGACGGTTGTGTACGGGTGGCCAAATTGGTTAAGGCGTCAGCCGCGATAGCTGGAGATGCGGGTTCGAATCCCGTCTCGAACACCGGAGGTCCTCGTCGTTTTTTCTTAAGTATATGTTATCTATTTCAACTTTTAATTTATATAGTAGTATTACTACTTAAAAATCAAAGCAAATCAAAAATATTTCATAAAAAATAATTTGATTTGTTCTTAGTTTTTATATATAATCTCATTACATTTCCTATTATTGCCTTCGGTTGCTACGATAATTACTCATGAAATAAAATAACTAAATCGGATTATATCGCGTATACTAATTTTAACTTCATATCGACGTTCCGAACCCTTAAGCAGCGTTCGTGGTCAGCGGGTGGACTGAGGAAAAATATTAATTTACCTTTCTCCCAAAAATTACAATATGCAATTACTTAGTCTACCCGATGACCACCGTTTCAGTTAATTTATTTAATAATTTCATTATTATTAAAAACGAGTATTTTTCTATCGACTTTCATTTTAAAGAAAATCAAACGTCGGTCAACAGAGGATCTTATTTTAATTAACGATTAACACGGCTCTACTCACGTTTATTTAGTCACTCGCGCGACATGTTTCGGAGAACATAGGCCTCCATTTTCAAGCACTAAGAGTGCTGAGTGTCCGTTCGGTTCGACGATCGCGTCGCCGGCCCGTCGCGCACTGGTCGCGCGAGTGACTAAATAAACGTGAGTAGAACCGTGTTAATCGTTAACTAATATATTATGTCTCACGAAAGTTTAAATACAAAAAGCTGGTCTAATTGCCAAAGACACTTTGAAAGATGGGTTAATTAATAGATATGCACCTATTTGGTTTCCTCGCGTATTGGTAAACTAATTTAAACGGACCAGGAAAATTCTAGCCTTTGTTTATAACTACAGCGTTAACTACACCAGAAAGTCTCAGGGCCCATGGCGAGGGTTTGTGGGCGTTATTTATGGGGGACGCATTGTGCCCCGGGGCGAATGGGCACCATGTTAAATGTCTTCAATCGCCCCGTTGGGACGGATCCGAGAAAGAAATAGTTTTGTAACGTCCGTATGCTACATTACTCTTCTTGATGGCACCTCAAATGGTTTCGATGTGTATCGTATTGTTTAACTGCTGTAATTATTCAGCTTAATTGTTAATTGAATACAGGCATTCTCTTTTTATGACGAAGGTGGCACACGAGCAGACTGGCTGATGGTAAGCAATTACCGTCGCCCATGGGCACCCGCAACACCAAGGGAGTCACAAGCGCGTTGCCGGTCTTTAAGGGGGGTTGGAGCTCTGGGAACCATACTCACCATCAGGAACACAACACTACATACCTGTGTAGCAGTGCAATTATGGCTGTGGTTTTCTGTAAGGAGGAGGTACTTCCTCAGTTGGGCTTCTTCAGACTCAAGCGTGATGGTACTTCGCTGTGCAAAAATTGTGTTTCACAAGGCAGCAAAGTTTGTTCCCCTCGAATGCCTCGAAACCCTTCCAAAGATCAAAGGTCGCCTAGTACCTACAACACAAGCCTTACTGAGCTTACCGTAGGACTAGGTCGATTTGTGTAAGATTGTCCCGAAATATTTATTATTAATTTTATTAATATGTGTCAGTTGGTATCTCAAAAGCCTTGTAAATAAGAGATTACCGTTTTAAATCTGTACCGTAGGCATACAACGGTCTAGAAACTCATCCAAGCTAACAAATGGGACCTTTACATTCCCTCGAATGAGGCACTCGCGCCAAATGAGACTTCTTTCAGTCCTTTGTTTGGATTCCACCTTATTTGCTGAGGTTGGCAATCATATGAGGTTTTTAACGGACTGGAGGATTACAGTTTTCAAACTTTTAAAGTCATCGTCATGTCAGGCAAGTGTCTGTAGTAAACTTCGTAATTGCCACGCTTAGCTGGCGGGTTAGTGAACGCAGTATGCTCCATTGCCCTTAAATGAAGCTGTTGTCCGTCTTGTGGTAACTTGGATGCAGTTTAAGGACAACCGTACCGGGGTTCGGGATTTTAAAGCCCGTGTAAGAAATGGTTGTAATCTGTTCTTGACGCTACTGCCATTGGTTTCCATGAAAATCCCTATTTTCTTATTGACTGCAATACATTTTAAGGAACAATAATAAAACCAGTTAAAATTGTTTCCTGATATTCTTCTAGCAGAAACGGATCAAAAGTGTATGAACTACTACGTTCAATTTGTTCAAGGTCGGTGGCACGTGTCGTCTAGGTAGGCAGCCGATATAAGACTGTGTGTACGTCTTGTGGTTTAAGTAGTATATAGTTATCGATAACAGGACTGTCGATTTTATTTTGTACAAGAAATCGTTCGTGGTATAAAAATATCTATGTTTAGTTATAATAAACAACTATGACGTAAAAATAAAAATAAATGTTCCAGGGAGACTTAGAGTCTTTTGACAAGCGCCCATAAGCATTGTGTTATGCTAAACTGCTATTTTTTATTCAAAATAGTTATTCACAAAGTAGGAGTACACCATTTTAAAACGTTTATATTTATCAGTTCATTATCTACATTATATTGAAAATAAGTTAAATGAAAAAACTTTTTATAATGGTATTGGAACGAAACAAACTACTAACTTGAATATAAAATTAAATATAGTATGTTAGCTTTATTGAAGATTTTAGTTATTACTAAAATCTTCAATAAAGCTAACATACTATATTTAATTTACAAAGTTATTACTTGGATTCTTAATTAAGTAATACATCAAACTATTCCTTTACTAAATTCGTGCTAAGTCATGCTCTAATTCGCCTCCATTACTGTCAACTCATAGCCGCATTGGCGTCAAACTGTACCTATTTGGTGACCCTAATTAAAACGTTACAAGTGACGTACAACTAGCAAGAAACTTATACCGTTTTTCATTAGAGCCATAGATGTATTTGAGCATCATAACACCGGTTATATGAATACTAAATCTCTTCCCGGTAAATTATGGCACATTTTCCTGCAAAATCCTAGCCAATAATGCTTGAGCATTGTTGACACCAAACACATTCCTCTTTTCGCCGATTGTGACCTATTTTTTTCACCCTTTCACGAAGTAAGTATCCATGTTACTATCAACGAAAAAAGGTACAGACAGCATACTGTGTGTAAGTCTAATACGGGCGAAGAATTAAACCAGACATAGGATTTACCAGTATAATCAGTAACCAAAAGGTTTTTCTTTAATTATACCTATTATACATATGTAATTCATTTTTGAAAAATTTCTGAGCAGTAATGTACTGCGAATATTACGCGATATAAGCTTTTGAAACCAGAGATCGTTACCGGTATTACTAATAACCTAAATAATAATTGTCGTTAAAATAAAAATAAAACCATTATATTTGTAAATGGTATTTAGGTAAGGAGAATACTTTATCTGATAAGCAAAATAAAATGCAAAAATATGAAATAAAAACCGAGATACCGAAATGGAATACCGGTTGATTTGTATGAAAATAATACCGGTATTCGATCCCTGTTTGAAACCAACTGTCAACGAGTGTTTAACTCGAGTGTGTTGCATTACATTGCGGGCCGAATTATTTTATATGGATACAATTTTAATTGTACTTCTAAGCGAAAGTTATCTAAATATATTTCTTACGTTGTATTCTACCCTCCGTTAAGAGATTCGCCCGTATAAGATTTACATACTGTATAAAAGAAGAGAGTACATGGTGACTTTTTGTAGCGATATGTTTTGAAGCTGTGTAGGCACGGCCGCGCGTTTGTTTCGCAGCTGTATCGATGCTGAATAAATACCATCTGCTGATCTTGAATAGCAGTTAAGACTCAGTGCCTACTTCTTTAGTTTTGTACTACCTATGTATAATACAATTAGTAATAGTGTAGCTTAGAATAATATTGTAACCTCGAGCTTTATCTGCCAACAAACCACTCTGTGGTTTGGTGGATACTGATGTAACTATACCTAAGCATTTATCTTTGAATAGACTCTAATGTAAGTAGACAAATCTGATATTTACATAATCATGCTCTCCAGCCACCACCACTGCTTTGGTTTTTAATTTTCTTTACGATATGAAACAATTTACATCATTTTATTAGGAAAAATAAGTTAAATCTTCTATTATTTATAATACACTTAAGACTTCTTGTGCTACTGACTAGTCTTTCTACATCACTAACATACACTAATATTATAAAGGCGAAAGTTTGTGAGTGTCCGAGTGTTTATGTTTGTTACTTCTTCACGTCTAAACGGTTGAAGCGATTTTAATAAAAGGTATGGAGTTAGCTGACACCCTGGATTAACACATATAGGCTATGTTTTTTCCCTAATTAACCGCGGGTAGCACCGCGGGCACAGCTAGTTGTATAATATACCTCACATACTATAATATGGATTCAATAATTTTCATGACAAAAAAATCCGGTGAAAAGTTTAAAAAAATAAATAAATACTACGTAATTTTTTGCCCTGACGGGCTCGTCAGCCCTAGATTCCGCCATTAAATCTATTTTGCCGTTCATCGAACAAACCCAGATGAATGCGGTTGTAGTATATCAAAGGGAGTCATTTCCTCGCCGTCACTCCCATGATCGTGTCGGGTATTGATGTGGGAAACGCTTACCGAGTTTGGTGATCACTAGCCAGTGTAAAGTGATCTTAAGATTATAGTAAATTATTTATTTGACAAACAATGTATCGGCATAACAGTATACATCAATGCGCTAAGAAACTAAGCAATCAAATAATAAAAAAAAACTTATTTATATTAATGTGCTGGATGGCCTATCATCTATCAACTCACAAAACCTCAAGTATTCACGGCACACAGCCGTATCTCCAAGCAAACAGATCACATTCAGGTGATGATGTTAGAAGCGCATTGAGGACTGTAAACGCGCGCGGAAGCGGCTAGTTTGCGATACCGTGCGTGCAGCCGGCATTGCTAATAGTGGGTGAGAACGAGGCCTCAAATCAATTTTAGGAACACCCGGGACGTACAGCCTGCAGACTCGAGTGATAAGTTCTAGGCAGTCAATAATAATTTATTTGAGAAAAAGTGACTAAGCTTACCCGTGTTATTCCAACGTTAGATTTGTTTTATATGGGAGGAAATTCCTCTTAAACCGCTTAGTGCGCGACCCTTTAGGCTCCAGGGTGTGAGGATGGCACTACCGACGGCGAGCGGTGCGGTGGTACAGTCAGCAGCAGAAGTAGCTAAGCATTTGAGGTGTTCAAAATGAGGTCAACACGTCTCTATTGTCAAGAGAATAAGAGCGCGTGTAGGTCATTTTGAATACTTCAAACGCTCAGCAACTTTTGCTGCTGACTGTAGAAAGCGGCCGTTACATTGGCATCATGTCTAACTGTTATTCAGAGTACAACCCATTGTACAAGCGATAGAACACACATAGGGAGGAAAAGTCTCGGTAAAAATCGGTATACTTAATTGTAATAATGTATTAGCAATCGGTGAGCTATAGTAATAACACCACAGTTAAAGACAGAGGAAGACAGTCAAGTCATTTGGCTAATTTAAATTGAATTAGAGAAAGTGGTTTAATTAAGTTAATGTCTTAGTTGATGGACGCTTCGAGAGAGCCTCGCGTTTTTTGGTAAGATAGTAATTAAGTGGAAAGAAGACAATAAAATTTATTTCTCTTTTTAGATACGCCCAATTAATTCTAACGCAGACAAGAACTTTTGATGGACCACGGATGATAATTAACATTTATTTAAGTACTCGTAACATGAAATCCATCCACATACATACATTTCAGCGGTATGCAGTCCACTGCTGGACATAGGCCTCCCACAAATATGACTTATATCATTTTGGGGGTAGTTGCCATAGTCGCCACTTTTGGCAGGCGGGTTGAATGAATGAATGAATGAATGAATGAATATTCGTTTATTCGTAGACACACAACATGACAGAAATACAAATAACATAAAACATACAAGGTAGAAAGTGCCACGAAATGGTCTCATCTCAGCATAATGCTGGCGACATCCAGCGCTGATCTGGTTGGTGACCGCAGTAGCTGTGGGGTTGTGACGGACGCTGCTGCCCGTCCGTAAGATTTTTCCCTTTGTCATCTCTTACGATACCCGCGGGAGGAGATGGGATGGTGCTATTCTAGTAAGCCGGCATCACAGAGCGGTGGTGTACTTTGCTCACCTATTTCTAATAAATTGTTTTGTTTGTTTCAGGTACAACAATGATTTTTCCACGAATTGCGTCTCTTTGTTAAAATTTTCTCGTGTGAAAGGTTAGACTGATATCTAGGGTATATCTAACTTTGGTCTACTTGTTAATTATTCTTGCAACTCGCCCGTAGGCAGCCATTTTGCCGACATAAAATCGTATGTAACTCCAGTTACAATGTTGATTGAATACAATATTGTAACCAATATCAGTACCGCTAGCCATTAAGGCGTAATTGTTTTGCGAGTATCACGTATCAGAAAGCGCAGTGAGGGCCACCACAAGGTTGACCAACGTCTTGCATGGTAAACTGGATGCGGGTAGCGTAAAACCGGTCATTTTGGTTCGCTTGGGGACATAAGACCTTGTCCAGCAGACCTTACTGGATGGTCTTCAGTTGTTATGATATCAACTGAAGTATATTGATCGCAATTTATGTATTAGATAAAGATAAAACATAAAAAAAAAACATTTATTTGTGACAAGACCCGGGTATGTCCTTAAACTACGTCCAACAATGAGAGGTAGGGCACAGCGAAGAGCACCACGCTTGAATCTGGGGCAGCCCAACTGGGGAAGTACTCCTTACAGAAGACCACAGCCATAATAGCACTGCTAGCTTTCAGGTATGTAGTGTTGTGTTCCTGATGGTGAGTAAGGTTCCCAGAGCTCCAACCCCTCTTAAAGGCCGGCAACGCGCTTGTGACTCCCCTGGTGTTGCGGGTGCCAATGGGCGACGGTAATTGCTTACCACCAGGCAATCCATCCAGGAAATCTATGTCATAAAAAAAAAAAAAAACAAGACTTATACAAAAGACTTAACTTTGTTGTGTATAGTTATACTATATAAGCCTTCCTGCAGACAAACTGTCCAAACAGTTTTGCAGGACTTTGAATTGTATAACATTTTTTCTAGTATGTTTAATAAATAAATATAAAAAAAAAACGATTAAGACACAGAAAAATACACCCGGTGTACATCACAAAATGGACTCAACTCAGCATATTGCCAGCTTAGCCAGCGCTGATCTTCCGCTGAGCCCATTCGGTGATGCCACGACAGATAACACACAAGATTCACCTACACAATACTAACTATTGCAAGGCGCGCGACTGTAATTAGTCACAAATGACTTCTGTAAACAATATTTCCTTGCTACTTTCCCAATCTACCTATCAGCCACGGATGTCCACATGGATATAGGACTCCAAAGACCACCATAGGATGCGATTTCATGTGAACGGCAGTGATGAGTGCAGCCATCTCGGTCCGGTGGCGCAGACACATTTCCCCGTACAACGCAAACATGGCGACTCTTGCAAGATGGGCCCCAGTGTGTGCACCGGCCCGTACACAACGCGTACAGTCGTTCAGAAATATGGGAGCCGTAGAGGTCTAGGAGGATATAACCAATATGGCCATTAACAGGCGTTCCCCTCTGCCAAAATTACTCAGCCGCCGGTCATAATTCTTGAACTTGTGTGAATATAGTTTATGCTAGTCTTTGATAATTTTGTCGTGTGCGTGTGTAGCGACGCACGTAAAAAATGCATTGGTGTTAACATTATTTATGTATGTTACCTCACCCCCACGCCGAAAACGGCAGAATTTTTCCGAAAGAAATTAGTGCGTGTGTCGGTTCCGTATTGGTTATATCCTCTTAGGTGGATGTGGTCATAAATATCGGAACAACGACTCTATTGTCAATGCGATAAAGTGCGTGTTCACATATCTGTGACCACCTTCACGGCTCCGATATATCTGATGGCGATGGTACACTTCGGCGTTCCCGCCGGCGGAGACGTCCACGCGACAATACAGACACATTCAGTCCCTTATCAACCCGGTCACGCCGCGTACCGAGTAGAGTCACTCTGCCAACGCGCCTGGGCGTAGCTAAGTTTCTTGGAGTCTTCTCAGCGGTTTAGGGTTGATTCCCGGTTCGCCACCCGCATCCAGTGGATTCCTGCGATCTTTACCAGTTCGGTCTCCTTGTGGAGGGCCTGCCGCAATTGCCACTCGAGAACCTTTACGCCCCAATAGCCATCGGTACATGATATTGGTTGCAATATTGTATTCAAGCAACCAGCGATAAAACTCCCATTAGTTCCATACCACACACCACAAAGAGTCAGTTGGGATCGCCTCAACCAATCTCGCTGGAAGCGTTAACTCAGTAGGAGTATTTTTTTCATGTTCCATTTTATATTATGCCGTACCTATGCAGTCCACTGCTGGACATAGGCCTCCCACAAATATGACACGTATCATCTTGGGGGGTAGTTGCCATAGTCGCCACGCTTGGCAAGCGGGTTGGCGACCGCAGTATCTGGTATTGGGTTTCAACGGACACTGCTGCCCGTCTGTAGGTTTTTTCCTTTTGTCGCCGCTTACGTCGCGGGAAGAGATCGGGGTAGTGATATTCTAGACAGCCGGCATCATACGGCAGAATATAGGAAATTAACAAGAAAAAATAAAGCGAGCGCTTCTATTAGAGCGCTGGTGGCCTAGTGGTAAGAGCGTGCGACGTGCAATCGCAGGTGCGTATTGGAAATAAAGATGAAGGAATAATTTGAAAAATAATTGTGAAAAGACATGAACAAACATTACTGTGATATTTGTGCTTCACTTAGTACGCTACAATGTTATGTCTATGGCGCAAACGTGACCGCACGAACGAGAGGTAAATAAATTATTATGCCACACTCCGGTAACTGAATTATTGTTATCCTTATCCTATCCTTGGAATTTAGAAGAGAAATAATGTTTTCCTTTTGTGCTGCGTAGATTGTCAAACGTGCTTACCATGCATGCTTGTCAACCGCGATTGATGATTTAAAGTGTTAATATTTCTTTAATCGTACCCCGTAATCTATAGAAATAAAGTCGAGAAAGAGTGGTATGGTGCCGACTAAGAATAGCACCAACTCATCTCCCGTAAGAGTGTCGTAAGACGACAACGGGAAAAAAACCGACGAATGGGCAGCAGCATCAACCCACTAACTATACAGAGTCAATGAAAATATAAAAAATGCATCTTTTTAATAATTTTGCTTTTTATTTGTTAATTCTACTCAAAATCACGGACTGGCTTGATATTTTTTCGCAAAACGAGGTATGATTTTAATAGACTTTATAACGCGGTAACGGGATGCAATGAGAAAATGTATGAAAATTATTATTACACTTTTACGAGGGTAGTAAGGTAATGTCACCAATGTTGGACACTTTAGCTTTAGCTGACAGGCACCAATGATGGACACTTAGTTCTTATTTCAAAAATCATAAAGTTATAAATTGAATATCTCCCAACAAAATGCACAACACTTAACTCCTTTGAAATAAGCACTAATGTTCATGATTGGTTCCTTGTCCATTACTGGTGCCGTCACCTTAAGTGCATACATATTTTTGCTCATAACTATATTTACTAATTAGTGCTATATCCCTAGGCGTGGGCTGACAGGCAGACCCCATAAGGTGGTTTGACGACCTTGAAAATATCATAGGAATCCACTGGATGTGAGTGGCGCAAAACCGGTCATTGTAAGTCGCTTTGGGGGAGGCCTATGTCCAGCAGTGGACGTCCTTTGGCTGATATGATGATGATGATGTAACTAAGATCGCGCTACAGCTAGCTACCGAGACTTTGGGAATGCGTCTTAACGCAACATTTGTGAGACCACAGCCATAATAGCACTGCTACCTTTCAGGTATGCAGTGTTGTGTTCCTGATGGTGAGTAAGGTTCCCAGAGCTCCAACCTTTAAGGGGGCTTAAAGGCCGGCGCGCGCTTTCCCCTGGTGTTACGGGTGCCCATGGGCGACAGTAATTGCTTACCACCAGGCAATCCGTCTGCCCGTTTGCCGCCTATGTCATAAAAAAAAAAAATTGTGTAAATCTTGACTTAAAAATACTATCGCTTTAACGTTTCCGAATTCGCTAGTTCACTAAACTGTAAACCGAAACTTCGCTAGCTTTAAACAACTTTAGCACTAAATGTAAACTAAACGACGAACAAACACGTGCATAACTCACATTGTAAACAGATCATTAATATGTGCATAAAATACCACAATTTATGGTCGTCTGCTCATGCCAAGAGAGAGGTAAATGTGCCATTTGTCGGGCTTCGGCCAACGTAACAAACAAGAATTTATGTCTGAGAGAGGCGGTCTCTCATCATTCGTGGTGTCACGCTAATATCGATTCTATGCATGTCCTATTAAAGAACAAATTAGAATGGATGTTAGTTGTTTGCCCTTTGCGATTAGTTTTTCTCGTGTTACCTAAAGTAAGTGTGTTATTTACAGTAATATGAGGGTAATTATTTATATATATGTCTTATCTAAGTATTTTTGTCTTAGAAGCGGCTGAATTAATATACAGACCCTAAAAATAAATATTCTTGCAATAGAGTTGTCCCCGTTGTTGCTCATACCGGTTCGTGTTGGTTAATTTTCTATAACATAAAAAAATCAGGAATATAACGGTACTGATATTGTTTTCGTTACCTCAACAGCTTTCATTAAGGTAGGTAGGTGCTTTGAGACCGTGCTGCTATTTTTTTTTATCGATTGGAGTTACTTAGTGGGGAGTACTGAGTTTCCTGATATCATACCGGCCATTTTGACGACCGGTCTGGCGTAGTGGGTAGTAACCCTGCCTATGAAGCCGTAGGTCCTGGGTTCGATTCCCAGTCAGGGCATTTATTTGTGTGATGAGCACAGTTATTTGTTCCTGAGTCATGGGTGTTTTCTATGTATTTAAGTATTTATATGTATCTATCTATTATATATATCGTCTTCTAGTACCTACAACACAAGCCTTTCTGAGCTTACCGTAGGACTAGGTCGATTTGTGTAAGATTGTCCCGAAATATATATATATATTTTTTTTTTATACCGAAATATAATAATAGGTAAGTAGAATTTTATTATAAAGCTTGTAGCCGTAAGACATCCATTGCTGGCCATATGCCTCCCCCAAATATGATTTGGGAGTTGTCATAGTCACCATGCTTGGCAGGTGGATAAAACAATTATAGCTACAAAATTGTCGCCAAAATCTTAATACAAATAAAGCGCTCTAAACTCTTAATTGTCTTTTTTGTGACAAGACATGTCACTCTAGAAATGACTAGGAATAATAAGCTACCACGCCTGAGTAGCGTTGTAGATTAACGCGGAAAACTGCTGCTTCTCACAACTTAACATGACACGATGGTTACGGGAATATGTAACTTAATGCTAGCATCTTAAAGTTCTTGTTGGCTGCAAACAAAACTTTGTAGATTGTACCTACGTAAGATTCGCGTGCAGTTCCGGAAAATGAATTGCTTAGTGTACGCAGGTGTTCGAAACCTTTATTCAAGTAGCAATAAAGCTGAAACAGAAACTATTTGTGTTCGTTAATAAATATGCTTTTACTGAAACTTTTGTGTAACTATATTTTCTCAAAGTTGAAGTAAAATGAGGACTTGATGTATGAGTACTTCAAATTAGGTCTGGAAATACGTAGCCAATGCGATGGGCGAATTTCATATGTAAAGGAATTTCGAAAAGCGTTAAACAGAGGTCTATAATATAATATTAAGAAGGGGTCAGAGCTCTATTATAATAATCTATTTGTAATAGAGGTTTATAAAAAGGTTCATTTGCAGGTGAAAAACTTAACATTAAGATAACATCTGTGCAGAAAATAATGAATAAATAGAACTTACGTCAATACTTGAATACCTACCACATAGAACATAGGTGCTTTAGCTAAGTTTAATTTTCACCTATAGGACTGTAGGGAACTTTTCTTTTTAAACATCAAATGACATAACTTCTTGGCATTTAACATAAAAGATTGCTTTAAAGAGATAAAAAAATTGATGGTTAATTTAATAGTATATTACCACAAAGGCCGGAAAGTAAAGAGTTGCCGGCCGAATAGAATATGTGCCGACGCTGGCTGGATAATTACGAGGCAGACTATCTGTTTTCACGCCGATGTATGAATGATTTTCTCAAACGTGCAATGAAAAAATAAAAAAAATTGAAACAATTTATTTTAATTTATATTACATGTATTTGGCTGAGTACCCACATCACAAGTCTTCTTTAGCTTATCGTAAGGGTCAGTCAGTTTGTACTAGGTAATATTGATATCTGCATTCATCTAGATATCGGAATTATTTTAGATACCTACAACATTTAATACGTGTATTAAAAAAAAATGTCGATCAAAGAAAACGACGCCAATTTAACATTTTTATAATTAACTATAACATGCCTTGATATAAACTTTAAAATTACAAACGACGTCTTGCTGATTTTGACGAGGGCAAGGTCGGTTTTAAAAATTCGGAAGTAATTTTCAAGTTTATATTAACGGATAATACTGTTGTAGGTCATCATAACTACCAAAGGCTTCTCAGTCGTCGGAAGTGACTCTGCCTAAAAAGCATGAGGTCCTTGGTTCGAATCGTGGTTAAGGCATTTATTAGTGTGTTTATCACAACGGTTTATCACTAATATCTGTTCTTGGGATGCAGACATCATCTACGTATTTATTTATACGTGTCTATTTATTACATGTATGTTTATTAAATATATAATATGTTATATCGAGGTTGTAGAGGAAGAAAACAAGACATGACAAAATTTTCATCACTAAAAATTATAATTTTATAGGTACTTAAATAGTCTAATTTAGTTAGCCGGAATCTAGAAGGAATCACTCTTAAGTTTGCCTTTGTAGCTCTTTGTTTTTACCCTTTCTGTACCTTCATCATTCTGTACAATAAATAATTATACTTCTGTTGCTAAAATATTGAATAAATTTTACGTGCAAATATATTTAAAGGTCACACGTTCATTCCCTTAAGTATATTTGCAAAAGCAACCTTAAAACTTACTTCGTTAAACTTCTCCTAACTTTATTTTGTACTCACAAAAAGCCGTGGTCATTCCTAGTTCCCAGGTAGGAGGTATAAAATGGCATATATCTTTCCTGGCTCAGTGCGTTCGACAAAAACATAGGCAAGAAAAACTTTACGACGTTACGCTATATAAGGAAAATGGCGAGTGTGTTATAAGTTTCTAAGTAGTTTGTGCGCGGTAGGTATTTTTGTGTGAAAATTTTTCTTAGTTTCGTTATCAATGAGAATTTATTAAATTATAGTGAATATTTTGTTCATAAAATTAAATAATGCTTTCTTCAAAGAAGCTCAGAATCGGGTTTTATAAAGACCTAGAGAGGAGGCTTTACCAAGTGTAGTGGGAAACTCAATTAGGCTAGTAAAGTTAAGATAAAAATTGGGTCGTTTCCTGTGTCATGATTTACAACATATCCATATTAAATTATATTTTTTAAACAGAAACGTCTGCTAATAAAACCATAATTCTAACAATTAAAAGAAAAATGGCAATATTAAATGCCCCGGGCAAGACTCGAACTCGTGACCCTGGGATACAAGCCCAATTGCCCATCGCTCTACCAACAGAGCTATGTACGCTTGGCGCATTGAAATATAAAGAGGAGTATTTCGCAGCCTTTCGGCAAGCATCTGTAGTTAGAGTTCGATTCTCGCCCGGGGCATTGATTTTTTCTTCATTTCTTAGAAATATCCATACTGATTGTGGACAACCATTGTTTTAAGGAATCGCGCAGTGATTCCCATTCGTCTGACAAACTGCCTAATTGAAAATATAGGTAAAAAACTTAACTATCTATGTAGTCATGCATGAATACAGAACGCCGACATGCGCTGTTTACGCACGTTACTACTACATAGGCCAGGCGCTTTAGCTAAGTTTTGCACCAAACTTAATTTTCTGAAATTTTCTGCCTCAATTATCTGACTATGTATTCTCATTTCATTTATTAAAATTGCATTGTCATGTATTTAAGGTATTACAGGTTGTATAGTTCATGACACCCAGTGAGGGCACACAATAGTACATACCTTATAACTATAACTATGTCTATATATATGTACATATACTAGGTTTATCTATTTTACGAGTAACGAGTCAAGTTTACACTTCTTCTGCAACCTAATACCACAGACCAGTAAACCTATAGACAAGTATTGCAGGGCACTGACGATCATCAGTCCGTATGGCATACAAGGCTTATATAATTCCCGGTCGCGCGCAGTGCCCGTTCCAGTTGCGTCAAGTATCTGACCTGCGCGCAGTGCACATTGTTACTACACTAAAAATAGATAATTATAATAAAAACGTTGACATCATGTGTCATTGTACTGTAAGATGGTGTGGTAAAATTCTAAGACATCAAATTACAAGAAAGATGGTATAACATACCACAGATAAGTCAAAATGAGTTATATTATTGAAAAATTATTTGTTCCTAGCGGAGTTCATTTATACTGGTCGCTTACAGAAGTAGATAGTTGTTCGTCTCTTTTTCATCATATTGTAAATACAGTGTGCTATTCCTGTCTTACGAAGCCACGTGTAGCTCTAGTGATGTGCTGATGTCGTTACCGTATTAACCGTAATCGTGTGCTTAGGATTACCGAAGGTGTACCGAATTTACAAAATATAATAGAAATCAGGGATACGCACTAAATATATATACGAGTATATATTTATATTTCAGTAGTTTATATAGTATATTATATTTAATACTAACTAGTAGTAGTAGAATATGTATGTACGCATACTTAGTTTTATGTAGAGTTATGTAGAGGGGGTTGGTGAGTCCTTGGGGTCCAGAGTCATTGAATGGGTCTGATGATGAACTTCGAAGAAGTCCCAGGGCATTCATAGCTGGATTGAGATAGAGGTATGTTATGGGGGCTTTTTAGAATCCACTTGGTGAGTACTTGGGTCCAGTATCATAGAATTGGCCTGATGATGAACTTCGAAGAAGTCCCAGGGCACTCATAGCTGGTTTGAGATAGAGGTATGTTATGGGGGCTTTTAGAATCCACTTGGGTGAGTCCTTGGGTCCAGTGTCATTAGAATGAGCCTGATGATGAACTGAAGAAGTCCCAGGGCACTCATAGCTGGTTTGAGATAGAGGTATGTTATGGGGGCTTTTAGAATCCACTTGGTGAGTACTTGAGTCCAGGTCAGTGTCATAGAATTGGCCTGATGATGAACTTCGAAGAGAAGTCCCAGGGCACTCATAGCTGGTTTGAGATAGAGGTATGTTATGGGGCTTTTAGAATCCACTGGGGGAGCCCTTGGGTCCAGTGTCATAGAATGGGCCTGATGATGAACTTCGAAGAAGTCCCAGGGCACTCATAGCTGGTTTGAGATAGAGGTATGTTATGGGGGCTTTTTAGAATCCACTTGGTGAGTACTTGAGTCCAGTGTCATAGAATGGGCCTGATGATGAACTTCGAAGAGTCCCAGGGCACTCATAGCTGGTTTGAGATAGAGGTATGTTATGGGGGCTTTTTAGAATCCACTTGGTGAGTACTTGGGTCCAGTGTCATAGAATTGGCCTGATGATGAACTTCAGAAGAGAGTCCCAGGGCACTCAGCTGGTTTGAGATAGAGGTATGTTATGGGGCTTTTAGAATCCACTTGGTGAGTCCTTGGGTCCAGTGTCATAGAATGAGCCTGATGATGAACTAGAGAGAGGTCCCAGGGCAGTCACGGCTGGATTGAGATAGGGGTATGTTATGGGGGCTTTTTTGAATCCACTTGGTGAGTACTTGAGGTCCAGTGTCATAGAATTGGCCTGATGATGAACTGAAGAGTCCCAGGGCACTCATAGCTGGTTTGAGATAGAGGTATGTTATGGGGGCTTTTAGAATCCACTTGGTGAGTCCTTGGGTCCAGTGTCATAGAATGAGCCTGATGATGAACTTCGAAGAAGTCCCAGGGCACTCATAGCTGGTTTGAGATAGAGGTATGTTATGGGGGCTTTTTAGAATCCAAAACTTGGTGAGTCCTTGGGTCCAGTGTCATGAATGAGCCTGATGATGAACTTCGAAGAAGTCCCAGGGCACTCATAGCTGGTTTGAGATAGAGGTATGTTATGGGGCTTTTAGAATCCACTTGGTGAGTACTTGGGTCCAGTGTCATAGAATGGGCTGATGATGAACTTCGAAGAAGTCCCAGGGCACTCATAGTTGGTTTGAGATAGAGGTATATTATGGGGCTTTTTGGAATCCACTTCGTAAGTACTTGTGTCCAGTATCATAGAATGGGCCTGATGATGAACTTCGAGGAAGTTCCAGGGCACTCATAGCTGGTTTGAGATAGAGGTATGTTATGGGGGCTTTTTAGAATCCACTTGGTGAGTCCTTGGGTCTAGTGTCATAGAATGGCACACCAGTGCGCGACCCATTCTCCAACAACAGGTATTAACGACATCTGACCCCGCACAATCTGGTGTACCAGAGTGGCGGGGATATTCCAGCTGTGACAAGCGCCCTTCTGAGAATATAGTTTAACAACGTAGCATGGCGGGACAAGCGGCCAGCGCCCGAAGAACAGGGAGTCCATGGTGGCCGAGGTGGTCTACAGAGAATCCTTAGGGGGCACAGCTATGGTCTACACCAGGGGTTCCCAAAGTGTGCGCCGCGGCGGCCTGGTGCGCCGTGGAAAGTTCCCAAGGGCGCCGTGAGTCGGTCTATTATTATCTATCTACAACGACGATAGATTCATGTTGTGCATGTTTAATTTTCCCTACCTCCCTCTAACTAAGCTAACTAACCCTGACTACTATTATTGTAGGTAATGTACGTAATTATTTCTATCTACTATATCTTTTTGCAATAGCTAGGACCAGGGCGCCGTGACAAAATACTAATTTTGTAACTTCCCCGCAGGTTGAAAAAGATTGGGAATCCCTGGTCTACACAAACAACATACGAATAATGTATCTCTAGTGATTAAATATTATGTATTTTATTTGAAACCCTTGTATTTTTATAAAAATACAAATAACGTATTAACTTTAATATATTTGCAAGATTCCATTCATAAATTTGTCCTATTTTTGAATTAGGGACTGTTTAGACAGCAAGTGATATTCTGGCCTCGTTCCTCACCTTCAGTCCGGTCGCCTAACTGATACTCATCCAGGATAACTAGTGTTTGTAGTAATGCACTATTTACATACAATAACAATTTAATTAATAACTAATTAATTAATTCAAAAAGAAATTTTTTAAAATAGGCTGTTAATTATAGAAGTTATTCCAACCCACATTATGATATGTACGAGAGTGGTTTATGAACAAACAAACCACTCTCGTACATAATATTATAATCGATATTTTGGTCAAAAAAATTGTACCATTTCGCATCGTAATTTGTACTCTTTTCTGGAGCTCTTATTACTGTCATACACATTTAATTTTTAGATTATTACACCCTTAGTATTTTAACCTATACTTTTGAAGTAAGTTAAAATAATATTACTATACCTACTGATTTATATTTAGTTACTTTTGTTTACCAAACATAAATGACTACCGGTTAGGCTTCCGGTAAAAAACATGTCCCATCACTACACGCTCAAGCGGCCGCGCGTCGTCCTTGAGACAACCAATCGCAGCGACGTTAACGCCCTCCCGCCCCTCACGTTTCACCTCTTGTGTTGGCAGCTTGTATCGCGAACAAAATGAACAACATTGCGACTCTATAGGTAGTTCTCTGTGCCTAATACCTATCAACTAAGAACGTCCACAGTTAGATGCCTGGCCTATAAACTGTCACAGGGAACGTTCGATGCGACTATCACGCTTGTCTAACGGGTTGGTGTCGCAGATTGCTCCTTCATTCTAAAGGAAAGCTGCTGCCTAGCTAGTATTATGCTTGTGTACTAAATTGACTTCAAACTAACAAATGTATCGCTTACAAAACCCAGTACATATTTCTCGTTTTTCTCTTTGATAATTAACTAAATACTAGCCTGACTGCCAGTGAATTTGGGTTTTCCAAAAATAACTTAGCAATCTTCAAGCGAAAATATATTGTTATAAAACCGCTGACGTGAGACAGGAAATAGAAGTGCCTAGGCCGCAAAGTCAGACGAACACCCCATCAATACTAAGGTTTATCCCTCAAACGAGATGATTGTCACGCCTCACGGCCGAATCTCCAAAGAAAACGAATGTACACGTAAAAACATATTTCTCTTTTGAGGTCAGGATAGTGATACAATATTGTTTGTGGCTTACAAAAAAGGGAAAAAATGACATGCTTACACAAATTGACTCTGAATGTCAAGTAAAGCAAATTTTGCGTATGAAATTCTCGCATTTAATATTACCTCAACTCAAGAGGATCGCACAAAACTTGCAAGTATGTCCTTAAACTACGTCCAAAAATGAGAGATAGGATACGCTTGAGTCTGAAGAAACCCAACTCCTCCGTACAGAAGACTACAGCCATAATAGCACTGCTATCTTTCAGGTATGTTGTGTTGTGTTCCTGACGGTGAGTAAGGTTCCCTGAGTTCCAATAACTTTTAGGGTAGACAAAGCGCATGTGAATCCCCTGGAGTTGCAGACGTCCATAAGCTACGGTAACTGCATACCATCAAGCGGGCCGCATGCTTGTTAACCACCGTCATTTTATAAAAAAATACAATGAGGGATCATGTAAAACTTGCATCCTTAAGTTTGAAAGTTAGCCGACTTTCAACCACCAGCGTCTACCATGGTTGACATTTTATCGTCTATCACGCTAACCTTCACTTTCGCACTCACATACTTGCTAGAACGTGACAGATATTGTGACAAGTGATAAAAACCCGACCATATTAGGCTAGCAGAGGTCGGATGTCGTGTCTGGCAAAATGAACCTCATACATGCTGTGAGGCAGATTATACAGAATACCCAGTATACAATCATCCTTTGTGTCGTTTTCGTGGACTATGTGAAGGTATTAGGCTACGACATAACATAAGGATCTTGTTTTAATTTCAAGCCACCTAGAGGTCTATAAAAAGGTAATCTAACTATTCCATGCGATTTTGACTTTTAATCATTACTTTAATCATTAATAAAGTCGCGATTGACTTGGCAGATCATCTGGCGGCATCTATTTTATTTCGGCTCGCAGCTGCAAAATTGAAATATAACATTTAAAGCTTTCGTGTATTGTACACTAAAGGACTTAAATGTTATATACGTTTTGACATAGGTTTTTTTTTTAAATTCCATATTTTCTGTGGCATTTTCTCTAGCTAACATCGCGTAAAAACCAGCCTGATTTTATAGTCAGGCTTAGGTTTTCCTCCTAGTTACAAACTCAAGTGAAAAAAAGGCTTCTTTACTAAGGCAATACAAGTAATATATCGACAACGCTAGGAATAATATGATTGTGGAGAGCTCAATCTTAAATTTAAAATCAAGTAGAATGTTTCCAGAATATTTTTTTTCTTTTTATAAAACTGAAATAATAATTTACCTTTATCAAATTGGCAAGAAAGCATTTATGGCCTAGTGGTAACACTAGCAATCAAAACAAGTCTTCAAAAGGTAATGTCCAAATAAATTTGGACATTACCTTCTGAAAATTGGACTTAGACCTTTTCTGGATTCAAATCGGGTCGAAATATAACTAGGCCAGTTCAGTTCCAATAACCAAATTGCTAGTCGCTCCACACTTCTATGTGTTAGGCAACCTATCCATACTTTTCCATTATAGATAACCTACATAATATCGGAACTCGCCGCCCACCTTACAAGTTCCTCAGTGATATACGAGTGTTTTAATTCGGACGTTTCTGGCCTCAAGCCAAACCAAGCACGTTTGACAATACGCAGCCCCAACTTTAATATTTGCCAGGAAATATAGCTCTTCCATATATATTCGGATTCTTAAGTGTTTTGCTTTTTAGGATGGCTGGAGCATTTATTGGCTCCTCTAATGCTTGGCTATTTTAAAAAGTAAAAACTCCATTTGGTATAATAAGTATTAAGTCTTTTCAGAGGCTTTAGTATAAGTTTCTTTTGACGTCCAAAAAAGGTTAAGAACCCGTAAGTGATAATGTTATTTACTTTCCGGTGGCGAATGCACTAGTCCCAAAACGCACTATTAGTCAATATACTCTAATTTCGAAAGCCCCTCTGCTCATAAGAAACTAAGCCCAAAATACCATATTTCCAAAAAGGCTCATTCTCGATTTACACGAGAACCATTGAGCACTAGTCCCAAAATACACTTTTCCCAAAATACCCCATATTGTTATTTAAGTCGAAAGAAAAATAGAAAAATTTGACTCGCAGCTGGACTCGAACCCACAACCACTGGATCACTAGCCCAGTGCACTACCAGTTGTGCTATACGAGCGCCGCTTAGACGTGTCAAATTTTTCTATCTTATCCTTCTTGGTATATACGTCATTACGGGTGACGTGTAGCGACATCTACACATCTGACTGGGCTAGTGATCCAGTGGTTGTGGGTTCGAGTCCCGCTGCGAATCAAATTTTTCTATTTTTCTTTCGACTTAAATATCTTTGATATGTTAGCAGACGTTTCTGCTTAATATAAAAATAATTTTACCCCAAATTGTGTTCACCTGTGAGTATCGTAATACTTTATTCTCATAATGCATAGGTCTCAAAACACTCTAGTTCCAAAATACCCTATTTTTTTAGAATATCTCTTTATTGTGATTGCTTTCATTCGAAACCATTACCCGTTTGATGCCAAAATAAGGATTTATTTAAATTATTATTATTTTGATCTACAGGCTGTCCAATAAATGACACCTCACAGTGACTCTGGAGGTAGACTAGGTCAAAAGGTACCAACCAACTTAAGGTGACCCCAGTAAAAAAGGTCCCAAGAGGAGCTACGGCGGCGTGTGTTCGAAGCAGCACTCAATGATATCCTTAATAAACTTTCTTTTATTCGTCAGTCGGGTAAAAAGGGAGGCATTCCGCAAACAATTAAAGGCCGACGAATTGATATTGAAAATTTCCTAGTTGTAACTTATTTTTATGGAGCATTCGAAAGATCATAATTATTCCTATTTTATTGCAGGAAGGTACATGTATCATACTATTTTTAAATCTGCGTAAAAATGCTTAATATTTTGATGATATTTGCTCATTACTTTTATAGTTTTTTTTTTCACGACTGGTAGTTAAAGTCGAAATCCATGTTTCGTTGTGAATTAATTCAGGATCAAACATTTAGCTTACTTATTTTTTTATTTAACTTTGTTTTTGGATAAAATTCCATTTCTGTAACCTTAATAATTAACAATTCATGGTACCGTACACATAAAAAAAAACTAACCTTCACACCTTTCCGAGTGCACACTGGCACTAATAATGTTAAAAACGGGCAAAGTTCATGAAAACCTTTAATTCGACAATAACTCAAAAACCGTACCACTTTTACTGGGGTCATCTTCAGTTGGTTTGGTACCTTTTTGCCCTAGTCTACCTCCAGAGTCACTGTGACGTGTCATTTATTGGACAGCCTGTAGATCAAAATAATAATTATTTAAATAAATCCTTATTTTGGCATCAAACGGGTAATGGTTTCGAATGAAAGCAATCACAATAAAGAGATATTCTAAAAAAATAGGGTATTTTGGAACTAGAGTGTTTTGAGACCTATGCATTATGAGAATAAAGTATTACGATACTCACAGGTGAACACAATTTGGGGTATTTTGGGAAAAGTGTATTTTGGGACTAGTGCTCAATGGTTCTCGTGTAAATCGAGAATGAGTCTTTTTGGAAATATGGTATTTTGGGCTTAGTTTCTTATGAGTAGAGGGGCTTTCGAAATTAGAGTATATTGACTAATAGTGCGTTTTGGGACTAGTGCATTCGCCACCGGAAAGGTTATTTATATGGGAAACGCAAACACCTTTGTGACATAAAGTTACGTTTAAACCTTACACTCAGGGCTCTGGTTTGGCAAAAAAATTGTATGAATCTACACAAGGTTTCCATAGAGAGCAAGAAATGACTTTTCTCAGTTTAAATAAACAAACTTTTATATTGCTTAATCCAGAACGAATATAAAAAATACTTATTAAGGCGATGGCAGATTAACGTCGTTGTACGATTTATTCCAGATGGAATACCTTGAGATTAGGTAAAGTAATGTTAGGCGTAATGTACACATAGTATGTTTCATAAAACGTCTCTGGATCATTTTAGTATCAAATCGTTGTATATTCATCCACCGACCACTTGACAGACTCTCTGAATCTATTATAAAATATCATTTCCAGCTCACTAGCTCGGAAACTCTGTTTTTATTCTTTAAAAATAGATAGCAGAATTACAATACAAGTGATGAAAGTTTATGAGAGGTAGGGCACAGCGATGACCATCACGCTTGAATCTGGGGCAGCCCAACTGGGGAAGTACCTCCTCCTTACAGAAGACCACAGCCATAATAGCACTGCTACCTTTCAGGTATGTAGTGCTGTGTTCCTGATGGCGAGTAAGGTTCCCAGAGCTCCAACCCCCCTTAAAGGCCGGCAACGCGCTTGTGACTCATCTGGTGTTGCGGGTGCCTATGGGTGACGGTAATTGCTTACCACCAGGCAATCCGTCTGCTCGTTTGCCGCCTATGTCATAAAAAAAAAAAGAAAGTAATTTTATAGAAATTTTGTATGTTTTTTTGCCGTTAGCTGGGTTACATCTAATTTTTTATGATAATCTTGATAAATTTGAGTGTGAATGAATACTAATAATTTTGAGTAAATTATTATTTTTGTGTTGGAACTTCCCTTGTGGCAAAGTTTGTTCCCCTCTCGTGCCTTGAAACCCTAACAACGCTACGCCACTGAAGATTTGAATCAATTCAAGTTTGGAATCTTTAGTTAGCTTGGGTCTCAACAAACGCACAAGGATACTAACTTTGCTCCCTTTTATAATAAATTAATAAATAACTATTGTCCAGCCTGAATTCCACACTGCATGGAGTTTTTTACGACGTGACAGACCTACATCATATTTCTCTCGACGCCATTTTTCTTTTTATTAGTTTAACGCCTTCATGCGCTGGATGACGTTTGCCAAGTGAGTTTTTGTGTCAAGCTTGTGAATAATGTTTAATGTTTCTTTTAAGAGTTTTTGAGATTACAGCTTTATCTCTTGGCACGCAAACCATAAATATCATAATATTATTTATTTTATTTAACAGAAAAGAGATCTGAAAAACTTCCCATCTCCTCCCGCGGTTGTCGTAAGGGGTGACAAAAGGAAAATACCATCAGATGGGCAGCGGCATCCGTCGACATTGAACAGCCTCTGCGGTCGCTAAACCCGCCTGCCAAACTTAGCGACTATGACAACCCCCCGAGGTGATACGTGTCGTTTTTGGGGAGGCAGTAGTATACGGCGGAAATGATGATGAATAATGATCTAATAATACATTTGCATGCTGTTAAAGGACCCCGCAGCAAACATAAGGAATAATGTGATTTAAATCAAATGTCACGAAATTGTTACATGGTCTTGTATTTTTTCATGTCTTGTACATGTAATTTCTTGAAAATATTTAATTTTATGTACCAAATTAAATCTGTTTTTTTATTGTGCATTAGCAAATATTTTGATAAAAATGTCGTGTATTTACTATTCACACTTCTCAAACTAGGGTAGAAATGGCGACGACTTTAGGGTCATTAACGATTAACTGCCAAAGTTATTTTTGTACACAATTTTATTACTACAACTCCCGCCTATCATCATCATATCACCCGTGTGATATCACCACCAAAACGTGCACTGCTGGACATAGGCCTTAAAGCGACCAATGACCGATTATGATTCCCGCGACCTTTTGTCAGGTCGACGATCCACCTTGTGAGGAGTGTCTACCGTGCACCTATTCGCGCCTGTTTTGGAGTTACCGAGAGCAAAAATGATCTAATTGACCATTTTACTTCTAAGTGGAAGAACTGAGTAAATGCTTGAGTATGTACAGCAGTGAGTCGGGGCGCGGCGTATGTGTTAAACAAATGCAAATATTAGGAACTCGTACTGCATCGCCCTATACGCCGTCGATTAGGAGATTAAGCGTTTCTGATCTCTCTCTTCTTAGTAGGGATGCCCTGGCGCGAAGCTGGGGCCGCCGTGGTTGAATGTCTGCCCTCGCAAACGGCTAAGAAAAAAAAAGAACGACACTCAACCCGCTGATTGCTCCGATGCGAGCTTCCACTCGGGCTAACACTAAATCAGTTGTCTAAGATATATTTTTGATTTTACTCTAAACCAAGCGCAGTGTTTTCTGCTATACAGATCACTTAGATATGAATATATTAATATTTTATTTTCCTTACACTCGCTCGTTAAGGCACGCTGTCGCCAGGCGTGTCATAGAACTGTTATAGCCTATTTAGCTCTAACTCCCGTGGAAATAAAGTATAGTTTTAAAACATACATACTCGTATTACGTACTCAGAACGCCAATTTCAAATAAGAAGAAGAAACCTTCTTCTATCATGCAAAGATTATTTCTTATAAAACTTATACGTACGTACATTTCTTGTTTTCATGAGTCTTCTAATTTATTTATTTGTCCTCGGCATCTAGTAATAAATTCTCATAGTAACATGTTTCTTGCTACCCTTGATAGTTAACTATTTTGACCTCTTTTTACGACAAATGCGACATGAAAAACTAATTCTTAAGTCTGCATTTAAATATGAAATGCCTTTCTTATACTAACTAGTAACCAACAAAATTACAGCAGAATTCAATTTGCAAAGCTATTTTAAAAACTAGAGGCCCCATGAAATCATATTACAGATCGTATTTTTTCTCGCTAATGCTTTTGAGTCCCCTCAAACGGATTTAATATAAGTCTATACATTTTAAGATCATCCAGTGATTCGGCCGCTAAGTACAACCGTTAAGTCGATTTTATGCTTCGCTGATTTTCTAAGGCCCGTTGGAGCCCGTGTCTCCTAAGTGTGTTATATTTCCATATAATTTTCTTAACCCCGGCGCGTGGCGGTATAAAGGGGCTTGCCCGTAAGAGAGTTATTGTATAATATATATTTAAGAGCACATTGCTAGGGTGGGGATTCCTTATGACAGCATTTTATGATGCTTACGTGGGCAGTTCCCGATTGGGGATACATCCTTTGAAATATTTGATATACGTGTTTAGTTTAAGGTTGGGTGTTTGTCTTTTCAATTGTTTTTTTTTTATTTCTATGCAAAATGATATATAGCATGTTTCTGATAAATCTCTGATATCTATTTCCACCTAAATATAGGCAGTACTTATTAATCGAAATAAATATTGAATACTTTATTCAAACACTCAAGTGACTACCTTCTTAAGATTACCCATAGGTAGTACCTGTAAATAGTAAATACCTTTGTGTAGTTGAAACAATAACAATATTTTCAATATTCTAGTCTAGTAGGGTCAATAAAACTTGTTGTAATGAATACATAATATGCTAACATTTTTGTTATATAGAGTCTCCTGTAAAACTTTAGTGAATTTTTACATTTTGGGCTTCAAAAGCCAAAATATCATTGCCCCTTACTGGCGCTCGCGGATGTGTTCTCCAGTCTTTATTCCCCCTAGAGTATAGTACCTCTATTATACCGAGGTATATACTATAGGTACTATACTAGTCGACCCGGTTTTAATATCCTATGACGGGTAAGATATTAATACTTACCCACATAAAAAAATCCGTGATAATCCTCCTCCTCCAGGCCTCCTGCCTCTTAGTCAAGGTCAAGGTCAGAGTACTAATTACGTTAATGAATATGTCAATCACAAAAGTCATTTACAGGCCCTAGAATTACTCAGGGAACCTAAATCACCGGAAGTTCAGCCCTACGTAAAAATAAATGTACCAAGTTAATTTCCTCTACAAAATGAGGTTTATCGTAAAAGTAATTAAGGCTTGATTGATTCAGATTAAAGGGTAGGATGAAGGGTGAATTTGGAAAAAAAAATCTTTAAATAGTATTTACTTCCTGTAATTAACAAGTTCTTTTTTTTTACAATCATTACAATATTATGACCCGGGTATGTTATTAAACTACGTTCAACAATGAGAGCACAGCGCACAGTACAGCGAATTACCATCACGCTTGAGTCTGGAGAAGCCCAACTGGGGAAGTACTTCCTCCTTACAGACCACCACAGCCATAATAGCACTGCTACCTTTCAGGTATGTAGTGTTGTGTTCCTGATGGTAAGGTTCCCAGAGTTCCAACAACTCTTAGGGTAGGAAACGCGAATGTGAATCCTTTGGAGTCGCAGGCATCCGTAGGCTACGGTAACGGCTTGCCATCAGACGGGCCGTATGCTTGTTTGCCACAGTCAGGAGCAGAAGTTGCTGAGCAGGCCAGGCGTACAAATTGATCTTGCCACGCTCTTATTCTCTTAACAATAAAGTCGCGTTAAGCTTATTTTGAACACTTCGCAACTTTTGCTGCTGACTGTACCAAATTATTTACAAAACAAGAACACATAAAATTAACGAATAAAACTTTCCGGAGCAAAATCTTTATAGAAATAAGCAACAGCAATAACCCATTTCATTCCACTGCACTTCACTTATTTCAGAAGACGGATTGTTTGCGAACACCGGATTTGTGCAGAATTGTTCAATTGTTGGAAACTTTAAACTTGGATCCCATGCATCATCCGCTGGCTTTGAGAGCAGCTGTCCAGGAAGCCAAAATTATGATGTAAAATGTAGATACCTTCCTGACTGAACATATATCTTCTTTAAGACAGTTTACGCTGCAGCGTTTGACTTATTTATTTGCATTTTTTTGACGACGGGTGACCTATGAATCAGACGATTATGGGTCACATACATACATACATTTCAGCCGTATGCAGTCCACTACTGGCCTCCCACAAATATGACTTGTATCATCTTGGCACGCTTGGCGGGTTGGCGACCGCAGCAGCTGTAGATTGGATTTCGGCGGACCCTGCTGCCCGTCCGTAGGATTTTTCCCTTTGTCGCCTCTTACGACACCTGCAGGAGGAGATGGGGTGATGCTATTCTAGTCAGCCGGCATCACACGGCAATATGGGTTCAAATCCTTGTAAAGGCATTTGTTCATGGGTGTTTTCCTGTATCATGGTTCATGGGTAAATATCGTTGGCAACAACACAAACTTTCTTGAGCTTACCGTGGGGCTCAGTCAATTAGTGTAACGTTGTCCTGAAGTATTAATTTATCTATTTAATCGTCAATACAAAAGACTTGACACGAAAAGCATTTCACGACAAATTAAGTATTGCAAGATAAAATAGATAATAATATATATACTTAAGAAAAGCGACGAGGACCTCCAGCGTTTGAGACTCGACCCCACATTTACAGCTATCGCGGCAGAAGCTCGTCGCTTTTTCTTAAGTATGTGTCATCTATTTCATCTTTTAATTTATATAATAGTATTACTACTTAAAAATCCAAGCATATAAAAATATGTCATAAAAAATAATTTGATTTGTTCTTAGTTTTAAGTATTGCAGTTTATGTATAACTCAAATAGAGGATGTAGCTCGAAAAGCGGCCAAGTTAAAGTGGGACTGGGCTGGTCATGTCTGCCGTATGCCGAATGAATTGTGGGCCAAGTTAACCACGGAGTGGGTGCCCCACGAGTCAAACCGGGGATCCGGCAGACCCCGTCGGCGATGGCGGGATAACTTGGGACTCCTTTTTGAGAGACTGGCCAGATGTAGCTCAAAAACGCGGACGATTGGAGGAATAGGGGGGAGGCCTTTGCCCAGCAGTGGGACACAATAGGCTCACAATAATTATAATAAGTTTATGAAACTCACGTGAGCTGGAATTAGTACGGATATGGGATAATTACTGATAATTTTATTTTGCCGCATATTAAGTAGCAGATGTGCGAGGCGCCGTTTGGTGACTGAGAATAGCACCACACTATCTCCATCCCCGGGTGCCGTAATAGGCGACAAAGAGAATAACCCAACGGATAGGTAGCAGCGTCCGTCTAATCCGAATACAGTTACTACCAACTTGCTGACCGTGGCGACTATTGCATCTTCCCTCTAAGATGATACAAGTCATATTTGGGAGAGGCCTATGTCCAGCAATGGACGTCTTACTACTGAAATGATGATGATGATGATGATGAAGCAGTTATTATATTTTATTGCAACCATGTTCAAGTTCAACTCACCAATTAATATTACGTTATATATTTTCCCTCGTTTTCAGCATTAAAACAATGCATTTTAGATAATATAAAAACTTCATTGAAAACTTGGAATCTCTTAAAAAATGAGGTTCGGGCAACCTCAAGCTCGAACATTCTCGAAAAATTCCACTAAGTGCACTTAACCTAAGATATTTCCATGAAATTGCGTCATAAAATCATTTTAAAACAATTCCTTGTTCAATATAAATAAGAATTCACCGTCATAAAATAACTAAAATGCATAGCATGCTTATTTCATTCTGAATTAGGTATATAAACGCTGGACTAGTCTTTGATACAAATAACTAAGCTTGTAAGATATTCTTGCAAACAAATCTTTCTGTTTACATGTTATCAAACAAAGTATGCAATTGACCATTTGTTTTATTTGAGAATAATGTTCTATGCTTATAAGTACTCATATGATATTTGTGTGGAGAAAAGAGTCTTTGGGGGATACAACAGTCACTTATTTATGGATTATAGGTATACTTATACTTTTGACGACCGGTCTGGCCTAGCGGGTAATATGCCGACCCTGCCCATGAAGCCGATGGTCCTGGGCTCCAATCCCAGTCCGGGTATTTATTTGTGTGATGAGCACAGATTTTTTTTCCTGAGTCATGGATGTTTTCTATGTATTTAAGTATTTATAAATGTATCTATCTATTATATTATGTATATCGTCTTCTAGTACAGTCGGCATCAGATATATCGGAGCTGAGGAGGTGGTCACAAATATCTGAATATGTACTTTATCGCCTTGACAATAGAGGCCTTGTTCAGATATTTGTGACCATCTCCACAACTTCGATATATCTGATGGTGAATGTACCTACAACACAAGCTTACCGTAGGACTAGGTCGATTTGTTGAAGATTATCCCGAATTTTTTTTATGACAAAGTCGGCAAACGAGCAGACGGATTATCTGATGGTAAGCAATTACCGTCGCCCATGGGCACCCGTAACACCAGAGGAGTCACAAGCGCGTTGCCGGCCTTTGATGGGGGTTGGAGCTATGGAAACCTTACTCACCATCAGAAATACTACACTGCATACCCGGAAGGTAGCAGTGCTATTATGGCTGTGGTCTTCTGTAAGAAGGAGGTACTTCTCTAGTTGGGCTTCTCAAGCGTGATGGTCAAGCTTTAAGGGGGGTTAGTAAAAAAAAAACTTTTAAATTGGCGAAATTATCATTTACAAGCCATATTTTTAAAGTATGCGCCAATTAACTATTCGAATATTCGATACACGTTTACACGCTATCGACTAAAATCGTGACGTGTCTACTGTGTAGTTTATAGTGAGGCTACTGTACCCTTACCATGAGTTGTGACATTGACGTTTTCGGTAACGAAGTATCGAGTTTACTATCTGTGCATCTCTCTTGTACTATTTTAGTGCGAACGAGATGCACAGATAGTAAACTCGATACTTGTTATAAATAAATAAATAAATAAATATTTCGGGATAATCTTACACAAATCGACCTAGTCCAACGGTAAGCTCAGTAAGGCTTGTGTTGTAGGTACCAGACGACGATATATATAATAGATAGATACATATAAATACTTAAATACATAGAAAAAACACCCATGACTCAGGAAGAAATATCTGTGCTCTTCACACAAATAAATGCCCTGAATGGGAATCGAACCCAGGACCTTCGGCTTCATAGGCAGGGTCACTACCCACTAGGCCAGACTGGTCGTCATATAGAAAACGTTACTGTCACAACTCATGGTAAGGGTACTGTTTGTCCCGTGTCAAGTTAGATAAATAAAGAACCAGCATGTGACTCAAGGCGTAGACACGGCCTGTCTCTCGGAGCTCTTCACGTCAACTCGTCTTGACACGGCAGCCATTTTGAGTGTGGGACTTTGTACATTACGCCGAGAGCATTTTAGTAACAGCGCGCGTGTTAAGTGGCTCAAAAGTTTTTATGTTATTTACGTGTTATTAACGATATTTTGTTTTAGTTTTTGCAGTTTTTTTGAATATAGAATTATAAAGCAACGTATCCGTAAATAAATATTATCTTTGCTCGAAAAATACGAAATATTATGTAGTAAAGGTTGATTATTTAGGTAACGTTATATAATTACCAAATATTTAAATGAGCAGGAATTGGATAGAATATGAATAGTCCGTTGTTGGTCTTGAATTTTATATTGTTACATTAGCAAAAAAAAATTAGCATTTACTGCTATCGTCTCATTCCATAAAATTATCATATTAAACACTCTTTGATCTGTCACACATTTAAATCATCAATGTTTATGATATAAATAGTAGAGATTTTATATAAAAACATAAAGATCGAGAAATAAAATATCGAGAGACATTAAAAGTTATTAAACTATGCGTATTGAAAAACTTGTGCGCAAGAGTAAGTGGGTTAGTAAAACTTTTCAAGTTCTTTAAAAAATCGCGTCAACTTATGCATTGTACAGTCAAGGGGAAAAAATATACCTACTGATTTTTATCCACTCATAAATATAAATTAAACGGGACATAATCGCTTTAAAACTAAAGGTACATACGTATATTGATGTCAGATTAGTAAATCTGCCATAGTCTAGCAATTGTTGGAGTGTGGACCAAAATACTGGATAGAACCGAAGATTCTTTCAACAGAATAGCCGAATAGTATATGAAACCGGTGAAAATAGAAATCATAATAATGTTTAACAGTGAGGATGATTTTAAGCTTCATCGGCGTGGAATTTGGTATTTAAAAGTGATCGGTTATTTGGATTAGACACGGGGTGAACGACCTCAATTATTATGTTATGGACATGCCCCGGGAATTATGTTCTTAAAAAAGGCTAACATGTAATTTAAATTGTTTTATTTTTGAACGATTTGTTCGATATCGCGGGAAACTGTCGAATCTATATTAACTTTTCTAAATGAGATCCCGGGAGGGAGAATCCAAATAACCAATCACTGGTAATTAACAAGTGGAAGCGTCACCGAATGCCTTCTGGTAAAGTAAAGGATTTTTTTTTTATGACAAAGGTGGCAAACGAGCAGACGGATTGCCTGATGGTAAGCAATTACCGTCGCCCATGGGCACTCGCAACACCAAGGGAGTCACAAGCGCGTTGCCGACCTATAAGTGTGTTGGAGCTCTGGGAACCTTATTCACCATCAGGAACACAACACTACATACCTGAAAGGTAGCAGTGCTATTATGGCTGTGGTCTTCTGTAAGGAGGAGGTACTTCCCCAGTTGGGCTGCTCTAGATTCAAGCGTGATGGTACTTCGCTGTGCCCTACCTCTCGTAAGATATCGTGAGTGTTGTACGTGTGTCGGTCTGGGAACAAAACTAAAGTGCAAGTGATTAATGAAGACCAATAAAATTGCGGGTAGTTGGAAAAACTCGCACAGCAAAAAGACGTTGCTCGCTTCCTCCGGCCGCGAACGTGGGAGTCACACTAACCTTACCATGAGTTGTGACTGAGGTTTTCGATAACGAGTATCGAGTTTACTATCTGTGCATCTCGCTTGTAATATTTTAGTGCGAACGAGATGCGATGAGATAGTAAACTCTACTATCTGTGCATCTACTTACTTTCAATACCTTTAGTTTTAGGGCGATTAAGTTCCGTTTAATTTTGTAGGAAAATGTGTATACATTTTCTGCTCTTCACTGTAGGGACGTTAAAGAGAGATGTTGTGACAGACAATAAATAATAAACTTGTGTAACTGCGTCGTAAATTATAAAAAGGGAGCCGTGGCGTCACGATTTTCCTGTGATATTAATGTCTCAATTATGTTGCTGTGAAAACTAGAAAAGTATTCTTAAACTTCTTCTTCTTTTATTCATTATTCTTAAATAATCCGACTTTTTTATGGGATACTAAGCGCAAAGTCGTTGCGACTTTAGTAAGACTTATTTAGTTAGTGTAAAAACTAACACTTAAAATTATTCGGCATTTTACATTTATTTCGGCGTTCGGCAACTTATTAATCTTTGCATACATGTAAACCGCAGATATTAATTATGTAGTAATTATGTCGTTAACACAAAGTAATATAATGTTATCCGGATAATTGTTATCTGCCAACTCTCTCTCACACACACACATACACAAATTGTTACCAAATATGCTTGCTTACTAAAAATATAATAATTATCGTTTGTATATCAACGAATACATAAACCGTAACCATATAACAATTTTACAACAATTTTAATTGAATCAATATCAAAAACATGAAAGTACATAGGAGCCTTTATTTCAGATCATTAGCACACGGGCTCGGAAAAATATGAAACTGACTGACTGTCAAAGCATATTTAAAACGGTTTTAAGATTTCAAAGCCGGAGGGTCAACTGTGATTGTTTACCTCGTAATTATTTTCGATACTTAAATATAAGCGCTGGTGGCCTAGAGGTAAGAACGTCTGACTTATAAACCGGAGTTCACGGGTTCAAACTCTGACTCCAACTAACGAGGTTTTCGGAACTTATGTACAAACTATCATTTGATTTACCAGTCGCTTTTCAATGAAGGAAACATCGGAACCCGGGCTAATCCCAGTAAGGCCTAGTTTACCCTCTGGGTTGAAATTGGACCCGGGTATGTCCTTAAACTACGTCCGACAATGAGAGGTAGGGCACAGCGAAGTACCATCACGCTTGAATCTGGGGCAGCCCAACTGGGGAAGCACCACCTCCTTACAGAAGACCACAGCCATAATAGCACTGTTACCTTTCAGGTATGTAGTGTTGTGTTCCTGATGGTGAGTAAGGTTCCCAGAGCTCCAACCCCCCTTAAAGGTCGGCAACGCGCTTGTGACTCCCCTGGTGTTGCGGGTGCCCATGGGCGACGGTAATTGCTTACCATCAGGCAATCCGTCTGCTCGTTTGCCACCTTATGACATAAAAAAAAAATGTTAGATGGCAATCGCTTTCTCTAAAACTAGTGCCTACTCCAATTTCTGGGGTAACTTGCCAAGAAGACCCCAGGCTCACATGAACCGTGGCATAAAATGACGTATTACATATTTAAGTATACGACAGTACAATACATGTATGTACAATATGTACTTTACCACCTTCACAATAGAGGCGTTGTTCAGATATTTGTGACCAGCTCTACAGCTCCCATATAACTGATAGCAACTGTACCTATTTTTAGTAATATAACTTGTACAGTCACCATCAGACATCGGAGCTGTGGAGGTGGTCACAAAAATCTGATCATGCCTTTTACCGCCTTGACAATAAAGGCGTTGTTCAGATATTTGTAACCACCTCCACAGCTCCGATATATCTGATGGCGACTACCTAATAAAGAATAGCTTGAAAACTTATTTATAAGTGACCGTCAAGTTATGTATGAAGTTTCAAGCAACAGGCAGTTTCAAGCATAGGTCAGTCGGTAAGCACAAATTGACAGTTCGACAGCTGGGCAGACTGTAAATAGATTAGGTTCTAAACTCAACAGCTACAAGGAACTATGGAACTCAAGAACTTTAAGTAGGACAAACATTGGCTTATCATCATCATCAGCCTGTATTCTCCACTGTTGGATATAAACATCTTCCAAATTCACGCGTCTTAGCTCACAGCGATAGTATTTCACGGTGATAATCTTCCCTTTCTTACTGCATTAATGAAAGATTATGGGGATGATTATAGGCAAAGCATTTTTTATTCTTTGAAAACAGATGGCAAAACTGAATTTTACCTTCAAAAGTTCAAATTTAAATTACCACAGCGAAAAAGAGTATAAGTGCCGTACATTATAAAGATTTTTTTGCCTTTTTAGTGAGTCACTTTAGCTTATACCCTTTCACTAGGGTCGCAGAATTATTTAATGGTGATTTATAAATGAAAATTTCATGAATACTAAAAATAATGTATTTCACATCATTGTTGGCTATAAAATATATAATTTTAAACTCCACTTATGTAAATCTACTTTTATAATTGGTTTTCTAAACTCAACATATTTGATTAATATAAAAAAATCTAGGAGACATTATTTTGGTGAATAAACTTTTAACAAAAAATAAACCCGACTTCAAATAGGTACTAAAAAGCAACAAATAATTGTTTTCTTTATCACTTGATAAGTACTTTTGGACTATTTAGAACAAATCAATTTCTTAGGACAATTATATACAATTATTTTTGGTTTTGGAGTCGGTGCCAGCCACGCTACTCAACATACAATTGAAACTCATATTTTTTACACCGTTGCACGTGCATGTCAGCTGTTGAATTTGATTGGTTGACAAACGGACTATGAAAATATATAATACATATACGAGTATATCGTCACTACTTTGAAAAAATCTTGTATCTGACACAGATACTGTAAGTTGAAAAGCAGTAACTCTGTACTCATTCCATATATAGTTACGTCTTTTTTTTTGATTGCCGGAATGACTTACGAGAGTTTTTCAAGTCAGTGACGAATTATAGTGCAGAGTGTACCGAGAGGGAAGTGAAATATTGAAACTGAGGCGCTATCGCCAAAAACGATATTCGTTAATTTAAAACGAATTTCGTTTTTCGCGGTGTAGTGCTTCAGATATCAATTTATTCACGACTGCCGAAGGCTTCAAAACGAAAAAAGTGGCTGGCACCGACTCCAAAACCAAAAATAATTGTATATAATTGTCCTAAGAAATTGATTTGTTCTAAATAGTCCAAAAGTACTTATCAAGTGATAAAGAAAAGAATAAAATTATTTGTTGTTTTTTAGTACCTATTTGAAGTCGGGTTTATTTTTTGTTAAAAGTTTATTTATTTTTAGCCTTTTAGTTTCTCATTTTGTCACTGATTTTTAATAAAAGAATTTGGGCAGACAGTGTCCTTTGTGCCAAACGAGGAAATATTATAATAAAAGGAATACATATAAACGTTGCAATGAGACAAAATATATGTCTAATGGAGTCGTGTTCGAAGCTTAGGACCGATTTGGACGCTAATAAACTGTCGATATAAACCGCCGAACACTTGACTACAGATCGTTAACTTAACGGAGATGATGAGACTCGCAATCGTCATCTGATACTTATCGTGGCACATAAGTAATGCAAGCCAGACACAGGCAATACTGCGATCTGGAATGTGGTGGAACACTACGATCGCTAAACCGCTTGCCAATTAGCGTGGCGATTATGGCATTTACCCCCATGCAAGGCACACGAAAGCCTCGAGTTCCTAGGGGCCCACGATACCTTAGTTACTGTAGCGGCCAGGGTACCAACGAGGTCAGGTGTGCGAAGAATGGCGCAAAATCGGGTCACTTTAGGGGGAATCTATGTTCAGCTGTGGCCGTCCTTTGGTTACGATGATGATGATAAGAAAGTTGTTACCAGAGTGCATCAATGGCAACTCCATTAAGCCCAAAAACGGCTACATTACACTTTTATATCATGTGGTTCCGTTGCCAGAATGTGGTACTTTCTGAACATAAATGCTTGATCTGTTGCCGAAAATTTAATTCGTTATACGTTTTTGTTGCATTTTTTAAGAGTCTCGAATGACGTAGTTCGGAGATAATGCACTAAAAGATAACATACAACCGAATTAATGTACCTCCTCCTTTTTAAAGTTGGTTAAAAATATGTGCATGGTTACCAAAGTGCATCTCATGACGATTCCTTTAAGCCCAAACAGGACCCCGCTACACTATTTAATCATGGAGTTCCGTTGCCTACTTTCCGGCTACATTCACCAGATGAGGTTACTGGTAATATTTCATCAGTAATCCCTAAATTAACTTCGTCATAGTCACTTTAGTATCTCAATCTAAATATCTTACCGCCACCGAGGAAACACTAGGAATTTTCTAGGACCACCTATGGTCTTCTTCATCAGTTCTTTTTCACCAAATACTATTTTCTGAATGCAACGCCTGACACAGGCGACACTGCGATCTGGAATGCGGTGGAACACTGCGATCGCCAACCCGCTTGCTAATCGTGGCGATTAAGGCATTTACCCCCATGCAAGGCACACGAAAGCCATGGCCTCGAGTTCCCAGCGGCCCCCGATACCCTGGTTACTGTAGCGGCCAGTGTACCAACGGGGCCAGGTATGCGAAAAATGGCGCAGAACCAAGGTCATTGTGGGTCACTTTAGGGGGAATCTATGTTCAGCTGTGGACGTCCTTTGGTTGTTATGATGATGATTATAATGATGATGATGAGAAAGTCGTTACCAGAGGGCATCACATGGCAACTCCATTAAGCACAAAAACGGCTAACTTACTCTTTTATATCACTCGGTTCCATTGCCAGAAGGTGATATTTTCTGAACATAAATGCTTGAACTGTCGCCGAAAAACTAAATTATTTATACATTTTTATTGCATTTTTTAAGTGTCCCGAATGACAAAATTCGAGATAATACACTAAAAAGAACATGCAACTGAATTAAGAACCTCCTCCTTTTTAAAGTTGGTTAAAAATACATGCATGGTTATCAAAATGCATTTCATGATGATTACATTAAGCCTAAACAGGCTCCGCTACGCTATTTTATCATGGAGTTCCGTTGCCTCCTATGCGGCTACAATCATCATAGTAGATTCTGGTAACAACAGAACAAACCTTGTAGTATATATGCAGTCAAACTACGAAAAAATTACCAAATTCGTTCATAAATGATGTAGTTCTAAGGTAACACGCAAAAAATGAACATAGAATCGAAATGACATTCTCCTCCTTTTTTAAAGTTGGTTAAAACATTAGTAAAGGTTATAAGACTGCATCTCATGACAACTCCATTAAGTCCAAACACGGCCACTCTACACTTTTTTATCTCTGTGTTCCGTTGCCTACCTCCCGGGTCCAACCACCAGATCAGGTTAATGGTAACATTTCGTCAGAAATATTTAAGTTGGCTTTGTCAAAGTCGCTTTAGTATTTCAATTGAAATATCTCAGCGCCACCCAGAAAACACTAGGAATTTTCTAGGACCACCTATGGTCTTTTTCATCAGTTCTTCTTCACCAAATACTATTTTTTGAATACAAATGCTTGACTTGTCACCGAATATACTAAAATCGTTATACATGTACCTATACATTTTGAAGAGTTCTCTTAATTTCTCATGGATCCCATCATCAGATCTGAATTCTGGTAACAATGGGACCAACCTTGAAGTAGATGCTGTCAAACAACGAAAAAATTTTTGAAATCGGTCCATAAATGACGGAGTTCTGAAGTAACACACATAAAAAAAAAAAAAAAAAACAACATGCCAACCGAATTGATAACCTCCTCCTTTTTTTGAAGTCGGTTAAAAAACAAAGTCCGAGTAATGTACCTAATAAGAAACCTACTTTATAATAATTATTAATAAAAATTATCGTTAACATTTAGAAAAGGGTATCGACGAATTTAATTACTAAATCAGCTTCTATTTCTGTATTCAGGATTCAGTCACTATTAATTTCGAAAACTTTTGAGACAGCCTTGATATCTCTTGTTTCTATGCAAAATACAGATCTGAACATCTAAATATTCTTCAAAAGGCTTTTCACTGCTTATAAATAAATTATTTCATTGATTTTCTTAAGACCAAACGAGGTAGTCCACATGGTAAGGTACCTTATGGCGCTTGGCGCTTACGCCATTGTTAATGACACTTCAATACTTATATGACACTTTGCAACGTAAGTGCCAAGCGCCATAGGGTACCTTTCCATGTGGACTACAACAAATAAGCTTTTAGTATCCTTAATATGATATGCCAGCCTACTGAGAGTGGCTTGCATGTATTTTTTTTTATGACGTAAGCGGCAAACGAGCAGACGGATTGCCTGGTGGTAAGCAATTCCCCTCGCCCATGGGCACCAGAAACACCAGGGGAGTCACAAGCGCGTTTCCGGCCCTTAAGGGGGGTTGGAGCTCTGGGAACCTTACTCACCATCAAGAACACAACACTACGTACCTGAAAGGTAGCAGTGCTATTATGGCTGTGGTCTTCTGTAAGGAGGAGGTACTTCCCAACTTGGGCTGCCACAGATTCAAGCGTGATGGTCATCGCTGTGCCCTAACTCTCATAGAGAAGGTATTAGTGTCGGGTGACTTATGGCACGACAGGATGCCCGCGGTGTTTTTAGTGCCTTACTTCAAAGTGGGCCTAAACGATCACACAACTTAATTCCGCCATCGTGTGGCGTTGCAATCATCGCATGGATTTATTTCGGCAAAATTATTTCATGCGATTTTTACTTGTGTATAACTTATGCGGTATTTTATTCCTATATTGTACAAAAATTCTCGTTTACACCCACCATGAAGTTATAATTATTATTATGAGCCTATACTGTCCCACTGCTGGGCAAAGGCCTCTCCCCACTTTTTCCACTCCTGTCGATCTAGAGCAGTCTCTGGCCATTCTTTCAAAAAGGAGTCAAGCTCGTCTCTCCATCGCCGTCGGGGTCTGCCGGGTCCTCGATTTGAGCTGTTACAAAGTTAAAATTATTTTTATCTTCGCAATTCTGGTACTCAGCGACTCCCAATTTGAAATAATCTGCAATTAAATATCATGAGTGCGAGCAAGATATCCTATGAAAATGCTAATGCTTCAACGCTCAGATTGTATAGTTTAGCATTAATCTCACATATGCTTGGCAAGTGTGTAGAATGACAAACCGCTCGAAAATAGTTAGACATAAGTTGAAGTTGCTGTGAGTAAATCCCTTTTGAATTTGAAGGCAGATTAAGCTGTGTGAAATGTTTGCTTGCTTAATGTCAGAATGTCCTGACTCGTATCATCTAGCCAGCTGGATAAACTTATTCTTTATGGGCCTGAATTTAAACGATCTTCAAATACATAGTATTAAATTGTCATATTCTTGTCATTATGGCTGTCGCGGTGGCCCAGTGCTGGGCAATTATGTCAAGGAGCCATTAGTTACGAATAGGATAAACTTTGGCTTATTAGATACTTAGTAATAGTAGACACTAACAGTAATAGTAGAGACAGAAATGAAAAAAAAAAAACAATGACAGCGGGCAATTTATTGCCACGGATTTGATGCTGACCATTTATTTTTTGTAATCGCTATAGTGAGCATAGATAGATATTACAGTGTATTCGACCGCTATAAGGTACGCTATCCGTCCTCCAGTGGTTTGATTTGTCCCAGTCTTCGGAAAATACTTGAGATGAGACCGCCATCCCGCTTGCCAAGCGTGGTAATTTTTTTGTTTTATCATAAAGGTGGCAAACAAGCATGCGGCCCGCTTGATCGTAGGCGGTCACCGCAGCCTATGGTTTACAATACCGAGGCCTCATTCACGCGTTGCCGACCCCGTAAAAACCTCTTTACACCCTTTTTGAAGAAGCCCATACTGTAGTCCTTTGGGATTTGGGTGGTTTTTTTTTTTTTTTTTATAAATGATAGGTTAGCATTTGGCCCCAATCTCACCTGATTATTATAGAATCAAAATATGCTGCTTATTGGGTAGTGGTAGTGGATACATAAGTATATATGTTTTCATATACGTAAAATAAATTTACAACGCAGATACCGCCATAATTTTACACGTTCGCCAAAAAACATGGCAAAAGAAAAACATTGCTCATTCACAAACTTTCAGGGTTAAGCTCCAAGTTAACAGTCCGGTGGCATCGCCACGTTTTGGCAAAAAACACGGCTAAATATGACAGGGGAATGATAAACTACCGTGTATCATTCTCGCACCAATGGTTCCGTAATAAAACGTAGGTACTGCTGCGCCTTTTATAATGTTTTAGGGTTGTAAACATGACGTGACACGAATTCGGGTTTTATTTTATGAGGTGAAAAGGTGAGAATTAACCAATCCGCTTGGCGGTTTTTCGTGTTTGTTCAGTTTTAACGTTATTTCAATTTTGGTTAATGCGTGGGTGGACTCGTGTATGTTTTATTATAGCGTTGGATTATGTTGATTGAGTTTTAATTGAATATCAGTATGTTGTAGGTGTCGGTGTTCGCAGTAAGGCACAGATGAGATGGTCTAATGCTCCATAAAGGTTGGCACGCGGCAATTTGAACCTTGAAATCCACATGGTCAGTAGTCGCACTTTATGGAAAAGAGCTACATGTGGTCGCGATCCTCGGCAGAGAGCGAACGATAGTGAAGAGATGATGTAGTTGTATTTTATACATAAATGAAAAATATATCAAATGTGGTGTTTAAAAATTATTCGTCATTTTTCGCTCTAAATATATCACGATGGTTTTATTAGAGTCATTTTCGTGTTTGCTTATGTGCATTATTCGACTTGATAAGGTTTAACCAGAGGGTCACTAAACAGAGATAATCATGCTTTTACGTTAGCACTATCAAAAGAAATATTATTTTTTCTGACAATTGTGATTCCATAGACTTTCTTGTCAAATCTTATGGCCTTTGCTGAATTAATTTTTACAACAATCTCCAGTATACACGTATAGATAAAATAACACTCGAAACTTCAGTCAAGCCTAATTTTTTTTATCCTGCACCCTTATAGATTAATTAAGAAAATAGACTTGAGTTTCCTCAGTACCTTGTTATTCGTGCCAGAAAATATTTAAGTAACACAGTTAACAGTATGCAGTTACGCTCTGAATCGTCTAAAACCAGGAGTTGGCATAAATGGAGCTGGAGCGCCTCTCCCGCCTGTAACTATGGACATCCATACCAGACTATCAGACATGTTTGTCCTGAAATATCCCCTGGATACACATTCAAAATTGACCTTAAGAACCTGTCAGAAGAGAGTGTGGGAGGCCTAGGCGGTGGATACCCTGCGGCTGTAATGATGGTGATGACAAGAACATGAACTGTCATATTTTTTTTTATAATTTGCATTTCCTTATAGCGAGATCTGTGTAAGATGCAGTGTCTCCTATTACTAAGTATCACCAATAAACCAAAATTTGCCCTACTCGTAACTACTGGCTCCTTGACATGATGGCCCAGCGGTGGGCCACCGAGACAGCCACGATGACAAGAATATGACAATTGAATACTATATATTTGAAGATCACTTAAATTTAGGCCCATAAAGAACAAATTTATCCAGCTGGCTAGCTGATACGCGTCAGGGCAGTCTGACATTAAGCAAGCAAACATTTCACACAGCTTAAGCCACCCTCAAATCCAAAAGGGATTTACTCACAGTAATTGCAACTTATGTTCAACCCTTTTCGAGCGGTTTATCATTCTAGTCACTTGCCAAGCATATGTGAGATTAATGCTAAACTTAACTATACAATCTGAGCATTGAAGCATTAGCATTTTCATAGGATATCTCGCTCGCACTCATGATATTTAATTGCAGATTATTACAACTTGGACTCGCTGAGTACCAGAATTACGAGGGTATAAAATAATGTCTACTTAGTCCCATAGTCAATGAAAACGAGATTTTTTTTTAAATATGTATAATGAAATAACGCATAAGTTACACATGAGTATAAATCGCTTTAAATAATGTCGAAAAATGAATATTAAAATATGTTTTAAGATATGATATTATGCAGAATATTATAGTTTCAAGTATAACAAGCACTAAACAAGCGATGCTGGCGGCATTTCCACATTTTATCAAAATGTATTAACCTTGTGCGAGGAAGCTGCCAGCCATATATATACAAATACACAGTCACTAAATTACCTAAATACTTTCGAATCAAATAATTTTGAAAGTGAAAATCAAATCATAAAAGTAATGCATATAAATGTTATTGAAATACTTCTATAACTCACCTAACTAAAACTAATGAAAAATGCGAAATAAAAGTTCTATATAACACTTACATATCGAACAAGAAAAATTAAATTTATCAATTGACTAGCTGTGCCCAGCGGTCTTACCCGCGGTTTATCACGGAAAAAACGTAGCCTATGTGTTAATCCAGAGTGTTAGCTAACTCCATACCAAATTTTTTTTAAGTCGCTCCAGCCGTTTAGTCGTGAAGAAGTAACACTCACAAACTTTATAATATTAGTGTAGATTACACCCCAAAATCTGCATTGACATTTTAGAATACGAATTTAAGGGCTACAATTCATCAAAATTATTCACTCGGTTCATTGTACACTGGTTCATCGATAGCTCCAGACAAGGAAACTGTCATCGCCGGTCAAAGCCCTGGGGATTAGCAGTGACATCTATTGACAGCATGAAGGAACAATCCCTGCATTGGAAATTTTGGAGTGGCTTTCAACTGATTTCAGTTCCATCTTCAAATTAAATGGTTGGATGCCAATAACCGTCCTTATTCGAAGACAGCTTGATTTTTATTGGATTTTGATTGGACGTTTTATATGGCAAAATTTTAGGATTTTTTGTGGATTCTTGGACGTTGCCACGAAAGTCTACGTCCACGTCGACATTCCCAGGCAACCATAGGGACATGTACATTTGTGCACCGGATTAACAATTTTTTAAGTGAACTATAAATTTCATCGTCGTTAATTCAATCGGAAGATGTCTACTGCAGGACATAAGCCTAACACAAATCAACTATGGACAAGCAACAAAGCAAACACGCTAAATAGAAAATGATTTGTACAAAAATTAACTCGAAAGAACACAACCAAAGAACAGCCGAGCCGACTTACTCCCGCTAAGCCACACAAAGTTCCTGTCACCTCGAGAGCACTACACAACACAAAGAAAGATACAAGGGAGTGACTTAGATTGAGTGTTGTGATAAAGGTAGCAGGCAGGCAAGTTTTTGTCCATGTGGTTAACTTGCATCGTGAGTAAAATCTGAAGAAAATTTCGAGAACATGACAAATGTTTGGGATAGCGCCGTTTATCATTATTTTAATTCGTTACTGTGAAAATAATTGCAATATAGCGAGCAGATAAAATGAGCTTTTAGATTCGCGGCCATACTTTTCGATGGCATAGAATTGGACACGGTTAATCCTCCGTTGAACGGAATTGCCTGATCTCTCAGCTACAGACTAAATAATTAATATTGGCTATACAATTGCCGTGTGGCGCCGGCTGACTAGAATAGCACCACCCCATCTCCTCCCGCAGAGGCGACAAAGGGAAAAATCCTACGGACGGGCAGCAGCGTCCGTCGAAACCCAATCTACAGCTATTGCCGTCGCCAAGCGTGGCGACTATGGCAACTAAAGACTGTACACGTTAAAATCCGGCCACTTTCTTTCTAGTCTAACTTTTTAAATTAATGTCGTGTGTACTTGAAAAAAATTTTGTTGCCATAGAAACCAATGCTAACGTTTCAATCACTGCTGACTATTACAAAGCCATAATTTTATGTATGTCCTCAAAAAAAGAAAGTCTTCGTAAGAGAATTGTTTCCGAGCACTTTCTCAGTCCACATTTGTCGCATCGGCGCCTTGCAAAAAAATTTTAAAGTCGCTATGTCAACCGTATCTGATGTATTGAAACATTTTCAAGAGAGGATGACAACTACTAGGAAACCTGGCAGTGGAAGAAAAAGCGGTTCTGTTGATAAAAATAAGGAAAGATAGGTTATAAAGATATTTCACCAAAGTCCGAACCTATCGGTACGTGCCGTTGCTAAAAAAATTAGGATTTCTGCGTCGTACGTTCCAAAAGTAATATCTAGAGCCGGCTTGAAGACTTTCAAGGTACAAGTGGCCCCAAATGGGTGAAAAAAAGCAAAACTAGTCCGCAAAAATTTGAGCTCGCAAATTATATGAGCAAATTTTGACGAAAAACGATTGCGTCGTAATGGACGACGTAACTTATGTCCTTACTGACTATAAACAGTTACTTGGCTAAGAGTTTTATACAGCATCTGACAAGGCAAGTCTTCCTGGTGATAAGAAGGAGAAGGATAAGAAAAAAAAAAGTGTAAGTTCCCGAAAAGTTTTTTATTTTGGCTGGCCTTGTGCTCGTGCTGGTCGAAGAAGCCAAAATTTATAACAACGGGCACATTTACGTTAAAGAGTGTCTTCAAAAATGTCTCTTGTATTTTATACGAAGTCATACAACGTCTGTTGCAATTTGGCCTGATCTTACTTTCTGTCACTATACAAAGAGATCACTGGCGTGGGACAAACATAACAACGTTGCAATAGTCCCCAAATGTATGAACCCGCCAAACTGCCCTGAACTTCGTCCGATCGAGACATATTGGACTCTGGTGAAGCGTTTTCTAAAAAAAAAGCAACAAGGAAGCCAAAGATATGACCGAATTCAAAAAACAATGGCGTTCAGCAACTAAATCTGTGTCTGTCACCACTGTGCAAAAGCTGATGATGATAGTGAAACAAAAAATCCGGAAATTCAGCAGATCCCCATTGGGAGCCTAAAAAAGCTTGTGTTGATGGAATAATGTTGCTTATTCATTTCTTCTAAACAAATATCTCAACGTTTACCTTCTTGTTTTAATACTGTAGCGAAATTTGAACATGGCCGGATTTCATCGTATACAGTCTTTACCTCCAAGATGAATGTGATGGATGGATGAATTTGTGGGAGGCCTACTAGGCCCGATGCCCTAATATGACTTGTATCATCTTCGAGGTAGTTGCTAAGATATCATGTTTTAATCAAAACCATTAATTATTTATCATTTATCATTCAACATCACCATTTTCCATCTAACCAGTTTACGTAAAAAATCTAGTGAATTTACAAAACATTTTTTTACAAGAATTTAATTTGATTGCAGTCTTGTGAATAAAATATAGTTTGCTATCTGGTTTTAAAGAATAAATAAAAAAAAACAAGTTAGTTCTGTACATTTAAGCTATTCTTAGGGAACACGATCGTAAAATGCTAAGAGTCCCATCTGATTGCATCACGGAAGAAATATTTTTTGCTACCCTTTTGCGAGCGCGGGCAAGAAATATGTGTTGCCCCGGCACCCGAGTTGAGTTTTTCGATTGGTCTCATGATGTATGGATGGAACCTAAATATCTCGAAGAATATCGTACTACCCATCTGGGGTACTCAGTATAAATAGATTAGTTCAAAAACTCTGTCCAATTCCATGTCCAATGAACGCTCCGGTTATGGAATGAACTCCCTACCGAGGTTTTCCCTAGGGACTACAGTATGAGGTTCTTCAAAGAAGGAGTGTATAGGTTCTTAAACAGTTAGCAACGCACATGTGAATCCCCTGGAGTTGCAGGCGTCCATAGGATACGGTAACTGCTTACATTCAGGCGGACCGTATGCTTGTTTGCCACCATCGTTGTATTAAAAAAAACATCCAAAATCAGTACCTGAACTGCGTTCGCTACCGGAAGACGGGCAGCGTCCCTTAGAGCGGTGAAACATACTGCGATCACCAACCCGCCTGCCAAGCGTGGCATGGTATTAAACCTTCCATACTGTTGTCACAGTCTATGGGGGAGACCTACGGCCAGCAGTGGACGTCCATGGCTGAAATAGTAGTCTATCAGTTCTAAATCATTCTCAACTGTATGGGCCTTTTAGATCCTATTAATAATAAGATCGATATTATACCTTTGATTCAAAACCATTAGTGGCCCGGTACCATCCACTTGATTACCCTTCCTTACAAAAGGATCAAAGGACGTCAATAGTCATAGGGCAGCCGCAGATGGGGCCGTTTCATGGCTGTACGATGGCCGCGGGCAGAGTTATAGGTAGCTAAGAACATTATAGCGTTTGCAGATTACGTAGGTAGGATTTATTTGAAGTTAGATGTTAGAGGTATGTTCTGGGTGAGAGTAGAGGCGTAACAGGTATAGCTGTTTATCAAAGTAAATGTAACTTTGAAGAAGGATTAAACTTTTTCACCTCACTAGCTCGAAAAGCTTTAGTAAAACTGCATTTTATTCACAAGAGTGCAAAGTAGTGGTATACAAATTTTAAGTGTGTCTGTTTGACATTAGCTGTTTAATGATTTATAGCAATAATTCAAAAAAAAAAAACAGTGAACTAGCAAGATTTACATAGACAGAGATTTGAAAAAAAAAAAACTGTGAATTTTACAATGTTTAAGAAGAACGCGTAAGCAGCATCCGTAAGAAGTCTACTTACATCCAAATAAGACAAATAATTTGGATGACATTTTACTTCCTTTAATTAGCCCTCTACTATTTTGTTGGTATTCCATTCGGCAGCAAAATGTGTAGGTACTTTTCTCGTGCGTGAAATCCTTATAATCATAACGCTCAAATTTCCACTTTTTGTACTAGTCCATATGCTCTGTATCGAATGTTTCGTTATTTCTGGTAATATTAGTACGAGTGGATAAACGTCAACTTTGTTCCCTTGTAAAAACATAATAATATAATTTTACTTACATTGCTGACAAAATATCTGTGACTCTAGTAAAAAAGGGTATAAGTCAAATTAGTTCAGTAAAAAAGGCCACAAGTCCTAAAAAGAGGTACGGCACTTGTACCCTTTTTCGGTGTGCTAATTTGATTTATACCCTTTTTCACTAGGATTACAGATATATCAACGTAACACCACCCCCCATCCAGCCTCTGACGTCCGTAACATGTTGTCTACGGAACCTCTCAGCGGTTTCTAGGGCTCCAAGGCAAATGGCAAGGGTTTCCGCAGAATTAAGGAGTATTACCCTAATGCACGGCGTAGTTTATTAGACGTCAGCCAAAAATGGGGAATGTTTCGCCCTAATGGCGTGTGGGGAACCATAATGGCTGCTTCACTTATGTTTTATTTTAATGACGATAAGTTGTTGATTTTCTCCTGTATACCTGTATACTGTAGGTGAAAAACTTAGCTAAATCACCTGGCTCCCCTATGTACCTAGTAACGTGTGTGTTTTTTTTATACAAGACTGACCAGCGTTTGACCTCAGTCGCACCTGATGGTAAGTATCGACGAGGTCGAAAGTGTAGCATGCTGGTTCAGTAACAGCCTATTTACTCTTGCCTTGAAGAGCCATATTGTGTATACGGATTTCGGCGTTCTTTATTCAAATTTTGACGTCAGTTCCATATTAATTCTCTGCACAACTACATAGACATGGTTCAGTAAAGATTTTCACCTGTAGCTGTTTTCGTGAGGATAGCGTGATAATAATCATGTATAAGATGACATAGATCGTAGTTTTCGCGTAAATAAATTAAATAAATGTTATAGGACATTTTTACACAAATTGACTGAGACGAAATTACACAAATCTAGGACCATGGGCTTCATATCCATTTTGGATGTCTGAAAATGGAAATCACTGATTTTTTTCCATTAATTCAAAGATTCGACTACCTTTATCTCCCAATTTTTCATTATTTCAATTATTGTTCTTTAAATCATTATTTTGGTAACCTTCGCTGACATTTCTGCTTTACCGGCTCCACAAAGCCAACCACAACAGACATTCATACTTAAATACTTATCATTTATTATATTTCCATCCATAGTTAATATTATAAATGCGAAAGTAACTGTGTCTGTCTGTTACTTGTTCATGCTTAAACAGCTAAACCAATTATGGGACACAATTTGGTATGGAGAGAGTTTGAGCTACGAGAAAGGACAGAGCATAATTTTTATCCCGCAACCATACTTTAAAGACGGGCAAGGCTGGCCGACCAAGTCGCGAGGAAAAGCTTATAAATATGCAAGCGTTTTGACCATTATCCTTTGTTTGAGCAATGATTATGACCAACTTTAGTCGCATCTACTTAATTTAACTGCTACATTACTCGAGTATAAAAAAAGGGGAGAAAAACATCTGGGTCAACCATAACCAACGACCCATCGACCCTATTCTGTTACAATAAAGCACATATTGGCGTGGCAACGGAGGTCATTAAGTAGAAACTGGGACCGCGAGGTCGAAGGCAGAAATATGTAACATCATTTCGCCCTATTACAAAGGAATAAGTTTCAAAGTTGTATAGATATATCCGCCGATGTTTGTACATATATCACTCATGCTTTGTCGCGTTTTTCGTGCAGCTAAGCGGAGAATTGAATAGTACAGTGAAGCGTTAAACTGTAGTTAATTATCAATCAATGTTTACACGGTTATAGTTTTTTGGTCGAAATATATTTCTATGGCCCTAGTGGATAATGGTATAAGTTTCATACTAGTTGTTCGTCGCTTGTACCCTTTTTCACTAAGGTCTATTTTTATCATAGGGTTGACGATTCTCGTTAAATAATAGTATTGAAAGCCAATGGAATGGAAAGGGCGTTTAGTAGTAAACTCACTCAAATTATTGAGATTTGTAATGAAAATTTAATGCGTGGACTGATTATCAATAAGGAATACTTGTTAAGAAAAAAATGGATTAAGGATAGCTTGTTCGTGGATTTTTGTAATTTATTGAATCAGACGTTACTTTTTGCATCATGTTACTAGAGTGAAACAACTATTTGTTGTTGTTATCCTGTCCCATCAGCCAGGGGATAACTAAAGCATAGTTTGTTACAAGAAATGTGGCCCTGCGTACTGACACGCTTAGTAGGTGACCCATTATGAAAGGGACATATAGAGGTACTATGTTTTGTGTATTTAGATGCAATAAAACTGTGGTTTGAAGAGTGACCCAGGGGAGTGACCAATGGCAACGAGGGACAAATAATAGTTGATGATCATCATCAGTCGTTCCCTCAATGCTGAGGATCGTGAGATCATGTTGCAGACCAGTCGCCTCCATTGCACGTAGAACCTCTGTGCGTTGGGGCATAAAGGTTCTCGAGTGGCGGCCACGTGTCGGAAGGCCCAGCGTGGGCAGACTCCTCACAAGGTGGAACGACGACATGGTAAAGACCGCGGGAATCCAGTGGATTCCGGTGGCGCAAAACCGGTCACCGAGGGTCGCTTTGGGGGAGGCTTATGTCCAGCAGTGGACGTCCTTCGGCCAATATGATGATTGATGATGAACAAATACAATGTTATATAAGAAATCTAAAACTGCGTGCACACCCAAAGTACCAAATCTTTATATACCCAGTGCCACTCCCATTTAACCGATTCCAAAAATGTTCAACATTTTCAACTCTCATTACGATACGCAATGTGCTCCCAACTTACGACCATCTAGCATTTTCCTCACAAAACCAGAAAACAAAATATAATTTGTCCAACATAAATTGACCTATATAATTCAACTTATATTACGAACTTTTATGATTTTTAGGGGTAAGAAAAGATCTTCTTTCGCTGGTTACACTAGAGTAAGGGGTCCTCTTTGCACCCCCTGGAGTTTGCTTTATGGGTATTTTTGTATGATATTGCTTGAGTTTTATTTCATTTTTTATTCGTTTTAATACGGTATTAAATACTTCACATTTCTAAAATTCCTTTGTTTGTTTCGTATTTTTATTGAGTCGTAAAAAATAAAGTTTAAAGTCTCCACAAAACAGATAAAGACATCACAAACTGATTTAAATGTCATTTAGTATTTTTATTTTTTTTATGACATAGGCGGCAAACGAGCAGACGGATTGCCTGGTGGTAAGCAATTACCGTCGCCCATGGGCACCCGTAACACCAGAGGAGTCACAAACGCGTTGCCGGCCTTTAAGGGGTGTTGGAGCTCTGGGAACCTTACTCACCATCAGGAACACAACACTGCATACCTGAAAGGTAGCAGTGCTATTATGGCTGTGGTCTTCTGTAAGGAGGAGGTACTTCCTCAGTTGGCTGCCCCAGATTCAAGCGTAATGGTCATCGCTGTGCCCTACCTCTCATTGTTGGACGTAGTTTTTAAGGACATACCCGGGTCCAAAACGGGAGTATGTAAACAAAGAATGACAGAGCCTTGAGCACCGTCGCAGGGTTGCTAGTTTGTCTGTGTTTTATTTTGTATAGGAATTGCACGATTTAATTCCGCCATCTCCATTCCACCACCGGACGTCCAGACGATGGGAGCGGTTTCATCCTTACGTCGTGAATATTCCATTCATTCGCACGAAGCGATTCGCTTCTACCTCCCTAATGCGGACTGCTAAGGAATGGGATTCGCTCCCTTCGTCTGTATTTCCAGAAATATGTAATTTGGATTTTTTCAAGACACGAGTGAATGGGGTGTCCCTGAACCAGCGTGCAACACCCTCGACCTCGTCGTACACTTACCAGATGTGACTGAGGTCAAATGCTGGTCAGTCGAGTATATAAAAATCTCCTCTCCCGTCAAAGTGTGACGTACCTTCACGCCAAACGTCTCTGCTAGTGAAACACGAATATAGACCTTAGCCGTGTGATGCCGGCTGACTAGAATAGGACCACCCCATCTCCTGTGGGTGTCGTAAGAGGCGACAAAGGGAGAAATCTTACGGATGGGCAGCTGCGTCCGTCGAAACTTAATCTAAAGCTACAGCGGTCGCCCGCCTGCCAAGCGTGGCGACTATGGCAACTACTCCCAAGATAATACAAGTCATATTTGTCGGAGGCCTATGTCCAGCAGTGGGCAGCATACGACCGAAATGTCTGGTTGAGACCGACTCAAACAATCTCGCTGGAAGCGTTAACTCAGGAGTAATCCAGTAGTACCTACAAATCAAGTCTGGTGCGGAAATATCCTGGTTTTTGACCAGTCTTCCTCACCCGTCCTCCTCGGACTTGCAATAATCGAAACGCTGATGCCGAAGTTCATGCTCAAAGAGATGGAGTCCCTCGACATCCAAGAGCTTAAGTCCTCCATCAACCTCCTGATGGCAAATCTGGAGTCCTTGCTCGTGTCCAAAGGCGGGGTTGATTCCAAATATGGCCTCCATAAAATTAAGCGGTATAATCACAGGTGTCAGGAATGATTTGGAGGTTAGGATTTTTGTGTTAATCTTTTGCAAAATTAGCAAAATTTGAAATTGCTTTTTTTTTTTTATGTAGTTGAAATGAATAATAAAAGGGTTTGTACAGTCTGTTGCTTAAAAAAAAACAGGAGAATTCCATTTGTCGTCGTCGTCACGAACACGACAGCACACGGCGCCTTAAAGCGTTCGATTTCAAAGGGTACAGTCAGCAGCAGAAGTGGCTAAGCGTTTGAGGTGTTCAAAATAAGGTCAACATATCTCTATTGTCAAGAGAATAAGAGCGCGTGTAAGTCATTTTGAACACTTCAAACGCTTAGCAACATTTTCTGCTGACTGTACACAAGATAAGCATATACACCTGTGTGATCTCGGTTTCCTGACAATATTTTAATTAAATCTCATGCGAGTCTATTTAATTAAAGCAAGCGGGTTTAGGGTAGTTCTCCACAAACGTCATCGTCGTCTTGCGATTATCTCCGAACATGAAGAAGAAACTTCGTAAAGTAAGATTAATTAAGACTAAGCACAAGTATTGTTACAAGAATTTTTCAAAATTAGTAGTTTTACAATATTTAAGACGATATTAACAAATCTGATAATGACATTGTGGAGAACTGTCTTTTAACATTAAATCCGGAATTCTAAACAGGCTTGATGTTAAGCAGCTACCGTAGCCTATGGACGCTTGGAACTACATAGGATTTACATGCGCGTTGCCAGCCTACCCTTTAAGAACCTATATCACTCATTTTTTGAAGAATCTCATACTGTCCGTCGCAACCCAATCTACAGCTACTGCGGTCGCCAACCCCCAAGCGTGGCGACTATGGCAACTACCCCTCAAGATGATACAAGTCATATTTGGGGGAGGCTTATGGCTGAGCGGACTGATGGAACTGGACGATTTATGGCTGAAATTTATGTTGGAAATAATTGTGTTCACAAACTTGATGTTCCTATGTCTAAACATACGGGGAATATTGTATGTCAATTGTAGGGTTTTTGATATTTGATACTTAACACAGAAAATTATAAATCTAAAAGTGGGTAGTTGAGATTTAAAGACCGAATAAAAGGTCGTGACACCTGACCGACCGACACATTTCTTCCTGAGTCTTTGGAGCGATTCGTTGTGAAGTGAATTGTGCTGAAGCTGCAAATATTAATAAATAAGTATTACAGTGAATTGTGGTGTAATTCGTTCATACTTCAGAAGTGGGATAAGTAAGTACATGCCTACTCAATTATTTAATATATTTCGATAGATTATTAAAATGATGTACCATAACATATCTATTGAACTGTAATTGCAGAATCATATTATTTTATTAGTTATAATAATTCAGTGGGGTACCTAGAAACCACAACTGGGTTACGGGTTGAATTGGTTATTGTATAAAAGAACGGGCGTTTCTTTTTTTTTTTAATAAGCATATGGTGTGATCACGTGTAGTTATTGATGTGATGTTGAATTTAGTTATGCTTTAGGTTTAGCAGTAAAATGTATAGTTATCTATAACATGTAATTTTTATTAAAATTAGTTTTGTTATCAAGGCCGAAAACGCAGGTTAATGTTGACCCAGTTTATTCAAACATTTGGTGGGTAAATTGATAGTTAGGTTATACCACATATGTTTTTATTGAATTTACGTATTAACATACATACCAATCGTGACGTGATGAAATAAGGTGCTTAATTGACGTGACTTATTAAATATACTTTATTTCATTTTGGTACCTACCTTATTTTAATTTTAGTATGACTACCCACATGTAGGCAAGTTAGTCAATATGTGCTTAAATATGGTTGATATACATTCCCGTTGTTACGTATGGGGTGTTAAAGGGGGTCAAAATTTCCATCAGTTTCTCGCTACGACGCATAGTTTTCGAGATAATTAATATTTTTGGTTCTAACTACAATGACGTATTACTTTGCTGTTTTTTATAGTATAATTAGGTATATACCTGAATTTAACACCGTTATTTTTTAATTTTCATGCCGAGGGTTCGAATAATGGGGGAGGATGCCCGCCACGCAAAGAACGATGAGCAACGGCGGTTACAAACGCCAGGAGGCAGCCGTTCCCGAAGCCGAAGTAATCTAAGAAGACGTGATAGGAGTCGCAGTCTTCGTGAGAGGGAAGCCGAGCTGGAGCGAGGCCGTCAGCGACTGCAGGAGCTAGAGCGCGAGGTGCGCCGCGAAAGGGAGAGTTTAGCACACACATCACATTCTCGGAGCCGAGGTGACATCGGTCAGGAGCAAAACCGAGGCCGCTCAAGTCGTCGGCGCAGCCGCAGTATCAGCACATCGCGCCGACAAGACCACAGCGACACCAGTAGCCGGGCGGGACCAAGGGCGAAGCGAAGCTGTGACCATCGAGATCAGCGCTGCTCCACCAGTCGTCGAGAACGCTGCGAGTCGACGGAACCACCAAGGTCACGTACACCCTCTTTTCTATTAAAGATGTAATGGACATTGTGAGTTCCATCAAAAGTGGCCTTTCATCTCAGCCGTCTACGGCTGGCACATTAAAAAATAGTGGTCATAAGAATATTTTACCAGATTTTGACCCATCTGCCAAAAATCAACGAATTGACGTTTGGTTGCGCAAAGTAAACGAATGTGCCAGCGTTTACGGTTGGGATGAAAAAACCACTATACATTATGCTATGCAAAAGTTACAGGGTTTGGCCAAAGTTTGGTATGAGGGGCTTAATACTATATTATATTCTTGGACAGAGTGGCAAGAAAAGTTAACAAGTGCCTTCCCCTTTGAACAAAACTATGGTCAAATCCTAGAGGACATGTTGAAAAGAAAAAGCAAATTCGGGGAAGCAATTGAAAATTATTACTACGAGAAACTATCGTTGGTCAATCAGTGCGATATAACTGGGAAACGCGCAGTAGATTGCATTATCCATGGGTTAACAGACAAGACTATGAGATCTAGCGCTTTGGCCTTGTGTTGTAGTCAGCCTGATCAGCTTTTGCAGTTTTTAATGAGCAATAAAGAAGTTCCACAGTTTGAACGAGGTTATATGAGTAAAAACAAAAATTGGGCTGATAACAAACACAATATCCAAACGAATTCTAGGACTAACACCGGTCAAATTGATAAATCGCGACAGGGTCCCGTAATGTGTTTTAACTGTAAGGAGACCGGACATCCTTATATGCTTTGCCCTAAACAGTTGGTTAAATGTAACAAATGCTACAAAATCGGTCATAAAACAGAAAACTGTTCGCTTAAACCGGAACAGTCTGCAATTAAACCTAACCCCGCCAAAACAATGTGTATTTCAGACTCTTATCCCAACTCAAAGTACTATAAACTTATTAACGTGAATAAAAATCCGACGGAAGCTTTTATTGACTTCGGAAGCGAAGTGACACTGGTTAAACAATCACTAGTTTCGTCGCTCGGGCTAATGCATGATAAGATACCTTCCGCTATGATAGGGTTTGGAAATGACACAGTGCGGTCTTTAGGTACTTTACTTTTAGATGTAGAGATAGACGGTGTCTGTGCAAAGGTCAAGTGTAGAGTAGTTGACGACATATTACTAGATAGACCAATATTGATAGGTCAATCTTACACCGAGCAGCCACATATTCTAGTAATCAAAGATAGTCGCTCGTTATTATTTCAGAATATTGAGACTGCATTACCTGCGGCTGATCCGGAACTGGACGACCACGTCCGAAAAATAGTTAGAACAACAGCTGACTTTGATTTGTATGGTCCAGCGTCGGTTAGAGTTAGTCTTGGATCAAATATTAATGGTTTTATTATGCTGGAGAACAACTTAATCGGCAGTCCGGGTAGAGAAGCTGTAATATCTGGCGGAGTTTATGAAGTTAAAAATGGGCAGTTAGATATCTCTATTTATCCCTGCACCCGATATTACAGATTAAGTGCTGACAGTATAATTGGCAGGGGAGAAATGGTAGAATTTGTCAGGAGATTAACAATTCAGTCACCAGGCATTGATGAAACTACGAATTGTCCAGTCGAAACGGTAGGAGATATTGATCTTGAGAGTGTTAGGCTAGGCGATCTGGCAATAGACGATCATAAAAAACGTATAATGGCTATATTACAAAACCGCAAGAAACTATTCGCGTCCGGTTTGCTAAATTTAGGTTGTACAGACGTAACACAAATGAGCATCGAATTAAATAATCAACGTCCTATTGTCTATCGTCCGTATCGTTTGTCCCATCACGAGCGGGATAAGGTCCAATCAATGATAAGCGAGATGTTAGAAGCAGGGATCATTCAGGAATCGGTGTCGGAATACGCAAGTCCAATTATTCTCGTCCGTAAGAAAGATGGCACCTGTCGTATGTGTGTCGATTACAGAATGTTGAACTCTGTCACAGTTAAAGAGAGGTTTTCCCATGCCTATTATAGAAGACGAGATCGCGAGATTAACTGGGCAGGCGTGTTTCGTAACACTTGATTTAGCGTCCGGGTACTACCAAATCCCAATATCAGAACAATGCAAATACGGCGTTTGTCACTCCAGACGGTTTATACGAGTTTAATCGTATGCCGTTTGGACTGGCAAACGCTCCGGCGGTGTTTCAGAGATTGATTAACAAGGTTTTAGGTCCCACACGATTTACGAAAGCTACAGCATACATGGACGATGTACTTATATTTGGAAAAGATGCAGACGAATGTTTAGATAGACTCGAGGAAGTTTTGGATCTACTTGAGAAGGCCAATCTTAGTCTCAATTTGTCCAAGTGCGTTTTCTTACGATCAAGTATAGATTACTTAGGCTACGAGATCAGTGCTGCTGGAGTTAGGCCTGGCGAAACGAAAATTCAATCTGTCCAAAACTTTCCGAAACCGGAAAATATACATTGTGTCAGGCAATTTCTTGGACTTTCGAGCTATTTTAGAAAATTCATTCAAAATTTCGCAGTCATTGCTTCTCCGCTTACGGAACTTTTAAAGAAAGATGCAGCATTTGAATGGTCCAAGCGACAGGAGGACGCATTCCAAATGCTTAAATCTAAGCTTGTTGATCGACCTATTCTAGCTATTTACAACAGAGATGCCGAGACAGAACTGCATACCGATGCTAGTAAGGATGGAGTAGGAGGTATGCTTCTACAGCGGGGTAGTGCATCTGAATCATTCCGTCCCGTCGCATATTTTAGTCGCCGAACTTCTCCAGAAGAAAGGTACTACCATTCTTATGAGCTAGAAACACTAGCTGTGATCCGATCACTGGAGAAGTTCAGAGTGTTTTTGTTGGGCAAAGAATTCAAAGTTGTTACGGACTGTAGCGCGTTGAGATCAACTTTTGTGAAGCGAGACCTAATACCCAGGGTTGCGCGATGGTGGCTTCTTATGCAAGAATTTAATTGCTCTATCGAATATCGTCCATGCATTAAGATGGCTCACGTGGACGCACTTTCTCGCAACCCTGGTCCAGAAGATAACATTTGTTCAAATCGATGCGAACAAGTTAGGCATATTAATGAAGATGATTGGTTACACACGTTGCAGTTAGGTGATCCAGAACTAAACCGCATTAAAGACATTTTAGAAAATAATATGGAGCCTAAAGAACTCCAAAGTATTAAGGACAATTACGTCGTACGTAATAACAAATTGTTTAGATGTATAAAGGGAGATAGGGACAATTTGAGATGGGCAGTACCGAAGGGCGCTAGGTGGCAAATATGCAGAATGAACCATAACGATATTGGCCATGTGGGATTAGACAAAACATTGGATAGAATTCAAAAGACTTATTGGTTTCCAAAGCTTTCCCGGTTTGTGAAAAAGTACATTAATGCATGTCTTGACTGCGCTTACGCTAAGAAAACTAGTATTACTAATGAAGGCTTATTACATCCTATTACAAAGGTCGAATTACCATTCCATACTCTGCATATTGACCACCTCGGGCCTTTTGTAAAATCAAAAAGGGGAAACTGCTATTTGCTCGTTATTATAGATGCGTTCACAAAATTTGTGTTTGTTAAACCCGTCCGAAATGCGAAAACTCATCTCGTGATTCGCGTACTTGACGATATATTTTGCACATTTAGAGTACCTAACAGACTTATAAGTGACCGCGGGAGTTCATTCACGTCTAATATGTTTAAAAAATATTGTAGCGAAAAGGGCATCAAGCACATACTTAATGCTGTTGCAAGCCCGCAATCAAATGGCCAAGTAGAACGATACAACCGGACAATACTCGCCTCGCTAAAGTCATTATCCTTACGAATAAACGAGAAGGATTGGGATAAGGAGGTTGGAAAGATACAATGGGGACTAAACAACACGGTTCAAAGGACTACTGGTAGAAAGCCGACAGAAGTTATGTTCGGTACTAGTATGAATGCAGAAATTAGACCTAGTTTAGATTCAGTACTAGATGAAACTCGAGAGGAAATTGATCTGTCCGTGATTAGATCTCAAGTTAAAAATAATATAGATAGCCAGCAGAAAAAACAAAAGGAACGGTATGACAAAAATAAACGCCCTGCTCGTGTTTACAATGAGGGAGATCTGGTAAAGCTTACGAAGGTAGCTTTCAGTAACGATGGGAAGAGTAAGAAACTCCTTCCATCGTACGTTGGGCCATTTCGAGTTACTAGAGCATTAGGTCAAGATAGGTATAAGATAGCGTCGATACCAGGGCTTAGTAGTCGTACTAATAACCGCTCATCTACGGTAGCTGCTTCGCGCATGTTGCCATGGGTCAATGTCGCTGCGCTAGAATTAAATGAAGATGATGATGATGGTGATGGTGATGATGATGATGATAATGACGATTCTCGTATCAGTGATAAGGAAGATTAGTTTTGTAATAAAATCTGTATTGTTTATTTACTTATGTTAATAAGTCAAGTTTTTAGAATAACTTTTGTAAAAGTTGACAGTTGAAATTGACAACTTGATCGAAGCTGTAGGCAGTCACGAGAATTGATTTGGTTCGTGTTCTGCGACAGCTAGATACTGCTACTAATAGGTGCGAGAATTGAATTGGTTCGTATCCTATATAGCAGTAAGAGCTTATCGCAAGAATTGATTGGTTTGCGAGTAGCTCATTTTCATTGAGTTGTTTATATAATTAACTTACTGTTTAAGCCACGAGAATTGAATTGGTTCGTGTGCTGTACAGTCAGAGTTGAATATACTGATAAATTAACTATATGTGAGAATTGATTGGTTCACGATAGTTCTTTTATGATTATTATTCGTTACTCACGATTGAGTTGGAGCAAAGATAAGTAAGAAGAAAGATGTTATTTTTGTTTATATATGGTTCTGTTATTAATGTAACATAACAAATTATGTTAATATTATTGTGGTAGAATTATTGGAATGGTGTGTAAAGTGTGTCTGTCGGCCAAGTGTAGGGTTGCCACCTGGCACGTGTATGAGGGCATACACGGAGTCAGGACGGACGAGTGTAGGGTTTTTGATATTTGATACTTAACACAGAAAATTATAAATCTAAAAGTGGGTAGTTGAGATTTAAAGACCGAATAAAAGGTCGTGACACCTGACCGACCGACACATTTCTTCCTGAGTCTTTGGAGCGATTCGTTGTGAAGTGAATTGTGCTGAAGCTGCAAATATTAATAAATAAGTATTACAGTGAATTGTGGTGTAATTCGTTCATACAATGTTGCTTTTCTTTTAACTATACGATCGGTTTCTGAATAATATAAAAGGTGCAGTCCAAAGAGAACAGTTTACAGTTCAGAAGGAAAACTGTCTGTAGTGTAACATCCCTAGGGGTTCCTTACATCAATAATACGAGCAGCCAACCCTGCATGAACATTTTGACAAGACATTTCAATTGTTATTATACATGCATTTCCTCGCGACTTCTACAGCCAGCCATGCGCGTCTTAAAAGTATGGTTGCGGAAAAAAAATCCTATGTCCTTTCTCGTAGCTCAAACTCTCCCCATACCAAATTGCAATTGGCGCAGCGATTTAAGCGTGAAGAGGTAACAGACAGACAGACAGACAGACAGACAGACAGAGAGTGATTTTCGCATTTATAATATTAGTGTGAATTAGTATGGACTAGGACAACCTTATTAACAAATGTTAAAGACGAACTTGTAAACTGTAAATGTCAATCAAGGGGAATTACATCGACGCCAAACTACAGTTAGATACACGCCACATATAATATTATGTCTCACCAATGAACCTTATAAGGGCGTCTATGACAAGGCTAACAACGTCAGTTTAAATACTCAAATATCCATGAACTATCACTGAACTCCAAACCCAGGAACTGGCAAATAAACGTATTCACAGCAGTTTACTTCTGCGAATCGAACCAGTCCGAACAACGAGCGTAAACACTTTGACACACTTTGACATGATCCGCGTCAATATTTGGGAACCTCCGCAAAGGGTTGCCAGCTGAAAAGGGAATAACGTTTTTAGGGTTTCTGGAAGTCGGAATAAGTTGGAAGTTTGGGTTAGGATCGGGTTTTAATCAGCGTTTTCATTGTTAATTTATTAGTTTTAATGGATTGAATATCAGAGTAAACTAGGGGTTTTGTGTTGCTTGATTTTTCTTAACTGACTCGTAGATTTACATTTATTAACAAATATTATAAGAGATCCTTTTACAGATTGACTAAGCCTGATAGCTAAGTTATTAACACGATAGGAGATGTGAGTTAAAATCCTGTCTCGGATGATGGAGGTCCTAGTCACTTCTTCTTAAGTATTTTTTTTTTTTCAATATATCTATTGGATCCGGTTATGTCCTTACACTATGTCCAAGAATGAGAGGTAGGGCATAGCAAAGTACCATCACGCTTGAACCTGGAGAAGCCCAATTGGGGAAGTACCTCCTCCTTACAGAAGATCACAGGCATAATAGCACTGCTACCTTTCAAGTATGTAGTGTTGTGTTCCTGATGGCGAGTAAGGTTCCCAGAGCTACAACAACTTTTAGGGTAGGCAACGCGCCTGTGAATCCTCCGGAGTTGCAGGCGTCCATAAGCTACGGTAACAGCTTACCACTAGGCGGGCCGTATGCTTGTTTGCCACCGTCGTTGTATAAAAGTTATTACGATAAATGAGATATAGCCCGGTGACGGACAGAGGACTCGTAGTCATGGGACTACGAATGAAAATAATGATGAACCCAAATGATTAGAATGGTCTAATCATTTGGGTTCATTCAAAACCGACTATGTCCCGGGTACACAAATACAACATGACACTTAACCTTCAACTTTATGTAATTAATAAGACAAGGGCCATGTACTTTTAGAAGCCCCATTTCAGCTGTCTCATTAATTCAAACAAGTCCCCGTTATAATAAACCAATCACCGTAATTCTCAAAATTAATTTGGCGAAACAAAAAGTGCGACATAAACAAAATTTTTGGCCTAATGTATACACTTAAATTGCTTTCATAAATAACTTAAGGCTACCCTTTTTAATTCACAAAATGGCGGTCATAAAAAATGCCTTGCTACTAAAATCGAAACGTAAAAAGTTGGTCAAGTTAGCAACGGCTTGGAAAGTTTGGTTCCGTTTTGGTTAAGTAATTGTATTAAATTATTAGGGAAGGGGAAAAAAGAGATATTACGTTTTTAAAATACGAAACAAAATATAAATACAGTTGAATCGAATATCTGACATATTGAGATAATCTGAATATTTGACAGCTTAGAACTATATTACCTATACAAACCTGATTCGTCAGTTTAAACTTTAAATTAGCAAAAGAAAGTTATTTGTGTATTTATTTAGTCTAAAATTAATACGAATTTTATATTCAAATAATAAAAGACTTTTAACAAAGCGGAGCAGTGAAATTGTTTAGCGACAATGTTTACTGATTATTATTTTTTTTAATTAAAAGTACAGCTACTTAATTACTTTCTACACAAAATTATCGAAATAAAACATTAAAACATTGTTTACCATATCACTAATATTGTAAACGTGAAAATTTGTACGCACTTTTCGAGCTAGTGACGTGAAAAGTAATTAGCCACATTTAAAATAAGCTACTCAAAGTACTGCTCTAAAGTATAGCAGATGAAGTCGTAGGTAGAAGCTACTTTGTACAGTTTGTTCATAATGTATACTTGTTTTATCGAACTTTTTGCATATTACATAGCTATCCTCAATAACGAACCCCAAAAAAGTATGCATCAACATAAAGTATTCGCCAATCAAGATGGGCAGAAGGGAAGCCACGTGGGGCGAAATCTTGTTCGTAAAACATGATCTTTATTATTTGGCTTAAGCTAACATAAGGTGAGGGTGCGATGCTGTAAAGAGAATGGAAGTGGCTTTTCTTGTTGGGCAAGTTTGTAAACTGTAATCATCATAATCATGTCAGATATAGGACACAGGGGTGTTCACAAGCCACTACAACGTTAGAACAGTTTTGTAAAGAATGGGGCAACGGGTCAATACCGATTGTAGACTGTGTGGCGAAGAAGACAATGGAACACATAATGTGTGATTGTCAAGTTCTCGCCAGAAGTAATGAAGGACTTTGGAGCAGGCTAGCTGGATCCGAAAGACTTCAAAGCGCTATCCCTGAGCTCCATTACTCAATATATAGCTATGGTTAAAAAGGCTCTGGAATAGGCGCAATGGGAGACAACTACACAAAAGATCCCGATGGGTCGAAGTGTATCCAAAATGGTCCCCATAATATAAGATAAGATGAGATAGGCCACCTCCAAAATTACCGGTTTTGCGCTAGCCGCATATGGTACTTTCTCACGATCTTCGCCGTATCCTCGGTCAACCTTGTGGGGGTCTGCTCCAACCCGGGTATGTCCTTTAAACTACGTCCAACAATGAGAGGTAGGGCACAGCGTTGACCATCACGCTTGAATCTGGGGCAGCCCAACTGGGGAAGTACCTCCTCCTTACAGAAGACCACAGCCATAATAGCACTGCTACCTTTCAGGTATGTAGTGTTGTGTTCCTGATGGTGAGTAAGGTTCCCAGAGCTCCAACCCCCCTTAAAGGCCGGCAACGCGCTTGTGACTCCCCTGGTGTTGCGGGTGCCCATGGGCGACGGTAATTGCTTAACACCAGGCAATCCGTCTGCTCGTTTGCCGCCTATGTCATAAAAAAAAAAAACCCAAATGCAAGCAACACATTCTGACATCTGCCGTCAATTTTACAGCTTGCATTTCCATATAGCGAGAAATGTGTAAGATAACAATGCAGTGTGTAATAAGTAAAAGTTATTTTGGTTGGTATATTTTCTATGTTGTTTTATGTGATACCTATGGAATAACGGTTTTTGTAATATTATAATTATGTATTCTCTCAAATAACTCCACACGTGTTAAAAAACAATTTTACGAAAAAGAATGTGCCTCGAGTCTCTCCCGACAAAATAGATTTTGCCAATTTTCATTTGTTTCTAAAAATAGCTACGCTGGCGTCTCTTCCAGTCACACCTGCTCATGCAACGTGTTCACATTTTTACCAAACCCTCGATCCCGCGGGATCTTTTACCATTTTCGTTATGACGCGGGCGAACGCAGCCATTATTGTGACTTAGAATGTAAGACAGGTTCATGAATGAAAAATTTAACAGCACTTGGCTCGTGTTTTACGTGCACGCTACCGTTTATGCGGTTGACTGTACGTGTTAAAGAGGTTTCTGCTTCATTGAAGTTTGTACATGAGCTTGGGTTTCTGGGTTATCCGCCCTTTTCTGACTGTATTATTTAAAGAGGGGTAGTCTATCTTGATTCGAGATACTGACGCCCTATCTGATACTAAATTTCAGCCGTATGCAGTCCACTGCTGGACATCCCACAATCATCATTTTGGGGGTAGTTGCCATAGTCGCCACGCTTGGCAGGCAGGTTGGCAGTAGCTAGATTGGATTTCGATGGATGCCGCTGCCCGTCCGTAAGATTTTTCCGTTTGTCGCCTCTTGCAACACACGTATTAGAATATTTTACTTAAAAAATTTTCTTATTTTCAGATTCAATCCTACTGAAATCGAACTGAAAAAAGGTAAGCAACCTTCATTATTTTATTTACCCAACAAATATTCTATTTACACGCCTATATCAACAAATAATGTTATAAAACCAAAAACGACTCGATTTACATACAAGAAAACCAAATTTATTAGGATACGGTGCGATCGTCGGCCCCAAAACATTATGAGCCTTAATAAATAAACATGAATAGTTGGCGGAATCTATTGGGTCACAGAATATGATAACTAAATTTATTCTCGAATTGTCCATCGTCAGAAATCGTCATAAAAATGAGTATCACGAAAAAGCAAGTAAGCATTTATTATTGAGTCTTGGATCTGATCCAATAACAGGAGTCCGAGCGATGCCCGCTCAGCTGAAACCAATTCTATATTAGACGTAACTGCTATTAGAGTAATAGTGATGTTACTTGTTTGCTATAGTTGTGTGTCGCGTAACTTTGCCCGGACTCGCGAGTATCGGGGCAATTTTATTGAACGGCCGACTGCAATTTTGCGGTGATTTGAAATGGACTTTGAAATTAATGAAATACGTTCGGTGAATTTAAAGTTATTACTATTATTGGTTGAAGTTTGTGAGCTGGTTTTCTCTTCATCATTTCAGCCGTGAGTCGTCTATTGCTGGACCTAGGCCTTCCCCAAATATGATTTATATCCGTTTAATTAATAGGAAATATCATGACCGATTAGTTATACTTTTTAAAAAATATTCAGAATAAATCAACTAAAACGGATTAAATCGAAATGACCACGAACGCTGCTAAAGGGTTATAAACTTCGGGATCAAGTTTAAATTAGTATACGCGATTTAATCCGTTTTTAACCGACTGCAAAAAAAGGAGGAGGTTATCAATTCGGTTGGCATCTTGTTTTTTTTTCAGTTGTTTCTTTTCATGAGTAATCATCGCGGCAACCGAAGACAATATTATTTATTTAGAATAATTACAAAACAAGTACTTACCTAGTTATAAAATCTAAGACAGACCCTTGAGGCATTGTACCACGCTGGCGGTATTTCCTTGTTGTATCGGAATGCTGATACGTTGTGCGAGGAAGCCGCGAGCTCTTCATCAGTTACATCAACCAGACGCTTCGCGATTTCTGCATTATAGTTATATTAAATAAGAATGTTGTATGCTTTTCACGAATAATTAGATACATTTTTTCAAATGTATGTCGCTGAGGGATCGGAATTTGCAAACAAAAAAAAAATAACTATTAAAAAAGTAGTGTACTATTGACCACAGATACTACAGACTTCTGGATACAATATTTTAGGTTTTTCGCGATTTATCGCATGTTTTGTTCAAAAGTCCCGTCCTCTTTTAAAACAGAGATGAACTAAAAACATTTTCATCACACTTGCTCGTCAATGGCGTTATTACTTGCGAGAGTACAGAGCAGTTATAGCCGATTTAGCTCACACGGGCTGTTAAGTTTAGTTTTAAAAATATACAGAACCTATACTTCACTTGGACTGAGGATGTTTCCAAACAGCCAAGGTGTATTTCATATCTTCAAAAGTTTGCTACAACCAACTTTTAATATGTATAAAACATATCTTTATATTAAATTTGACTGCAATTTAATGTTTAGTATTTATTAAAAATAATTGTTTTCTATTTGATTTTGATAATTGATACTATTTGGCAGGATGATCTGTCAACTTCGAAAACAAAACGCAGTTGTTAACATTATCTGTGGAAGACATTGAAAAAAGTTGACATTGTTGACAATCTTTTATAGTGGATGCGGTCTGATTGTAGTTTTCAAAGTGTTTTCAACGAATTTATTGTATTTCCTCGCAAATGTGATGAAAAACATTGTATGTACCACGGGTGGTAAGTGTATACCAAACTTGAGTCATTAAAAGCCCTCCGACTTCGTCGTCGGGCTTCTAATAGACTCGCGTTTACTATACCTTACTTACCATCCTCGTTGCACAATGTACTATAACTTAAAACCGTGCATTATTAAATTCCCCTTACATGAACTAATTATTAATTTACATAAAATTCATTACGACTAAAACGCCATATTTTGCATGCGAAAAACTTTCCAACCGTTCTTTACGAGACTCACTGTAACATTGTTTTTGCGTAATAGCCCAGCTTTTACTGAACCTTTCAAACGACACTTCCACATCCTTTTGTATTTTTTTATAATGACAGTATTCCCAAGTATGCACGATATTAAACTGGAATTATGTATGGAAGAATGCGAAGGAACTTTTCAGTGTAAAGCAAAGAGGTAAGAAGGTAAAGTATCGTTCATGAATATTTCGTCAGTCGTAAGTGGTCGCAATTTCAAGCACTTTCTGTGCACCTTTGTTGAAGCTGGTATGCGTTGTATATAAATATTATAATATTTGGAAGTCTTTTCGTTTTCCAGTTTACTGTCGGTAGAACTTACGAATGGAGGCTTCTTCGCGTGTTTAAGACTAATATTTGCTCATATGTTATCGACGTATTTTTTTTAAGTATTTCTTGTAAGTCACGTCTGAAAATATAATTATAAATATGTAATGTGATAAATAAAGGTAGTAATATTGTCGCAAAAATTCCAATAGTATGAAAACTATGGGTACTTAACTAGTTATTGCATTAAATATAAAAAAGGCCCTTGAGGCATTGTACCAAGGATGCTGGCGGCATTTTCTCGTTGAATCGGAATGCTGATACGTTGTGCGAGGAAGCCGCCAGTTCTTCGGTCACCAGTTACGTCAACTAGATGCTTCAAGATTTCGGCAAAAAGTTTGTGCACCCTGGGGCCTCATGGAGGTCTCAAACGGTACAAAATGGTTCTCGCTGCCCAGGCTCTTATATAATTTCTTTGCTGCGCCTGCTTTTACATTAGTTCCTTGGATATGGGACGGCGCTAGCGTATCTACGCAGGTAGCATCCCACACCAGGATCCGTCCCAAGCTCCAAGGAACCTCCTTGGAGACATCACATCACAGACAACACTTAATTAATAAATAATTGCCTTTATTTATTCACTGACTAAAACACCGTATTTTTACATGGACGCCATATTGGGAATAGAAAACAAAAGAGTAACTACTACTATTAGGGCATGTATAAAAAAAGGTAACATAAAGGCTGATGTACATACATCACACTCTCCCCCACTAAAACATAACTAATCCCTTACAGCATGCCTAACAAGAATCACACTAATAGATCAATAGATCCTTACTCGGAATACCAAAGAAAAAATATAAATTGTCGCAAATATATTTAAATACGCCGCTAAACAAAGCGCATATATAACACAAATCCCACCGGCCACCCACTGACCTTACAGCATACCAATGGTCTACTTTGCACACTATGCTCAACTTGGCCTTAAAGCGCTAACTTTGCTCCATAAATCCGGGATTCATGTTCCCCCGGCACTCTGAAACTGTCGTTTGCACATCGTAATAAAAACATTAAATAAAGTAAAACTGGATTTTAATGAACTCCCACTTAAGTGCTATGAAGAAATATGAGCGTAAAAAACCAGGCGCCGAGCAATGTGCTGGGAAGGTTTATTTTATTGTGTAACAAAAACAATTATAGCCGTGATTTAGTAAGCCAACTTCACGCTGAAATTAATGGACTAGAAAATATTTTTGTAAAAATATGAATCGGCATATGTTTTTAAGCGTTTGTTATGCAACTGCATGTGAGTAGTTCTGAGTAGAGAGGCGACCGTCGGCACACAGCACGCTGTGAGTAAAGTCGCCAGATATCACAGAGCCTTAAAGTTTAGGCAACGCGCGTGTTAACCCCTCTGGAGTTATAGACAGGCTACTCTTCTTTTATGAATATGTATTTAAGTATTTATATATCGTTGGATGAGTACCACAAGCCTTTTTGAGCTTACCGTGATTAATTGGAAACTGAATTTCAAAACATTCGACACATGACTAAATATTATTATAGAAGTTCGTATGCACTGAATAAAGATAGATAGATAGAAACATTTATTCATGACACACACACATAATAAAAACAACAAAAAAAAAACACATTACACAAACGACGTGTGCCACGAAATGCCAGCAATCTCCAGCGCTGGTTTTCCGATGAGACCAACCAATATATAGGTAATTATCACATATTTTATCTAAACAAGAATTGAAGTAACCAATTACTGAGTATACAATGTCAATGAGACCATGTTTGTTTTTTAAAATTGGGTAATTGCGAAGGAAAGAAGAGTTTCTTTACATTGTTTTCGTTTTCCATTGAACTTGAATGTAGGCTTAACCGACTTAGTCCTACAACAAAAGCTCTATGAGGTTTCTGTTGCTGGTACTAATGGGCTCTAAGGTAGTAAAGTACTAACTGGCTCAGTCACTTTGTGTAAGAATGCCCTGTAATATTTATTTATTTATATTTATATCTTAAAAGGTTACCTTGAATAACACTAAACACGTATTCTCTTTTACCTGTATATTGTGGCTAACTTAAATAGGCTAACAGTACTGCCCCCCGGGGAGTCTTACAACTAAGCCACGACTCAGGCTGTCGACACCCGTTCATACCTATAGTATACCTATCTAAATAACTTTCTACGTTTTATATGGAACTTCTTGCTCGAGTATCCATAGTGATATTCAGTATGGAGACTCAATTAGATACAATTTCACATCGAGTTGGTGATATTATAAATAAACTAATGAACTCCGTTTGTCAGCTACCCTTTCAGGTATGAATTGCTGATCCTATTGGAATAAAATTGGATATGGACAGAGATGAGCGTCAAAGAAAGGACAAATAAGGTAGTTTATATCATAGACATCAGTAACTGCTACGAAAAGACCGAAATAATGTACTATCGCCTGTGCTCCCGGTGTTCCAATTAAGAAAATTAGCGCTTGAACGTTTACAAATAGCGATCTACAAGCGTTCAAGGTGCCATGCTTTATGCAGCACTGTGAGTTAGATATAGCAATGAGCTGGTATTGAACGTTTGCTATCACATTACTGCAGGCGTTTTCGCAGATACTAAAAATTGAGTGCAAAAAAAATCGCAAACGAAGGAGCGGGCAGAGTGTAGTATATTAAAAAAAACATTGTTTAATAAGGAACAATATTTAAATTTATAATAATGTGACCACCATAATACTTATAAATAATGCAATATTAGGGGCGTCGCCCCTCATACTTACATTATATTGTATGTCCGTCTTAATAAAACCATAACCACATAATTATGTTGAAGCTTTTAACTATTAACTATTAACTTCCTTCCCCCACTTCATGTCTGCGGGAGTTACCCCAATTAAACATATTTTTTTTAGTTTTTATTTTACCACTTTTTTAACTTTATAAATGCACACACTCCTACCAAATTTCAGTTTTCTAGTACCACAGACGGACAGACGGACAGACAGATGGACAAGGCGAAACTATGAGGATTTCTAGTTGGCTACAGAACCCTAAATACGAAGAAAGTTCTCAAAAATGTAACTTTGCTGCGGGCTTATAGGTAAATTAGTCGAGCAGTGAGTTTACGAGTAAGTGTTCCACACAATTCAGAGGCAGTATTAAATACAGTCAGGGTAAATATAATTATCTAGACGACCAAACAGCCGAAATATGTAAACATGCACCTTATTCACTCAACTTTAAGCTGCACGTATACATATTTTGACAATTTGGTCGCATCGATATCTTTTACCTTGACTGTACGCCCATTCTTCTTCCGCGTCGCCAGTTGTATTGTTGGTTAAATGCAGGTTATCTGAGCCGTTACTCATTGGTTATTGGTCCGTACGAGCTTCGTAATGTATGTTTTTATTTTGGGAATTTGTTTTAAAACTATAATTATTCGTGAACTGTTCATGTTCTGTAACATGTTCATTAAAAATTAAGATTCATGTCACAACACGTTTGGACATATACGTAACTGTAGAAACTTTTTTTAGGTCAGTGTTCCTTTATGACAGATCAAATAAAAATGCTGTTTTACTTAAGTCAAAATGTGTCATTATCTGTCCAAAAGATTTTCTTTAGCGTCTTATATCAGTTGACAATATCAATGTAAAATACAGTAGAACAACGAACGGAACAGAGGGCTTGGATGAAGCCTTGGCTTTAAGGTTTCCAAAAGGTCTCCAGAGAAGTTGCTTTTGTAAAGACCATATTTCGCTAGGTGCGTTAGACCAAAAATACTTAAGTGTGCTGTATCTTTCTAGCAATTGCGTTACTAGTTTTTTCTCTCGTCTTCGTCGGCCAGCCATGCCCGTCTTTAAAGTATAGGTCCGGGATAAAAAATATCCTATGGCCTTTCTCGTAGCCCAAATTTTCTTCATAAGTACCAAATTTCATACCAATTGATTTTGATCGAGCGGTATAACTGTGAAGAGTTAACAGGCAGATCGTATTATCGTATAGTATAGTATATGGTACTATACAGTATTATAGTATAGTATATATTATATAGTATATTATAAATGTGTGTGTGTGGCATTAAATGATTGTTGGTCGCGTGAGCTTATTCGCAATAAATAAAACGGAAGCCGTGCAAAATATAGCCAATTTTATTCAATTGACATTAATGACAACCAAAAATAGACAAAAATCCTAGAAAAGTAAAATATAACATTAACAAGGTGCACTCTAAAAAAGCCGTCATCAACACTCCCCACCCTAGTGCGCAAACTAGCACTAACTAGCTAAGGGTACAGGAGCCACGCGCGCCGCAGACCGGCGCAGCACGCCTGTAGCGGTGCTGACATCCACTACTCTGATGCGGCCGTCTTTGCCAGGCAGAACACTCTTGATGAGGCCCCGTGGCCATACGTTTCTAGGTGAATCGGGGTCGACAACGAGCACAAGGTCACCGACACGGAGTGGCTTCTGTTCCTGCTGCCACTTCTTCCTCGGTAAAAGTAGCGGGAGGAACTCTTTCATCCAACGTTTCCAGTACATGTCGGCCAAACGCTGCGCTATCCGCCATTGCTTTCTTAAGGCTAGATCAGAATCATCAAACATTCCTTGTATTGGTAACACGGATGATGAGCCTAGAATAAAATGGTTGGGAGTAAGCGCTTCAGAAGAGCCAGGCTCTACAGACACGTGTGTCAAAGGTCGTCCGTTGGCTATAGCTTCCACTTCCGCTAGGAGAGTTATTAAAGTTTCATCCCGTGGCGCTCGTTCTTTTAAAATGACGCGCAGAGATCGCTTTATGGTCCGAATCAAACGCTCCCAGGCCCCACCCCAATGGGGACTGGCGGGCGGGATGAAAGTCCAACGGGCTTGGTTGTTAAGAGCTTCGGCGCTTAGACATTCTTCGTCGAGCTCTTGTATAGCATTCCGAAGTTCCACGTCTGCTCCACGTAGGTTGGTGCCGTTGTCGGAATAAATGTGTAACGGCCACCCACGCCGGGACGCCATTCGGCGGAGAGCCATGATTAACGAGTCAGTAGTAAGTGCGTGGACGATTTCTATATGAACCGCACGAACAGTTAGACAGGTGAACAAAACGCCGTAACGTTTCTCCCGACGTCTGCCGACTGTGACCTCCATGGGTCCAAATAGGTCGATTCCGCAATAGGTGAAGGGGCGCTGATGATGCGCCATGCGCGCTTGAGGCAGATCTCCCATGCGAGGCACTTGAGGAGTAGCCTTTCTTAACCTGCAGAGCATGCAACGAGACGCAACATATTTGACAGTAGGTCGCAGCTGAATAACCCAATAATCTTGTTTCAAGTCGTTAACTACTGCTTCCTGGTGTCCATGTGCTGCCTTCACGTGAAAGTGTCTCACCAAAAGTCGGGTAGTAGGATGACGTCCGTCAAGAATAATAGGCCTTTTCGCTTCCTGGGGTACGTCACAAACAGCATCTATGCGGCCACTCATGCGTAAAACGTTATTTTCGTCTAAATAAGGCGATAGATTTCTCAGGTGACTATCGCGTGACAATCCTTTATCATTTTTCAATGCTTGGATATCAACATCAAACGAATCTTCTTGAGCTTGCCGCAAGAGTAGTCGCTTTGCTTGCTCCATCAGAGCGTAGTCATCAAGTGCGACACCCTTACATTTATTTACATACTTCAGGACAAACATGGTAGATCGCAGGAACCTGAGCCACGAAGAAAAACGTTCAGGGTCAGGAACTGAGAGACGTGTAGACGAAGTTTGTACTACGTTTAAGCAAGCTTCAGTGCAGTCTATATTTTCAGCATCCAAGATGTTCGCTGGCCATTGAGCTTCCTGACTGTACAGAAACGCCGGTCCTTTGAACCACTCATTCAAAAAAGACTGATAATTGAACGTCTCTCTTGTAGCAATATCTGCTACGTTAAGTCCTGTGGGTACATATCTCCATTCAGAGGCTTTTGACAGATCATCAATTTCACCTAATCTGTTGGCTTCAAAAGTCTTGTACTGGCGAGTGTTATTGCGTATCCAATGAAGTACCGTACTTGAATCGCACCAAAAGTATCGCCTGGTGACGTGCAAACGATGTGCCCTCGCTATTGAGTCAGCGAGGCGAGCTGCCAGCAATGCAGCTTGAAGTTCCAAACGTGGCACGGTTTGCGGTTTCACCGATGCAACTCGGCTTTTGCTGGCAACAAACGCGACAAATATCTCACCGTTACTCTTCCAGCGCCAATACGCAACCGCTGACATTGCTTTAAGAGATGCGTCACTAAATAAATGTAACTCCAAATCATTGTAACTTTGCTCAGTCACAGAAATATTTGGAACAGAGGCGATCAAGCTATCTAATTCATTAGATTGAACTGCGCAAGACTGGTACCATCTTGGCAACCTAATTTCTCCAACCATCTTCAATAGTTCCAACCAACTACACCACTTTTTATATAAATCGTCGGGTATAATATCGTCCCAATCGATATGCAGACGCCAAGTATCCTGTAGCATAATTTTACCTTGCGTTGTAAAAGGCGTCAAGAATCCAAAAATGTCAAAAATTGACATTATCACACGCAACATGACTCTTTTCGTAGGTCTTTTTTCGCCTGTGATAACGCTGTCGGGAATACGCTTAAATGTGACATCAAAACCTAGTTCATCCTTAGTGGGATACCAGATTAGTCCAAGAGTACGCTCACCGTCCTGTTCATCCAGTCCAAACTTTATAGCTGTGTTACCTAGAATATCCTTAGGTATAGTGTCGAGCACGGTAGCGCTATTACACGTCCAGTTGCGGATCTCAAAACCTCCCGCACTGTGAATATCTCGAATATTCTTAACCATACTGATGGCGGTGGGTTCATCCGGCAGACTATCAATATAGTCGTCCATGTAGTGCTGGTGGTGTATAGCAGCGACGGCAGCTGGCAGCGTGGACTCGAACCTACTAGCGTTCTTGTTCTTAATATACTGGGCAATAAAAGGCGAACAGTTAGCCCCAAAAATCAGAGATGTCATCGCGTATGTTTTCACTGGTCCTGCGAGTTTACTGCCTCTCCACAGGAATCTGAGAGCGTTCTGGTCTACAGAGTTAATTTTAATTCTTAAAAACATATCTTTTATGTCACCTGTCACAGCTACTCTATCTTCTCGAAAACGAACCATAATGCCGAACAAGGAAGCGAGTAAATCCGGACCCGTGAGAAGAAAATCGTTAAGTGACTTGCCTTGACTTTTAGCTGCTGCGTCATAAACTAAGCGCAGCTTCTTTTTATTCGGATTGTCGACTCCAAAATGCGGTAAGTACCACGTGTTAGGCGTGAGTGACGTGTCGGCCATTTCCCGGGCGAAATCATTTTCAAACAAATGGTTGACACGTTCCTCGTACCTAGATCCATAGGCTACATCGGCTAGCATCTTCTTCTCCACACCTTGCAGTCGCTTATATGCGGTAGGATAGCTGTCAGGCAAAGTGACATGCGGATCTTTCCAAGGTAAGCCCACCGTCCACCTGCCGTTTACAAGTACGGCGGACTTCTCTAACATTTCCTTCGCTCTCACATCATCGGCATTCTCTCTAGGCTTACCTGCAACACCCAAGGCGTCGATCGCAAACGAGCGGCGCACCTCATCGTGTAGCTCGCGCAGTGCGAGCGCGGCGTCGTCTTCTTCGGGCACGACGCAGAGGTTGAGTGTGGCGTGCGGCGACCGCGCGGAGCGTACGGCGCGAGACGCGCGCGTCACCTGTACCGGTCCGTGTACTGACCAACCTAAGGGAGTTCGTGTTGCTGACGGCTCGTTATCCTGACCTATACATATTTCTAAAGGCAACAACAAATTATAATTGTCCTGACCAATTAGTAGCTCTGGTTTACTAATCGTTTTAAAATGCAGTTGAGATTTTAGTTTTTTAAAATGGTCGTACTTATTGCAATCTACTAATTTAACATGTTGTTCAGGTATACCTAAATGTTGAACGCTACGTACATTTATATCATGCGTACTACCACTAACGCTAGAAATACGTAAAGTCAGTGCGGTTGCTTCGTGGACAAGCTCGTCGTCCTTCCAGGCGCCGCACACGCGCAGGGTCTCGCTGCGGCCGCGGAGGCCGGCGCGCGCAGCCAACTCGGCGCTAAGGAGAGACACGGATGAGCCGTCATCCAGGAATGCCGTCGCAGTGAACACGCCGTTCGGTCCGTGAACGTTGACAGGAACTACTTTCAATAGTACATGCTTTTCATTACCAATAGAGCATGTCGCAGCTTCTGTCATAACCGACGATTGTTCAGAACTCGACATTGTAGGCTCCGTGATTGGCTTATTCGACTCCGACGTGGCGCTGATGCCTATATCAGCCGGGCGGGTAGGCGAAGCTTTTCTATCATTGCGGGTGTTATCAAAGTGCAACAGATTGTGGTGTGCTCCGCCGCACCCGAGTTTGTCGCATACAGGAGCGGAACATGTTTCGCGGTCGTGACGTTGCACTAGACATTTAAAACAAAGTCTGTACTTTTTAACGTGGCGCCATCTATCTTTACGCAAAGCACGTTTGAACTTCTTACAATCCGGTAAGTGATGATATTGTGTACGGCAAAATGGGCATTTATTACCTTTCAGTTCATCGACGCGTTGCTCAGATTGCAGTAGTAGTGCTTGTCCTTTTGGCGAGGCTTTAATAGTGTCGTGCTGCTTTTGTTTATTTTGTTCAGGTCGACCTTGCAGATGAACGTTAGCGGTGGTTGAAATCTTGAGAGCTTCCATGTAGAGAAAGTCTGAAATAATATTCAAGCGTGACTTTGCTCCGTCTTTAATTAGTGGATAGCTATAGTCAGACCACTTAGAAACGAGTACTGGAGGCAATTTTGATATAAGCAACGGAACTATACTGAGCCCTTGCACGTACTCTTCGCGACCCACTGTCTTCACAGACTCCACGAAGTTTTGGACTTTGACAGAAAAGTGTACAATATCTTTCTGATACTCTAGGGACATGGGCTGAAGTTTCTTGATGTCATTAATAAGCTTGCTTATAATACACTCGGGGTCGCCGTGGCGAAGTTCAAGTGTCGCCATAATACGGTCAGGCGAGGCGGCACTCATAAGCAGAGCTGACACTGTTTCCTTAGCTTGCCCATGTAGGCACTTACGTAACCTCCATAGGTTTTCTTTCGGAGTAAATTTACAGACGTCAGTTGACTCCTCGAACGCTTGTTTGAATTGCAGCCATTCGAGCGGATCGCCGGAATATTTAGGTAGATCCCGCGGCGTACAAACGCGGCTCAAAAGGTTAGTGTGTGACTTATTTTGAGTGGAGGCGATTGTCAAATTGTTTAGTGCTGTTGCGAGTAACTTGACAGTTCCATCAGTGTCGGCAGTGGGAGCTGCCGGCTGTTCGCAGGCGCCCAAACTATATTCTTCCTCGGGGGCGGGCTGCAATTGGTCAAGTTTTCGCGCACTACGGTCCACCCAGTCTTCGACATCTTGACGCGTATTTTTACTCACATGGGAACTATGACGTGTGCTATCACTGGCACTACTCACGTGTGAACTGTATTTTCTCTCTAGGTCGGCTAGGTCAGCCTCGAACTTTAAATCTGATAATTTTTATCAATCTGTGCCTTCTCTTTCGCACGCTCATATTCTAGCCGTTTTTTAAGTGCAGACGATGATCTCGACTTATAAGATACCTTACTGTGCGTTGGCAGCGAATGTGGCGCATCGTTGTTCACCAGCGATGGCGCTGAAGTTTCCATCTGGCTGCTGCCAGCGACGAACGTCGTGTCTGCCGGTCGTTTAGCTAGAGATGCTGGCGAGGATGCAGATACTTTTGCGGTCTTCAGTAGTTTTGCATCGCGCTCTGCGCGAGTCAGACTTCGCGTTTTTACCGGGGTGCGAAACATTTGCAGCTCGGCGCTCTGTGCACGGTTCATAAACAACAACAGGACCGGCTCGAAGACCAATGTTGGTCGCGTGAGCTTATTCGCAATAAATAAAACGGGAGCCGTGCAAAATATAGCCAATTTTATTCAATTGACATTAATGACAACTAAAAATAGACAAAAATCCTAGAAAAGTAAAAATATAACATGAACAAGGTGCACTCTAAAAAAGCCGTCATCAACAATGATATACATTCTTTCTTATATTTTTTTCACTTTTATCCAGAAAATTATTAAGCCATAATGCTAAGCCATTACTTTCAAATCTATATCGGTTTGTAGAAGCAAAATTTAGAGCTAGACGGCAGATATCATTAGTTCAAATCCAGAGGTTCTCAATGTATAACTTTATTCAAATGCACAATGACATATTCGCCGCAGGATACGGCTCGCATTGAGCCAATATCATCAATAACTGCCCCGATTTACCTCAAGCAAAGTCCCCATTGCCTGCCTAGCGTGTCACTCGCCCATCCAATATTACGTGCGCTGCCCCTATTAGCAAATTACAGCGGCAAAGACTGTGAGCATGGATACATACATACACGATATAGGCCTCCCACAAATATGACTTGTATTATCTTGCGGGTTGTTGCCATAGTCGCTACGCTTGGCAGGTGGCTTGGCACCGCAGTAGCTGTAGATTGGGTCTCGACGGACGCTGCTGCCCATCCGTCGTTTCTTGCCTTTTTTGCCTCTTACGACACCCGAGAGAATATAGTGTGTCGGCTGTGTGTTGCATACGTCGCATGATATGCCATAGTTGGCAGACATGGCGAAGAAAACAAATGTATATATTAAAAAAAACATATGATCTAAATTTGAATGTTTTGATATATGTCAAATGGTTAAAAGCTTAAGCACTACAAATACCGGGGTCTCGACTCCAAATACATTTTTATGCCATTCGGAGTCGAAACCAGGAGTAGCGCCCATATCATGTTCAAAAACCTTTCCAAAAGGCTCGTCGATTCCACTGGTGACCTCAGAGTCGGCAGCTTCCTCGCGCAACGCATCAGTACCGCGATACGGCGGGGGAATGCTGCCAGCATCCTCGGCAAAGATGGCGATGGCAAGAGCCAAAGAGGCCCAATTTTAACGACATTTTTTAAATTTTTATTTTTATTTTTTTCTTTAGTCTTATTGTTTACGTTGTATTTATCTGTAAATTGTTTTGTTAAAAGATATATATTGTTATATACACTGATTCTTGGTGGGTAAGAGCCCTCGCTTTGCTTGCACTGGGTACTCAGATATAACTGAAAGCACAGAACGGATCTTATTACAATTGTATTGAATTTGACTTCCTATCGAACTGCCTGCAGCCAGTAATGGACGAATCGACATGGCTAAGTGGTGTTGGTATTATTGTGGGTAAAGTATGAGTAAAATGAATATCTATATGATGAGAGGTAGGGCACAGCGAAGTACCATCACGCTCGAGTCTGGAGAAGCCCAACTGGGGAAGTACCTCCTCCTTACAGAAGACCACAGCCATAATAGCACTGCTACCTTTCAGGTATGTAGTGTTGTGTTCCTGATGGTGAGTAAGGTTCCCAGAGCTCCAACCCCCCTTAAAGGTCGGCAACGCGCTTGAGACTCCCCTGGTGTTGCGGGTGCCCATGGTCGACGGTAATTGATTACCATCAGGCAATCCGTCTGCTCGTTTGCCACCTTATGTCATAAAAAAAAATATTTATAATTTAAAAATAGAAATTTGACTTCGATACTTCGTATATCGGTGGTAGTGGGGACATGGCGGTATTTGGGGCAGGTATATTATGTCGAGTGGTCGTCTCTAGTCAATAGCCTCTCGTAATAGTTATAGGAGACAAAGTGTTTCCCTTCGTCGCCTATTATACTATTACGACACCCACGGGAGGAGATGGAGTGGTGCTATTCTAATCAGCCGGCATCACACGGCACACCTATTTATTGAATTATATTTTCATCATCATCATGTCAGCCGAAGGACGTCCACTGCTGGACATGGCCTCTCCCAAAGCGACCCAAAAAGACCGGTCTTGCGCTTTCCACATCCAGTGTCATCCCGCGACCTTCACCAGGTCGTCGGTCCTACTCTGCGTCTTCCAGTTTGTGGTCGCCACTTAGAGTGGAAGAAAATAATAGATTATTTTCTTGCAATATAACGTAAGCAGATTAAAATTATTAAATTGTATCGTCTTACTGTAATTGGAGCAGAAAACCAAGAAAATTTGCTTAAAATGTTCGTTTCAATGAAATCATTTTGTTAACAAATCTCAAGTACTATAATGACTGGATTTTAGTCTTTCAATGGATGAAAGGAATAATACGAGTTATTATTTCCAAGCAAATATTTTGTTTTACATATTGTATTTAATCGTTGAAGAAGCTTTTGTATTTTACTAGGGACTAAACATATACAATGTATATTTTATATATTATATATCTTCAGAACTTCATAATTTGGCACCTAAGTTTTGAAACGGTTGAATCAATTCTTATTTTTTATCTTTTTGATTTCATTTTGGACTAAGTCTAGTCATTAAGCTATTAAATTTTTCGTATAACAATTAAGCTCCATATTATATGTAAATGACTACGTGTAATTGACTAAAGTTGTAATATTAAGTTATTACGCTTTTAGAAAGATTATAGTATTTATAGTCTATCTTTTGGTGTCTAAACTGTCTAAAGACCATAATATGATACATAAAATAATGAGATAAATCTGAAATTATGAGATGAGCACAGGCATTTATTCCCGAGTCATGGGTGTGTTCTATGTATGTAAGTATTTGTATATTATATATATCGTTGTCTGAGTACTCACAACACAAGCCTTATTGAGCTTACCGTGGGGCTCAGCCAATTTGTGTAAATATATCCTGTAATATTTATTTATTATATTCATCGTAAAGGCAAATATGAAGTCTTTTGCTGAGAAGTGGAAAGGTAGATAACCCCAGCGTTGCTAGTAAGACAGAATTACGAAGGCTCTCTGAATGAGGTTGGTAGCTCGACTGACAGGTAATTCTGTGCCCAACAGAGTTGGGCAGACAAAAGGAGTGCGGAATAGTGATTACACCTAGGCGTACGGATACGCAGATCAGAGGGCCTACGAACATTTCGAGCTTTTATCTCTGTTACTTTAATTATGCCTTAATTGGCGTAAAAGAGAAAGGAAATTCATTTTCGAGCTTCTATCACTCTGTATCTTTTCTTTTTCCTTATCACTAGTCGCTATAGTAATGGTCCCCTGTATAACTAAGTCCTAGTTTTTATTCCATAAAGTACATTAAAATTTACATAACATGATATTTTGTGTTAAGTTTAAGCATGTTACCCTTAAAGGCCATCTATTAGGCTTATATGTAAGCAGAACGCGATAAATAATTCCTTAATCTTTGCTATTAAAGTTCGATAAAAACGACTAATTTTGTACCATGTTCCTGTGCCTTACGGTTAGACGGCAGATGGTTAGATTCAGAAAACAAACTTAATAGGACTTCTAGAAAGCATATATGTATATATTTTTCTCTGAATATTAATTCAGACGGTAAGCCTATACTGGATTATAGGTATTATGTTTTCAAAGATTCCTGGAATTTATTTTTAAATTCCAATGTAATAAATAGTTAATTTTTTTTGCAGAAATCGCTAAGAATCTGGTTGACGTAATTGGTGACCGAAAAACTGGCGTCTGCCTCACGTAAGGTATAAAGCATTGCGATACAACGAGGAAATGCTGTCAGCATGGGACATTTCCTCAAAGACCATTTTAGGTTTCATAGTAGGATATATAATTAATTTAATTCTTGTATATTATGTGAAAATAAGGTATAATTTTTTAACCCAGATAATACTGGATCTTAGGATCCAACGACACTCAAACAATATGAGATCTTAGGATCCAAACAAAATTTGACCTTAATTTATGATCCATTTATAATAAATCATGTGCATTTTTATAATAAATATAAGTTAAAATAACATTAGGGAATGTCGTACTAAGTATATTCTCACCCTCCATTTCAGACGAACAAATTATTCATAAATATGTTCCATCCATAATCATTTTACCATTACGTGACACCCCAAAAAATTTTATACAACTAAACAACATCATAAAACAATAAAATATTTTCTAGGGTTGGCACCCTAGAAAATGTTTGGGGAGAAAATGTTATTCCTTAAGATCTATTCCCGACTTTGGGGTCGTTGATTGAATTTTGGGATGTTATTCTGATGACACTAGTCGAATGAACAAGTCGACTTCCCACGCAAACTAATGGGACTTGAGCTGTTAAAAAGTGAATTTTACGATAAAAATAACAACATTTAACAGTGGTTTAAAGAAATTTTGAAATATACAAATTGCAATTTTCTTCTCCCGAATTTTCATTTTTAAAACAATGAAGTTTTTATTATAAATATTGCCCATTGAACTTTTTCATATGTTATAAAACTGTTTTAATTTTTGCTATGCTTTGAGTAGTTAAATATTAAAATAAAATAAGGTAAGGCGTTTACAAATAAAATTAGACAATTCAAAACATAAAACTTATATTTTATTGACGACCTATCTGGCCTAGTGGGTTGTGACCCTGCTTATGAAGCCGATGGTTGCTGCTTGCTGAGTTCAACTCCCAATCATGGTATTTATTTGTGTAATGACTAACAAGAACAAGGTGCAGTCATATACCAGTGTGCACGGTCGAATATGAGACCATCATAATTTTTACCAGTGCGCCTGGCATCCGATGTGTCCGGCGCTTGACAACTAATCCCAGAATTTGGCGTAGACACTGGTTTTACGAAAAAGACTGTCATCTGACCTTCTAACCCAGAGAGTAAACTAGGCCTTACCTATTTGGATTAGTCTGATGAACTCATTGGTACCTACAAGCCGAGGTTTGAACTTGTGACCTCCGGCTGTTCCCGTAAGGCCAACAGCGAATCTTATTATAAATATATTTATTCGACACAAACAATGTAAAATTGATCACTCATTAATGCGGTCGGTTATTGTAGTCCTAATAAGTTTGCGACTTACTGTATGCTGTAGGATTCAAGGTTCCTGATAATAATGGCATATTAAATCTTTCTGTTTTTCCCGTTGGTTGACTGGTGCGCCATTTGTACCTTTTGTATTGTGCAATGAATATTAGATATATATTATAAATAAATCGCAGTACCATCCAATTTTCCTAGTAATGATGGCAGTGCCATCCAAGGTTCCTGATAATAATGGCAGTGCCATCCAAGGTTCCTGATGATAATGGCAGTTCCATCCAAGGTTCCTGATAATAATGACAATGCCATCAAAGGTTCCGGGGATTTATGTCCGTTTGACTCGCTCTTTATTTGTGAACATTTAGAATGATTTCATTTTCATCTTCCGCATGATTTCCAGGGTATAAATAAAGGGATGCTGACTGACCTGGGGCGCTTTTTTGGAGTAGAAATCAAACAAAAACGACGTTTTTATTTTCTACTAAGCAAAAAAATGCTGGTGGATTATGGGGTAAACAGAGCAAACCTGTATTTTTCATACAAATATGGAAATTTAAACTGAATTTATGTAACAAAAAATTTGAAATTATTGTTTTTTTAAATAGAGACTTGAATGATGTTTTATAATAATTGTATAGAAAACTTAATAGTTCGCTTTATTTGAGGCTCATTTTTTTTGTTCTTTAATTTTTCTTACATAAGACATACTTTGAATACTAATTAAATTCTTACTTTCCAAATATACCTATTAACACTCATCATAATTATTCTACGTAATCTAATATTTTTTGTAATTCGGAAATAAGATTTTATTTATAAACCATTGATAGTTTATTATGCACGTAAATTGTATTGCTGATGAAGAACCTGTCTCCAAATGCATCAACTATTTCGTCAACACCCGGCAGGTGCGAGGTCGCGGCCATATAGTACCTTTCTTTAAAGTCCAGCTATGACTTTACAAAACGCAAGGCCTACTACCGTACCATGCCTTACCGTGTAGGTACCGTGGCACTCCGAGCAAACTACATAAGGGTCATTTCACACGAACCACAACCACGCGACAAGCGCGACCACGTGGTCAGGTGCAAATTTTGTATTAGAAATAAATAGTACAATTCACACGTACCACATTTTGCAGTCATTATCGACCACGTCTGTGGCAACGGCCAGCCACTACACAACTCACACGTAACCACTGCGTGACCACATTTTGACGCTGCGTTGTGGCGTGGTTGTGGTTCGTGTGAAATGACCCTAAGGCCCACCATACTAGTAAAATGCTACTCGAATTCGTTCTTTATATTGTAGGAAATAAAGTATAATTTATTTTAATGTCAAACTCGAAGAAAACAAATGAAGTTTAACTCTGTTCCAATTTTATTAAATTGATTTTTTTAAAAGTAATTAGTACTACAGGCCTTATGAGGATATGCGAAAAGTATGTTTATGATTCATTGATTTCCGACGCGACGATAGGCTTGGCCCAGTGTGTAATGACCCTGCCTATGAAGCCGATGGTCCTGAGTTCAAATCCCAGTAAGGCCATTTGTTTGTGTGATGAGCACAGATTTTGTTCCTGAGTCATGGGTGTTTTTTATGTATTTAAGTATTTGTATATTATATTTATCGTTGACTGAGTACCCACAACACAAGCTTTCTTGAGATTACCATGGGGCTCAGTCAATTTGTGAAAAAATGTCCTGTAATATTTATTTATTTATTTCCGTTAAAAAAACTTACTTCACACTTACACAAATTTTCACACCATCTAAATCCTCTGACACACAAATAGTATTACCGCAGTTATATCAATTTTAAAACCTCAAATAGTGCGGATTCATTTGTATGAGCAGCGAATAAATCTTTGTCCAGCGAGTATAATGGTTTAGGATATCGCATTGCAGTCACGTACATTGTGGTTGTTAGGTGTCGTTATATAATACAAATGCTAGAATTTCAGATGGCGAATTCTACAGCAAAATGGGTGAATAAAAATCTTTGGTACTATTTTGTTAATGGTCAAAAAGCTAAGTCCATGGGGCCACACAAGCTTGTTGCAGCTTATTCTATTTCTAAATAGCGAAGCGTTTGGTTGTTAGGTCAACCAAACGCTTCGCAGTGATCGGGAACGTGTCAGGTCGCATAATTTAGCCAGACATTTTAACAAATGAAATCTTATGATAACTTTTTTGGTTTCAGTTACCTAACAAAAAAAAATCGTCTTAAAAAATCACCATGTCACAATAACACTATCTGTCTTTCTATGCAATCACCAGTCACCGCAACGACCAGTATCTAATCAGGCAGAATACATATAAAAAGCATGGGTGCTCAATTAACTCAAACGTTTATTCAGTAAGTAGACCACAAGAGCACATAAGTAAAAGAGAAAAATAAAAACTACACCGGTTCTAACCCTACACCTTTGACGCGAGAAGCATTTTGACTTTTATGACCGGCAAGAAACTCAGCGAGACTTATTTTTTCGAAACAGTACTATAATAGTTATTTGTTAATGGGAGCAAAGTTAGTGTTTACGTTCTCGTGTTGATATTGAGACCCGAATTAGCGAAATACCTCTTTGCTACCGAATGAAACACACAATTTTTTCCTCACTACCGCAAGGAAAATAATTACTCTAAAACTTTAAAATTATTGGCATCCATCATTCAGAATCAATAAATAAACCATCCAACCTAACATCAAAAAACACTGGATTAGTATAAAATTTGTATGAAATTACTTTGCACTCTTGTGAATAAAATGCAACTTTGCTATCTATTTCTATACAATAAAACAATTCTTCCCGAGCTAGTGAAGTGAAAAAAGGACAATATTTCAGGCCAAGGCTGTATGCATATTTATTGAATTAGCCGTACAACGAACTGTAAGTTTGTCCGGACGGTCCGGCTTGGCACGTGCTCGGGACACCGTGCCAATATCGTGTACGGGTGTCGTCAGCTGTCCGGGCCCTTCTCATAAAATATTGCCGGAAAAATGAAAGCATTTCACCCGTATATAAACTTTCTAACGTGTTTGGATAACTTAAAGCGTAATGGTAAAGTTTGATATCCTGCTATTAACTATATGCGTGGAAACTTAGGATGACGTCAGTGTAGTAAAGTAAGGCTAAGAACAAATTGAATAATTATTGTTTTGCTTCGATTGTTAAGTAGTGACACTACTATCATCATCTCCACGCGTTCTCCTGGCGTTTGCCACGGCTCATGCCTGAGGTCTGCTTGGCAACTAATCCCAGGATTTGGCGTAGGCACTAGTTTTACGAAAGCGACTGCCATCTGACCCTCAAACCCAGAGGGTAAACTAGGCCTTATTGGGATGAGTCCAGATTCCTCGCGATGTTTTATTCACCAAAAGCAACTTTCAAATGATATTTCGTACATAATTTCCGAAATACTCATTGGTACGAGCCGGGGTTAGAAACTTCCGAATTGCAAGTCACACGCTTTTACCGCTAACGTAGTAATACTAATAAGTATATAAATTATAAATAGATGTCATATACTTGTTGCACGCGCGCTGGAGACTCGTCGGGTTCAATCCTGCGTCGCACGACGGAGGACGTCGTCACTTTTAAGTAACATTTATTTCCATCTTTTAAAATAACAACAATTAAAATAAGTGTAAAGAAAAACATTAGAAAACATTAATGTTTCCTGTATTTCAACCATCAAAACAAACTTATGGGGCCCAAATGCGCGACGTCTACGAAGAGATTGCGTCGCGCCTTATTGAGGCTTCTGGTGACCAGAGGACTGGTCACTATTTCGCACAGAGGATCAGCATTGCGATCCAACTGGGTCCTTCTGGGCACCCCACCCAGTGGTCGAGACCTAGGACAGGTTTACTACTTATAAGGTTTTTTTTCTTATTAGTTAATTATATATAATGTTATTGTTTAATATTTGTTATTCTGTTGCTCAACATAAACAATCTAAATTTTTAATTTACATAATTTGTCGTGACAGAAAAACAGCTTAAAAAAATCTATCTAATATTGTTTTTATTTTGAAGCAAGACGTAATCGCACTGAGCCAGATGTCGTTTAAAAAACCAACTTCGAGCATACTATTTCACTCTAATCACTTTATGATGGCCGCGTGCTAAAATGGGACAACGATACATCAAAAGATCAGTAGCTTTTACTCTTGGTAGGTCGCCAGACCAAGATGCCAGTAAAGCTATCGTAAAACGAAAAAGCAGTGAGACTTAAGAATTTTATGAGCACTTAACGCTTTTTGCTGTTGGGACAAAATATATCGCGTTAGCCTGCAAAAGTGTTTTAGGCGTTTTATTTATTCTTTTGACTGTTAAGAATTGAGAGGAATGGGTTTGTCTAGGAAAATATCTTTTGAAAGAATTAAAATAAGTTTACATAAGGTTAGTCCGTAAACTACGTCCAAAAATGAGAGGTAGGCACAGCGAAGTACCATCACACTTGAGTCTGGAGAAGCCCAACTGGGTCATATTAGCACTACTATCTTTCAGGTATGTAGTGTTGTGTTCCTGATGGTGAGTAAGGTTTCCAGAGCTCCAACAACTTTTAGAGAAGGGCACGCATATGTGAATCCTCTGGAGTTGCAGGCGTCCTTAGACACGGTAACTGCTTACCATCAGGCGGACCGTATGCATGTTTTCCACCGTCGTTGTATTAAAAAAAAACATAAACGTGTAGTGCCGGCTGACTAAAATACCACCACCCCATTGCCGCTTTCTGGTGTCGAAAGAAAAACAAATGGAAAAACCCTACGAATGGGCAGCAGCGTCCGTACCTACAAACAAACAAAGTTAAAACCAAGCGTGGCGTTGCGTCCTTGGTAAAAATTACAATTCATATTTAGGAGTGGCCTATGCTCAGCGGTGATCGGTGAATCACTTAGGGATGAAATAATAAAATGAAATGAATAAATGAACCGACTGCAGGTGCATTCCACGAAAAGTTTCGGGTATGTGACGCTATTTTTTAATAGTTGTGTCATAGCTACGAACTAAAAATGATAATTTTCACTTAATTAAACTTACGGAGATATGGTTTTTTGTTAACAGACTTGGAAAAGGTACACATTACCAATTATTAAAAATATAATGATGATTCAAAAGATAATAGTAGATAAAGATAAAGTGCGAAATAGTATTAAATTCGCCGTTGTCAAGGACCGGAATTCTTCATAACAAAAATCAAACTATCAGAGGGATTGAGCAAGTGTTTTATCGATGTCACGGTAATTACGGAATGTTATAGCATATTACCAATTACCGACTTATAAGATTGTTTTGTAACATTTGAGCTCTCTATAGACAACTTGCATCTCCATATTAATAAAAATCATGTCAGTTACGTCGCATGATTTTGCATAAGTTTTTCATAATAAGTAATCGGCTTAAGTCTTAGCTATCGAAACATTACCAAAATACTATTATTAAAACGTTGTTTGCCGAAGGATGAAGAATATCGGACTTAGTAGCTAGTTTCCATGTTTAGCCCTTTAAATTATGTACCCCTTAACTGTGAGTCTAAACCGATATGACGTGATTTCCTTGCTGAGATCCCCTTTTGCAAACCACCACGCAATCATGCTTCAAGATCCATCAAAAACTTATTACACTCGACTCTGGAACGGTTCTCGAAGGTTCCATCCATTTTTACGGTTTATGGCGATGAAATTTAAAATTCGAATGATGAGAAAAAGATTGAACTTTTTTAAACAAATGACGATCACTTGTGATATTCAACCCTCACCGTGGACGTCCACTGCTGAGCGTAGGTCTCCTTTAGAGATTGCCACAGGTAATGGCTGGGCGAGCTCTTGTGTTGTTTGCCAGCATTAGGGATTAGGATCATAACCGCCTCGCCAGTCAGGTATGTAGGCAATCTACCGCTCTAAAGAGACGCTGTTCACTGGAAAACTTAAATGATTATACGTGTGTCATTACCTACATCACAATATTGCACGCGCATTTACTTACTTACTTTTTAATAATTGTGATGAGCGAAGCCCAGATGATGGCAGAAAGTATGTGTTGAAAGCTCAATAGTGCAACAACACACAATTTATGGTCGATGTCTATAGAAAAGCACGATATACCGGACCACCGTTATTTTGTAAACAAATTTAAAATGGTTTCAATTTATTCATTTTTTTTTTTCAAAATATACAACTGGCATTATTTCTAAATTGTAAACTCCTACGCCTTGGCGATGAAATCCATTTCAGCCAACTTAAAGACCGTTAATCTACTGTCGTAATCGGGGCAAATTTTAATTATTGTGTACACAGTGGTTATGAAATGTTTCTGTATTAGGCAGTTACACTTCTTTTTCATATAACAAAAAAAAGACATAATTATTTTAAGATTAAAACGCCGAAGTTTTTCTTCAACGAATTCTCATACTGACTAATTTTATGATTCAAAAATTGTTCGTATAGATGTCGATAAAATAGTCGATATTTAATTAAGCACTAGGCAGATGTATTTTTGCTTCCGTCATCCGGGTTTAGTGATGAGACATTTACAAATATTATAAATACTAATTACAAACTAGCAGTCGCAAACCACTGCCAACTACAAGCGATAAAACGAAAGATAAAAGCTATCTTGATAAAGCAGAGTGTACAAAACTCCGTCAAGCGTGTAACGGCTCAATCAAGGGTTTTTCTGTTTAGGTAGATCTCCGGTGAGAAATAGGTAGCTTTGCGTATCGGGAAAATAAAGTGGTGTTCGTTTTGCAGTCTTATGCGGGTCGCAGAACTTACACAAACTTAAGAGGTGACTGTCGGAATTTTCTTGGCCTGTTATCAGAGGGCTGAGTGGAGAGATCTTACTCTATTAGTTCAATTAGGAGTGACGGAGACAATCGTTAGAAATTTAAGGAAGTAAACAATATAAAATCATCGATACTTTTGATTTATATTTTTCTTTACTAACATTACTTCCAATTAACTTTTATCTAAAAAAATTCTCGTAAAAGCATCTCGTTAGTTGGGTGGAAAAATTTGAATAATTGATAATCCAGTATCAAACATCGTTACATAAAGTCATAAACATAAAAATTACCCTCATCAGGATTTAAACCTACGAACCTCGTCCACAGACAAGCCCACTTGGATGTTATAAAAATGTTTTTTTTTAGTTCTTTTTATTTTTTGTCAGCACTCCAGCTGTCGTATGCCATCGGCCGTTTTAAAGTAAGCCAACTTTGGCATGGCGTCGAATAAGCGGTGCCAAAACTATCATGACATTATTTTCTATTGTGAATTGTGTCCGAGGACGTAATAGCTAATACAGCGTACGTTTATGGTCAGTAATTTATTAAATAACAGTGATTTACATTATTAACTGTGGTATGAATAATCATTTTATCGTCAGCCGTATTTTCAGACCGATACGACCCTCATACCTTCAAGGAAAGAGCGTCTTAAAGGCCGGCAACGCGCTTGTGACTCCCCTGGTGGTCCGGGTGGTAATCCGTCTGCTCGTTTGCCACCTTTGTCATAAAAGGTAATTTTGAACGCTTCACCCGCTTAGCCACTTTTGCTGCTGACTGTACGTAGTCACTACTTCAGACCATTTACGCCCCAAGGGCCGTCGGTTGCAATGTGCCCCGTCCAAATCATAATAATAAAAAAAAAAGATTAACATAATTAGATTCACCTATTCATTCAAATATCTGAAAAACTATTGTCAAGGCGATAAAGTGCATATTCATATATTTGTGACCACCTCCACAGCTGATAATGATGATGATGATGATGATGACCTCCACAGCTATATCTGATGGCGACTATACCTTTATCTCTAGCAGGAAATCTGATAACTACATAATTAATATACTGATTCCTAAGCTATTTACTTGAACCATTCAATTTTGGACCATAATGAATACACATTTAGATTCGTTTTTGTCTGTATGACGGCAAACATTTTGCTTACCAAAGGGTTCAAGCATAAAAATACGGCACTAATATCAGCTATATGAGTTTGCCTTTTTTTTATGGCATAGTGTATGATGTAGTGTTTTACGGCAAACGAGCAGATGGATTGCCTGGTGGTAAGCAATTACCGTCGCCCATTGGCACCCGCAACACCAGGGGAGTCACAAGCGCGTTGCCGGCCTTTAAGAGGGATTGGAGCTCTGGGAACCTTACTCACCATCAGGAACACAACACTATATTCGTGAAAGCTAGCAGTGCTATTATGGCTATGGTCTTCTGTAAGGAGGAGGTACTTCCCCAGATTCAAGCGTGATGGTCATCGCTGTGCCCTACCTCCCATTGTTGGACGTAGTTTAAGGACATACCCGGGTCCACACGGGAGCTGCGTATTGTCAGCAAAACCTCTTTTTTATTTTACTTGAAATTTATTTTAATGTTTAATTAGGCCTCATCTAATTTGTATTCACCCGATGGCATTGTTGCGGCGTCTTACGCGGCTTGAAAACCTCATTCAGACTGAAGCTAACAAATTCTCAAGAATCAGCTAAGCACCAGTTCTTAAAAACTACTTCAATCTTGGCTTTTGAGAAGGCTTTTAACTACGGCCCGCGGGTCAAGTCCAGCGAAAAGAAAGCAGGACGGCCTAAGGTCGGTTAGTCACAAACAAAATGAAACCCGCCCCTGACGGTAATCTACACTAATATTATAAAGGCGAAAGTTTGTGAGTGTGCATGTTTGTTACTTCTTCACGTCTAAGGCAGTGTCCCACCGCGAGCTAGTAAGCTATAAGCTATCAGCTATTTCAAGTGACAAAAGATAATCGCTCACGTGTAAATAAAAAAAGAATCGCAAATAATAAGAAGAAGATATATATTTATAGCTCATCGCCCGGCGATGAACTATGATCGTCCGGCTATGACATATGTCTCTTTTATTTACATGGAACCAATTATCTTTTGTCCCTTGAAATAGCTGATAGCTTACTAGCTCACGGTGGCCCTAGTGCCTAAACGTCTGGAGCGATTTTAATAACATTTAGTATGGAGTTAGCTGATACCCTGGATTAACACATAGGCTACGTTTTTTCTCTAATAAACCGCGGGTAACATCGTGGGGCACAGCTCTACTAGTTGGTCATAATTATGACTACTCGTGAACATAATCACCACCAAGTGGGTTCCTTATGCGTTATCTAGTTATCCTCTGAAGACTAAAACTATTACAATGTATATTGACCTATGACCAGCCATAAAACTACAGTTTTAGCTCACACGGACTTATATTTGTGGCTTTCGAGTCAAAAAGTTTGAAGACGTATCTAGGCTAGGCCAAAAATTTGTGTGCCAACGTCAGAAAGAGGCTGGAAGAAGGTAAAAGCGAGATGCCATGACCGGGCCTTTCGCTATGGCCTCTTACTGTTGTGTTCGTAAGTCGAGTCCAGTGGCAATGGCAAGAAATCGTGTGGCAGCTTCAGTAAGAGGCGGAAAAAATTTAAGAACGACATTGCATGCTCCCGAGCCTGGCAATGGCCTTTCGCTATGGCCTCTTGCTGTTTGACTTACGAATGTAATTCAAGTTCATTGGCAACGTAACATGGTAATGGTCTAACAATTACTTTAAGTCACAAATAAATAATTCAGATGTCAAAGTAATCTGTCTTTTTCCGTTGTAAAAGCCTTATAAATTGTTATTTAAGTCGAAAGAAAAATAGAAAAATTTGACTCGCAGCGGGACTCAAATTTTTCTATTTTTCTTTCGACTTAAATATCTTTGATATGCTAGCAGACGTTTCTGCTTAATATAAAAATAATAAATTGTTATTACGAGTACTACACTGCTGTAAAGTCCCACTTTACTGACACTGATACTGATTTCACTAGTCAAGGCAAAACTTCGCCTGCACTCAACAGCAATAAGTCTGCTCTAACCCGGATCCAATTTCAAGTGTTTCTTGCCTCAGTTTTAGTGCTTTACAGATGTTATAGTGAAGCTTGTGAGAAGCCTTAGAAGTTTGCGGATCAGATTAAGTTGGGTCAGTGTATTGTGTTTGGCTGGAAGAGGTTGCGAATTTGATCCTTTTAAAGTTGTTCTTGTACGGATATTCGGAGCTTGGATGGACACAGATAAAGAAAATAAGATGTGATTATAATATATTGTTACATTTCTCTTGGCTGGATAAGGAAGGCTTTGAAAATCTTCTTAGTTGTTGTTTGTTGTTGGTAAAATATTATTCTAGTAACTTTTGACGACGCATCGATGTACATGATAAAAAAAAAGTTGAAAGAAATATCAGTGTTCTTAACATTACTATCGCAATCGATATGAACGAGCATCAATATCACTGAGGCTCTAGTGTAAGTTTGTTTTGACGTTAAATAACATCTCGAACGCGTAAGTGATAATGGTAACTCCATAGCGATGGTGACGTTTTGTTACGTTAAAAATTTACACTCAGGGCTCTGGTCTATTAAAGATATAGTCTAGTTGTCTTACAAAACGCGAAGAAATAACAATCTTTGTTGCACAAAATAAAACGCATAAATGCCATAAGGCATTCTCTGCCACTTAAAGTTAGAGCATAACGCAAATATGTTTCAGAGGTAGGTACACACAGCACCACTCTTAGCTGTACATCGGTGGATCTTATGCCTTATATTATAAGGTCCACAAATGTACAGCTAAGAGTATTGTTGTTAGTACATTGAAAATACTTAGCTCAACCTTTTTTACCTTCTTTCCCGTACACGGAACAATGGTGTTCTGGACATTTGTGAGGCGTATTAGAAGCCGGATCGAGCCAACGCGCAGAGGCCCTTTCGACAATTTAATGATATGTAAGTGGATGTTGCCCCTGTCCGTGTCATGGTTGGAACACACAAAGATACCGCATCCGCTATAGTGTAATTGAGTTTATTTAAACTCAATGGTCTAAAATGTACTGGGCTATTGGGTGGAAAGGATGGACTAGGCTACCTTCTTATTTTTACCTTGTAATTACTTAAAATTTAATAATAAACAATCTTATATTACTATTATTATCTATACAATTGACGATCTTTATGTGAATGCGTATGCATAATAAAATAATTATGTATTTAAAAAAACTACCAATAGGGTTTTGGCTTGTTCAACTTTCGGCTTAGGCCGCCTAACAAAAAATGTGGAAAAGAAAAAGTAGTCAAGTTTTTTGTATCGAATTTCCTGTTCCGAAAATATAATTTATTTAAGCAACCAATCGGATAAACGACAAGAATATGAGCGTACTGGCGTAGTACGTGCCTGCTCCCATTACCGACGAGTCTTTATCGGAAAATGCTTAGTTTGTCTTTGGTGAGCACTCTTATGATAACCGGGTGCACGGAGAAGTTATACGGCCGGAGAAGATCGTTTCTTAAATCTTAACACATTCAAGGAGAGTACGCGGACAGGTGTGAAGTAGTCATTTGTTTCCTTTGGCACAGGCGAAACAGCTTGCTACACTTCGTGCTACAGAGCATATGACTTCGTCCACGAACGTTTTAATGAGTAATCTAGTTCCATTACAAGAAGTTCCACTTCTTGGTACTTTTTGTAGTGTTTTATAATCGTCTGTTTCACGTTTTATATCAATAGTATGTGCTCACGAATAAATAATTATTCTCTTCTATTCTAGATTTAAGAAAAGGTTGTGCAAGGAGCTTACACCTGGCGTGAAGGTTATGTAAGATTTTTTTCTTCAGCAAAATTTACAGTTCATATTTGATACCTACGTTCATCTTTACTTTTCTAAAACTCCCGAAAATTATCAGTTCTCCTAACAATTCACCGTACCGACTGTAGAATCTATTAACTTGCTGTCGAATCACTCATATTGTGAAAACACACTTCGCAAACGCATGGGCGGTGTCTTTGTAAATGACCTGATGCGGCGGTCGACCGCTTTTTTTCCGCCTATTTCTTTTTGGAAATCTAGACAATATGCACTGCGAAATATTTCTTGATCTAAGAAATATTATTAGTTATAGCATCTTTTCCAATTCAGATTTAATAAAACTCGATGTCTTGTTTCAAGAAATCAAATGTGTCGTACTGTAGAATTTAGAAAAAACAATCTTTAATTAAATTACATCTAATACTAACTACTATAATTAAATTTTAACTAAACAGAAACTAAACATGTATAATACTTAAATAAATCTAAAAAATTGGGGCCCTTCGGCATAGTGCCAAGGATGCTAGCAGCATTTCCCCGCTGAATAGCTAGGCTTATTCGTTGGGCGAGGAAAATGTAAAAATTTTAAACTAATTAATTGCATCAGTGAACAATTTATTCAAAAAATTTTATGTGTTAAGTACAGATATATCTATCTTCAACCTAGAAATAAACATTTTGTAACCAGACTTTAAATCAAGAATTAAACTGTACCAAGTAAAGATAATTACCAGTTGAAACATATCTTAAACTAGACACACAGAAAAAAATACTGTTTTTTTTTTTCTAAAAATAATATCTGTTTAAGTCATCTCCGCTGACTCCCTAACCCCATGCCCTAAACGCATTTGGATTCCAACCGGGTACGCGGTGTAAATTCAAAGAGGTTATCCGATCAGAAGAATTTCAGGCGTTTAATGTCTTACGTTCATTGTTTTAAGCGCTATAATTGCTTGTTATTTGTTAACCAAATTTGATTCTACTTTAAGTCGACTGAATCGGAGGGAATTAGAATTCTGGGTCAGTAATGGATTGTTACTTAGGTGCTATGATTATTTTTAATAGGGCTATTTGGCCGTCGAAGAATTTATTGAGTGATTGAGTTGGTAAATTAAAAAAATATTCTTAAGTCTGAATCTAACTTTATCAACGCCTAATGCCTCAAGGGCCTTTTTTAGATTTTATACTGTAACTAGTTCAGTACTTTGAGTTATCATAATCCGTGTGGTGCCGGCTGACTAGAATAGCACAACCCCATTTCCTCCCGCGGGTGTCGTAAGAGGCGACAAAGGGAAAAAGCTGTCGGATGGGCGGCAGCGTCCGTCGTGACCCAATACAGCTACTGCGGTCGCCAACCCGCCTGTCAAGCGTGGCGACTATGGCATCTATTCATTTTTATTGGATTCAGAGCCACTAAACTGCTTCGTGTAATATTATGTTATCTCAATATTCTAAAGTAACTCAGCTAGAGCAGATTGTAATTACATTACGAGAGTCCTTAATACCGTTTCCTAATCTGAAGTCCGTCAATCTTTCGGCGTCCAATCCCAAAAATGGCGGACATAAAGTAATTACGCTCAAGTTTATCTATTAATCGATCTTTTTTAAGAAAAAAAATATGCAATTAATTTAAAGGTCTCGTAGCTTAGTCGTTACTAACCCTGCATATAAAGCTAAAGATTCCAGGTTCAAATCCAAGTATTTTTCGGTCTGTTTTATGTAAGTTCGAACTTCTTATACATTCGTAAACAAGCATTGAACCCGCCTAATGGAAAGCAGTCACTGCAGCTTATAGACGCCTGTAACTCCAGATGAGACACATAATTATTTATTGACGTCTACTAAAACAAAAAACCTATATGTAACCCCCAAATAATAAAAAAATAATAATGTGTATTAATATGGGAGTTATTAAAAAGAAATGCATCGAATTAGCGTGAATTCTAGAATAGTTAAGTATGTCAGTTTTGTAACGATAATTATGTATTAAATGTCGATACATACTTAGATTTGATGCTCGTTTCAAAAACTTTAAGCAGTAATACAGTGCAAAAAAGGCAAAAAATGAGTTTCCAGAGTTTACGCTTAATTATAAATAATATAAATAAGTAAATAAATATTTCGGGACAATCTTACACAAATCGACCTAATCCTACGGTAAGCTCAGTAAGGCTTGTGTTGTAGGTACTAGACGACGATATATATAATAGATAGATACATGTAAATACTTAACTACATAGAAAACACCCATGACTCAGGAACAAATATCTGTGCTCATCACATAAATAAATGCCCTGACTGGGAATCGAACCCAGGACAATCGGCTTCAGAGGCTGGGTCACTACCCACTAGGCCAGACCGGTCATCAAATTATTGTTACAAAGCTGAAATAAATTAACGTTTTTCACGTCACTTTAATTGGGGGACTTCTGAAAACTCTCAAATAAGCGACATTTATTTATACCCATGTCCAAAATATTAATTCCGTCACTCAACAGAACCGATGTATATAAAATTAAACCGAATGTTAACACTTTTATGCAAATTAATCCATGTTTAAAGCGACCCATGCAAAATAGAATGAAGATAACACAGAAAGACGATGTATGAAATTATGAATATTTGAATTTCAAAGTCAGTTGTGATATCAGGTTTTAAAAAACGGCGTAAGTCCCACACGAAATATATGGGATATACACCGTTTTACGCGATGTTTGTACGAGCGTGGTGTCAGTTTTTGTGCGGAGTGAATCTATATGAATAATGTATTAGTTCAACTATTTTATGTTAACATAATATTAACATTGCGAAAATTTGTCATAATACTTAAGAGTGAAAATTACCAGTATAATCTTTATCGGAACTTCAATAATATTTGTATATATTTAAGCTTTCGTAATATACAAAAATTATTGAGTTTATTCATAATATATTATGAATAAAAATGATGACCGGTAGTAACCCTGCCTATTAAGCCGATGGTCTTGAGTTCGAATTCTAATCAGGGCATTTATTTATATGATGAGCACAGATATTTGTTCCTGAGTCATGGGTGTTTTCTATGGGTCATTTCACACGAACCACAACCACGCGACAACCACGACCACGCGACAAGCGCGACCACGTGGTCAGGTGCAACTTTTGTATTATAAATAAATAGTACAATTCACACCTACCACATTTTGCAGTCATTATCGACCACGTCTGTGGCAACGGCCAGCAACTACACAATTCACACGTAACCACTGCGTGACCACATTTTGACGCTCCGACGTGGTGTGGTTGTGGTCCGTGTGAAACAACCCTATGTTTTTAAGTTTTTATATGTATCTACCTATTATATATATCGTCGTCTAGTAATTACGCTACCCTACAACACAAGCCTTACTGAGCTTACCGTAGGACTAGGTCGATTTGTGTAAGATTGTCCCGAAATATTTATTAATTTAAAATTACGGCTTAACTCACGTTTTGTTTATGAAATTGGTTGCAAAGAAGTAAAGGTATTTATAGCCATCACTGTACTTATATTTTAATCAGGTGCTGCAAGAATTATTTACGACATAAAATGTAACCAAAAAATCTAAGAATATTTAGGGCAGAAATTACACCTTCCTAGCATTAATGGTAGCCGGGAAAAGACAGACAAGCAGGTACACAGACAAATAGATATTATGAGAATCCCTGTAAAAAAACCTAAATATAAAATGTGGAAGTCCACATGGAAAGGTACCTTATGACGCTTGGCGCTTACGCTATTATTAATGACGCTTTAACAGTAATGTGACACTTTGTAGCCAAGCGCCATTACGTGCCTTTCCATGTGGACTACCACAAATAGTCAATTCGTTGGTCCATGGGGCCCTAGCGCGCACAAACTTTTTGCAGAAATCGCGAAGCGTCTATGCGTAACTGGTGACCGAAGAGCTGGCGGCTTCCTCGCAGAACGTATCAGAATTCCGATACAACGAGGAATTGCTGCCTGATTTAAGCAGTTATTATTAAACTGTAATCCTTGATAATTAAGTATAAAAAAAGAGTGAATATTCAAACTTTTTTACGTTTACTTTTCATTATGGTAAACTCTAAAATTCACGTATTAAATTTTGATGTCTTATTTCTAATGGTTGGTAGCGGGCCGGTATATAAAACGTTATGATTTTGTAGATTTTTCGCTTTGCAATTTACTAGCTATCCAAAAATAAGTTGATTTAGCCATAAATCTACTTTTTCTCGTCAGGTGTTGCCAAAGTTATAGTTTCCTGACTCACTCGCACTCACAAAGCCTCGTTTTATAGCACAGCACCTTTAAAAAAACTTGAATTTATGAGTTACTTACACAATTTTAAATAAATATATATCGAGTGTTTCCTGTAACAAGAGCAATACCTTTGGACACCGTTTATACACCACAAAAGTAGCAATATTTTGTTGTACGACTTTTGAAAATAACTTCTAGTTCACTAAATATGAACAAAAAAATATTTTACAAGCAAGCAAAGTATTTTGTAAACTATGAAGTTTAGGATGACAGTAAACGTCAACTAGACTATTGGATGCTGTTCATTGAAAATACTATTTAGTTTTTTTTTTTAAATCTCAAGTAATAAGTTACACCATTTTTTTAAGTTTTAGAACAAATGTTGCTATGTTCGTTGTGTAGAAGCGATCCCTAAAGTTATTGCTTCTATTACAGGCCATATAAAACAAAAATACTTAAAATACATAAAAAACCTATGCCTAAATAGATTTCCTTGGATTTTGAACCCAGAACCATCGGCTTCATAGGCAGGGGCCAGATCAAATTATTGTTTCACTCAGGTATAAATGTCCAGAAATTTCACATTAGTAAAACCATTCCAAAAACAAAAGTTTCTGAACTCGCCATTTCCATTACGTCCCAACGTTATTTCGCGTTGTTAAGAACTCCACTGACGTACTTAGTATGATCATTTTTAACTAGATGGCGCCAGTACATATGTGTTACTAAACTTATGTATGTGTTCAGAACGTTCTATAGGTGAAAATTTAGCCAAAGCACTTATGTAGTAGTGACATAACGTGCCTGTACACGCATGTCGGCGTTCTAAATTCAAATGTTGACGTAAGTTCCATACATAGACATATTGTTTTACCTACATAACGTACTGTAGCTTACAACAGTTACAACTAACATGATTTTATTACAAAACTGTTTGCAATTATTAACCGACTTCGACTTCGAAAAAGGAAGTTCTAGGTATGTGCTTTGTTTTGTATTTTAGGCTGCTTTTTGGTGCCCGAAATATGAATGTAAGTAATGTGTTATGTGTTCAGTTTTTAAGTATCTATCTATTATCATTTCAGCCGTTAATCGCCCACGTAATAAGTATAAGAATAAACATTTATTGATAAACCACCAATATACAACACCACATGATGTGTTATCATTACATACAAGTTGAGCTTAGATAGTAAAAATTCAGTCATAGACTGATTAAATCTAGACCTATATAATATGTTGCATAGACTGCTACATAGACATAGACCTCCCCCAAATACGACTTATATCATCTCGGGGATACTCTCCATAGTTGCCACGCTTAGCGAGTTGGCGACCGCAGTACCTTCAGATTGGGATTCGACGGACGCTGCTGCCCATCCGTTTTTTCCCTTTGTCGCCTCTTACACCCGCGGGAGGAGATACTCGTAGGGTGCTATTCTAGTCAGCCGGCACTACACGCTACAATGTAATAAACTCCTACGGTAAGCAACTAAGCACAGTGAGGTTCTAGGTTCTAAACGACGAATAATAGATAGATACATAATCACTTAAATATATAGAAAACAACCATGACACAGGAATTAATATCTGTGCTCATCACACAAATAAATGCCCTGACTGGGATTCGAACCCAGGACCATCTGCTTCATATAGGCAGGGTCACTACTCACTATCCACTAGGCCAGACCGGTCGTAATTTTCATTCATAATACTTATTACAATTACTCATTATATATATACAGAAAATATTTGTGTTTCGATAAAGATTTTACTGGTAATTTTACCGGTCGTCATATGATATCATTTAATATCTACAACGTATACCTTATTTAGCCTAGATCTAAGTCAATTTGTTAAAGATTTTCCCAAAGCATTTATTCCTCGCGAGACATGCCTGTATTAGTTAGGTATTTTAACTAACTGCTCAAAGTGTATGTCACAGCAGAAGCCAAACAGTTAAAGCATTGTATTGGCTCCCCAGAGATTCCCAGTAATAAATCTCTCAGTATCAGACCTTTGGGTACAGTTTTTATCAAGATGCGGGTTTCAGGAAGCGTATTCCAAATACTTGCCAAATGCCGTGTTCTAGGAATTTCCAACGTTCCATTATATTTGGACCCGGGTAGATAAACTACGTCCAACAATGTGAGGTAGGGCAGATCAAATTATCACTACACTTGAATCTGGAGTAGTCCGACTGATATAATACTTCCTCCTTACAGAAGCTCTCAGCCAAGATAACACTGCTATTATATTTGTTAAGTATGCAGTGTTGTCTTCCTGGTGGTGAGTATGATTCCCAGTTTTCTAAATATGACTATCATTTTGGGGGTTAGTTGCCGTACTTGCTACGCTTGTCAGGCGGATTGGCGACCGAAATAGCTGTAAATTGGGTTTCATCGGAAACTGCTGCCATCCCTCGGTTATTATACCGGGTGTGGCCTGTAATAGGAGCTTTAACTTTAGGCATCGTTTGTACACCAAAAACGTAGCAACATTTGTTCTACGACTTTAAATAATTCGGTAATTTATTACTTGTGATTTTTTCTAACAAACTAAATAGTATTTTTAATGAACAGCATCCAATAGTCTAGTTGACGTTTACTGTCAGCCTACAAACTTCATAGTTTTTGCAATACATTGCTTGCTTGGATAATCTTTTTTTATTAATATTTATTAAACTATAAGTTATTTTTAAAAGTCGTAGAACAAAAAAATGTTGCTACGTTTTTGGTGTAGAAACGATGCCTAAAGTTAAAGCTCCTATTACAGGCCACACCCGGTATAAATTGTGTCCTAATTACAGATCAAATGAAAAATCAAGTGGATTTAGTAAGGCTTAGGTCTTCTTTTTTATGCCACACGCAACGTCTGACGTTAGCGTCAACGTTTCAGAACAAAAAAGACGCCAACGTCGACGTGTGAGTGAGACCACAGCAGTACATTTCTATAGTTAACATTGTGGGGCAGACTCTGTAAGCGGCCGATAGCGTTTATAGGAGAAGATTATTTTTGTTTCAATCGCCATTTTTTTATAAACGATTTTCATTTTGACTATTTCGTTTCTGCTGTTTCAAGTTTACAATTGGTTTTGGAAAACTGTTTACATTCGGTTTCTGTTACCAAGACGTCATCTAACACGCATCGCTCGCCAAGCATTTTTAATATAAATCTTCAAAACGGCTGGTGCCTTTTTGTTTCAACTTATCTCATCCCTGAGGTGATTTTGGAACGCTTGTGATGTAATAGCCAGTTTAAAGGTGAAATATAAGTTTTTGAAAGTGACACTTGTAAGTTGTACTTCTTCTGAATGTTTGTACATAAATTACTTTATAAGAATTATATGAATACGGTGTTACCGTGGTTTATTAGGGAAAAAGTAAGGTGAAGAAGTAACAAACATACACAGTCACACACTAACAAGCTTTTGCCTTAATAATAGCGTAGATTAGTGTGAATACATTTATTTACAGAAATTACAATCGTATTATGATAACTACAAGTACTTAACTAGTTACAGTATAAAATCTAAAAAAGGTCCTTGAGGCATTGTACCAAGGATGCTGGCGGCATTTTCTTGTTGTATCGTAATGCTGATACGTTGTGCGAGGAAGCCGCCAGCTCTTCGGTCACCAGTTACATCAACATTAGTGTAGATATCAAATTATCATTCCGTTTTTTGACATCTAACATTTACAATTTTGTTTCCTATGTGAATATTTAAGATTTGAACGTAATAGGAGTGAAAATATGGGTTCATATCCTGCCTCGAATTTGGAGGTCCTCGTCAAATTTTCTTAAGTAAATGTCACCTTTCTTCTATTTTTAATGATTGTTGATATTTTTATTGTGACAAGCACAAAGCAAATTTTATGCCTGGTAGAAAATTATCCAGGTATAATTATGTGTCATGCTTTGCTCTCTTGCACCACGACTATGAAATCATTAGACAGATATATAGATATATAAGTCTTTTATTTACTTTATACAATACACACACAAGCAAACACAGATTAACAAACAGACAAGAGTGGCATTACAATCAAAATATAATTTGATAATTTATAAAAATTAATATAGAAAAAAAAAAGGTTTTATGTGTACAGTCAGCAGCAAAAGTTGCTAAGCGTTTGAAGTGTTCAAAATGAGCTACACGCGCTCTTATTCTCTTGACAATAGAGACGTGTTGACCTCATTTTGAACACCTCAAATGCTTAGCTACTTCTGCTGCTGACTGTACGTTGCAGCAAAGCAAAAGGGTTCTGTCTCAGCGATACGCTTCACCCTTTCGGGAAAAGCACTGATATTCTGCCAAAACCCGGATCTTCTGTATAAAATGCTCACTGCATATCTGATTCACCAAAACTACACTAATTAGCACAAAATTACAAACACCTGTATCCGTAGTGTTAACGTGTTATTTATTATTGTATTTAGCATTGTTTTCGTAAACAATGGCAAAAGGGTAAAGTGAAATGCGAAACAATAATCAATAAATATGCATGCAATTAAACCGCAGAGCTATTATGGGTGCGATTTTAGCAGTTGCATTGTTGGACATATTATGTGGCTATGAACAAGGGACCGATTGAAGCGATTTAGGTGGCTTTTATGAGAGCTAAGTAAAATGGACTATAAATTGAGTCAATGTCTTATACAGGCTGTAATTTTTTACATGATACAAAGTATGTTTTTTGAACTCCATAAACAATTTTCGCTCTCGCTGAAATCAAACAAAATAGTTTGAATCTTTTTTTTTTTTGTAATTTATTTCACTTATTAAATGTAATAATTTGAATGGACTGTTTGAATCATAAGTGTCAATAATACTTTTTTTGTAATTTATGCTAGTTTGAAAAGTAATTTAGTTAAACTTACATTTTCAATATCTTGCAAAAGCTGTTTTATTATCATAACATTCTTTACAAGTAAAAAAATATGGAAAGAAATTGTAAAAAAATTAAAAAAATGGGTTATTTTAATCACAGCTTTCACTTGCTAGTTGATTATGGAGTTGGAAAAATATATTTTGTATCATGAAAAAAATAACACCCTGTTGTATTATATTCCATGGAATAAAAAACACTGTATGGATAGTAACAACAAAACTGTATTTTATGCCACAATTTTGTATTAAGTTTTATGGAAGTCGTACTTTTCTCGCGTTAACTACTCAGTGAGTAGGCTAGACAGTGCTAGAACATACATAGCAATGTGCTACTCTCACTTTTATGTGTGAATCTTTATCCAATGTGTGATCCCACCCAAAAATATTAAATTTTATAATAACAAACATGATATCAGTAGGAATAGCGAGCTCCCAGGCGTGTGTGTTATGTACTAATCTTTTTGAGGGATTACTAGTGACGTGGCTGACAAAACGTCTGTTACCATTGTGCATTGTTTATTTAATAAATGCAACTTATTCCTGAGCCAATTCATTTCTTTCAAATTAATTTACATAGACACAAACAAATATAACGAGTAAAAAAACATGTTTTAAAAACTAAATCTAAACTTACTATATAAATAGGAAAAACTAAAAATCTAATTCTATTGTTGGCCCCTCTGGCATAGTGCCGAGGATGCTGGCAGCGTATCCTCGCTGAACTTATGCGTTGAGGGAGGAAGCTGCCAGCTCTTTTGTCACTGGTGACATCGACCAGGCCATGTGCTGTTGGACCTCACGGACCGAAGATCTCAACGCCAAAGGCAAGAAAGTTGTAATTGGTGTCGAGACCGCTATATTTCCGATTTTTGAGAGCTTCGGCCGCCTCTGCCGCCGCGCCTCCTTTTTTTGTGGTCCCGTGAAGATGAGACGGTGCCAGTGTGTCCACGCAGGTCGTGTCCCTGTGAATCTTATTCCTTAATGTATGTTACCTAAAAACTGCAAAAATAATCCAACTGTCGAATGTGCAGTCTTATATAAAATGTGTAGTTATTTTATTTTCGTTTAACTTGTAGGATCTTCCTTGGAAACTTAATAGGCGCGCTTTTCGTGTTCTATGTCCGTAGAAATTAAATCCGTAACCTTATAAACTTAGAGTTATACGAGTATACGGAAATTTCTATTATGAATAACTTCATTGTTATTATGGGTAACTTCATGTAAGTTGGGTAAACCCTCATCTAGCAAAAGATGTGTGGTCAGATTTAACGACGACCGGTCTGGCCTAGTGGGTAGTGACCCTGCCCATGAAGCCGATGGTCCTGGGTTCGGTTCCCAGTCGGGGCATTTATTTGTGTGATGAGCACAGATTGATGTTGCTGAGTCATAGGTAATTTCTATATATTTAAGTATCTATCTATTAAATATATCGTCGTCTAGTGCCTACAAGGCTTGTGCTTACTGAGCTAACCGTAGGGCTAGGTCGATTTGTGTAAGATTGACCCAAAATATTTATTATGTGTTTTTTTTTTTTAATCGTATAACTATCAAGGTTTTTTATGGCATCAGGCATTCTCCTGTTAAATATGTTAGGTTAAATTTTTTTTTATAACAGTCTTGAAAAGTCTACAGTTTCAGAAAATAAAACATTACTTATGCGAAATGACGACTCATGCCAAAGGATATTTTTTACCAACTTTTCTTCAAGACTTCTAGTAAACATTTCAATAGAAACAATCAAATATTAAACAATTGCAGACTTTTATGTTATGTACAAATATTACAGAAATGGAACTAAAATAGGGTTTATCGTGAATAACATTTTGCTTATTTGCATTTTAACTTTTTAGTTTTAAAGTAGACTAGGTGACTTTGCAAACTTCATACCACAATTCAAAATTTCAACTAAACATTTAGGAGATTAATTTTTTTAAACCTCTTTTTAATAACTACTGATTTATATCCAAGACTACTAAATCAAATGAATAGTCAGTTGTGGAAATTGTATCGCTTTTTATGTATAGTCGTCATTAGACATAACGGAGCTCTGAAGGTTGTTATCGCCTTGACAATAGAAGCGTTGTTCAGATATTTGTGACCACACCCTCAGCTCCTATATATCTGAGGCTCTAGTGTAAGTTTGTTTTGACGTAAAAAAACGTTTATGAACGCGTAAGTAATAATGTTATTTATATGGGAAACGCAAACGCGTTCGTGACGGGAAGTTACGTTAAAAACTTGCCCTCAGGGCTCAATTGGCGACTCTATAACCTGTTTGCTTTAAGTTCGTCAGTAAGGATTCTATAACAATTATGAAAAAGCAAATCTCTCTGATCTAGTCTGATCCGATATCCGAACTATTCCGCATCTAAAATATTCTGGGAACAGGAATACTCCCACGGCTCATCACTAGGGATTACAAATGTGGCGACACAGAATGTAAATTTAATGTATAGCTAAGTACAAACTAGTGGGAAGCCGCGCTGTAATCCAAATGAGTTTTAAATAATCAATTAGGTTGAAAATAAGTAAATTTAACACTGTGTTTGTGTTTTAGTATATACAGCCTTAACCAGAAGTATTCAATTCGCATGGTTTTTATATGAAAACTCGATAGTTTAGTGTAGTATATAATTTTTTTCTGACAACATATTACTTATCAATTGATTGAAACTGGGTGGATATTGGCCGTTGCGGTGACTGGTGATTGCATGAAAAATTTGCAATAAATCAAAGTTTTCTTATTTAATACGTAATTATAAGTATTGTTAAGTATGATGTTCTCTTGTTGTGTACATATATTAAGGTTTGCAATATCAGAAAATTGTTCAACTGCATTTAGAAAGAGAAGTATTGGAATAATATTTCCCCTCCGATACGAAACTCTCAACCGCTATTTTCATTTAAACTCAAATTACTTTACAATCAAAATTCTTATTGCTACCCGTCTGTGTATAATGTTATATGGTTTTCAGTTTAGGTTATACTTTCCTGCCTTTTGTTTTCTTTTTACTTGCGTAATTGTCCTTTTGTAGTTTTTTCTGTTAGTAATAATACTTGTTATAATAATGGAAAAAGAGCAGATTTACACTTTTTTCCATTATTGTCTTGTTTATTTTATTAATTCGTTTAAATATACTTTTAGGATTTTATATTTTAAGTTCATTATTGAAGTTTAAGGGTACGCCAAGAGTCCCTTTTTTGACATAATACATTAAGTGTCAAATCTTTAGTTAAATCCTGTATATTGTTTCAAATTAATGAATTTTATTTCTTTCTTCATTCTAAATTTTTAAAAACTAAATTAGTTCTAATAGTCATGCTTTGCTTTAAAAATATAAGCGGCTTGATGACAAAACGTTACGGCCAACAATTTCGAATCGAATTGATTTTCATTTCCTTAAGTGTCATATTTCTTTGGTCCTACTCAAACTCAACTCAAACTCAAACGTTTATTCAGTAAGTAGGTCACAAGGGCACTTTTACAGGTCGAGTATACAAAAGCAAAAGAGAAAAATAAAAACTACACCGGTTCTAACCCTACACCTCTGACCCGAGAAGTATATTCTACCTACTATATTCTTAACCTCCTAACTTTTTTCCACCTCACCCAATTGTGTTTTTTTTTATTGTTTATGGATATGAGTATGAACATTTTCGTGTTTTCCCTTTAAAATCAAGATTCGACTTGTAATTACTATCTCATCCAAGTACTTGGGTATTATTTTTGTAAAAGTTATTTATTTAGGTTCTGCTCTCGAATGTTAAATTGAAAAAAGAACATTTTAACAATCGTCTTTGTCATGCTATTGCTTTCGTCGAGAACCAATCAAAAATTAATACTGCAATCTCTTTGTTGAATATTTTAGATCGCAAATCAATCCTTTCTTCCAACTTCAATACAGAACTCTCGAATCCGTCGTAATCCAACAAAACAAACTCGGAAAGACTGTAATCCCAATTCCTTGTTATACTAACGTAACGACTTTCGCTTGTTACAGATTAAATGAAAATGGAGCGCCGTATTGCCGGAATTATGTATATCCTGATCACTTTTGCGCTGGTCAACGAAATGTCAATTAACGTCCAAGCGAGAGACAACAACAAAAGACGAGCGAAAGAAAAGACGGGAGGCTTCCAGAAAAACATTTGCGATATCACCGATAGAGATTCCAAAGTGCATTGCTACTGCGAAAATAATAGGGAGCTCAGAAACGCGACGAAGGCGGAATGTTGGGTGTTCAACGGCGGGATACCGCGGGACGATCTCATCTGGCAGAGTTTCGCCTCGCAACCGACGCTGCAAACTTTGTCTTTTAATGTCCGAGTCGATGGCGCATTGGGCTACGTGCCCACTAAAGCACTCCACTATCTACAAAATCTTCGTTCCATTAACATTAAATACGGGAACATCGTCGAAATAGCATCTTACGCTTTCGCCAATTTAACGAATCTAAAAGAAGCCACTTTATCTACTAACCAGATCGAAACTATTCAACAATACGCATTCGCTCATCTACCTAATATAACCACTATTAACCTGGAAGATAACATGATTATTGAAATTGGCGTAGATTGTTTCTTCAACCTACCTAAACTGCAGAAACTTGTTTTAACCAAAAACAACATATCGTCCATAAAAGACGGCGCTTTCCAGCGCACGTTTAACCTACTGGAATTGGACTTGAACAAAAACGGCATATACCATTTGAACCGTCACACGTTTGATGGATTGGCGAACTTGAGGAAATTGGATTTGCGAAGAAACCGCATTTACAATCTCACTGAATTCACGTTCGCTGAGCTGTGGAACCTGCACGAGTTACTCTTAGGCAAAAACGATTTGAAGTTTATTTCTGAAAGGGCTTTCGATGGTTTGTCTCAACTCGATAAGTTATCCCTCGATGATAATAAACTGGTTGCTCTCCCCTCGGGATGGCTTGAAGGGGCGCGTGGTCTGAGCTCCCTGGATCTGCGCTCGAACGAACTATATGCATTAACTTACGAAAACATCAGGCCCATATTCGACAACTTGAAGCCACAGAACAGCAATTTGCTCCTCGAAGGTAATTATGAATATTTAATATGTCCCTACGCAAAGTTTGACAAACTTAAAACGTACGTTGAATATTAAGCGGGCAGAAACAGAGACGTTATATTAAGTTTGATAATGCTTAGGAAGTTTCTACTTTTATGATCCCGCGGAGTGTTTTAGATGCGCGCAGAGGGTAAGCGGGAGCGGAAGATATTGTTCTACTGGGTCATTTACAGACAAGTTATAAAAAAATGATGTTAGCAGTATGAACGTATTCTGCAACAAGTTGTTTATTTTTTACTTCATTCGCGTAACTGTTGTTGTTGCGAACCCCTTTATCATCGTCTTTGGGGTTTCATTTCCAAATAATAATATCTATACTTTTTTATATTTTTACCCTTGACCACTAAAAACTACCGTTCCTCGCCATTTCTGATGCAAAAGTAACTCTGCTTGTCTGTTACCTCTTAAACTCACGCTTAAACCACTGAACCAAATTGATATGGAGAGAGTTTGAGCTACGAGAAAAGACATAGGATTTTTTTATCCCGCAACTATCCGTACTTTAAAGACTGGCATGGCTGGCCGACGAAGTCGCGAGGAAAACCTAGATATTCTATAATATTTCAAGTGGAAAAAACTAGCTTACCCAACAGATGTTGTCCTGTCTTTACTATGAATATTTGTTTAAAATATTTGCAGCACGAATTCTGTCAATAAAAACGCCATAAGGTTACCTTAATAAGAAATATTTTAGTATGGTGTTTAAGTATTCTTATTTCATTTCATTATTATCTTACTTAACCCATGGACATGTGATGTCTCTCACTCTCTCGATAATTTTGTTTCTTTTAAAGTATATAACATCATATTTAATTATGGGTATTATGACCAAATTTAATCACATTAACATTAAAAATGTAGTTCATTACAATAATTACTTATCATCTTCCTCTCGTTTTCCCGGCATTTTGCCACCGCTTATGGGAGCCTGGGATCCTCTTGACAACTACTCCAGGAATTACCATAGTTTTACGAAAACGACTGCCTTCTGACCTTCCAATATAGATGGTAGGCCTTAGTTATTTGGATTAGTCCGGTTTCTTCACCAAAAAACAACTGTAGGCAGTGTAGTGTTGTGATGCACACCAGGTGTATTTTCCTATCCCTGTCACTGTTATTGTATATATGTGCTGTTGCAATTAAATCTTTTTTATCTTTTTCTTTTATCTAGAAGCGACGTGTAGTTCATTCCTATAAAATAACATTTAATATAAAATAACAATATTTAATGCAAATAATAATAATACCTAATGTCTGAAATTTTCTATGCCAGTTTTTTTGTCTATTGGAATTTTCGAAAATAAACACATTTGGTCAAAGCGGCGACTTTTTCGAGAAATGTACAATGATACTATTCTATTCCCTTGAATTATAATTTAAAATGTAAACTAGTGTTTCAGCTATCTGACTCCACTGCTAAAATTCTTCCGTCCGAGCAGTTTTAGCACTCATCCAAAGCGACACTACCAAGTTGTAGTGCATACCTGCTAATTCCGTAGCTCAGTAATGTTCCCATTTGTTCACAGAAAACAACTTTGTATGCGACTGCCGGCTCAAATGGATGCACTCTCTCCGCAACGAGACGAAAAGCCAGAACACTAAAGCCTCCCTCGACGGAATCACTTGCAAAATGGACTCGCCCGTCGTTAGTTCGGCTTACAACAAAATCCCAGACCCGATGGACAACAAGTTAGACTACAACCAAGATATCCTACACGCCGGGCTTACTATAGAAACTGCGCTTTCCAAACCAAATCTGACAGATATAGATGCACTTCAAAGCAACGATATATCGGTCACTAAAAAGGGTATTAAGAGAAACGCTCTCAAAATCCCTCCCGACACCCTGCCATGTCCGAGAGAAACTAAAAAGACTACCGAAGTACCTCAACTCATGATCGATCCAGTCATTCCAATACAAAATGAAATGAAAACATACAGATTTCATGACATTAATTCTGCTTCGGCGTACGCAGTAAATGTTTTAATACTATGGAGTTCCGTATTGTCTTTCTTCTTTACTTAGAATGTCAATTTAATGATCAAGTTATTATTATAAGCGGAATACTGACTTCAATTCGGTGTAAGGTAAGGCATTTTTGTATAAAATTGTACTGAAACGTATGTAAACAAACCAGTCGTGTCATTTAACTGTCAATCAAGGTCAGATGCGTAAGTTTGTCACATTCTCTAAGCATTCATGCTTCGAATAATGTACGCTTCGATTATGCAGGCTTCAATTATGCACGCTGCGATTATGCACGCTTCGAGCATGCACGCTCAATGGTAAGGCCTGATACAACTTGCTCGAAACGCATCCCAAAGCGCTCTCGTACAATGACCGTACAATTTTTAACAAAAATGCCAGTGAAATTAAGTTTAATATGCACATAAGTATTTATGCAAACAATAATGTGAATATACTCACCGTTAAAATTGATGTTGTAATATAAAATAAGTATTATTAGTGATAAATATAAGGGTACATTTTTAAGTGAAGCCAAGTGAAATTATAATACACTGCATTGCAGCCATTATAATAGCAACCTATAATAAAAATAGGATTTTTTTCAAATAATAATTTAATAAAACTGAATGTTATATATTAATGCAATAGGTGAAAAACATAGAAGCGCTATTATGAAAAGTACATAAAAATATAATGTAAAAAATTAGATACATGATTTTTATATATTGAATCAGTGGCATATTCAAACTACTAATTTGACTTCAGAATGATAATTATTTATGATTATACAGATAAATACAAAGAACCTTGACTATTGCCCCTAAACTGTGACTAGACAGCATCAGAAAACAGGCGATATAGTAGGCAATTAGTAAATTTAAATACTCCAAAACAGACTTTTAAGTTAAAAATAATTTATACAATCAAGATAGGACATAGCTCGATATCTCTGGGGCAGTGTCAATAAGAAATTCCTTTTTCAAGTTTACCCTTTGACTTTAAAGGACTAAAGAGACCGAAACCATTACCAACTGCATTATGATCATCTCGATTGGGTACAATTTGGGTATGAAGGTCAGACGCATACGTCAGTCACGCTCTTCGAGTATACACGCTTCGAGCAAGTACGTTTCGACAAATGCACGCTTCCATTATACAAATTGCTAAAATTCAATTCTATAAATAAATGTGAGATTCATAATGCTCCGGGTTTTACATTGGGAAAATATTAACGAAGGAACTGACTTATTTTCGTGTTTCTCCAATAATATACACCTCGAAAAAGTGTGATTATTTTTCTGTAGAATTTAACGAGCTTCGATTTTGCTCTGGATATTTTTTGAAGGAGTGCGTAGGTGGCTTGATATGTAGTAACGGGCACACTTCTTCAGGGTAAATTATTTTCCAAGTTGTGAAGATTTCTTGAGGTATCTAAAAATAGCCTGGACACGACCGATTGATAATTAACACCATTGTATAGTCAACTGATTTTTTTTCTGAGCCACTTGGTAATTTATAACAGTGACGTTTAATAGACCTATAGCGATTTTCATAATACATAATAAATACATTTATTTACAGAAATTACAATCGTATTATGATAACTACAAGTACTTAACTAGTTACAGTATGAAATCTAAAAAAAGGCCCTTAAGGCTGTGTACCAAGGATGCTGGCGGCATTTCCTCGTTGTATAATAGATTATATAATTTTCATAATAGTTTTCCACTGTCTCATATTTTTGTGTTCCGGTGTGTAAGGTTGCTAGAAAGTTCAGAGCCTTAAAGGGCCAACGCTATGTGCATTCTCCAGAGTTACTGGCGTCAATAGACGGGCCGTAAGGTTAACAGGGTACGCAGTGGCTCACAAATCAAATTGGTTGACTGTATACCAAACTTAAGGACAGCCCGACAGATTTTGAGCTGTGTTCCAATTTGGTTGATTTAAATTATTACTCTTGTGAATATTCAATTGTGAGATGCCACTGAGATCTATCGTCGCTACCTTGGAAAAAATCTCGTAACTCATTCTTGGTAAAAAAAAGAAAAATGACGTAACTATATAGGGGATGAGTAAAGAGTTACTGCGTTTCAACTTGGAGTATCTGCGTCAGATACGATTTTTTTTCAAAGTAGTGACGATATTATTTGTATTCGTATAAAGTCACATACCTGGTGTATTCATCATAACATGCACAATAGTTTAGTAAGATAGGTAGCATTTTTGTATGCATCATTGTATCATTTCTATGTGATCTAGTTATACAAATATAATGAGACATCTTTATTCAAGGCCATTCCAGTTTCTTACTATAGTCATGTTGTAAAACCTAAAGCCTTAATTTGACATCAAATCCTTTATCCAAGTATAAAATATTAATACATGTTTATAAGTTGCTGTAATATATATTATTCTCATTAATTTATCTGTAATGTGAAGATCTGAGTATGAATCCTCTGGAATTAAAGGCTACGGTGACTGGTTACCATCAGACGGGCCGTATGCTACCTTGCTACCGTCTATGTTAAAGAAAATCTACAATTTACTGGTTAGAATAAGTATTTTTCAACTATATTTTGTACAAATACCTAAATATAATGTCTTGCAATCACAGTAGCATTTGGACGCCGTAATCGCTTCAAGATAATTTGAAAATCGACAAAAATAACATAAAAATAAATTCAAATATTAGTTTATTAGCCGTTTAGTTAATGTCCTGTTTTCATAACACTCGCTTGAAAAGAGACTCTTTTGATTATATTTCGGTTAAAGCACTTATATCGCTGATATATATGAGTTTATGGAAATTAGCTAATTGTGTATACTTATAAAATCATTCGACATAATCTGTTCCTTTTAACCTGCTTACGGTTGTGTGGTGAAAATTTTACGATCAATTTTAATATTCGCCTCTCATGCCTTAAGACCTTTGCAACACTCAAGATTCCTCTTTTATAATTTACTTTTCAAATCTTTCGTTGCTCAAACAATAAAGTATGAGATAATCGACACTAGTAACAGATAAAATATTGTTAAAGGAAAAATGTAATACTGAAAAGAATTTAGACGGTGATTTCATATCGTTAGCTTGGTTTTGGTCTACTGGGTAACTACTAATTATTCACATTTCATTTGAATTACCGGAGGGCGAGCCTGGCAGAAAATTTAATGTTAAAATTCATCATTTTGCAGACTGTGTTCTATCTATTACTTTCAGGACTTTTTGAAGCATCGTCCTGTTACATATAATTAGGTTTAGTTAGATTTGTTTTTTAATAAAAAATATGGTTTCAGAAAACAACTCATAATGCAAAATGATGAAATATGCCAATTGATATTTTATGCCAATAAATTTTCTGTACGACAATTGTGAATTATGCCAATTCTAACATGTTAATTGAACAACGTACTTACAACTTTTGATTAATCCAACTGGTTTTGTCTCTTGGGGAATGATACAAATATATGTAATTAACCCAGTTCTATAACTAAGTAAGTTTCCTACAGTTCAAAAGTGACTATGCAAAATCCGCAAATTGTAAAAGTTTTGTATTCTTTTGCACCCTACTACATCGCCATTAATTTTACTTCTATAGTTTAATAATCATTACTCTTAACGTTGTAAAAAGTATTTTGGCAAGGCGTTTTTGTATCAATAAATATACATGATGTAAAAAAGTTTTTTAACCCGTTCGTTTTATTTGTACCCTCTTTACTTATATTGCAACCGATATGACTATTAGTAGGTCTTAAAACCCACGGCTTAGATACCTGAAGTACTAATTACTTCCACGGAACATTAAACTTTTACAATTGGAACAGAGGTTGGATTGACGGTTGAACCTTAAAATGGCGAAGTCTTGAAACTGTATTTTTTGTTTTTTGTTCAAACGTAGTTTAGTGTGTAATATTGATCGCGTATTATGCAGTGATCTAACGCAGAATTGTGCAGCTAATGAAAATTGATTTCAAAATGTGTTTCACCACTATTTTGGTCATCACCCGGCAGTCCCGGGATCACGGCCGCCTCTTAGCTTTCTGTAAAGTCCAGCACTTTACAAAACGCAAGGCCTACTACGGAACAACGTCATGCTCTAAGGGCAAACTTATATGTTATTTTACTTGTTTGTTATTTTACTTCATATTGGCGAAATCATCGATTGATTTATTGATGGAAGCCATTTTTTTTTTTAAAGAAGAAGAAGAGGTTGAATGTCTATTGTTCGATATTGAAGCAAAACAATTTGTACCTTATATATATTTAATTTAACTAGATTTTTTTCTTGTACTTTCACGATGAAGTGAATCATAATTGAGTAAGTAGCTTTTGAATTCGCGCCCCCTTCCAGATAAAAAACACCTACATAGAATTCTAGTTGTCTTCTTAAATGTAAATTATTTTGAATTCAATATTTTAGCTTTGTTTAGCATGTTTTTGAACTCAAAAAACGCGAATATTACAGAAAACAATATTTATAAAACGAATACTTTGAGAAAGTAAAATCTTTATGTTGTACACATTTCTTTTAATCATATTATCTACATCTAAAGTAAACTTAATAGACGCAACCCACACAAACACTTCAAAAAATAAACAACGATTCTTGTTGTTTTGGTTCGTTATATCTATAAGATTTATTTTGGTGCCATAGACTGAGTTACTTTGATTTGCGGGGGTAATATTTATTGCATTTAACAATTTAAAAGAGCCCTTAAATTATTAGGACATTAGTGCTGGAAACATACTGTTTCCGTGATTTTAGTAATATGATATTGTTGTTCGCCTCGTTTAGTTCTAGGTTAGTTTGTATGGTCTGCCTTATATCGCGCTGTCTCATTATCTGGGTCATAATGTAAGAATAGAGTGGTAAACTTTGTCAGCTTATTACTCGGTGGTTTTCCTTTTACGAAAAACTCTTTTTTTTGTTTGAAAAATGTTTTCTTTTTTTATCATCTAAATAAGAATCATCATACAACTATTCATTATTATAATAATTCTTTATAAATTTAAAGTTGATGATTATATTAAGTTGACCCGTGAATCAAAATAAAACCAGTTTTCTGATGTCATTAAATTAAAACTGGCTTATGTTACGATCGTTTAAGAGTCAAAATAAGATATTTCAAAAATGGTATGATGTACAATTATTTTAGTCTTTAATTTTTTTTTTTAAGAATACATAAAACAATTGAATGGTTATTACGCATGGAAAGGAAGTGTTCGCAGGAGGTTCTGGATTTGAATCGAAGTAAGTAAAACAATTTTAAAGAAATGTAAGGGCCCACACGGATGCTGCCCCTGTCCGTATCATGGGACGCGCACAGACACAGCACCCGCCATGGTGTAAGGACTATTGAGTTTTAATGGAGTCTAGAATGTACTAGGCTATTGGGTGGAAACGATGGACTAGCTACTGGGCTATTGGATAAAAAACCGGACGCCTGCCTAATAAAATGATATTTGGTAATTGTATTTTATTGTTAGACTACATTATTAATGGTTCTTAGGGTTATTAAGTTGATATTGTGATTAAATTTTTAAAACAGCATAACGGTTATAGAAATAAACATTGGCATGATAACTAATTTAAACACCTCTAAGTTCCATGGTCATCGGGAGGACTGAAGACATGATGACTCTAAAAAACTTATTAAACTTTTATTAGTAAATTTTTTTATTTTTTTTTTGTAAGTACAATCGCAGAACTATTTTTATTGTAACATGATGAAGGACACAAAAAATTTAAACAAATAGGTAGACGTAAAATAAAATAGTGGTAGAAAGAGTTCGTAGGTCAGTCGGCGTGTGGAAGGGCGGCACCATCATCGAAGCCGAATAACTTCGCTGCTGTCTTCCATTTGTGGCGGGTGCCACGAATGCACATGCTGGTCGCTCTAATTATTGAAGTAATTATACGAGCCCTCAGCCAGCCCAATACGCGAGACAGGGATCTATCCCAGCGAGATGCAAGTGCTTCCCCGAGGTGTTTGACGAATGTTGCTAGTTGTGGTGCAAAAACTCCATCCACAGAGGTGACGAGAGGTGTAAAAGTGGCATGACGAAGCTCGCAGGCGTTGGCGTATTTGTTTTGTTTTTCCGACTCTGCTGATTTCAGGACAGAAGCAACAGGGCGTGAGGTGTAAGAGGGAGCGTCAGTGTCTACGACACGGATGTCAAACAACGCCTCCCTCTGTGCAACCCATACGCCCCGGCATGCTAAATCTCCTCGTAGGCCGGTTTCACCTTCAGTGACAATTGGTTCTTTTACTACATTTCCCCACGCTTGTTGGCATAATTCGCAAAAGAGATCCCTTATTTCGTTGTGACGTCTCGTTATTAGACCGCCGGTTTTACAACAGAGGGCGTGATCGATGTTGAAGTCGCTATTGCCGCATCCATCGCAAGATTTTGGCATTGAGATCGGTGTTCGATGGTATCGTATTGAGAGGGCATCTCGGAATTCGTGTGGAGACAGGTCAAAGTGATCTTTTCTTGTGGGTATAACGGATAGCCAATTAGAAGATTTTGTTTTCATTTTGGTCACAATTGATCTTTCAATGGCTCTTTTTTTGATAGGTGGGAGATTGGTTAAAATGGAATATGTAAATAAAATATGTAATACGAATCCAATAACAAAAGCGATATTCAATATAGCTTTTGTTTATGACCAAATAAAAATAAATGTGTCGAATATAAATAAAAATAACAAACTCATGTAAAAACAAAAAAAAAAACTACAAAAGCTTTTAAATCTTCTATAAGCCTGAAAAACATTACCAACGAATATTTAAAACAACACAGTCAGCACTGAATAATTGAAACGAATAAAATTACTATTCAAACAGCCTTAACTACCATCCCTAATAATATCATAATCCTTCTACAGATTTATACCTACGTCTCCGTCTAATTTCTAAAGGAATAGCAAATTACCCGAGAGCCATAAATTTTATTCGAGTCCCTGGATCCACAGGATTTGTGAAATGCCTTCTGTTGTTCATCCAAAATGGCGTAAGGGAAGTAAATCTTGTGGTATCTTATGCCTTTTTAGAAAATGGAACTTTCGTCAACGGGCTAGGCAGATAGGCGAATGTTTACACAGATCATTGTTATTTTTAACACTAGATGAATAGCATTTTTTTTTTTAATTGTTTTTCTGATGGAAAAGATAGTACCTAACATTTATTATATTATAATAAAAATACTTGGAAAAGAAAAGAAAGAAGAAGTAAAAAGGATTTTTCCAAAATACTTCCTTTCAGCTTACATTTACTTAACAAAATAGGATCATGTGATTTAAAATTTTGCTTGGACCTATTTGTTCGACTAGTTAATATCAAGATACCCTAAATGGAACTGGTCCGGGTATTGTCCCTAAACTGCAATTAAAAACCACTAAATAACGGTCACCAGTGTCTCTTATCCCGCCTGCTAAGCATGGCAATTTTAGATCTCTGCGCGTGGCGATTATTGCGTAAGGATTATGACCAGCAGTGGAAGTCCATGGCTGATAGGTAAGTAATATAAAATTGGCATTAAAACAAAACTTAAAGGTACAATGACATTGAAATGTTCCATCTAGCTGTAAATAAATCTGTGTTGGAGAATAAATGAACTGTAAATGTCTCGGTCACTTAGCGTCACGGTTTAAGACGGATTTTAAAGGGTGTGTTATAAACTCTGCTCCGGATTAATTCATCAAGTTGAGATTTATTTCAGCCATTTTGTCGGTAGTAAAGCTGTGTAAGTCCAAAGTTGATTTTCACGCTTGTCACTGGTTGTATTTCTATTATTGGATTTTGCTATTAATCATTATTTATTTAAGCAGAGCATTGCTTGTTAGAAGAATTTATAGCATGAGAAATTTTTAATGAACCAACAATGTGAGTTCAAGTGTAAAATCATTATTATCATCAGTGGAAATACTAACTGCTAGAATCTTCCCCAATGATTTCCACAACGATCTTAACCATGTCGTCAGTCCACCTGGTTGTCTTCCAAAGCTATAGGTGGTCACTATTAAAGACCCGTTCTGTCTGTCTTAATGAATAACCATTTTTTTAATAGATATAACCATTTTTCAGATGTAAGTGTATTTATTTGAGTTATACCCGTAGTAATTTCATTGTTCTTCAAATCTTTTTCTCCGTATTTCTGTATGTTACTCAACCAAATTTCACACCGTATCCAAATTTGGAAAATATTGACAGTAAAGATTTTATATGTATCATAAATCTGCTTCGAGAAATGTTCGAAGACGGAAAGATGTGATGTAAATAAGACTGAGTAAGTTTTACGTCCCAGCATTTGCACTGAGTTTGCACCATTTTTACGACATTTTGTTCTCCTTGTTTTAAGAATTATTTCTCTTTCAGTTACAAAATGTATTGGTTTTTCTATCGCATGCTCCACAGCGGAAGCCACATTTGTGCGAGTGCGAGGAACTTAAGATGTAGTGAATTGAAATATTCGATTAGAATTTTCGATTTGGAAATCGCTCGCTGGCTGCGCTGTAAATTTTTTAACACTCTTTTGAAAGCTTTGTATCGCTGTCGTCATAGAAGCTGTTACGAAACTGAACTAGTATTAGTCACTAGTATAGTGAATATTCAAACTATGGAGCAAAACATTCAGAAATTAAGAAAAAAATAGGGAATCACCAGCAATAGTATGTACGATATCAAGACCGTAAAATTATCTGAACGCATCTTATGTCAAGGCCATAAGGATCTGTCCGAATTTATTAGATAAAATATTTTTGCCAGTAACTGTACAGTGGTTGACTGGTAGAGAATTCCTAAGGCTTCATGTCCGCCATTTGTGAATTTTTAGATACGAGATTACGAGTAAATAATTATTTTATTAGATTACTGCAATAACATATGAAATATTTTCATTTTCCGATATATCTGATGGCGACTGTACATTGGCTACTAGTAACTATTTCCTGAATAAAAGGCGCGAAACGCCATAGTGCCACAACTTTAATAATAATAATAGCACTGCTACCTTTCAGGTATGTAGTGCTGTGTTCCTGATGGTGAGTAAGGTTCCCAAAGCTCCAACCCCCCTTAAAGGCCGGCAACGCGCTTGTGACTCATCTGGTGTCGTCTGCACGTTTGCCGCATATGTCATAAAAAAAAAACTTTATTTATATTTAAAATTGTACTTTTACACATGAAATTAGAAGTCCAAAGTCACCGAAAATTCGCTCCAACGAGTAAGTAACTCAGTCCCCTCATCCCATTAAGAGCCAGTCATAAATTTCCTTTCGAGGGTGTACTGGGATACGAATTGTCTCATTAGATCGTTTGGTTTGTGATAGGTGCTTTACACACTCTTTGAAAGAAAGTCGTAAGTGCAAAGATTATCTGCATTTTAATTTTGACGAAAATTCTTCAAATGTACCTACAGTAGAGTTTATAATTATAAGAGCAGTTAAATGCAAATATGTAAACTTTTACACTTTTTGTCATAAGATTGTAAAGATATTTTAGAATCCTCGGTGTTGTGCGGTACTCAGATATTAATTAACACGACGGTACAATTTTTTTATGCTGTTATCGCTTTTGTATTAGTCCTACCGTCTTTGTACCGTATTAATCATAATCATTTCGGCCCTAACTTGTCCAAAGCTAGACATCATCTCCGAAATATACATTCAAATATATGTATCATATTGGAATTTTCATAGTCCACGTATTACAACATAAAAAGAATTCAGTACGCATAATTTACACATTATTTTAAACAATTAAATCGAAAGAAAAATAGAAAAATTTTGACTCGCAGTGGGATTCGAACCCAACAACCACTGGAATTTCTATTTTTCTTTCGATTTAAATATCGTAGATATTCGCTTGGAGACGTTTCTGCATAATAAAAAATAACATCCAATTTTGATTTATTATGATATTCACGAATAGCCATGAAAAACAAAGCAATTTGAGTGGGGCTCAATTCTAATAACAGTCAACATGACATTTTATTAGAAATGAAATGTTACTCACAATCGAATGATATAAGAATTAAGCCCGACTCTAGTATGTCTCTGAATTATAAAAATCTACGGTTGCTTTAATTAAGTTTTCATTGAACGTCATTTAATTTACTTTTCGTATGTATTCATTTTATTATATGTAGCTTATAATATGTGTTGTTAAAGAACTGTATAGTACATAACTAGACATTAAACTCTGAGTCGATGTTATTAAAACTAAACTCGTATAAAACTTTACTTTATACAACAGTTACATAAAATACTATTAAGTAAAACTTGTCACCAGTTATGCAGTTTAAAAATTTCTAAAAAACAATATAGATGTTTTGTTCTTAAGTCATTTAGTTCCGGAGAAGAATAGGGGATCTACTAGGTAATGTATATCATGAAGGGTGTAGGGTCGATGCAGCGTAAAATGGCTTAAAGCTATTCTTTGTTGATAGGGTGCCTTCCAATTGGGGGAGATGGATGTTTTAAACAAATGATAAAATGTTTGCTATTAGCGTAAATTAAATATCAGACACCGCCAAAATAATAATCATTTATTCCTCAATCTGCACAGTCTAGGAGGATATAACCAATATGGAGCCGACGCACGCACTAATTTCCATCGGAAAAATTCTGTCGTTTTCGGTGCGAGGGTGAGGGTAACACATAAATAATGTTAACACTAATGATTTTTTTACGTGCGTCGCTACACACGCACACGACAAAATTATCAAACACTAGCATATACTATATTCACACAAGTTCAAGAATTATGACCGGCGGCCGAGTAATTTTGGCAGAGGGGATCGCCTGTTAATGGGTACTCCATATTGGTTATATGCTCCTAGTACACAGTTCAACACGAAATTGACAGTACCTTTACTGTTTGTTTTCACTTTTAAGAAATGCCAAGTTTCAAACAAGGAAATGTCGATGTCGCCCTCGTACCACGAAATAACGATAATATTATTATATCAATGTTTGATACACTGACTTCAGCGATTTTATATCCTCCTGAGACCCACAGGCCTACAGTCATGTAGTACTAATTACTTTAAAGAAATTTGAATGTTATAAAATTGGAACAGAGTTGAGTTTTATTTGTTTTCTGTGATTTTGACACAAAAGAAATAATATTTTATTTCCTACACTATAAAGAACGAATCCGAGTAGCATTTTACTTGTACGGCCCCAGGAGGATACAAGCGACCACCACCCGTAGTACGCTTCTCTCCTAAACCATACTCTTCCAAAATATCGACTATATTTTTTTAGAATCCATGTTCGCGTTAATAGGTTAATTGATAATTGAATGGCACTAACGGTGCAAAACTTTAACAAAATTCGTTGAACTGACATTAAAAAAAATACGAATAACTTTGGCAAATTATTGTCCAATGTAATTGTATATTATCGGAATCTCGGTGTAAAAATATAATTGTTTTAATGGCTCTATACACTCTTCTATGTCCGCTTAACGAGTTTCGTTAAAGTTTCGCACCCATTTAAGTGATCGTTAAATTATATACTATTTGTCCAAATAACCTCAAAGATATAATTCATACGATCTTGGGTTCAAATCACAGTAAGGGCATTAATTTGTGTGATGACCACAGATATTGTTTCTGAGTCATGGTTGATTTATAATTATATGCATTTAAGTATTTGTATATTATATATGTCGTTGGCTGAGTACTCACAAGTCCCACAACACAAGCCTATTTGAGTTTACCGTGGGGCTCAGTCAATTTGTATCAGAATGTACTGCATAAAATCTAAGGCCCTTGAGGCATTATACCAAGGATGCTGGCGGCATTTGCTTGTTATATCGCAATAATGATACGTTGTGCGAGGAAGCCGCCAGCTCTTCGGTCACCCGTTCCATCAACCACAAGCTTCGCGATTTCTGCAAAAAAATTGTGCACGCTGGGACCCCATGGACCTAACTTCTCTACGCCAAACGGTACAAAGTGGTTGGTACTCTCTGACCAGTACCCTGACCATGAGTTGTGACATTGAGGTTTGTACTATTTAAGTGCAAACGAGATGCCCAGATAGTAAACTAGATACTCCTAATCAAAAACCTCAATGTCACAACTCATGGTAAGGGCTCTTATATTTGTTACGTTTAAAAAAATTCGGCGCTTTCTGCCGCTGCAGCGGTTTTTACATTAATTAGTTGGAGATGGGACGGAGCTAGCGTGATATTATTTATTTATATTCGCTTTAATAGTTTAATTTAACTAATTGTGCACATAACCTCAAAGATCAAAGTAACCGCAGTTACGCTAATTAATGAGATATATCGATTTTGGTCGGATTTCCACGTATATACTCGTACATTCCACGTATTATGCTTATGATATAAATATGTTTCGACCTCAATTATCAGTTCTCCTCATTATCATAGATCGTGGTTGCATTTGTCTCGACTAACTATTCCTTCCTACCTACACCATTCGACTAGTACTACCATGGCTCTAGATTGGTTGGTTGGTTAGGCGATTTGGAATCTGTAACACTCGGGTTAATAAAACTTATAAACCCAGTTCGTACTACTGAGTTCGTCAAAATTTTGAACAATATTATAAACGTGAGAGTTTGTTTGTTATGTTTGTTTCTCATTCACGTCAAAACTGCTGAATTTTCAGCTTTAATACTATTTTCATTATAATTATGGATGGTGGTCTTCTGGCCCTATTTCACCACTGCACAGCGACAATTGTCACGATTCCCGACATATGTAAATTTCTGACGTTGCAGGTGTCCATTGGTTACATTGACCGCTTACCATGGGGTAGGACGTGTACTAGTTCACCACCAAAACGTTACTTTAAATAAAATGCTGTTATTTTTTTATTATATCGTCAACTTTTTTTAAAGTACATTTAATTTAGTTATATTTCTAGCCAAATAAATTAATTAATGTACTGAATCAGAAATTGCATTGCAAACTAAAATTAATTGCCTCCGAGGCCAAATATCACCAGGACAATCTGGGTTCCGGATTAATTTAATAATTTTGTTAATTTAGCTTTGTCGTTGCATGATATTATTAAATAAATACTTTAGTAATAAAAAAAACTCGATGTAAAATAAATGAAGAACGGGTTACACTATGAACAATAGCCTCAATAACTATAATATTATACATTCTCAATGTAAACACTATCGACCCTTAAGATAGCTTTTTTATACTACAACGGTGGCAAACAAGCATACGGTCCGTTTGATGGTAGGAAGTTACCGTATCCAAAGGACGCTTGCAATTCCAATGGATTCATACGCACGCTGCGGACCCTTAAGGAACCTATACACTCCTTTTTTGAAGAACTCCATACTAGGCTATACAGCCTATTGGAAAAACCCCTGTAAGGGTCGCTGTATTGGTGTCCTTAAGATGCTTCAAAAATAATCATTTCTTGAAAGATGTGACGAAGATTAACATAAATTATTTTAATTTCCATAAAAATGAAACAATAACATTACATAAAACTTAGTAATAAACACAAAATATCTACTACTTAGTTACAAATAAATAAACTCACGTGTAATTATATCGCACTAGGCGACATGTTTAGTGTGAGCGATACACCCTCAACGCGATCGGTGTGTCCTGACTCGGCTTGAAGATGGGGACTAGAGCTTACCCGAAACATATCGCCTAGTGCGATATACACGTCGAGTTTATGTTGGGGTTATTTAAGTGCAATATTGGTAATAAAAAGAAAATAAGATGTTTACACGAGAACTATATTTGATCAACTGACATGTAAATAAATAAGTCAATAAAACCGTTGCTATTCAAATATAAATTGACAAGGTTCCATCTACTGCCAGTACTGTGTACACAAGTAGATGCAACCGCCTTGCATTAATATTCACATTATACATACGAGTATTTATCACTACATTTCAATAGTTTATCCGTTTGTAACTAAGTAGTAGTAACATGGCTCGCATTAGTTTTAATTGTATTAAAAATAATCTACTTTATAAAACTTAAAATTACCTTAATCTTAAGTTCATTTACATATTATAACAGCCCCCTGGATCGTACCCGGCTCAAATGTCCCTCCCTGTACAATGTTGCCTCTCTGGACAACAATAGAGACCTGCTGAACCAGATACGACCGAGAGCGAGGATCAAAAGTAATTTGATTTGTTCTTGGTTAGGTTTTCTTGGTTATAAGTATTAGTGTAGTTGTACTGCAGATTACCATTCAAACACAATCAGGAATCCCTTAGCTTCGATCATATCTACAGAAAAGACGCAAACGTTTTTTTTACTTTACTCTGCTATAATAAATCTGTTCTAAATATTTAAATAAATAAAAATTACAGTGCGTCTACCATGGTTGACACTTTATCGTATATCGCGCTATCCGTCACTTTCACACTCACATCCTTGTAAGAGAGTGACAGGTATTGTGATAATGCCGTGTGATGCCGGCTGACTGGAATAGCACCACCCCATCTCGTCCCGCGGGTGTCGTAAGAGGAGACAAAGGGGAAAAATCCTATGGCCGGGCACCAGCGTCCGTCGGAACCCAATCCTACAGCTACTGCGGTCGCCAACCTGCCTGCCAAGCGTGGCGACTATGGCAACTACCCCCCCAAGATGATACAGGTCATATTTGTGGGAGGCCTGTGTCCAGCAGTGGACTGCATACGGCTGAAATGTTTGTAAGGTATTGTGACAAGTGATAAAAACCCAACCATGTTATGCTACACAAATTCATTATTTCTTACACAAATTGACTGAGTCCCTCGGTAAGCTCAAGAAGGCTTGTGTTGTGGGTACACAGCCAACGATATATATAATATACAAATGCTTAAATACATATATAGACACCCAAGACTTGGTAACAAATAACTGTGCTCATGACACAAATAAATTTCCTTACTGGGATTTGAATCCAGGACCATCGGCTTCATAGGCAGTGTCACTACCGACTAGGCCAAACATGTCGTCAAAACTTCAATAAATGCACTGTCTTCTAAATACATGACTGCCCAAAATAGTACGAGAGCCCACGACCAAAACCATGTCTCATAGCAATACGGCAAAAACCCTATAAAATCGTTAGATTGTATTATTCTGAACCCGACTAGGTGTGTAGTAACGGTCGAAAGTGTAGCAACTGCGTGGGAGGCCATTTCTGCTGTGTCAAAAAAAAAGACTGTCGGTATTATAGCAATACGTCTGATAGTGAAAATGTACATAGATTTTATAATTATATTACGAAAAAGTTTGTTTTCAGACATTTTGCGCGTAGCATATAGCCTGAGCGCATTTTTGAAAATGTCAACAAATTTAGCCGACCTGTATCATAGCAATACGGATTATTATTTTTTTCAACGTTTCGTATTGCTGCCATGATTACCAAAAACCTGTTTTCAGACACTTTAAGTGTAGCATATACTCCCAAAAACGAAAATAACGTTTCGGAGTCGCCTGGCCGACGCCTCTGTTAAATGTTTTTTTAAATTTACAGCCTTCATAGATATTTAAGAATCTCCCTTGTCTATTAATTTTCAACAACATCCCAGTTTCCTTTTGTGCGATTTATTTCAGTCCTTCAACTTCAATGTTACGGTTTCGGGTAAATTCTTTGTTAATTATCATCTAATAAATTCAGGGTCGCGTATTCATTGGTTTGTAACAGAAAAGTCAAGATGCCTCAATACGATTTTTAAATGATATCTGAGTATCGAAAAGTTGTCTGATAGAGAAGGTGCTACACTTAATTTGTCTGATATAAATTTATTGCACATGTGGACAACTTATTTTATCATGTCCAACAATTTTCAGACATATTGCTATGATACCGATCGGTAAAATTTGTTAACATTTTCAAAACGGTCTCAAAATTTAATGCGTTCACATTTCCGTCTGAAAATTGTTTTGTTCGTATCAAATAACCAAAATTTACTAATAAAAAAGATTTTCAGACGTATTGCTATGAGGCATTTTTTTTGTCTCATTTTTAATTTTTTTAATTGATTTTACGGGTTTGCGCTACGCTACTAACGTCTGAAAAATATGTTTCCGGTATCTCAGAACTGTCATTCAACTACAGTCTGCAAATCAGACATATTGCTATGATGCAGTTCGGTAAAATTCTTTAACAATTTTGAAAATTCGGTCAGAACAAACGCTACGCGGAAAATGTCTGATATTGGTATTTTCGAGTTCAGGATAATCGTATCTATCGATTTGATGCGGTTTTGGCCGTATTGCTATGAGACAAAAATTTTGGTCGTGGGCTCTCGTACTAAAAAGAATAAAATCGTTCACAGAAAGGCCGTGGCAAAACCGCAAGCATTTGCACCAATTAAATTGGAGCGTCAAAAGAAGAAAATGGACGAAAAAGAAGAGCTTTTGTCACTGCGTAATAGGAAAATGTCCGCCGAGCAATTTGACATGGAAACGGGCCTATTCAGATTGGGAGATTTATTTAGACGCGCGAATGAGCTGTCTTAGTAGATTTAGTAGGATTATATTGTATTGAAATGCGAAATAATAAACTTTACTATAATTTTTTAGGTGTTTTTTTACCATCTTTCCGTTATAGCAGTGAGAATATAGTACCTAACATAATGGTTTTGTAGTCACATACATAGATACCTACATACATTTCAGCCGTATGCAGTCCACTGCCTGGACATAGTCCTCTCACAAATATGACTTGTATCATCTTGGGGTTAGTTGCCATAGTCGCCACGCTTGGCAGGCGGGTTGGCGACCGCAGTAGCTGTAGATTGGGTTTTTGACGGACGCTGCTGCCCGTCCGTAGGATTTTTCCCTTTGTGGCCTCTTACAACACCCGCGGGAGGAGATGGGGTGGTGGTTTTGTAGTCGTTGTGTTTTAATTCACCATATTACATATCAAATTGATTTCTATCCTTAAAATTCAAATTCAGGTAATCGTTGGACCCGGAACGGATCCCGTCGTTGTGGAAGTAATCGGGGGAGACCTGTGTCCAGCATTAGACATCTTTCGGCTAATGTCGATGATGATAAAATAGGCAGCGTGTGTCCAAGCTTTCCAAAAATAACGTGAATAGAAGAGATACAATAACGCAATCAGAATAGATTCCCGAACCGATGGCTCCGAACTTAAGGTCAGCTAATGGAAAGAAATCAAATTATGGTGCAAAATCTCATTACACAGCTTTACTCGGCCTCCCCTTCAATCGATTCTTGATTTGGCGTGTTGCGAATTCCTTTCTGATTTGTTTGTAATTAATTTATTCGGTGCTTTTGGTAATCTTTCGGAATTACATTACAAGAAGTAGAGTCTTTTTAGAATAAACATACAGTGATCGTCAACCCGCCTGCCAAGCGTGATTATCGGTCTGTGGAGAAAATCACCACGTTTGTGGCTGATGCAGGTAGGCAGGAAGAACAAGTAAATATTTCTTAAGTGAAACGAGTTGTTATTTATTGGGGGGCAATTTATTTAAAATTGTATACTCACCTTTGTTTTATAATTTGGATTTTTTTGTGTGGTTTCTACTCAGAATTATGAGTTATTTCCGACCGCCATATGAAATGTATTAAAAATAGTAACGGAATGGAAAAAAAAGCTTGGGACATATTTTGTCTACTATCAGGCTCTACGAAAAAACTCATGATTCTGATTAGAAAGCACACAAAAAATCCAACTAAAAAAAAAACATAAGTATACAACTTTAGATAAAATGGCCCATTGATATCTTAATTTCCTGTATCCAGTGCAAGTCTTAAGTTAGGCTAATTAATATGAATGTAAATATTTAGAACCTAAAATAAGGTGCCTCCTGAAATTGGGTTTTGACACAGCAAGAGGATCCGTTGTACTGTGTACGCCCTGTCCGGGATTACCGCCTTTAGATTCTAATTGATCCAAACACAACCATTTAAGCTTTCTTTATAAATGCTACCATTATGGTTGGCAATTTTCTCAATAATGTTTTAATTAATACGTGTAGCTTGTCTGTAAGAGTTAATTAGGAACTATTTGATAATAGAGAAATAATAATAATATTGCATCAAGACTCCAAGCTAGTTATGACACTTTCGTGTCTATATAAATTTTAATTAAATTTTATCAAGTTAAAATTTTCTAGTATTGTCTTGTTGCCACGATAATTACTCACGAAATGAAACAACTGAAACGCATTATATCGCAGATACTAGTCTAAACTAGTATACGCGATTAATCCATTTCATTTGTTTTATTTCATTAAAATTCTATAGGTTATATTCCTTTCAATGACCAGGAATCATCAAAATAACACCAATACATTTATGTCTATTGTTTTATTTATACGAAGTAGTTCTATTCATATAATTTTTTTGTCGTAGAATTTCATTCAAATAACTATCCGTTTTAATACCTAAAGTCAACTCAATTTCTGTAAGTACTTGGAATTTTTATACTGGAGACCTTGTTATTCCTAAGCTGCAATTATTGTATAGTCACAAGGTCAAGTTAAACAAACAAAGTTTCTAATAAGAAACACTCGTAGCAATATTTAGTTTAACGGCTTGAATGCAAACAGTTTGATACAAACTAACGATATTCCCTTTGCACGAATCGTTGCTATAGTTTTCTTTCAAGTTCGTACGGATATTAATTTTCTCTGCAGTCTTTTACGCTGTAGATGCGAGAGTCAGGAATACTATCTCTGTAACAAATCTATGCATTAGAAATGTGTTGTTTGTGAAAAAGGTTAAGGATATTATAAAGTCTGTCAAGAAAAGTGCATGCACTTGTCAGAATATCTGTCATGTTCTAACAATTATGTGAGTGAAAATTTCAACCATGGTAGACGTTCTGAGACTCGTATCGTTACTCAAAGACAATTGTAGTGCCGAACATGATGTATAAATTAATTTCCTTATTGATTATTTGTATACAAAATTTAAGTGCAATTACTTAATAATATGTATCTTTCATTCCCGCATAGTTATCAAGTAACAATGAGTGTACCCCTTAGCCTTAAGCATCGCATGTTTGAGCAATGTGTCCTCCCTGTGATGGTATATGGATCTGAGACTATAGGTTACTCAGAGAGCTATGGACAGAGCTATGTTAGGTATTACTCTTTGAAATGAAATACAGCGCTCTCCGATATAACATATGATAAATCGTAACCAAGCGGAAGTGGAGGTGGGCGGGCCAAATCTGCCGTACGTCTAATTTAAGACGGGGAAGAAAAGTGCTGGAGTGTAGACCATGGACTGGGCGTAGAAATGTAGGTAAACAGCCTTCTAGGTGGACTGGCGATCTTGTACAAGTAGAAGGAAAAAATTGATGCAGAAACCACGGAACAGATAAAGTAGCAGTGGGTAGATCTGATAGAGGCTGCACAAGAAGAAGGATGAGTACCTACACATTTATTAGGAAGCCATTCACATTGAGTGAATAATTTTTTCTTGTTTATGTAAATTCAAAATATACTCTTCAAGTGTATTTTTCTTTCCATATTAATCGTGATGATGACTCACAACATCAAGATCATAGCCACATTTGTTGCCATGGGCTTTGGACTCCGGAGCTGCAGGTTAGATAACAAGGCAGGCAGAAAGCGATGTGCCACGATTTGTTTGAGCGCACAATCAAGATATGCGGGAAGCTGAATACGAACACAGTCGAACGCTCCGCTAGTGATGGTAACACTATCGATGTTAAACTTTAAGTATTTTGATAACAACAATTCTGGTAACATTAAGGTTATATGTTACATATCAAAATACTTAAAGTTTGAAATGTAGTGGAGTGATTGTGGGATTATTAGGAGTCAGGAATCGTAAATAATACATATTGGCCGTAGAAAAGTAGATACTTACTCGTATTAAAATACTTTTTAGGGGATGATTTCAAACAAAGCAAAAGTTTTTTTTCTGTTTCTACGTTGTGAGTGCACAATTGCTTAACGCCGAGGTTTTTTTTTTTAACATAATAGTAAGTGAGGATAATACATGTTGCAACATATTTCATTTTCATTTTGCATTATGAAAAAATAAACAGTGCTCACGATCTCCTAATTCAGTCAAAAAAACCCTCTCTTTCGAAAGTTTTATTTTATTTTTAGAAGTGTATATAGTACTTATAATTGGTATGTATTAAAACAATACATTTTTGATGAAGTGGTAATAAAATGACCCATTATTTATTTGAAATCATTGATATAAAGAAACAAGAAAAAAAATATAACAATTATTTTTAACAATGATGGGCGAAATACGATGTAAAATGTTTTTTTTATTAGTTATTCAATTAGTAAATACTGTAAATGTTTATAACTATAGTGCCGATTAGTTGCTATTTAACTAAAATGAGTCAAAACAATGGCTGGCCGTAAGCAATTACATAGCTTTTTTGTGTAAATATGTTTACTTTTAACAATGGAACACCTTTAAACGTATAATGCATGAAATGGATTCACGTTGGATAGAGTCTGGCTATTGAAATAATAATCAATGTTTTGGCGGGAAATGAATAAAATCTTAGGATGGTCACACCTTGTATAGTAGGACTTATTGTTTTGATACTAGCAAATATTTTTGATTTTCTGTCCACACGTAAGGTACGTAAGGGACTAAGGGCGGATTGCACCAAACCATCTGCTAATGTAGGCAAAAAGTTACGTTGACGTGGGGTCCTTACCAATTGTTTTAAAAATTGTACACCCCCTGCATACAAAGTTTATATGAAGGGGGATTTATATACTTATCTCTGCAGCTGACTGTACTTAAATCAAATGTATAGGCAAATCAAATAAAACTACTAAAAATGGATTATATCTCGTGTACTGGTCTTAAATTACGTCCCGACGTTTCGAACACTACTGCGTTCGTGGTCAACGGGTCGACTAATCTAAATAATCCGTTTTAGTCGTTTTATTTAATGAATGACTATAATAGCGGAAACCGAAGACAATATTTTATGGGCAAATGTTAGAAGTCTTACTTAAAGTATCAAAACATTAATAGAGTACTAACCTAGAGTTTGTAAATGAAAAAAATTGGTTTACTCACTTAAAGCATAGACGATTGAATCATACCGTCTCTTTCTTTCGCTTGCACTACGACCCCAAAAAAAGGGATGAGTATAGTTTATTTTTTCAACTTTAAGAGTAACAATCGAGTAATAATTGGTTAGCCAGACTCTACTACATTGTTTACGATTGTAAACATTGCAGTTTTTCCTTGAAAAACGCTTCTTGCCTACTTCGCACATTTTCGTGATTGTTTATTAACTTAATTAATGGGTTGCGGACCTCTCTTGGTATCGTCATTATTAATATTTTTTAAATAATCCTGTAGCCACCGCGAACAATTTAAACGAATGACATAAATTGACAACAGACTTTTAGCTTTTTTTTTTTAAATCATAGACAATTAGTGATACAACAACTAAATATCTGTCAACAAAATTTGGTTAGCCAAGCTCTATGTATGCAAATGACATCTACTAAATCATAATGCACAACACGGTCCAAGTACCTCCCAGTCAGGCAGTCACGCTCTATCGCACGAGGCGTAAATAATCGACTCGATACCTTGATTCGATTATCGACAATCTAGAGGTGACATCACAAATCACCTACGCGTCTCTAGTTCGTAATAACTAACCAACTTCACGATACTGTTATCTTCGACTTTAAGGTAATGGTGATAAAGACTAGTTTATAGTGTAAATTGGCGAGTCAAGTTTGTGAAATCAGTCGAATAGAGGAAACACAAGTGAGGTATATTAGGGGATTTGGGTTCGCAAGCGTTTAGCTGACTTAAATTCATTATATATAAATGACTGAGTTGTGTTTAAACAGGAATAATCGTGTGTCGTATTAAGAGAGAGTTGTGTGTAGGTATCGTAATCGAATGTTAGTTTATATACCATATACCTGTTAAGTCTTTCTTTAGCCTATTCAATCGATATGAAATACAATATATAAATATGAAATATCGATATTTAAAGCTGTTGCTCGAGTTGAAACAGTAGCAAAATATGAAAAAACGGGATTGGGGATATTATTACATGCAAAGTTGTTCTGTATAGTTATTACTATAGGTTATCGTCAAAGAAAACCGAACAGCGATTTAGTCAATGAGAACAGAAATAAACTGTTATTCATACTTTAAATTTTACATATCTAAGCTTCTGAGCCCTGAGTGTAAGTTTTTAACTTAACTTTACGTCACGAACGCGTTTGCGTTTTCCATATAAATAACATTATCACTTACGCGTTCGTAAACGTTTTTTTACGTCAAAAGTAGATTACACTAGAGCCTCTGTTACCAGACCTACTTAGTTAGTCTCTGGGGTCTTATAAGTAGTTCAATCAAGTTCAACATAGAAAAACTTTTAAAAACTTCAATAAAATAAGCATAATTCAAATTCTAATGATAATTCTAAATTGTTAACGAAATATATTTTCAATGTTCAGATTAATATACAACTCATAATCGCGAGTGTTTGAAAAACAAAACTTTATAAAAACCTCTCAAGTTTCATGAATATACGATATTAAGTTTTGATTTGATCAACAATGGCGGAATAAGTACGTAGTTCCAATATTGTATCGAGTGGCCATGTCATGTAATATCAATATGACGACGGACGGAATACAGAAGGTCCTATTAAACCCAAATATCTGTATAAATCGCCTGGAGATGGTAATTTCATTTTCTCTTATTACCGATTGGAATTGCTCATACGTTTTTAGTATTCAAAGTATATTGTCAGTGATTGTGTTTGTGGCTTACCTTTGTTCTGTGAAATTCGGTTTTGTTTTGTTTTAAGAGTGTGGACTCGACGAAAGCGATAAGCGTCATGAACTAACAAGTTACCTGGTATTTATTGATTTTCAAAAATATTAATGTTCCTGAACAATCTTACACAATATGAATCCTATGAATATATGAGAGACAATATGAGAGAGGTAGGGCACAGCGATTACCATCACACTTGGATCTGGGGCAGCCCAACTGGGGAAGTACCTCCTCCTTAGAGAAGACCACAGCCATAATAGCACTGCCACCTTTCAGGTATGCAGTGTTGTGTTCCTTATGGTGAGTAAGGTTCCCAGAGCTCCAACCCCCCTTAAAGGCCGGCAACGCGCTTGTGACTCCCCTGGTATTGCGGGTGCCCATGGGCGACGGTAATTGCTTAACACCAGGTAATCCGTCTGCTCGTTTGCCGCCTATGTCATAAAAAAAAAAATCCTAGGTAGTTTAATAAAGCTTTGTAAATTGAGGTGTAGTATAGTACAAGATAAGATACATATAAATATGTACATCAATTGAAAACGCCTATAACTTCGGAAAAAACAGGTTCATTGCCGACAAGGAACTTTTCTAGTCACAGACTACACAAAAACCGCATAATGAAGGATAACTTAAGGTTGACTCGTAACGTATTAGGTCCTGGTTTCTCTAACCACCCGCTGCCGGCGAACGGCGACCGATGCGTGTCCGCGACCGGCGACGTTCGAATGTTTTGTTCGGGAATGTTTGAGGTTGGTTTCTCTGAAACGTCGCTGGCGGTGGGCAGACGCAGCCGGTCGCATGTTGCGGAGAGAAACCAGGCCCGGTACCGCGAACATCGAAGTTCGTATATTTCGGGCATCTATCTCTTTTACTCCAATTGAGGCGTCATGAGAGTGACAGAGACAATCGTCCGAAATTTACGAATATCGTGTTTCGCGGTAGCGCCGCAGGGCCTAACGGCCCGGCCACGTCAATGCGCGACTTGCGGCGCGTCAAGCGTTTTATCTGTTCGTTGCGCGATCGAGACGCGAAATGCACTGCGGTTAGTTGGGATCACACGCAATGAACAGATAAAACGATTACCGCGCCGCAATTCGCGCAATGTCGTGGCCGGTCCGTTACACAGGCCCGCGTCCGAGCCGAGCCTCCGTCGCGTCATTTTGTATGGAATGAATCACGTGATCACCGAATCACTCGGCGTTACAGCTGTATAAAAAGGCTCTGCCCGACCTGGTAATGGGAAGGCGACGTATGTCCACGCGATATCGACTGGCGTGTGATGATCGTCTACTAGCAACAAATGGCTAGATGGAACGACGCTCGTGTTAATGTCAATATTTTATTGTCGGGTCGCTCGGGCCCGGGCCGCTCCGGTGGACTCGGGCTCGTGAGGTCGACGTGTAGGAAGGGCGACGGTGTAACGTGTGACATCCTACTTGCTTATCGCGCTATAACACTGCAGGCATCGACATCCAGCAACCTGAAGTCATCCATCCATCTAGTTCTAACGAAAGAAGGTTAAGGTTCCTTACAAAATTCGTATTGGAAAGCGATGTGTGCTACTATGAATATTATACATTCGTCTCCTTGTATTTAGTTTGCGGTTTGTGACTGAAATCTATATATTACATCTATACATTTTGATTCCCACTCTTACTTGTATGAACTTATTTTGGATAACAGTTGTGGTTTCCCGTTCCGCTCTCCGCGTCGCTAGTCGCTTGCGTAGAGTTGCGGCCTTGCCATAGTAAGTTCCATTATACAAAACGTATTTTCGATACTTAAATTGACATATGATATTAAACTTTTTTTTTTTTTATGACATAAGGTGGCAAACGAGCAGACGGATTGCCTGATGGTAAGCAATTACCGTCGCCCATGGGCACCCGCAACACCAGGGGAGTCACAAGCGCGTTGCCGACCTTTAAGGGGGGTTGGAGCTCTGGGAACCTTACTCACCATCAGGAACACAACACTACATACCTGAAAGGTAGCAGTGCTATTATGGCTGTGGTCTTCCGTAAGGAGGAGGTACTTCCCCAGTTGGGCTTCTCCAGACTCGAGCGTGATGGTACTTCGCTGTGCCCTACCTCTCATTGTCGGACGTAGTTTAAGGACATACCCGGGTCCAAAATAGATTACAATACATAGTGTTTGTGGTCCAAATTACAACGCAATAATTAAATTACACTAAAAGGTACACTCAGCATCAATTGTAGCAAAGACCCAAAAGTGTATAAGACCGTTCTCAAATTGTTTTACAAAAATGGCATTTGATTCTCAAGAAATTGGAATGTAACAAAAGCTTTAAAAAATATGCGGCAGCTGATACTTTTGATCGGTTGTCACATTAAAGAATCGTTTCGATTGAATCAATTTCTTATAATACCTATTTGTATATTATAATTAGATGCAGATTTAGATAAATAAATAAAGATAATAGGACATTCTTATACAGATTGATTGAGCCCCACGGTGAGCTCAAGAAGGCTTGTATTGTGCAGTCAACAATACATATAATACACAAATACTTAAATACATAGAAAACACCCATGACAAACGAACAAATATGTATGATTTTTATGTAAATAAATGGCCTGAGATTTGAACCCAGGACCGCCGCTGTCACTACAAACCTGTAGTCGAATAGCTTAAGAGAATATCGTGAGTAAGCCCTATCTTGTATGTATATACATATAACAAAATGTCATAAACATCGTAATTATACTTCAAATGAATGAAGTGAATGAACTTATCGCACGCCGAACGCCGCCGTGCAAGGCAGCGGACAGCAGTGCGTGACGCTTAGACTTGACTTGATAATGGGCACCAGAGCTTACCCGAAACTGTCACTAGTGCGATATAAGTACACGTGAGTTCATCCGTTTGTAACTAAGTACTAGTAACATGTCTCACAACAGTTTTGATTGCATTAACAAGCGTAACGTTCATTTTGCCACATTCGATCACAACATTGTGTTTCTAATAAAGACATATTCCAAAATTAAAGTATATAACAGTATAAGTATATAGACCGGTTTGGCCTAGTGGGTAGTGACCCTACCTATGAATCCGATGGTCCTGGGTTCGATTCCCAGTCAGGGCATTTATTTGTGTGATGAGCACAGATATTTGTTCCTGGGTCATGGTTGTTTTCTATGTATTTAAGTATGTATTATGTATCTATCTATTATATATATCGCCGTCTAGTACCTGCAACACAAGCCTTACTGAGCTTACCGTAGGACTAGGTCGATTTGTGTAAGATTGTCCTGAATATTTATTTATTTATTTATAACTAAGAGCTCTTACAATAGCAATACGAAGAATATGTATTAAAACTCTCTAATTTTATGAAAAACTACGTAGTTGCTTCATAGAAGAGCGTATTAAATCGATTGAATAATTCCAACCCCAAACAACAGAACTTTATAATCGAAAAAAACTTTTCTTATTTTCTTAAAGGTTATGTCCTCATAAAACAGTATAGCCCAATAATCTCTATTTATTAAACCATCTGAGAAGTTCGCGGTCAGCTTGTACATTACTTACTAACGAGATAAGTTTCTTACGATCCGACGTCTGATCTTGGCTAATCTGTGGTCGTTGGGATGTGAGAAGGGAGATAACAGGAAAAAATATGTTCGGTGCTAAGCAAACAAAACCGATGAACTGTGTGCATGGAGTCGGGAAGCTGCAGATTTGAAGATCTCCAATAAAATAAAAAAAAATTTTTTTCGGAACAATCTGACACAAATCGACCTAGTCCTACGGTAAGCTCAGTACGGCTTGTGTTGTAGGTACTAGACGACGATATATATAATAAATAGATACATATAAATACATAGAAAACACCCATGACTCAGGAACAAATAACTGTACTCATCACACAAATAAATGCCCAGACTGGGAATCGAACCCAGGACCATCGGCTTCATAGGCACCTACCCACTAGGCCAGACCGGCCGTCAATATCAATATAAGTCTAAACAGGGCAAGTCAGGACCAAGAGATTTCCCACGACTGCCGTGGTTGCGATGGCGTGGTGGATTACTATTTTCCGGGCATTTATTAATCCCCTGGTTTCTTAATGTTCATTGGGTACGAGTTATAAAGGTTCTTAATACAGTGATAGTTATTTGTTATACGAGGGAGCAAAGTTAGTGTTTACCTTGTGGTGCTAATATTGAGACTCGAGCTAGCGAAAGATTCCAAAAGTAGTGGAAGGCATGTAGAAAGTTAAGTGAAATCTTGAGCTTTGGGAAGGTTTCAAGGCACTACAGGGGAACAAACTTGGATGCCGAAAGACAAAAAAATTTTCCCCTCACTAGCTCGTAAAGCGCTTGTTTATCCTTTAATACGAGAGGGTAAAAACGCATTTTATCCACTAGTGATTAAAGAAAGTTGACTTTTCATAGCTCTTATTGCTATGGTTTTAAAGTCTAAATTCGCGAAGTACAGCTCACTTGCCCCCGCGGCGGCGGGCGCGGCCGAGCCTCGCTAACGCACCGAGTTGAAAATCGAATTAGAACATTCGAAAATCGTACTGGCCACCACAAGCTAACTTAAGCTAAAGGCACCTTTTGTAAAAATGTTGCATGTATCTAAACGCAAAGAAAAAGTCAATGCGATTTCAAAACGTCTTTTTGCATGTTTCACTTTCCTCGCTGTAGTGAGGGGAAAAGTTTTGTGTTACACACGGGTGCAATTGTAATTTAATTCTCGTGTCTTGAAACACTCGCTACGCTCAGGATTCTATTTTAAAACCACTCGCTTTGCTCGTGGTTAAACTATAAAATCCATTCGCTTGCTCGAGTTTCAATCCCACACTCGCAGTTCAAATACAATTTTGCACCCTTGTATAAATAACTATTACCTCACTACCGCGACAAAAGCTCTAAGACATTAAAATTTTGATAAAAAATTTTGGTATCCATCATTTATCATTCAAAAACCTTAAATAGAAGAACATCCAACCATAACATCAAAAAACACTCGATTAGCAATAAACAATTTGTATGAAATTACTCTGCATATACTTGTGAATAAAATGCAAATTTGCTCTCTGTTTTAAAATAATAAAACAATTGTGAAAGCTAGTGAGGTGAAAAAGAATACCTCATCCAACTTTAGCGCCTCACGTCACCCGAAGAAAATTCTGGTCAGCGGAAACTCGAAAGCAACACATGTCGAGCGATACACTTCTGAGTAGATGTGATATAATTTAGCATCGATCGGACCAAACAAGTTAATTAGGAAGTAAATGGAAATCGTGCGTGCCCGTTACGACTCCCCAAGTGTTGGGATTTCTTGGCTATTACATTTTGAAGGTAACTTCGTTTAGTCCTTTATAGACCTCCCTTATTACTTGTATTGTTTACACGTTTGAAGTAGCGTAGTCGGTGTGGACTATTGTATATGGAGGTGTTATCGGTTCATGTATAAACTTCATTGACTCAGGAAAAAATATCTGTGCTCGCCATACTAATAAAAATAAAATATTTCGGGACAATCTTACTCAAATCGATACGATGAACTCAGTAAGGCTTGTGTTGTAGGTACTAGACGGCGATATATTAATAGATACATATTATAAATACTAAAACACCTATGACTCAGGAACAAACATCTGTGCTCATCACACAAGTAAATGCACTGGGATTTGAACCTAAGACCATCAGCTTCATAGGCAGGGTCACTATCCACTAGGCCAGACCAGTCGTCAATAAATGCCCTTGTAGAGATTTGAACCCAGAACAGTCAGCTTAATGGAGGTACAAGACGTTAAACTTTGTGAGCGTTACAAACAAATTGTTCTCTAAAGACTTGCTTAGTGAACTGGAAAGTTTACAAGCAAATGTTTCTCACAGACATCGCTTCCGTTCCTAGCCGATTTAACCTCGCAATTAACTTAGCTGGCGAAACTTGGTCCAACCAGTTTAACTTAACTAGACGATAAATTTAACATAGATGACATATACTTAAGAACAAGTCTTGAGATATCTTGACTGACGCCTGGACCAATTAGGCTACCCGAACGAAGCGGTACCTAACAATATTTGTAAAGTATATGCAATCTTTTTTATTTACTGTTTTGCACAACTATGAGGCGAAACACTAAATGCTTGCACCCTCCTATATGAATCAGATTCGGGGTTCTGATGTAGCTAGAGAGAGTGCTGCCATCTATGTAACTAAGAACAAACGAACAACGATGCACTTACAACAGCAAGAAAATAAGCTTAAATAATATCATCATGATCATCGTCATTTGTAGTGTCCGTCCACTGCTGAGTCTTAAAGCCTTCACGTATGCAATTTTTCCGATCCTGATCCGCCCATATCCATCTCTCATCTATCATCATCATCTGCCTAATAACAGTAATTTGGTACTTGACTTGGTTAAAACTTAGTTATATTGATAGTAGTAAATCATCATAAACTTTTGTCATCAAAGTAGTAGAAATGGTACATTTTATTAATTACTATATTTTATTGGTAGATATCTATAATTTTATTGGTTATGTGTGCTGCTGTTATTTATTTTATAGCTGATATAAATTGTATTTGCTGTTGATGTCCGTAATACTCAAAAATAAAATAAAATAAATAAATAAATTACTAGGAATGTTCAGTCAAAACAACAATGTTCTTGAATGTCTACACATTGGGATTGGTAAATGCCTATTTGTGACGTCATCGTATCAAATGATACTTTGATACTTATTTCTCACTGTTTGTATTACTTTAATAATGTAAATACTTAACTTTATTCTTAAAAATTTAATTGATCCGATGCAGACATTTGATGATCACAAATAGAAACGATTGACATCATATACAACTGAGGAGTGTCTTTTCATAAAGTCTTATTTCTTTATGTAAACAGGGTTAGTTTCTAAGAAAACCGTATTAAAGCACCTATTGACATAAAGACATAAGCCCTTTTGAAAAGCCACTCCTCAAATGTTTGTCTAGGAACCAATTGCTACAATCATCAGCTTCAATATCATGTATTTCTTTAAAGATCTCAATTGATTATGATTCTTATGAGATTCCATGGCCCGTATAATGTGTTTATAAAAATTTCGTAACAAGATTTTTAATCTGGTCACCAATGCTTGGTAAGCTAACGAAACGAATTTCTTGTACTTCTCTTATCTCAGTCTGTATTCATACAGCTGTTCCAGTTTGCAGATTCGTAGACTTTTACAAGGCACGATTTAAATAGTCCGAATACTGTTAGCTGGATTCAACATCTGGACAACACAATAAGGTTAAGATTTGTTGACAAACAAGTTGAGGAAGATCGTACGATTGATCCGATTAAAAGGCCATAATTATCTCTAGCTGTATGAAACTGAAGAGTTACATTGAAAACCGGATAAAATATTCAACAATGTAAGTAGAATAAGTAAATAGAAAATAGTAATTCCCAGTACTGGATAATCTAGGTTACAGTACAGACTTGGTAGACACCATGAACGCTGTTGCCCATCCGTAGGTTTTTCGCTTTATCGCCACTTACGACTCTCTCGCGAGGATATAGGCACCGCAGTTCTACACAGGGACCACTGAGGTATTCTCAGCCGGAACCTCACGGCGTTATGCACAGAGGGTATTAATATGTAAGCACTTCTCCCGACCCAGAGTATCCTTTTAACTACCTCCTGATCCCTTTAAACTACTTTCAAATGAGTTATGAGCATTACGAATGTCATCTTGTTTGGTAGAGTAAGTTCAGCAAATGACATCTCGTACAAATCTGGAGTAGCCCGACTGGGGAGGTACAGTTCCTTAAAGAAAACCATATCCAAATAACTACTCATAGTGTTATGTTCTTGCCCGTGAATAAGGTCGCCAGAGAGCTCAGAGCCTTAAAAAGTAGGCAATGGGTCTGTGAATCCGGAGTGATAAGCGTCCGTAACTAAGAGGAATACAATGACTGGAGAAGGCATCCGCATGCGCCAGTAAAGGACAAGGATATTCTGGCTTTTGTAGCCCAAAATGTAACAATTCACTATAGTTTTGCTTTACAGAATATTCTTTATAACAAAAATATTTAGCTTATTCTGTATTAATTACCGCAACTTTGGTTGAAAACAAAAGAAAACTCCAATTGTATTTGTTTGTTCCCCTCCAATTTTAACAGTTTTGAAAGGGAGTTTGGAAGGGAACAAAAATGTGTGAAACTATGACATGAACGGACGAAAATAGTGCCGTCTCTGCTATACCTATGGAAAGTTACATAAGACCATCTCTTTTGATCGTGGTATTATTATTAGCACGCTCCGTCTAGTTAAATGGTAGGACTATGGTCCGTAAACAACAGTCCTTACCATCAGGCGTATGCTTATTTCCCACTGTCGTTGTTTAAAAAAAAAACATATTGAAATAAAGATATTTTGTATACATAATTAAGATCTCCACTGTGCATGCTAATCTTGTTATCTTTGCCTCCCTTTTGTTCTTAGCTGCTTGTTAAATGTTAAGTTGTATAAATTTAAATATTACTGTTTCTATAATTCATGGAGATTTGTATTTACAATTAGTATGTATTTTTAGCAGCTAAATTGTGAAAGGTTTCTTGTTATTTAATGTGCCAAGTGAATTAGGGAGACCATGAATCTAATGTTACATTGAATTTGAATAAAAACAATGTTTTACGATATGGTGTGATGTAATACTTAAATAAATAAATAAATATTCAGGACAATCTTACACAAATCGACCTAGTCCTACGGTAAGCTCAGTAAGGCTTGTGTTGCAGGTACTAGACGACGATATATATAATAAATAGATACATATAAATACTTAAATACATAGAAAACAACCATGACCCAGGAACAAATATCTGTGCTCATCACACAAATAAATGCCTTGACTGGGAATCGAACCCAGGACCATCGGCTTCATAGGCAGGGTCACTACCCACTAGGCCAGACCGGTCGACTTTTTACCACACTTTTTTCAACTAATCTCGCTGGAAACGTAGGGAAACTTATATACTATATTTTTTATTAACAACGACAATGAAATTTAGAGTAAATTTCCGTACGGTTAACAAAGCCTAATAAGTGAGTTAAAAAAACCCTTCAGAATAATTCTTACAACTTATCTATGTAATACGAGCTATGTGTCCTGTATTGTCAAGGCAATAAAGTGCAAGTTCAGATATTTCTGACCACTTCCACAATCACCTCCCCAGGTCAGATATCTGATGGCGTATGTACACACTTAATTATTGTAAGTTGTCGAGGTCCAGAAAATAAAATAAAGCCTAGGAAAAACTGTAAGTCTTTGTGAAAAACAAGGTGGAAATTTTTTGTGACTATTTTATGGAGGATACCTATCATAATCATAACTCATCACAAAAATTGCACTTATTTGTGAACTAGCTAGCTAGAAGAAGCTAAATTAAAATAAATTCATTTTTATCTGCAGAACTTCGTAAAGGCGAATTCCTTATGTTTTCCCAAATATCAATATTAATAGTTTTCAGTGAACAAACATACGACGTAGATCGAAAATTGTTATAAGGATGATTTTTCAGTCATTTAAGTATTTCTATAGTTAAAATTCTGAAAGTCTTAACTCATAAAAATACCTTATTCATTGTTTTAAATATGTTTGACCGAGAAAGCTTTTAGTTGACTAATTTCGATTAAACACGAAATGAAAATTGCGGAAATAAATTCTATATATGGCATTAGGGACGAATGAAAAATAAAGACAACCAACACGTTAAGACAATAGACTACAAGTACTGTCTATACTTCAGAGACGGACTAGCTAGAGCCTCTGTAAAATATTTGTATGGAAAAATTGTGCTCAGACTAAGAGCGTCGTGGCGAAGGAAGTCATGGCTCGGTTAGAAAAGATCTGGAAAGATAGAGGTAAGTGTTTCCAATATTTCTTTATGGTTGTGAGACATGGACTAAACAAGCAAACTTCATCAAGCGTACCAACGCGTTTGAGATGTGGTGTTGGCGCCGGCTATCCGTATACATCCTTAAAGGATACCTTGGACAGGTAAGGTACTAACTAGTCGATATTAGAAGAGTTACGCATAAAGGTTCGCTCACGTTACACCGTCGACCTTCCTACACGTCGACCTCCCTAGCCCGAGCCCACCGTCGACACGAGCGTCGTTCCATCCAGCCATTTGTTGCGAGTAGACGATCATCACACGCCCGTCGATATCGCGTGGACATCACGTCGCCTTCCCATCACCGGGCCAAGCAGAGCATTTTTACATAGCTGTAACGACCGTCGTTGGCCCGTACCCGGACCGAGTGCCTCGGGCGGCTCGGTGGTCACGTGATTCATTCTGTACAAAATGTCGCCACGGTGGCCTCGGCTCGGACGCGGGCCTAACATGAGTCAAATTTAAAACGCCGGTTGTCAACGATGTGCCAGAACCTAATACTTGTGTACTTCGTACACCTCTCACCTCGCTCCTCGGATAGCCCGGAGAGAGTTATTATGACGGGTAAAGTTGAAAGCACTAGACCTCAGGGCCCTCGACCTACCAGATGGTGTTCTCAAATAACTGCTCCTATGCAATCTGAACTGCACGAAGCTTGGCAAAAACACATTTGGGACCCGAGTATGTCCTTAAACTACGTCCAACAATGAGAGGTAGGGCACAGCGAAGTACCATCACGCTTGAGTCTGAAGACGCCCAACTGGGGAAGTGCCTCCTCCTTACAGAAAACTACAGCCATAATAACACTCCTACCTTTCAGGTATGTAGTGTTGTGTTCCTGATGATGAGTAAAGTTCCCAGAGCTCCAACCCCTCTTAAAGGCCGGCAACACGCTTGTGACTCCCTTGGTGCCCATGGGCGACGATAATAAAATTGCTTACCATCAGCCAATCCATCTGAACGTTTGCCACATTTGTCATAAAAAAGAAGCCTATATAATCCGGTCTTGAACAGAAGGACATGATGTCACTATTTTCCGACTGAAGGATGACGACTAAGAGCGAGGGCACACAAACCTTTCTATTTCGGCGTTTTCTCAGCGTTTCCATATGAAATTGCACGCTGCTGAGATACTGATGTCACTATGGAACCGCCAAGAAAACGCCGCTAGTGTGCGCAGGCTTTAACAAATCAGTGTAAATAACGTGAAATATGTCAACTGTCACAACTCGTGGAAAAGGTATCGGATGTAAGATAGAATACGTGTATGCCGTGAGACTGTGAATGAGATACGTTGAATCATGGTTTTAATATCCGGAACGTTATATCCGGAATCACTTTTTTATGCTTCGGTAAAAATGTGATGGCAGTTTAAATCGCATGGTATATTTTATTAACTAATTAACACATTCGCTGCCACCCCTTCCAAAAATATATGGGAATGAACGCACATGTGCGTTGGTGGCAGTGAAGGCGTTAATAAACAATTATTAGTGACTATATCACTATTTGACGGTAAAAACGTATATTATTATTACTTACATATTGTCAAGATGGAAACTACAAGAGTGGCGCCATGGTTGTGTATCATTTTTTTGGAGTGTTTTGAGCGAATATTGCCAGAAGTCCGAATGTGGGATTTTATCTCTTTTTTTTTTTTTTATGACATAGGCGGCAAACGAGCAGACGGATTGCCTGATGGTAAGCAATTACCGCTGGATGTGGAAGGCGCAGGATCGGTCTTCTTGCCGGCCTGTAAGCGGAGGTTGTCCAGCTGTGGGAACGTACTCACCATCATGAACACAACACTACATACCTGAAAGGTAGCTTATTATTATGGCTGTGGTCTATTTTCAAGATGGAAACTACCCAGTTGGCGCCATGCGTGATGGTCATCGCTGTGCCCTACCTCTCATTGTTGGACGTAGTTTAAGGACATACCCGGGTCCAAATATATCTGACTTGTATAATCCTTCTCGTTGTTTCAATAAATATTATCAAACCTTAATTCGTCTATTTCTTAATGTTATTTACCTACTGTAATTTTGGGTATTAAAAAAGATAAACGAACTCACGTCTGTAACTTGTAAGTCGGTCCTAATTTTTGGTAAGAAACCATTCGATATGACGAATTTATTATATATCCTAACGGATATATTATCGTAACTACTTTGAAAAAACCCCGTAACTCATTCTGGCATTCAAAAGAAAAATGACGTAACTATATGTATGGGATGAGTACAGAGCTATTGCGCTTCAAATTGGAGAATCTGTGCCAGATACGAGATTTTTCAAAATGGTGACGATATGTTTCGGATACTCTAGACTCTCTGAAACATGTTGCGCGTGAAACGTGTAACGAAATGTTACAACGAAAATAAAGTTCAAAGACAATTGGCAGTCTTTATTTTATTGGCCTTTTCTGAAATAGTAATCATATTTTACTGAAATTAACTTGTCACATTTTAGCACTAAATTCGTTAAGAGCACGCTAAGGGCTCATAAATGTATGGATTTTTTCGTGTTAATTGTGAATCCGAAGGGGCACAAACTGCCGCAGTAACAGGTAACGGTATAGCCAGGTAAAGTAGAAGTTATTTTTAATATTGCCTTAATTTACATAAGTCGAGCGATTTCAGCTAAAAAAAAATTGCATGTAATCATGGAATATTACTTCAACCTACATAGATGCAGAGTAGATGTGAATGGGTTATAACAATGAAGGGCTATTTTTTTTGTTTTTGCCTCTTAAAACACAAATATATTTTGCTGTTTTACTCTGCCAAACCAATAATAGTTGGTTGCAGTTATTTTGCTCTTGATTATCTCTATGTAGGTATTCCAAATATATACAAGACGTTCTCCTTAGCAAAGAGAATGATTCATCGATTATTAGATTCATTTGGTCTCCAAAATAAACGATAAATAACAAGAGAAATATTAAATTAACTATGTAGCAGATATGTATAGTGAGGAAAATATATTTGTAGGTATTAAAAGTAAATTAAAACTTTGAGTCAAAGTCAAAAATTTTTCATCAAATGTTTGTGACTATTATTATTGTAAATATGTCCATGCATATAAAACCGGGGATCGCTAAACTTAATTGGCAGTGGGCGGGGCACATTAAACCTAGAAACGATGACCGTTAGAGCGACAAATGGCGACCACGTAACAAAAGGCGCAGCGTGGGCTAGACCCCCATTAGATGGAGGACTGCGGGAGAAATAAATATCACAGGACCCACTGTAGAGGCTCAGTGGGTCACGTTCGGGGAGGCCTATGTCAAGCAGTGGACGTCCTTTGGCTAATATACTCATCATGATGATATATAATTTGGCAAAAAAACGTAAAAAATACTCCTGAAAATTATAATAAAAAAATAATAAAAAAAGACGGTCAAATCTTATTTATGCCAAATTACTGCCAAATTAAGGGTTAACAATCGCTTATGCTGTCATCAAGCAAATTGGACGTCCGCACCGCTGTATGAAAATCGCTACAACCTGTGTTTTAAACGCTGTGAAACGCTAGGTGGGACCAGTCGTTAACTGTGTTATAGCCAGGGATTTTTTTATTTTTGCTTCTGGGTTTGTATTAACTTTGTTTTCAAGTTAATTAAAAGAAAATTAATGTAGCAAGTTGCAGCTAATTCATGCTAAGTAATGTGAAGAAATATACTTAAACAAACTTGATTAAAAAAAAGAAGTCTTAGCGTTGTTGAAATTGTTATGTTTTGTTAATTACCATAGTTAACTAATTAAAATAAATATTTAAAAACTTAAATATTAACCAGTTAATCCTAAGCAATATTACCTCGATTTTTGACGTTTCGGCAGTGCTGTGCTGGTCTGAAAAACAAGGTAACAAGCCTTTAGTTGTAACGCAATTAAGTATTGTTTGTGACTATGGCAATGACACCAAAAAAGATGATACAATTCTTATTTGCCGTTCATAATCCACTGCCATAGACATACCATTTTTCATCACACTTGCTCGTCAATGGCGTTGTTACTTGCGAGAGTACAGACAAGTTATAGCCAATTTAATATATATATATATATATATTATATATAATATATTTTATATTTAGTTTTAAAAATATACAGAACCTATACTTCACTTGGACTGAGGATATTTCTAAACAGCCAAGGTGTATTTCATATCTTCAAAAGTTTGCAACAACCAACTTTTAATATGTATAAAACATATCTTTATATTAAATTTGACTGCAATTTAATGTTTAGTATTTATTAAAAATAGTTGTTTTCTATTTGATTTTGATAATTGATACTATTTGGCAGGATGATCTATCAACTTCGAAAACAAAACGCAGTTGTTAACATTATCTGTGGAAGACATTGAACAAAGTTGACATTGTTAACAATCTTTTATAGTGGATGCGGTCTGATAGGTAAAACTTCACTACACTAGTAACTACTATTTTACCAACAAATTTATTTTATTTCCTCGCAAATGTGATGAAAAACATTGTATGTACCACGGGTGGTAAGTGTATAACAAACTTGAGTCATTAAAAGCCCTCCGACTTCGTCGTCGGGCTTCTAATAGACTCGCCTTTACTATACCTTACTTACCATCCTCGTTGCACAATGTACTATAACTAGACAAAGGGTGCCAATAATAATAACACGTCGAAAGGGATGGTCTTATGTAATTTTCCATAGCATAGGTATGGCAGAGACGGCGCTAGTTTCGTCCGTCCTTGTCATAGTCTCACATATTTTTGTTCCCCTCTAAACTGGACCCTTCAGAACAAAGTTGGAGGGTAACAAACAAATACAATTGGAGTTTTCTTGGGTTTTCAAGCAAAGTTGTGGTAATTAAAGCAGAATAAGCTATTTTTTTTGTTATAAAGAATGTCCTGTAAAGCAAAACTATAGTCAATTGTTACATTTTGGGCTACAAAGGCCAGAATATCTTTGTACCCTACTTTAAAATTTACCTCCGACGTTTCGAAGACGACGTTGTCCTCGTGGTCTCGGATTAAGACTGGCTGAAGTTCACATCAACATCTTCTAGCCGCGCGAAAATTTTAAAGTTAATATACGCGGTTAAGTCCCGTTCATGTTTAATAATGTGTATCTTTGTACCCTTACTGACGCACGCAGATGCGTTCTCCAGTCATTATTCCTCCTATCCCACTGCACTCTCTCTCTGTCTCTAACTAATAGTAAATGTGATACAATAAATTAATTAGAGAACTGTTAATAAAGATATTCCTTGCGGTAAGATATCCCACTTTCAATACTACCATTACAGATTTAAATGATGGTTTGTACTTGCCATCAAATATATCGGAGCAGCCAAGGTATTCAAAAATATCGGAAATAGAGGCGTTAATCCGTTATTTGTGACCACCTCCACATCTCCGATATATCTGATGACGACTTTACAACTAAGTTACTGTTAAAAACTATTACAAAATATTATTAGGTATGTATAAGTTTTTTGCGAAGAAAAACATAGATATAAAAACCGAAGTAAATAATCCTAAGAAGGCCCAATTTTTCGGTTGGAAGATCAATTCAGATGGCATAGTACCTACGCCAACTTGGGTTTAGGTTACAAAGTGAACCCCAGGCCACATTTTCCAGGGTGTAATTAGGCAATTAAATCTGATGGATAATTTAAGAATTTTATTATGTTTTTTATGTGTTCCAACAAAATAAAATAAAAAATCATAAATTCATAAAATAAAGATAAAAATATTGAATTCATTGCGTATGTCTAAAAGTGGCCGACTATAAATAAGATTATAAAGATATACGAAATACGAAGGATAAACCAAAAGAACGATATTTTCAAAATGTCTTCTGTTGCCGCAATAATTATTTAAAAAAGGGGGTGTTCCTTCAAAACATGAATTATTTTATTAAGTATATGTAACTTAAAACTGTATTTAAACATGCCGACTTTTCGAAGCCTTTAGCAACGTGAGACTTTAATTTATTTATTTATTTAATCTTTATTGACCAAAAGAAAATCATACCGTACAAAAGGCGGACTTAATATTTTTCATTCTCTACCAGTCTACCTTAAAACAAAGCAAAGAAATTGAATGGAATTGAAAATGATATTGAAAATTTACATTCAGTATATGTGAGTCATATGCGATAATATAATCCGTTTTTTTAGAATATTTTTGTTTATTTATTTCTAATATAAATTCATAGATGCGAATACTTATCTAGTTATATTGCAAAAAAACCAAAACACATGTAATTATCGCGGTACGCCTAAAATGCAAATTAACACCCTAGTGCCCCAAACCGCGACTCGCAAACTACATTAACTAACGGCCAGCTATTAAACTTTCAAACTTTCTTTCATCTTAATCCTAAAAACCTAAGGCTGTACAAAATCTGACAAAGTGAAAACGATCTAACGCTGTTAATAAAAAGGCTCACAATCGAGCGACTAATATCAAAACAAGCGAACGACTGCCATAATAATTGTATACCTAGTAGCGACATCTACCTATACATCTCGGCATCGCTACACACGTACGCCACGCAGGGGAGCTAAATCGGGCCTACATTCCGACTTCGAACGTATTTCATAGGCGCTAAGATTCCTTTTTTAATATAACAGCGTAATATGCTACAATTTAGTATATGGTGTTGCTCGATAGATGCCGTTGATAAGCTGTGCGTAGAAACGAGAATGTGTTTTGGTGTAGGTAAGGAGACTTTGCGAAAAGGTTTTTCAATAAAGAAATAATGAGTATTATATCATAGCTTGCTATAAATAAATAAAATGTAGTAGCTATAGACACAATACGGCATATGAATACTGAATAAAATAATAAAAAATAATTATTAATACATGAATTATAACTATGTTCATATTTAACATGGCGACTAAAATTTGTAAAGAGAGTACCTAGGTAACCGTAAAGCGCAATGTTTGCGTAAATATTTTTGGTGCTCAGCAAATAATGTGAATCATGGAAAATTTTGCATAATTTACTAACGTAATTTTAAAGTTCTTACAAAATTAGAATGACTAAGTAAATATACATTTAAAACTGACGACTCCAAAATTTTAACTTAAAGTAAACCTAATATTTATATTCGGAAATCGCAAAGGTTTTCATATCCGCTACTATTCCTTACTAATAGTCTGAAGGTCTTATGACATTACTAAGAAAGTATGAACTTAATACCTTTTTCGTTAAGTCTTGCTGGCTTCCAATGGTTGAAAATGCGAATTTGACTTTTATGAATTTCGATATTCAGAAATTGCGCCAGTACTTGTGTTTGCACGTGTAAGATAAAAAGAATTTGCTGTCATATGCTGGTGAGAAAATAATGATCAAAGAATGTTCTGACATTGATAATATAGTCTAATAATATTAGAAAATTTATATTGTATTTTTTTCCATCATGTCTCATATTATATAATAATCTATTTAATATTATTGTGTCGGGCAGTTGTAAATTGCAAGAAAGGTTATGACCGCCATTTTTTTATTTTATATATTTTTTAATACAAGACTGACCAGCATTTTACTTCAGTCACACCTGATGATAAGTGTCGACTAGGTTGAGGGTGTAGCACGCTGGTTCAGTAACAGCCTATTCACCCTCGCCTTGAAAAGACCTAAATTATATCTTTATCGAATTATAATATGTGAAGATCGTTGGATGCGGGTGGCGCAAAACCGATCACAGTGGGTCACTTTGGGAGAGCCCTATGTCCAGCACTGGACGTCCTTCGGCTGATATAACGATGGGCGCTTTTGGATAGAAAGACCTTGGCGTCTATTGGTCCTTTTGGTACCCAGGTGGCCAGGGTATACAGACTGTAAGTATCATAGTCTCAATGGTGATCCATACACTTACATTGTATTTTTTATTTGCTGTTGGATCTTCATAAATAAATAACAATAATAGGTCTCTCCGCTGGCTGACCCAGCGGTAAGAGCGTGCAACTTGCAAACTGGAGGTCACAGGTGCAAACCCCGGTTCGTGTCGATTTTTTTCGGAACTTTTCGGTAGTGTTCTTTTTGGCAGTCTTTTGTACGTAAAGCTAGTCCCTACGCAAAAGCCTGGGATTTGATGCAAACTGGACTAAGTTCCCAGGAAAAATGCCGGTGGCAAAATGCAGGGCCAACGCGAAGAAACAAACATGTGGGTAGCTTTTTTCAAACGCTAGTATTATCATCACCCAAACAGAACGTATATATCTGGCTTTAGTGAAAAAGCTATAAGTTTCATAATAGTTATTCCTCACTTATACTCTTTTTCACTAGTGTAACATATATTTTTATTATTTTAAGAAGAAAAATAGATAGTGTCAAGTCATGTTTATTTATTGTAGCACAAGTAAACACAGCTTAAAATATAGGGTGCTCCGCGAACCGCGGAGACACGGCCCGGAACTTGGGAACTTAACAAAAAGAAAACAATTAGTCTTAAGATATGGCCGAACACACTGATACGAAGAATGGAGAGTAAATGAGATCAGAATAGAATAAGGGTTCAGTTTAGCTGATATGGCAGTCTCGAGAAGCTCAGTGTGACCGACAAAATACGAGAAAGGCCTTGTGAACGCACTCCATTGCGTTGGTCTGACCAGATCTGAATCCACTAACGCAAGCAGCCATCCACACCGCCGTAGATAGGAAACAGTGGAGGAAGATCGTGAGAGATAGTGTGATTCAGAAAGAAACGTCATGGCTCTCATCACTGAGGAATAACACGCAAGAAAGAGGGGTAGTTTAGCTGGTGGATTCGAATTTCATGTTTTTTCATTTTTATTTGTAGAATACCACTAAATACAAAAGGCAATTTATATAAATATATGTTTGAATATTCATTGTCATCACCCAAAAGACATCTCCTGCTGGACAAAGGCCGGATTGATTTTCTCCAAGAACCTCATAGCAAAAGTAGTACGAAACCATGAACATTAGCCGGTTTGATAAGCTTGTGTCACGGTTTTAGTAACACCCAGAACAAATTGTTTTCTAAACAAGCGGGTAATGTTGTCTTTTAAGAACTTGGATAAAATCTCAACGCACAGTCAGACGGAAATAACGTAAATCTACGACGGTTCTAACTAAAAAGAACGGCTTAAAACACAGCTTATCCGTAACTCTGCGATAAGAGTTTGGGGGTAGTAAATATTTTTACACATTTTCAACCTATTTTAGATTTATTTTCTACAACAAAGCAAGACATTTTTGGGTTTATTACAACAATTGATAAGGGGGTAATAAATAAGTTTATTGGTTTTTTATCACTTCTTGATAAATTGTCTCAGTTGCATGCATCATTTATTTTTAATTCAATCTTAACTTTACCGTACATAAGAAAATCTTAGATGACAAAAGGTGGACTTAATGTCATAATTAGTGATCGGCAATTGATAGCAAAACTTTAACAAAATTTGTCAAAATTAAATGAACATAAAAGCGTACTTCCACACAACATATTCATAACCATATTGGACATTTCGGATTCTAATATACAATAGTGCCAGCAGTACTCGAGCCCAATGGTCTAACCAGAGACGACGGCAAGAGGCCCGACGGAATGACATTGGTGCCTTGGAGTATGGGACGGCTCCTCGTATGGGACGCTACTTGTGTAGATACTCTGGCGCCGTCCCATATTTCGGGCACAAAAGTTGATGCAGCCGCATCCTCAGCTGAGAACCACAAGAGTCGCAAGTATGTCGCACTGGGCAGTAGTTACATATTTGCGGCGTTTGGGGTTGAAACCATGGGGCCGTGGGGCCCAAGTGCGCGCCGACTCTACAAGGAGATATCGGCGCGTCTTATAGAGGTTTCTGGTGACCAGAGGGCTGGCCACTATTTCGCCCAACGGATTAGCATTGCTATCCAGCGCGGAAACGCGGCCAGCCTTCTGGGCACCCTACCTATTGACCAGGACTTAGGTCAAATTTTTTATTTATAGTTAAGTTTTTAGTTAGTATCTTTATCATGTTTTTATCTTATATTTTTGTGGTTTATTAAATAAATATACAATTTAATTGGATACTAATTTGCTAATACTATTTATACATTTTTTGTGTTCAAAGTTAAGGAAATGTCAACTCTACAAGTTTTGTCAAAGTTTTGCTCCCATTCATCTATTCCCACAATAAGAAAAGTATAGTTACCATCGTTACAAGTCATATAAACCTGTATCATTTATAAGCCGAGCCAGCAGGTAACACAGCGAATCTGTTCTCCATTAAAACGCCACTTATACTAACTTTCAGCAATATTATATGCAAGTTTCACGGCAATATTCCCGAGTACCACATCATTACTCTAGGATCAGCCCCGTAACAAGTAACAAACTAAGCTTCACAATTGCAACTTGCCTCAGTCGCTCGATTTAACCCTGCGCTTGGTCTTGATTCGACATCGCAGCGCTGTAAGTAGGTAGTGATGGCATAAATATCGATAATGTTCAAAAATAAAATTTGTTAAAAATATATTTTAATGACTTGCGCTACACGATGGTCCATGTGATGGTTGTAGCTCAGGTGGGTTAGAGCTCTGGGATCCTTACACACCATTAGGAACCCAACACTACATACCTTATCAGTGTTATTACGGCTGTGGTTTTCTGTAAGGAGGAGGTACTTCCCCAGTTGGGCTTCTCCAAACTCGAGCTTGACGGTACTTCGCTGTGCCATACCTCTCATTGTTGCAAGTAGTTTAAGGACGTACCTGGGTCTGAAACCTTCTCTACATGCTAGTCAATCTTAATGGACCAGCATGATGGGCCATAATGTAGATTGTGGTAGTGTACTAAATTACTGAAATGCTAGTTTATAATCCTATAATAAATTACTTATATAAGTATATTTGCTTACATTTACCCTAATAACACGTTATTTTTCTTGTTTTTACAATCAAGTCGGTAAATCTATAATCATCAATTTATAATTTATGATTATAATTTATATAGGTTCTACTAGTACCTATTGTCACAATAAATTAGCTGCTAAAGAAACAGTAAAGGAGCAAACGAATAAGCAGAAAACAAATGTTGCTAATAGTGGGCTCAGGCAAATGAATATATTATAAGCAACATAACATAATAAGGAATAAGTAGGCATTACTAGATGGCAAGAGCAAGGAAAAAAAAAACACTTTTAAAGTTAAACACTGTTATCAAAACTATAGGGTACCCTTTTTTATAACCTTCAGTGGACTGAAGTGATTGTAAATGGTTTTGTAGTATCTCGTTCTTCCTCTTTATTAGTTTAATGATTGAATGTACTCGTATTATCTATGTTATGCCGAGTTTTACTCTAAGCTATATTTTTGTTTTCTTCTCCTATCTCATCAAAATTCTGAGAGTTGTGGCTTTTTTTTTTTTATGACATAGGCGGCAAACGAGCAGACGGATTGCCTGATGGTAAGGAATTACCGTCGCCCATGGGCACCCGCAACACCTGGGGAGTCACAAGCGCGTTGCCGGCCTTTAAGGGGGGTTGGAGCTCTGGGAACCTTACTCACCATCAGGAACACAACACTGCATACCTGAAAGGTAGCAGTGCTATTATGGCTGTGGTCTTCTGTAAGGAGGAGGTACTTCCCCAGTTGGGCTGCCCCAGATCCAAGCGTGATGGTCATCGCTGTGCCCTACCTCTCATAAAACATCTTGCTTGTACATCTTGCTCATAAAACGGCTTGCACATATTTATTTATTCATATTTGTACCTATAATATAACTAATTATTAATTTAAATATTATGTACGAATAACTATCAATGGCCTTATACTATGTAACATGACTTATGTAAAATTAATTATTTACAGCTGTTCTAAACTCCAATAAAATAAAAGTAATGGAAACTTATCGATTGTCGACAGAAATTATCGTTACAAATGCCCACGTCACTAACACTGCCTCCGTTCATTCGCAACATTATACATAACTTAAGTATGTCAGTAAAAGTAAAGTAATATCTCGGCCGTACAAAGAGGTTCTGCTAACTTCAGTTTCAGAAAGGATGAAGACGCAGTACACGAATTTTAACAGTAAGAGCCCGTTCACACATGGTCTCCGTTTTACTGTTCCGTTTTATCGTATACGTTTTTTTCATTAATGGCGTCTGGAGTTGTATGAGCAACTTCACATATGAAGTATTCAGTATACAGTGCCATATGACACAGTATTCCATTATTATATATATGTGAAGTTGATCATAACGGGCTCTAAGAATTTAATCGTACAGTAAAAGAATTTCCTGATTAGTTGATAATATTAGATTTTTTTATGACAGCCGGCAACCGAGCATACGGATTGCCTGGTGGTAAGCAATTACCGTCGCCCATGGGCACCCGCACACCGGGGGAGTCACAAACGCATTGCCAGCCTTTAAGGGGGGTTGGAGCTCTGGGAAACTTACTCACCATCAGAAACACAACACTACATATCTGAAAGGTAGCAGTGCTATTATGGCTGTGATCTTCTGTAAGGAGGGGGTACTTCCCCAGTTGGGCTGCCCCAGATTCAAGCGTGATGGTCATCGCTGTGCCCTGCCTCTCATGATTTTTATAATGTTACTAGATCAATTGTATATATACATGTTGCCGGCTTTTAAGATATACTGATGGCAAATCAATCCACAGTTTTGATGTGCAAAGCAGGAAGTTTTTAAAGAATCGCACAGTAGAGGATTTCCAACTATCCAGCTGGTGAGGTTGGAAATATCGCCGCGTAGAACGATAGCAAAAGGGGGCGGCAGGAATTAATCCGAAGAATTCTTCGGATATAAGGATAATATAAGGAATTCCTTAGAACAACATTATGCAGCTAATGAAAAATTGATCTCAAAACGTGTTTCACAACTCTTTGGTTAACACCCCGGCAGTCCCGCGGCCATCTCATGACTTTTTGTAAAGTCCAGCTACCACTTACAAAATGCAAGACCTACCGAACAACGTCATACTCTAAGAGCAAACTTAATATGTTATGTTACTTATAATATATGCTATTTTACTTGACATTGGCAAAATCATCGATTGATATCTTATTTTATTTAGGTTTACCAACAATTATTGACATCGAGTCAATAACAAATTTGCAAGCTAATACATAAGTATAAGGAATGATATCACAATTACTTACAGGTAAACACAACATGCAATACATACTATGTTGGTAAAACAACTATAAAAGTTCTTAAAACTAATTCTCTACTTAAATATTATATTATACTACAAAATATATTTTCTGACATAGGTATACCATGAACTTATAAAGTGGATATTATATATTAATATAGTGATATTATATAAATGGAAGCCATGCTTTTTCAAAAGAAGAAGAAGGTTATTGTTATTAATTTGTAGACTGTGACTGTCGAACAAGCAATGGCTTTGTATGCAAATATTGTTGTGCTTTGTGCGAACAGGCAGAGGCCTCGGGAAACATGCTATGTTCAAAACTAGTAAGGAGAACTGTCATCTTGTCGTTTAGTGTTCATTACAGACAATCCTTTGTACTCGTTTAATCTTGGACGCCAACGGGGTAAAAGGCTTGTGGTATACGGTAGGCAGCGCGCGTGTGAATCCACTGGAATTTCAGGCGACCATCCTCTGCTTACTATTGGGTAGGTCGTATGCTCGTTTGACGACGATATATACGGTGAAATTTAATCAGTAATTAACGGGTGATAACAAAAATATGAAAATTTATTCTGAAGGAAAAAAAATACTCGCGAATTATTTATATAGCAACTACTTTTTATTATGAAATATAAATACAATTACTATTTACAACATGATCAGTGCACATTAGAATATGGTCCATGATCTGCTGTTCGCCGCAGCTTGGATATGATGCTCGAACAAGACCGTTGGACGGCATTTGTGTCCATTTTCCGTACACATGCCCGGATCCTTTTTATCAACTGGGCACAATTTTTAGCTCGCCAGTTATTCGTGTAATGAGCTTAAATACCCCTCAAAAGAGGTATTAACAACTTATAGAACAATTTTTTTTTTATTTCAATTAATAGTTTATTATTTAAGGCTTTGTTATCACCCGTTAGGAGTTAAAACTATTAATTTTCAACTTAAATACAATTTAATAGGTACGTGAGATCTCATGGAAATTACTTTACTACCTAATTAATGTTACTAACTAACAGTTACGTTAAATTTAATAACGACTTTATACATAGACACTCTACTTAATTATATTAAAGGGAATTAGTGTACGTCAAGTGCCATCGCGTTGACAAATTGACAGCTTATTTTTCATTTGTTTTTAGTTTTTTATAGCTATAACTTACTTGCGAAAGAGGTTTTGAACTCTTTATACTACACCATTAGTAGGGTAGCAAACATTTTCAATTAAAATTTAATTTCACGTCTTAAATTAGGTATGATTAAAAAAACTTAGTTCCGTGTAATTAACCATACTACCCAGGAACAAAATATTCACTTTTTTTATGACATAGGCGGCAAATGACACCCGCAACACCAGATGAGTCACAAGCGCGTTGCCGGCTTTTAAGGGGGATTGGAGCTCTGGGAACCTTACTCACCATCAGGAACACAGCAATACATACCTGAAAGGTAGCAGTGCTATTATGGCTGTGGTCTTCTGTAAGGAGGAGGTACTTCCCCAGTTGGGCTGCCGCAGATTCAAGCGTGATGGTCATCGCTGTGCCCTACTTCTCATTGTCGGACGTAGTTTAAGGACATACGCGGGTCCGGTACTATTAACACACAAATAAATGTTCGGACCAGAATAGCACCACCCCATCTCCTACCGTGAGTGTCGTAAAAGGCGGCAAAGGGGAAAACGACGAATGGGCAGCAGTGTCCGTCGCAACACAATCTACAGCTACTGCGGTCGCCAATCCGCCTGTCAAGCGTGGCAACAACGCCCCAAGATGATACAAGTCATATTTGGGGGAGGCTACCATCAATAGATGATTTACGGCGGAACTGAGTGAGTGATAACACTGATAAGAATTTATTAGTATACTCGTAATGTATGCAAACAAAATGAAAATGCCAAACACATGAAAATCCCTCAACCCAACTGCCTCGCTATTAGCAAACAATTCCGAATGTTAATCACTATTTGCGCCCATACATTTGCAGCGTGTGCAAACTTAAACTTTGCGCTCAAATATTGGCTACCGTATTTATGCCTTCATTGTTACTCAAATACAAAACGAATAGAATATGCATGCGAGCATGCCTTGGGGCTTTAAGTATGCACCTGTTTATCAATCGTATTTTATTTTCGGTTGATTCTAGTAAGTAAAATAAGTTTTTAATACTTAACAAATAAATAGAAAAAATAAATATATATTAAATATTAATATAATTAGTCGTAAATTGTTATGCAATCCGTTATTTCATTATTAATTAGCTAACCCGGTGCACTTTGTACCGCCTAAAAAGCGACAAAAGTAGTGATAGGTTTCAAATTTTTTTTAGTACTTAATTTCTCAATCAGGGCTGTAACGATTCTAACCAATCTCAAAATCATTTTAATCGGTTCAGCCGTTCTCGAGTTATAAACGGTTGAACAAACCCCACTTTCTTATATATATATATATATATATAGATATAGATATAGATGTATTAGACGAGTGACAGCTAGTGTCTTCAAGTTAATAAAAACAAAAAAAACAATTGACAGTAGCGGCTAGATGTTGATGTCAACATTGGCCCGTCTTTTTTTTGGAACTACGACGTCGAACGATACGACGTCGTACGATGTCGTTGTCGAAATGGAGTTGTGGAGATAATTTTTCATATCTGCTGCAGTAAGCATGCCCGACTGGAGACCGAGTTTGTGCAAACATTACGTGGTACGCCTCTAATTAGATGGTAAAACGACTTACAAACATTTGGACCCGGGTATGTCCTTAAACCACGTCCAACATTTAGAGGTAGGGCACAGCGAAGTACCATCACGCTTGAGTCTGGAGAAGCCCAACTGGAAAAGTACCTCCTCCTTACAGAAGACCACAGCCATAATAGCACTGCTATCTTTCAGGTACATAGTGTTGTGTTGCTGATGGTGACCCCCCTTAAAGACCGGCAACGCTTGTGACTCCCCTGGTATTGCGGGTCCCATGGGCGACGGTAATTTCTTACCATCAGGCAATCCATCCGCTCGTTTGTCACCTTTATCATAAAAAAAAGCTCGGGAGCAACTGGAACAACAGACTGAGCTGCGCTGTACCTTGGGAGAGACCAGCACTGGACTGCAAAGGGCTGATGATAATCAATAATAATAAATATTTCGGCACAATTTGACAAATATCAACCTAGTCCTACGGTAAGCTCAGTAAGGCTTGTGTTGTAGGTACAGTCAGCAGCAAAAGTGGCTAAGCGTTTTAAGTGTTCAAAATGACCTACACGCACTCTTATTCTCTTGACAATAGAGATGTGATGACCTCATTTTGAACACTGACTGGGAATCGAACCCAGGACCACCGGCTTCATCGGCAGGGTCACTACCCACTAGGCCAGACCGGTCGTCAAGGGGTTAAGCCCCGTCTTACTGTAAAAAAGTTTAGACTTTATTTCATAAATTTTCATTCAACAGTTAACATAATTTAAAAACCGCTCAATATTGCTCGATAGGATTAAAAATGTACATTTTCCTATACTACAAACCAAACTGCAATCAGCGCCAATTCGCTAACAATTAATATTAAACTGCAAAAGTAACTTTTGCCTGCATAGTTACATAATAAAAAGTATTTTATTGTACCAGAACGGCGAACCAAACAACGAGCAATGAGTTTTTAATTTTAAAGCATTGAAACTTTTTTTTTTATTATGGATGAAGTTCTTCGATATTTGTACTAACAGAAATAGTTATATTTTTGGTCATAAATGATGATTCATTTGTTCTTTTCACAATGTCACACTTGTTAGTAGTTTTAGGTTCAGTGTGGGAATGACTCAGAAGCGTGGACTACTGACAAAAAGCTGCGTAACCAAACCTCCGAAAATTCAATTTCAATTTAATTTTAATTCATACGCTATTTTTGACATAAATGTATATACTATATATTTATGGGACAAGGATACCCACTACCGCACCAGGAGAAGAGCGGGAAAGTTATATCAGAGCGGAGCGAGCTAGTAAGCTAAGTATGAAAGCTGATAGTTAGTAAGCTGATAGCTCTATCAGCTATTTCAAAGGAGAGAAGATAATAGATCCCATGTAAATAAAAGAGACACACATAGCCGGGCGATCGTAGTTCATCGCCGGGCGATGAGCTATAAATATATATCTCTCTCTTTTATTTACAGGGAAGCGATTATCTCTTGTCCCTTGAAATAGCTTATAGCTTACTAGCTCGCGGTGAGACAAGAGCCCTGAGTGTAATTTTTAACGTAACTTTACGTCATGAACGCGTTTGCGTTTTCCATATAAATAACATTATCACTTACGCGTTCGTAAACCTTTTTTTTACGTCAAAAGAAACATAGCGACTCAGGAGCGGTACCGCGAATATCGAAGTTCGTATATTTCGGGCATCTTTCTCTTTTACTTTAATTAAGGTGTCATGAGACTGACAGAGGCAATCGTCCGAAATTTACGAATCGTGTTTATCGGTAGCGCCGCAGGGCCTTACACTGACTAAAAACCCGCCGACGGCCCACTTCAACGCATGTTCGGACGATTCCCTGGTCTCTTAGGAACCGGTACCGCCCAGCCACTTGGACTTTGCGGCCTCCAAATTTTTCCTTATGGGGGGTTTCCGCCCCCTATTATGACCTTTGAACCCAAGGTCTTCTTTTAAGTGCCAAATACTACAGGCAGGAAACCGTAGTAAAATAAAGCCGGATTACAGGCGCACACAAATCAACCTACTGCTAAAAGTGCAGTAAGCGCAATAATCTTGTTTTTGGATGTATGAGGAGATAAATATATGAACATACTTAAATAGTACAGATAACCATGACGTGTGAGCATTTATGTATTAGTACTAGTAACATACCTATTCAATAACTTGATGTTTTTGCTTTAGATACAAAATATTTTTTTTCGTCAAAATGGGTGTAATTTTGTAATTTAATGAATGATAAGAAGGTACGAAGTGGTGAGTTGACTATAACATGTTTAATATTCATTGACATCCCTCTACCCATAGCCCTTTACACTGGTGTTGCCCTTGAGCCATCTTTGATGTCGCTCCTTGTGTGGGCCCGTCTTGCGGAGGGCGAGACACTGTCAGCCGGAGATAAATTGTATACACAATTTTGTTATACAGGCGTCCGGTTTTTTATTCAATATAGCCCAGCCAGTCCAATCCATGCAATAGCCTAGTACATTTTTGATTTCATTAAAACACAATAGTCCTTACACTAAGGCGGGTGCTGTTTCTTGCGCGTCCTATACCGATACGGACAGGGGCCACATCCGTCTACCCCGTAACTTCATTAAATTGTCGAAAAGGCCTCTGCGCGTTGACTCGATCCGGCCCGCATAGGCCTCCGAAATGTTACATTATGGTTACGTATACGGGAAAGAGATACTGATTAAAAACCCAAAGTACTAATTATACTCAGACAAAGTAGCAGAAATTATTTTCTAATGGAATATATGGACAAGTTATTTCTTCTAAAATATACGCTATTTTCTAATAATATACAATGATTACGATTACATAAATTGATATAAAAGTCGCTTGATGCATTGTACCAAGGATGCTGGCGGCATTTTCTCGTATCGCAATGCTGATACGTTGTGCGAGGAAGCCAGTTCTTCGGCCACCAGTTGAGTTAAATGTTATAATGGCTTCTTAATTTATCGAAATTGAAGGAAATCAGCTTGTAAGTCGATGCGTTACTGACCTTTAGACAAAATATCATTGGCCCGTATCCAAACTTATAGAAAAGCATACATGTATAATCGATTTACAAAACATGACCCCAACTGGTAATATAAAATCGCTCAATACAGTACTAAAAACTAAAGATAGCCATAAAAATATAAGAGGGTACCCAACATATGCCGTTTGCCGAAATACGTAAGGAAGTTTTGGAATCATGCCGGTCAACACTAGGGCATAAATATGGGTATTATTTGTATAAGAAATACGGGAAATTTAGTATTGCTAATACCAATATACCTCATGTATGACCTATGACTCTGTCCATTGACTTTTGTAGTGATCCTCATTGGCTCTCCTATTTAACTCCGATTATCTATCTATCAGCCACGGACGCTGGATACAGGTCTCCCCTGTAAACCACCACAGTCTGCAGCACACTGCAGCCACCGCCCAGCACTCGACACATAAGGTCGTCGATTTATCTATAGTCTGTGTTCACAAACGGCTTCAGTCCTTTCTGGGATTTTTCTACTCCAACGGTCTTGGGCCTTCTTAATTATGTCGAACCAAGGCGTCGGTAAATGTCCATCTCCTGTCCATTGCTAACCACTATACTGTTCATGAATCATGAAGCTTTTGGTTCCCTCCTGATCACGTGTCTGATTCACATCATTTGTTTGTATTTTATGTAACTTATCCCGACACGATTTTCCTTGAAGTAATCTTACTTAGTCGAGGTTATAGGAGCTGAGGAATAGTTTGTGCTATGGCATTCAAACTTTGATGTGGACGATACCCCAGACGGGATTCGTTTCCTTCCCTCTTCCCTGGGGATCTGTTTTTGCTCCGTTAATGCATTTGCACGTTCGCTCTGGATATAATGTTTGTCATAGTGTAGTCAAGTGGAAGTAGAACAAATTTTTAAAAGTATTAGTATAGGTAGGTGTAGGCGTATTGGTTGGTGGAATCAATTTGTGAATTTCGGGAAAATTGATAAGTGTACTGTAATTAATAATAATTCACTATTGTCTTGTGTGTGCATGACTTTCCCCGTACAAATTAACTAATGTGATTTTGTAAATTTTATTCTTAAATTTGTAAATTGTGCTATACTTTGAGATTAACGACCAAAGTTGCTTTTTGTACCTACTATATATCAAAAGCTGTTGTAAACAGAGACCTCTGCTTATAATAAAGTTTCGAAGCTTCCGGAGTTAAACAAATTTACGTTTTCTTTTCGTTCGTTGTATCTTTTCTTGTTTTATCTATTTAATGCTTTATGTGCTCCCAATATGTGTATCAGATATAAAATATATACCTATAAAATATCCATTTTTTTAAGCTATTTTATAGATATTTTTATTGGTAACAATTGCATGATTTATACATAATTTTGCCGTTGGGTGAAATAAGAACCTTATGAGTCGAACAATGAAAGCCAGTAGTGACAGTTTGATAATGACAGTGTCTGTCTTGTAAAAAATATTTTTTTTGTTAACGATACGTTGTATCGTTATCAGTTTTGTGATGAGCCTAAAATCAGTATGGATATTCAATTTTCTTGCATTGTGACTTTGGTTATAGTTTTTAAATCTTTTACCAAATCTAAATATTTATTGCCTTAATTATTGTCACAAAATTGACAAAATTCAACTTTTCCACAACTGCCACTATTTGAGTTTACTTTTTTCTGAAAACTCCATAATATAGTTTGTCAACACTGTAAACCTTACGTTTTACATGACGGAGCGGTTATTACCGATAAAAAGCAAACTTCTCCTAACCATACAGAGATGTGGATTATTATTGTATGTCTTTTCCTTACACGGAACAATGGTGTTTCGGACATTTGGGAGGCGTACGCGGAGCCGGATCGAAACAACGCGCAGACGCCCTTTCGACAATCACTAAGCAGATTTTGCCCTTGTCCCTATCATGGGACGTGCACGTCGGGCACAGACACAACACCCGCAATGGTGTAAGGACTGTTAGTTTAAATGGAATCTAGAATGTACTTAGACGCCTGCCTAATAAAATGATATAAAATTTTAATTGTTGTACTTTATTAAATTTATTTCTTGTTTTATAATAAGTTAAGTTTTTTACAATAAATATTATAAATCAGGAAAAATAAATGCACACGACGAATTTATTATTCACGTTTTGATTTCGATTTTATACATGAACTTAATTCAATTGTTGTTTAAATGTTCGGTGTATATTTATGAAATTACGAGTTCCTATATAAAGAAGTCTATACGTAAATTAATCACATCATGTAAAATTTTACTATTGCTCCATCTTTGTCGCACACTTCGCAGACTTGTCAACTTTTGAACACATTGTTCCGACATCTGAAAATGATAAACTTACTATTCTTTATGAATAAACTTACTCCTTCTATCGCAACTATGACGCAAACTGGACATTAGCGCGCAACCCGTAACTTTTGTATATCCACCCCACGTGTGCCCTGAGAACAACTTTGTGGTCATCCGAGCCCATAAACGGCCACACTAATTTATTTATTTATTGTCGAGGATATGGGTTGAGAAAACGAGGGGACTATGTTGGGGTTTTGTTTGGGGTTAAGTAGTTTGCGGTTTTGATGAATAAGATAGGATATATTATTTAATCTAATCTGGCTGTGGTACTAGGTACAATGGATGATTTTTGATCTCACGTGTTTCGCACTTATATCGCACTAAGACCCATAGGTAGGTATTTTCAAGCCGACCCGAGTAGCCCTGCAGTAAGTGAGTTTAATTTTTGGGATTAGCAATCACAAATGACGAACTCACGTTTTGCACTTATTTCAGTACTAGGCCCCGCGTAGCCTATGTGTTACTCCAGAGTGTCAGCTAACTTCATACCATACTTTATCAATATCGCTCCCGCCGTTTCGACGTGAAGAAGTAACAAACATACACACTCACAAACTTTCGCCTTTATAATATTAGTGTAGATATTGCACTAAGACCTATAGGTAGGTATTTTCAAGCCGAGCCGAATAGAGCTGCAGGGACACTAGGGACAAAGTATAATTCTTGGGATTAGCAATATGCCACATTGACATGTTATTGCCAAATTGCGAAGTGAAGTGGCCCAGAAATTAAATTATTTTACAGCTAAAATTTGCTATAAATTGTCAGTGTAGATATACATATTATGATCTGTTTAGGTTTCGTACCTTAAAAGTAAGAAACAGAACCCTTTTACCAATTCAATTTATTTTTTTTATTCAAGTAGGCCTAGCAACAAGCACTTTCACATAATAGTCAAATACAAATATAATCTTAACCTAATTTTTAATTAATACAGAGCAATTCATTGGTAAAATAATTACAATATAATATTTACATGTATATCAATAATAATGTCACAATAATATGAAAAATAAAATAAAAATATTTTTCACATTAAAAATCTTGTATATGAATACTAGTCTAGAACTGTCTAGAATAAAATCTAAACGTCTAAAGTTAACACATAAGGACAATCATTATTATTCAATTTTAATTCCACGGTGTATTATCATTCATGTAGTCATGTGTGCTATAATAGGCTTTAGAAATAAGTTGTTTACCCTAGAGGATCCCTTTGTTGTCTGTCTGTCTGTCAAGACCCTATTTGTCAGGAACGCGTGGGGGTATAGGTTAAGCAATTACCGTCACCCATGGGTGCCCGCAACACCAGGGGAATCATAAGCCCTTAAAGGGGGGTCGGAACTCTGGGAACCTTTCTCATCAGGAACACAACTGAACACTACATACCTAAAATGTAGCAGTGTTATTTTTTTTTTCCACAATAAATTGTGGAAAAAAAAATAAGTAAATAATTCGTAATAATAATTCGTAAGCGAAATATTTATTTACAGAAATTACAATCGTATAATGATAACTACAAGTACTTAACTAGTTACAGTATAAAATCTAACAAAGGTCCTTGAGGCATTGTACCAAGGATGCTGGCGGCATTTCCTCGTTGTATCGCATTGCTGATACTTTGTGCGAGGAAGCCGCCAGCTCTTCGGTCACAAGTTACATCAACCAGACGCTTCGCGATTTCTGTAAAAAGTTTGTGCGCGCTGGGACCCCATGGACCTAGCGTCTCTACGCCAAACGGTACAAAATGGTACTCTCTGCCCAGGCTTTTATATTTGTTACGTTCAAGAATTTCGGCATTTTCCGCCGCTGCACCCGCTTTTACATTAGTTCGTTGGAGATGGGACGGCGCTAGGGTGTCTACGCAGGTAGCATCCCACACCAGCATCCGTCCCAAGATCCAAGGAACCAAAGACACTCCATCAGGCCTCTTGCCATCATCTCTGACAATGCCGGTCGGCTCAAGAAGAGCAGGCACATTGATGGTGGCAAGAGACCGACGGATTATGTCATTAAGCGTTGCGTGTCTAGAAAAACGGCCTGCACTTTTCTGACAAGATAATCCATGGTGTCCCAGTCGGTCCACGTCCGTGCCACAAGAGCATGTATGTGGCAGTGTTATTAAGCCTGCGTTTATGAAATTACGACTATATTAAGATGTCTGTCAGTAAATTAATCGTGTCATGGAAGATTTTACTATTGCTCCATCTTTGTCGTACACAGGTAATACAGAATATTATGGTAAGTGTAGACTTATCAACTTTTGGACATATTCCGACATATGAAAATGCAAATTTTGACGACTTTAGACTTCTCTTAGAGAAAATTACTGGACTATGCTACTTAAGAAAACCAGATTTTTCCATTAGAAAATTTATAATTTTTTTCTAGAGTTTATTGCCTTGATAAAGTAAAAGGTCTACTTAGCAATTTAGATTGCTTAGACGTATATCCAGATACATTATTTACTTATTGAAAATGTTTTACTCTAAGATTAAGTTCGGGGCCGCAGATCAAGGAAAGATGTGAATCTACAGATTTTGGCATATCGATTATACAAGATAATTTAATAAGAGCGAGTAGCTATTGTGGTCTCCAACCCGACCGCCTAGCGTGGCGACAATGGCAGCACCCCCCAAGATGGTACAAGTCATATTTGGCCAGCAAAGGACGTCCGATGGCTGAAATGGTAAGATGCTCGATGATTCGATGATTGATGACGACCGGTCTGGCCTAGTGGCTAGTGACCCTGCCTATGAAGCCGAAGGTCCTGGGTTCGATTCCCAGTCAGGGCATTTATTTGTGTGATGAGCACAGTTATTTGTTCCTGAGTCATGGGTGTTTTCTATGTATTTAAGTATTTATATGTATCTATCTATTATATATATCGTCGTCTAGTACCTACAACACAAGCCTTACTGAGCTTACTGTAGGACTAGGTCGATTTGTGTAAGATTGTCCCGAAATATTTATTTATTTATTTATTTATTTATTCAATGGTGTATATTGAATCATCGAGCATTTCAAAGCTTGATAAATAATTGAGAATGATTATAATATTAATTGATATACCGATCAGAATAACTAGGTAATTTTAGGATAGCATCTATCTAATAGTCTGCACTGCTGGGTGTTGGCCTCCGCCACGGGGAGCGATATCGACACCACTGAAGTGCCAAAATACGTACAGTCGCCATTATATATGTCGGAGCTGTGTAAGTGGTCATAAATGTCTAAACATGCCCTTTATCACCTTGATAAGAGAGGCCTTGTTCACATATTTCTGACCATTTCCGCAGTTCCGTTTTATCCAATGGCCACCGAATATTAACACCTCTGCTAGTGCAATTAGTTAGTAAGACAAAATGTGTAATTGAGTGAATCAACTATTTGTTGTTGTTATTCTGTCCGGTCAGCCAGGGGACAACTGAAGCATAGTTTGTTAGAAGAAATATGGCACCGCGGGCCACTACTACGCTGGGTAGGTGACCCGTTATGGAAGGGACATGTAGCTACCACAAATATGCTTGTTTTGTTATTTAGATGCCATAAAACTTTGGTTTTAAGAGTGACCCAGGGGAACGTAACCATGGCAACGAGGGACAAAGAATAGTTGATTCAGCCAATTACTATACAAGTTTGACATTTTGGCCGCATCTATATCTTGTACCTTGATTGAACACTATTTTCTTCCTCGTAAGGCCTACGGACCTACTTGTAGTTCTAATTATTATAATGACATTTGCCTTTTATACAATAGGAACAGAATTGACTTTCATTTGTTTTCTTCGATTTTGATACAAAAGAGATTCTACTTTATTTCCTACACAATAAAGAACAAATTCTTAAGCATGAAGCCATCAAATATCAATGTACTGTCAGCGAATGTGGAAAGGCCCGGGTACACTCGCAGCAGCGGGGACGATTTCCTGGCGATTCCATAGTAATCGACGCCGCGCGAATGCCGCAATTTGATATGGGAACGTGCGTCCACGCTTAATGGCAAATGTGCAGTTCACTGTCGTTCCGGCCACTTCCTTATACGGCCACCGTGAAAATTCCTACATCTTCTATATCCTTGTTCGTGCTTTTCCTACTACGGCCATTTCCCCGAACGACCACAATGCAATTTTTAAATATGAAATCTACCTTTGAAGCTCGAAGTTTTTTCCACAACTGTGTGTTGTTAAGTGTGCGAGAACATGAAGCGGGATTAATACGCCGGATTACCTCGTAAATGTGCCGTTTCAGAAGACTGAATGTTTAATTTGATCCTCTTCATAAATTCTATGGAGAAAAGATTTTATACAGCCATTGAGGTAATCTTATGAAGACCGAAATCGTCTTTAACTACGCTAATTCTTGACGTAGTAGGAATTTTTCAAAGTAATAAGGAGGGTATGTAAAAATTCTATATAATTACAGCCTTGGCCAGCCATTGAGCACCTATGCTTTTTATAAGAAAACTCGACATATTAGTGTAGTTTTTTTTTATAACATAGGCGGCAAACGAGCAGACGGACTGCTTGGTGGTAAGAAATTACCATCGCCCATGGGCACCCGCAACACCAGATGAGTCACAAGCGCATTGCCGGCCTTTAAGGGGGGTTGGAACTCTGGGATCTTACTCACCATCAGGAACACAGCACTACATACCTGAAAGGTAGCAGTGCTATTATGGCTGGCCCAGTTGGGCTGCCCCAGATTCAAGCGTGATGGTCATCGCTGTGCCCTACTTCTCATTGGACTATGGACGTAGTTTAAGGACATGCCCGGATCCAAGTAGTATTTTTTTTTTGATAACCTATTATTATCATATAACTTAAACTGATTAGGTATTGGTCGTTGCGGTGACTGCTGAAGGCTAAAATTATGGGTACTCAGTCAACGATATATATAATTAAGTTTCTAGCACAGATAATTTGTCCTTGAGTATCTTTTCTACATAGAAAAAACACTCAAGTGTCAATATCTGTGCTCATCACACAAATATCTTATCTAAGGGCCGTCGGCTTCATAGGCAAAGTCACTACCCACTTGGCCACACCTGTGGTCAAAATCTAACCCAGCAAACGTAGTGTGGGACGCCTTCCTATCAGATGGGATGACGATCTGCGTAAGGTTGCAGGCAGATACTGGATGCGGCTAGCTGAAGACTGGGCACTATTGCGTTTTTAGGGAAGGCAGCAGTGGATTACTATAGACTGATGATGATGTAGTCATCATTTGAAGTGAATTTCGTTTCTATATTATGGACCATAAAGTAGTCTTTATGGTCCATAATCTAGGAACGAAATTCACAATAAACACACAATTGGTTTCCCATACCAGGATTCACACCCAGGACCTTCAGCATCGTAGGCAGCTCACCAACTGGGCCAGGAACTGTTAAACAATTAACAATGTCTGACCACGTCACACGAATTCATATGTCAAGCCGCCATTTGCATATGGAAATACGCTGGGAGACGTGGTAGCTGACTAGCGCAAAGAGGAATTAAATACTAGTTCCATCCAAAACGTTATAATGGACCGGCTGTGAGGTTTTTCACTTTTGAGCGTTCTGTACCTAACCTAACCTAACCCTTACTGTATCTTAAATGACTGACTAAGTCCTGCATCACTACACCACCTCGCCTCACCGCATTTCTTCGGAGTTTCCTTACAACAGTTCGAATTAAAAAAAAAAATGCCGAAAATAAACGCATACAAACGTTTTGTCGCTGATATTTTGCCACGTATAATTTAAAATAACCACCTTGGTGTTTCTGTGAGTTGCAAGTCAAGTGCTTGATCCTCAGAAATGGAAGAGGCAAGATTTAAGCTGAATTAAGAGAGAAGTGACATAAAAAAATATGGTAATGCGGTTAAAATGTAAATAATGGTTCAAGTAAAAACGCAGAACTGATGACATTAGGGGCTGTGCTGTACTTATATGCCTGCCCGCGATTCCCTTTTAACGTAACTCGTGGATATTGAAACAATTAATAAAAATACGCAATAAAAACATACCAAGCCGCATAGCAAGCCGCGCCTATTTCATCAAGACTTTAACATACTTTTTATTACAAAATAACATAGAATCTGTTTAATTTCCTCGCAATGAAACTGAAAAGTAGAATATACAATTCGTCCATAAAAATCCATTTTACACTCGCTTACATGGTGACTAGATAAATGTCTCGCGTATAATGATGAGTTTTAAGCACCGTTGTACAATCTATTTCTAAACAGTCTACCGCAAAAAACTCTGTCACTCTCATGACACCTTAATTGGTGTAAAAGAGAAAGACGCTCGAAATATACGAATTTCGACGTTCGCGTACCAGACCTGTTCCTGGATTTGAATTAGCAATTGTTTCTTGCGTTGGCACCGCCGGCTCGAGTGCAGATTTATGCGCCGGCCCCCAATTAGCCAAGAGGCGTACTTTTATTTATAGCACTCGGCCATTTTCCGCACTTTCGCTTCGTGGACTGGTGAGGAGGGTGTTTATAGCTTACGGGTCCGTGACGATTCAGATTTTTATGAAATTTCAAACATCAGTTTAAAATAAAAATGTGAGATAATTGCATTTCATCTTCCTCGTGTTGTCCCGGCATTTTTCCACTGCCCATGGGAGCCTGGGGTCCGCTTGGTAACTTAATCGTAAGATTTTGCGTAGTCATTGAAATCTAAATAATTAACAACTGTAATAAGTCAAGTCAGTAAGTATTAAGTAAATATAGGTACAGCCTATTAATTCGCTGGAAAAGGTATTAATCCATCATTTTTACTTTGCGGTGCGATTAACAACCTATACTTTACATTATGGGTCACATAACGATATTTAAGCGCCAAATGCTCCATCGTCGTTATCTGTACCATACCCGACACAACCACTAGTTACACCTCTTAGTAAGGTTTATTTTGCGCACTATTAATGTGTGTTATGATTTTTTATCTAAATCTAAATTAAAATGATATTTATTATAAACACAAATAAATATCATTGCTAGGGTTCAAACTCGGGACCTTCGGGAGAGCCTAGTGGCTAGGAGGCCGTTAAAAGTATCGATACGAACATAGCAACCATAGTGGCACTTAACCGGATTTCGCAAAAAAATCGAGTTAACCTAATATATGTATGCACTTAGTTTCTACAGCTTATATAAATATAGGTCTCAGTATCATAATGTAGGTTTTGGTTGCATTGTACAACCCTTTACATAGAAGTCAACCACAGTTGCTACCTATCACAGTGAAAACTCAACCCTCAGGTAGATGTCACAAGATGTCAATTTCATTGATAATAAAAATAGGTAATGACTTCAAAATAGGAAACAAACAATTGAAAAGGAACGAAAAAATAATCCGGTATTTGGGAGTTTTCAGAAAAAAAAATTTTTGCTGTTTTTTGCGTTGTAAATATAACTGTTAAAAGTTTTTCTAACCAGCACCAAATATAAGTATTTTTATAAATTTAATACTTAACTATAATTATCGTCACAAAACCGACATTGTTTACTTTTCCATACGTCACGTTGATTGGGAACTTTGTTTTCTGAAAACTACCATTTATACTCGAAATACTGGATCCGACACGTGATCGTATGGTGTAAAATGCCTCGCACTAAGTCGTGATCTGTGGCTACACCCGGTATCCCGGTAACATACGGGTGTTTTGATTCAAGGCAACCGTCCACTTTGAGTGTTTGGCGAACAGAATAAGATTCTAACAGTAGAATTTCTTCTGTAGAACGTTCTTCGTTTTCTATGAGTAACATTCTATTACAACATCCATACTAATATTATAAATGCGAAAGTAACTCAGTCTGTCTGTCACCTCTGCATGCTTAAACCGCTGAACCAATTGGGATGAAATTTGGTATGCAGAAAGTTTTAGGCTACGAGAAAGGACATAGCATCAGGAAAAGCTATAGTTCTGTATAAAAAGAGAAACGTTTTCAATAATGACACTTTAAATATTTCAACCCCAGTCAAGTACTTATTTTTGTATAACATAGGAGACAACACTGAGCCCCGAGTTTTGTCCTTAATTAGTGACTAGAAATCACCGGAAGACGGTAGCAGCGTCTTAATATACTGCGATCGCCAACTTGCGCGTGAAGCGTGTCGACTACGGCATTGAATCCCCATGCTCATACACCACTTATTGCCTCCATGGGGAGATATCCAGCAGTGGACATAAATGGTTAAAAGGCTAGTAGACAAACAAGTATACAAATTAACTACCTGACGGTAAGCATTTGTAATATAAACAAATGTACGCCGCTCTCGGCGAGCCAATTTTCTTATCGTATTGAAGCATAGAACAAAATATGGTAAAACACTACTTGTAAATGAAACAACACGGTTTTACAACAAACTACCTCCACATATAAAAAATATTAGATCATTTCACACATTCAAAAAACAATTGGCAAAATACATGATCACAGGGAATGAATGAGTGAGGTGGGCGCTGGGCGCGTTCTTCCTTGTACTTTTGCTTCAGACTAGCCAATATTATATGTTGATATGTATTATACTCTGATTGGTAAGTGTAATTTATTCCTGCTTTAAGGAGTGTGACACCAAAATGTTAAGTCTTATTATATAAGTAAAAATATGTCATCACTTAAGTGACACCTGTCTTTGTTGATAACAAATTCTTTAAACAAAAAAAAAATTTCGGGACAATCTTACACAAATCGACTTAGTCCTAGTAAGCTCAGTAAGGCTTGTGTTGTAGGTTCTAGATGACGATATATTTAATAGATAGATACATATAAATACTTAAATACATATAAAACATCCATGAGTCAGGAAGGAGGTGCTCATCACACAAATAAATGCCCTGACTGAGATTTGCCATCGACTTCATAGGCAGGGTCACTACCCACTAGGCCAGACCAATCGTCGTATAACTAGGTACAGTAAGTAGCTAAAGTTGCTAAGCAAGCGAGGTGTTCAAAATGACTTTATTGGTAAGAGAATAAGAGCGTGTCAAGGTAATTCTAAAAACCTAGCCTGCTTAGCAACTTCTGCTGCTGACTGTGCAATGCCCATGTACAATTGTCATCTGATATATCGGTGCTGTGGATGTAGTCACAAATAATCTGAACATGCACTTTATCGCCTAGAGGCGTTATTTAGATATCTGTTACGACACATCTGATGGCAACTGTGCATCTGAAAAAGCGAATTTACTGCAGTTTAGTCTGAAAGTCCCCTCCCGTGGGTGTCGTAAGGGGCTACAAAGGGAAAAAACCAACGGATGGATAACAGCGTCCGTCGGAACGCAATCTACAGCTGCCAGTCTTACCAAGCGTGGTGGCTATGGAAACTGCCTCCCTAAGGATGTCACAAGCGGTATATGACTTTGTAACACCACATACATTTCAGCCGTATGCAGTCTACTGCTGGACATAGGCCTCCCACAAATATGACTTGTATCTTGGGGGTAGTCGACATAGTCGCCACGCTTGGCAGGCGGGTTGGTGACCGCAGTAGCTTTAGATTGGGTTTCAACGGACGCTGCTGCCCGTCCGTAGAATTTTTCCCTTTGTCGCATCTCACGACACCCGCGGGAGGAGAGGGGGTAGTGCTATTCTAGTCAGCCGGCATCACACGGCCTTTATAAACTCCTGTACAATTTTTTTTTATCAAAATCTGTACTTTCACGAATTGAAAATATAGTACCGAATCCAAATACTATTTGTTTTCATTTAATATACAAAATACGGCCCGAAATATCCCAACCTTAAAGCATTTAAATGCTTATCACGCTCAGTCGAATCAATTTACAGTGAATTTAAAAACAAAGCAAATTCACTGGCTCTTAAAGTAGAATTTATGGACGGTGCGTTACTGAGTTCGAACCGGACCAGAGTAACAGGCTTAATATTATTTTTACCTCACTATTTATAAAGCTCTTTATTGTCCTTTAAAAACATAGAAAAACTGATTTTTTTCTATACAACGACGGTGGGAAATAAGCATTCGGCCTGCTTACGCAGTTACCGTAGCCTATGGACGCCTGCAACTCCAGAGAATACACATGCGCGTTGCCAAAGTTGTTAGAGCTCTGGAAACCATACCATCAGGAACACAACACTGCATACCTGAAAGGTAGCAGTGTTGTGGCTGTGGTCTTCTGTAAGGAGGAAGGTACTTCCCCAGGTGGGCTGCTCCAGGGTCACACGTGATGGTACTTCGTTGTGCCCTTCCTCTCATTGTTGGACGTAGTTTGAGGACATACCTGGGTCAATTTACAAGAGTGCAAAGAAATTTCATAAAATTCTGAGTGATTTTCTGTTTACTGGTGCATATGATGGAGTTCTAAACCAAAGATGTATATTTTAGCTTCATTCGTTTTATTTAGTTAATGGTTTCCGTGATTTAATGCGTAATCGGACCAATACTGCAAGATGAGATATTGTAATCTACATTTATCTACACTTCTATCCTAATATTATAAAGGCAAAAGTTTGTGAGTGTGTGAGTGTATAGGTACGTTTGTTACTTCTTCACGTCTAAACGGCTGGAGCGATTTTAATAAAATGTGGTATGGAGTTAGCTGACATCCTGGATTAACACATAGGCTACGATTTTTTCCCTGATGAGTATTTTATAAATGATAATGACTCCTCAGGTTTTACGCTCACGACACGCATTTTCTCGGGCCGGTGACGTAGCGGCAAACTAAACAGACCCTCAGCACTCTTAGAGCTTGAAAATGGATGCCTATGTTCTCCGATACATGTGACGCATGTGACTAATTAAACGTGAATAGAGCCGTGATTTTGATTTATAAAATAGTGCAAGATGAGTATAAAGTTCAAGTCAGTGATAAAAAGGCGACAGCTGCCTGTCAAAGGGATTACTAGGACGTTTTCTATTAAGTGACTTCAATGAGGGTTCGGTATTGATTTATATCTCTATAGGGGCCGTGGATACGGTTTTGTAAAAACAAATTAAACGAGAAATATGGAAAAGATGACGTAACTTATCGTTCGATTTGTATTAACAATACATTATTTTATCGAATTCAAATATTTTTGATTAAAGAAAAGTAAAAGCCTACTTTAACTTCAATAAGAAAAATATTAGACCATTCCGTATTAAGTCAGTAAGGTGAGAAGCGGTGGCAAGCACTGCGCGTACCTATGTTCATAAAACATGCAAAAAAGTTGTTACTCTGATAAGTTTTATATTTACCGGTGCCGATCGCCCAGGGAACATCGATTTGCGATGCATTTTAAAACAAAAAACCCGTAAAAAGCACGCTGCATATTAAAATCGGGTTCTAAACAAAAGGTTAGCTTCGTTTTAGGAGTTTTCACTAAAAATATATGCCATGCCTGCAAGAGGAGTTTAAGCAATGCATTAAAAAGTTTGAATGCACTTTTTAAACGCTTCAGTGTTCGAAAGGCAGAAGAAAATCTTCCTTTTCAGTTATATATTTTAGTATATAAAAGAAGCTTTAACAAGACTGTTGAAAATTTTGTACTTGGAAAAGCCTATCCCTTTTATTACAGTGCAATATAAAACAGCCGGAATAATTTAAAAATATGGAATTCTGTTTTATGTTAAGACTGACAGATGCTAGATTTGTATAAATAATACAGATCAAGATATCTGTCCTAAATTGTTACAGTAGCACCATCATAGAGCGTTGCATCTCGTTCTTTGGTGCACGAAAGCCATAAATCCCTGGTGGGTTGGGTTAACTCAAATCTATGTAGACTTGTACCGGGTGTCAGTCACTGTCCCAGTACTTGTCATTTTTAAACCTAAGTCATTGAGAAAGGTGACAGCTATTGGTATTAGGTACTAGGACTGTATTTCTCATAAGCAACACCATATCCTCGTAAGGCCTACGGGCCTTCATGTAGTACTAATTACTTTAAAGAAATTTGAATTTTATGACATATGACATTGTATGACATTCAACTCTGTTCCAATGAACAGAGTTGAATGTCATTTGTTTCTTTCGATTTTGACACAAAATAAATTATACTTTATTTCCTACACTATAAAGAAGGAATTTGTGTAGCATTTCATCTTAGGAGGACATATATTAATCTATAGACGTGCCATGGTACTATACCAAAAGCGAACGGGGTGATTTTATTAAATTTTTAATACGTATGAAAAAGAAGACGTTATGCTCGTTCGTCTTTTTAATACTCACACATAGTTATTGCTTACTGCTAATGCCCTAATTACAATAAACACATAGCTTGTTGAAAATAAATAAAGAATTCGTCTAAATTAAGTAGGCTAGCTACAGTACGCTATCAGCCAAGGTGAAATATGTTTTGTAATAAGTCGCATTGCATGTATTCTGCCATTATTGGGCATTGTGTGTCAACTCTAAATTTATGCTTACTTTGAGAACGTAAAATTTAGTGTTCGTTATCAATTTTTATCTGTACAGCTAAACTTTTCGCTACAAGTCTATACATTTAGATAAGAAGTTAGAACTGTCTAAAGTACTAAAATTGCTTTCAAAAAAGCGGACAAAGCGCTTGAATTTTCCTTTGAATAAATAGCATTAAAACAGCTATCGGCTCACAAAAGGCTACATTTTACAAAAGACAATAAATTGTCGTGTCGAGTATCTTGTACGACATTGTATCCATTCAAAATATTGTCAAGCGCTTCTACATGAAAATTGGCTCTGGCTGCGAGCGTTCTACATTGCTTAGAATAGAAAATATGATACAACTTTGTATTAAACTGCCACTCGTTTATATGGTCCCAATAAAAATATTAAACATATATTTACTCCTTGATATCGCCTGTTTTTAAAATATTCGTGAGTGCTGTTGATGTTGCAATGCAATATAATTCTGGCTTGAATAAAGATGTATTTATCCTAGAAGTACAATTAAAACTGTTGTGAGCCATGTTAATACTACTTAGTTACAAACGGATAAACTCACGTGTAATTATATCGCACTAGGCGACATGTTTCGGGTAAGCTCTGGTACCCATCTTCAAGCCGAGTCAGTACACACCGATCGCGTTGAGGGTGTATCGCTCACAGCTGTCCGCTGCCTTGCACGGCGTTCCGCACGCCGCGCCCGCTGGGAAATTGCTGCAGAGCTTACCCGAAACATGTCGCCTAGTGCGATATAATTACACGTGAGTTTATCCGTTTGTAACTAAATATTCTAGAAGTACTAAAATTCGCTTCGCTTCGACTTTTCATTATGTACCTGATATAAGGGGCTATTAGCTTGCATTGAAGTATAATACAAAATTGGTTTTATGATGATTTTTGGAGAACATTAAGAAGCTCTAAACAGTTCTTTAATTTTCGCCTAAATTGACAAATCTCATGATTAATGAATAATGATTAATTAACATTTCTGAAGACCTGTCAAAATGAAATAAAGTTGAAAATATATGACATATATGTCCGAAGCGGGATATAAACTCGCAAATCCAGCTAACGCAGCTTTTTTCTTAATTATGTCATTTATAATATATACAATCAGAATATTTATTAACAATAAATTTGATGCTCTTAGTTACGACATAAAGTGTTAAACATCATGTCAGTTTAATGCAATGAATGACAGTTTCAAGATAATAAAAAAAATTCAGTGAATAAAAAGTTTTCTTAATTTCTTTTTTATTCTCTTGGCCAATGGGGCGAGATTAAAAATTGTTTACATATTAATGTACTTAACTGTACTATATGTTAAAATATGTCTATATGGGAAATTGGTGTATTAATTATAAACAACGATATAGTACATTTCGATACTAGTGAAAAAAAAAATATTTCGATGAGGGTGAAAGTTGGAGCCCGAGTGAAACGAGGGTGACAATCACCCGAGTCTTAAATAAGTTTTTACACGTGTATCGAACCCAATTTTTCATAACAAGTGCCTTAAAAAGTGCGTAAAGTGCACTTTTTCGCACTAGTTAGGAAAAATATTTAATATAACATAAGAAAGTTGCACGGTTACAAAATAAATTCATCATCATGACGACCATTTTGAATGAAACGTCTAGAAAAATCTTCATTGTTTAGTTACTGGATCCCAAATACCTAGCTATAAGTGACTTTACATTCTTTGAGCCGAGTTGTTATTCCTCTCGCTTGCCAAAAGCGCTTTAACTCTTTGAACGCTTTTCCTCTCGCGTCAAAATGTAACGTGTACGCCAACGTCTCGACTAGTGAAGAACGAATATAAACTTTATCTGTCAGCAGAAAAAATAATTTGTCAATGACTTTTCAGTGGCGTCCCCATATCCACTCAAGGGGTTGGTAGCGTTGTATGCACGACATTTTTTTAAGTTATTTAAGTTCACAAGTCTCATTTTATAATGTAATAATATATAAATACAACGTAAACAATAACACTAAAGAAAAAAGAATAAAAGAAATTTAAAAAACGTCGTTAAAATTGGGCCCCTTTGGCATGGTGCCGAGGATGCTGGCAGCATTCCCCCGCTGTATCGCGATACTGATGCGTTGCGCGAGAAAACTGCCAGCTCACCAGCAGCGGTCACCAGTAGAGTCGACGAGGTCTTTGAAAATGATATGGACGCTGGGACCCCACGGGCCGGGTTTAATATATATATATATAATATCGAAAATTAATAAAGTTACTGTTATAATTAAATTACGAAACAAAATGTAACTTTTCAAAAACAGTCTGAGAATCATTAGAGCGGCATTCATCTTTATACCTAACGCTCGGCGTGACTGTTATTGAAGCCATAAGCAAAGTATTTAAGTACTTAACAGTTCGTATACTTACATATACTTTTCATCTTTAACTTCGCCTCAGCATTCTTCAGTATTTAAAAGCTAAAAATAATACTTGCCAATTTTAAATGTTACAAATATATTTTTTTATACTCTCTCGCACTCAAATCTCGTAAGCAACACTAACGCACAGGCGTAAACTGCGCAAATTCAGGTGGTAATTGCTATTTTATAATCGTAGAATTTAAAGATGCAACAAACAAGACTCGCCGACGCAAAGCAGCTTCTAACAAGCACTTTACATTCTCCCGCAGTCTTATAAACTATAGCGACGCACGTTCGCACACAACGTTATAGTCAGGTAATAGTCGTTTTTTAAAACTTTAGAAAGTAAAGATGCAAACCCAGACAATAGCAACACAGTTCAAATTTCACAGCCTAACGAACACTACATTATTCTGCACTCTCACGATGACAACGAAAACTGCGTACCAAGGGTACCATGGGCACTTTTATACAACTAGGTTTTGTCTGCGGCTGCACACACTCGTAGTAGAGCCCCGTGTGACCCCTTAGGGGAAGAATTTCAAAAAACGCTGGAATAACTTTTTGTAATCAAATAAAGAGTATTTACACAAAATTTCATGTCTCTTGCTTTAAATTTTAGACAATCTCCATACACAATTTCAACCCCCTTTTTACCCCTGAATGGTGGAATTTTTAAAAAACCTCATCTAAGTGGGGTTCCTTCGGTACATAAACTAACTATTGTGTAAAAATAAGCTATTTTAAGCGGTTTAGACTCGGCGTTGATGAGTCAGTCAGTCAGGACTTTCACGTTTATACATATAAGATAAGGGTGCCTTTCCATTAGAGTAATACTGAGCTACGTTTTCATACAAATCCGGCAAGCTATGTTATGAAGCTATTTTTATCTGTATAAAAACATAGCGCACCATACCTTGGCAAACACAAAGTGATATAAAGGCTATGTGACTGCCATAGCCACCGTGTTCTTCAATATATTAAGATGTAAACTAAGGCCAAGTTTCACAGGTTCCAACGAGCACTACATTCTCCCGCACTCTCGTAAACAATGGTGGCAGGAACTGCGCACCCTCCCATTGTCCGAGGATACACGAGCCCGATTCGGTCCATTGTTAGCCTTTATTAATTTAGCCGGACTAATCCATGATATTTTTCATAGAACAAAAAAGGGAAAAAAAACAATGGTTAATTACTGGAGAGATAAAAATATGACTTGTGTTTTTGTTTTAAGCGACGGGAGTGAGTGGCTTAGATAAAAGATAATGTGGGCTTTATATTAACACAAAATTGGTTAAGTGAAACGTGATATTTTACCCGGACAAAAGCGCGTAACTTGCAGGCCGAAGGTTTGAAACCCTGGTCTCGTACCAATAATTTTATCGTGGCTTATGTACAAAATAACATTTCATAGTTACCAGTCGCTTTTCCGTGAATGAAACTATCGTGAGAAAACTGGATTAATCCCAATAAGGCCTAGTTAACCCTCTGGAGTTGGAAAGTCTTCATGGCAGTGGCTTTAAAAGTCGTGCCTACGTCAATTTCTAAACCACGACCATAGACTACCGAAGGACCGGCAGCAGCGTCCCTTAAAACATGCTGGGATCGCCAACCCGCCTGCGAAGCCTGGTGATTTTTTTTATACAACGATGGTGGCAAACAATCATACGGCCCGCTTGATGGTAAGCATACCGTAGCCTACTCGTATAAATGCCTGCAAATCCAGAGGATTCACATGCGCGTTGCCTATCCATTAAGAACCTAATTACACTCCTTTTTGAAGAACCTCATACTAGTCATACTGTAGTCCCTAGGGAAACCCTGGGCAGGGTGTTCATTCCACAGCCGGAGCGTTCGCGGCAGGAAATTCCTCAATTAAATCATGACATTTAGCCGTACTAGAGATCACTCACTGTAGTTGTCTATGGGGGAGGACTGTATGTAGATTAGTGGTCTAGAAAATTTAGGCTTTATACACATACATACATACATTTCAGCCGTATGCAGTCTACTGCTGGACATAGGCCTCCCACAAATATCTCTTGTATCATCTTCAGGGTAGTTGCCATAGTTGCCACACTTGGCAGGCGCGTTGGCAAACGCAGCTGTAGATTAGGTTTCGACGGACGCTGCTGCCCGTCTGTAGGATCTTTCTCTTTGTCGCCTCTTACGACACTCGCGGGAGGAGATGGGGTGGTGCTATTTGAGTCAGCCGGCATCACACGGCAAAGACAGGCTTTATATTAACACAAAATTGTTTAAGTAGACCGTAATATTTTACCTGAGAAATAGAAGACAAGAAACATCATATTTTAGAGGGTGCCACTTAACCTACTTTTCTTAACCGAAACCTGTCATGTCAAGTAGGGAAGTAACATAGATTCTCCTAGAGTAAAGCGAAGAGTGTGCCTATTTTTTATATATATATTTTTTTTTATGACAAAAGGTGGCAAACGAGCAGACGGATTGCCTGATGGTAAGCAATTACCGTCACCCATGGGCACCCGCAACACCAGGGGAGTCACAAGCGCGTTGCCGACCTTTAAGGGGGGTTGGAGCTCTGGGAACTTTACTCACCATCAGGAACACAACACTACATACCTGAACGGTAGCAGTGCTATTATGGGTCTGGTCTTCTGTAAGGAGGAGGTACTTCCCCGTTGGGCTTCTCCACATTCGAGCATGATGGCACTTGGCTGTGCCCTACCTCTCATTGTTGGACGTAGTTTAAGGACATACCCGGGTCCAAATACTTATCCGGTTACTTAGTTGTTGTTTTTTTTATGCCTGTGCTTTTAAAAATTCATACCGAATAAACAATGATCGGTTATTTTGATTCGACACGAGGTGAACGACCTCAATCATTATGTTAGTATGGATATGCCCCGGGAATCCAGGCTTTATGTTGTTAGAAGAGCCAAAAAAATACAATACGCTTATTTTATTACACTTTAAAATATCTAAGTAGCTGATAGACACGCGTACTTACTCGCCGTACTTTTGTCCAAATCGAACAAATGTACACAAGTCACACTGACAGCTCATTTTCTGCCACCAAATCGCACATTTTGTACCGTTTGGATAAAAATTCGGCGAGTAAGTAAAAAATTCTTTTTAATACAGGTGCTCAAAAATGGGTACTTTTCGTAGCTGTTTAACGTGCGGAAAGTTGGATTTCACGCACTAGTGCTTTTTACTTTTCCAGTTTTTTTTTTTTTATTTACACTTGTTCCAATTCATGGATTACTAATGGGTGTTAATACTATAAGTCTCCTATAAACATCTTAATAAACAATTAATAACCTACTGTTAATGTAAGAATAAGAAATAACATAAACATGTCATATTTTATTATTTACCTCTTCATCAATCATCATTATAACAAGTTTATTTTTAATATTGAAAAACCTTTCTTAAAAATTTGTTAGAATGAAACGGAACAGCTGCCGAAACGCCTGTCAAACAAGAGGCGTTTTTCCTACTGGTTACTGGTTATGTTTCCAAAGGTAGCATTCGATATTGTTTTTAGAAATATACACAAATAATAGTAAAAAACGTAGTATTTAAGTAAAATATTGTATATTTACAAGTACGTATGTATTTTATAGAACATACATTTAAAAACTTTCATGGAAATGGATTAATAGTAATACTTAAAAAATTCCACTCTAGTCGAATTTAAGCTAAAAAAGACACCTCTTTATAATGTCCAAAATTGTCACTGCGATAATCGAACTTGTTGTTGAACGAGTAGTTGTTTTTTTATTTTATTTCTTATTTATTTTTTCGCAACTGTATTAAAAAACGTCGTTCTATACACGCGCGGAAATGTTATTACTTCACGAGGCCCGTTCCGCACTAGCATCGAAATGTACTATTTCCTAACTAGTGCGTAAAAAGTGCACTATTCGCTTCGCGTGCGTAAATTTCACTTTTAAGGCCCTTGCTATGAAAAATTAAGTTCGACACTCGTGTAAAAACTTCTTTAAGACTCGGGAGATTGTCACCCTCGTTTCACTCGGGCTCCAACTTTTACCCTCGTCGAAAATTTTTTTTTTTTCACTAGTATCGAAATGTACTATTATAGACGATTTTCATTGTTTTATTTTTGAACGATATTGTTCGGTATCGCGGGAAACTGTCGTATCTATATTAACTTTTCTACATGCTAATAAACAACGATAACCTGACGAAGATCGCGGGAATCCACTGTTTGTGGATGTGGGTGGTTCATTGATCATTGTGGGTCGCTTTGGGAATGGCATATGTCCAGCAGTGGACGGCTTTGGCCATCAGAGGGTGACATTACCTTGCATACTGTGCCTACCTTGTATACAACACTTAACTTGTATGATAATAACAAAATTAAAAATGTTTTTTTTTTTTAAGTAACACAACAAAATATGCTCAGTCTGGGGAGTAAAATCAACCCTTTCATTCAAATCCTCATAGTCAAAGACAACTGTTATAGCAAAGTATTGAATTAGTAGAAAAGTAGCTTTTCCTCGCGACTTCGTCGGTCAGCCATTCCCGTCTCAAAATATGGTTGTGGGATATAAAATGTCCTATTAATGTCCTTTCTCGTAGCTCCAACTCTCCCTATACCAACATACATTATGGTTAAAACCTTAAATGAAGGACCATGTCTATGTAGTTGTGCAGAGAATTAATTATGGAATTAGTACGAGCCGGGGTTTCACAAGTCGCAAGCTCTTACTGCTTGGCTATCAGCGCTTCGCAGTACCTCGACAACTGACAAAACCTTTCTTAAAGTTTGTAATTTCAATTATCATGTTAATAGAAGATTGTACAGTATACATACATACATTTCAGCCGTATGCAGTCAACTGCTGGACATAGGCCTCCCACTTATATAACTTGTATCATCTTGGGGGTAGTCGCCATAGTCGCCACGCTTGGCAGACGGACTGGCGACTGCAGTAGCTGTAGATTGGGTTAATTTCGACGGACGCTGCGGAGCCGTAGGATTTTTCCCTTTGTGCGGGAGGAGTGGAGGTGGTGCTATTTTAGTCAACCAGCATAACACGGCATCGGCACCTCAACACGAAATTTAATTAAAATTGGTCCACTTTGGTTGGTTTAAGTGTGAAGAGATGACAGACAGAGAGAGTTACATTCGCATTTATAATATTAGTATAGAAGTATGGAAAGAAAAACACTGTTGTCCTCTAGTACTGGCAACATACGCTTTGTACAGTTTACTTTAGGACTATGTCGCTTTGTGTAAGCTTCACCACAACACGCGAGCATAATGAAATCTCATTTGGTCCACGATTGATTTTATTTCTATTTTAACTTCGTTTACCGTTTTTTAAATAACTTTGCTATATTCAGTGTGCACTCGTTAAGCAATAACGCTACGGTCCAGCAATCAAGGACTGTTTTTTTAAATGTACGTTACGGGTATATTCAATTTCAAATGTCAATGGATGCTTTCTCGCACCGCTGATTTAGAATAACTGGCTTGTAAAAGTCGACTGAAAAAAAATCCGTCTATAAGCGTGTTCTGCTTATGCACTGTATGTCACTGGGTTATATATTTTTATTTCATTTTATTATGAAACAAACGGTCAGACAAAAGTTTTTGACATACTTTTTTTATAAATTAAACATTAACACGGCTCTACTCACGTTTATTTAGTCACTCGCGCGACATGTTTCGGAGAACATAGGCCTCCATTATCAAGCACTAAGAGTGCTGAGTGTCCGTTCGATTCGGCGATCGCGTCGCCGGCCCGTCGCGCACTGACCGGCGCGTTGCGTCGTGTTAATGTTTAATTTATCAGATATGTCTCACGAAAGTTTAAATACAAATACTTTTTTTAATTCATTAAGACCTATAGTTTCCAACATTACTTCTATTTCATACCAATCACGATAAAGCACGCTCAAAACAAATGTTAGGTTTACTTTTGGAAGAAAAAAGAAATGTTGGCTTTTAAATAGGGGAAAAAATGTTTTCGGCTAATTCACATTATATAAAAAAGGTATTTCGGGTTATGTTTATATGTTTTTGAGACAGTTACACACAACAATCTAGTCCTATGTCTAATAAATTTTAACTAAACTGGATATCTTATGCCAAGAAATTTTCTGCAATACAACAGTGAACCTCAGCTCACTTGGTGGTAACCCCATCTGACAGAAAAAAATGACAAAATTCATCACTTAGCATAATTTATCATTTCGCAGAATATTATATTATTTCTGAAACTATATAACTTTCAGGTTTTTTTATGGCGTTACATATTTTAGATAAGGTACGTTTTATAATAGTTCTGAAAAGTCTACAGTTTTAGAAAAAAATACTTGTGGAAAATTATGAATTATGCCAGGACATTTTATGCCAATAAATTTTCTACAAGGCAATAGTAAACTGTAATCACTAGCAAATAAATGTTAATTACCGGTTTCTCGCTTACCGAATGAAATCCGGTAACAGACTATAGAAACCGGTTGTTCGGTTGCCGCAATAGTTGTAACTGTACGGGACAATAAAAATGCCAAGCCAGCGTTTGTTCCATTTACGACTGCTATGAAACTGAAATTGGTTTTTATGTTGCATAAAAGAGAAATATTACGGATATAAAACTCTAATCACGTTTCATTGTTATTAATAGGGAACTTTGTCAACAAAGCGAAACCTTTCATTTCGCGAAAATGTCTATTTGAAGCAAGTTTTTGTCAAGGTACTGTCATACGGACTGGCTTATATCAAAATTGTATTTGGATTGACGGTTGAACCTCAAAATGGCGAAGTCGTCTTGAAAATATATTTTTTGTTTTTTGTTGAAACGTAGTTTAGTGTGTAATATTGATAGTATATTATGATCTAAAGCAGAATTGTGTAGCTAATGAAGAATAGATTTACGTGTTTCACCACTATTTTTGGTCATCACCCGGCAATCCCGGGGTCACGGCCGCCTCTTAGCTTTCTGTAAAGTCCAGCTACCACTTTACAAAACGCAAGGCCTACTACCGAACAACGTCATGCTCTAAGGGCAAACTAATATGTTATTATACTTATTTGTTATTCTACTTGACACTGGCGAAATCATCGATTGATTTATTGATGGAAGCCATATTTTTTTAAAAGAAGAAGAAGAAAATTGTATTTCCTATAGACACTCTTAAACGGAATGAACGTAGACTGTTTAATTTCAGAAAATCAGTATTACATTTTACACTATCTAGAATCAAACTATTTGACATGTTATCTTGTGGGACTACGCATGTTATGTACCTACTTTAAGATTTGATGTATTAATGTTTTGAAAAATAAGTCCCGCCGAGTTTCTTGCCGGTTCCTTTTCGGGTCAGAGGTTTAGGATTAGATTTTATTGACGTTTACAATTGCATTGTAATGTGTCTAAATTGAAAAATAAAGATGTTTTTTTTTTTTTTTTAAACTAATGAATCGGTTTTCTCACACTTAAACTTAACCGATAATTCTCATAAAACCGGTTCGCGCTATACATAGGTGTCAAAGTTTAAACTATCGGTGGAATACACGGCTTAAACTACTAAAATATGAAGTCACTGTCCACAGAAGATTGTCATAAATGCGGTATTCTCGTATTGAGTATTGGTACATTTACCTTGATACGCAATAATGATTTAAGTGACCCTAAAAATTACAATCGTATTATGATATGATAACTACAAGTACTTAACTAGTTACAGTATAAAATCTAAAAAAGGCCCTTGAGGCATTGTACCAAGGATGCTGGCGGCATTTCCTCGTTGTATCGCAATGCTGATACGTTGTGCGAGGAAGCCGCGGTCACCAGTTACATAAACCAGACGCTTTGCGATTTCTGCAAAAAGTTTGTGCGCGCTGGGACCCCTTGGACCTAGCGTCTCTACGCCAAACGGTACAAAATTGTACTCTCTGCCCAGGCTTTTATATTTGTGACGCTTAAGGAAATCAAAATGTCATTTGAATTCGGGTCGTTTTAGATCGCTGTCCGGGTAAAGGAATAGAATTGGTGTCAGCAAATCACAGTTATAAGCTTCACATAAGAGCCGAATGGGTTCCAGACATATATATATATATGTTAGGGTGTTTCATTTTTCCAAATTTTTGATTTCCATTAGACTTCGCTTGGTTTCTTGTTCTTAGTCATGAAAAATGTATATATTCGAAATAATATTAAAATTATTCAATATTTAGAGGTCGCACCCTATCGGTTTATATTATGCCATATAATTATTGACTCTACAGATGAGGGCAGAAAGTTCTGTAATTGGCAATGGCTATAGTGAAGAATAACGAATTCCTGAACTTTCTAGATATATTAAAAATTTTAATTTAGTGGAGGAATAGGAATTTGATTACCTTTAAATTGTTCTATTTATATTATTCAGGATTTCGTACCTTTTTCCAAAGAAAAAGTTATTTTTTTGTGTTTTAGATGAAAAATTATACTTTTTCACTTTATTTCAGGGTCGATTCATTATATTTCGATATTTTAAAACATAGTTAATTTTTGATCTTAGTATGGGATAGTTACTCCACTTAATTGAAGAGTGCGACCCCTTAACGTCATCTGTTCTCCTTGAAATTTAAAACATACCATTTTTAGATCAGGGAGACTCTAAAAGTTTGCGAAGTCAGGAAAAATATCACCTCTTTTTTTCTCCATACAAACGTGAAACACCCTAATATATATATATATATATATATATCGACAGAACACCAAACGTGAAGTCACCAAAACGGGTCTTACCTATAAAAATAAATTGTATGTAAAATGCGTAGTTTTGATGTCATAACATTTATTATTATTTTCGTACTATTTTACATATTTTTATTATTGTATTCAGAAAACATTTAAATCATATTCTAGCAAAGCATACCGAAAGTGATTCGATTATTTGATCACTTACCGCTACCTACCGACAAATCGCGGAACTGTTGCAGAAGCTTTGTTTGTAAGGAATTGTTATAAGAAAAACCAGATGTCGCTGTCTACCCGATTTTAGTAATACTTCGCTAATATCACGGTTGTAGCATATGTGGAACTGAATGCATTATAGGGATAAGAACTTGACAAAAATACGCTTCAGGACTGTTAGGGCTAGTTACCCCTAGCCGGGCTAGGACTGTTCAGGACTGGACGGAGTCATCTCCGGTAAAAGAGGGCATAAAAGAAACTTTTTTTTTCCGTTATTTTACAGCTTCGCGACGGCATTTACTTAACATCGCAATTAACCAAACTTGAATAGGGTCGAATCGACCTATTGCCGTGATGAAGGTGTTACAGGTATGTTCAGCAGTCCACCATATGAGAAATTACTTTAGAATATATAGAAATTAACCATTTTCAGAGCCTTCAAACAAGTTGTCAGGCTGTGTCCGGTCACTACATATAACAATCATATGGCACATGACAGTTCCTGAATAGGACAGCATGTGCGTGAAAGTGAAAGAGACGATTATATTCGAAAAAACTCCAACGTGTCTCTGGAACATTCCAGAAAGTGTGTGAGCAAGAGTCTATGCGCGAGGTATAGACAATTATACTAGAACAGGCTCGAACGTGCCCAAGGAACATATCACACACACACACACACACGCACACACACACACACGCACAAACACACACACCCACACACATACATACACACACACACACACACACACACACACACACACACACACATACACACACACACACACACACATACACACTATAGGTAGATTTATCGACTTTTACAAACATAACCGCATACCTAATAAGACTAGAATTATATGAAGATTGACATGCATATAGGTAATCTATTTCGGTATTTTATCTATGGTTAAAACGCCATTTCGCACGTATTCAGGAATCTGATGTAGATTGCGAAATTGTTGAAGTAGAGTTTTCCATACTGATGGTTACTTACTGACGCAAGTTATTACGTCATCGTCGCATGTTACCACATATCGTGTTTGACTATTGGACACATGTCGGGTGTGGCCTGTAACAGGAACACTTTTGGACCCGGGTATGTCCTTAAACTACGTCCAACAATGAGAGGTAGGGCACAGCGATGACCATCACGCTTGAATCTGGGGCAGCCCAACTGGGGAAGTACCTCCGTGTATGCTGTGTTCCTGATGGTGATTAAGGCTCCCAGTGCTCCAACCCCCCTTAAAGGCCGGCAACGCGCGACGGTAATTGCTTACCACCAGGCAATCCATCTGCTCGTTTGCCGCCTATGTCATAAAAAAAAAGAACAGTAACTTAAGGCATTGTTTCTACACTACAACCGTAGCAACATTTGTTTTACGGCTTTAAAAAATCGTGTAATTTATTAGTTAATCAATTTGTGTAAATAAGTCCTGTACTATTTATTAATCTCCAGCAGTCGATAATAAATAGATAGGTATGTAAGTATGGGTGCGCCAAAGTTCACATAAAATTGCGACTTCGATTATTGGAAGTCCGAAAATGTTTGTTATAAAATTTTATGTCATAATGATCATTACTTATAACTTGTTTTTGCTCATAAGTATCGTAACACCCAGTCATTCATGTTAACAATGTCAATCAATATAAGTATCCATATTACTAATATTAACTTTCATATACTTTCTTTAGATAACGATTTTAAGTAGTATTTAATAGCTGTCAAAAACGAAATATTAAGCCAGAGTCACCGACGAGCGAAGCGAGGAGGAGTGTTAGATATCTTGCGTTCACAACACAGCCGACTCCCTGTAAAACAAACAGATTATTTAAAACATCGTTATGAGTCCTGATAAAAAGTTTGAAATGATATTATGAATTTAAAAAATCGGACAACAGATCTTTATCAACAATGTTATTAAGAATCAAAATATATATGAAAAAAAGTTATAACCAAAAAAAATATGACAAATGATCATTCTGATTACAAAACGGTATTATGAAAAATAATATGCTAAATAATTTTATGTGAGTCAATATGGACCCCTCTATGACCAAAAACGGTAGGCAACATAAGTAACGCAACAGCTGTTGCTTCGGCAAATGAAAGTTTCCTAGAACAAGTTGGACCGTGTTTTACTGGAAACAGCCATCTGATCAAAGTTGAAGCGAACAGGCGTTGGAATCTCAAACTTTGTTATATTTATTTTTAATAAACGTCTTGTCAGTAGCAATCAAAGTGGCTTACATGACATTTTTACACAAATGAAGACATTAATGAATTTTTCAAAAGTGATTGAGAATTTTTCTGCTTTGGTCTCACACGGACCAGAACACAAAATGACTACATCGATCGGCTCATCTACACTAATATTATAAAGGCGAAAGTTTGTGAGTGTGTATGTTTGTTACTTCTTCACGTTTAAACGGCTGGAGCGATTTTAATAAAATTTGGAGGCGTGGGGTATTGTTAGTGGAATCATCAATTGCGGGGTTTTGAGCAGTTTACGCGTGGACCTAATTCTAAAATTCGAAACTGGTACTGGGAACTTGGAAATGCAGCCTCCACCAAATGTAAGGGGGGGGGGGGAGTACGCGCCTAGATGGAGAGCTGATAATAAAGATGATTGTTAGGTATGATAAGTAATGTTTTATTTAAGATTATTTTAATACAATATAAATCAACTACTCGCTTTGACTGTCTCCCACTGACTCCTCTAACTCTCTGGTTACATATTCAAAATAGAATTTAAATTAAGAACTGACACTAAGCCAGCCCGTAAACTCAATCATCAAAAGTCTGTGAAGGTCACAAACTTCACAGTACCATATAATGCACACTAGGCTTATAATCATACGCCATGGCTATCTTTATGTGCCACAGTGCTAATGCCTATCAAATCTACAGGCTTAACTGTAAATATTTAGACTTCACATTGAAACACCTAGGGTTGCCAACCGACTCGCAATATATGGGAAATCCCATTTTTCGGGCTCTAGAATATGGGTCTTATAAAGGTTCCACGCAAGACGCCAATAAGCCCGGTAACAGATTAGACTAGATTATTTCTGTTTATGATTTGTGAAAATGGTGACATTAACTATTTTCTACAAACTGCAAACTGTTCTAGTTTCGCTACCAACCAAAACTGTATTACCATACCAGATGCATTGATCCTATTTGAGGTAAACTAGATTTGCTTTTGCACAGTTTCATATTATGCTAATAACCAATAATTACTTAAAACGGTATCAGGATTTGAACTTGCGCTATCAGCATTTACAGCTGACGCTTTGACCAACTAGACCGCCCGGCACCTATTATTCAATTATATGCAATCTCGTAACGCTTTTAGGCCGAGAGTCGATGGCAGTTGGGGCAGAAAAGTCTTAAAGTAACGAATAATCTAAATCTAACCAATTCAAAATAAGTAACAAGTAATTGCATTTTAATCAAGCTTTGTAATTTTATTGTCTATTTTACCACAAATGTACCGCAAATCTGTGAATCAAGGTTAGCAACCCTACACACCCCTCAGCCTTAACTGATATTTTATTCAACACAATGCGTGTTTAACTTGAAATATTGAGTCGTTTACGAAATATTTGCATATTTGTCTGTATGAATGGCACGGGTTATGTATACTACATTAGAGTTCCGCGCCATTTGATAAGCTCCGAAAGCGGTATCCAGTCTTTTTAAATTTATTGCCGTTAGGATCTTTATACAGCCTGTCTCCGACTTAGGAGCTTTAGAATCAAGGCTCGATAAGTCACGCTTTACTGATTTAATTTTGATTTGTTAGTTATTTTTTTTTTTTTAGTTTATTTTTCTAAGTAGTTCACAAACAGTTTACAAAAAAACAAATTTCCCGCCAAACTGTCAAAACAGTTTGTTGGCGAGGCTGCGCTCATTTTATACAATATGGAATATGATTATGAATACTAAAATTTATTATGCTTATATGATATGTTAGTCAGATATCTAACATGCAAAAGTCCTACTTATTACAAAACAATAAAAAAATAACAAGAGAGCTATCGATACAGTTTATCAGTTATTTAGTTACTCCCAAGCAAAGAAAATAAATAAGACAGGTATAGTTAAATGGGGCAGATTTAAGGTAACTTATCTAACAATTCCTTTCTTAACCTATTCTTTAATACTGTTAAGCTACACTTTTTTTCTTGCCGTAGCCAATCATATTCATTATATATTTTTGGCACAATAAATGTATTTGTTCTTCTACCGTAATAATTTTTAACATAACTTTGTTTATATTTATTCATTCTAACATTTCTTGTTCTATATTTACTCTGTTTTAAGACTTTAAATGTATTAGTATAATAATTTTCTACAGCTATCAAATATTGCACCCTCTGATTTATAGGTAGAATTTTACATATTTTAAACAACTTGTCGTAATTACCTCTGTGAATATTTTTAATTTTCTTACTAAGTAGGTACTTTAAAGATCTTAATTGTAGTTTTTTAATTTCATCTAGATATGTTTGGAAGGTTCGTCCGTATACACCAAGGCCGTAACTGACAACTGAATCTGCCAACGCATAATAGACTACCCGCATAGTTTGTTTACTTACCAATCCATTTAAGCGATATAATTTGCCCAACACCGAGCGAAGTTTAGAACAAACTATTGTGACGTGTGATTTCCAGTTAAAGTTATTATCAATGTGCATGCCTAAGTACCTATATGTACTAACGTACTCTAGCGGTTCACAGTTACAATCGTCAGTACTTTGGTGGTGCAAACAGTCGTACCCATGGCCCACCACTTTGACAGTGTCGTAATCAACAATTTTCGCGCTTCGGTTGTATGGGGAGTATATATGCATACATTTTGTTTTTGTTAGGTTGATGATTATTCCGTTATCATGAGCCCACTTAGTTACATTGTCAAGGTCACTCTGAATACATCCTCGGGCTCGCGATAAATCTTTGTCTGCGTACAATAGGCACATATCGTCCGCATACATAAATACTTTACATTTGTGGACGACATTCACAACACTGTTAACTAGCATTACGTAGCCGACAGGGCCGTACACACTGCCGGTCGGCACCCCGAGCGTGACGTTACACTCCGCGCCCGTGGTGCCGGCGACACTCGTGCGTATGGTCCTGCCCGCTAGGTAGCTGCGGAACCAGTCGTTGATGGGGCCAGCTATGCCACACTCTCTCATTGCTTGAAGCAGCACCTCGTGGTCCAGGGTATCAAACGCTTTTGTATAATCAATAAACAAAGCGAGAACTTGTTTACCTTCATTTAGCTGATTGTTAATTTCGTCTGAGAATTGTGCCAAAGCTGTCCCCGTACTTCGCCCCCTCCTGAACCCGTGCTGTACATCCGTAAGTATGTTGTGTTTCTCCAAAAAACCCGAAATCTGTCCTATAATTACCTTCTCGACAATTTTGTTTATAACTGATAAGATTGCAATATTTCGTGTATTCTAAATGGCTTCCGCTTTTAAATATAGGTCTAATTATCGACTTTTTCAGATTTTCCGGATAAACACCTTTTGACACGCACATGTTGACAAAGTTGGCCAGGACTGGACATAGTTGATTTTTAATATATTTGATGTCTTGTACTCTAATTTGGTTTAATGTGACTAAAAAATGCCGTCAATATAGACATTTAGAACTCGAAGTATAATTCTGAATGTGCCAGTGTATCAAACATGCAATATTATCGTTATCTCGTGGTATTAGGGCGACATTTCCTTGATTGAAATTAGACATCTTTGTTTAGTGTTAACAAAAAGTAACATACTGTCAATTACGCATTGCACTGTGTTAAAATAACGCGTAACTTGTATGATAATAATAAAATTAAGAATGGACGTGTTTTTTTATGTTGCTTAACAACATATACCTGTATGCTCACTTTGGAGAGGAAAATCAAACCTTCCATTCAAAGTCCCATAGTCAAGGGCACCATGTATATCAGCCCAGTAAAATTCTTTAAGAAATGTACCTACTGAGTATTAAAATAAAATACAGGAGAGACTATGAGCAATGTAATACAATAAAAATAATACATAAATTAACTGGTTCAGGTTGCGGGAAGGTTGCTAGTCACTTTAGGATGGCGTTCGCTCAAGATCGAGATAAGTGGCGTGCACGGAGGAAATCCTAAGCTCAGCAGTGTAGCAAGGCTGAAAATCCTTATCATCATTACCATTCAGGCCGAAAGACGTCTAGTGGTGGACACAGGCCTAGAATCAGCCAGACATCCAACCTGCTCTGATTGCTTCCAACGAGTCCCGGCGACCTTGAACAGTTGGCACTTTGTGTGACATGTGACTTGAAATAGATTTATTGTGTATTCACATCGAGAAAGAAGCATAATAAAAATCGTTTCAAAAAAACATAATGACAATATTATAGTACGTATCATAAAGCCTGTATAAATCGAAAGCGATTTTTAATCCAACTCTCAAAATGGCCGCTGTAAGCCCGCCTTTAATCCACGGCATAATGGTATTAGCTAAACCATTATTGATAAATACGTTTTTTGTTGAAAGAACAAGCTTAATTTTGTTAGGTTATGCTCACAGACTAACATAGACAACGCATCTTAGATTTTTGAAGTGTCGGACGTCCAAAAAACATCTAGCTATCAGCTAAGGACGCCCACTGCTGGACATAGGCCTCCCCCAAACTAACATAGGGGTATTAATGGTGTAGAAGCGGTTTCACCAAACTAAGGTATGCTGCTGCCTGGGAATTCAGTGGTTCTTGGTCGTAGTATACGGACATTAATCAGGTCTACAAACCATCAAGTTTGGTCCGTCTGGAGTTACGACCTCGTTAAAATGCATACTGTACTCTTTCTTTCCCTTGTCATCTTTTTCGATCTGCCTGCACTCCGGCATTTTTTGTATGACATAGGCGGCAAACGAGCAGACGTATTGCCTGGTGGTAAGCAATTACCGTCGCCCATGGGCACACACAACACCAGGGGAGTCACAAGCGCGTTGCCGGCCTTTAAGGGGGGTTGGAGCTCTGAGACCACAACACTACATACCTGACAGGTAGCAGTGCTATTATGGCTGTGGTCGTCTGTAAGGAGGAGGTACTTCCCCAGTTGGGCTGCTCCAGATTCAAGCGTGATTCACATCGCTATGCCCTACCTCTCTCTGTTGGACGTAGTTTAAGGACACACCCGGGTCCAAAATGCATGCTGTATGGTGTGTCGTGGGTCCCACTTTGGGACCATTTTGGTCGACTTTTCCGGTTGAATACGGCTGGTATTTCCAGCATTTCCATTTTCCCACTTCCCAGATTTTATTAAGTATAAAAATATAATCTGCTATAATAACAAAAGAGCATCTTTTCTTCCCTCATCCTGCTGCGATCTAATTACTTACATCAGAGTCTTTAATTTAAATTAGTCATTTAGACCCTTTTTTTTATGGCAACAGGTGGTAAACGAGCAGACGGATTGCCTGATGGTAAGCAATTACCGTCGCCCATGGGCACCCGCAACACCAGGGGAGTCACAAGCGCGTTACCGACCTTTAAGGGGTTGGAGCTCTGGGAACCTTACTCACTGAAGAGACATCAGGATATAAAATATTTTTTAAATTATATTTAAGATTATTCAGTGAACTGTTAAAGGGGTCAATTTATTAAGTATAGAAATATAATCTGCTATTAATCACAAAAGAGTATCTTTTCTTCCCTCATCCTGCTGCGACCTAATTACTTACATCAGAATCTTTAATTTAAATAAGTCATTTAGACCCTTTGTTCATGATCACATGTACGATCCATTTTGTAGCTGTCTGTGGGTATACTAAGTATGGATGACAGCTGGAATGACAATGCACTCTTTATTGTTTGGTATTTTATAAATTACGTATTATGTTATTGTTGTATAAACAATGGAATTATGAATGGACGCTGAACCAATAAATTTGTTTAATCTTCATTGCATATAATACGAAAACGTACAAAAGGTGGATTCAATGGCTTATGGCTCTGAATTTTTTATTGTAAAAACCTGTTTATAATATGTTGTAAAAAATAAGGAAAATAAAAACAATAGGTAAAATGTAGGTAATATACTTTTAACAAAAAATAAACCCGACTTTTGAAGTTATATGTATATGTACTAAAAAGCCACAAATAATTGTTTTCTTTATCACTTGATAAGTACTTTTAGACTATTTAGAACAAATCAATTTCTTAGGACAATTATATACAATTATTTTTGGTTTTGGAGTCGGTGCCAGCCACTTTTTTCGTTTCCGAAGCTTAGCATAAATGACGGAGTTCTGAAGTAACACACATAAAAAAAAAACAACATGTCAACCGAATTGATAACCTCCTCCTTTTTTTGAACTCTGTTAAAAAGTATCAGTACGTCTATTTTTGAGAATCGTGCACTCGAATTCAAAAGTTTCGAGGGCGCAAATAATCGCACACAAAGTTTCTCGCCATAATTTTTTACACAAAATGTGTACATTCGATGGGCACGATTCTATTAATCCCTTATTATTCCTGTTACTAACATAATAATATGTCACTTCTTCGCGTCTGACAGAGTTTAAAATGTCACTATTCGAGTACTTGACGCTCAAAAAGACGCCTTCAGTTCGTACAACGATTATCAAAATACAGTACAGTTATAAATAAACTGACTATCTATAAGTCTGTATTAATTTTTTTTTATGAAAAAGGTCGCAAACGAGCAGACGGATAGCCTGTGGTAAGCAATTACTGTCCATGGGCACCCGCAACATCAAGGGAGTCAGAAGCGCGTTGCCGACCTTTAAGGTGGTTGGAGCTCTGGGAACCTTACTCAAACAACACTACATACCTGAAAGATAGCAGTGCTATTATGGCTGTGGTCATCTTTAAGGAAGAGGTACTTCCCCAGTTTGGCTTCTCCAAACTCAAGCATGATGGTACTTCGCTATGCCCTACCTCTCATTAAAAGTAAAAATAAAACATGACTAACCAATACTGTTCAACTGCAGTCATAAAAACAAATTAGTAAGCTGATATTCGACCGCTATCGAACCAGTAAACTTGAATTTCGAAGCCATTTTAAGTCTTGTTAAACACTGCAGCCAATGGTGCAATAACTTTCAACTTACTGCTACAAGCCGATACGATTTTAATACCTTAGGCACTGGTCCCACCGCGAGCTAGTAAGCTATGAGCTATCAGCGATTTCAAGGGACAAAGGATAATCGATCCCGTGTAAATAAAATAGATATTATGATAACTACAAGTACTTAACTAGTTACAGTATAAAATCTAAAAAAGGCCCTTGAGGCATTGTACCAAGGATGCTAGCGGCATTTCCTCGTTGTATCGCAATGCTGATTCGTTGTGCGAGGAAGCCGCCAACTCTTCGGTCACCAGTTACACCAACCAGACGCTTCGCGATTTCTGCAAAAAAGAGATATATTTTATAGCCGGGCGATCGTACTTCATCGCCGGGCTATAAATATATATATATCTCTCTTTTATTTACACAAGAGCGATTATCTTTTGTCTCTTGAAATAGCTGATGATAGCTCATCGCTAACTAGCTCGCGGTGGGACCAGTGCCTTAGCATCCGATTCAGAATGTAGCGTGAAAAAATAAATTTTGCGTGTGTTCCTATGGACATGACCAGAACGGTTAGCATGTTTGCCATTTTATCGACTATCGCTCTATCCGTCACTTTCGCACTCACATACTTGTTGAAGCGTGACAGGTAATGTGACATGTGATAAAAATCTGACCATGGTAGGCTAGCAGTAAAGGATTCTAGAACTTTTTTTTTTCCTGGACCCTCCTGGAACTCCGTAAGCATCGTTTGAAAGCGACCTGCATCTAACATCTTCTGGCGACTTTTATAAGGTCGTCTGTCCATCTTGTAGGTGGACGTCCTACGCTGCGCTTGCTAGTCCGCGTTATAAGGGAAAAAATGTATAAGTAAACTTTAATACCAACAGGATGCCTTTTTAGATTTTAAATGCGAAAGTAACTTTTCCAGGGTTTTTAAGAGCTTTTTAAGTGGGACTCGGGTCCTTAAACTTCACATCAAAGTAGTTGCTTAAATTATAAAGGAATTATAGGGTGCTTTTTATTAACCCTGGTCGATTTAATATAACATATATCATTAGCTTGGAGATGTGAAATTGTAAATATTAATTATGTATTAATGTTCACTTATTTATTACCTCCGTTTAACGGTATTCCTGTAACAAGTAATACTGAAATAAGGGTGAAAAATCAAGTCTTGCGTGGACATGACCAAAATTAAGAAATTCCCGGCTTAATTTTTTTTATTGAACTGTATTTGCATCACACCACCATTTTCTATTGTATCTTAGTGGGTTAGTATTGACACTAACGAGGACAAGTCTAGCCTAGCGGGTAGTGACAAGCTGACAGTCCTGGGTTCAAATCCCAGTAAGGGCATTTATTTGTGAAATGAGCACTGATAGTTTAAGGTTTAAACAAATAATAAATACAGGAAATCCTTACACAAATTGATTAACTGAAACGCACGGTAAGCTCAACAAGGCTTGTGTTGTGGATGGTGAACCAAAAAAAAAACGTAACGTGTAAAATTGTCCCATAAAGTATATTCATTGCAAGTACAAGGCGTCCCAAGCCCCTGAACAATCTTGTCCCAAGGAATTCCACTAGCAGAAATCGTAAGTATGCAAATACCGAAAATTACTCACTCGACGTCGTGAGACATATTTCCAACTAAAAACGCGAATAGCGACATTCCCAGACGTACAAAGCTTTTTGTCACATTTAAATTTCGACGATTAAGCGGCAAAAGTAAAACACTTTTGGCGTTGCAAAGCATATTTTTCCCTGCATTATACATTAGGGTACACCTTGGTATGCAATATGCACATAAATGCACAAAATTTGCACAATAATGGTGCAATAAGTCAAACGGAACGGTCTCATATGCAGCCTGATAAGGCATGTTAGCTGTATAGAGGCTTTATTTGATGCAAATTACTACGACATAAGCGTGCCAAAATTGCACGGTGTAATATTTTTTTCTTAAGTCTTTAATATGAACAACAGCTGTTTAAAAGTATACGTCTAATGTCTGGGATCTTTTTGCTGCTGTAGACTACTTGTAATTTTATAATATTCTAATCTCATACATGTATGGCACAAACCTAGTTCCTACCTATAACTAATCCGCCTGGAATTTAATTCTGCAATAATTGTATGTACTGCCAGATTATTTAATGACATAGTTCAGGAAAGGAAAGAAAGTATAATTATCATCATCAAAACAATTACTTTTTCATGTAGTCAGGAATAGATATCTGTATTTATTCGTGACTTATTGGATTTTTCTATATATTTGCATAGTTACCTATATTTTAATTATTATATAATTATTGCGTTGGCTGAGTACCCAGAACACAAACTTTAGCTTAGCATAATATGGGACTAGGTCAATTTGTGTAGGAATGTCCTGAGGCTCTAGTGTAAGTTTCTTTTGACGTAAAATAACGTTTACGAACGCGTAAGTGATAAATGATAATGTTATTTATATTATGGGAAACGCAAACGCGTTCGTGACGTAAAGTTGCGTTAAAAACTTACACTCAGGGCTCTGTAACATTTATCTCTTTATTTCGTATATAAGTTCCGAATAACTCATAAGTACTCGTCGGGGTTGAACTCGCGACCTTGCTCAATATATAAAAATATAATTTTAATTTTAATTAAAAAAAAAAAAAAAACTATACGTCTTGACTTGAGAACCTCCTGTTTTTTTCGTCAGTTAATAAAATTCAGTGTAATCTAGGCCTTTATCAAAAAATACGTTTGTAATTTATTAAAATGAAGATGCATATTCCTTTTATTGCAGGATATATCCGTAATATAAAATTGTTTAAACATGATTTATTTACCTTAAGTTCCGACGTAAATAATATTGATTCATGATTGCATACTCGTAGAAGCGGGTAACTCACATTAATTTTATAAGTCAAATGTTATTCGACATATAATATAATTATAATAATTTATATATTAATAGTCGAATATTCGTCAAGCAATATACTACTTACCTATATTTAAAACGGGAGCTTCTCGCTTCTATGCAATTAATATATTTGAATCTCAGGAAAGTTTTGTGTTTAAAACCTCAATTAGATATAAATTACGCCATGTGGTGCCTAGAACAGTACCACCCCATCTCCTCCTGCGGTGTCATAAGAGGTAGAAAACCGAGGGATGGGCAAAAATGTCCATTGCGCAATCTACATTTACAGGAGCCCACCTACCAAACGTGGCGACTATTTCAACTACCCTCCAAGACATATTGAGACATATAAATAACGTCATATTTGGTAGAGCCCTATGCCCAGCACTGACGATTTACGGCTGAATTGATGTTGATGAGATGTAAATTCGATATGCCCTGAGTGACCCGTGTCTCAGTACTAATTCTCACAACAAACAATTCTCCATCAGTCCATCTGTACGGCGTATAATCATTAATCTAGTGCTGGACAGTCGGTGACGAGCGCCGCGATGGATGGATGATCATGGTTTACTTGGATAAGGCACGGCTGGAAGGAGCAAAAATTTCACAATGCAATTGCATAGCTCATACAGGTCTGGTCTTGTGGGGAGAGACCCTCCCTATTGAGCCGAGGGATGAGCACTAATATGCTTTTGAGTCATGGGTGCTTATGCTTTCAGTCATGGACCCGGGTATGTCCTTAAACTATGTCCAACAATGAGAGCTAAGGCACAGCGAAGTACATGCTCTAGTCTGGAGAAGCCCAACTGGGGAAGTACCTCTTTACAGAAGACCACAGCCATAATAGTGCTGCTACATTTCAGTGATGTAGTGTTGTGTTCCTGATGGTGAGTAAGGTTCTCAGAGCTCCTTCTCGATTCTCACGATCTTTTCTAGGTCATCGGTCTATGAGCTCCAACCCTTTTAAAGGCCGGCAACGCGCTTGTGACACCCCTGGTGTTGCGAGTGCTCATTGGCGACTGTAATTGCTTACCATCAGGCTATACGTCTACTCCTTTGATACCTTCGTCATAAAAATATATTAAATATACACGAATCTATCTATGGCTTAGTACCCAAAACACAAGCCTTCTTGAGCTAACCTGTGGCTGTGTGCTGCCGTGGCTCAGTCAATTTGTGTAAGGATGTCCGGTAATATTTACTTATCTTCCACAGAGGATGTTTACTGGGAATATAATAAATAAATATTTCGGGACAATCTTACACAAATCGATCTAGTCCTACGGTAAACTCAGTAAGGCTTGTGTTATAATATTAGATGATGATGTATATTATATATGGATACAATACATATAAATTCCTACTTATTTCTAGAAAGATATAATTCAGGTCTTTTCAAGGAAAGAATGAATAGGCTGTTGCTGAACCAGCGTGCTACACCCTCGACCTCGTCGTCATTTACCATCAGGTGCAACTGAGGTCAAACGCTGGTTAGTCTTGAATATAAAATAAAAATATACATAGAAAACACCCATGACTCAGGTACAAAAATCTGTGCTCGTTACCCAAGTAAATGCCGTGACTGGGGTTTGAATCCAGGACCATCGGCTTCATAGGCAGGGTCCCTAGCCAGTAGGCCACACCGAAAGTCAAAAATGACTCCCTCACAAACATACTGATTACCAAGTCGTGTGCCAACCGTAGCGATATAGCATTTAATCCCCATGGCTCAGAGATTACTGCCTGCAGCAATCAGTGGGCTCCCCCACAGACCCCCACAAAGGTCTACGTCCAGTAGTGGATGTCCGTAATTATTACATAAATAGGATGACCAGCAGATGAAAATGTTACATAATTGTATTGTAATTTTGTTTCCAGAAAAACTAGAAATATTTTCTGACCACTTAGGAATCTTGTAAATTATTTATAATTTGAGTGTTTACTGCTGTTGTAGAAAAGTAGCGAAGTGGTTTTCCGTGTATTACTAATAAAATGCGGACTATTAAATACTTTTCTCGTCATCTTTATTTCTTGATAAATATATTAATGGTATTATAGAGGATCATTCGAGATGATGTGAGGATTAGCCCCACCAATTGGTTAATAATCTGTTTTGTCTTAGTACCACACTTAGTAAAATGAATAATTTCTTTTTTAAGCGTCAAAAATTTCTTAAATTATTATTATGCAGCGTCGTCGTCGTCGCTACTCTCCAACAGCTCACCACTTCGTTAACTACTTGCACTGGAGGAAACCAGTGGGCGATGGAGTTGTCACATCCCTACGCATTTATTATTGAAGAAAGTAGGTATCTCAACTGTATCCAAAAACGGAGATGGTTTGTATTGAAATTGGAACTGATATTTCCACTTGAAATCCAGTTGGCTAAGCGGAATTTATGATTATACAATAAAATAAACGAGGTTATATTATTATGTATTAAATACTTACCTGATGAACTATGCAGTTGGACATTTACGCAGTTGTGCAGAGAACTAATATAGAACTTAAAAAAAATTAAATATGAAACGACAAAATGTGTCTACACATGTTACTACTTCATAGAGCTCATAGGTCTACCATCAGGTTATTTTGCTAAGTTTTTCTCCTATACCTCGCCTACGCTTTTGCCACATCCAGTATTATGCATCCTCGTGCATTCAAGTATGAATTCGACCCAGTTTCTGAACTGCAGAAAGATTGATTTAGTACTTAAAGCGTGCAATAAGCGAGTCTGGGAAATTCTGCAGCATTTTAAAGGCGTAGATAAGCAAAGTTTTTTCATTTCAATTTTCAATTTCGAGCCAAAAATATTATGATTGAATTTTAAAATCAAAGAACTATTAAGAGAATTATTTTTATTAATTTGAGAGCCAAAGAGAGATGTTTTGGCAGTTTTTAAGACTTATAATTACTCTATGCCCTCTTTGTTTTTAAGAAAAATCAACAATACACAGACTCATGAACTGCATTTTTTATCTGATAAATGATAACTAAAGGCTGACAAAAAAATCGAAGAGAATGTCCAAACAAAGATAATCCTCGCCCGCGTCAAAAAATAAATAAATAATAAATTTTTCGGGACAATCTGACACAAATCGACCGTACGGTAAGCTCAGTAAGGCTTGTGTTGTAGGAACTAGACGACGATATACATAATAGATAGATACATATAAATACTTAAATACATAGAAAACACCCATGACTCAGAAACAAATATCTGTGCTCATCACAAATAAATGCCCTGACTGGGAATCGAACCCAGGACCATCGGCTTCATAGGCAGGGTCACTACCCACTAGGCCACAAAACTTGCATATCGTCACTCATTCTGGTAGTCGAAAGAATGAAATGACGTAACTATGTATGGGATGAGTACTGAGTTACTGCGTTTCAACTTAGAGTATCTGTGTCAGATACGAGATTTTTTCAAAGTAGTGACGATAGTTTCAACAAACGTTTTAAATTGCGCTTTATAATTTTATAGTTGTTATTGGCTACAATTTTCGTTTACTTAGAGTGTATACAAAACCTCATTAATGTTCACCGAATTAAAAAAAATACTACGTTGAAGATGAAATGAATGCCGTAGTCAGAAACTGCAATTCTACATAATGCATGACTCGGTTTGCTTCGTAGGCAAATGCTAAGCGATTCGATCTTTAGTTCACTAGTCTGTCTGTAAGGAATGTTTAAAATTTGTCATTTTTAGTAAATCACTTCAAATTTCGTAACCATTGTACATTTTTACATTAGTTGTCGCGACAGTGGCAAATAAAATGCATTTTATTATGCCGGGTGTTTCCTGTAATAAGAACAATAACTTTAGTGACTGCTTCTACACCACGAACGTAGCAACATTTGTTATACGACTTTGTGTAATTTTTTACTTATGATTTTTTCGAACAAACTAAATAGTATTTTCAGTGAACAGCATCCAAATTTTCACAATACATTGCTTGTTTGGAAAATCTTTTTTGATTCATGTTTAGTAAACTTTAAGTTATTTTCATAAGTTGTAGCACAAATGTTGCTACGTTTGTGGTATAGTAACGATGCCTTATTGCTCGGTGTACTTTCTTTTAAATGATATGAAAACATACTTTAACTCACTGACTTTCAACATGTAAACCAATACAACTTTTGAAAGGTTTTGAATGTTGCTTCATCTGATCTACATAAATCCACCAATATCAATTAACAATAATACGAAAGTTTTGTATCATGTTTAATGGAAGTTTAAAAAGAAAAATATCTTGATTGTGTGGATCTAAATGTTGCCGTTAGGTGCCTAATCATAATTCATCATCATCATATCAGCCGAAATACGTTCACAGCTGGACATAGGCCTCCCCCAACGCGACCCACGGTGACCGGTTTTATGCTACCCATGTCCAGTAGATTTCCGGGATCTTTACCGTCATCTGTCCACCTTTGCTTTGGTCTGCCCACACTGCGTCTTTGAGGATGAACATGGACAAGCCAATAATTTTGTACTCACTACCAATGCAACTCTCTTTACACTCGAAGTTATAGACGATTATGTATACTTAGGGCAAACTGTTCAGTTAGGCAGATCCAACTTCGAGGAAGAAATGACAAATTTCGTGATACAATAATTAACGATTAACACGGTTCTACTCACGATTATTTAGTCACTCGCGCGACTACAGTGCGCGACAGGCCGGCGACGCTATCGGCGAACCGAACGGACACCCACCATTCTTAGTGCTTGAAAATGGAGGCCTATGTTTTTTTTTTTTTTTTTTTATGACATAAGGTGGCAAACGAGCAGTCGGATTGCCTGATGGTAAGCAATTACCGTCGCCCATGGGCACCCGTAACACCAGAGGAGTCACAAGCGCGTTGCCGGCCTTTAAGGGGGGGTTGGAGCTCTGGGAACCTTACTCACCATCAGGAACACAACACTGCATACCTGAAAGGTAGCAGTGCTATTGTGGCTGTGTGGAATGACTAAATAAACGTGAGTAGAACCGTGTTAATCGTTAATTATTAGAGACAGAGGTCTATCGTCCGAATCTGACTCGGTTGGGCAGGGTTCAGGGATCATCTTGATTTTTATTTTTCTTATTTTCATTTTCAATATAACAACATTACATTCTATTTTATTTATGATAAATATAAGTAATCGATGGTGTAAGACATTTTTAAGCAATAACAGTAAATAAAATAAGTTTTATATTTACGATGATAAAGGTTTCTAAATAAAGCAGTAATACATTTTTATGTCTGTTTTTCAATACTTCAAATTGACTTCGGTGGCAGGTGTCTGATATTTTCATGGTTCTATAAAATAAACATAAAAAATATCACTAAAAATATTTAGATTTCACCGAAAGAAGTTCCGTAGAAGAGGGAAATTGGATTACCTACTCAGAATATTTTTCGAAAACAACGTTTGATCTGGAAAATGGTAAAAATTGGATCCAAATATGGCTGACTGAAAACGTCTCGATTCCCTTAGGTAGGTACAATCTGTAGAAGTTTTCAGACATCTAATGTAACTAGGTTGCCTAGGTCAGCTGGAAATAGTAAGCTTAGTAAGAATGATATTGTAGAAGTTGGCTGGATTGGTTGTGTTATGGTAATAAGCGATTCGTAAGTAAGTAAATATACTTTTCATTTAATTCGCTAAGATAGCTTGTTTATTTTTAGAAACAGATAACATAACTGCTTTTTATTCACAATGGATAAAGTAATTTTTAATGATTTTTTTTTGCCGTTTAGCTGGATGTAATTTCAAATGAAAATTTAGTATGATAAATATTTGATACTAATAATTTGAAGAGAATTTGTAATATGTTAGAATTAGTATTTTCCTTGATGTAGTAAGGAGTAAATTATGTTTCAATCGGCAGCAAAGTTTTTTTTCTCTTGTCGTGCCTTGAAACACTTCCAACGCTCAAGATTCCACAATTTTAGGTGTTTTTTCCTGGCTGTTTATGTTTCTAATTGTTCGTATATTATAATATATATTTATCGTTGGCTCAGTACCCACAAGACAAGCCATTTTTAGTTTGGAGCTTAGTCAATTAGTATAAGGATGTCCTATAATATAATATTAAATTATTAAAACTATAGATTGAAGTGTTCAGCATTCAGGCTGATGCCATAAACTCGTTCCCTCCTGATCATGTCAAAACCTGTAAAAATTTCTAAAGATTGGTTTTTTGAATAACCAGAGGATGTAGAAAGTTTACCTGCAATTTGCAAGCGCATTATATTGTAAACGAGACACTAAATAATCGTCTAGGATTTTAACCCAAAACTTTCCGTTTCATAAGCAAGATGACTACCGGTTAGTAGAGAAATAAAATGTCTTCTAGTCTTTAAAATACTGGTAATTACTGCATAAATATATCAGCAACAGGGTAAATATATACCTCTATAATATAAAACTCCTATTTAAGGTATACATTTCCCGATAAATACTTCTAGGTGATGAAAATACTGCAATGATTATGTAATATAAGATTATAACATTTGCCGCCTATGACATAAAAAAAAATATATATCATTGTACAGAAATACTTCACAGTACCACCTTAGTGTACCATGTTTTGTGCAAATAAAGAAATTTCGAAAATAAAACGGTCCTTCTTAAGCTGTTTATAACAAAAGGTATACACGACACCGAACTTCAAAGAGATTTACTACCTTTTCAAATCGGCAGTATAAATTGAGCGATCACTAAACCGAAGCTAACCTCAGCTGCTGACGTGAACACATCAAAGTTTAACTAACTTAGTCTCTGTTTATGGACAGTAATTCTGGAAATGTTTCCATTCGATAAAGCGTTATGAGCTCTGGCGAAACCAGCCTAAGTGACAAGTGTTACGGCCGACATTGCGCGACTTGCGGCGCGGCGAGCATTTTATCCATTCATTGCGTGTGATCCCAACTAACTTCAGTGCATTGCGCGTCTAGACCGCGCAACTAACAATTAAAACACTTGCCGTCCGCAAGTCGCGCATTGTCGTGGCCGGGCCGTAAGGCTTAGGTGGAGGCGAAGCGGCGTGTTCGGCGGGGCAAACATTGCATTTATCTCGCAAAGGATTTGCGCAGCGTGCAATGTGATCACTCCCAAACGTTTTCATTTGTATGACATGCACGCTTCACAATGAATATCTGCAATCTCAATTCGAGCGTTCACACAGGCCTAAGGGTGCCATTCCACCACAGCTATGCTGTATACGTTTATATACAAATCTGCCAAGATATGCTGCTGCTGCTATGAAGCTATTTGTTATTTATAAAAAACGTGTTCTTGAAACGTTCACTGCCAACAAATAAGGTCACATGTCAATAAAATATTTTTATGCTAACTTTAAAAGCGATTTGACAATCATTGAAAACTCTGGTATACCTCAAGTCTTGCTCTTTGAATCGCTACTCGAGTTCTTTTATATAGAATCTACAGTCAACAAACGTTAGTCAGTTTTCACTAAAAATAGAGACATCTAGTAGATAAATAACTAAATAAATTACACATCTGTTCAAACAAGGATTTATATGACGTTCTACGCTGTGTTCAAATAAACACTACTCGTCTTGTTTCATTAATAAATTCAAAACTATTTACTTTACAATAATAACAAAAATATTTTTGAGATTCACAAAACGAACTGTTTCATTTGATATATATAATGATTAATGACACACTAAGCAAAACTTTGTCCCCCGAAAAGAACGTATTGATTTACTCTAAAGCTAAGGTTTTTCAAATTATATCATAAAATGTTGATCGAAAACTTGCAGTATCCGTAATTGAGTCATGGCCTGTTAAATGCAGGCGAAATTCCAAACAAAGTTTATTATCAACTAATAATAATTAAATTCTCAACAAACTTCTAAAGTTTCACCTTGTTTCGATTGACCTGAAAAGTTAATTTTAACTTGAACTGCGTTCTCGATCGTTAAAATGTACATCAAATTTTGGTAGTGTATTTTGCTACTAATTGAAAGTAATATATTTTAAAATTGTTCCGCGACTGTAGATACATATTTAGCAAGAAATCAGAACGTATTTATTCGTAGACACAGAAAAATAAAAAACATAGAAAACAAAAAGTGCCATGCATGCGCCATTTCGTCATAATTTTTTTTGGACCCGGGTATGTCCTTAAACTACGTCCAACAATGAGAGGTAGGGCACAGCGAAGTACCATCACGCTTGAATCTGGAGAAGCCCAACTGGGGAAGACATGCACCATTTCGTCACAATTTATTATGAATTATAATTTGTGAATTGGAATGAAGAGGCCATTGTATTTATTTTTTACGATTTTCCTGTACATCTCTGGGTGGTATTCGGAAGTAACTAACAATATTTCTATTAGTTTATCATACGAAGGGCGTTCAATATAAAATAAGAATGAGGTGGAAACTCTTTCAATATTAGGAAATTAAATACTGGCCGGTAAAGCTAATCTATCTGATTGCTATAAAAAAAACTGTCTTTTGTTAAAAAATAAAAAGGTCATTACTTTGCAATGGTATTTAGCACGTTAGCGTTAATGGAGAAAATAGAACTACGCGCCGATATCGAATACTTTTTTTTTTCTACGGATGAAGTCAATTTAGTTTTGCGGAACACTAGGGTCTAATAGTCCTCCGTATTTGAAAGTCGCACGTTGGTGCGCCGAAGTTAGTATTTAATATAAATAAACAAGATTACATATAGTTGACAAATTTTGACGGGTTCCGCTGTTTTCGGGTGACCCAATTGGTTAAGACGTCAGCCGCGATAACTGGAGATGCGGGTTCGAATGTTCGAGTATCGAGTTTACTATATGTGCATCTCGCTCGCACTAAACTAGTACAAGCGATATGCACAGATAGTAAACTCGATACTCGTTATCGAAAACCTCAATGTCACAACTCATGGTAAGGGTACAGAGGTCCTATACGAGTATGCGTAATCTATTGTCAATTTAAAATGTACCTTACTCGCACAATTCTAATGCCACAGACAAACGCTTAATTATACATTCATATAATTTGAATACGCTCAATCAATCAAATGTTTTTATTAAATCTGCATAATTTTGGTTTGCTTTTCTGAATTTGAGCGTTTTAAAACAATGGATATTTGTTTTATGAGGCTGCGGTTGTTCCAGTTAATGAAACATTTATGTGTGGATCAATAAATCGAGGTTTAATTTTGAGCGGAGTGGCACATTATTCTGAAATGTCTATAGGTAATGACATGTGAAATGTCAGCGGTATTTTCGGACCGATATGACCAACATCCTACCGACTCGACCCGACTCCTCAGAAAAGAGCGTACTCCTATCTTAAAGGTCGGCATCGCGCTTGTGACTCCCCTGGTGTTGCGAGTTGACGGTTTTTTTTATACAACAACGGTGGCAAACAAGCATACGGCCTGATGGTAAGCAGTTACAGCAGTCTATGGACGCCTGCAACTCCAGAGGTTTCACATGCACGTTGCCTACCCTAAAAGTCTGTGAACCTTACTCGCCATCTGGAACACAACACAACATACCTGAAAGTTAGCAATGCTATTATGGCTGTAGTCTAGGAGGAGGTAATTCCCCAGTTGGACTTCTCCAGACTCAAGCGTGATGGTACTTCGCTGTGCCCAACCCTATACTTATGTGTTAAATAATTATCTGTGATGGGTAGACAGTATACAATTCAAGTGAAACCGTTACCCATTTTTTTTATGACATAGGCGGCAAACGAGCAGACGGATTGCCTGGTAGTAAGCAATTACCGTCGCCCATAACGAAAGCATTCCATAATATTGTATATCAAACGTCCAAAACCACAGCACGATGCTACCATCTAGTAATACTTTAACACAAACTCATAGTAGTTTCATTTACTATATATAAACTTTTGCCCGTTTTGCGTCTAGACTTATATTCTAACTATTACATTTAAAACGGAACTTAACCGCGACTATAAAGAAAATTTATCTCCGGTTTGGTAAACGATATTGTTCTCATGGTTCCAAAGAAAGATTGGCTTAATTTGACACCACGAGTGACATGTATCCATGGATTTTATAACTTAGTCTTGTTCATGAAATTGATCATTTTGCACACTAAATATGGATGGCATTTGGCGATACACAACAATCAGAATAACGATTTTTTTTAAATTGATACTATTCATTGAAGCTTATATTTGCTTCTCTATTATTTTGAAGAAAAATGAAAGCTATAATTATAAATATCTTTCACATAATTCATAATTTCAGGACTATTATTAAACGAAACTTAACCTAATATATTTAATTATGATGCCCTAAAATTTCAATTCTACAAAATGACGAATACATATTATTCATAATAACTTTATAAGGATGCAGATGATTTAATTTTAATGACTTAGGTATGTAAACTGTGTAAGTTTGAATTAATGTTTAAGTTTGAATTATTTACAAAACGGAGTATTCAGAGATAAAACTAGGAATGCAGAGTGAAGAAAATTTCCAAAATTGGGAAATTCGCTGAACGGCAATTTCATAGAATTTTTAAAACACGAAGTTACAACACGCATACTTAGGGAGCGTACTAAATGCATAGATTATCAGGTGTTTTTTAATAGTTACCTAACTAATGAAAAAATACAATATTACCAAAATTATAGTAAATGTTCTCACAGGAAACTTCATGTTTATTTAGGTACTTGAAACTGAAACTTCTGAGAATATTCAGCATCTTGTACAGTCAGCGTCATATAGTTGGTAGCATTCAAAGTACTCAAAAAGTTCGGTACACCATACTAATTCTATGGTGTACCGAACTTTTTGAGTACTTTGGATGCTACCAACTATATGACGCTGACTGTACCATTGGCATAAAAAAACTAATTTGCTAACTCAAATGAATTTCAAATGTCTAGAGTGGGATTATTTACACTTAGATATTACTATATTTAACAATTTCATAGACCAGAATTTGCAACTCCTATTTACTATTGCAATGGCCATAGTATTATAGATAACGATCAAATTTCAACCATTTCCAAACTTTAAATAAAACTGGTATCTCTACAAAGATTGTTCCGGAATATTGTATTCGAATAGTCTGAAACGAACTAGTTTTGAGGGGGGGCTTTGCCGATAGTTGCATATTGGACCCAATAATTGTACAGCACCATCGGGACTCCCGCTGTCAATTTGTCTCTGCTATAGTACATTTTGTAGCCAACTGCAGATATCAAGCTACGAATAAAATGGAGAAATCTTCTATTTTAATAATTCTTTCGAGGGGTACGGTAGACGCGGAAGAAATCTTACTCAAATCAAATGAAAGAGCTTAAAAAATAAAGTTTGAAATCGAGGATATAATATCGACAGAATTTTTTTTTACCGCGCATTTTGCGTTAAAAAGTGTTAATTAAATGACAAATCGGTCGGCCATATTAAAATTGGTAGGCGACATGACAGTGATGGCTCACGTGCGCGGGCTGCATTCGGAAACTTTGTACGGAATTTTGGCCCGTGTAAGTTTATCAATTATCCCCGAGTGTAGACGGGTTCTCATATAGTATTATATTCCGCTGTGTGGTGCCGGCTGACTCGAATAGCAACACCACCTCCCCGCGGGTATCGTAAGAGGCGACAAAGAGAAAACTAACAAATGGGCAGCCAGCCGCGTTCGTCAAACCCCAATTTACAGCTACTGCAGTCGTAAACCCGCCTGCCACGTGTGGTGACTATGGCTACTAGCTTCCAAGATGATACAAGTCATATTTGGGAGCCTATATCCAGCAGTGGACGATTTACGACTGAAATAGTGATGATGGTGGTGATATTCCATCATTGTCGATACTTCCAATCTTTGTACTGACAAAGCGGCGCTACCGCGAACAACGATATTCGTTTTCGGACGATTGTCTCTTTCACTCTCATGACACCTTAATTGGAGTCAAAGAATGCCCGAAATATACGAACTTCGATGTTTGCGGTACCGCTCCAGACGCTGACAGCCTACTGACTGATATGTTTTGGAATGTCCGACTCTAAATTTAAAAACTGACAGGACATACAGTGGTAACAAAGTTAAACCAGTTATAGACAAGAATGCAGAGAAAAGAGTTATTAAAAGGTTTAGAACCAGACAAAAAGACGGTTCATTTATATTAAGATCATTAAATACACAGACAGAAACAATTATCCAACAAAAGGTCTATTTACAATTCACAAAACTTTTACGCCTATAGCTAGCTTACTTGAATGAGCTACTATACTATAGCAGCAAGACAGAATCATACTGTTTCTTTTCTCTCTAGATCTATAACCCCAATATATCTTTTTATATGATATATTTTAATAGGTACTATTGAAGTGTAACACTTATAGTAAAGTTGTAATCAGTAAAGAATTAACTTATTATTGGTATTATTTAAACGTTTTTAAAACATCTCATTTTCTTCTAAGGAAATGCCTCCTCTAAGAATTATTAGCTCAGCGGCAATTTATAGCAGAACTCTGCGCTTGTCACTTCTGCAATATTAATAGGCCAAATTTGAATCAGTTTTGTTGCTCAGTTGTCTTCAATTGAGAACGCCTTCGATTCTATTCAAAATGGTAATTACTTTGTTGAGTACTGCAGTCACGATAATGACGAATAGGATGTATTGTCAGGAGTAAAATCGATGGCAAATGTTTGTAGTGCCTTTGATGGCACACAACAAAGCTGCCAGTCCTCAACAAATATTTGACAAATAGTTGCGCTTACGCTGCTGTAAGTCAAAATAATCTTATTTCATTTTAAGGCCATATTTTTCACACTTAGAGTTTTAGAAGTAAAACTGGAGTCAAGTAACGTACCAAATGTTGAAAACAAAGTCCAACTTACCTTTCTCAAACCTGGACGATCCGTTATCGCGAAGGAACTTCGGTCACTTATCTCGACAATTTAAGCGTTGTCTCCGCTCCAGTCCATTCGGCAACTAACTTCGGACATATTATATTATTTCCCTTTCTTTGTTTACCTTCGCTTTGACGAAAAATTTAAGATTACATTCTAAAGGTATTTGAAATTTGAAAATTTCCAATTTCATATGTTAGCCTGGTTACATGCATTTTTAATAATGCACATATAGACTACAGCTTTGAAAAGGAGAATCAAGTAGGATTTGAGCCACTATTATCCACGGTGATTTTCGGTTTTCATCATCAGATAATTTCAATCTCGTGATGATATTGCATTATTAGTGTACTTGTTGTGTTTGTGTGTTGTTGGGCGGTAAACAAGAAATTACGAACAGGTTTGAAGTGAAGAACAAAGCCAAAGGCGATGGCCTACTTAACACGAGTTCTTAATTTTTGTGAGTTAACACATGCTTAATTCTGAATTAAGCATGTGTTAAGTCACAAAAAATTACTTAATTATGGAATAAAAACGGAAAATTAAAAAAAATATTGACAGCTCGAATCGTCTTCGTGTAACTAGCAAGTGTGTAAATAAAAAACATGTCATTCCGCTAGTCTTCCGCGCGAGTTTAAAAAGAAAAAAAACAAACATTCCTTCTGGAACAGTCGTCCTTTATCCCGTTTACAGCACCGCGTCGAAAACAGGATCACATTTAAATTTTCAGACGAACAGAAAATAAAACGAGTGTGCGGCCGTCTATCACCGGATTAGGTAAATGGTACGGGAGCTTCGCACACACACATACTCAGGCTGATTTAGGAATTGGACATGCAACTAGGGCGCAGTAAAAAACTGGGCTCAGCTAAGTGCAGTTGCACTTAGTCGTGGTGAGAGCTTTGCGACGTTCGAGGATTCAGATTGCGACCTGATTTTAAGGAGGTGAAATATTTTTTTGGAGCGGACATTAAATTATTTTTAACGTTAAAATATTGAGCCCCGCTGGACTCTGACGACAATGATCTAGTGGGTAGTATGGTCCTGCACTGAAGTCCCAGTAAGGGCATTATTTGTGTGATGCTGATCACCATACATATTTGATCCTGAGTCATGGGTTTTTTTAACTAAAGGTATTTAATTATGTGTGATGTGTGAGGTGTTTTAAGTATTTAACTATTTTTATATATTTTTTTTTTATGACATAGGCGGCAAACGAGCAGACGGATTGCCTGGTGTTAAGCAATTACCGGCGCCCATGGGCACTCGCAACACCAGGGGAGTCACAAGCGCGTTGCCGGCCTTTAAGGGGGGTTGGAGCTCTGGGAACCTTACTCACCATCAGGAACACAATACTACATACCTGAAAGGTGGCAGTGCTATTATGGCTGTGGTCTTCTGTAAGGAGGAGGTACTTCCCCAGTTGGGCTGCCCCAGATTCAAGATTTTTATATTATAATGTATTTGGCTGAGTATTCACACTACAAGCCTCCTTGAGCTTGGGACTCGGTCAACGTGTGTAAGAATGTCCAGTAATGCTTTTAACACTTGTGGCACATTTGATACTAGCCTGACATACTTTTTCTCTGTGACTATAACACGTGGCAAATATGACCATAGATACATTTTTAAAACGGGTCATAGCATGTTATTGCTTGCTTTCCGTAAATCTTACAAAACTACCAATAAAGATGGTAGCGTGTAAATATTTTATAATTTCAGCCTTAAGACGTCCACTGCTGGACATATATGTCACTGCTCGATATATTATATACGCATTAAAGCGGGATTATGATATGTGTGTAGATAAAATATATTATATACGGCATGATCAGTCTAAGCCTTTTTGTACGCATTTTAGTTTACGCCTGAACAAATAGCATAATTGCCTATTATTTTAGCAAACAAATAAATCTACCGCCAACCTTTTACTGAAATGGGTCTAGTCGTTAAAGCTTATGTCAATATTTGATATTGTTGGTTCAGCATTTAACCTATATTCATCTGTGTAAATAAACAGAATTGTATTTATAATTTCAAAAAATATAATAATAAAATATTGGCACAACTTAACTTAGTTTTTCAAAAGAGTAATAATATTGCATTAGAGTGAGAGATAATCCCAAAAATGAACAAACAATTATCTCGGATTATGGCAGCTGTTAATCAATGAAAAATTACTTTCAATATGTTGTTACTCGACTAACCCAAATTAACGTAAAAAAAAAAAAAAGATAAAAGATCTTTATTTTTCAATTTAGGCACATTACATGCACTTATGAACGTCAAAAAAAAAAAATCTACACCGGTTCAAACCCTACACCTCTGACCCGTGAAGATACCGGCAAGAAACTACGGCGGGACTTATTTTTTCAAAACAGTGATACATCAAATCTTAAAGTAGGTACTTACATAATTATGCGTAGTCCGATAAGAAAACATATCAAACAGTTTATTACAAGATAAGAAAATATTAAAATATAAAAGTAAAAATAATAATGTATAAACAAATTCGACTTCACAAAATAGACATACTTTAATATGCTTTCTTATCTGAACTGTGTCATTTACATTATCTGGCAGTACATACAATTGTTGAATTTATTGCTAGGCGGTTTTGTTAGTTTCTGGTTTGGGCCATGCATGTTTGTCTGTCAAATAATCCTCTACTCTGTAATAGCCCTTAGACATCAAAGACTTTTTTAAGTAATTCTTAAGTACTGGGAAGGGTAATTTTAAGGCATCATCAGGTAACTTGTTATATAAATGAATACATTGCCCAAAAAATGATTTATACACTTTACGCACACGGCACTTTCTAATAGCAAGCTTATTCTTATTTCTAGTGTTATAGGTATGGATGTCACAATTTTTGGTAAACAACTGAAGGTTTTTAATAACGTACATAATATTTTCATATATATATTGACAAGCTACAGTTAATATATTAATTTCTTTGATGCACCTGCTCTTAAGTTATACATAAAACGAATGGCTCTTTTTTGTAATACAAATATAGTCTGTATGTCAGCTGCTTTGCCCCAAACCAGAATACCATATGACATTACACTATGGAAATAACTATGATAAACTAATCGAGCTGTCTCAATATTCGACAGTTGCCTAATTCTCCTAACGGCGAAAGCGGCCGAACTTAATCTATGTGCGAGTTTTGTTATATGAGGACTCCACTGTAGACTTTTGTCCAATGTTAAACCAAGGAACAATGTTTTATCTACTATCTCTAAGCATTCATTATTTAAAAGTATTCTAGTATCCACCGGTGTAACATTCTGCAAAGCAAATCTAACACATTTTGTTTTCTTAGCATTAAGCAACAGATTGTTAGTAGTAAACCAGTTGAGAACATCAGCTAGTGTGTTATTAATTACATTAAAATCTGTAGATTGCCGGTCAACCTTGAAAATTAATGATGTATCATCGGCAAATAAAACTATATCACAACGGTTTTCTACTATACAAGGTAAATCATTTATATAAACCAAAAACAGGAACGGGCCTAATATAGAACCCTGTGGTACTCCTAATTTTACTAAAGCTCCTCTAGACTGGGTGTTATTTACAACGACTGTTTGGTTTCTATTGCTAAGATATGAGGACATGAGGTTTAAGGCATTTTCTGATAGGCCATAATGTTCTAGTTTCAGAATGAGAGTTCCATGATCTACACAATCAAAAGCTTTAGAAAGATCACAAAATATTCCAATGGCATCACAAGAATTTTCCCAAATACTGTAAATGTGTTGAATAAGCACCGAAGCAGCATCGGTTGTGGAACGTCCCTTTGTAAAACCGAACTGATTACTTGTAAGTAATCTTTGTCTGTTAAAGTGACTCAGCAGACTATTTAACATTAACTTTTCATAAACTTTACTTAGTACAGGGAGTATTGAAATCGGACGGTAATTAGTTAGATCACTCGATTCACCCGACTTAAAAGAGGAATGACTTTACTACATTTCATAAGATCTGGAAAGACGCCTTCTGAAACGGAATTATTGTAAATTAAAGCTAAATAAGGCGCTATAACTTCTATAATATGACTAATGACCGCGACTGACGTTCCCCACAAGTCTTCTGTCTTCTTTAAGTTGAGTGACTTGAATGTCTTTACAATTTTTCTGAGTCTACAAATTCAAATTCAAACATATTTTTACATTTCTTAATATTAGCGCAAAGTAAGGAATGTGCTTGAGGCGATGATGATTGTAGGCACTGTGTTGTATTTAGAGCCACGTTGGAGAAGTAATCTTCAAATGCCGAGGCAACATCGGCATTTGACACTACCTGTTGAGTATCTGAGACAATGTTCACTTGAGTAATGCGTGATTTACATTTACCAGCTTCTCTGTTAATAATATTCCAAACTGTTTTTACTTTATTGTCCGACACTTTGAGTTTAGAATTAATAAAGTTTGCCTTAGCAGTTAAACACACTTTCTTGAAGATCTTGGAGTAGTTCCTAACATAGTCCAGAAAACCAGCATTCCTGTTGAGCTCCCTCTCCCCATAAAGTTCGTAAAGCCTCTTTCTACTTCTGTGAATGCCCACAGTAGCCCATTCACTAAACTTTGCTTTAGTTGTTACTTTCGACCCACTAATAGTCCTCAATTTGAAATTTTTATTAAAACTATGAAGAATTACACCAAACAGGTCTTCATACATACTATTTGATTCGTAAAAATGAGAATAGGGCAATGAAGACAGACTTTTTTGAATTTCGTTTTTGAATAATTCCAAACGATAACCAGTAATGGGTCTAAATGTTATTGTTTGTGGAGTTCTCTGTCCAAGGCTTATAAATGATGCCCTTTGACCACTATGATCCGAATTAAAACAATTAAAAATTTGCTTATCTAAACATTCGCAATTGCAAAAAATATTATCCAGACATGTCGCACTGGTGGCTCCTACCTGGGTAGGTTCAAAAAATAAATTGAATAAATTAAAAGATTTAAACAAACATAGCAATTTGACAGTGTTACTAGACGATTCAAGCAAGTTAACATTAAAATCTCCACAGACTATAACATGTTTTTGGCTCCTAGACACTAATTTCAGTACATTTTCCATGGTACTTTCAAATGTGCCGAAATCAGCTGATGGTGGCCTATACACACAGATAACTATATAACTTTCCAATTCTACACATGCAAGTTCTACAATTCTTTCTATGGAACATTTGACAACATCCGTCCGCTCTTTACATTTCATACAGTTTTTAACAATTATAAAGGATCCACCATGAATGGCAGATTTTCTTGAGAAAGAACTGCCTAATTTAAAGTTGACAAAGTCAAACATCATATGACCATGTTTGAGCCAGTGTTCAGTAATGCACATGACATGAATATTATTATTATCTAAAAATAAACCTATTTCTAACTCTTTGCTGGAAAAACCCTGAATATTTTGGTGAACAATGTTCATACTCAGGTGTTTTTCCGCTGTCTGACAATCTAGTTTAAATGTGACAACGGTTTTGCGGCATTGTTGGATCGCCGAGACTTATTTACAACATTGAAACATCTATTTGGTTCTATATTAAAAGCTAATAAATCAATTATAGATATGCTACATTTCCTTGGCAAAAATATTTTCCCCGGGGCTAGGCAGAAACCCTCAATGAATTTATTTGTGTCAAAGAAATGATATTTATTATTGAGAGATATAGCATTGTACATCAAAGAATTAAAGCGTGAAATTCTACTGTTGTAGTCATATGACATATTCTATGAATATGGCAGTGCACATAAGATAATTTTCCCAATACCAGATCTTTCAATATTATTTAAAGTAGTCATTAATTTATCTATGCTAGGCTTATCTATACTTAGACTATTACCTAATAAGACAACTAGTGTAGTGCTATTATCATAACATCCCTTTGATATGATGTCACATAAATGAGACAAAGTTATGTTATGGTAACAGTTATTTGTCACTCTTTGTTCCAATCTATAGTTCAATAAAGGGCCCATGCCCAACCCAATTTTATCAGAGAACACAATTGTCTGTTTGACATCTTTCTTGATTACTGGCACAGCCAGTCTAGAGGTGTTGAGGGCCACACTAGCTTGATTTGCCACTGTCGGTGGTATTTGGCTACAGTTACAAGTTTTATTTTTAAGTATAGAGTTGCAATGCTCCTCTAAAATATGATTAGCATCCAACAATTTTGAAAAAGCTTTTATGTGCTCCTCAACTTGTTTTTTAGTGGTTTCATACCGTGAGGATATTACCACAAGCTCATCCTTTAACCTATTTACTTCAGCATGCAAGTTTTTTAAATTAATTTCTTTAGCATCAAGCTCTAAATGACAATTTTGAACTCTGTTTTTTGACACAGATAATGCAATTTTTAATTTATTATATTTTTTAATGCATGTTTGGCTTTTGATGAGCTTCTGGGTTCTCCTAATATACCTATTAATCTTAATATATTTTTTTAATTTCTTACTACTATTAAAAAACACAATATTTTTATTGTCCCTATTCTCACCGGAGGTCAACTCTTGGTACACATTCTGAAGCACCCGAGCATCATAGTGCTCCCGTTCCTTCCTTAATAAATTTAGTTCCTCACATGTAGTACCCAGCTCTTCTTCCAAGTTTGCTATACGCTCTAAGGCTACTTCATGTGTAGAAGCGCACTGGTTAAAAGAGTCCACTGTGTTTTGCAAACGGCCCACTTCACAAAGAGCATCGGTCAGCTGCACATCATTGTCTGCAAGGTCCCTTCGCAACGCTGTGTTCTTGTCCAAGATTTTTTTTAGCTCCACTTCACTGTCGTCCCTTTCCTGCAACAGCTGCTCAGATAAGGCCCTCGATGCCTTTAAGTCTTGAGCTGAAGCCTCAAGCTGCAACTCCAGTTGGCGCACGGTGGGTTTACGGCCTTTACGAGCTTTGACGTCCATGTTACTTTCACAGGTATCTGAAAGGAAAAATAGTATAAGTAGGTTCCTCTGTTGAAAGTTAAATGTTTGCCAAGGTGGTAAGTTAAATTAGAAATGAGTTATGTGTGCAGTGTGTCAGTAGTGGGCAGTGTCTGTGGCGAATGTGTCGTCTCAACTTATGCTTCCACAAGTTCGTCAAGCAAAGAGAAACCTCACTGTGCCAATGTAGTAGGTTTGACGTTGCTCACGGCCGTAACAATGAGCTCTGTATGTAAATGATTATTATTGTACTTTTGTACGTTAAAATGAGAAAGAAAGTGTGTAGAAACAATGGAAAAAGAACAAAATACTCTCCCAGTTTTTAAATCCAGGTTCCAACGGCGATCACTTGACCGTTGACAGCTGCTCCGCTTCTTAGTCCAGTAAATACACGATGTGTGGGTGTTATTTACACAAAACTAGTTATCACTAATGTTCCTTTTATATTTGTGATCGTTTTAATGCACAATACTTGCAATTTCGCGCTAGAAATATAATAATTATGAATTATTTCAAATCAGCTGATTCAAAACCGACTTGACAGCTCAGCGACCACAGACTATCCATACCTATACAGACCATAGACGTATATATTACTCTATATTAATAGCTACCTTAACAGCGATAGGTCTTGCCTGATATTTGAGATCCATCTACCGGACTCGCTGCGCATTAATATGAGTAATTGATAACTTGGATTAAGTTAGATAGTAAACATAAGTACTTAAACGTTCCAAATACTTCCGCAGCGTGTCGCTGTACCTAGACTATATAAAGATAGGTTTAAAAATATGTATAATACATTTATTTTCAAATGAACATTCGTTTTAGTTTATTTACCTAAGTCTGATATTCCTTTTTACTTTTTGGCCGCTATTACTTATTTCACGCTGAACACTATTATACTCACTCGAACCATATTCCACCACTAGGATACTTCACTCGAATGGCCCTTACTAGTTAATATCTGAATTGATCGCCATTTTAAAAATCCTAATCTACTAAAATACTAATCCTCTCTCTGCAGCCCTAACCACCGGAAGCCTGGGCCCTGCCCCGTTGCCGGCGGCACCCTAGGTTAGGTTTTATATAATAATATATTTATTGTTTTGATATGTTTTGGATAAGTATATTTTTATATTCTACTTTTATAAAAATATTGTCAATAACCTAACTTAATAAACAAGATAAATAAAGAGACTAATAATAAAAGGTTCAGTTTCTATGAAATAAATTAAAATCTTCAATCAAAAATTTATTACTACCTTAAAGTGGCCGTACATAAATAAAACTTAAAATACTTTGAACAAATCAGTCAAATACGTCTCACAAAGATTCTTGCCCTGAAACTCTTCTATTAATTTCGGCTCAAACAGCTTGTTGATAATATTAGCGACCCTACCATCATACGGTACAAGAGTGTGGTCGGAAGCCAAATGGAATATCTTCACGGGATGTTTAGTGTATTTGGACAAATTGTAATCATCGGCCAATTCCTGGCAATTGGGATGAGGTATGGCCTTCATAAGTATGATTTCTGATTCCAATTGAAAGCTTGGTTCGTACGTCCTAGCAGTTTTGATTCTGTTGTACGCAGATTCGAGAACGGAGCGTGTGTATTGGTTGGAGTAGTGGACTAGCCCTCGGAGTTTCTTCAAGCATAGGTCGATTTTCTCGGACCAGAATTCTGCTTTCTCCAAGTGTTTTATGAGGTCCTGGTCCTCACTGCCTGCCATGAGCCGGTACATGTGTTGGATGATGGTGTTCTGTAGCTTGGTGTCAGATAGGTTTCCAAGGTAGGCGTTTAATTGTGCTCGGAGAGCATCTGGGCTGCTGTCAAGGCAGTATACGACACCTACGTGGCCTGAAAAATATACAAACTATTGGCATGTGTGAAGTAATACTGTGGGATATATTATGACTGGGTAGACTTACAAATTTTAGGTGTATTATGGTTTTTGTAAAATCAATAATAGTAGTTTAAATTTCTGAGTTGGTATATACGCGACTCCGTGAGAATAGAGTAGTAGATAAAAATCTTAAAGAGTTACAGTCTAACAAAGGCCTTCACCAAATATACGATATGCTGTTTAAAATTAAACAGCATATCGTATATTCAGTCGCTGAGAATGACACTAAAAAAACAAAAGCTTTACCTTCTTTTTCAATTAACGCAGCTAACTCCAAAGCAACGTTCACGCCGAACGAATAACCGAACAGGTAGAATTTCGACTTCAGCTCGAAGCGATTTTTCATAAACTAGAAAAGAAAAAAAATGAATTAATGACAATAGAAGTTAAATAATATTTAATTTGTTAAACAAAAGCGTAATTGCTGCGGGGTTCGAACTACAATCAACACGAAAGAAAAATATTTGCTCGAAGTTATAAACTCTTGAATGGTTTAAAGAAAATTTTACGAATTTCAAGATTCTCCGTAGAAATTGTTAACGTAATGTACATAATTTTATTAAAAAACATGTTTTATAGTATTTCTTTAGGTACACGTTTATTTGGATGAGAATCAAATTAAAGTTAATACTAATTTATCTCTCAAAGATTTTTTAATGTATAATCTACATCATTATTTTGCATCTTTGCATTGCATTATTGTGTGTTGTATGCTGTAAATAAATAAAACTTCCTTATACAGATATATGTGTAATAGATACAGGGTGTACTATAATAAAACAAATAGAAATGTATGATTTATGATATGTATCTGTGTTGATAAATAATCAGAATTGCACTATATAATAAAAATAAATGACATCGTCACGCGTCATTACTTTAAAAAAAAAACTGTCGTATATAAATATATGGGACGCATACAGAGTTACTACGATTCAGCTTGGAATAGCAATGTGGGAGACAAGATTTTTCAAAATAGTGACAATATACTAAAGAAAAAATGACCAGCACAGCCCCGGCTAGTTCTAATAATGAAAAAAAAAAACGTAATCTTTTATTATTGAATGCATATTGAAACTTAATAATAATATTTTACAATAAGTATTTTTTTTATATTCATTGCTTATACATTTATTGCTTATTGAATTATACATCAAATGTACCTATTATTATTTGGAATATGCGAATATTAATAGACGTTTTTAGTTGAAATTGGCAAAAATATTTTCATAATTCATTCGTCTCTGTGTAACTGTGTTCTACTTTATAGAATTTTTTTATAATATTATGTAGGTAAGTAAGAGTAGACAATAGACAATCAACACACTTACCTTCATTATGTTAAGCGCCATCTTTTGGACATTGTCATTAGTTAGATCCGGACCTAGTTGTAGGACCTGAACCTGCATCTTCAGTCTTTGGCATATTGGCAGCAGCATCTGGTGGTGACCTTCAAAACCTGGTATCATCATCAGATAAGTCGCTTTTGGGTCCAGCTCTTCTTCTTTCTGTAATTTATTTTGTTGATGAATGTTAGTATAGTTTTTAATAACAATTTCAAAAATATATTACGTAACATTTATAAATTTTAAGGAACATTAAATCTTATATAAATATGCAGCAAATGTAGTTATATTATGCGGACATTAGTAGTTAAAAAAAACTGATAATGTTTGATGAAATTATTATTAGATTTTTTGCATTGCAAAGGACGTTGGAAATATAATTTCGTTTATATTTATAGAACCACTGCTCAATACTGTTACTTTATTAAAATTTTGACGTTCGGTTGCTCAGCTAGTAATCAATGCATTGATTAAATTCGCTGTGATGGATTAAGTAAAGTTTGGTGTAAGTAAAAATACGTTGAACTAGTATTCCAAAGAATGAAGGTTCTAATTCCATGGTCTTCCAGTCTTTCACGCTTAATTTTTCATTTGTTCCTACTCAAGTAAGGGAACATTTATAATTTAGGTTTAAGTTACTTTTCGGTCACACTATTACACCACTCACCTCTGCCGCGTTAGCCACTTTAGTTGGCATGTTGACCATAGGTTCTGTTGCCATACATTCGTCTCCATCTATGTATGTGTAGAATGCACCTAGACCACTGTTGAAGTTGGTTCTGTACATGTTCAGATTATTGCCCAATGTTTTGATGCTGTAATTGTAAACATAGTTTAAATAATTGATCGGTACTTTACGGAAAGTGATATTGTAAAATAATATTATTATTACTTTACAATTTCGCTGTTAAACGTGCTAGTCTTAATAAACTCTTGTTGCCCTATAGATTTGCCTATAGATTTTGTTGCCCTAATGGGCAGATATAAATTTAAAGCCAGATTTGATTTCATATAACATATACCTTGAAACAGTCATTTTTCTCAATTTGTCCACTGCGAAAAAGAGGTCATAGGCTTCGTTTATAATTAAACGAATTTCTTCTAAGTTGTTATTGGACAAACTTAAATTATTTAACGTCAATTTTTCATCAACATCTTCAATTCGGCGAACTCCTGCAGACAAAAGAAAAATATATGAAATTCTATTAAAGGCATTAAAATACGAATGCTGAAAACTTATATTTACCACCTACATCATATTATTTATGAAACAGGGCAAATCAATGATTTATTTAACTTGGAACAAAAAATATAAGATGATCAAATACTATTATGAAACTAAATTAATATTTAAACAAACTACATTAAATTCAATAAGAAGTAGATAAGTATAAAAATATAAATTAAACTGAAAAAAAATCCTAAAACTTGTTGACCAAAAATTTCAGTTATATAAATAAAATCCCTTTCAAACGTTTTATTATGAATACAAATTTTTTTTTTTCATTTATACAATATTGTAATTTAAACAATTTTTCGGTATTTGGGAATTCAATACCGAGTTAAAATGATATTGGAAGTTTTAATGACTTCTACCTAAATATTTTCTACTATATAAGTTTTACTTAAAGAAATTACAAAAACTTTAAAATGGCTTAAAAATGTGAACTGGAATGTCTACCCAAATTGAATAATGAGATTTTAAACCAATATTGCCCTTTTTCTTTAAAGAATTAAACATTGTTTAATGCATTTCTTTTCCATAAATATGAATGTAAAAGATAAGAAACTAAGTCTAAATCCCGTTCTGATGACAGTGAAATGTCACAAAATTACACAAATTATGAAAAAATAAAGCATTGAAATAGTTATGTAAAAAAAGTCTGCCCAGTGCTAGTGTTTCCATTTTTCTTTTACGACGTTTTCTAATTACCATACCAACTACACAGTTGAGAGCAATCATAAAAATCAGTAGGTACCTTGTTATACATTATTTATTTAGAAGATATATAAATAAATAAAAAATAATCATATCAATGAACCAAGTTGAGGGCTCACATGAATTAATTCAGTTTCTGTGCGTTATATTATTTAAAATACAAAGAATATGTCGTGAATTTTTTTTTATTTTTTTTTTATTAGCCATTTTAGACACAGGTTTCACTAATCATATTTGCGCTTAGGTATGATATTAATATAGGAGGACTCAGTGTAACAAATGCTGTGTGTACTTACCCAGAACCTTTTCAATTTTCTTCAAGAAATCGCCATGCACACGCTTCCTCAAATTGAATGTAGTAACGTTGTTGTACTTAAGTTTTAAACTCGTTTCTAGCGCTTTGAACACCGACGACATGGACAGGGGCTTTGTCTTCGACTCCTCTTTATTTTGGTCGAACTAAAAAAAAAGTTAAGAAAGCTGACGTAACTTTCCGTACAGAATTGTCTACAATTTACTTTAGTTTGTCTTTTGTTTGAGAGGACTGGCATGAAAGGTGATTCCAGTCTTTACAAAACGCGATTGTGTTTTGTTTTGGATGCTTGTTTTATAAATATTAAATACGTTTCCTATACGATCTCAGTCTTGGATATCTGTGACAGTTCTCATTGCAATAAAAAATATAATAATATGATCCTTTAAGCGTAAAATTTTACCGGTTTTACCACAATAATCAGATTACTTTAAAAATAAATAAGGATATAGTTTAGATTTATTCAAATTTATAAGTTGGTTTAAAAAAAAATAGTAATTACAAAAGTCGGTTTTACTTTGCAATTTATTATAAGAAACAAATAATAAAAATAATTTCGAGTTTTATATTATCAAGCATATCATTCATTGTATAAAAAAATGTATTTTCATCTAAGAATTAAATATTGTATAAATACATGATTATGAGACATTCTTACACAAACTGACTGAGGACCACGATAAGCTCATGAAGGCTTGTGTTATGGGTACTCAGCCAAAGTTATATATAATATAAAAATACTAAAATATATAAAAAACACTCAGGAAAAATAATTTGATCATCACATAAATAAATGCCCTTACTGGGATTTGAGCCAAACATATCGTGTATTACATAGTATATTATACAATCGTGTTATAATAGAGAACTTTTCGAGTTGAGTACCGTGTTTAGGCCACGAAGCTTGCTGAGTGGCCTAAGTAAGGTACGAGATTGAAACGCTTGATTATACACGATTATATACTATATTTTTTCTACGAGTTAATTAAAGTAACAAAATTTAATATTACATTCTAGTAATTATTCCAAAAATAAAACTCAATAAGTAGCGTTGCTGTATCAACACAGAATTTACTGGAAACCAAGTGTCATTACAAAACTGTCTCTGATATAACGTGACAGATAAAAAAAATGTATATTCAGATACCGAAAAATTTGCCAGGTCTCGCAAATTAGTATATACAAATTGTATGAAGTTCTATTTTTGAAATTATTACAGTTGTCTGAAACGTATCGTTATGAATATTACAGTTGAGTTGGATGTATCATAGACAATCTGATATCGAAGAGTATGATCTTATAGTTCTGTCTATGTACTCGTTATTGGCAGATTAAAGTCGGCGAGTAGAAAAAAAAATATTTTTAGAGCAAGTTACTGCTGTATTCAATATTTTGAAACCAATCTCAGATCGACTACAACGACCGGCTTCAGAGGTTAGCCGCAAAAATAAAAAATGCCTCGTAAAGTACAAGGGTTTTACTTTTCCTAAAGCATCTTATTCGGATAAGACGTTCAAAATAAAATAAAATAACTTGAAAATAACTCCTTGTCTTACCACTTTCAACAAGTCAACATGTAGTGATAGTGCAGGCAATCCGATTTCGTTTCTAGATTGACAAATTTTATCCAGCACTGATGAAGTAAATTCATCAGACACGCTTTCTGATGAACGAATAAGTACCGCAAAGTGTCTGAAAAGAAAAATAAATAAATATAGAAAAGACACGTTTTAGTTTAAAAAAAAAAATAGGACGAATTTTTTGTTATTATCAAGATATATAAGATCATTATTGTCAATGCTAATATTTATTATCGTTTTTATAACACTATTAGGGGATCTGGTCAGTGGTCACTTACGGCCACATTCCTTATAAGGCCAAGTATTATGAACGGCCACTTCCCCAATGGGCCACTTCACCAATGGGCCACTTCCTTTAATGGCCACTTAGAAACAATATTCCCCGAAAGGCCACAATCCGCTAAAGGCCTTTTTGTATATGATTCAAGATTAAAATTTGATACAAATAAAGTTCTTGGCTTAAAACACAAGACAAAATGAAAATTTAGATTTTCTTGTGTAATGTATTGTTCACTATAGTTTCATTCCATAAAAAAGTATCTTGAAAATAACTGACCTTAATTCATTACAAAGATTTCTCGACACCAGATCCAGATTATTTACAACTAGACTCCTATTGTTGAACTTGTCCGCGAAGCTTCGTTGATCCAAATTTTGCTCGATCACATCACGATCTTCTATGATGAAGAGACCTTCAACTGGACCTAATTTTGCTGCCTCTTTTAGTAAATTTGCGGAGCCTTTTTCGGTTTGAAGATTTTCCGAAGATACTGTTACAGAAACTCCCGCCTTTTGCCATTTTCTGTAAGTATAGATATATTGAACATTGCTATTGAAGCATTTAAACCTACTTATAAATTACAAATATTAATTTACTGTTCTCACCACAAAAAATTAAAATATGATACTAAAAACATTTTAAGTATTAAAAAAAAACTAAGTGACGTGATTAAAAACCAATTTTAAAATTATGATGTTTGCAAAAAATTTTGTACTTGCACAATATTTCAGATTAATTTATGCTCTTTGTATACTCCATATTACTACATTGTTGCCCGAACAGACAAAAGTAAAAAAGGAACAATGTAAATAGCAATATTTAATGCCGCTTCCCAATCGCTCGTGTTATTTAATATGAACGAGATCTTTCATTACTACATTTTAATCGTGGAATAAAACATAGATCACGTACGCCACTTTATTCCTGCAGTAACCTCCAACAGAGCTTGTCTTGAAATGAATTGCAAGATTTAAAGCACCTCTCCTTACGATATATTCCGCCAACTCAATACCCAGACCATCCTCATCGCATACCACTACGTATGCATGGGTGGATGAAAACCACATTCTGAAAGAAATAAAGAAGTAAACATTAACAATATTAAAGATATAAACTATAATGCTATAAAGCGAGAAGCACTGGTGACCACTAGGTCAATAGCATTTCGTGCGACTTGCAACCCGGAACTCGTGGGTTCAAACCCCAACTTGTACCAATAAGTGTTTCAGAACGTATGTACGAAATATCATTTCATATTTACAAGTCGCTTTTCCATGAAGAAAAACATCGCGAGGAAACCAACTTAATCCGATTAAGGCCTAGTTTATCTTCTGGTTTTGAAAGTCAGCAATGCAGTTACTTGCTTAGAAACTAGTGCCAATTGTTGGAACTATAATGTCGGGACGACGCTAGGAAGGTAATGGCGATTCTAATCGACCCAGTTTTAAACAAATAGGCTGACGTATATTCAACTTTTGTCACTCGGTTCACATGTTTCGGAAGACAAATTTCTCCATTTTTAAGCACAAAGCGTGCCTCGTGACTAAAAAACCGCGAGTAAAGCCGCGTTTAAAATGTTTTTTTTTAGGTTGTAATGAAAGTTTAAATACAATACATTTGTGATTAAAATCTTACTTTGGCGTGACACTGAAACCGTTGTTGAGAGCGACAGTGTCAGTCATACGAATGACGACGCGTCCCCTATGTCTGCTAGTCGCGATAAGTCTGAACGCTCTGGAGATAGCCGTGGGCGGGTACACCACGCGACTCAACGGACGAACTGCGCCCGATTCGATGCCTTGGCAAATCATTGCTTGCAATTGCTGAAATTAAAATTGGAATGTTATAATGTAATTGCTGAAATGTTAAAGAGGTTAGTCAAAGTAAAAAAAAGTTTGGAGTTCCTTGAAAAAGGTAAAACAAGTGTCCAATACTTTTTTATAATGATAATCCAGGACGATTGAGATCATAGCACTTCCTAATGTCGGCCAAAACCTAGGATGAAGAATTGAAATATTTTCCATACATTATTGGCTCTTAACGCGATTAAGTCGCTCTTTGAAACAAATAAATAAAATGTGTCCTTCTAAAGTGTTAATGAGGTCGTGATAGAAAAATAAATATTACCTTGCTTAGTTCTGAATATTCCGGTTTGAAAATGGTGGACAGACGAACAGCCTTGTAGTTCTTTTCATTGATGACAAATGACATGCCGAAGGATTCATTGGCTTCCATATCCTCGTCACTGACATCTAGGAACTCACCAAAACTGTCCAGGCCTTGCATTACCATCTGGAGATAAAGAAAAGTATAAATCCTTCGTTGGTTTAAGGCTCACTAATGGATTATATTAAAAATAAAACATACTTTACGAAACGTGGTCTTTCACTATCGGCTTCATCTCAAAACTCAAAGTCGCTCAACGAGCTATGGAGAGAGCTATGCTCAGAGTTTCGCTACGAGATCGACTCAGAAATGAGGAGATCCGTAGGCGAACTAAAGTCACCGACATAGCCCACCGGGCTAGCAAGCTGAAGTGGCAATGGGCAGGCCACATTGCAAGCAGAGAAGATGGCAGATGGGGTCGAAAAGTGCTCCAGTGGAGACCACGGACTAGCAAGCGCAGCGTAGGACGTCCACCCACAAGACGGACAGACGACCTCATTAAGGTCGCCGGAAGACGCTGGATGCAGGTTGCTTCCAACCGGTACATGTGGAGATCCAAGGGGGGGGCCTATGTTCAGCAGTGGACGTCTTATGGCTGAGATGATGATGATGATGATGACGGGCTTCAACCAGAGTTGCCATATATTATAATTTGATAATACAAGGATTGAGTGTCTGGGTGGCCAGCCCTACGCCATTTTCTATTACGTCTGTAAGCTTTGACAGAATTTTAAGTTTGCTGAAATCAGTGTAAAAATGGCTAAGCTGCTCACCTCTCGCTGAATCCCGCTAAGACAATTGATCACGACATTACACCGCCCGTTCTCTTCCACCATAGTTTTTTTCAACGAATCAATATCACGACTGTTTCCAATCTGATGTTCTGTGGAAAATATAAATATAATTGTAGAAAGACTTCATTTACTCTGCAAATACACAGACAACCAACTTTATTTACAGGAAATAGTCAACCAATTTTATATATGTGCAACATCGCACGTTTTCAGAGGTATTGATATTGTAAACCTAAGCCTTGAAAAAATTGCTTGTGTAAGTTAGACAGATAATTATCTCATTAGCATTATACAGTTAATATAATTATGATTCTTCAGCACCTATTTACATACAATTATCACGTTATAAAATGAAAATATTGTACCCTGAAGCAGTTTTAAAAAACCGGGTCATAAGATATTGTGAACTAAGGTATAACTAGTACTGCACCGAGTATTTCAAAAATTATTCTAATTAGCTTTTGTTTATCTCCTCCGATCCGTCCTAAAATTTGATGATACTAAGAGTTAAATCTTACAACTTCTTAATACTTAATTTGGTAGAACAATACCTTTGAGCTGTGGGAACATCCTCAGTAAGAAACGCTTCTTGTGAACATCGCTGACCGCCGTGTACACTTGACAGCCAGCAGCCAAACAAACAGAGATGACAGCCTGTCCCAAAGCTCCGGCGCCACCAGTTACAAATACACGCAAACCTCGGTATAATCTGGTTCTTATACCCTTGAAAATATAAATAAATATCTCATTATCATCGTCACACTTATTAGCACCGATAATGTTGTCTTTGTCATTACTAAGAAGAAGATTATCTCTGTTAAGAAAGATTATCTTTCTATCTAAACTATATGAAAAGAAAATGTGTAGTCATGACTTACCAAACAGTAGTAGGCTAAAGCGTAAGGTAGGGGGACTGTGGCAGCGTCTTCCAAGGACCAATGTTCAGGAACCGGCCATAGTAAATTCTTGTCTGCTTCCACCGTGGAGGCAAGTGCACCGCCTTGTACAAGTCCCATAACCTTATTCCCACTGTAAGAAGTAAATTGTCAGAACTTTATATCTTCAATATATCTATTTTATCTTACACCGTTAAAAAAAGTTAAATTAAAAGTTCTTGCTGATATCACTATTACTAATCAAATGAGTTATTAACCAAGCTTAATATAGCCATAAAATATAAACTTCAAATAGACATACTTATTATCGATGCCACTGAAGTCCATTCCAAGTTGAACTTCTTTTCTTCTCAATACTTGCTGTGCGTCTCTACATGATACAGCGGCAAAACACACCTGCAAGATAGCATATACTGATTTAAACTTTCACGGTTTGTACACATTATTAAACATGAACGGGACTTAACCGCGTATATTAACTTTAAAATTTACCTCCGACGTTTCGAAGACGACGTTGTCCTCGTGGTCTCGGATTAAGACTCAATTGGATCAAGTCTTCGAAACGTCGGAGGTAAATTTTAAAGTTAATATACGCGGTTAAGTCCCGTTCATGTTTAATAAGATAGCATATGTTACAAATTAATTGTTAGAAATATATTTTTTTTACATTATTATAAATTTTATTAAAAAAAAATGTGTTAATACATATTACGTAAAATAAATAATTGGTAGAACAGATCAAATTGATATATCACATTAACATTTTTGAAACATCGATAAAACTCACTCGGTTAAGAAATGAAATGAAATCGTTTATTTCAGGCTTGACATGGCCCATAAAATTGTTAAGTATCCATATTTAAAAAGACTTAAAATAACTATGTTAGTAAATTAAGTTAAGTCTATGTTCAGTGTGTTAAAGTTATGAAATGCACCATAATTATTATTTTAATCTTGTTGTTGTTTTATATACCTTCTAAAAATAAGGTTCAAATTTTAATATACTAACAAAAATAAATATAAATACCTGAACCAAGCATTTGTTGTCTGGTTTCATGGGAGCTTCAATCCATGACACAGAATCTAGCCTTCCCGGTGTTGTAACAGCCAACTGTATGTTTCTTGTCAGAGTCGAAGACTTCGGACTTGTAAGGGAATAATAACCTCCCCATTTGCCCTGTAAGAAAAACCAAATTTAGCAATACATTTCACATTACATAATCCATGTCTTTTATTTTAATATATATTTTTGGAAGTATCTCAGTCAAATGACGGAAAAATCTGGAGAAGGAATATGTTTAATTTTACAGATTTGAAATATGATTTTATAACGACCGGTCTGGCCTAGTGGGTAGTGACTCTGCCTATGAAGCCGATATGGTCCCGGGTTCGATTCCCAGTCAGGGCATATTTTATTGTGTGATGAACACAGATATTTGTTCCTGAGTCATGGGTGTTTTCTATGTATTTAAGTATTTATATGTATCTATCTATTATATATATCGTCGTCTAGTCGTCGTCCCTACAACACAAGCCTTACTGAGCTTACCGTAGGACTAGATCGTTTGCGTCAGATTGTCCCGAAATATTTATTTATTTATTTTATTTTATTTTATTTGTTAATGTTTATGATCATATGTTTCAAAAAGTTATCCATTGCAATCTCAATATTCATCATTCACAAATTTTATACAACGTGCTCTTGTGATTACTTCACTTAATTTATTTTGTAGAACACTTTCACTAAGTTTCCTCTTAGCGTGTTCTGTTAATTTACACAATACACTCCGCTTTCAAAATATTAAAATGCTCTACCTGTTTTAACACATTGATAGTCAAATTCTTCTGGATTTGTTCCTTGAACATCGAATGGTCTGGAGTGAATGAAGGCGCATGATAATCGTCCACAACTATCACGCTAAGTTTATTCGGATACTGCTTTCTTAACTTCTTCACTAAGCCTGAATAAAAAATTGTTCACGTTAATTTAAAGATTTTTGCGAAGATTTCTTGCATTAATTTTGGGATAAAGTGGACAAATTACCTATAATTCCACAGAATGGTTGTCTTTCCGAGACTAAAGTTACATGTCTTTGTTTTTGCAATTCGCTCAACACTCGCGGTACCCAGTTGAACTTGCTATCATGGGCGACTGGCAGGTAAATCACATTTTCTTTTCTCACGTCAGCCTTTTTCAATAAGATAAATATCTCCTTTTGAACGGACATGGCGGTTATTACGTTAAACAGTTTATATTTGGGATGAATTTTTGTTGTGTCTCGCTCTAGAGCTAGGACGAAGGTATTATTTGAGAGAATATTGTAGAGATTTCGCATTTTCTGTAAAAAAAAATCGTTTCGTTACTAATTGTGTTTTACTGCTGCTAACTTAATATAATACTAATGAACAATGGATTTATTCGATTTTTACTGATGTATAAAGTCATGATACAAGTGATTACCTTTTCGTCTCCTAACAAATTGTGCACAACAAACAAATCTGATTTTCCAATACTTAATTCTCTGCCAATCAAATTATCAAGTTCAATATTTTCAGCCTGAACTAAGTGTACGTCAAACTCTGCATCAATAATTTGATCAGCAACTTGTTTGATGTTATTGGTGATAGTCTTGCTCAGTGAAGATCCTACAAATTCTGTAATTGTTACTTTGTTGTCAACGTTATCAGCCACTACTTGCAGGTTTATTTGTAATGCTCTATGAATCTGTAAAAAAGATTTTTTTTGTATGTTGTATAAATGTAGCATTATTTTTAATTTTAAGTTAATATGAAGTTTATAATGTATTATCCATTTCCATCATTTTGATATTTGTAGATGTTTAACTATAAAGTGTAATGAAGCTCATAAATATTTTAGGTGATAGCTAATAGCGGGAAATTTTTAGTCTTATTATTGTATAAACAAAATGTATATACCTACTGTTTTACTATTAATTAATTAATAAAGCATTTTTGATTAGGTAACACAAAAAAAAATTGTTTTTCCTTTTTTCTCATTCATTATCATTACTTAATATTTATTTGGTACTTACGTCAATATCTCCTGTTAAGAAATGTGGTATAAAAGATCTTGTCTCCAAATATTCTGGCTCGTCTTCCGTCACAGATTTTTCATTAAAAATTATATTATCTAGTTCCACACCACCGCATCTATCAAGAGATTAAAAAAAATTGTATGACTTAATACATCGAAATATTTCGTAATATTCGTCTATTGTTTTAACTTACTTTGTAACATTGAGTACTTTTGAATATTGAGCAGTATAACATTTTTCACCATTAACATCAACCATTGGCAGAGTTCCATGTTCATCTGCATTGATTGTCAGTTTTTTAATCAATTTCGGTGTCAAAATGCCCGCCCCGTCTCTCGCAATTATGTTCAGCTGGATCAGAGCATCTAAGAACATAACCCATTCCTGGTTCCATTTTATGGTTGCTTTATTACCGTCAGCAGTAACTGAATTTAAAGACTGGAAGTCGCCTCTGAAAAAGTGAAGGTAAAATTTAAAGCTTGCATATTATATTGTACCATTTTAATTTGCAGTTAAACTGTGATAGAAACCACCGGAAGAGGGACAGCAGATTCAGTTTAGAACTGTGTATTCATACTGGGTTCACCAGCTCACTTGCCTTGCGTGGTGTTTATGGCATTTAACCTCCTTTCTGGCTGGACGTGGCTACGTTTACGTTACGTTGTGGCTGGTTTGTGGAAGATGCATAATTATGTCTAGCAGTGGGCTTAGCAGATATGTACTAGGTAGGCTATTTTTTAATATTTACCTATAAGAGAATCCGCCTAAATCGAATGTTTTGTATATCTCTTTAGAGTTTAGAACGATCTTTTCCTCACGGGTTTCCACATTTTTCTCGTAACGATTTTCATGATATAATGATTTGCTTTCAATTATGGTACCCGTTGCAAGTATGGTGTTGTTGTAACAGACCTGAAATAAAATAATAACATTAATGATATATTTGTGAATACTACGGTTATTAGAATAATTTATTTATGATTAAATAGGAACGTTTGCTACAAGTGTCATTTTTTTATGAAAATCGCTTAATTACTAAAGTTGAGTCTTTTCTTTAGTGATTTAGTGCTTTTTATTCTTAAAATATTTCCAAAACTAAATGTGTCGTACCTCAAATCCCTGGCTGCCCTTTTGGATAGAAATTCTAAACTGGACGGGCTGTTCAGCCTGCAGCTGCGCTTCTTGGAAGAACTGAACGTCCTTAAATGTAACCGGGAACTGTCTGTAGTCTGTGTTTTTGTGCATTGCAAACGTCTCCCAAACAAGAACCAAGATACCGGCCTCAGGGTACACCAGGTTATCTAAAAAAAAATAAGTGTTTCAGAAAACAATCTACAAAATATTCGCATGGGCGAGAAGAGAGGACCTTTTTCAAAAGGTTATTACATCATCATTATCGTCTGAACCATAAAACGTCCACTGTTGAACATAGGCCTCCCTCTGGACGTCCATAGGCATCGGTTGAGAGCGCCTTTTGCCACATCAGCTTGCTAATTTGGCTGCTTACTTGATTATTATTTTTTTTGCCTTGGGCAATTTATTTATAGAGGATCAGTTAAATTGTACTTAAAATTAGTCTCAAAACTAACAAGAACCTAGCTTATGGCATAATGTTTTTTTTTTACTATAGACGTATTATTTCAGTGAGGGTAGTTTTTATGGTGTTACTAGGGTATTTACCTATGAGTACTTTTAAAATCACCCAACAGAAATGATGTCATTCGCAGCAGGACGATAATAATTGCTATAGCCTTCCATAGCCTTCTATAGCCATCGCTAAACTATAGTGGCAGTGGGCGGATAACATTGCACAACGGATGGCCATTGGGGCGTAAAAGTGTAAGTGGGTACAGCCTGGGCAAACGCCCTTACAAGCTGGACTGGTGGCCTGGTAAAGATCGCGGGATGTAGGTGGCTCAAAACCATGGACAATGTTTGGCTGATATGATAACTTAATAAAAATTCTGAGACTTACCATGTCGAATATGTCCCTCCAAAAACTTGTAATCATCATCGTGTATTGAAATGTAAAAATCACGAATAGCAGTAACGACGAGACCTTTGGTTTGATTGTATTTTGCTTGAGGCCTAAATAAAAAAAAAATCTTGGTTATAAAGTTTTAGTTTCTTCTTCAAATATAGTCTACAAAAAACTTCAGCCAAAGGTAAGAAAATTTTTAATATGAATTGCTAGAAAATATTCTCGGAAAAATACCATTAAAGAAAAACATGCAAAAAAAATATATAAATCGAACTTACCATTCTTCGTTATGTACCCATTCGACTAGATGGGAAAGCAGAGGAGTCTCAGTTGAAACTGGGAATTCGATTTTCGGGTATAAAGCATCGATTTTGGGGTTTAATCCAGATTCGTACATCCTAAAATATGAAAATTATTGTAGGTCTATGAATTTATTTTAATCAAGCAGAAAGTAAATGTTTACTAACGGTATCATATTAATGTTTAAAAATGAAAGATAAATGAACAAATTTATTGTCTTGGGCGAGACTCGAAGTCGCAACACCCTGTGTTTCAGTCAATTTTTACGTTGTATTTGGTAGTATTAGTAGATAATTATTTTAGTATGTATTATATGCAAGTATAATTAATCATAACATTATAAAAAGAACAACCAAAGAACTGGTGGCTTCCTCGCACAACGTGGAGGTCAGCACTATGTATCGTAAGTAATCAAATAATTTGTCTTTGTACTTATCAGCATTGCAATAGGTACAACTAAGAAATGGCGCCAGCATTTTTTGTGCAATGCCTCAAGGGCCATTTTTATATTTTGTGGTAAGTATTCGAAGTTGGTAAGTATTCATATGAAAAGCTAAAAAGGCTGGCAAACGAAATAACTAATTGGCGAATACTTCACCGACAAGAGCATGGCTCTTAAATTGTGATGATGATGTTGATGATTCGAAGTTATTATAAAGCTGATATCCTTGTATGTTTTTTGAAATAAAGTGTATTAAAAAATATTTTTTATTTGTATGTTTTCAATCATATAGTTAGGTGTTTGAACTAGCAGACAATTAAAACGTGGCTGTCACTTACTTGCCAATGGATTCCAATAAGAATTTCACAGGCTCCTTATGCGCGCGCCTCGTCAGTGGTATGTGAACACATTCCTTGTGGGACCTCTTTAGGATAGCCTGCAGCAGCCCGTGGGGTGCTATCTCAATCATCACAGCTTTGTCGGGGATCATTGCAGATGTCTCTTCAAATAGCACTGGGTTCTGATGAAGTTATTTTATATGTTAGATTATCATTTTATTTATAAAACACATAATTATTCGTATTTCAAGTCCATCAGAGCTTAAGCATGGAATACGCGATCAAAAATATAAGATTTTTTTGTTTTCTTATTTAATTCAAATAATATAATAAAATATAAAAATATTTATATCTAGATATTATTATATTTTGTTCCAAATATAATTATATATTTATTTATAATTATAAAATTGGTTATATGCCCAACACCAACAACACGAAAAAGGTCGTCAGCATTAGTGAAGTGTGGCATTTAAGCTTCATAAGCATAATAATAGACTTATTAGACTTATCTTTAATTTTTCAACAGAGTAATAAAAAACTTATTAAGAATCTATCAGTTTTTTTAATATTTTCATCAATGTTTATGATAAAATTTATTACAGAGTGTTCGAGAAAGTTAAAATGAGTAAAATTAAACAGACATCTTACTAGTAGGTTATTGGTGTGGTACTCAGCAGACGAGAACTTTGCCATAGGTTGGTCCCATTTATCTTTCGGTACTGAAGTAGATACCCACTTTTCGCTACGTGGCTTGGGGTCTTTAATCACCTCACTTAGGTATTTCAAAAGTCCAGGACCTGAAAATAATATCATTTTAAATATTGGTTTGAATTAAAGATGCGAAAGCGTAATTAAAGAACTTCCAAGTGCTGCTAATACCAGGTTGACATTTGAACAAACTTGTTCATAGTTCACTCTTTAGTCACTTCAACAATTCACTTTACCTGCTCCAGCGATATATTTGGAATGGTAAGCGATGTTAGAACATGGCACTTCCTTAGCGAAGATACCCTTTTCCGTGAGACTGGCAACAAACTCCTTCATCTTGTCAGCAGGACCTGAGATTGTGGCGGACTCGGAACTATTGTGACAAGCAACCTCTATTTCAGGCGGGCATAGTGGAAGGACCTATTTATAAAAGAAAGAGGATTTTACTCATAACATAACACACATGAGGAATAATGACATTAAGAAGTAGCTATTAGCACTTACATCATTATAGCCCAACCCAACAGCAGCCATGGATCCCTTAATAAATGGCGTTTGCACTGAGACCAATCCACGGCTGTATGCAGCAAGAATCATCTCCTCAGCAGTGAAACAACCGTCAGCGTATGCGCATCCTAACTCACCGACGCTGTGCCCTAAAATCAGGAATGAATTAGGAAATACTGTGACCGACAATCATGTGTTTTCAATATGTGTACATAAAATGTTATGGGTATTTATGAGGAGTTGTGTTTAGTTCACATCTGTTGCATGCCTTAGGGTGGACAGGATAGGTATGAATGGAATATGGGATTTACTGTAACAAAAAACACCCTAATCTAGCACAAGTGTAAAAAGAGAGAACAGAAAGAATTAATGGAGAGAGTGAATAAGAAGAAAAATTTGTTAAGTTAGTTTGCAACCAAAATGTCAAAATAAAGTGAGTAAAGTGTTAGTTAAACAGACTAAGTCCTATATTTATAAAATAAGAAATGCAATAATGTCCGAAAAAGAAGAGGGAAATATTCTAAATTTGCAAATAAATAATTATTTTACCAATGATGTTATCTGGCACTATTCCCATCTCAGCAAGGATGTCGGTAAGACCAATTTGAACAGCAGCGATCCCGACAAAGGAATGCAGGATGTTGTCGTAAATAGTTTTGTCTGGATCACAGATAATCCTCAAAATGTCAATGCCTTTTGGCTCAAGGACTCTGCGGCATCTGTAAAGATATGTCTGTGTAGTAAAATAAATATACTTCAATGATATGCCGTGTGATGCCGGCTGACTAGAATAGCACCACCCCATCTCCTCCCGTGGGTGTCGTATGAGGCGACAAAGGGAAAAATCCTATGGATGGACAGCAGCGTCCGTCGAAACCCAATCTACAGCTACTGCGGTCGCCAACCCGCCTGCCAAGCGTGGCGACTATGGCAACTACCCCCCAAAATGATACAAGTCATATTTCTGGGAGGCCTATGTCCAGCAGTGGACTGCATACGGCTGAAATGTATATAATGTTAGATAGACTAATGACCTCGTACAGTTGCCATCAGATATATCGGAGCTGTGGTCACAAATATCGAAATGTGCACTTTGACAATAGAGGCGTTTTGTCCCGATATTTGTGACCACCTCCACAGCTCCGATATATCTGATGGCGACTGTACGAGCCGTTTGGAGTCGATAATCATAATGTACTGAATATAATGTGTGAGTGTATGGCGGGTATAACCCGGATCTATACGTACATAAGTCCAGCATTGGACGCCTATGGCTGAAAGGTAATTAGGTAATTATCAAACACTTACTTTTCTATAGCAGCAGCAAAAGTGGGGAATCTCATAAGTTCTGCACCCATTCCAGCCCACTGGGATCCCATACCGCTATACACGAACCACAAAGGTCCATGTGTTCCACCGTAATAGTTGGCGCTCTCAGACAAGCAGACGGTTTCTTTGTTCTCATCAGTATCTAAAATAATATTAAAATTAACACTGAGTAAGAGAGAAAAGATAAATAAATTTTCCCACCGAAGAGACCTATAATTCAATAAATACTTGAATGAGAAAATGTAAAAGCAGTTAAGGGTATTATGCGGCAGATACCTGTACAATGTATAATAACTAAAGCATACGTTAATGTATATAGTTTCAAAAGAGAAGAATTTTGCATTTTGAAAATATGTTAGTCAACCAATGGACTGGTCTCCCCAATCGGTGGTCTGGTCGATGATGTGAAAATACCTTACCAAGAATAGTATATCCTCGGCTCAAATGACCAGGAATTTCGCTTTCATGAATGCTGTGCAGTAACCCAATCTGCTCAGGGTCGATAGGTTGTTTCTTTAAATAGTCCAGCATCTTTTGTACGCCAGTTTCTTGTCTTCCAGAAATCGCAACCAATCTGGGGAGGCTGGTCTGATAGCGACTGATGTCCTACAAATAATCAAGTCTTTTTAACATCAAATCGAAAATTATTATAAGCAAAACAAACATCTGTCCGGTAATCAGACCGGACAAAGGGGCAGCCAAAATAACGACAAGATAGACGCCGCAACAAATAAAGACTGAAAGGCAGGCCTTAGAAGCAATAAATGGATTGTGTGGAAGAAGATCTCGAGAAGATGGAGAAGTTTTCCAACTGGAATAAAGTCATCACAACTGAAAAAAGATTTGTAGAGGAGATCAAAACCCACAAAGAGTATTGCCAATGGAAGTAAGTAAAGAATTTACAATGTGGGTTTGTCTTTTTTTGTGGGGAGTTTATTAATTTTTTAATTTATTTAATCATGTAACTAGTGTCGGTAGCAATGTCTTACCTTTCGCTTATAATGTCCTTTAAGAAGAACATGAATATTAGTACCAGTGTACGAGAAACAGTTCAACGCCGCAAAGCTCCTATTAAACCTGGCGTTATCTTGAAGAACCTGGATTCTTCCGTCCTTAACTTCCTGGATATCGTCTTGAGGAGTGTAGTAGTGAAGGTTTGCTGGAACTTGTCCTTTGTGGTATGCTAGGCAAACCTGAAAGATAAGAAGGTATTGAGGAAAATTATACACGTAGTAACAATTACTATTCTAAAACACACCTGTGATTCAATGAAATTAGTCTTTTTTTCAATTAGAACAGAGTTTCAATTATTTGTACCTGGGTATTGGGCTTTTTGTATCGACATGTGGTGTGACATGTATATCTAGTAACGACGATAGACAAAGCCTTACTGAGCTCACATGTTGTAGCTAAAGACGTAAGCCTATTAAAGTCAGATTTTTGGTATGCTTGATCAGCATCATTTTAGCCGTAAGACGTCCACTTTTGTACATAGGCCTCCTCCAATTATGACTTGTATCATCTTGGGGGGATTTCTTATAGTCACCACGCTTGGCTGGCGGATTGGAAACCGCAGTAGCTGTTGATGCAGCTTCCACGGCTCTGTGCCCATTCCTTGTTTTTTCCCTTTGTCACCTCCACGACATCCGCAGGAGGATGTGGGATGGTGCTATTCTTAGCTGGCACCACACAGATCCAATAAATATCAACATTTAACGTAAAAACTGAAACTACAGCAAAGATGCAATACTTATTCTCTTACTTCCAATAATTTGTTCATTTAGTTTAATTTACATATTTTATTTTTATTTTTCAGATATTCAACGCTGATTGTAAATTAGAACAAAATAATTAATTGATCATTTTACATTTGTAAAATCGTTAACTATATTGTCTAACTCTGTAAACAAATCTATTATTTGTTCATTATGAATCCACAATGAAGCCTGATCGACAAATATTCATAATCACAATATTATGTCACTTAATTATTCAAAACCTATGCAATGGTAAATAAAGATGCATTTGCAGTGAGCAATCAAATATAATTTACAAACGTATTTAACCTATAGCCTTGGCCAAAACTATTAAGCACACTTTTTTTTCTAACTCTAAAAACCATTTCTTTCTAAATGCAGGTAAACAATTTTCTGCTATTGAAAACACATGTACAATGTACATAATAAGAAAACAACAGTTTATTATACTTTAAAGTATTTATAAAAAACAAAAGGCATAAAAAATCGGATCTACAACGAAGTGACATAAAATTACAAACTTTCTATCACCATTTACCGCAATGACTAATACGCAATCATCAGTTTAAATTAATAAATAATATATTTAGAAAAGATAGAAATACTACACTAGAATATAGAGTTTACATATATAAAAAGTATGGGTGCTCAATACTTCTGGCCAAGGCTGTATAAATATTGTGCATGGTGCATAATATAAGAACAAAATACGCAAAATTAAAGAAAAATAATAAATGTGGCATTGCCGCGTCGTAAAAATTGTGACATTATCTATGATAAGGGACCTTTTTGTCGATGGCGCTTACGTCGAACCGCGTTGCGTTTGTACTGCGGCATCTTGAAGAACGGCGTAAGCGCTATCGACAATAAGGTCCCTTATCATAGATAATGACACAATTATGGACAACTTTTGCACCATAAACGACTGAGCGGGGATCCTCTCCCTTTTGTCTGAGTCGACGGCCAATGTCACAGACGAATCGCTTTGCGTCAGCCCCCAACAGCCCACCATTTCCACCGCAAAGGGGACAAAGATGTACCCTAATCTTATTCGGCTATTCCATAGACATTCAGGCAGGAGACCAAAAATTCGTGTAACAACCATAGTTGAACCAAGTGGCCTAAGTTACCTTAGTTAGAGCATTAGTTCCTGATGCTGGCTCACTGTGTCCCATGTTGGACTTGACGCTCCCGACTTTGATGGAGGAGTCTTTGGCGAAAACTTTGGCAACGGCGTCGAGCTCTTGGGCGTCTGCTTCGGCGATAGCTAGAAAAAAACATAACAATACTTTGAGACATGCTTTCAAGTTGCATAGGTACTAGCAACAGTGCGTCCATTTGCACTGACATTTTATTAAAGTACCTACTTACGACACTTTTGACGTACCATTATAATTTTATTTTGATTTTACTGTATTTTATATCTGAGTTTAATCAATTTTCAATATATTTTGTTCATTTTTTGTTGTATTTATTATATAATATATATTCCATTCACTTAGTTGCAGTAATAATCCTAATGTTTAAGTTTGTGTAAAAGTAAGAATGATCGAAGTTGGTCATTGAATAAATAAATCTATAAAATTTAATTAAGCCTTTTCCTTGCCTTGCCTTGTCTTTTCGAACCCCGGCTTGTATAAATGAGTTTTTCGTAACTTATGTACGAAATATTTTTTTATGGTAATAATTACAATTAAGTATAAAAACATAATAAAGAAAATAAAAACCCTAACAAATACATTTGATATTTACCAGCCGCTTTTCGATGAAGGAAAGTATCGTGAAACCGGACTAATCCCAATAAGGCCTAGTTTACCCTTTGGGTTGGAAGGGCAGATGGCAGTCGCTTTCGTAAAGAATTTCTACGCTGGTTTCCGGAATTGGTTGCTAAGCAGACCCCGTGAGTCGTGGAAAACGCCGGGACAACACGAGGAAAAAGAGGTTACTTATTTGTGTAATGTTAATCAATTTGCCGTGTGATGCCGGCTGACTAAAATAGCACCACCCCATCTCCTCCCGCGGGTGTCGTAAGAGGCGACAAAGGGAAAAAATCTACGGACGGGCAGCAGCGTCCGTCGAAGCCCAATCTACAGCTACTGCGGTCAACCCGCCTGCCAAGCATGGCGACTATGGCAACTATCTCCAAGATGATACAAGTCATATTTTGTGGGGGTCTATGTCCAGCAGTGGACTGCATACGGCTGAAATGTATGGTTGTTAATCAATTACCTGTTCCACACGCCTCAACATATTCAACCTCTTGAGGCGCGACGTCTATTTCAGAATAGAACTCATTAAGAAAATCTTGTATGTCCTGAGACTCTCTAACCGGCATGAATGGCGCGTCTGGCTTCAAACTGTAATTTCCTTTGGCGTGGTACACTTGCGAGTAAATTCTGTAAGTTGGATTATGCACTTGAGATCTATGTGTGTACAAGGGGATTTCAAGACATTTTGGAAATGACTAACAAACATGCTTCGCTATTTAAGGCCTCGAATGCCAGAATACGTACTCGCGTAACTACGAGGAAACTGTTAGAGAAAAATAACCCGGGCACATGAAAGGTTAAGCGTAAAAAAAACGTTATAAAATTTTACTAAGAACATTTTCTGTGAAAATGAAATACAATAACTTGTTTATTTTATTGCAGAAATCACAAAATGACGGCCTAAAGGCTTTAAAAAAATATTCCAGGCTGAACTAGTAGTTTATGTATCTGTGCATAATGAAGGGCATTACAACAAGAGTGTGGGTTTATGAAACGAGCCGAAGGCGAGTTTCATAATAATATCACACGATTGTTGTAATGCCTAATTATGTATAGTTACATACACTACTTTATCTACACACATATCATTAAGTGTTTTAAGATGGGTTCAGAAACCGTAGGGAAATGACTTATTACTAGGGTTACTTGTAAACATTAAAGTCAACGAACAAAACAAATGACAGCTTGGAACGGCGGCGTTGCGTATTTCGTATCTCAGTCAATTTTTTTTTAAATCATAGACAAGCGAATGAACTCCCTATTCTACTGTCACTCGAGTTCAAATGTCGTTCGATTTATATTAAAAAAACATAACGAATTGGCGTTTCGTACCAATGGCTGTTTTAATATCTATAGATACTAGATTGGACACCCCACTTGAATTTGACTGCTGTTCCAAATTTAAATTCATAACCTACTGATTTCAGTAGGTAATGTTAACATAACCTACTGAAATCTTTCTGATGGTTGGTAATGCTGGTCATTGCCTACGGTTTCTGAACGCATTTTAGAGCACTTATGACATGTACGTAGATAAAAAAACTAATAATTCAGAATTATTTGTAACGATCATTTGTAATTTGTTACGCTCATTACTCTTTGTGTAGTTACTCCTGCCCTTAGAGTGCATTTCCACCAGTACTATTGATGTAGAAATTACACATAGTTTCATAATATAGCTTTGCCGATTTGTATGTAAACGTAGCACAGCATAGCTCTGGTGGAGAGGTACCCTTAGTCGTGTAATCATGCATGTTAATCAAAAATTCTAAGATTTGGAACTAAGTTATTAATAATTTAAATATTTTTTCCGTGTACGGGAATGACATTAAAATGAAACATACATACCGTTTTGCGTCTTTAGCTCGTTGTAAAAACAACACGTTGATCGAATCAGACCTTACGTAACCATCGCCATTTTTGTCAAAACATTTTGTTTTTCCGTCCAAGCAGAGGAAACCGGCCCTGAAAGATAATGAAATGGTATTCGAATAATTTTGAACCAATCACAGAATCCTATATCTTAATCCTAAAAAGGAGCATTTTGGGACTACTATAGGATATGACTGTTTATTCATTTACTTTTGTATTTCGGTATTACATAAAAGTCTTAAAACTAAAATTCAAAAGTTTATTTAGTAAGTAGGCCACAAGGGCACTTTTACGCGTCTAGTGTACAATAGTAATAGAGAAAAATTAAGACTACACTAGTTTTAAGTTCTAATCTTACACCTCGAGAAGCATTTTGACTTTTATGACCGGCAAGAAATCAGTCAAAAATTCTTCAAGTAAGAAATGATACTATCAAAAAACCAATTTCAATGAACTGATCCTTACATTGAACTAGATGACATGTACATTAGAAAAAGTGACATAGTCCACTGATGTCCCACGCAGGATTATAAGCCGCTTCTGGAGTATTCGCGGTATACGTCTTAATTTGTCAAGTAAATATAATAGATCTCGTAAATATAATAGGACTCGATGGCCGTTAGGCATAAAAGTCCTGAGTCGTGACCACTTCTAGGAAAGCGCAGTATCGGACACCCGCAAACTTGGTAGACCCATGACCTCGTAAGAGTCGCTAGGAGTCGATGGCTGCAGAAGAGTCCTATGTCAAGTAGTGGGTGTACATGGTTCATAGATAGAACGGGTTTGGGCACCTAAATTCATCACAGCCATAATATCACTGCTACCTTTCAGGTATGTAGTGTTGTGTTCCTGATGGTGAGTAAGGTGTCCAGAGCTCCAACCTCCCTTAAAGGCCGGCAACGGGCTTGTAACTCTCCTGGTGCGGGTGCCCATGGGCGACGGTAATTGCTTACCATCAGGCAATCCGTCTGCTGTTTCCTGCTTTTTTCATTTAAAAAAAGTCTACAAGACGTACCTCTTGAGATTAAGACAGACGTTAGGGTGCATGCACAAGTTGCAGCCTCCAACTATAGCAGCATCACATTCTCCCGTGCTGATGCTTCTGTAGGCGTGTTCCAAGCATGCCATGGAACTGGCACAGGCCAGGTCTAGTGCGAAGGACGGGCCTTTGCCATCGATCCAGTAGGAAATACGGTTGGCGTACATGGCCTTGTTGCACCTGGAACAAAGAAGTGTTGTTAGCTATATAAATGCTCAAAAATTCACGTTCTACAACATTTCTCTATCTCTCTGTCTCTCTTTGGCAATTATTATTCCCACATATTCTACATTATTTCTAACTTGACGAAAGCAGGGATATTCTTATAACGTGATAATTACTCGTATTCTTATGTAGGATTGTTTGTTCCTATTGAAAATTTTAAACGCTTTCTTCCTCTTCAAAATGTGATGTACATTCCTACACCTTGACTAGTGTCGTACGAATATGTACCTTGTCTCTCCGCAGTAAAATTGTTTTTACAACGCCCGCTTCAACACCTTTAGGTGTTGGTGACGTTGTAGGCTCGTACCTAATAATTATACACTTTTTTGTTCTTTTAGTGTTCAATTAATTAATCACGACTATTGTTACCTTATGTTTATAACGTAAGAAAAGTAACACAATTATGGCAGCCATTTTGTTAACAATGAGCCTTCAAGCAAATGTATGTGTTTGTTTTTTTTTTACATTTCAGTCGATGGTTTATAAATAATCAACAACGCGAAGTTGTAGTGACTCTGCTTTCGAAGCTGAAGGTTCCGAGTTGGAATTCCGATAAATGCATAGTTTATAATATATTATGTTTGTTCTTTATATTTGGTATCTTTGTCTAGCACAAATTGAGCTTATTGTGTGCCTACTGGACCAGGTCAATTGAATATATTTTTGGCAAGTTGTGTAAAATGTCCTTAATAATTATTAAATACATTATTTAGGGTTATGTCTTTTGTTTATTCAGAAGTAAGAATGTTTTTGAATTCTACATTTTTTTACAAACATTGTCTACATACAAGATCCTGATCAAGAGCTACAATACACGACACATACAAGATCTAGATAATTAAGCCTATGAGATACTTGATATTTGTCCCTTTTTGTAGTAGAACTACTATAACCCTGTCACAATGAAATGCAAAATAAAAACTCAAAAAAAAATAAAAATAAACAGCGCATTTATAAGCGACAGCCGAAACCCGACAACTGATCACCAGTGGAATAATGCAGTGGCTCGGGGCTTAAAAATTCATGTCGACACGCATTATGCAGGCTGACTGAGTCGTAGATTCCAATCGCGAACGTTTTTATTTTTATCTCGACTAGTTTAACCCTTTACCATTGGGTCTCTATGATTTATCTTTGGAATTGATGTCTTGTGGCATCAACGCTGGTGACTGAAGTGGCAGAGTTGAGGTTGGACTCTGTTAGGTGGCAACTCTGGTTGACATCCGTAAGTACTCTCTCTTCTTCTTCTTAGTTTTTTACTATCTGATGGCCGCCGTTTGTCGAAAGTTGCCGAAGAAGAGCTTCTTCATGGGCAATACACGTAAATCCTGAGTTACAGGTGTCTCTAGGCGATACAAACAGCGCCCATCAGATAGTAAAAAACTAAGAAGAAGAAGCTCTTCGAGCGCTCCTGATAAATTCTGCAATTTTATTAAAAAAAGTATAGAATAATATATTCGTGATTCATTAAATAATTATATTCATTTATGGATGATATCGTTCGGAAAATTTATTTCATCCTGCTAAGCAACCATTTAAATATCTGTGTGACACCGTCAGATAATATTAGAATTTTTATCTTTCTACCGCATGACTTTTTATCTGCTTTGTCATTGAATGGATCAGCTTACGGTTTTTATGTCGTCTTAAGGCTCACTATATTAAGTAAAATGCCATTTACTTTGTTTTCAATTGGGAGAATATAATTATAATAAGAAGTATTTCTTTTTTTTTTATCTAATGTGATATATGTATATGGAACAATATTCCAAATAAAGAAATAATTTATTTGAAGTAATAAATAGTCGTGTAGGCCTGTGCGCCTTAGAAGCTACTACTCTGCAGCTAAAACATTGAGCGACTTATTATCCTTTTTTTTTATGATATAGGCGGCAAAGGAGCAGACGGATTGCTTGGTGGTAAGCAATTACCGTCGCCCATGTGCACCCGCAACAACAGGGGAGTCGCAAGCGCGTTACCGGCCTTTAAGGGGGGTTTGAGCTCTGGGAACCTTACCATCAGGAACACAACACTACATACCTGAAAGGTAGCAGTGCTATTATGGCTGTGGTCTTCTGTAAGGACGAGGTACTTCCACAGTTAGGCTGCCCGTGATGGTCATCCCTGTGCCCTACCTCTCATTGTTGGACGTAGTTTAATGACATACTCGGGTTCAATATCCTAAGTAGTATATGCTTGTGTCTAACTTTAACAGAGCATTTTAAATGTCTCACATGATTTTGTCTCTTAATGTCCCAACTTCTGATCTTCAGGTCTCACTGGCTTTCTGCACTCACCAGCGATAGGAACAACACAAACTGAATATTTATTCACGTTTGCTGCGCTACATTCGTCCGCTTCAATAGCTTTTAAATTAGTTACTGTGTTAGTGTGCATGTTATGGTCGATTATAGTAATAGAGTTAGTCGTTTGAACGAGTATTTGGGCCTCAAATCGATTTGGATTGTAATGGATTTTCGCCAATTTTCACCGTTTTGTACGGCGCGCAAGCCATAAGGATTTCGATGCTGATAAATTAAGATATTGCTCGACGGATTTCTGTGCCATTGGTAAAGCAATTGGAATTTGGAATTTATTTCACATGAATACGATACAAAATTGAGTGACTTTCTCAATGGTTCTTACGTATCTTATGCGCCTACTGAGTTGAGGCAAAATAGGGGTTTATATTATTTGGAACTAACGCGCGGAATAAAGACAGATGGTACGATAAAACTAAGGACTCAGATGATTTCGCTTCCTTCGAAACCATACAGAAGAGAGAAAGGGACAAAATGCGAAAGGCAACATGCGTCCGGTTCCCTTGTGGGGATTTATCACGTATGTTGTCTGTTAATTATTCATTCGAGATCCGTCATGTCATTTCAACCATTTCTTTTTTTTAATACAACGACGATGGCAAATAAGCATACGGCCGATCTGGTAAGCAGTTACCGTACCCTATGGACGCCTGCAACTCCAGAGGATTCACACGTGCGTTGCCTACCCAAAAGTTGTTGGAGATTTGGGAACCTTAATAATTGGCGTGGGGTATTATATTATATTATACTTTTGAGCCATGTCTACAAGCTGTTTTCAAGAGTCATTACGAATCGTCTCGCACGCAAGTTAGATGACTTCCAGCCTCCCGAACAAGCCGGTTTCCGAAGAGGCTTTAGTACCGTAGACCACATACATACGCTACGTCAAGTTATACAGAAGACTGAGGAATATAACTTGCCCCTCTGTTTGGCGTTTGTGGACTACGAGAAAGCCTTTGATTCGATCGAAACTTGGGCTGTGCTACAATCCCTCCAACGGTGCCAAGTGGACTACTGCTATATCGAAGTGCTGAAGTGTCTGTACGAGAACGCCACCATGTCAGTCCGAGTTCAGAACCAGAGCTCGAAGCCTATTCCACTGCAGCGTGGGGTCAGACAAGGAGACGTTATCTCTCCAAAGCTGTTTACTGCTGCACTGGAGGACGTCTTCAAGACTTTGGACTGGAGGAGGAAAGGCATCAACATTAACGGCGAGTACATCACTCACCTTCGATTTGCCGACGACATTGTAGTCTTGGCTGAGACCATGGAGGATTTGAGCACAATGCTAGATGACCTCAGTAATGCCTCTGAGCGAGTTGGTCTAAGGATGAACATGGACAAGACAAAAATCATGTCGAATGCCCATGTCGTACCAACTCCCATTGTAATCAGAGACGTTACACTCGAAGTTGTAGATGAGTATATATACCTAGGACAAACTATCCAGCTAGGAAGATCCAACTTCGAGAAAGAGGTCAATCGTCGAATCCGACTTAGCTGGGCAGCGTTCGGGAAGCTACAACACATCTTTTCTTCCAATATCCCGCAGTGTCTCAAAACAAAGGTCTTCGACCAGTGTGTGTTGCCAGTGATGACTTATGGTGCTGAAACGTGGTCGCTCACTATGGGCCTCATAAGAAGGCTCAAAGTCACCCAAAGAGCAATGGAGAGGGCTATGTTGGGAGTGTCTCTGCGTGATCGCATCAGGAATGATTTTATCCGCAGTAGAACCAAAGTCACCGATATAGCCCTCCGAATCGCCAAACTTAAGTGGCAGTGGGCAGGGCACATTGCACGCAGAACCGATGGCCGGTGGGGCGGAAAGGTTCTGGAGTGGCGACCACGAACTGGAAGACGCAGCGTAGGTAGGCCTCCCACAAGATGGACCGACGACCTAGTTAGAGTCGCGGGAAACCGCTGGATGTGGAAGGCGCAGGATCGGTCTTCTTGGGTGGTTCTGGGGGAGGCCTATGTCCAGCAGTGGACGTCTTTCGGCTGACATGATGATGATGATTATAGCCATGCCCATACTAAGAGATGCTATTAGTGGACGATGTGACTGTTAAGGTAATTTGTCAAAAACCTATTTTTCCTAACTAGTGCGTAAAAAGTGCACTTTTCGCACGCTTCGCGTGGGTAAATTTCACTTTTTAAGGCACTTGCTATGAATAATTTGGTTCGATACATGTGTAAAAACTTTTTTAAGACTCGGGTGATTGTCACCCTCGTTTCACTCGGGCTCCAACGTTCACCATGGTCGAAAAAAAAATTTTTTTCACTACTATTGAAATGTACTAACACATTACCAACAGAATTTCAACTACACCTTTCAACGGCCCAACTCGCACTTGACCGGTTTTTTAAACCAAGTCCGTTATTTTTGAATGAGCTCGGAACGCGAAAGTTAATATAGCTGACGGGCGGAAGCCCGAATTAATTGTGATAAAGTATGAGCGGCAACGCGGGTAACAATGGACCATACTAGTCGCCATCAAATACACCGTTGGAACAGAATAGATGTTTCCAGAATGTTCTATTATTAAAAAAACGCTACATGAGGTAAACGTTCTTGCGTTTGAAATAAGTTCAACAGCTGTAAGACCGAAGACACGATAATCTGTTTTAGGACTTTAAGGTCCCGGACACGGGTATATCCTTAAACTACGTCCAACAATGAGAGGTAGGGCACAGCGGAGTGCCATCACGCTTGTATCTGGAGCAGCCCAACTGGGGAAGTACCTCCTCCTTATAGAAGACCACAGACATAATAACACTGCTACCTTTCAGGTTCCTGATGGTGATTAAGGTTCCCAGAGTTCCAACCCCCCTTAAAGGCCGGGAACCCGCTTTTGACCCCTCTGGTGTTGTGGGTGCCCATGGGCGACGGTAATTGCTTACCATCAGGGAACGCATCTATTCGTTCGCCGCCGATGTCATAAAAAAAGGTATCAAGAAAATAACGTAGGTATCCAAGGGACTTAGGCTACGGAATTTATATTATAATTTTATATATTATAGATACAGCGTTTTCCACGCAAATTAACGTAGCCATTTTTATCTTCAACAAAGCTTAAATTACATCCGTACACTGGAAGCCAATTTAACATACCGCGCAAGTTCTAATTAGATTCTCATTCGTGCACTAACATGAATGTAAAACTTCTACAGTTTGGTTCGTGTAATGATAAAATAGAAACGCGGTTTTTACGTAAGCATGGTACCTATTTTTGAAACTGGTAAATTAGTAAATTTTAATTTGTAAATAGATGACAAATCATCATCGTCATTTCAGCCATAAGACTGCTAAACATAGCCCCCATTGGACCTCTACATGTACCAGTTGGAAACGACCTGCATCCAGCGTCTTCCGGTGACCTTAATGACATCGCCTGTCCATCTTGTGGGTGAACGTCCTACGCTGCGCTTGCTAGTCCGTGGTCTCCACTCGACCCCATCGGCCATCTTCTCTGCGTGCAATGCTAACCCGGTTGGCTATGTCGATGACTTTAGTTCGCGTACGGATCTCCTAATTTCTGATTCGACCACGTAGAGAAACTCCGAGCATAGTCCTCTCCATAGCTTTGAGCGACTTTGAGTTTTGAGATGAGGCCGATAGTGAAAGACGACGTTTCGGAGCCATAAGTCATCACTGGTAACACACATTGATTGAAGACGAAAAGACATTACTTTTTTTTTTATTATGCAGAAACGTCTGCTAGCGAATATCTTCGATATTTAAATCGAAAGAAAAATAGAAAAATTTGACACGTCACCCATGATGATGTATACGACGAGGGATAGATAGAAAAATTCGACAAGTCTCAGCGGTACTCGTATAGCACAATTGGAAGTGCACTGAGCTAGTGATCCAGTGGTTGTGAGTTCGAGTCCCGCTGCGAGTCAATTTTTTCTATTTTTCTTTCGGTTTTAAATATCGAAAAGACATTACTGTGACAAAGTGACGAAAAGACATTACGATGACATTAAGAAATAGTGACGAGGTCCTCCGGCGGCCGAGGCAAGATTCGAAGCCACTCCAGCTATCGTTGCTGACGCCTTAACCAATTGGGCCACCCATAGTAGTGTGTACTTAAAAATGAAAACAAATAAAAATATTGAATAAAACATAATTTGATCTGTTCTTAGTTGGTTACTTATTTCTTTTGATTACAGTATGTAAATACTATTAAATCTCAAACGCTGATTCAGTAACAGCCTATTCACTCTTTAGACCCAAATTATATCTTTCCGAGAATACAAACGAAGGGAGCGAATTCCGTTCCTTTGCAGTCCGCACGGAAGTCTACACGTAAGGATTCACATACGTTTGTAGTGGCTGGAGCTACTGATGAAGACACTACCAACGGTTCAAAACATGTCTATCGAAATGTTTGTAAATTCGTAAAACCAGAAAAAGAAGACAAGATAAAATCAACCGTGACAAATAAACGAGCATCAAATAATAAAAGATCATCTTTACTCACCACACCGTCGTTGACCGCAACTCATTTGCAAACGAACCTAATATATAAATCATTCATATTTGCGAACGCAAAGTGGTGGCGGTTCATTTTTTCACTTCCCTCCATTTTCCCGTAATCCGGTCCTGGCTCATAAATAAAACACAAAATACGGTCGTAAAACAAAATGAGCGCGAATCGAAACCGGTCCGATTCGTCGCAAAGAGTAATCTGTGTAGAAGTGGCATTGCTTTGCCAAATTATGAGTGAATGAGTTTATTGCACACCACAAAAATAGTTGAAAATTAACACACACATAACATCAAAATACAAAACGTGAGAAAAAGGGGCAAACAACAGGTGAGGCGGCGGGTCCATGTAAGCCGATTCCCGTCGTCTTAACTAGATTTTGGACCCGGGTATGTCCTTAAACTACTTCCAACAATGAGAGGTGACAGCGATGATCTTCACGCTTGAATTTGGGGCAGCCCAACTGGGGAAGTACCTTCTTCTTACAGAAGACCACAGCCATAATAGCACTTCTACCTTTCAGGTATGTAGTGTTGTGTTCCTGATGGTGAGTAAGGTTCCCAGAGCTCCAACCCTCTTAAAAGCCGGCAACGCGCTTGTGACTCCCTGGTGTTGTGGGTGCCCATGGGCGACGGTAATTGCTTACCACCAGGCAATCCGTCTGCTTTTTTGCCGCCTATGTCATAAAAAAAAATATTTTCCGTAACCCAACAGTTTTGTTTGGGTCATGAAGGAAATCAACAGTTTTATTGACTCCGTCGTGCCTAAGGAAATTATGTCATGCCGCCACTGCTATTATACATAGAGTATTAAATGTATGTGGCGTAATGATGTCATTCGCAGCAAAACTAAAGTAACCCTCTATAGTCCTCCTAATCGCTAAACTTAAGTGGCAATGGGCGAGGCACATTGCACGTAGAACCGATGGCCGATGGGGTGTAAAGGTTCTCGAGTGGCGACCACGTACCGGAAGATGCAGTGTGGGAAAACCCCCACAAAGGTGGACCGACGACCTTGTAAAGATAGCGGGAATTCACTGGTAGAGAATGGCAGAAAACCGGTCACTGTAAGTTTATTTCCAGCAAGGGACATCTTTTTTTTAATAAATAAACCATTTATTCAGAAAAAAATACCCATCTTTAAAATGTTTTTTTTTTCTTCTGGCAAACTGTAGGACAGTTCTTTGGCAGATGGGATTCCCTCAAGATATGTTGGTAGATTTAGTTAGTTGACTAGTTACTTGCTAATTTTATAGCCAACTTTGGTACTTTTTCGGCTTCAGCTGATACAGTTGGCAGCAGAAGTGGGCAAGGTGTTTAAAATAAGCTTGACGCGACTTTATTTTTAAGAAAATAAGAAAGAGCATTCTAAGTAGAAAAAAAAAACATCGTGCGCAAAATAAAAAAAAACTTAGAAAGACGATAATTTTTTAGAGAAATGCTCACCTAGAAAATAAGTGCCTGTTAAGATCATTCTCATCATTCGTACGATGATTGTGATAATAAAAATACACAAAAAACTACTAAAACTTAAAATAATGATAGCTTATAGAAAAACTTATATAATATCTACTGTCACATCTACACATGGCTCATCCTCGCCAAATATCTAAGATTTATATTGTTGCATCAAAGATAAAAAGTAACTTTTCGAGCTTCGCAACCGGGGACGGAGGGGAGAAATGGCCACATCTATCAATATAACGATGGATACTCGGGGTTAAGGGCACACTGCGATAGCCCTAATGGGGGATGAGGATGGACCAGATCTCGGTAACGAGGTGTATTCGTCAGGAACGTGACACTGGATTGTCTTTAACATTTTGGGATATCGAGAGTTACCCACTTTACACTTTCGGGATGACTATTATCGTCGAATCGTATCGAATGTCATTTATATTATTACTAGCTTTTTCTCGCGACTTCGTCGGTCAGCCATGCCCGTGTTGGAAGTATGGTTGCGGGATAAAAAATATCCTGTCCTTTCTCGTAGCTGAAACTCTCTCCATACCAAATTTCGTCCCAATTAGTGCAGCGGTTTAAGCGTGAATAGGCAACAAACAGACAGACAGAGAACAGACAGAGAGACATTTTAAGTATAGAAGTATGCAGGTAGTGCACGAGGCTAGTGATCCAGTGGTTGTGGGTTTGAGTCCCACTACGAGTCAAATTTTTATATTTTTCTTTCAATTTAAATATCGAACAAGACATATTATGTCAACTATTTTATTTTAGTAGTTTATGTATCTGTGCATAATGAATTCGGCTCGTTTCATAAACCCACACTCTTGTTGGAATGCCTTATTATGTATAGTTACATACACTACTTTATCTACACACATATCATAAATGTTTTAAGATGGGTTCAGGAACCGTGGGGAAATGACCTGTGCCCTTACCATGGGTTGTGACATCGCACTAAAATAGTACAAGCGAGATGCACAGATAGTAAACTCGATACTGGGTATCGAAAACGTCAATGTCACAACTCATGGTAAGGGCACTGTAGTATTACTAGTTTTACTTGAAACATTAAAAAGTCAACGAACAAAACAAATGACAGCTTGGAATGTCGGCGTTGCGTATTTCATATTTCAGTCAAATATTTTTTTAAACCATAGACAAGCGAATGAACTCCCTATTCTATTGTCACTCGAGTTCTTATGTCGTTCGATTTATATTAAAAAAATATAACGAATTGGCGTTTCGTATCAATGACTGTTTTAATATCTATAGAGACTAGAATAGACACCCTACTTGAATTTGACAGCTGTTCCAAATTTAAACTCATAACCTACGGATTTCAGTAGGTAGTGTTAACATTACATCTCTATTCATTTCTGATGGTTGGTAATGCTGGCCTATGGTTTCTGGACGCATTTTAGAGCACTTATGATATGTACGTAGATAAAAAAAAATTACCTCGTATGTTTCTTATTATCATTTTTGTAATTGATGGCTTACGTCCCATATGTGGAATTCTATAAAGTAAAGTATATTGTATTATAATCATTGGTTAACTAATTAATATTGTATAAATTGCATGCAATGTTCAATAGTTAGCTTAGAAATCCAGATGTCGTCAACCATATTTGTTTACATAATTTTCGTTTTCCATTAACCTCGAATACTTAGTCAACATGACAAATACGTAGCAATTACGTAAATACAGTTAACTACAATGTAGTTGTCATAATTAACTGTAACGTCAGAACTCGGGTGGTTAATGACCTTATTAGTCATAGATAATCTGAATACAATAGATCTTCCGTCACCGTTATATTTATTACTGACCAAAGCGCTAATACTATCTAACTGTATACTGTATATTTAAACATACATGCTGCGTATTAAAACTATTTTGCGTAAAATATTTTTTAAACATGGGAGCTTAATGCCATAACAGCCACGGAGGCGGGTTGGTGATCGCGCTATCTTCCATGGATCTAAATGGACTCTGCTGCCACACGCGTAGCTTAAAAATATAAGCGCAAATGTATCTCATCATCATCTCAACCATAAGATTGCTGAACATAACCATCCCCCCCCTTGGACCTCCACATGTACCGGTTAGAAGCGACCTACATTCAGCGTCTTCCAGCGTCTTCCAGCGACCTTAATGAGGTCGTTTGTCCATCTTATGGGTGGACGTCCTACGCTGCGCTTTCTAGTCCTTGATCGTCTCTGCGTACAATGTAGCCTGCCCATTGCCACTTTAGCTTCAATTGTACTTACATAGCAGAAACTTTCAGAAAAGCCTTTTTCCGTAATAACATGAAAATTAACGAATAATCGTCGCGCAGGCGGGTTGGTGATTGCACTATGCCACACGCGCAGCTTAAAAAATATAAGCGCAAATGTACCTACATAACATAAACGTTCACAAAAAGCCTTTTTTCCGTAATAATATAAAAATGATCCCAACACCCGTCGAGCGCAGGTGCCGCGCTACGGAACTAATAAGGAAATAATTATGAATAAGGATCCAACTTGGCTTTAGGTCGTTTATTAAAATGGTAATAAAACAGCTTTTAACGGCGAGTAAAAAAAAGGATTGTAAGGGATTTTTGTGCCCTTTTGTTTGGGTGACGTAAATCCAAACGCTGGAGTATGCAGGAAAAAACATTATTTTTATGACATAGTAGGCAAATGGGCAGATGACTTGCCTGATGGTAAACAACTATGGCTGATCGTGGACACTTGAAACATCAGAGAATTCAGATGCCTTTAATTTAATAATTAAAGCACTTTTATTGAGGGTTTGCAAGCCAAATATTTTCAAAAACTTCGGGTGGTACATTTCTCAGTTTTGGAGTATGAGGTAGGAAACTCCTAAAAAGCACACAGTTGAGAACTACCAAGTATCAAGGTGATGTAGATGGAAATTTGTCGTGTATAAAAGACTCATAATAATTATGATTACTGATTGTTTGATATTGTTTTCGGTTGCCGCGATATTTTTTTATGAAATAGGTATAACTCCTGATTTGTTTTATAATATTGCGTTTCACCATTTATTTCTCTCTCTGGTACCGCAGATCTGTGGTCACTAAAATCCTATACATCTAGCTTCATCATGCTAACGGCTAATAAGTAACTCCCTTCCTGCTAATATCAGCCCAAAATAACTTTTTTAATCGAGAGTGAATGTTATGACATAAGCCACATTATAAAACATCATGTTTGCCAAAAAACTAAAATCGATACTTATCCAATTGGCCTGTTACAAAATTTAAGATTTCGTATCCAACTACAGGTCATTGACCCATTTATATCCGTTATTGTCTACCCTACCTAGTATTCAATAATGGTAATAAATAACATGTAACTGTATAATATATAAATAAGTAGACTAAGTGCCTTGTAAATGAACAATTTATAAATAAAGAAATCAGTCAATCTGGGTAACCCTGGAGCACATGTTAGACTACATCGGCACATAAGTGCGATTGTGTTCAAAAATTCTTTTACTGGATAAATAAAAATATATAATTATCTGCTCACATATACATACAAAATGCACAAAACTACCCAGTTTATACATTTTTCTTCAGTCGATCCAATGAAAGTGTTCGAATCGTCGGGATAGAACTGAAATTCAGTATATAACTCCATTCAAGTTACTTTTCAACTAAAACTTAGTCTTCCTATTCATTCTGGTATCATACTTTACTACACATAATTATAAACCTAACTTTCTAAAAAGGTTTTCTATTTGCAGGTATTGTGAATACTTCCTACTTATTCCCTAACGCCATTTTTTACTCACTGTTCCGGTCACTGAGCACGTAATATTTAATAAAAATTTACAGGAAGTAACTTAAAGTAAAAAATAGTGGAGTAAATAGTATACAAGCGCTTTATAAAGAGCGAAGTAGCGAGTGTGTTGGTGACATTTGGATGTGAGCTATAGGAGGGCAGCGGGATGAATAAATACTTTGCATGTATACCCTACTTCAGAACCTTATTACAAAGGCATAAGGTTTATTACCATAAACATGTTTTTAAAGTAACATTTGGACTAGAAGTGGGTAATCTCGACTCCGCGCGGTGATCCGAATCACTAAATCCGAATCGATACCGTTTATTTCGGTTCTTCAACTGTTTTGAATCCTCAGCTCTCTTAGGCCGAATCGGTTGATGGTGAAATGAATCTTTCGGTTCTATTAAATCTAAATCATGTAATGTTCTATGTTTATAATTTTTTTTTTGTCTTTTTGACTTTCTTTATTATTCTGACATCCTTACAGACAGACATATACAGACACAAATATTATTGAATCCAGAGACTAACAGTTAGATAGTCTCTGGATTCAATAATATTTGTGAGTCGATTAGAGTTTATGATCTGTTTGCTGCTCTTAGTTCATAATTATGTTAATTTGATGAAATAAAGATTTTTTTTTGAAAGCCGCTAACCGACATCTTAATAAAATCTGTGACAAGAGATGAAATGGTACTGAAACCAAATTGGTTTACTGCCTATTCGAAGTTTTAGTCACACTGGGCCGCGTTCATATATAAATAACACACGAAATAAGATTAAATATAATAATATCGCATCCAAGCCTAATACTATTCAATATAAATGAGCACGCGTGTATCGCGCTGGTTTAATATATTATATGGCAGCCCTGAAACTTGTCATAACGTCAGTTATTCCGTTATCAAGATGTATTATTTACATATTTTCTAATAACATATTATACAATAAAATAACATATAATAACTGATTAGGTATTAGTTGTTGCGGTGACTGCTGCGTTTTTAGAGTTAGAAAAAAAAGTGTGTTTACAATAATTTGGCCAAGGTTTTACGTGATTGCCTGTAACTTGCACCAAACGAGCATTTCCTTGGATATATTTTTAGTTAAGAAGGATTCTGCTTGATGTTGTCGCCCGCCATAAGTCTCGCTGAGTGCCTCCGGGTCGCGTCAAATACATAACCTAACTATTTGACACGCGGAAAGCATAGCGGACATAATGTTTAGCTGTCAGTGCTTTTAAGACGATATACTATATATTTCAGCAGAAGTTTTACTTCTATAAGGGGTGCTCACATTCTTAGGATTTTTCAAACAGTGAAAAAAATCGTCATCAGTAGGGCATTCTCCCGGTTCTCATTTTCTATAAAAATCTAGTACTGGAACCGGGAATTCCTGGTTCTCACTATGCAAAATCAGAACCGGGAGTTAGTGTATTCAACCATATAACGGTGTTTCAACTATGGCATGACGACGCCCAAGAACTCCTTAATACGAAAACCTAATTTTATAGGAGACAAAATAGGTAACTATAAAATATGTATTGGATATACCTTCAAAATAGGCTTATACTATAAGTTTTAATATATCAAATAATAAAACATTTTTTTCGTCTTTAAAATTAGGTTTTCGTAGTTACGAATTCTTACTTCACCGTAATAAGCTTTTTAAATCGAAAGAAAAATAGAAAAATTTGACTCGCAGCGGGACTCGAACCCACAACCACTGGATCACTAGCCCAGTGCCCTACCAGTGCACTGCAGTGGTGCTATACGAGCGCCGCTTAGACGTGTCAATTTTTGCTATCTTATCCTTCCTGGTATAAGTTGATATGCTAGCAGACGTTTTCTGCTTAATATAAAAATAAGCTTATTAATTATCGCATCAGCTTTATCTTCTCCTTTTATTCTGGAACTTTGCCACATTTCATGAGAGCCTGAGGTTCTTCGCAACCAAAAGACAGGAATCGGCGTAGGCAGCAGTTTTACGAAAGCGCCTGCCATCTGTCTGACCTTCCAACTCAGAGGATAAACCAGGCCTTACGGATAAGTCGGGTCTACCAACTTGTACTGTTCTTTTATACAACCCGATTCCCGCCGGCTTGTCTAACTTTACTATAGTTCAACGGTTTTCCTTGGGCAAAAGGCTAAGACATATTGGCTCCGTGTTGCCTAAGAAATAAATTGACGCGCCGCTACTGGTACTTACGCTGAAAAGCGACTGGTAAATATCAAATGATATTTCGTACATAAGTTCCGAAAAATTCAATAGTACGGTCAGGGACTTTAATTGTTGAGCCATTTAGGGTTCACTTTACATTGGGCATTTCATGTATTAAGTACTAAACAAAAGACTATTGCATGAACCGTAAGTGGCTCAACAATTAAAGTCGGTGACTGTACGAGCCGGGGTTTGATTGGTTTGAACTAGCAACCTCGGTATTGCAAGTCGCACGCTCTTACCATTATAATAACCAAGCTAACATTCACCAGCATATTATTATCTAATTCCAAATCATATAATTAAAACTGTTATGATCCACATTGCTACTAGCTTAGCCGAAACATGTCCCCTAGTGCGATATAAGACTTATTTATTTTTAATGTCTGTCTTCTTTATATTGTAATTGTTTCCTTGTATAATTTTCCTATTCCTTTTTTTTGGCAATAAATGTATCTTATTCTTATTCTTATTCTTATTCTATATAATTACACGTTAGTTTAAACTTTAATTCGTTTGTGACTGAGAAGTAATTCCAAATTATTGCGAACCATAAACCGATTTTATTGGCACAACATTCATAGCTTAGGTTGTAGAATTTGTAGAAAAGCTGTATTGGTGCTTATTGGATTCCCTGGCGACGCGGTGCGGCTTAAAATTTAATATCATAAAGTACAATAGGGTATTTATATGCCTCACGTTTTCTTTATAAATGGATGAAAAACGTATTCACGTGACCACAGATTTTTATATAATTCTATGTACTATCGAACAAAGTGATTCATGACCCACCTAGATCGAAAATGGTTGAAAGTGTCAAATCAATTTAATGACACTTTCAAACCGTTTGTCGGCTAGGTGGGTCATGAATCACTTTGTTCGATAGTACAATCAAAGTCAGAGATTTCGATAGGGCAAAAGGGCAAAATATGTATTCATGCACGTTATAACTAGTCTGTATATTAAAACACATGTATACATATTTTAGAACTTTTTCCGTATCAATATCTTTTACCATAACTGTACGAGTATATGGCCATACAAATATTGAACAAAATACTTACTTATGTAAATACATTTACTTACGTAAATACATTTTATGCAATATAGCTACATTGCTTAAATCTATTTATCGCAATTATTACTACATTTATATGTACTATCATTCATTATGATAAAATAAATTATTTTATTTTCATGTCAAAAGCTCGGAAAGAATTATAAAAAAAATATATATAGCAAATTTGCATTTTATTAACTAAATTGCTAAGGAATTTCATTGTTTATTATATTATTTATTTTTTTTGTCGTTGGTTGGTTATATGTTATTTTGTTTATGTTTGAATGAAACTAGCTTTGCTTAAAATAAATAACTATCCAACTTCGCCATTTCTTGTTTAGTAAAATAATTATTCAAATCTTCATAAATATATGATTACAGGTTACTACAAACAAATAATTTGTTAAGCGTTTTCTATGCGTATCACATCTAATTTCGATCTATAATAGTCTTTTAAACAGAAAATTAGACATTATAAGTATGTTTTGACACGCGGTACAATATACCCGGCTATCCCCTCAAAGTTTTCAAGGCATTCAATCAATTTGAATGATGTACGTATAAGTTTGTGTTATAGTGTATTAAATTGCATGCGTCCGTCAATCTGTCAAACTTTATTACAGCTAACAGAATTTAGCCTAAACATTTTAGGGTGCAACTTGCCCGGGGCACTCGACACCCTCAATTTCATTTAGTAAAAGTGAAGCGGTATTCGGACTTAACTTTTAGTGAATGATTTGACTTTTCAAAGCTACTTCCTTTTCAAAGCTATTTCATTTGTAATAATCAAGTAATAGTACACCCAGTTCGTGGTCGCCACTCCAGAACCTTTCCGACCCATTAATATAATAAGAGCCAATCATTAAACCAGACGTAGGATTTACTAGTATTTAATCATTAACTAAAACTTTTTGAAATTATACTTATTATACACGAGTAATTATTTCTTGTAATATTTCTGAGCAGTGTACAGCGAATATTAAGCAATATGAGCTTTTGAAACTAACTGTCAACGAGTGTTTAACTGAAGTGTGTTGCAATACATTGCGGCCGAATTACTTTGTATGGATTAAGTATTAATTATACTTCTAAGCAAAAGTATTCATACTAATCATACTAGTACTAGTAATATTTTAAATGCGAAATTAACTCTGTCTATTTATTACCTCTTCACCCTTGAACCGAGTGAAAGTAATGAAGAGAATTTGAGTTACGAGAAAGAATAATTTTTATCCAACCACACTTTAATGACGATACTATACTTTGGCTGGTCGACGAAGCCGCGAGGAAAAGCTAGTTCAAACATAATTCTTGTGTCCCATGCTGCCCGTATTATATTTAGACATATAATAGCACTGATAATAACTTAATTTTGAGTAATATCAAATCAATGATATATTGATGAAAATCTGAATAGTGTTTTTGCTTGCTCATTGAATTAGCCGCTTAATTCATATTAGTTATGTGTTAATTATTTATGTAATTTATTAGGGGGTGAATTTATATATAAAATTGTTTAGTTTTTTTCTTGTTTACACATTGTGGAACCATTTTGTTTTGGTAAATAGATATACAGGGACAGTCAGAGAAACGAAAAAAAAGGATACGTATTAAAATAAATATTTGTTATCAATAAATGTGATATTAAAAGATTAGTTATGTCGATTTGTCTATTATTTGTGCTAGTGGGGCCTTCTATGCAGAGCTTTGCGTAATTTCATCATCTATAGTACAATGTAAAAACCTGTTTTTACCACTAAACCATTTTGCACCAAAGTTGCGAGGGTTTCGTAGTCAAACCCGATAAGTCGAGTAAATGGGATTTTGAATTTAGAACTACACGTGAATTACGTAAGACTGTTACTTCAATGAAATATTATATCGATTTATCGGGTTTGACCACGCAGCCCTCGCGATATAGCCCTCCGGATCTAAACTTAAGTGACAGTGGGCGAGGCACATTGCACCAAACGACGGCTGTCGTAAAAGTTCTCAAGTGATGGCGGTCACTTACCGACAGGCGCGTGGTCAGCCCCCCCCCACAAGGTGAAACGATCATCTGGTGAAGATCGCGAGAATCCACTGTATGATGGTAGCGCGGAACCTGTCATTATGGACAGTGACGGTGGTCATCCGTTGAACTATTTTTACTCAAGCAAAGTCTTGACTTAAGAAGTTCACCTAATTTGGGAAGTTTCTCACAAAACACTACACAGTACGTATCTCGTAAACAAAGGCAGATTGTGGAAGTTCAGCGAAGTTCCTTTGAGTACTTTGTAGAGGATAAGTTTGCGGTCATTTGTGGTAATGAAATATATGCGAATGCTAAGATTTCGGGACAATCTTACACAAATCGACCTAGTCCTACGGTAAGCTCAGTAAGGCTTGTGTTGTAGGTGCTAGACGACGATATATAGATAGAAACATATGAATCCTTAAATACATAGAAAATACCCATGACTCGGGAACAAATATCTGTGTTCATCACACAAATAAATGCCATGACTGGGATTTGAACCCAGGACCATCGGCTTCATAAGCAGGGTCAGTACCCAGTAGGCCAGACTGGTCGTCAAAAATGTTATAAATGTTCAAAAGGACTAATTAACACTGGTAATTTCAGAAATCCTATCATCTCCCGAGGGTGTCGCAAAAGGCGACGAAGGAAAAAAAAACAACGGATGGGCAGCAGCGTCCGTCGAAAACCCAAACTACAGCTAGGGTGGTCGCCAACCCGTCTGCCAAGCTTGGTGACTATGGCAACTGCCCCCCAAATTGATAAAAGACATATTTGGGGGAGGTCTTTGTCCAGAAGTGGACCATTTAAGGTTTAACCCTTTAACGCCCAAAAGTCACTGTGGTCGTGCGTTCAAGCCTCATTGTGGCTCGATTGTCCTAATGATTCTTGCTAAGAAAAAAATCAAAAAGACTATGTTGTTGGGTGGTCATTTTTGCATTGAAATTTTGAAGTTGCCCTATAAAGGGTTAAATGATGAGGATGATGAATTTGAGAAGTGTAGCTTATAAGTATTAGATGCAAGACCAGACAAGGCAAGACCTGTCGTTGCAAGTTTTTAACGTAACTTTAGGTCAAAAACGCGTTTGCGTTTCCCATATAAATAACATTATGACTTAGGCGTTCGTAAACGTTTTTTTACGTCAAAAGCAACTTACACTAGAGCCTCGTTTTTAACGTAACTTTACGTCACGAACGCGTTTGCGTTTCCCGTATAAATAACATTATCACTTACGCGTTCGTAAACGTTTTAACTTACACTAGAGCCTCTGACCTTTTCTATAAAACCGTGGGGCTTAGTCAATTTGTGTAAGGATGTCCTGTATTTTTTTTTATCTTCATCTAGTACTCATCCGGCCATAGTACTTACGAGGAAAGCCTAATTGAGCTTACTCTATGACTATTATATGGTCTCAAAGTATAATATATATATTTTTTATCAAAAAGGTTAGGGTTAGTATATGGTTTATTGTACATACCTACGCAATCGTAATTAACTTGTCTTTCAACATTTTTATACCAAAATTGCCTCTGGCCTAGTGAATAGACGATTAAATAATACAGACTTCTCACAAAGCTTCATTAAGGTGAACCAAGTTAAGTGAATTCTATATATTGCAAGATTACTTTCATCAACGCGAAGGGGTAAGGATTTTTTCAAAGGAGAATTAAATTTATGGTATGAATTATTTACCAGTCAACCTTAAGGCAAAGTAGAGAATTTGTAGGCAGTGCTTCTATTATCGTGTTGCAGGATTTGATCCCGAAGCTTCAGCATGGCCTGACGCCCTGACCAATTAAACCACCCGGCGATAGTGGATCCCTTCCGTGGCCATAGTGGATCCCGTCTGTGGTCATAGCGGATCCTGTCCGTGGCCATAGTGGACGACTTACGACTGAAATTATCATGGCAATTTTTGACGCGTGCGATCGCGTTGGTGGTATTGTATCGTTTGCAATCGCCATTATGAGCTCAGTGTAAGATAATGCAGTAGACTTACCGAGGATCACCGACAAGCTTGACAAATGCGATTAGCTAAGATTCACCGTAAATCAGGCCCGTGTGCCTGTTTAATAAAAAAAATGGATTTGCTAGTTTTTGTAAATTCAGCAGTCTTTAATATTGTCTTCGGTTGCCACGTAATTACTCATTAAATGAAATAACTAAACGGATTATATCGCGTTTACTAATTTAAACTTCATTCCGATGTTTCTAACCCTTTAGCAGCGTTCGTGGTCATCGGATAGACTGAGGATCCTGTGGTTTATTTAATAAAACAGCAGGCAAGACTGTGAGGCGTGTATGTAGTTTATAATTTTTGGGCTTTAATTTTTAATAAGTCCTTCTGGCATGTGCATTTATTATGTGCAACCACCAAAATTGTTTTATGTATAGTAATATTATAAAGGCGAAAGTTTGTGGGTGTATGTTTGTTACTTCTTCACGTCTAAACGGCGGGAGCGATTTTAATAAAATTTGGTATGGAGTTAGCTGACATTGGATTAACACATTGGTAACTTTTTCTCCCTCATAAGCTGCGGGTAACACCGCGCGGCATTACTAGTAATTTATATTGCATATTGTATTTTTTAAATCACCCGATGACAAAGAACGCTGCTAAAGGGTTCGAAACGTCGGGATGATTTTTTTTTAGTAAACGTGATATAATCAGTTTTAGTTGTTATATTTCATCGGCAGTCTTTGTTATTAACTGGTCTCTGATTGAAGGTTCGCCGTAAATCAGGCCCGTGTCTAGGCAGTAACTAGTTGGTTCAGGTCGACTTTCTGACCTGCCGTGTCTTACTTCTTGCCAACTGTTTTATACAAGCCTATTATAGCTTCTTCAAGCTTCTTAAAAAAAAGTCACTATTTGTAGTAATGCAACATGACATAATAATACTCTACTCAGCGGCGGAAAGAGCTGGCAGGTAATGACCGTTCCCCGGGGAACTCCTGAAGGTGAAGAAATGCTGACAGCGTTCTCGGCACCATGCCACAGAAGCCAATTTTAGAACGAAATCTGTGTATTAACTATCAAACCTATAGTAGTTAATTTATATTTCGTCTCAATCATACAATAACAGTTGTGAAAGTGTCAGATAAAGGCAAAACATAATTAATGTAGGTTACACATTTATTTATCAATAAGGGGGCAATTTTTCAGTTATAGTTATAGTTTTCATAGTTTATATATAAGTGCGCATACCATGTTTCGCATAATTTATTTACGCCGAAAGTTATTGTTTATTTAGCATAATTCTGTATTAGCCGAATACTACTTTGTCCGGTAAATATATTGGCATACTATTATTGAGGCCGAATGCCCGGGGTGGATTAGGCTAGGTTAGAACTGTGACCACAACAGAAAAACAAGATGGGATGGGTTAGGTTAGAATAGCGACTACGACAAAAACGCACTTCCTGTGAAAAAAATCGTAGTATAGCCATTCGGTCTTTTCAAATTATGCGTACCAACCATTCGGCTTATTGAAATTCTGCGTAATAGCATTCGGTGGAAAATAATTATGCGACATCAGTTTCTGCGTATATACAATTATGCCAAAAATAGGTATGAGATTTAAAATGATTACAAAACAAATTATACCTAAACAAGGGGAACCATAGAATGACTTCTGGCATTACCTCATCATCATCATCATTTATTTAAGAGCCATGCTCTTGTCGGTGGAGTAATTTCCAATCTTCTCTTTTTTGAGCCAGTCTTTTGATTTCCTCATACGAGTGGCATTACCTATGCCACTTGTATTTTTTATTAATGTACAATGAAGGTCTCAACATTAACACGAGAAAGTAAACATGTATAACAAATAACTATTAATGTACTACAACAAATATATGCCTATACAAAACTCGACGACGCTAAGGAATGAAATAACCCACTTCCTATTATCCATAACATGCAAAACTTTCAAGCGCAGACTAACGAAAAACTAATTGCCTCAAATATTAAGTTAGTGTATAAAATAATGAAATTTCAGCTAAATTTCATTAAAAAACGGATTTAATTACGCTCGGTCTAGTGCCTTGGGTAAACGCGCGGTCCTACTAACAGCGTTTTATTAATTTTACTAGACCTACCTAATATAATAAATTAATTTGGAATCGAAAAGCGATTAAAAGGAGTCAAAAATATAAAAACTTTTCTACAGTAATGGAGGACATTACTACAAAAATCAATACAGTTCGAAATTCAAACAATATATGTACAAATACATTTGTTAGTTACGCAATATTGCACTATCCCTGCCTATAAAGTAATATTGTCACTCACCCCGTGATTCCAAAGCCGTTGCGCTGGATATTCTCATAAATAACAATCTTCTCCGATTCAGAGAAAGTAGATCCGATGAATACACCGACTTTTCGGCCACGGATCTGCTCCGGATTTATCCCTGATAACAAAAAAAAATACGTTAGCACAGAAGGGTAACAGTTCAAACGGTGATGTATTTCATTTGACGTTATGTATTTTCCCTTATAATACAGTGTGTTAATAATAATAAAAGTTGACGTTATCATTGTTGTATCATGCATGTGTTCATTCATTTATACATGTTTTATCGCCGATTCAATTTTTTCTGTTTATTGAAAAGATTATATAACATTTATAGGCACATAATATTAGTTATTATGAGATTATTTAAACCTAAGAGTTTCTCGTAACCACCACTTCAAATTCCATGTCCGTTATCAGACCAACTGCGTTGCAACATCTATGGTGATTAGTTTTGCATTGCCACTGGTCTTTCATAATTGAATCTCAAGCCAATACCAAAGGTCAATAAATAGCTCGCAAAATTAAAATACATATAAAAGCAAACATTGTATGAACACGAAGCTTCCAAAATGTACTTATAAAGCTTGAAAAGAATATAAGAGAAGAAGAAGTTAAATAAAGGGTTAATAAAAAAGTTTATGGGACTTATCGCTATCAGTGTACACAAACCTGGTTTATTTAGAAATTGTTGTTTAATATACATTCACTTATAGGCGTCTAGGCTGCTTAATACCACTAATTAATCATTTTTATACATATTTAATTAAGTAATTAAATGTGTCTATTCTAGGTTCTGCGATTTGTGCTGGTTTTTTGTTGAAAGATTTATTATGTATTTTTTATTGTTGTTCTATAGACATGTTCGAATCTAAATGTCTATTTCCTTTTCGAACAATCAGTGTTAATGAGTTTTTCTTTAAAAATCGTCAAATGTTAAATTCTACCAATGGTTCATGAAGGATTGGAAAAACACCAAAAATTCAAAAGTTGCAGCACGAAAATTTGTAAATTTCTAATCATCATCATCATCATGTCAGCCGGAAGACGTGCACTGCTGGACATAGGCCTCCCCCAGAACCACCCAAGAAGACCGATCCTGCGCCGAATTTCTAATACTAAACAATTTTTCAAAACTTATATAAATTATTCACGAGACATTGTAGTATCCATCTTCTTATTAATTAGGGGGAGTCTGAGTGATTCATAATTTAAATTGAGAAAATATTAAAAATTATTATTACCAGGTAGTACTAGTAGCTACTTTATTTCGTAGACAAACCATAAGTGAAAGATTATGAAGATGTTTGAGATCGGGAGACATAATAAATACTTCATATCCCGCTAATACGTTCCGTGGGATCTAACGCAGACGATCGTACGATCAGGTGTAACTGAAGTCAAACGTTAGTCAGTATAAAAAAAACGAAACCTGCCATTCATGCACGCTTAACTTTTGTCTTATCAAAGTTAATGCATCACCCGACTTGACCCCTGGTATTCGTCGCTGCATTTTTTTTTTAATTTGTTATTTAATTAAGAGAGTCTACTTAGTTAATGTAACTTGATGAATATTTAGCGATACAGCGCATGGAGGTCAAAGTTTTATTCAGTATGTAGTCAAGTATAAGGGATTGTTGAGCCGTTTGCTAATGTCTGTAATTTAGCCAAGTGAATAACCGACGTCGCCATGTTATGTCACACACGATTAGCTAAGTAACGTACTTACGTTAGTGGTTCAACATTCCCTGTACGTGTCTACAGTACATCATAAATAAATAAATATTTCGGGACCATCTTAAGCAAATCGACCTAATCCTACGGTAAGCTCAGTAAGGCTTGTGTTGATGGTAGTAGACGACGATATATGTTTATAATAGATACATACATATTAATACTTAAATACATAGAAAACACCCATGACTCAGGAACAAATATCTGTACTCATCACACAAATAAATGCCCTGACTGGGATTTGAACCCAGAACCATCGGCTTCATAGGCTGGGTCACTACCCACTAGGCCAGACCGGTCGTCAAAGGTCGTCGGTGGTCATCATTAATTTTATTTCTTTTCATTTATGAAATCATTTACACGAATTTCATTTGTGAATTCATTTTATTTCTTTTTTGGAGAGTCAAAATAATTGCATAGATTTTATGAAGATAGAAGACAATGCATTAGACTCCGGTAGCATCCACCAACCTCTTTGTCAGGTCCATAAGATCACAGTCTGGGCACAGGGACACCGGTCCAGCGTTTCAACGACGAAAGGAAGAAACACATATGTACATGTATATCGTCACTACTTTCAATAAACTCATTCTGATTCAAAAGAAAAATGACGTAACTATGTATGGGACGAGTACAGAGTTTCTGCGTTTCAACTTAGAGTATCTGTGTCACAAAACTGACACAATAACTTTTCTAAAAGTTATTGTTAAGTCAAAAACCTTATTTGGAGATTTTTTTTTTCTGAAAACTTCTAAATACGAGATTTTTCAAACTAGCGATGATATTTCGTGTTTTTGACCATGACTGTACTAAAAGTGATATTTCTTCGAATTACGCTTAAAACCTTGCAAATTCAGGAAAAACGCCATTATACCAACAGGCTAAATTCTCCCATTAATTAAATATTAAAATTTTGACTTGCATAAGAGACCGAACCTAGCTCTATGGAGTATCTTGGGAGAGGTTTATGTTCAGCAGCGGTTTGAAGATGATGATTATGATAATGAAATAATATCAACTGGAATAGGAGTTTCAAGTACGTAGGAGTTTCATACCTCTGGGTATGGCCAGCTGTTCGACAAAAGCGTTAAAAGTTAGAATACACATAAAAAAAACTACTCTCCACTGTAACTAGGTGAGTAGGTCAGGGCATTCAGCCGTGGGTTCAAATACTGCCTTAGGCACTAGTAGGCCTAGCTACTTTTTCATTATCATCTCAGCTATAAGACGTCCACTGCTGAACATAGGCCTCCCCCTTGGACCTCCACATGTACCGGTTGGAAGCGACCTGCATCCAGCATTTTCCGGCGACCTTACTCGTAATGAAGTCGTCTGTCCATCTTGTGGGTCCACCCACGTCCTATGCTGCGCTTGCTAGTCCGTAGTTTCCACTCGAGCTCTTTTCGACCCCATCTGCCATCTTCTCTGCGTGCAATGTAGCCTGCCCATTGCTAAGCCGTGGGCTATGTCGTTGAGCCGTTAATTCTTCACCTACTTTAATTAATAAGACTAACCTGAATCAAAGATGGCGGAATACGCATGTTCCAGAAGTTTCCTGCTCATAGGCTCCATGGCGCAGGCCTGTTTATAATGGACTCTGAAGAACTGCGCGTCGAATTTCCCCATGCCCGACACTTTGCCCAGGTGCTTCGGAACTTCGGGGTGGTTGAACACCCAGCGTGGGTCATCGTCCGTCACCATGTCCACCTGAAGAAATAAGGTTGTTAAGAAAAAAAATTCAGGACATCTTTACAAACACTGACTGAAACCCACGGTGAGCTCGAAGCTTGTAAGTTGAGAGTACCCAACTATCCTCTAGCCGCCCAGAGATCAAAAATTGCCAAGCTAAATGCGACTATAGTTTATCATAATTAAAATTCAAAGTGGCATTCAATAGGAGACCTTTTTATAGGTCTCCGGGCGGCAAGAGGCTATATATTAATACTACTACCAGATAACACCTATGACTCACAAATATCTGTGTTCATCTTAATAAAGACCCTTACTAGGATTCGAACTCAGGACTTTCAGCTTTATAAGCAGGGTCACAACCCACTAGACCAGATCATTGACACTGAGAGATAGACACTGAAGATAAGAAAGCTGGCAGCTGTCTCAAACTAGTTTTGCAATGCAACGGGCCAATGTCCCAGCATTAATTTCAGTAGCTGCAATGAAATGCAAGCTATAATGTATATCTACGGCAGTTAGCAGTTTTTGATGCTTGCAATCCGATTGACAATTTAAAGAAAGAAAGATGAAATATTTATTTATGACAAATCATTATAAACAATAATACAATCTGTACTTTTGCCACAAGAGGGTCACAACTCAGCATGTAGCTGGCAAAGTCAAAGTTCTTCCGTTGTAACTCATTTATCATTTGCAATACTACCTCAAAACTCATAGAACCGCTCTAACGAAAAATCCTTAATTCGATTTTTGTACGTTATTGTGGACTCTCTTATTTAGTTTTTTAGATTTTTTTATTTTTTCTATTAAATAAAAATAAGATATGAATTGCGGATTCGAGGATAAATGGGAGCTTATGAAACGAATGTGTTCCTTATAAATAAAGATTTATAAAAAAAAACAATCTATGTTTTATTAAGTTTATTAAAACAATTGCAGATCCCATAGTAATAAAATCATTTTATGCAATTGACACTGATTGTATTGCTAAACTTTGCAATTTGTAATAGATTTATTTAATTTTTGGTGATACACATTCTTTATTTCCATTATAAGGTTCTGATTTAAGACTCATAATTCTCATTCTTTCACATTAACATTCATTACTGTTTTTACAGACTATACATATTATTGGTACTTCATTTAAATTAAACTTGACCTTCATTTTATACCTTCGCGAACATTATCATTATCACTTTTGCATGTACTGCCATAATTACGTAGGTAAATGTCAACTAATCGCACTGTGACACCAATTAACTTTACACGTGTAAGACTATTTACATTTTCCACTTACATTTCACTATTTAAACAAACGTATAAAAACCAGGGATCGTTACCGGTATTACGAAAAATGTAAATATTGCCGTTAATTTGTAATTTTTCTTTGATTTTCATTAATAGTATTTAGATATTAATAGGAATCTTTATTAAATTAAATTAGCTACAATTGCCATAACTTACATTGTACTAAATGGTCAACAATAAATTTTTAACTTAGTCACAGAGCCCGCCCCGCGGCACTCCCGATGGAAAGGTGCCCATCAAGCTAGCCGCGTTGCCGCGCTGAATCGCGATGAACAGACGTTGCACCAGGAATGACCCGTATTTAGGTTAGGAGATTACATTATGTGATTAATTGAAAAGTATGCAAAAATATGCAATAATAATTGAGATACCGAAATTGAATAGGTACCGGTTAATTTGTATGAAAAAAATACCGGTATTCGATCCCTGATAAAAACTCACCTTATTAAAAAGATTCTCCATAAACTCCTGCACACTTTCAGACTTCGGGAATATGCCGGACATCCCACTGATAACCACCTCCTCGCCCGACAGCCCTCGTGGCGCGGGCGCAGGTCTCTCCACAACCGTCTCCTGGGGTACCGGAGCCATGATACTTTCCTAAGAGCCAACAGAACTGACGATGAAAGCAGCAAAGGCTGGAATCAAAGGAAGTAACACTGGAGCAGTATTTATAAAGACATGCAGTTGATTGTTGGGACTTTTTTTATCAAACTGAGGGTTCCGTATGCAGAATTTACTTGATGAAGACAGACATAGAGAATTACAAAAAAAAAAAAACTTACTAATCAACCATGGAAGTTCAATACTGGACATTAAGGCATAGCCTTCCCCACAGAGCGCAACAACGAGCAAACTCTAGCTCAGCATGTCGTGGTAACCTCCGAGGCTTTAATTCACATTCCATTAATATGCCATCCCATCCATTATTCAATCGGCAACACCTTAATATCTTATTTCTATTTGGTATCAAAAATAGAAACTAAATATGTTGATTCACCACGTCGTACAAAAATCAAATTTGGATTGATTAAAAAAAGCGGTTCTCTTGTTCTGATTAGCTAGTTATTTTTTTTGCTGTTGTTTTTATGTCGTTCTTCATTTTCTATTTCTATCACGTTTTCTTTTAACCGTAACTTTATCATCACCAATTACTTTTTTCTTTCCAGGAATTAATAAATAAAGTGAATAAACAAAATGAATTGAAATATAATAACCTTAGATATTACTTAACGAAACCTCCCCAACTCCTCGGAAACAGCGAAAAAAATGACAGATGAGCGGTAGCCCACACGCAACTCACAGCTACTACGGCCGCCAACGCGCCTGCCAAGCGTGGCGACTATGCCAAATGGTACAACTCATATTTGGGAGAGATCCATCAGTAGACGATTTACGGCTGATATGATGATGATTACTGAATGAAAACTAATCAATACTCTCCTTACTTCGGCCCTTATGTAAATGACCATTCGGTTCGTTGGTTTGCGGATCCCTAACTATTGTTTATTCTTTGTCGATTCAATTTGAATAAATGTTTTTTTAACAATACGTACTCATTTAGAGTAGTGCTCACGTCGTTCAATATTCATACAATTCTACAACTACCTGGAAATTTCAGGTCAAAATTCGTAAAGAAACTGTTGACCTATGTCAATACTTTAATTTTTAACTATTCGCGTTTTAAATGATAGAAAGCGAAACTCGCTAACTGTGGAGATTTATATGAGGGACAATATATCCAGAATTTACTTAGAGATTAACAATCATTTATTGTTGTTTTATGACAAAGGTGGCAAACATGCAGACGGATTGCCTGCTGTTAAGCAATTATCGTCGCCCATGGGCAGCAGATTAGTTACAAGCGAATTGCCGATCTTTAAGGACTACGCTCTTTTGTTGAAGGTATCAGAGTCAGAAATACCGCTGACGTTAAATCATTCCACAGCTTTTATGTGCGAGCCAGGAGGTTTCTAGAAACACGCACAGTAGAGGATTTCCAACTATCTGGTGGGTTACTAAAACTGACCGCTTAGAGTTATACTGAAACTGGTTATTCATAAAGTATACTTAATCACATGTTTCACAACATTAGATCTATTGCATAACAATTTGTTAATATAAGTAATTATTATACCTAGATATTTTTCTAGCAGGAACGGCATTTGTTTTGTGCTTGCCACAATAAAAATATCGACAATCCTGCTATCGATAAGTACATACTACTTCAACTTCAAGATGTACACACAGTCTTATATCGGCTACCTACCTAGACGCCGCGTGTCACCGATCTTGAACAAATTAAATGTAATCCGTATACTTTTGATCCAATTTACGTTTATAATTTGCAATGAATAGTTCCAAATTGTTTTCTGAAGTAGGTATTTAAATATATATTGACTTTTATTATTGTTAGTTATTTTTAACCCTATTACCCCATATTTGTCTTTGTATTACCTGTATGGAAATTGAAGGGGTACTTATCGATAACAGGACTGTCGATGTTTTTATTTTGTCAATCACTTACAAGAAATCGTTCGTGCTAGAAAAATATCTAGGTATAGTAATTATATTAGACTTTTATCCAATTCCAATAGTATCGATAAAAACCCCATCGGCTTAACGATACCATTAAGAATTTTCTTAACCATTATTGTAATGATCTTTCAATAAAAATAAAAAATATTTAAGAAAATAAATGAGGTGGGAAGAGGCGTGTGTGCCTATATATAATGATTGATGAATATGAAATGGTTGTCAAGTTTGTTTTTAAAACTGTTTACTGGGGGTACTTATGGGTTATTATTTCGAGAGGTTCATTTGTGTTCAGACTCAAATTTTCAGTTATAAAATTAGAAATATATCGTTCATTGTTTTTAGGTTGCTTAGGATATTATCACTGAAACTTGTGGTAAATACATTTTATTCTATTTTATCTTTTTTTCCACAATAACTTAAATTTTCTGCACATAAGTCAGTTACGTGGTCAGGTTCGGATTATCCCTGACTACTTTGTAGTATTGTAAAAAATACAAGGTATAGAAATACTTGCTGTTTAAAACATGGATTGAATGTTCATAATATGATATACCATGCATGCAAACATAAAAAAATTAGGACATTGATAAGACTATTTTTTTCTACATTTCCCGTTGTTCCAAAATACACCATCATTTTCGTGGCCACACTCATTAAGTAATATTTTAAACAAAAAAAAAGGACAAATCTCCTGTTAATCATTTTTTAACTATAAGCAACTTTGAAAATAAGACTGCATCAATATGACGTATAATGTTTATCGCAAGCCATAATTATTTATCTATAATTAATGTAATAAAGGTTCAAGTTAGATTTGCGTCAAAGATCGAGCGTCATTTTCGTTACGGTTGCGACTTGGTGAGTATTGGGTAAATAAATATAATGTTTTACTGGAGCTGTTAAGTTTGCAGTTAAGATATTCCATATTGATTTCATTTGCTTCAAACCTATAGGATATTTACTGCAGAGTCGCGAAAGTAAGAACTTTTCAATTTCGTGGTCATCATTTTCGTGGTGCTATAGGCCACGAAACTGATTAAAAGACCACGAAAAAGATGATTTTCCCTACAAGTAGAAAAAATACAGAACACTTTTTATAGAATTTTCTGCTTTTTATGTACAATGTAATCGTTTATGCCGTTATGCCGTCTTTACGAGACGTTACAATGGAAAACATAAAATATTAAATAAAAATCTTCTAATCTTCTTTTTTACTTACATGACAATAATAAATACAGTTTTGCTGATAAAGTAAGTTTTCACACTTCTTATCATTAGTAACTGTTTGGGATTATCTGCAGCGTGACGTTAAATTGATGTAATCGGCATGAAAAGTACCGGACCGTTTAATAATTATATATCGATATTTCCGATATTGTTACTTTTATTCCTGCACTGATATATATATTATTATATTCCCGTGCAGGTCTACGGTAGACCCCAACGAAATTTTGTTACAATGAAACAACACAACAAAATGTTCCTCTAAATGACGTAGTTTTTTTAATATTTAGATATATACATTTCACACAATGTACGTGTGAAATAATTCTTGAAGATAGAGATGTATTGAAAGCTGTTTTTGTTTGTGAGTTGAAGTTATTAATCTTACTTTATTCAAATAATTTCTAGATAGTATTTAAAAGGTTACAAAAATGACAATTTGAAGTCGTCATTTTCGTGGTCAAGTTTTAATTTTTTTAATATATAGATATCGACTGTCTATTTCTGTTGATACCTGATTAATTAAATAATGCTTATTCGTTTTCTCATTATCATCGGATTTTCATTCAAATAGTACAAATATAACATTTAAAAATAAACAAAATGTTCTTTTTCGTGGTCATGGTGCTCATTTTCGTTACCGTTAAAATTTGAATTTTGCTTTTTTTAACCAAAATAAACTTTATCGATCTCTGATAATATAAAGTATGTTATCGGTATATACCCTTATGTTCAAAATAAAACAGACCACATCAAAATGTGTGTTTTTATTTCTGTAACATTTATCTTACACCTCAAATAATGACCCTTATCACGGTCTCTGGCAAATTATTCCATTCACGCACAACATGGTTTGGTATGAAATGTTTTCTTGGTTTGCTTGAGCTGGTTAATTGATTATTTTTTAAGCATTGGCCTCTCAGACGATGATGCTTATAGAAAACATATTTCTCAGTCCAGGGAAGTCATAACCATCATTGAGATTTTTTTTTAAATCAATGAGGTCGCCACGCCGTCTTCTTTGCTCCAGAGTTCTCAGACCAAGATAACTGAGCCTTTGTTCATATGGATCGTTATGTAAACCATACACCATTTTGGTTGCCCTGTGTTGCACCTTTTCGAGCATACTTATATCCTTTAGGAAATATGGACTCCATATATGATAGTTCTTAGAAATATAGGAAAAGTCATCTGCCCGGGTGAGACTTGAACTCGCGAGGAATGGGATTTAATACTTACTTATAAATACATCAACAGTAAGAAATAACAGTAGGGTGTCTCAAAGTGTTGTCGAATTGGCAAACACGCTACCACATTTCGGGATTACCAACGAATTTACTACAATTTTATAGCTCTGCTGGAACGTGATGCCAAACACACGTGTAAAACCTGTAATTCGGGAAACGAAAACGTAGCCATATCTAAGATATTTTTTCCCTATTTCATATTTTTCTAATATAAGTAAAAAAAAACACATATAAGTGCACATATAAGTAAAAAAAAATAACAGAAATCACAAGAAACATAAAACAAATTAAACTAAGATGGTTTAATTTGTCTATATGTCTACAAAATACAATTAAAAATTATGAAATATAGTAAACAATATTAAAATAAGTCAAAAAAAATCGGCCCCTTTACCATAGAGCCAAGCACGCTGCCAGCATTTACTCGCTGTACAGTGATGCTTATACATTATGCGCGAAAGCTGCTAGCTCTTCGTTTACCAGTGAAAACGCAGACCAAGGGAACAAATTCCATTCTTTTGCAGTCCGTATTAAGAAGGTAGAAGCTAATCGTTTCGTAAGAATAAATGGAATATTCACAACGTAAGGATGAAACCGCTCCCCTCGCCTGGACGTGTAAGAATTGTCTACCTACTAAAAAAAAATTGAAAATTATGTCATTCGTTCCTGTTCTGGAGGATCAAATGTCTGTAGCGAATCAATTACTTAAAAGTAAAATGGTCAACTTACTTAAACTTAACTTAACTTACTTAAAATGGTCAAAAATGAGAGTCAAAGTTTGCCGTTCGTGCGCAACGACCAAAACGACTCGAAATTCACACGTCCTAATGAATGGTAAATAAAGAAAATGTATTTTTGAGTTTAATTATATAATATATATAATAATGAGTATAAATTGTCGAAAGTGCCTCTGCGCGTTGGCTCGATCTGGCTCCGCGTACGCCTCCCAAATTTACTACTCATGTCTCTTCTGTACACGGAACACCATTGTTCCGTCTACAGAAGAGACATGAGTATAATTAATAAATGAATATTACAGGACTTTCTTACACAAATTGACTGAGCCCCACGGTAAGCTCAAGAAGGCTTGTGTACTCAGCCAATGATATATATATACAATATACACATAATATAGATACAAATACTTTAATAATTATATAAAACACCCATGACTTAAGAACAAACATCTGCGCTCAACACACAAATAAATTCTCTTACTTGGATTTGAATACAGGACCATCGGCTTCATGGGAAAATGGAAAATAAATGGTGTAAACAGTTTGCAGATAAAATGTGGTAAGTGCTAGGAGGTAAATTATTAATTCTAGAATATACTGCAGACACTTAATTAGGTGCATCAGGATACTGCAACTGAGAATATAACCAAAGACTATCTAAACATCAGATGGGATAAACATTATTACAAGTAAATGGGTAGTCCCATTTACGGGGTCTATGTACGGTCCAATTTGATTTCTAGGCGACTTCTTCTTTTAAAAAAATATGGCTTCCATCAATAAATCGATCGATGATTTCGCCAATGTCAAGTAAAATAACATATAAATTTTTCCCTTAGAGCATGACGTTGTTCGGTAGAAGGCCTTGCGTTTTGTAAAGTGGTAGCTGGACTTTACAGAAAGCTAAGAGGCGGCCGTGACCCCGGGAGTGCCGAGTGATGACCAAAATAGTGGTGAAACACGTTTTGAAATCAATTCTTCATTAGCTGCACAATTCTGCGTCAGATCACTGCATAATAAATAATAAATATTTCACACTTAACAGCGTAAACGAACAAAAAACAAAAAATATAATCTCAAGACTACTTCGCCATTTTGAGGTTCAACCGGAAATCTCCTAGGCCACTTCGAATCTTGTCGCAGTGACGTTAATAATAGTACATTTCGATACTAGTGCAAAAAAATTTTTTTTTCGACGAGGCTGAAAGTTGGAGCCCGAGTGAAACGAGGGTGACAATCACCCGAGTCTTAAAGAAGTTTTTACACGTGTATCGAACCCAATTTTTCATAACAAGTGCCTTGAAAAGTGAAATTTACGCACGCGAAGCGTGCGCAAAGTGCGCTTTTACGCACTAGTTAGGAAAGAGATCTTTTACGTCTTCCATATAGATTTACACTGTGACAAGGAACGAAGTGACCCATAAATCAAATTGGTTGACATGGGGGCCGATTTTTGAGCGTGGAGTACTCGAATTTACATTTTAAACTCTGTCAGAAACGAAGAAATGGTATTTGAGAGAAACATTAATGATATAAATCAATAAACGTGGGTATTGGAACTATGCATTTTGTGCAAAAACCATGGTAAACAACTTTTGTATGCGATTAATTTTGTCCTTAAAGTTTTTTTGAATTAGAATGCACGACTCTCAAAAATCGGTGGGTCAGAGGTAGTTTTAAAGTTTATAACTGCGGGTCAGTTATAAACTTTAAAACTACCTCTCTTTACTTGCACTAATATGGCAAAGCCGCAATAATTGAAATCAGTACATGGGATAAACAAGTTAATATACTAAAACTATATATATATATATATATATATTTCATATAAGGTAACCTATAATGGACAATAAGGACACACATCATGGATATTAACCCTTATTATTAAGAAATAAGTTCCATAAATGTTGCGTCAATCAACTGTCAACCATACGATCTTTGATTTAAGAATGAAGTTAATGTCCATCACTGGTGCCTGCCAGCTTAAACCCAGTTCATCATAAGCTAATTCTTTTTTGGATTAGAAAAATTGTAGAGGAATAAAGCTGTCATATTTGCCTTTCATTTTCTTCACCATAACGTTAAAAATATGATCTAAAATCTTATTTATGAGATTATTACTGAAATATGTAAATGATCAAATGTAGGCAGAAACCACCCTTATTTTTATCTTTAAAAAGAAGGTGGCATATAAGTAGAGAAGAAATTTTTCTGAGGTGATTGGGGCTTCTACCATGAGTTGAAAAACGTCGACATTATTTTTGTCTTTGTACAGTTCTTCTGTAAGTACACTGGTAGTTTCTGGTACCAGAAACTGAGATAGTACAGAGAATATTTTGTTTAATACAACAACTGTGGCAAACAATGGTAAGCAGTTACCGTTGCAACTCCAGAGGATTCACATGCGCGTTATACCCTGTAAGAACCTTTACACTCCTTTTTTAAGAACCTCATACTGTTGTCCCTAGGGAAAACCTCGAAATAAATTACGTAAAGTTACGTAACAAAACGATTGATTACTTTTATTTTTGAAGCACTTGAACTTAGTATTCATTGATTCGACCTAAACCTAGTATATAATTATTCAGTTTGTGTCAACTGCGTAACGTTAGTGCTTCCGCGGGGCGTTTACATAAATCTATAACCAGGCATATTTATGTTGAAGAATTGTGTATGTACTCTTATGTGTGATGAGAGGTCTGGCCTAGTGGGTAGTAACCCTGCTTAGAATGTCGACGGTAAGGTAAGTAATCCTAGTAAGGGCATTTATGTGTACATTTCAGCCGTATGCAATCCACTGCTGGACATAGGCCTCCCACAAACATGACTGGTATAATTTTGGGGGTAGTTGCATAGTCGCCACGCTAGGCAGGCGGGTTGGCGACCGCAGTAGCTGTAGAGTGGGTTTCGACGGACGCTGCTGCCCATTTGTAGGATTTTCCCTTTGTCGCCTCTTACGACACCCGCGGGAGGAGATGAGGTGGTGCTAATCTAGTCAGCCGGCATCACACAGCAAACTCATTTATGTGTAACTGAGTCGTTTACAAACACAAGCCTTCTTGAACTTACCGTCTCCATGACGCTCAGCATGCACTCGTCGTGGTGCGAGCGGCGATGCGAACGGGCACTCAGTACTCTCTTAGTGCTTGAAAATAAACCTATGCTCAAAAATATTTTCAATGCTCATTATGTTACTTGTATTTCTTATAATCTTTGGTAAAAGCACTTAAATCCTCAGGGGCTAGATCGCGGCACTAATTTGCTTGCATGGTGACAACTACTATCTCTACGATGTGACCATATTCGGAAAATCATATTAATAAATTTAATATTTTTTATATCATCTAGTAAGACCATGTCTTAAGTAGGAAATAAAATACTATATTTATCCTTTTTTTGAGAAAAAGAGACCATCTGTTTGATCGCTTTTAAATAGTAGGAAACTTTCTGACCCAACCCAACAATATGGCTCAGTAGTTCCAAGGCTGAGCTAGCAGTTCTGCTCTCTTTATGATCACGAGAGACATAAACTTACGAGATATTCTCTTGGCATTGAAGTATCTTCCAGTTCTTTTTATCTTGCGCTAGCTCCTCGAATTTCTGAGACGACACAACCCCAATTTTCTTTTTACTTTCAATGGCGTATAGGTTTTCTTTTACCACACTTTCTTTATAGGATAGTTTTAATATGGTCATATCTTCAATTTAATCATTGCTTCCAGTTTTGTATAGTGTTAGGAACGCAGTTTTATTAAGCCGGTATTAAGATGGTAATGCCTATATTGCAAGTCAAAGTTAGAAGTCAAATATATATATGACAGAAGGAAAGACAAAAATTCAGTTAGATTATATTTACTCATTTAAGATAGATAGATAGATAATACTTTTTTTGCCAAAATGATAAAGGTCTAGTCTGCGTCATATAGTTAGTGGCAACTAAAGTGACCAGATGTATCAATACAGATCTATATTTATCTATAGCATTAAGGATTAATAATAATTAGAACCCGCAGGGCTGGCTAGGGATGACGGCAAGCGGCCTGACGGCATAACTCTTGTTCCCTGGGAGCTGGGACGGCCTTTGGTATGGGATGCTACTTGCGTAGATACCCTTGCGGCGTCCTATCTACCAGGAACCTCACTAAAGTCTGGAGCAGCTGCCAAAACAGCTGAGCGCCTCAAGAGGCGCAAATATGCAGCTTTAGATTCCAGCTACATATTTGTGCCTTTTGGGGTGGAGACCCTTGGACCCTGGGGACCCGGAGCACACGCAATTTTCAAACAGCTGAGCAAACGTCTAATAGATGCTACGGGTGACGAGAGAGCTGGTTCATTCCTTGCCCAGCGCATTGGCATCGCTATTCAGCGTGGCAACTCCGCCAGCCTTCTGGGCACCCTTCCGTCAGGCTCCGAGCTAGAGCCAGTTTTTTATTTGTAAATATTTAATATTATTTAATTTTTTAAGTTAGATTTAGTTTTAATTGAATTGTATATGTTTATATTTTTTTGTGTTTAATAAAATTACCTTCATCGTAAGGATGTATTACGGTATATTTGGCCATACTGACTGCTAAAGGTACTAAGGTGAACTTTGAAGCGAAGTTTACACTTGCAAGTTTTCGTGCAGCAAGTAGGGACGCAGCTATATGCAAAAATGAAATAGCGAAATATTTATATGTCATTCTTCCTTATAGCTGCGTCCCTACTTGCTGCGAGAAAACTTGCAAGTGTAAACTTCGCTTTAGAGTGAGGGCATGCAATCAATTCATGTTCAATCTAATTTTAACACGTCAAAATGCTCTTTTACGAATGATGTAATAAGACGCGATTATAATGGTAATTCTCAATCATGATTGAAAGGGATAACAAAGCTTGCGGCGGATTATCTACCCGGATTAATGCTAGTTACCTCTATATTTAGGTTAACTAGTAACAATGATAATTATGATATATCACAAATTACCAAGACTCAGAAAAACGCCCGTCGTTTTAAACACATAACCCTGTTCCGAGCAACAATGTATAATACATTTTTTAAAAGAACTCTGAGTTACAAAACATATTTTAACTTACATTTAAAAAAATATAAGTTTAAAAAATAAACTAGTTTGTATGTCTTGGGAACTATTATATTATGCTGAGTTTACTATTCTGCAGTTGGAATGGAACTATGAGCTCTTAACAAATCGTACTCTGGAAAAACAATGGTTATCCAGGGACCCATTACACCTAAAACCACACGTCTCCGTCAAAATTATACAGCACAAACACGGAACTTCAGCAGTCTCCTGTTTAACTTGAACTCCAGTTACTAAATTAATTAATACATAAGTGCGTAGTTAGGGCCCATATCTGCGGCGCAATTATCTGAGTGAGTTGCACTGTTTACTCTGGAAACTGCTCCGCTGCGCTGTTGTACCCGCTAGCGCTCGAAACGATGTCTTGAATGAACTAGAGTAACTTGACCTCGAGGTTCTTATTACCTTTTAAATAAATAAATATTTCGGGACAATCTTACACAAATCGACCTAGTACTACGGTAAGCTCAATAAGGCTTGTGTTGTAGGTACTAGATGACGATATGTATAATAGAATATATACATATAAATACTTAAATACATACAAAACACCCATGACTCAGGAACAAATATCTGTGCTCATCACACAAATAAATGCCTCGACTGGGAATCGAATCCAGGACTATCGGCTTCATAGGCAGGGTCACTACCCACTAGGCCAGACCGGTCGACATAGAGGTCGACCGGTAGACCTTTTGTCTGTATACTAGGACGGTTGAAAAGAAGCACATTGTTTTCCTGACGGCACTCAGTTACTTCTGGAGCCGACGAAAAGGTGACAATCAAATCGAATATAAATGTATCGGAATCAATTTTATTATCAGAAAATGTTGCCACATATATGTTGCCGTTGTGCAACGAAAAATATTCACTTTGGACATGTTTCCTGCAGAAGTCCTGATTCTGTGAAGAGACTGGTAGTGCAGAGTACGATCAATGGTTCCAAGTCAGAGGATTGTTTGCTAATACGATGGAGTGACCAAATCAAAACACAGACTGCTCAAAAAGCTGAGGCCAGAGGAAATTGGAGGCAGATTGTTCAACCGCAAACCGCATGAGTGACCACGAATGTGTGCTGGAGATCAGTCCTCGTGACGGTGTGAGGCGCGCTGTGAAAATAACTCAATATGAGCCCAAAAATGGCGCTGTTCCTCTCAGTACCGTAGTTCCTCGTCGAGAAATAGCCAGCACATCGGAGGAACGCGACTTGCATAGACATCGTCATTACAGATATGGCTGCGCCACATAGTAGTGCCAAACACAGAAAAATTTGGACCCGGGTATGTCCTTAAACTACGTCCATCAATGAGAGGTAGGGCACAGCGTTGACCGTCACGCTTGAATCTGGGGCAGCCCAACTGGGGAAGTACCTCCTCCTTACAGAAGACCACAGCCATAATAGCACTGGCACCTTTCAGGTATGTAGTGTTATGTTCCTGATGGTGAGTAAGGTTCCCAGAGTTCCAACCCCCCTTAAAGGCCGGAAACGCGCTTGTGACTCCCCTGGTGTTGCGGGTGCTCATGGGCGACGGTAATTGCTTAACACCAGGCAATCCGTCTCCGTTGAAAAAAAAAAAAATCTCTTGCTTGAAGGAAGGTCAACAAATAGTGTCAATCCATGCTATGAGCTGCACCAACCTACCTTGATAGACCTTTGTAACCGTTAATATTAATGCTTTCGACATAACGACAGGTCTGGCCTAGTGGGTAGTAACCTTGTCTATGAAGCCGACGATCCTGCGATCCTGGGCTCAAATCCTGGCAAACCCACTAGCATCTATCACGTTTAATTGCAGTAAATTTCAGTTTTAGTTTTAGTTCTATAGAGACGTCGAGTTGTCAAAATAACTCAATATGAGCTACAATCAAAACTGTTGTGAGCCATGTTACTACTTAGTTACAAACGGATAAAAACTTACGTGTAATTATATCGCACTAGGCGACATGTTTCGGGTAAGCTCTGGTACCCATCTTCAAGCCGAGTCAGGAGCGGTACCGCGAACATAGAAGTTCGTATATTTCGGGCATCTTTCTCTTTTACTCCAATTAAGGTGTCATGAGAGTGACCGGGAAAATCGTCCGAAATTTACGAATATCGTTGTTCGCGGTAGCGCCGCAGGACACACCGATCGCGTTGAGGATGTATCAACATGATCTCAGAGATGGCGCTGCACCGCAGACAGACAAATAGCCAAAATGTTCAAAGATCGGATTTTTAACGTAATTTTATGATCCTTAAGTTAACATATATTTTAGTGTAATAGTTTACGAATGGTTAATAAATGGCATTAGCGGTTGTTCACACATGCAAATAGAGCAGATATGTGCATTGGGAATACGTGAACGGTATAGCACCATCAGATAGCTGTAATTGCTCGGCCATTGTGCAACTTGGTCTTGATACAGCCATGTTTATGGTTAAGATGCATTTATCTGTTACGTGTAAACAGTGAACTGTAGTGTTGAGCCGATTAAGACATTTTGTAGAATGTAAATAGTTTCCAGATTTATATTTAAATCGAAAGAAAAATAGATAAATTTGACTCACAGCGGGACTCGAACCCACAACCACTGGATCACTACCCCAGTGCACTACCAATTGTGATATACGAGCGCCGCTTCGACGTGTAAATTTTTTCTATCTTATCCTTCCTGGTATACGTCATTACGGGTGACGTGTTGCGACATCTACCGAAGAATATTGAACCCTTTTTACGGCATCGATGTCTCAAATTTGGATTGAGAATCCATCGATAACAGTGTGCTACCCCTTTCTAAAATTGTTTTTATATTAAGCATATCTTTAATATGCTAGCAGACGTTTACAAAACAGTTTTCAGATTTTTAAATTAGTGATGAAGAACAAAAACCATTTATTTAGACACATTTCTCTATGGTCAGTTTGTAATCTGGCAACACTTTAACTGCCTTCTTAGAACACCCATGCTATGGAGTGTATCGCGATGCAATTAATATATATAAATAGGTACACGTGACGGGGCGACGACGCGAGTGGCGATGCGTACGGACATTCAGGTCTCTTCGTGCTTGTAATTGAGGCCTGTATTCTCCCAAACATGTGGCATGACTAAATAAACGTGAGTGAAGCCATTATTATCATTTATAAATAAATAAATAAATTAAAAATACTCATTTATATAATTCAGTTGTGTATTATTTCTAATAATAAAGACTTGTTTAGGTTATGAGCAAGAATCATAGATTTAAGGGATACAAAGATATTTAAATCGAAAGAAAAATAAAAAAAAATGACTCGCAGCGGGACTCGAACCCACAACCACTGGATAACTAGCCCAGTGCACTACCAGTTGTGCTATACGAGCTCCGCTTAGAAATTTTTCTATCTTATCCTTCTTGGTATACGTCATTACGGGTGACGTGTAGCGACATCTACCGAAGAGTATTGAACCCTTTTTACGGCATCGATGTCTCAAATTTGGATTGAGAATTCATCGATAACAATGTGCTACCCCTTTCTTGAAAGCTTTCTTTCGAGTCCCGCTGCGAGTCAAATTTTTCTTTTTTTCTTTCGATTTAAATATCTTTGATATGCTAGCAGACGTTTCTGCTTAATATAAAAATAATTAATGGATACAAAGTCGCGTTCGTTTTACATTCTGATTTTTTGTCTGTTTTCGATACTATGATGCTCAGCGCCATCTATGAGCTCATATTGAGTTATTTAGGTTACGCGACATCTCGTTGCGCTAGTATTAAATTGAGACTGATTGCTGTAAAACGTGTTAGATGGCGTTAAAGCATGTGCCAGCATGAGGGAACGTGATTTTGTATAGATAATGTTAATTCATGTGTTCCCTTAGGTATGAGACAGTCAGTAATATTATAGTACGAAACAGCGCATCAAACTTTAAGAAATTAGATTACTTTACAAAAATACACGTCTATATACGTGTTAAAGATTTTTATGCAAAATGACGACTTAAGACTTACTATTATAATAATTACTCACGAGAATTTGAATTTGGACCCGGGTATGTCCTTAAACTACGTCCAACAATGAGAGGTAGGGAACAACGATGACCATCACGCTTGAATCTGGGACAGCCCAACTGGGAAAGTACCTCCTCCTTACAGAAGACCGCAGCCAAAATAGCACTGCTACCTTTCGGGTTTGTAGTGCTGTTTCTGATGGTGAGTAAGGTTCCCAGAGCTCCAACCCCCCTTAAAGGCCGGCAACGCGCTTGTGACTCCCCTGGTGTTGCGGGTGCCCATGGGCGACGATAATTGCTTACCATCAGGCAATCCGTCCGCTCGTTTGCCACCTATGTCATAAAAAAAATATACATATTCGTGTCACAGATTTTTATGCAAAATGACGACTTCACTTAAGGCTCACTATTATCATAATTACTCACGAGAATTTGAATACTAAAAATATATGACGTAAAATCAATTAAACTCCAACATTCAAAAGTGTTTTATCTAAAAACTCGGTATAAAACGGTAAGTCCCCAAATTAAAAGGTGCCAGTCAACTGTTCTGTAATAGCTTCCTCGAAAAGAAAAGTTTTTCTTTAAACGAAATGGATTTTATCTTTTCTATTAAAGTCCTATGAATGTCACGTGAAATTATAAGTAAGTTAAACTTACTTTATAGATTCTTTTGTTTATTTTCATATGTATATACACCTCTATATGAATGTCACGTGAAATTAGGTTATACTTACTTTATAGATTCTTTTGCTTTTTTTTTATGACATAGGCGGCAAACGAGCAGACGGATTGCCTGGTGGTAAGCAATTACCGTCGCCCATGGGCACCCGTAACACCAGAGGAGTCACAAGCGCGTTGCCGGCCTTTAAGGCGGGTTGGAGCTCTGGGTACCTTACTCACCATCAGGAACACAACACTGCATACCTGAAAGGTAGCAGTGCTATTATGACTGTGGTCTTCTGTATGGAGGAGGTACTTCCCCAGTTGGGCTGCCCCAGATTCAAGCGTGATGGTCATCGCTGTGCCCTACCTCTCATTGTTGGACGTAGTTTAAGGACATACCCGGGAAAATCTTACTTTCATATCTATTATACACCTCTCAAGAAACCAAATCTTAATAGGTTAGGTAATACTTACTAAGTTTTATTTTTGTCTACCCTCTGCTTGCGACCCCGTCTGCGCAAAATCCTCCGGGAACACATTGATGGGATATCAAATATCCTATGTATGAATTCAGATCTGTGTCTATCTGTATGTGAAGTTTTATGTAAATAATTTCAACTGTTATTGCGTTATTGAGAAACAAACATCCATAAATCTTTACAAACTTTCACAACTACAATACTACAAAAAAAAAAAATTATGTTTGTTTGTTTGCAATTAACAGATTCCGAAGCTATTTTTTTTTACTATTGTAATGCCCTCAATTGACGCACTCAAGATACTGTTGTCCATTTGTGAAAGGTACGCTGTGGCCCATGGACTCAGATATAATGTTAAAAAGAGTGAGATATTAATTTTCAAATCTGGTACAAAAACTTACCCTATTCCGCCTATAACACTTGGCGGTTCTCCTCTTAAGCAGGTAAAAAGTTTTAAATACTTGGGTCACTGGGTCACGGATACCCTAAAAGACGACCTCGATCTAGAAAGGGAACGCAGAGCACTGGCGGTCAGGAGTAATATGCTCTCACGTCGGTTTGCACGGTGTTCACGCGAAGTCAAAATAACTCTATTCAAATCTTATTGTCAGACGCTGTACACGTGCAACCTGTGGAGTGAGTACACCAATAGGACTTTTAGTGCTCTGCGGGTCCAGTACAACAACGCCTTCCGGGGACTGCTGGGGCTGCCCTGGCGCTGCAGCGCGTCGAGCATGTTCGCCAACAGCGGCACGGACGGCTTCCCCGCCGTGCTGCGCAAGCGCGTGGCGTCCCTGTGGGCTCGCGTGCGGGGCAGCCCGAACACTCTCCTGAAGGTGATTGCTGAGAGGACGGACAGTCCGATGATCACACACTGGATGTCCATGCATGTGAGGCCAAGTGTGTAGTTTTAGTTTTAGTTTGTTTTTCATTTATTTTCTTTTGTTATTGTTTAAATTATGGTATTTTATAATCTACTAACATAGTTATTTTAAGTCATTTTAAATATGTAAAATTAACAATTTTATGGGCCATGTCAAGCCTGAAATAAACTAAACTAAACTAAACTAAACTAATGCTAAATTGTTCCCGTTAAACACAGGCGATTTTTTTTAATACATTATATGTACTACTCTAAGCCTCACAGGAAAGTTAATAGACACCCAAAGGGCTATGAAGAGGGCAGTCCTTGGAGCGTTTCTGAGTGATCGCATCAGAAATGATGTATTTTGCAGCAGAATCAAAGTATTATTTTTTATACAATGACGGTGGCCAACAAGCATACGGCCCGCCTGATGGTAAGCCATTACCGTAGCCTATGCACGCCTGCAACTCAAGAGGATTCACATGCGTGTTGCCTACCCTAAAAGTTGTTGGAATTCTGAGAACCTTACTCACCATTTTTGGGAACACAACACTACATACCTGAAAGATAGCAGTGCTATTATGGCTGTGGTCTTCTGTAAGGAGGAGGTACTTCCCCAGTTGGGCTTCTCCGGACTCAAGCGTGATGGTACATCGCTGTGCCCTACCTCTCATTGTTGGACGTAGTTTAAGGACATACCACGGATCCGATAACCGATATAGCCCTCCCGAACGCTAGACTTAAGTGGTAATGGGCGGGGCACATTTCATGATGATGAACCGATAGCTATTGGGCTGTAAAGGTTCTCGTGAGCAGGACCCCAGAAGATGGATGGAAGACATGGTAAAGATCGCGGGAATCTACTGAATATGGGAGGCGTAAGGCGTTTTGGCTGATATAATAAATAAATAATAAATATTTCGGGACAATCTTACACAAATCGACCTAGTCTACGGTAATCTCGGTATGGCTTGAGTTGTAGGTACTAGACGACGACATACATAATAGATAAATACATATTAATACTTAAATACATAGAAAACACTAGGACATAGGAACAAATATCTGTGTTCATTACACAAATAAATGCTCTGACTGGGATTTGAACTCAAGACCATCGTCTTCATAGACAGGGTCACTACTCGCTAAGCCAGAACACCGGGGCGGACTGCTAGTATATAATACTTAGTAAAAGGCATCCGAGAATTTCTTAAAATATCAACAGTAGCTTGTTTTACAAACTGATAGTAAAAAGTCTTAAATCGTCGGGTCAACGGCTTACATAAATTAAAGTTATGTTAAACCTACGGTTAATTCATTGTGAATTGTTTTCTAATGAATGGTCAAAGGGCCTTCAGAGTTTGGGTATAAACAATAAATTAACAAACGCATTTTAATTTGTGGGTGTCAAACATCTCTGGGTCATTGACTCGAGCTGTCAACAACGAATCTTTTTAAATTTAAAACATTTTGATGACCAGTCTGGCCTAGTGGGTAGTGACCCTGCCTATGAAGCCGATGGTCCTGGGTTCGATTCCCAGTCAGGGCATTTATTTGTGTGATGAGCACAGATATTTGTTCCTATGGGTGTTTTTTATGTGTTTAAGTATTTATACGTATCTATCTATTATATATATCGTCGTCTAGTACCTACAACACAAGCCTTACTGAGCTTACCGTAGGACTAGGTCGATTTGTGTAACATTGTTGCGAAATATTTATTATTTATAAAAAAAGAAGAAAAAAAAAAACATATTTGTATGTAGTAGTATGTGGAAAACTTAACTAAAGACGGTGTCTATGTAGTTGTGTGGAGAATTAATATGGAACTTACGTCAACATTTGAATATAGTACGCCGTCGCGCGTGTACACACACGTTACAAACATATAGACCAATGCCTAATTGAAAATTCTTTCTTTAATATTATAGAATTATGTGACATAATTATATACTTATTTTTTATTTAATTTTTATCGTTCTTTATACTAATTTTTGACATGTACTTAGTATTTACACGGTAAGCTCAAGAAGACTTGTGTCGTGAGTATTCAGCCAACGATATAAAAGTAATATACAAATACTTAAATACATAAATGAAACACCAATGAGCTAAGCAACAAATATCTCTGCTCATCACACAAATAAATGCCCTTACTGGTATTTGAATCTAGGACCATCAGTGGATAGTAGTTCCATCAGTAATCCTGCCTATGAAGCTAGTGGGTATAACTCACTATGCCAAACCAGTTGTCGAAATATACTTATAGATAGATATAACATAGGAATATAAAGAAAAAATACTGTATCTGTGGTTGGATCCTAATGGATAAATAAAAGTATCGATAATGGACTTAAGTTGACCTAAACTCATCCTCATCATCATCACATCAGCCGAAGAATGTCCACTGCTGGACATAGCTCTCCCCAAAACGTCCCCACAATTACCGGTTTTGCATCACACGCAATGGATACCGCGATCTTTACCAGTTCGTCGATCCACATTCTGGGAGTTCCTAAAGTATGTGTCCTTAAAGTTAAAGAAATATAAACAGCATGTACTGTCGCCATCAGATATATCGGAGCTGTGGACACCTCCACACAAATATCGGAACAACGCCTCTATTGTCAAGGCGATAGAATGCATGTTCCGATGTTTGTGACCACCTCCACAGCTCCGATATATCTGAGGGCAACTGTATTAATAAGTAAAATACGTTGCTCTCGCCGTGACATGACGAACAATCATGATTTGAGGGCCCTAACTTTTTCTCGTTTGCGATTGTCTGATAAACGCCCAAACAATATAGTAGCCTACTATCATACATAATGTAGATATTAGTTAGTGTTTTGGCAAAACCATAATACACAATTTTTTCTCGGCTTTTTTTGTTACTTTAGCAGAGCACCTAGCGAATCTGCGGGCCAACATAAATATTAAGCTATAATGCCTTTTTAAAATTTTGTAACCAAAACCCGTTGTCCAGTGCTTGAGTAATTGATTTTGCTTCGGGTCATATTTCCCATCTACTTTAACGATTTAACCATACACCCATTTTTAACCAAATTACAGTAGAGACAATTCACAGTAGTTTCATCCATATTATATTTATTCTTAACTATATCCTAATTTACTAATATTACAAATGCGAAAGTAACTCTCTCGGTCTGTTACCTCTTCACGCTTAAACCGCTGGACCGATTGTGATGAAATTTGGTATGGAAAGAGTTTGAGCTAGGACATATAGCATAATTTTTATCCCGCTATCATTTTAAAGATGGGCATGGCTGGCCGGTAATGTATATTAGTTGTCTCTAATACTATTAATACTCGTAATGATAAGTATTCGATTATACATATACGTATAACTACTTATTTTACGTAGCCTATGTTTTGTCCCACCGCTAAGCAAAGACCTCCCCTCGCTTTCACCACTCGTCACAGCTTACTGCATGCTCACGTCAATCGCCTCAAAAACCAACAAAAAGCCTATTTCTCGAACACTTGTAACTTGTTATACAAGCAGAAGTCACTTTTTGACACCATGTTGATAGAAAGAGACTTCCGCTTATATTACAAGTTAGAAGTGCGTGAGAAATAGACCCCAGGTCGTCCCGCTATCTTTCTTTAGGTCTGCCTCAGCCCCGGGCGACCCGTTTGATAATTACTAGGAACTGTAAATTATTTTAAACATCAAAATTACACACATTCAAAAATTGCATAGCTGTATGTTATTCTTGAAAAAATTCTGCCAGTTCAAATTTGACCTTGGACGTTGTATTTGTTATTCATGCATACACTAGTATTTTATGTGTGTATTAGTATTTAAACTGCTAACCTAATTAACCGATTCTATTTAGACAGAATAGTTTAAAACTCTTAACTATATTAAGGAAAAAAAAAATACCAATAATTTATGTCTTTCCCTTACACAGAACGAAAAGCAAATCAAACTTTTAAAAACATATTTTGATTTCTTCCTAGTTTTTTACAGTTTTGTATAATGAAATGAATTTAATATTTAATTTTAGTCCTCATCAAATATGAACAAACTCTGTAGTCCTACTGTAGCTGTCTCTACCTCAACACATGTCCTACCCGTTGAGGCCCGATATTTGGGTTGAATTTTCAATCCCTATCAATTATGTAGCCTTGAATCTGTTGAAAGCTTTAATATATTGAGAGGTGGGCACGCACAGAGGACCCGGATATTGTGCCGAAACCGCGGCCAAATACACCGAAAGATGGGAAATGGCGTCGCTTCGAGCGAGCGAATGTATACCGCGACCGCCAACCAACCTGCAATGCCGGCTGAGCATTAACCCCCTTGCTGCTTTTTCCCGGAAAGACATTTTGGACAGCTGATGGTTCTAGGAAAAATTGATGGAAGAACACCGATAGGTAGAAACCCAATAAGATGGTCCGATCAAATCTACATATCGCTGAACACCAAGCTGCATAATGCTCTCATGCCAAAGTCAGATTTAGATATAGGAGAATCATTAAATTTAAAAAAATCCTCACCAGGAGAATCACGACCCTCAATACAGAGGAATACGGTGCGAGGAGGAAGAGAATCTTTTTCTATCCAGTAGTAGGAATTGTATTCTTAGAATTATTTTTAACACACATTGTTTAAAGTGAGACATGATGCGATGCGAGAGCGAGAAAATGGTAAACATGATTGATTTGATGATTTTATTATGCTCGCGTACGCTGTATAGGAAATTCGTACGTCGAAAAACGTATAGTTCATTTTTGGCATCCAAAAGGTTAAGTGATTTTTTATGTCTATTCATGATTTCATGCTTACTACGGAATTTACAATGGATCCTATAAATATAGTTAAATATTACAGGACATCACGCTATTACGACGCTATGATGGTTTACACTATTTCTTCTCTCAATAAGTGAATGCCTTCACCATTTTTACCGTAAGTCATCCACATCTGGACAGACATCAACCAATGCGAACAGCTCATGATTATATTTCTCATTATTAAGCGAAACATGTCGAGCAATATTTGACTTATAAAACACGAGTTACTCGCTTCTATATAATAAATACTTCCGAGAAACTTAGCCAATTGTACCTACTAGGTCCAAAAAATTAAAGGACCGCCAAACTCGTGCAGTCCAAATAAATTTAGTCACCCTTGTCACAGTCAAGATAAAGTGACCAAACTTCTTCGCCAAATTTCGTCCGTCCCGCTATCAGTGCCGGCATCTCGTAAATTTTTCTAATCTGCAAACGGGCCTTTGTCCAATCGAGTCGCTCTGAATGTAAATTGAATAAAGCTATCAAATTGTAGTTAATTCTTTGGGTTGCGTAAAATATTGCGATGTTATGATGAATCCGTGATAAGAATGTTTTGTTGTAAAATGAGCAAAATGTCCATTGATTAGATTGAGAAGATGCAAAAGTGGAATAAGATTCATTGTATTTATTAATACTGATATTTGTATTTACACGTAATTTAGTATTGATCCTAGGGAGCATCTGTAATTTATAAGTACGTATTACGTATATTATTAGGCTTTAAAATAGTTCAAATTATTATTTTAGATTTGGTATACATTTTGAACTTGTCGGTACGAGTAGGAGTTTGAACCTTCGACCTCCGAGTTGCAAATTGCACGCTCCTACCGCTAGGCCACCGACGCATTACACACACATTAATCAATCAATTACCGATCGACATCAATCGATACCATCCATCGGTTTCGATTTTATACTCTAATCGATGGATGTAGAACATGCGATTGCCGTTGACTGTTCCATTTTACCATAAATCGAGTAGTCCTAAAACCTAAAGGATGTCGAGCTTGAGGAGATCCTTCTATTCTGCAAGAAAACAAAATTTAACGACATGTGAAAAAACCGACGGCTAGGCTGCAGCGTCTGTCGAAACCCAATCTACAGCTACTGCGGTTGCCAAACCGCCTGCCAAGTGTGGCTACTAAAGCAATTACCCTCCAAGATGATATAAGTCACACATGGGGGAGGTATATGTCCTGTCGTGTACAACTTACGGCTGGAATGATGATGTTGATAAAGGAAAACCGGGACTACGGGACTGTAACCTGATGATCACTCTTCAGAGAATTGTTGTGACCATATTCTATGATCTACATCTCGCCTGATTCCGACCGGACTCCTCCTCCACAATTACGACAAATAACTCCTTGTCTCTCAATTTCTATATACAAATATTTTACGGAAACTAAGCGAGTATGTTTCCCAATTCACGTTAGAAGTACCGGTCCGAAGTCGCAAAGCTTAGTGCTTTGTGTGAGCTGATTCAATTTGCATGCTAATCTCTCGCTCGCTTCTTTGTGACAAGTCATTCGTTTCTGTGTAGTGCTTTTTCATAGGCTGTGCCATCGTTGACTGCGTGAAATTAAATTGTATTGTGTATGTTGGATTCAACATTCAAAATATTACATACAGATCTTGGGAATGTAATACTGTTCAAGCCCTAATTCAAAACACTTCGAGTTTTGTTGTATTTCTCATTCAAAGAATTTCCGGTTCTTGCCAGTATCCCAATATTATTCATATCAAAAGTGTCAGAATGAACACATGTTCCAAAAAAAGATTGGCCTACATTTTTTGAAGATTCGTCATAACCATATTGCGTAAACCGAAGGTTTTTCACATTTTGTTTTAACGGCGTGTTGAATACATTCTCATTCCAAATTTTTGGGGTTTATTCATAACGATTAATGAGCTAAACCGCGAAAATGCTGACGGATGGACATGAAGAAATTATAAGGGTTTTTACTCTTACTACGGAACCCTAAACACTAGATGCTACGCTCTGGCTAAAACTAGAAAGAACTAGTACATGAAGTTGGAAAACCTCCTTAATATTTTAAGCTCCGTAAGTATGCCAGTGCTACTCGGAGTATGTGTCAACTCTTGTTTACTTTGTTCAAAGTTTTAACATTGGTGTTAGTTAGGTAGGTAGCAAATTTTTGTTCTTGGAGCGGACGAATAAATAAAACAAACTACTTTTATTTAAACTTTAGTGAGTCTATAGAACATTTGTGGCATTATCTAGCAAAAGGGACCTCATTGTCGATGGCGCTTACGTCGAACCGCGTTGCGTTTGTATTGCGGTATGATGTCACATTTTATGAAAATTTTGTTGAAAGCGGTCGAAGCGGGTTTTAGCATCAGCAAAGAAAAAGAATATTAAGAAATATTTAGAAAGGTCTGCAGACCTGCCGGCGATATAAACATGAACGAAGATACGAATTCCCAAACGCCTGCCAAGCGTGGCAGACCATTGCATCTTATACAGTTCTTATTTTGGGGGCTCATGTCCAGGATTGGACGTCCGACATGCTCAACCGGTTCAGATAAAATTTAGCACATGGTATTACGGTGTCAATGTAATAATTATGGCACCACTGATTTAATCTGAAGTTGTAGCCATAGCAACTCCACAATATAAGCCTGTCGTGTTTAATCTCCTTAGAATCCTGTCGATGAGTACGAGTTGTTGGTTATTGAACAAAAAATAAAAAAATTGACAGAAACTTATTTTTTCCAAACTATCAAATAAACCAAGATTAACCTATGTAAAAGAGTTGTTTTTTTTCTTGAACTTTATTTATGATAGATGCATCTGACACATAATAATTATATAGAGTTAGTTATACCAACCTAGTTAAATTATACCAACTTCATCGCATAATTAAGTGCACAAAATAGCATTAATAAAAAGCTCTAAATCCGACTAGTCTGTAGTGTTATTAAAAGCTCCTTTATTCGGCGCCGAAGCTTCATTACACCGAGTTAGCTTGTGGTTACAGCGTTAACGACTTAGATGAAATAAATGTTTAGATGCGATTCATTATCGGCATCATCATTATTTCAACCGTAAGCTGTTCACTGCTGGACAAACGCCTTCCCCAAATTATTTGTTTTTTGTAGTTGCCAATTGCTTCCACGGGTGTCTTGAGAGGCGATAAAGAGAAAAAACCGTCGGGGCGGGCAGCGGACGCCGAAAACTAATCAACAGCACTACGGTCGCCAACCCGCTTGACCTTGGCGACACCCCATACGATGATACAAGTCATAGTTGGGGGAGGCCTATGTCCAGCAATGGACACGAATGCATGGAGCAATGGACCGCTTAAATGATGGTGAAGAATAACATTTGATGCGGTGCGTATAGTCACCTTTAGTCCTTGGTTTTCTGTCTTTTGGAAGTCCTAAAAATTAGCAACATATAGATATATTAGAGTCGTAACATTGGCAATATAGCGTAGGTCAGCCTTGGCCAAAAATATTAAGCACACAATTTTATTTCTTCTAAATCTAAAAACCATTTCTTTCTAAATGCTGTTAAACAATTTTCTGATATTTCAAACCTTAAATGTACACAATAAGGGAATAATATCAGTTAATCATACTTAAAATAATACGAAAAAAAAGCAATTGGAAATATTTTATGCAATCACCAGTCACGGTAACGACCAATACCTAAGTTGAAATGAATTGTCAATATGGCATCAATAAATAATACACTAAAATATCGAATATTCATATAAAATCATAAGTACTCCATACTTTTGGCCAAGAATGTATACTGGAATTTAGAAATAGTAATAGAATAAAAATCATTTTAACAACACAACATTGCAAAAAAAAAATACAATGAATATTTCAAGATTTGATGATGAATTGATCCCCACTCAGCAATGCAGTTGGCCCGACGAAGGTGGCCAATAGCACTGGTTTTCTGTGGAGCCGGCGGGTGTGTTAGAAAAAGAAAATATTTTATTTTAACAAGACATCTTTACAAAAAAAAAAAGAAAATACAATGAATATTTCAAGATTTGATGATGAATTCATCCCCACTCAGCAATGCAGTTGGCCCGACGAACGTGGCCAACAGCACTAGTTTTCTGTGGAGCCAGCGGGTGTGTTAGAAATAGAAAATAATTTATTTTAACAACACATCATTACAAAAAAAAAAAAAAAACAAAAGGAAATACAATGAATATTTCAAGATTTGATGATGAATTGGTCCCCACTCAACAATGCAGTTTTCTGTGGAGCCTACTGCGCGACACAAAATGGCAAAAAATACATAAACGCGTGATTGATGAAATATATTAATATGAATAAAAACTATCACAAATGTAAAATAAATGTACACAGGAAGCAAACAATAATATTCATTCGTGAACGAACTTAAAACCGAGAACGAGGAGAAGGGGCGAAGTGCAAACGGAGTCTTAATGCTAGTGACGCATCTACTATTCAAGCACGAAGTTTTGCTAATGAAGGCTCGCCTCATCAACACCTGGCACGTGCATGCACTAAAACTGTTCCTGTAATTTTTGTAAGCTACATTAAACCCTGGTATTAATGGGACCTATTTCTAAAAAAAAAAAACATTATTGCACTTTTCGTAAGGTAAGGTTAAACCTTTCGTGAGACATTGTAGTATTATAAAACAATGCTCGGGCAAGTCATCGCAAAACAATCGCAACACGGCAATATAACAAGATTTATAGAATTGCAATATGTACAGTTTTATTTAATTATATTTTTCAATGACATTTATTACTGCAACATAAAATTCACCATACGTGTGTGAAGGTATTGCCATTAAACAAAATATAATGCTGATGGTTGCCTTGTATTTATTTACACAATATTTAAAATATTTATTAACCCTTTGACCGCCATCATCTCATATATGAGACAAAGTGACTACGTAAATGACACCGTCATATATTATGACAGAGTTCAAAATTGAACTTTACATTTTTGACGTTCGGCGGTCAAAAGGTTAATAAGCATAATTGAGCAAATAATTGTATAAATTTAAATGTACAACGCATGCCACTTTGACAAATCTATGACAGATATGAGATGAGACTATAAAGGTCAAATGTTAAATTACGATAACATCCGTTTTAGATTCTATACAGTCTTGTTCCATATATCCATATCTGTTTCTGCGATAACTCGTCCGAGCACTATTTATACATGGGTCTTTTCAAGGCAAGAGTGAACAGGCTGGTATATATGGGCTTACATTTACGACACTCAGCAGTTTTAGTGTTTGAAAATGGAGGCCTATAATGTTCTCGGAAACATGTCGTGAGTGACATAAACTTGAGAGAGCCGTTGTTTTAACACGTTCGCTGCGGTAGGGGGCCTAATGACCCCTCACACAGTATGGTTAACTGCAATGATAACTAATTGCCACAGCGAAGGTGTTATTGTATGTATAAAAAAATATTATGAATAATCGAGACATCGCGTGTATTAAACTCTGTTTTGAGTTCATATATTTAAATGTTAATGTTTTTGTGACCTATAATGATATGATGGTGTCTATGTGGATTATAACCCATAAACCCACGAGTGTAAGTTTTTAACGTAATATTACTTTACCATCGCGTTAGTGTTTCCCATATAAATAACATTATCATTTAAGCGTTAGAAACGTTTTGACGTCAAAAGAAACTTACACTAGTCATGTCTACAAACTTTGATGTTCCCCTTTACGTTAAATTTATTTTAACTAGTTTAAGCACGTCAAATGCCTACCAATTCTTTATTTATACAATTATAATTTGTTAAAATATGAAAACAGAAACACCGTAAAATGGGGTGAGTTGGCTGAAAACTGAAATTTAAACCCCGATAACATTTTATTTTTACATAATGAAAACTGAATATAATAATAAGTGTTCCGGAAGTTTGTATTTTAGTTTTTATTTTATTTTGGTTATTTCCATTTCATAACTTTGACGATAAAGAGAAAAACCTGCCTCACTCCGTAGTGCTTCGTATTTGGGGTGAGAGGGCTTTTCATACAAAAGTGATTTTGGAAGATAGTTGGATCAATTTTTTTTTATCATATGTATTGCTATAGCTCCATTTTAAATTGGAATATTTTTTTTTTGTAGCAGTAGCCTTAAAATTTCTTCTCACCCCCCTCTCAAACCTTCTCTCCCCATTCGTAAACCATCTCTCCCCGCGAAACCTACTCACCCCATTTTACGGCACTAAAAATTTAATCATTTTGAGAACCAACAGGCTCACTAAATCAGGCGTAAAAAATATATTGTTTTAGTTGGCAATATTTCCTGTATTCCGTGTGGTTATTTTCCCCCTAAATTATTACTTATTGAACAACCATTACAAATCGTATAATTATATCGCATCAAAATAAATCCGTCCACAAACACATAAATAATGAACGTAAAGTAATTTATACAGCACGATAAATTTAATTACAGAATCCCGTTCGGATTCTCTTCAGTAAAAGCCTATGCGAAACTGAAATACATTTACTAATCCTTGATACATAAATTAACTTATCCGTTGAGATAAAAACGTCAAGCATTTTAACATATTATAGGAGGTGTCACTGATACAGATGCGATATAGCCATTTAGCAAAGGTTATAAATCTCTTACCCTTTTCATGGTAGATGGAACCTTGGCGAAGGGAGAAACGTGCTTGACATAACAAGGCTATGAGATGCGGTATAGATAGGGTTTTATACTTGTTATTTACAGCCCTGTCACGTTTTTCACGATGTATTGTTTAGTAGGTCTTTATTGAGGTCGGGCTTGGATTCTGTAATAAATGTTTACATACATAAATAAATAAATAACTAACTAACATCCTTACACCAATTAACAGAAGCTCTAGTGTAAGTGTCTTTTGACGTAAAAAAACGTTTACGAACGCGTAAGTGATAATGTTATTTATATGGGAAACGCAAACGCGTTCGTGACCCTAAAGTTGCGTTAAAAACTTACTCTCAGGGCTCTGAGCCCTGGGTGTAAGTTTTTACGTCAAAAGACACTTACACTAGAGCCGCTGAGGATCTAGTGTAAGTTTTTAAAGTAACTTTACGTCACGAACGCGTTTGCGTTTCCCATATTAATAATAGTATCACTTACACGTTCGTAAACGTTTTTTTTACGACAAAAGAAACTTACACTAGAGCGTCTGAGCTTCATGGTAAGGTCAAGGAGACTTCTGTTGTGAGTAAATTGCATATAAGACGACTTGGAAACAAATATCTATGTTCATCAGCATCACAAAAATACATGCCCCTACTGGGGTTTAAAGCCAGTATCCGGCTTCATGTAGACAGGTACCCACTAGGCTAGAACTATCGTCAAATATGAATATTGTAGTAACATCATCTATGTTACCATACTAGTTACCATGTATGAATGAGTTTCCCATATTTCGACCCTGTTGCAAGCGCCATCCTTACGGAATAACTGATATATTTGTGTATTCCGCGAGGATGGCGCTTGCAAGCATCGGAAACTCATTCAAGTTAACATACATGGTAACTCCCCGTTAAAAGTAATAGTTGTAACTAGAGAGTATATTTTCGGGAACTTCGTATTAAAGGCTTTTGGAACTTCCACAAATTACGTAAACTGTCTAGCAGTTAAGATATCACCAACACCCATTCGATTATACCGATGAAAAATGCACTACGCTCAAACCCCCAACCCATTGTCCGGCAAGCACCAAATCACATGAGCCGCTCCACAAATGAATCATACAATAAATAGTAAAGCATTGCCTTCAACAGACCTTTGTGCAGGAACTATTAAGATGATAAAAAGGCTTAAGCGACGGGGACCGAGCGAAATATATTTCCCCAATGGCCGTAAGTACTTATTGGCTTAGGATTCAGTTGGGAGGTGTTTTGTTGACTTATTATTTTAAAGTACCGATAAAATAATAAGTAAACAATAGTTATTTACAAGTTACGCACCTTGTAGTCTCGATAAAATCATATGTATACATATTTTGAGACTTTTTCCGTATCGATATCTCTTACCTCGATAGTACAAATAAAGTCTCTCCACCAAGTTATAGTCTAATATATAATCTACATTTCGAAAATGAACGACTTAGAATAATAATAAAAAGATCGTTACATTTCAATCAGTCGCCAACAATTACTAAGTATTATTTTTTAATTTAAGATATTTAGTTAAATTCGAATCATCATGTATTTATCGTGTAGCTATTTGCAGTTGCACAGTCCCCATCAGATAGTGTATCAGAGCTGAGAAGGTGGTTACAATATCTAAACATGCACTTTATCGCCTTGACAATAGAGATGGCGTTCAGATATTTGTGACCATCGCCACAGCTCCGATACGTCTGATCTCGACAGTCACTACTGAAGTAAAAAAGACCCAATTGACAGGAGATCTTTTTAAACCAGCTTTATACGGAACCATTTTATAGAAGTTCTAAATACATCGACTACAACGGTGCAGTTCTTTTGAAGAACTGAACTATTAAAGATTTAAAATTAATTCCATATCGATGCTTTGTGGCGGACTAGACGCGTCTTTGTACTTGTAATAATCTTTATTATTGATATAAAAATAATAAAATCTTTCACTTTATGTAATCAAATATGGTTAGCTATTTTTAGCGTAGAAAACATGAGTAGCCAATATGGATATATTACTTAGGTGAAAAACTTAACTGAAGGAACATAATTCGAGGGTTGCGTGGTCATACCCGATAAGTCGAGTAAATGGGATTTAAAATAATATGTACATAGAAGAAATAATGAAAAATAACGATAAACTATACTAGGTTATAAATAACTTAATAATAAAATAAACTAAGAACTGGAAAAGTCCTGGGCCGGATGGATTGTACAATTTCTGGTTGAAATGGTTTCGATGCTCGCACTCGCGATTAGCAGCGCAATTCCAACAAGCCCTTGAGCTCGGCTCCTTGCCACCTTCCTTAACAACTGGTACGACCTTCCTGCTCTATAAGTCCGGTAGTACCACGGAAGCTAAAAACTATCGACCCATCACGTGCTTGCCTACACTCTACAAGCTCCTTACATCCATTTTGAGAGCAAAATTAACACGCACGTTGTCGCGAACAACATTTTGGCCACCTCTCAAAATGGATGTAGGGTTGGGTCCCGTGGTACTAAAGAGCTCCTCCTCATAGACATGACCATTTGCCAACAGGTCCGGCGGAACAAGGGGGCCCTCTCGGCCGCCTGGATTGATTACAAGAAGGCCTATGATTCAGTGCCTCACTCATGGCTGCAGAGGATCTTAGAATTGTATAAAGTCAATGCAACTTTAAGATCCTTCCTAGGTGCGTGTATGAGGCAATGGACCACAGTCCTTCGTCAACCAGGAGGTGGCGATTACCCCCCTGGCCCGCAGGACTTCATAAGGATTGAGCGAGGAATATTCCAGGGTGACAGTTTGAGTCCCCTATGGTTCTGCCTAGCTCTGAATCCGCTCAGTACTTTACTGAAGGATTTGGGACTAGGTTGCCGGCTTCGGAGAGAGGGTGAAGTCATTTCTCACCTTCTGTATATGGACGACCTCAAATTATTTGCGCCAACAACCGAGTCTTGCTGGAGCTACTGAAAACCACTGAAGTGTTCAGTAGTGCCATCAAGATGGAGTTTGGTGTCGATAAGTGTGCGGTTATGCATGTACAGCGGGGGAAAGTAGTAAATTCAACAAATTTACAGCTTTCTGAGACGATGTCGTTCAGATCTATCTCCGAATCAGAAACCTATAAATATCTTGGTATGTCAGAGTCTCTGGGTATTGAGGATGTGGCTATTAGACAGGCGGTGAAGGAGCGTTTCTTCGGTCGGCTGACAAAAGTACTTAATAGCCTTTTGTCAGGTGGCAATAAGGTACGGGCCTTCAACGCTTGGGTAATGCCCTTACTTATATACTCCTTTGGCATACTAAGATGGACTCAGACCGAGCTGGATGCCCTGGATAGGAGGGTCCGACTACTACTCACCACACATCGCATGCTACACCCACGTTCGTCGGTTATGAGATTGTATATCCCACGGAAGTGTGGAGGCCGCGGCTTTTTAAATGCCAAAAGTCTCCATAACCGTGAGGTGTGCAATCTCAGGAATTATTTCCTGAACCACGAGTGTGGGATGCATCGTGATGTGGTGGCAGTAGACAGGAACCTCACACCGCTCGCCTTGGCAAACGAGAACTGGCGCAAACCAGTGGTACTAAGCACCGAGGACCGCAAGGCCGTATGGAAGAGTAAGGAGCTACACGGGCGGTTCTACAGGGCCCTAACGGGACCAGACGTAGACCTACCCGCGTCGGTGAACTGGCTACAATTCGGGGACCTCTTCGGAGAAACCGAGGGTTTTGCCTGTGCAATTGCGGACGAAGTTATCATGACGAATAACTACCGGAAGTATATCCTGAAAGACGGTACGGTCGACATTTGCCGGGCATGCCGCCGTCCCGGAGAGTCACTCAGGCATATAATTTCCGGTTGTTCTCATCTTGCTAACGGCGAGTACTTGCACAGACATAACCTTGTAGCCAGGATTATACACCAACAGCTTGCTCTTATGTATGGACTTGCGGACCGCGAAGTGCCGTACTACAAGTACACACCTGCGCCAGTTCTCGAAAATGGTCGTGCCACGCTCTATTGGGATCGATCTGTTATCACGGACAGGACTATTGTAGCCAATAAGCCTGATATCGTGGTGATAGATCGATCGCAGCGCCGGGCAATGCTCATCGATATCACCGTCCCATGTGACGAGAACCTCGTGAAGGCCGAGAAGGACAAGTCCAGCAAGTACTTAGACTTGGCTCACGAGGTAACCGCCATGTGGGAAGTTGATTCGGCGATCATTGTACCGATAGTTGTTTCCGCGAACGGTCTCATAGCGAAGAGTCTCGACCAACATCTTGAGAGACTCTCGCTACGTGGTTGTGGTTGGATCAAGGGTCAGATTCAGAAGGCGGTAATCCTGGACACGGCGCGCATAGTCCGACGGTTCCTCTCTCTGCAGCCCTAACCACCGGCAGCCTGGGCCCTGCCCCGTTGCCGGCGGCACTCTAGGTTAGGTTTTTTATAATGTTTTTATTGTTTTGATATGTTTTAGATGTATTTTTATATTTTACTTTTATAAAAATGTTATAAAACCTAACCTAAGATTTAAAATGAATAAAGAGACAAATAAACTACATTAAAAAATAATAACTAAAACTCTAAATTTAAGGTAGGCCCCTGTGGCATGGTTCCAAGAATACTGGCAGCATTCCCTCGCTGTATCGCAACGCTTAGGCGTTGGGCGAGGAAGCTGCCAGCTCTTTTATCTCCGGTAGCGTCGACCAGCCGCTTAGCCAACTCTTTAGAAAGACCCTTAGCTGCTGGGCCCCACGGACCAAGAGTCTCGACTCCAAAGGCAACAAAATTGTAGTTGGAATCGAGACTCCTGTACTTCCGGGATTTGCGGACCTCGGCCGCCTCTGCCGCCGCGCCGGCCTTGTCTACAGTACCGTGGAGATGGGAAGGCGCCAGCGTATCCACGCATGTAGCGTCCCACACGAGGACTCGTCCCATCTTCCACGGTATTAACGACATCCCGTCAGGTCTCTTGCCATCGTCTCTGACTATACCGGTAGGCTCCAGTATTGCCGGAACGTTGACGGTGGCAAGAGACCGGCGGATTATGTCGTTCAGGGCGGCGTGACGAGAAAAGCGGCCCGCACTACGTTGGCACGATAAACCATGGTGCCCCAGCCGGTCGACGCTACTGCCACAGTGACATACATGCGGCGCGCATAATTGAACTCCCAAACGAAGCCCGACCGCCAAACGGAGTACGTTGGCATCTAAATGCGTACCTGTGTTAGGCGACGGGTAAGCACTCAGCCAATGACTAGACTCTTTACAGCCTGCAGCCAAAAGCCGAGCGCGATCTGTACCTGAATCGCAGTTGTTGCAAAGAGAAGTGTAGGTTAATTTAGAAAAGATGTCATCCCAACCCCTCTGTGATTTTGGGTTACAAGGAAAATTTTGCCCCGGGCAGGCAGACAACCAGGCATTTTTAGCAGCATCCAGGCCTGAGATCTCATAGTTCATGGGCGAGGCCTTTAGGATTTTTCCTATGAGATCACCAGAGCTGTGGATAGATGATAAAAATGCCGGAAGGGCAACACTTGAAATTTTGCGCACTCCAAGCCCGCCGTAACGGACGGGGAGAGATGCTTGAAGCCAAGACTGATCGGTGAGCTTTAAATTTAGAATAAGTTCAAGGTGGGTTCGAACAAGTGAATCGACGGGAGTCAGTAAATTTTGATGATTCCAGAGGTGGCTACACCGAAGCATGTAGGTCAATTTTGGGACAAAAAGACAGAATTTAAGAATAAAAAAGGCCGAGTGAGGGCTAATTTCTAGTAGACGATCGGCACAATTTTGGAATTTTGCTATAGTATTGTTAATAAATTCAGGAAAAAAATCATCAAATATTGGTGTCCCTAGGAGGGTAAGGGTCTCTTTGGTAACAAATTTAATATTAGGTGTCAATAAATTAAATTTATTATTAATATCTACAGGGTTCACGGATCTATCGTGAATGTAGATTTCACATTTGTTATAATTTAAGCCAAGACCAATAGATTCAAATTTGGATTTTAGGGTGGAGAGGTCAGAAAGTACTGTGTCTATATTTCCTCCTAGGGTGCCGTCGTCTAAATACCACACATTCAATTTGGAAGTTAGATTTTGGATTATGGGATTTATTGCTAAACTAAAAATCGCCGGCCTGAGGGGATCACCTTGCTGGCATCCCACTTCCGAGGAGAGCTCATGGTTGCGGTACATTAATTTAGTGGGATCGGCATAACAATGTAATAAATAATTATAAAGTTCTGGGATATGACTTCTAATTTCAGCCAGCAAGGTGTCTCTGTTTACCGAATTAAAGGCATTTTTAACATCAATTTTTATCAAAACTTGGCATTCGTCGTTGCTGAGGAAAGTGCGGAGAGCATGAACTGCCGCTTCGCATCCACCTCCGAAGCCTAATTGAACAGGTTCAAACTTTCGCTGTAATTTTGAAATTATATGCCGAACTGCTATTTTAGATGCTAATCGTCTTAAAGTCGTGCCAACAGCTATCGGTCTCACACCGCCATCTTTTTTAGTGAGAGCAATTAGATTAGCTCCATATAAAATGGATACAATGTCTGGATTTATACCCCCACTCAACATTAGATTTATTATTTTATTTATGGAAATAATTAATTTTGAACCAGCATCACCAACGCTATGTGCAGTAAGGTCTTTTAAGTGTTGAGGGGAAATACCGTCTAAACCGGCTGCAGAGCCATTTTTGAAGCTAGCAATAGCATCTGTGATGTGTTTATTTTCAACTTGGAGGCAATCTAGCATAGAGGTTGGCGGATCTAAAAACAGGCGTGGAAGGGGCTGGGGGTGTTTGGAGCGTAAGGCCAAAAGAGTGTCGGGAGTATCGGGTGATAAATAGTCACTGGAAAACAAAATACGGGCAGCACCTTTGAGGTCTCCGTCACTGATTTTAGCTTCAACGGTTTTTGCCAAGTTGTATGTAGGGAAATCGCCATGGTTTTTTGAGATTCCTAGAGTTACATTAGGGGCTAAAACTGATGGATTAGAGCAGTTGTTCTTAATCTTTTGAGTTAATGATAGCTCGTGGTCGTCTGTTGTAACGTGTAAAGTATGGTAAGCAAAAGTTAAGAGATTTCGCCACGTATCAAAACTATTTAACTCTACGCACTGATCAATTAAGTAAGACAAACGCGTGGCAACGGAGACCCTGGCGCCGCGCGGAATCCTTTTGATAACGGGACAGTTAATTTTAAGTTGGCTTAGATCAAATTGCAAGTTACTGGCGAGCAACGAGTCATTATTTATATTATTGTTACTAACGGGGGGTGACGTGTGGACTGGGCCACTATCAGGTGTAGTATTCTGTGACAAACAATTTCTATGTTTTTTAGAGACATGTATGTTAAGACCACGGGAAGTTTCAAAAGATTTAGTACATATGAGGCATGTGTGGGCGGTCGGGGCAACAGGTTGGGTCACAGAAATCATCCGTGGTAAAGGAGCCCAAATATGTAGAAATTATTAACAAATTGATTTAAAATACTTACATGACATAAAAGAGACTATTAATAAATTATGAAAATAAAATAACACAATAATAAAAGAACTAGCACTTCGAAAAGTCAAAAATGACACGATAGACGCTGTCACATTGTGACCGCAAGGGGGCGCAGCCCCCGTGCGCAAGTGAACCTTCTTTCTTGTTCTGCTAGAATACGCAAAGGAAATGTATCGGTCCGGGGGCGCCGCAGGCAGCAATAATAGGGTTGTGAGAAAAGTTACGTTTCGTTACGCTAAAATTATTCGATTGCTTTGCGATGCATTAAAATGTTCCTTGGGCAGTGAAGGATGTTCTATGTATTGTAACCATTTACAGCAGCTTGATGGTGGAGCTGTTGGTATGTTAATCCACATGGAAACAATGCTCAAAAATAGGATTTTGAATTTAGAACTATATGTGGCCTACGCACCCACTGTGAACCTACGCAAGATTGTTACTTCAATGAAATATTATATCGATTTATCGGGTTTGACCAAGCAACCCTCGAATTATCTATGTAGTTGTGAAGTCAATTATTATGGAGCTCACGTCAAAATTTGAATATAGAACGCCGTTATGCGTTACCAGACACTTTACTACTTCACCTATACGCAAAGCTCTTTGTAGATGGCTCCACTAGTGCAAACGGAACCCTATGACGCAATGTCATACCCATATACATAAGTCCGTCAAGAAATACTCTAGACCGGAAAGAAATTGTACTCAAATGAAAGACCTTTAAAAATAATTAGTTTTGAATCGAGGTGACATATCGACTTTCGTTTTGTCACGTATTTTGCGTTTAAATGTTTTTGATTTCATGTTATATTTACACTTTTAGATTTGTTAATTGACAGTGACGGGTGCATGGTGCGCGTTCAGAAGTTGTGTTTTAGTTCGGAGCGGTTTTTGCTATGTTTATGTCCGGTTGTTGACTCGGTTAAATAACAGTGTCAATATGCATTTCAATGTTTGACTTAAAACAAAGGAAATAAATAACACTAGCTTATTGGTAGTTACGCTAGTGCTGCCCTCTGGTAGCAAAACGTTGCACCAGCAACTGACTATTATAATATTTTAAATGTCAAGATTTTAGTTGTCACAAAAGCCAATATAAGACTACAAAGTCAATATACCTTCAGTTAAGTTTTTCACCTATACTTATTTTTATTAATAAATATTGCAACTATTAAGACCGAGCTGTTCTAGAAAAACGAGCAAAAGTTTAAAAACCGCAAAGCACTGCAGCCATGAGGCTAATCGGAAAAATTTGCTGCCAATTTAGTTGGTAAAAAGTTTTGTTAGCCATAAACGAAAACAATTAAGCGATTTAACTAGTGCTAGATAGTCGGAGCTCTGTAGAGAAGTTTGCTTGAGCTCATTGTACGTACTTTGAGGTATAAACGCTAGGCTGAGTAGATGCGGCAACTACAGCCTTGGCTAGAAATTTTGGCGAGTGTTCGAGCGGTTTGCATGAACTCATTCCACCATCTCCATTCAAATATTATGGGACGAGGCGTGGGTTGAGATTCCATCCCTATGTTATGGATATTCCTTTAACCAGAACAAAGCGCTTTGCTTCTACTTTTCGCACAGCCAGGGAGTGGAATTCTCTTCCAGCTGATCTTTTCCCGGAACAATACATCCTGGATGTCTTCAAGTCGAGAGTGAACAAGTACTTGCTAGGTAAGCATGCTCCATCATCGGCCTCATCGTCGCTTACCATCAGGTGAGATTGGGGCCAAATTCTAACCTATCACTTATAAAAAAAGTATTCAGGACCCATGCTTTTGTGAAGTATTTACAACTTTTCTGATGACATCTTCTTCTTCGCATAGGCAGTAGTTTTACGAATGCGATTGCCATCTGATCTTCAACCCAGAGACTAAACTACCCTTGGGATCCGTTCGATTTTTTTAATGATAAAGATGTCAAACGAGCAGACGGATTGCTTAATGGTACCATGGCCACCCTCAATACCAGGGGAGTCACAAGCACGTTGTCAGCCTTTAAGATAGGAGAACGGTGTTTTTCTTTACCGGAAAGCGACTGGTAAAGAGCAAATGACATTTCGTACATAAGTTCCGAATAACTCATTCGTACGCACTGGGGTTTGAACCTACGACTTCCACCCACTGCATTGAACACTTTCATCATGACGTTGGTATTCGTTTGACAAGCACGCTTCACCCTAACTTGATCATTCACTCGGACCCCAGGTTCAGTCCCCATCAGATAAATGCCTGTATCGCCTTCGCAATACTTATAGAAACGTTGTTCAAATATTTGTGAGCACCTCCAGCGGCGCTACCGCGAAAAACGATATTCGTATATTTCGGGCATCTTTCTCTTTTACTCAAATTAAGGCGCCACGAGGGAGACAGAGCCAATCGTCCGAAATTTACAATTATCGTTTTTCGCGGTAGCGCCGCAGAGCTCTGGTTTATCTGATAGGGCTGTACAGCAGCTGGGTAACAAAAATTTGACAAAAGTATATTTCTTCGTACTTACGCTATCCTAATCGACCGGTTTGGCCTAGTGGGTAATGACACTGTCTATGAAGCCGATAGTCCTGGGTTCGAATCCCAGTAATAGCATTTATTTGTGTAATTAGCTCAGATATTTGTTCTTGACTGTTTGTTAGTATTTAAGTATTTGTATATTATTTATACTGTTGACCGAGTACCGACAACACAAACCTTAGAGATTACCGTGGGGCTGATAAAATTCGTGTAAAGCTGTTCTTTAATATTTACATTTATCTTCAAATTTTAAAGAAATGTTTAAATTTTGTATGATGTTCGCTTCGGGGGAGGCCTATCGACGAACTTTAGCAGTGAACGTCGTTAGGCTGATATGATGATGTTTAACTTTGGTGCCCTCTTGAGCCAATTTGTCACCTACTAACTTTGTAACTATTCGTGGCTCCACAATCTGAAACCACCAGGGTGCAGAGACGGTGCTGTGAAGAGCAATTTATTACTTTTAACTTACTCCGCGCACTTCCGTATTGGATTGGACGCCTATCCAAACAAATTATGCGCAAAATCCTACCTAGCCCGTATGTCGTTAAGGACTATAATGGCTTGGATAATTAGTTGTGCGCTGCTTCAGGAGTTTTGGTCTTTCATGTTTAGAGTTTAGAAATTGAAGTTTTAAATTGATTGTCTTTGTCAGGTGCGTACTTTAAGTTTCTTGAATTAAAATGCTTTTTCCTCCATCTATGTGTTTATGGCGAACATAACATAATTTTATTATAAGAGGATCGAAAATATGACATTAATTACCATGATATTTAGAAAATTGAACAACGAAAAACTAACAAAGAAAATAAATAAATATTACTGGACATTCTTACAAAAATTGCCCTACGATAAGCTCAAGAATCCTTGTCAGCCGACGATATATACACATAATACAAATACATAAATAAATAGAAAACACCCATGATACTCGGAACACATATTATTTTCTTAATTTTTATTTTATTTTTTTTGCCTATGAAGCCGACGGTTCCTGGTTCGAATCCCAATAAGATCGTTTGTGTGATGAGCACAGATATTTTGTTCCTGGGTCATGGGTGTTTTCTATGTATTTAAGTATTTATAATTGTGTATTTTTTTATTATATTTATCGTCGTCCAGTACCTGCAAAACAAGCCTTACTGATCTTACCGTAGGACTCGGTCGATTTGTGTAAGGTTGTCCCGAAATATTATTAACGAGGGTAGTTAAATAAATAAATAATTCCGGACAACAAAAGAATTTGAATTATTCATGCAAGCCGCGATAAGTTCTTCCTGATACTTGTTTATCACTCAAATAAATGTCCCAATGAACCCAGAACCACAATCCACCAATGTCACTATCCACTAGATCAGACTATGTCGTCAGAAATATCGCTGAACGAAAGTTTCCAAGGCCTGAAACGCAGTTTCGGTTAAATTATGTGGCACGAACTAGTCTCATATAAATTTGAACGGACGTTTCCTAATCACAACCCTGCATCTGCAATTAACGGGTAGCTCCCGTCACACCGGAGCGAGCCCCGAGCGAGTGCCGGGCGGTGTGCTGTGCAGCCGTAACAAAAATGTATACTTTGCTAGCTGTGCGATAATTTAGCGTCCTTAAACCAATAAGCCGATGCTAACGCTGTATCAGGGATAATGATTCTATCTTCTTACGCTAGTCTCACAGCGTAAAGAGGAATAAGTATAGCTTATGCTTTTCTTGCTACAGGTATTGGTTTATCAAACTGTAGGTAGTTTATCTGCGAAGCTTGAGGTCCCGGAATTGAATAAACGCATTAATTTGGATGTCTGTTAGATCCATTTATTCTTGAATTATAATAGTTTGTCCTAATGTCTTCATTTGCTTAATATTATTAAGCAGAAACCAGATTCAGAGGCTCTAGTGTAAGTTTCTTTTGACGTAAAAAAACGTTTACGAACGCATAAGTGATAATATTATTTATTTATATGGGAAACGCAAACGCAAGTTACGTTAAAAACTTACAGTCAGGGCTCAGGTAACATATCGCAACTAATACATCTCGATTCATTACAAACATACATTGGCTTAAGATAAATATTACTTAACATTTAAAAATGTTTTATTTTCAAGATACCTTCTTCAATCAAAAATTGTATTTTTTCTCATTATATAATATCACTTTCTAATCTCATATAATTATACAATAGAAAAAAATCATATTTGTGTGGAAAATATTTTAATAACGTAAAGGCGATTCAGCTAAGTATTACATTTATTGATTGCGTTATTTTAGAAGATGACATTATACTGAGACGGTGTTGACCAACCACACATTTTCCTATTAATTGTATAAAAGCGGGTAACTCACGTTTTATAAGTCGAATATTGCTCGACGACGAGGAGCATAATCATGAGCCATTCGCGTTGGTTAGCCAACGCGAATGGCTCATGATTATGCTCCTCGTTACGGAGTGAAACATGTCGAGCAATATTCGACTTATAAAACGTGAGTTACCCGCTTTTAATATACAATTAATATGTTTCAATCTCACGATAGTTTTGTGTTTAAAATCACACATTTTCCTTACCGCGTTTAATATTTGGCACTTCTTGTAATCTTTTATGATCCTCTGTTTCATGTTTTGTGTCAATATGTGCTCGTAAAAAAATAAATATTATATTCTATTGAATATGTCAATATGGCGAACGCGTTACGAGTACTCGTATCGGCGTGTATTCGGCCCGGTCTGACTGGCGGCCTTACGCAAGCATTTTGAGTTATGGTTCTATTACGTGTCACGGCTCCGTGACATGTCGCCGGTTGTTCTGCTCGCGCCAGATATACCCGCGTTTACAACTTTATGGCTTGTAACGTCGGCATGTTATATTACCTATAAATTTACCGGTTAAAGTACAAAAAATTATAAAGGGAACCAATTTTAGATTTTATTCTATAGAGAGATAGGTACACTACCTAATGGCTCTTTTTAGGGTTCCGTACCTCGACGGAACTTTTATAGGATCACTTTGTTGTCCATCTGACTTTCAAGACAATTTTTCTCAGGAACGCGTGGAGGTATCAGCTGATATTAAATACTCAAGTCTATTATCCCTTGGAGCTGTGAAAAAATCTAACTTAATAGCCAACGCAAATACGGATAAGGTAGTGCATATTCATTTACATCTTTTGCTCGTTATAGGTTTGTAGGTTTAGTTTGTAGGAACCCTCGGTGTGCGAGTCCGACTCGCACTTGGCCGATTATTCATATTCAATCAAAATCAAGAGTACCTAGTTGCATAATTATTGCAATGCTTATCTCTCCTTTATATGTAACTACCCCTGAATCACCCTAAACGATGGTAGGTATCCAATACTGAACTTCAACCTCCCTATAGATTGCCTCACTCAGCGATTTCAGAGCATGAGTGGCTAAATGTCATACCCGCCACGCTTGGGAGGCGGGTTGGTGATCGCAGTATAATAATATTTCTTTAAAGTACGCTGCTCGTTCGGTAGTTTCGGGTCGCAGTTAAGGAAACTACCCATCTTTTAAAATCCGATTATAATATCCCAGTTTTTTCCCTCCCACTAATGGATTTAACTTAACATTCTGCATATTGTACAAAAACTAATGTTTGTTTCCATAAAACACGTATTCTGTTTGTCGGATTAGTATATACACAAATGAGAGCATAAGTCGGGAATGCAAAGTAAAACCGTACTTCATTTTGTATTCCGTGTGATGCGTTACTATTGGTCGGAAAGTCATGTTCAACTCGCCATTCTTCAATGAAGAATTTAACGCTAGTCTAGTTCAGTTAGTAAGTCAATAAAAATTCTAATTTGTCCAGAGTTGCATGCGATAGATGGCAGCGACATCTGTTTTGCTATATCAGAACCTGTAACATATTGGAATAGAAAGAGGTGCACGCAGGTACCGCATGCACCTTCATATAAAAAAAAAAAACATGTATTTGACGACGTGACGGTATTCCGTTCTGTCTCAATTTATATAATTATGTTATAGAATCTAAGTTGAGTTACCATTAAAAAACCAATGCATATTATAATATTAAATTAAATAATGTATAATGTGGTAGTGCCATCTATATGTCGCTGTATCAACATTTGCTTAGAACCATCCAGAAATTGCAAATATTACCAAATTTTTTTAGGAATTCCGTCGTAACCGACGAAAGTATCGCAAGTCAAAATATTTTTCCTAACTAGTGAGTTTTTACTCACCGCACTCAGTGCATTTTGCGTAAATTTCACTTTTTAAGGCACTTTTTATAAAAAAATTGGCTTTGATACACGGGTTAAAACTTCTTTAAGACTCGTGTGATTGTCACCCTCGTTTCACTTGGGCTCCAACTTTCGCCCTCATCGAAAAAACATTTTTTTTACTAGTATAAATATACTATTATGTTACTACGCATGTTAAAAAAAAAAAAATGTAGCACATATTTTATATTAGAGTATTTTATAATAATCTGATCGAATATGTTTAAAAGGATAACTGTAATACTTATATAATGATAAAACTAGAATACATGTGTCAACGTGTGTAGTATCTGGCCCGGTACCGCGAACATGGAAGTTCGTATATTTCGGGCATCTTTCTCTTTTACTCCAACCAAGGTGTCATGAGAGTGACAGAGACAATCGTCCGAAATTCACGAATATCGTCTTTCGCGGTAGCGCCGCTGCTTGTAAACAAAATACACACATACCTATATGTATGCGCTCACCGACTCATTGTAAATTAGGTACTATTCTAATGTTATTAATTCTCATGTAAGTGAATTGTAAATATTCTTATGAGAAATAAATGTCTTAAACCCCTATTATAAAATTATTTGATTTGTTAAACAAATACGTATTTACCATCAACGTGCTTTACTTGCGTCGACCGGCATAGTCAGAGTTGATGGCAAGAGCCCTGATGGGGTGTATTTGGTTCCTTGGAGCTTGGGATGGATGCTGATGTGCGATGCTACCTATTTAGACACCCTAGCGCCGTCCCATCTCCAACGAACTACTGTAAAAGCGGCGTAAAGAACCGAAATTTTTAAATATAACAAATATAAGAGCCTGGGCAGAGAGTACCATTTTGTACCGTTTGGCGTAGATACGTTAGGTCCACGGGGTCCCAGCGCGCACAAACTTTTTGCAGAAATAGCGAAGCGTCTGGTTGATGTAACTGGTGACCGAAGAGTTGGCGGCTTTCTCGCACAACGTATCAGTATAAATAAATACATATTTCGGGATTTTTCTTACACATATCGACCTAGTCCTAGTGTAAGCTCAGTGAAGCTTGTGTTGTAGGTACTAGACTACAATATATATAATAGATAGATACATATAAATACTCAAATACAAAGAAAATACTCATGACTCAGGAACAAATATCTGTGCTCATCACACAAATAAATGCCCTGACTGGGATTTGAACCCAGGACCAACGGCTTCATAGGTAGGGTCACTACCCACTAAGCAAGACCGGTCGTCAAAAGTATTGCGATACAACGACGAAATGCCAGCAGTCTTGGGACAATGCCATTACCATACATTTAATATAGTAAATAGTTAAGTACTAGTAATATTGTAATTATTGTAAATAAAGGTTTTTTCACATGGACATAAAGAGTATTATAAATAAAGTAAAAAAAAAATTAACTAGAAGCCATAATATTCAATAAATTTAATTATCTTTATTTGGTCTCCGAAACGTTAGAAATTGTATCTGATACAAAAGTGTAAATCGAGTGAGTTTAAAACACGTAGTAACACAACGTGCACTCAGTTTGTTACCGTACCACTGAAGCTCTGAAAAGAAAAAACTTTATGTTCTTTTTTTGTATAAGATAAGTCTTCATTTTTAAATTATATACAAGGATTACAATATTATAATAACTAAGTAGTTATTACAATGCTGATACGTTGTGCGAGGAAGCCGCCAGCTCTTCGGTCACGAGTTACGTCAACCAGACGCTTCGCGATTTCTGCAAAACAAATTCAATATGAAATAATGACGACAGATTTGGCCTAGTAAGTATTTGACCCTGTCTATGAAGCCGATGTTCCTGGGTTCAAATCCCAGCATGAGTATAATTATATTTGTGTGTTGAGCACAGATATTTGTTCCTGAGTCATGGGTATTCTATATATATTTATTTAAGTATTTGTATATACAAACGACGTTATATATATATATATCATAAAGATCATATATATATATATATATATATCGTTGGCTGAATACCCACAACACAAGCCTTTTTGAGCTTATAATCTGTTTTAGAATGTCTTGTAATTTTTATTTATTTAAATATAAATTGGACTGCTGTGTTACTAAGTGTGATTTTATCCAAAGGTCGCGTGAAAAGTATGTGTTACATGGTGGCAAAATTGTTCTCGCCTTAATTTTTCACACTTGAATCCCTCACTACGCTCTGGCGGTTTTTAGGAGTCTAACTGCCTTCCCTTCGTTTAAAATTCAATATACGCCCTCGGCGTAAATATTTAATTTCACTCCCTTGTGACACAATCGACTATTACTTACTAGAAGTTCTATTAGTTCTTATTTTTTCAGTGTCTGAAAAGGACAATAGTCAAAGAGAATACAACGTAATTACCTCTCATTGTCTGTGACCTCAATAGCTTGTTCGATACCAGTAATTAAAATAAAATTGTCTCTTACTACCGCTTAAAGGAATTCCTACTTTAACCCACTGTCATACAGTTCAGAACTGGTTGACAACAATTATAGTTTTTTTGAAACTACCTTAATACAAGACAATAAAGCTTATTTTTGTATGTTTAAATCTGTCCGAACAGAAATGCAATTAATATAATTGATTAAAGTTGTAAATGGTAAAACAACGAGTAATTGGGTAAGTGCCTTTTTTAAAAGGCTTCGTTATAATATAGCATCTGTATTATAATGTTGATATTATATTATTACAATAAAACGGAATGAAGTCGTATACATAAAGGAAAAAATATATCTTACTTAAAATCTTTTGGCGTCTCGTGGACTCAGAGCATACAATAACAATAGAATAAAATTGATACATGCGAATGCCCTAAAACACAAAAAATATTAATTTGAATACATATTACAAGATGGCAGGCAGTCACTTTCTATAAGCTGTCATTCAAAAAGCGGTAACAAAATGTTCAAATCTAAAATATTAGTCTCTTTTACACGTGTTTTTTATTGTACTTTTTATTTTATTTATTTTGGATTTGGTTAAGGTTGTCTGGAAGAGATTGCTTGTAAGCGGTAAGATCGCCTGTTATTCGCTATTTATGATAACTGAGATTAACAAAAAAAATCATTAATTCATTCATTCACGCTAATAAACGTGCTGCCATCTAGTCGCAAATACCGTTACTAATACTGACACACACCTAGCTTATAAATGGTAGTGCTGCCCTCTACACTCTACTTATTGAGGAAAGATGGGTAAACTCAGTGTAACATTAAAGTGACCACTAAATTGACTTTTATTTCTTTTTGATAACTAATAATTTGCTTTTGCCAAATATAATTAAACCATCATTATACAGTCAATTAATGATCACTTTCATTACACTTCCGTGGATTTATCCAGATAATAATAAATAAATAATAATAAATATTTCGGGACATTCTTACACAAATCGACCTAGTCCCACGGTAAGCTCAATAAGGCTTGTGTTGCAGGTACTAGGCGACGATATATATAATAAATAGATACATATAAATACTGAAATACATAGAAAACACCCATGACTCAGGAACAAATATCTGTGCAAATAAATGCCCTGACTGGGAATCGAACCCAGGACCTTCGGCTTCATAGGCAGGGTCACTACCCACTAGGCCAGACCGGTCGTCAATAATAACAAAATCACAACAAAACACGTCATAATAATAACAAAATACCAAATGAATCGTTGCGGTAAGACGACGTGCCCGGACATTTATCACTGTCAAAATCTCAACGCAAGGATAACTAGAGTGAGTGCCCAAGATAGACAGAACAAGCAATGCGACTTAATTGAAAATACTTCGTAAAGTACATTCTAAAAATAGTCTACATAATTTGGTAAAGTTATAGTTTTACGCACAAAACTATCGTGGATTAGAGACTCGTATCGTTTTTAGGACCTTCTCGTAATCGCAATAATTTGACATAACTCGAATAATCTTTAACTGGAAATAGAAGATTTGGCCGTTGAACAAGGACAAACAATAATAGACAATTGAGGTTGACTGTCCCGTGTGGTGAGTTATTATATAACTCGAAGAGTAGGCTTTTTAATTTTATTATCATCGATTAAGTATTAATTCTGTATTATACAAACCCCATTTATAAATTTAATAAAACTTAGACACACAAAACAAAACAACACAAAAACCGGGAAAATATACATAAGCACACAACTAAATAGTGTACTTCTGCAGTGTTTTTCTGGACCCGAGTATGTCTTTAAACTACGTCTAACAATGAGAGGTATTTAGAGCACAGCGATGACCATCACGCTTGAATCTAAGGGCAGCCCAACTGGGGAAGTACCTCCTCCTTACAGAAGACAACAGCGATAATAGCACTGCTACTTTTCAGGTATGTATTGTTGTGTTCCTGGTGGTGCGTAAGGTTCCCAGTGCTCCAACCCCCCTTAAAGGCCGGCAACGCGCTTGTGACTCCTGTGGTGTTGCCCATGGGCGACGGTAATTGCTTACCACCAGGCAATCCGTCTGCTCGTTTGCAGCCTTTGTCGTAAAAAACATAAAAAATGAACATTTTTATTGTCTGAGGAAAATAACCCGTCCGCGTCATTTCAGGCGCAAAAATGCCCAAGACACTCGGTGCGTTTCCGCAATGCACTAAAAATGACCCCAAGTGGGAGTCAAACCCTTAATCTAGAAAATCTTTAAATAAAACCTTTCTTTTGAGTACCACCGATTGGTCGTCTCCACCCTCAGACTAACAAACAAAAAGCCTTCTAAGCACGCTATAAAAACAAAGTTACTTTTATTGGTTTCCTAAAATACACAATATGTTGTTTTTGCAAACGTCTCCTAAATTACAATGCATCCATTACAAATATGAATGTTAGTAAGCCACTCCACATTCGCACGAATGGAATGGACAAAACGCAACCAAAATGTCATTTAGTTTTCTAGTTGACAAACGGAAGCCCAGGTTCCAACATGCGCTGATGAAATCTCTTTGTAACTGGCAGCGATTTCCAAAATGTTGTTTGTGGCCTTTTCAGGCTGATCCTTTTGGTGGCCGGGATCATGAGTACACAATGTTGACACAGAGAGCTGTATAAACACAACGCCATATTTGATTTTATAAATAAATAAATATAATGGCATTACCAACCTTTCTTTTTCGAACGGCCACTGGCACACAAAATTAAGACTATGTTCTCGGAATAAATAAAGTGACTAAAAATAAGAATATATTATTCAAAATTTACCACTAACAATAAATTTATAATGAATAAATCAAAATAATTTTACACACATTTCATAATTGTAACCATCTTTTCATTTAACAGACACGTGTATTACACAAATAATTATTTTAGATAAAACAATTCATGCCGACGGTTTGGGCTGCAGAGAGAGGCACCCCCAGACTACATGTCAAGGATTACCGCCGAAGAATCTGACCCGAGAACCACGTAGCAAGAGTCTCTCGAGATGTATTATTATATGTACCTATAAGTAATTACTGTGAAATCATACAGTCGCCATCAGATATATCGGAGCAGGGGATGTTGTCATAAATATCTGAACAACGTCTCTATTGTCAAGGTGATAAAGTGCATGTTCAGATAATGTACACTTAGACTGTCAATATTGTTACTCGTATTATGTCAAACGCTAACTAGATAACGTTCGTGCCAGAATAACATATTGGAAAAGATAAATAGGTTTGACTAGAAAGCATTGTAGTTATATTTATAAAGCACGTACAAACGTCTATACTAGTATCATAGACGACCAATATTTTATCGGCTATACTTACCTTGTTAAATTAATGCCTTTTATTGAACACTGTATGTAATATTTGTTTTAAAATATTATTTTTATCAAACTCAAACGTTTATTCAGTAAGTAGGCCACTAAGGCACATTTACAAGTAGAGTATACAAGAGTAAAAGAGAAAAATAAAAACTACACCGGTCCTAACCTGCACATCTGATCCGAGAAGCGATTTGACTAATTTTTTCAAAAAGTATTGTTTTGTAATTTTTCAAAATAGTAATTATAAAAAAGATCTTAAACATTTACTAAAATTCGTTATTCGATAAGTAAAATAAGTAATAATTTTGATGAAAATGAAATTATTTTGTTCCTTTCTAGTTTCAGTATATAAATTGAAATAGATGTTAAATACTTAAAAAGGTGACTAATTAAACCAGCGGCCGGATTTGGAGCGTTGTCTTCAGTTTTCGCTGGTAACGCTTTCGACTTTTGCCCCACCCAGTCACACAACTAATAAAAAAAAACAAAGCAATTGGAATATAATTAAAAATAATTTTAAAGGAATTGGAACTGTTCGCAAATAAAAACAAAATTAGAATGTTTAAGTAACGCTGAAATCAGGTGTTAGGTCTCGGAGTACATGCTTACTCATTTCATTCCAATCACTTAAGCATTTTTCATCGTCTTGTCTCTATCATCTTCTCGACTCTTTATCTGCCATCTTTGAATCCAGTATATGAAATTTTCAATGTATATAGGTACTACCATTTACCAGCGAGATTTGTGATAATCACACAAATGACAACTCATAAAGATTCAACTCTCAAAGGTCGATTGATAGAGAATGCTGTAACTTTCTTGTTTCAAATTGTGCGAAGAAGTTTGCGGTATGATGTCGGCTGACTAGAATACCCCTTCTCCTCCCGCGGGTGTCATAAGAGGCGACAAAGGAAAAAATCCTACGGACGGGCAGCAGCGTCCGTCGAAACCCAATCTACAGGAACTGCGGTCACTAATCCGCCTGCCAAGAGTGGCGACTATAGCAACTACCCCCAAGATGATACAAGTCATATTTGTGAGGGGCCTATGTCCAGCAGTGGACTGCATACGGGTTAAATGTATGTATTGATAAAGTTTCAATTAATAAGTAAGCTCTAACTTCGTAAGTAGGATATCTACGTAGCTAATTACGGCTCTTTTTTAAAATAAATATCTCAGTATTTACCAAGACCGACCAACATTTCGCCGATGGTTCATTTTGACAACTAACTATTAGCAAATTTTTGTATGACAACGTTTCATTACGCAGAATTATTATAAAGCGGATTATTGTGATGACTCAATACAATTGGCATACTTATCTATCATTCGTCAAATTTTTCACTAGGCCTAACAACTATTAAACGAATAACGTTTCATCAGTGTAACAGTACCTTTTATATGAAGCATACGAGAGACAGCTGAAGGGGATTTCCAGAACCGACTTTATGAAGAATAAAAAAAAATTAACTTAGTTAAGATCTTTATTTTTTTTTAGGTACATTAGATGCACTTATGAACGTCAAAGAAAATTCTACCACCGATTTCAACCCTGACCCGAGAAGATACCGGCAAGAAACTACGGCGGGATTTATTTTTTCAAAAACAGTGAAACATCAAATCTTAAAATACATAATTATGCGTAGTTCCAACAGAAAACATATCAAACAGTTTATTACAAAGATATAAAAATATAAAAGTAAAATGATAATGTATAAACAAAGACTGAATATACATGAAACATACTAAATCATAAACAACATTCAAATATGTATTTCAAAAAGTTCCAATTTAATAGAGTTGCTAACCATTTAGTTGGGAAATGAATCGATTTCATAAAATACAATTGTAACATGATCATTCGACGAAATTACTTTATGCGAAAAATTGGTTGCGATTGATATTCGTATACATAAAAATTTCGGAGATGATTTAGAGAACCGCCAAACCCCTTAAATTTATTTTCCGAATTCTCTTTTTCACTAAAGTAGATCACTAAAATTTAAAATTTACGCAAACCGGTGAACGTAATTTTCTGAAAACTCCAAGAGTAATTTACCGTGTTACAACATATTATTCAAGTTGGTTTTCACTGCAGGAACTGGAATGGCGATTTTTATGAGCTCAAAACGTGGATTCAGTAAAACTGGAATAAGCATTTTAATAGTACTTTGCGACTCAGGACTGTAAAGAAGAATTTACGAACATGTGTTAATTGAAGTCCGAAGCCGAAGGCAAGTAATAATTAACACGAGTTCGTTATTCCTGAATCGCCCATGATAAACAAAAGTTTTTATTCCCACTAATGAGGAAATTAAAAAAAAAGGACCCTACATATTCTAAATTTAATTTACGGATAACCTATTTTTTGAATTAAATATTTTTTTAAATAAATAAATAAATGTTTCTGGGCAATCTTACACAAATCGACCTAGTCCTACGGTAAGCTCAGTAAGGCTTGTGTTGTAGGTACTAGACGACGATATATATAATAGATAGATACATATAAATACTTAAATACATAGAAAACACCCATGACTCAGGAACAAATATCTGTGCTCATCACACAAATAAATGCCTTGACTGGGATTCGAACCCAGGACCATCGGCTTCATAGGCAGGGTCACTACCCACTCAAAGTTTAAGACCCTACATATTCTAAATATAATCTACGGATAACCTATTTTCTTAATTTATCACGCTGCAGGCAGCGGTCTTCAAGTATAGTTCATACCTTTCCACTTACTTAGTGCATCCCTGGCATTTGACACTGAATAATATTGCAGAACCAAAGAAACCGATATAGCTCGCAGGATGCACAGTGAAGTGGTAATAGCAGATCACAACCTGAACAGATAGCATAGTTGCCATTTTATAGTCTATCGCGCTTTCCTTTTTCGCACTCACATACTTTTTGGACCGTGACAGATATTGTGATAAATGATATAAACCAGACTATATAAGGCAACCTGGAGAGTCGATGGCCAACTTTTTAGGACAAAGATGGCAAACGAGCAGACGGATTGCTATGGTAAGCAATTATCGACGCCCAAGGCAAAACCAGGGGAGTCACAAGCGCGATACCGGCCTTTAAGGGGGGAGGGTTGGAGCTCTGGGAACCTTACTCACCATCAGAAATAAAATACTACATACCTTAAAGGTAACAGTGTAATTATTATGGCTGTGATATTCTGTAAGGAGGAGGTACTTCCCCAGTTGGGCTTCTCCAGGCTCAAGCGTGATGGTACTTCGCTGTGCCCTACCTCTCATTGTTGGACGCAGTTTAAGGACATACCCAGGTTTTAAATAGTTGAATAAAACGTACAAAATAACCTTCTGCAACGTGTAAACTAAACCAGTTATAGTGAAACTTTTCTATACATCCGTGTTCTCACTAACAAGGTTACACGAGGCCGGGAATAATTGTATGACAAACGATATCCCACAGCGGGCCGTAAGCTTTATATTTACCGCCGCAGAATTTATATATTGCCTTCTAGTTTTTATTATACTTTTTAATTTTAGTTTGTTGTGCATTTAGGTCTCAAAATATCGAATCATGTTAAAATTTTTTCACCTCATTAGCTCGGAAAGAACTGTTTTATTCTTCAAAAACAGATAGCAAAGTTGTATTTGATTCACAAGAGTGCAAAGTAATTTCATACAAATTGTTCACAACTAATTAAGTGTTTTTTTACACCAGCTAGTTGGATGTTCTTTTATTTAATGTTGTTGAATAACAAATGATGGATATCAATGATTTTGATTACATTTTTAAAGTTTTAGAGTCAAAGTTTTCCTCGCAGTAGTGAGTGAGGTGAAAAATTGTGTGTTGCACTCGGTAGTAAAGTGTGTTCCCCTCTCGTGCCTTGAGACCCTCCCAATGCTCAAAATTCCACTCTTTGATTCGCTATGCTCTTGGTTCAATTATGGGTTCTTTTGCTGCTAGCTTGGGTCTCAATATTAGCACGAGAAGGTAAACACTGACTTTGCTCTCTTGTATAACAAATAACTATTAAGCATTATTTTGTCTATATGACTGTTCAACATTGGCATTCCTGCTAGCCTAATATGGTCGGGTTTATATCACTTTTCACAATACCTGTCACGCTCCAACAAGTGAGTGCGAAAGTGACGGATAACACGATTAACAATATAATGATAATGACAACCATTGCTAGCCGTTCTGGATAATGTTAGCACTATTTGACTTTAGCAATATAATTAAAACTATTCTGAGTCAAAACTTCTACATACTTACAAACGGATAAACCAGCGTGTACTTATATCGCACTAGGGACATCCCGAACGGTGTATCCTGCTTCGGCTAGAAAATGGGTACCAGAGCTTACCCCAAACATGCCGCCTAGTGCGATATGATTACACATCAGTTTATCTATTTCTAAGTACTACTGACTTTATCAATATAAAGATTCCAATCGTCAATATAATGCGATAGGTTCTCGTTCCAAAAATGCCATTTTGTACTGCTTCACATCAAATTTCGATATCATTTTATCGTCTCTTAGCTTCGACATTATTAAAATTTATTGCCAATATCTTGTAGTCTTAGAGGTAGTTTCGTAAAATAGAATACAATTTTGAGCGCATCGAAACCCATTGAATATATTTTTTGCAGATTGTTCTTAGTCAAATCAGAATGGTTATCGAAACTTTATAAAGGGTATTGGACACAAGCTATTAGAAGCAGTGAAGTTGGTTTTAATTACTGCAACACAGCTTTTAGGGTAGAATATGATTTTAACCTGCATATGTAGATAACTTTTGACTACTCTATCACAGGGTAAGACAGCGCGTTGGTGGCTTATTTTATGTGATACAACAAGGATATGCTTGCCTCTGACCGAAATTCTAATATGTAATATAAAAAAGAGATAGATATTTGAATCGAATTGAAGTTAATAGGGCCCCAGACGATCAAAAAACAATTATAATAGCCATCTTAAACTGCGTATTACAGCTAGTGCAGTTTACCACTAAATTGTTAGTGTTAGTACAATTTAGGATTAAGTGTTTGTCAATTAAAAAAAATCTAGCTTCTAGACTTTATGTCATCCGGGAAGTGTTGCCATACTCGCGACGCTTGGTGAGACGTTGGCGACCACAGTGTTCTGATGCCCTCATCTTATACCATACCATATCTTCTTATTGATTTTTCAACCACTTTGCTAACACACTTCATCAAGGAACATAATACGCTCCCTATCAAACTGTACCTTATGGCGCTTGGCGCTTACGCTATTGTTAATGACGCTTTAATATTAATGTGTTGCTTCGTAACGTGCTTACGACATGCATAAGGTACCTTTTGACATAGAGCGTCACATATAAAGATAACATTACAAACGCACTAAACAGTTTAATTGCTTTAAACATTGTATGCTATTTTACACCGCAGCTCTCCGACTACTGACGTTCAAGATTAAATTATTCCTCAAAGATGACATATGCTAGCGGTTGGAAAATTATTTTAAGGTGCGCGTTTGATTTGATTTTACGAGACTAGAAGCGTGTGAGAGTGGAGTGTTCATAAATTAAATGAAGGTGTATTGAGGTGTCGTATTGGATTTTATTCTAATTCAATGAAAAATGAGTGCGTTGAATTAACTCAGGTAGAACTAAACAAAAGACTAAACTAATGTAAAAGCGGGTGTAGCGGCAGAAGGCGCTGAAATTTTTAAAAGTAAAGGCTTGGCCAGACAGGCGCGTTTTGAGAGCGTGGCGCAGCGGGGCGTGACAGCGGTGTGGCTAATGGAACGAAATAAGACACACATTCGGACGGCAGCGTCGCGCCCCGCTGCGCCACGCCACAAAACGCGCCCTATGTGACCAAGCCTTAACAACAGCCTGGGCAGAGCCATTTTGTACCGTTCGGCGTAGAGGCCATATAGGTCCACGGATCCGTGCACAAACTTTTTGCAGAAATTGCGAAGCGTCTAGTTGATGTAATTGGTGACCAAAGAGCTGGCAGCTTCCTCGCACAACGTATCAGCATTGCGATACAAGGAAGGAGGTAATGTCGCCAGCATCCTTATTAGTACAAGCTTTAAGGGTCTTTTTTAAATTTTATTCAATAACTACTTAAGGCACTGGTCCCACCGCAAGCTAGTAAGCTATGAGCTATCAGCTATTTTAAGGGACAAAAGATAATCGATTCCGTGTAAATATAAGAGATATATATGTCATAGTCGGGCGATCGTAGTTCATCGCCGTGTGATGAGCTATAAATATATATCTCTGTTTTTTATTTCCGCGGAAGCGATTATCTGTTGTTCCTTGAAATAGCTGATAGCTCATAGCTTACTAGCTCGCGGTGGGACCAGTGCCTTAGTACTCGTAGTTTTCATAATATTGTAATTATTGTAAATAAAAATGTAAGTCGTTCAACAAATGACTATTGGGTGTTGTCTTGGGTTATCATCATCAGGCTATAATAGTCCACTGCTGGACATAGCCCTTCTGTAAAGAACGCTATAGCGCCCTGTCTTCTGCTTGCCGCAACCAGCATCTGCTTACAATCTTTCTCAGATTGTCATTTGTCCTGTTCGAATGGCGTCCCACACTATGTTTGCCCAACGGTTGTAGATTCTTCATGCCACTCAAGCTTGCTAACTCTTAATCTTTCAAATTTTTTTTCTTCTTATTGTCCCGGTTATTTTAAATAAGTACAAAACTAACCGACGCAGACGTGTGCAGACCTGTAAGACTGAATAAAACTAAACGTCTATACGTTTAGTTTTATTCTAACAAACCTATGTTTGATTTACTTTCAGAGCCCAGTGTAAGTTTTTAACGTAATATTACTTTACCATCGCGTTAGTGTTTCCCATATAAATAACATTATCACTTCGCGTTCGAGAAGTTTTTTTACGTCAAAAGAAACTTACACTAGAGCCTCAGAACCCAAATAAGCCAACACACTGGTGCTACATTTAACATTTTTATTTGAAAAATGAATTGTCATTTGTGATAACATCAAAGTAATTTTATAATGAGATAGCGCTAATTGGCTTATGAGGCCAATTCCTTTTCTTTGTTTTTTTTGTGTTATTTTGCTGAAGTGACGTATTTTGAAATTGTTTATATTAGAAATAATGTATTCAAGTGACCAGTTGACTTCTTTGAAGGTCTTTTGAGCATAATATATAAAAGTTAATAAATTCAGCTTTGGTGAAAAAATTACATCATTTTCCTCGACCAAATTTTTAACTGTTATACCGAATTAAAAAGTATTGTCCATCAAAATAACATTAAAGAAGTTAGAAGTTATAAGTCAATTTTAAAGATTCTTTCTGAGATACTTTACAACTTAGGCATTTCTTAAATCAGCCAAAGTTACACAATACGTATTTGACGACCAGTCTGGCCTAGTGGGTAGTGACCCTGCCTATGAAGCCGATGGTCCGGGGTTCGAATCCCAGTCAGGGCATTTATTTGTGTGATGAGCACCGATTCATGTTCCTGAGTTATGGGTGTTTTCTATATATTTAAGTATTTATATGTATATCGTCGTCTAGTACCTACAACAAAAGCCTTACTGAGCTTACCGTAGGGCTAGGTCTATTTGTGTAAGATTGTCCCAAAAATATTTATTATTATTTATTTATTTATTTACATGCCCATCGCTCTACGAGTGTGAGTCTATACATTTCAGCTGTATGCACTGCTAGACATAGGCCTCCCACAAATATGACTTGTATCATCTTGGGGGTAGGTGTCTTAGTCGCCACGGCCACGCTTGGTAGGGTTGGTAACCGTACAGTAGCTGTAGATTGGGTTTCGACGGACGATGCTGCCCGTCCGTAGGATTTTTCCCTTTGTCGCCTTACGACTTCCGGAGGATATGGAGTGGTGCTATGCTAGTCAGCCGGCATTACACGGCAACGGGGTATGTCTATGTGTGCGTAAAATTTCCATTTTTCCTTTATTTTTAACAATTGTGGTTTCATAAACAGACGTTTGTGTCAAAAAATAATAATAATTAAAACAGGGTTTTACTTACCTTACGTTAATGAATCTTAATGCATTAAGATCCTTCTGATCTCAACCTGATGACTCTTGGATCTAAATCCTGATGGATAGAGTTTGTTGTCTTACACGTACTAAGATTGTAGCATCTTTTAAAAACGTAATAAAATATTGGGGTCCTTACCTATGACATAAGCGTTTTGTCAGTTATTTCGAAAAAACCTCAATTTCATATGCAATCTAATATGTTTTGTCAAGCAAACTATCTCCTGCAGAAACGTAACTCCGTAACCTTTTTATGGAAACACGTTTAGCCATCCTAAGATAGTCGAAAAGTTTTCTCATTAACTTTCTCACGATCTCCACACAGGTACAGCCACAGTACAGTATACCTTAATCAGTTGCAATAAGGGTTAAAAATGTATACACAATGTTTGCCCCTGGCTGTACTTGACGTATGAAAGTAACTTAAGTAATGTTACAGGATTTAGTAGCTTAAGTTGTGAGCGAAATGCTCTGAGAGTTAATAGTAGGCTCATGAGTCATATAAGGGTCTTTATTAGTGTAGTTTATAAGTTGAAATTATATATGACCTTATTATATATAACCTATGACCTTATCACTAGGCTATAGCGATAAGGTCAAATAAGTTTGTAAATCTTGGTGTCAAAAACCATGTGACTCGACGGTTTTATAGAAAAATCTTTGGTATAAGTCGAAAATTATATTTTAATATTCGTTTTATTTCCCACGGCGTTTTTATGATATGTAAAATAATATTCGTTGGCGCACATTTGAAAAATAAGTTCATAATTTTATAATCTAGGAAACAAACAAGTACTTGAAATGAAATATAAAATATGATTAATATAAATGATAGTACTTGTCTTTAGTTTAAGTGACAGTTCTTGCATAAGTTATAGCAATCAAAATAGTTTCTATTTCTGTCTATCTCTGCTTCAAAGTGATTTCTTGGCCTAACTATTCATTAATTCTGTAGCCCTAGTAAAAAAGGGTATACTTAAGTCAAATTGGTACAGCGGAAACGGGTACAAAATTTTCACCCTTTTTCACAGAATTATTGTTTAAGATATGCGTTTTTCACCTTTTACTAAGTAATACTACTTATTAAGAGATTCATGATTCATGATGCACAAAACAAAATGAACTCAGAATTCAAGTTAATTTATTTCGTTGTATAAACTAATTTTACACCAGAAATCCTCGGAAATCCAGGAAACCGTATGAGATAAATCCCGAAAGCCGCAAGGACTTTTGGCAGCAAGTGACATATTTCATACGACACTCGTGTGAAGTATTTTAAAATCCAATAAAGCGATGTCCCAGTGACCAGGGCTCAGGGCAGATCACGGCTCAATCCGTTGAAGCCAACTACAGCGTAGTACACAGTTTGATACAGTCAGCGTCATATAGTTGGTAGCATTCAAAGTACTCAAAAAGTTCGGTACACCATAGAATTTGTATGGTGTACCGAAGTATTTGAGTACTTTGAATGCTACCAACTATATGACGCTGACTACTAGTGCGAGTAGATACTTGTTACGTAGAAAGTGTATAAGTGTACTTACACTTGATTATTATTGTATTACGTATCTTCTATATAATATAAATTTTACGACGGTGGTGACACTGCCAAGCCGATGGTCCTGGGTTCAAATCCCAGTAAGGGCATTTAAGTGTGTGATGGGTATAGATATTTTGTTCTTGACACTTGGGAGTCGTACGAGAAGCCGGGTCGAAACAACGCGCAGATGCCCTTTCCACAATTTAATGAAACTGAGAACTTGTACATTATTATATATATCGTTGGCTGAGTACACAACACAAGCCTTCTTGAGCTTACCATGGAGCTCAGTCAATTTGTGTAAGAATATCCTGTAATTTTTATTTAGGTATTTATTCAAAAGATATATGAATCCCTATATTTCTTGGTCACGGCATCACGCGTTAAATTGCTACCTTAAATCCTTTGACCCTTTTACGTTAAATCTTTTTTGTTGTCTTCGTTTGTCAAGAGAAGGTTCTTATGAAAGTAGCTGCAGATTGGGTTTCGACGGACGCTGCTGCCCATCCGTCGGTCTTTTCCCATGCCACTTACGACACCCGCAGGAGGGGTGATGCTAGTCTAGTCAGACAGCACTAGACAGCACACCTATTTATATAATAAGCAAGAAATATACAATCTGTATACTGCGGAAGAGTACTGCAAAGCCGTCATATTGCCATGTGTGATCTCCACAATTGTAATTTCACATCAGCGCTTGTGGTCTTATTTTACACTTTAAAGCCTGGACTACATTGTGAGCTTAAGGCGACTGTTCATACAAAATGCAAGTATAATATGTTTACCTTCATGATTTGTTTATTTTCTGACTATACCTACAGACGGAAATGGAAACGAAAAAAAAATGTTATAAGTATTCATTTGATTTTTTCCACAGATGCATTTTTATTTTTAAATCTATAATGTATATATTTAAACAAAGACCTTTACGGCATTGTACCAAGAATACTAGCAGCATTTCATCGTCGTATCGCTATGCTACGTTATGCGAGAAAGCCGCCAGCTCTTCGGTCACCAGTTACATCAAACAAACGCTTCGCAATTTTACCAATGAGCTTGAGTGCGCTGGGATCCCAGAGTTTTTCGTCTTTAAGTTACCATACATTATTTTTCACCTCACCAGCTCGGAAAGAACTCTTTTATTCTTTAAAAACAGATAGCAATGTTGCATTTTATTCTCAAGAGTGCAAAGTAAATTCATAGAAATTGTTTGTTACAAATCGAGTGTTTTTATGATGTTAGCTGGTTGGATGTTCTTTAATTTAATGTTTTTAATTGATAAATAATGTAGTGATCGTGGTTCAATTTTCGAATCTTTCGCTAGCTCAGGTTTCAATATTAGCACGAGAAGGTAAACACTTACTTTGCCCTCTTGTATAACAAATAACTATTACTCAATTGTTAAATATCTGTTTACCCCTAAAAACAAACGATTTTACTAGTTTACCCTAGTTTTGTTAAATACTCGTGTAATTTACTTTTCCATCCCTTTTCACCTTAAAATACCCATGTCACTATTGGCATATAGTTAATAGTTTCCGCCGTGTGGTGCCGGCTAACTTGAATGGCACCACCCCGTCTCCTCCCGAGAGTCTCGTTAGAGGCGACTGCGTCCGTCAAAACCCATTCTCCAGCTATTGCGGTTGCCAACCCGTCTGCCAAGCGTGGCGACTATGGCTACTACCCTCCAAGATGATACAAGTCATATATAATTTGACGGCCGGTCTGGCCTAGTGGGTAGAGACCCTGCCTAAGAAGCCGATGGTACTGGGTTTAAATCCCAGTTAGTGCATTTATTTATGTGATGATACTTGTTTCTGAGTAATGGGTGTTTTCTATGTATTTAAGTTGTTATATATAAAAAAAATCTTTTATATATAGTGTAAAAGTGCCCTTGTGGCCTACTTACTGAATAAACATTTGAGTTTGAATTTGAGTTTGAGTTTGAAAATCGTCATCAAGCTATAAAACAAGCCTTACTGAGCTTACCGTAGGACTAGGTCGATTTGTGTAGTATTGGCCCGAAATATTAATTTATTATTTATTTTATAGTAGATTTACGGCTGAAATGAGTAAGGAATAGTTTATTTAGCAATTGTTATACACAATCGTTTGAAACGGCAGAATATCAGCATTCAAGACAACATTTCCTTTTGATTTAATTTCATAATGGCGCCCTTGAGCACTTACGCACGAAACTTCGTCTTTGAAAACATTTAGGGAATGCTAGAATGAGCAAATTTAAAAGGAAAAAAAATACCGAAATCTCATTTCCACGTACTTAACTAAATAACTTGCTTTGACGTTTCATTGAGACGGGTTCATGCCGACTACATAGCTATGGTTTTTACAATATTTTACAATAAAAATCGATCCAGAAAGGTAACGCCGCCAACATTCTAGGCAGCATATCAGAGGCAAGGAGTTTGGTCGAGTTTTTTTATATTCAATTTAATTTTTTATGATAAAGGTGGCACACGAGCAGACGGATTGCCTGGTGGTAAGTAATTATTACTCACAACATCAGAGGACTCACAAGCGTGTTGCCGGCTCATATCGGTCCGGAAATACCGCTGACGGCAAATCATTCCACAGATTTTATGTGGGAGGAAGTGTCGAGAGAAACACAGTAGAGGATTTCCACCTATCCAGGTGGCGAATATGTTTTTCTTTTTTATGACATAGGCGGCAAACGAGCAGACGGATTGCCTGGTGGTAAGCAATTACCGTCGCCCATGGGCACCCGCAACACCAGATGAGTCACAAGCGCGTTGCCGGCCTTTAAGGGGGGTTGGAGCTCTGGGAACCTTACTGACCATCAGGAACACAGCACTGCATACCTGAAAGGTAGCAGTGCTATTATGGCTGTGGTCTTCTGTAAGGAGGAGGTACTTCCCCAGTTGGGCTGCCCCAAATTCAAGCGTGATGGTCATCGCTGTGCCCTACCTCTGATTGATGGACGTAGTTTAAGGACATACCCGTGTCCATATGTTTGTATGTTTCATTGCACCATTTATTACTTTATTTTGCTATCTAAGCACTACGTCTTTGAATAGCTTCATAATTGCAGTCGGAGTAGACCCGGGAATTATAGTATCAAGTTCTAGGTTTAAGACCTTTCGTACCTGAATGTTTTTTAGTACTAAAAGTATTTTCCAATATAATTACAATTGTAATAAAAACTTTTGTAATTATCCGAAAGCGAAGCTTAAGTACATATTTGAATGATATATCATATTCTTAATTTACATTATCTGACTCTACGTGATCTGATATTTTTCTAATTCGGAAAAAACAATCTTACGATATATGCTAATAAAGGTTTTAAAACAGTTCAATTTATTAATTTAATTAAAAAAAATTGAAAATAAGATTTTTATTAGAAGTTATATAAGAATGATGTAGTGCTCAATAGTTGCCAAGGCTGTATGTATGGAGTGCTTCCACTAACATTCTTTCAGATTATCTATGTTCGCTGAATTGCGTATCAGCATTGCGATACAACGAGGAAATGCCGCCAACATCCTTGGTACAATGCCTCAAGAGCCTTTTTTAGATTTAATGCAATTATTGTAAATTAGGTGTGCCCCGCGGTGTTACCCGCGGTTTATTAGGGGAAAAACGAGGGGTTAAACCAGGGTGTCAGCTAACTCCATACCAATTTCATTAAAATCGCTGCAGCCGAGACGTGAAAAAGTAACAAACATACACACTCACAAACTTTCGCCTTTATAATATTAGTGTAGAAGATTTCATTCGCCGAATAATTTTCAAGTTGAATACTTATGTCAGATGGACACCTCAAAACTATAAGGGTTCATGCATGTACGGAGTGTGAAGAAGATGGACTGCAGCAACTCCGCGGTGGTAGAGCACGCTCATGAGGCGGGCCCGTCCCATTTCCTTCGCTTTGATAAGGCGCGACTGCTGGTGCGTGAAAAATGTTTCGTACCACGCAAAATACGCGAAGCGATTGAGATCGGGCGTCGTCCAAATTTTAATCGCGATGGTGGTTGGGCTGTACCGCCAGCATGGAAACCTGCCATCTATGGGAAACATCAAAACCTTAGGGAGTGTTGTAACAGTTTAGTGGACACAGTGAGTTCGGTGTGCTTAGAGTCGTTGTTGGTGGACGATTCGAACCCGCGTCCTACCATTACAGCGGCTCCGGTGTCGGACCGCCCTCAACCAGTTTTGACATCAAGAGCGGCGCGGGCAGCGCGGCGCGCGTTAGTGCGCGACGGGCCGGTGACGCGAGCGGCGAACCGATCAGACACTCAGCACTCTTAGTGCTTGAAAATGGAGGCCTATGTTCTCCGAAACATGTCGTGCGAGTGACTAAATAAACGTGAGTAGTACCGTATTAATCGTAAATTATAAGGGTTTAGTTTTTAAAACTCTAAAAAACTTCTACCTAAACTAGCAGATGAAATAACTTCATTCGTCAGGGTTTAAGCAGAAACAGAAAAAGTCACTTACAACTGCATTTAGCCGAAACAAAGCCTGCTCGCATCAATTTTTCATACAGTTAAGTGGCCCGAGTGGAAGTGCATAATTCCGATGTTGCAAACGCGGCTTTACTGTTGTGTCCCAGATTCATGAGAAAAACACGGATTTTTGAGCCACTTGACAATGTCTGTTATGAGAATTGAGAATATAACCAAGTTGAGAATAACCGAAGTCTCCCGATCGAACCGATTTCCCGATTAATATATTTTTCCAAGTTTCATATTAAATATTTTTTTCTCAAACATGCTGTTCAATGTTGATATTATGTTCTTTATAATTAGCTACAGATTACCTATGTCGTTGCCTAGACGAGAGTCAACCTTAGAGACAGCTTTTTTTAATAGCTATTCTCCATAGATTAATGACACAGCATCATGGCGATAAGTCATTAAAAAAATATTGTTTACTGTATTGTGTGTTTCAGAGAAGCACTATTTATACCTTGGCGTGAAAAGGGGTTGTCGGCCTTGTAACAATCCATCGTCCACCCTCATACATACACTCGGCCGGCAGTCCCTTACATCCCGCCCTTTGTAGTAACGTACCTACTATTCTTCCACCTTTCTTCATGAGAACACGATACCGAATATGCTCTTAAACGTCTCCACAATTTTTATTGCATTCCGTATAAAACGGTATCATGTTAAAAACTTAACAATAGCCGTTTCTGCAAATATAATTGTACAGTCAGTTCATGAAAACCCGTATATCTTCACTGTCTCCTCATTGTCATTACCGTTGTAGTCCACTACTTGCTTTCTTCCAAGGTAGACACAGATCCTGGCCTGCTGCTTCATGCATCTAGTCGTTGTCCACCCTCTTATGCAAGTCGTCTCGCCATCTCACAAGAGGCCCACATTTCACTCATCTGACCAGAAAGCATTCCACTCTAGGTTGGCCTAGACGCAGTCTCCACTACAGAAAAGACTTACTTCAGCATTATCGATTCTGACAGCCTTGGTCAAAAGTATTGACCACAGTCTTTTTTTCTTTTAACTCTAAAAACTATCTCTTTCTAAATACATCTCATATTTTTAAACCTTAATGTCTACAATAAAAGAACATCAGTTAATAATACTTAAAATAACGTTTTACTCGAAACTTTATCTACAACGAAATGACTTAATGCAAATTTTCTATGCAATCACCAGTCACCGCAACGAACAATACCTACCTAATCTGTTCAAATTTATTGATAATGTCATTAGAAAAGAAAGAGCGCTGGTAGCCTAGCGATAAGAGCATCTAATTTGAGATCCAGTGGTTGCAGGTTCGAACCCCGGGTTGTACCAATAAGTTTTTCTGAATTTGTGTACGAAATATCATTTGATATTTATCAGTCGCTTTTCGGTGAAGGAAAACATCGTCAGGAAACGGACTAATCCCAATAAGGCCTACTTTACCTTTAGGCTTGCAAGGCAAAGATGGCAGTCGCTTTCGTAAAGCTAGTGCCCACGCCAAATGCTCGGATTAGTTGGCAAGCGGACCCCAGGCTCTTATGAGCCGTGGCAAAATGCCGGGACAATGCGAGGAAGATGAAGATGATGATGTCAGAAAAGATGTAAATACTATACTAAAATATCGAGTTTTTATATAAAAAGCATGGGTGGCCAAGGCTGTATGTCGCCAGCCCTTTCTTACTTCAATCTCCTAACTTTTAGAGCTGCCATCTTTGTCTTGTGTATCTTGGAAAGACATTAAATTTGGTCAGTATGAGCACACATATATCGTAGCTTATAACACCATCGTGTATATTATTCAAGAACCAAATGGCTGTTGCTCCAAGTTTCTTACGACATAAGGTCTTAATATCTCCGCCAACTAAGTTTTATCTTTATACATACCTAAACCTTAACCCATTGACATAAGGTACCGAATTGTGCAGATATTTATAATGTAGATTCGCTGCAAGAATGCACTGTAATATTAAGGAATTCCAAGTTTCTCGTGAATCTACGAAACACTGGAGTTGGCGATAACAGTATATTAAGATTGCTTATTCAAGTAGGCTCTGAAGCAAGCACTTTTGTATAGTAAATAAAATACTAATTTAATAAATTTGACCGTTTACCGTGTAATACCGATAACCGTTTTGGGGTAAACGAGTTCTTGAGTGGAGACCGCCGTCTCGGCAAGCGTAGTGTAGGACGCCTTCAGGCTAGGTGGAGTGACGACTTGCGCAAGATGGCTGGCAGGAGCTGGATGCGAACAGCCGAAAATCGAACACGATGGTGTGAAATTGGGGAGACCTATGTCCAGCAGTGGACTGCGATAAGCTGATGATTTTTTTTTTTTTTTTTTTTTATGACAAAGGTGGCAAACGAGCAGACGGATTGCCTGATGGTAAGCAATTACCGTCGCCCATGGGCACCCGCAACACCAGGGGAGTCACAAGCGCGTTGCCGGCCTTTAAGGGGGGTTGGAGCTCTGGGAACCTTACTCACCACCAGGAACACAACACTACATACCTGAAAGGTAGCAGTGCTATTATGGCTGTGGTCTTCTGTAAGGAGGAGGTACTTCCCCAGTCGGGCTGCTCCAGATTCAAGCGTGATGGTACTTCGCTGTGCCCTACCTCTCATTGTTGGACGTAGTATGATGATGGTGATGAATAAAATATGAAAGTTTGTGTAGATGTTTGTATATTTATTATTGTTAGTCTGTTCCACGCTTCTTAACCTCACTCATTAATGGCCCCGATGGAAGATCAGCTCTGACTACTCGGGCTAGCGTCATGCTTAGTCGGTAGTATTTAGGTTTAGGTAAAGTTTTAGTGTTATACAAATATTTGTAAATTGCCTCGAATAAATGATTTCTATTCTATCCTATTCTAGACGTTGGGCCTCTGCACTCTTAGTGCTTAAAATTAGAATTTAGATCTCTACCATCCGAAAAATTACGCGAGTGACTAAATAAATACTAGCGAGAATATAAATAGTGGCAGATCTTTGCTGATAGTTGATAGTCGGTAATGTTTATTTTATGCTAATCTCACAACTCAATGGTGAATTTCATGCAATAAATATATGCCAATTCAATTGTAAGCATCAAAAACTGTAACATTTTAGTCTAAATATCGACTCCATAGTTTTCTTTCATCTTACTGTGCGATATAAAATCCGAGGCTTGGTTATATGGTAGCCGTCTCCATTGCCTTTCCGAAGTCCAAGTTCCGCTTATGGCTTAATCTACGACATTTTGCATGAGAGCGGGTGACGGCAAGTCTGTAGTTTTAGCAACTAATGAAACCGCGCAAAATGCTTACAAGCATGAATGAAACATGCAGTAAATGTGCACAATCCGGTAAAAATCTGGTAACTAATTATATAACGTGAAGAATCATTTCGTTAAACAAAAGTAACATTGAAGGATACATTTCTAACAAAGGTAACGGGGCAATTCTTTTCTTATGGTGTATTTAGCAATTTTGAAGTATTAAACACTATACCTAAAAATACAAAACTACATATTTCTAGTTATGAATACAAGGCATAAAAGAATTATTAAAAATCTGATGAAAATTAAAGTTGTTCTTATTGTATTGCATGTTTGATAAAAGCATACCTCGGCGGGAAAGAGGGTTGTCGTCCTCGTAACAATCCGTCTACATATACTCGGCCGGCAACCCCTTACTTCCCAGCCTCTGTAGTGATATACAATTAAAACAAATTAAATATGGGAAGAACCGTCACGCCCAGGGGATGCTAACTAACTCATCCAACAACATCCAATTATCATGAATGCCTTTAAAGTATAAAATGAAGGCGTCATTTGACAATGAGAGTAATTTACTAATTACATTATCATCCATCCCGTCCCAGAACCAAAATGCCATACACGTCTGAATGTTCTTAATAGGATAAGACCTTTTAATTAAAATTAGTTTCAAGGAAAAAATATTTTAGAAGGAAATATAAGAAACAGGTCGGAAATGAGCCGGCAAACAAATTGTAAATAGCTGAAAGCACCGTAAGCAATTAGTACGGCTTAAATTGTGGATAGAGAAATACTGGATGAGATGGTTAAGCCTATGCATAAGAGCTGTAAACAAAAAAAAATAGTTCATGCTTAGTATTGTTTCAAGAGAAGATATAGAGTAAATATAACCACCACTACCAACAACATCAGAATTATTTCATTATTATTACTGATAAAACTGGAACTCCGGAATTCCCACAAACAAGAAAAAAACAATATTCACCCATATAAAAATACTGCAGTTCCGGAATTACCAACAAGAAAGTACTAAAATTCCACAACTACCCACACAAGAATCTCTAGAATCTCCAGAATTACATATAGAAAAATAATGGAATGACAGAATTGCCAAATCAGGAAATATCAAATTCCAGAATAATACTGTGATTTTGGAATTTGCAATTAAAAAAATACCGTAAATCCAAGCCTTATACACAGAATATAATATATTTTTTATTATAGGACATCCTTACAAAAATTGACCCAGCCCCATGGTAATCTAAAGACGGCTTGCGTTATCTTACCTTTTGTTTTGATTGATTATTGACTTTTTTCTCATTATCGTTAATATTAAATAATATCTTTTCAGGCGTAAGACGTCCACTCCTGGACATAGGCCTCCATATAACTTGAATCACCTTGGGCGGAAGTTGCTATAATGGCCATGCTTCGCATGCGGGTTGGCAACAGCTGTAGTTTCTTGATTCAGTTTTGACAGCTGCATCTGTCAGCTATTTCCCTTTTGTCGCCTCTTACGACACCCGCGGTGAGACGGTGTTTTTTTTTTTTATGACAAAAGGTGGCAAACGAGCAGACGGATTGCCTGATGGTAAGCAATTACCGTCGCCCATGGGCACACGTAACACCAGGGGAGTCACAAGCGCGTTGCCGACCATTAAGGGGGTTGGAGCTCTGGTAACCTTACTCACCATCAGGAACACAACACTACATACCTGAAAGGTAGCAGTGCTATTATGGCTGTGGTCTTCTGTAAGGAGGAGGTACTTCCCCAGTTGGGCTTCTCCGGACTGAAGCGTGATGGTACTTCGCTGTGCACTACCTCCCTACCTCTCATGGTTGGACGTAGTTTAAGGACATACCCGGGTCCTGGTGTCTCATCAGGCAGTACTCGGCACCACCTATCTAATCGGCGCATCCTGCAGCCCTAACTCCTTGTGGCACCCGGTGCTCGGTAATTAGGCGGGGCAAATTTTACGCATTATTTACAACCTCAGACTTTCAGGGGTCAATTATTATCCACCCTATTTTAGGGTTCCGTATAATGTTAAGACGAATAAAATTTTATTTTATCACCTACAGTTGTTAAACGTAAATATACATCAGGTTATAACCTTATTGTATTATTTTCTAGTTAATTCCACAGTGACCCTGACTACGAAGCATGGAAGGGCATAAAAAAAGTACCCAAGAATGATTTGTTGCAGAAATTATTGTTATTTTTATTTACTTTTGTAGTTTTTAATATACCTACTACAATTATTTTTAATTGAAACATAAAATTATGAAGCGCAAAAACAATTTACCACATATCACACCACACCACCATACCACAGTACCATACCACATGGATATTGGATAGGCATTAGGTATGTATAAACAATTGTAACAATGTAAAAGCCTTATCACTGAAGAGCGATTTATTCCATACAACCTTTACAAATACTGATGTTTATACGGAATCTTTTCAGGTATGAGTCAATTGCCGCTTATCAGATTTTTTTCATTTTCAATCAATTTCACTTTCCTCCTAATTTATAAATAAATAAACATTGTTTTTTTTTTTAAGTACGTCTCCAGCGTATTGAAACGATCATAAGGTAAATTGGTCCATAAGTACTTGAGTGACAAAAGAATTTGAAGAATAAGTATATTTAGTATTAATCTTCAAATATTTTTGTCACTCAGTCAGCTTTTCCTCGTGAGTTCGTCGGCCAACCATGCCTGTTTTTAAAGTATGGTCGCGGGATAAAAAATATATTTTGTCCTTTCTCGTAGCTCAAACTTTCTCCATACCAAATTTCATTCTCATTGGTTCAGCGGTTTAAACGTGAAAAGCGTTACCTCTTCACAAGACAGGCAGATAGTCAGAGAGAGTTACTTTCGCATTTATAATATAATAGTATGGAAGTGTGGATACCCACCCAAGAGGCAATCGAGGGATTTGTGCTGGTAGTGTTTCTGCTCGATCACATCAGAATTTATGTCATTCGCAGCAGACCAAAGTAACCAATATAGCCCTCTAGCTCACTAAACTTAAGTGGTAGTGGGCGAGCACATTGAACCGTTGGACGTTGGGGCGTAAAGGTTGTCGAGTGTCGACCTGGTATGGGAAGGCACAACATGGGCAGACCCCTACAAGGTGGACTGAAGACATAGCAAAAATCGCAGGATTTTGCTGAATGCTGGTGGCACAAATTCGGTTTCTTTGGGAGAGGCTTATGGCCAGCAGTGGACATCCTATGACTGATAATAATCATACGATGATGATGATGATGATGATGAAGTGCTTAAAGCGCCATCTGTTGATTATCTAGATTCTAGTGTGAAGTTGTAGGCGTTGGTCAGTGAACAAATTCTATGCATTTGAGATTTATTGCTGATGAAATACTAGATGGCACTAGTGTACCTTAGCCAGCCATGCGGGAATGATATACTGTATGGGCTTATATCAACCTCGATTCCGATACAAGTACATAATATTATGTATCCATATTTGATATACCTAATATCAAATAGATTGGAGCTACCCTCATCTGGCAGAACATTGAATGTCAGAATATATTATTTAGCATAATTCATCATTTCACGGACGAGTTGTTTTCTGTAACTGTATAACATTCAGTACTATTTATCAAATTGTTAAACACATTAAAAATATATAAATATTATAGGATATTTTTAAACATATTGACTGAACCCCGTGGTAAGCTCAACAAGGTTTGTGTTATGGGTATTCATCTAGCAATATACATAATATAAAAATAATTAAATACAGATATATATATAAAACACTCACTCAGGAACAAATCTCTGTGCTCATCACACAAATAAATAAATAATATTTTGGGACAATCTTACACAAATCGACCTAGTCCTACGGTGAGCCCAATAAGGCTTGTGTTGTAGGTACTAAGTAGACGAGTAGAGTGCTCATCACACAAATAAATGCCCTGACTGGCATTCGGACCATCGGCTTCATAGGCAAGGTCACTATACCCACTAGGCCAGACCGGTCGTCAAATAATAAGCAAGGACCGTAGGCTTCATAAGCAGGGCCACTACCCACTAGGCCACACCTGTCGCCAAATATATTAGGTTAGATTAGGTTTGTCTTATAATAATCTTGAAAAGTCGATACATAAATACACCATAGGAATTGTATGTGGTAGTCCACATGGAAAGGTACCTTATGGAGCTTGGCGCTTACGCTATTGTTAATGACGCTTCAATACTAATGTGACACTTTGCAACGTAAGCGCCAAGCGCCATAAGCTACTTTTCCGTGTGGACTACCACATTATGCCAATAATATTTTCTGTTAGACAATTGTGAATCGTTTGTAAAATAGATAAAATACCGTTAGTAGTTAAAATTGATTTTAACAACTATTTTTTATCGCAGAGACGTCATGAAACCTGGCCCAATCCGACGTGACTCATAAAACAACGGATGTATTGACCCAATTTGAAAGTTAAGCGGGCTCAGAGGCTTTAACACGGGAAAAGTGAACTCTACACGACCCGAGGGATTTCCAGATTGTTCTATAAGCGCCTTGTAATAATTCCTGTAATGTTCTTATAATACCCTTGAGTGTAATTTCGGTATCGCCCCAAATTCTAACTTATTTTAATAAGTAGTTAAACACTGAACGAGTTTTTGTTTTAAAGTCGATTTTGAGGTGAAAACTGTCATTTTCTGTGAAATAACACTATTATTAACATAAACTTTTTCAACTTTCTTTTCATCATCATAATATTTGGGAGGAAGGTACCCTGAGAAAAATCCAAGACTCTTCTGTACCGGGTTTTATTGAGTCGACCAGTGAGATTGATTGGGGTGGATTCGATAGAATTTAATTTTCTTACAGAATAATGCATGTATGTTTAAGATTTTTTTGTATACTGTTTTGAAAAAATAAGTCCCGCCGAGTTCCTTGCCGGTCTTAAAAGTAAAAATACTTCTCGGGTCAGAGGTGTAGGATTAGAACCAGTGTAGTATTTTATTTTTCTCTTTTACTTTTGTATACTCGACGTGTAAAAGTGCCCTTGTGGCCTACTTATTGAATAAACGTTTGAGTTTTGAGTTTTTTGAGTTCTGAGTCTTCAATTTTATTGGCAATCTATTTAAACTTATATCGATTTTAAGAAAAATCTTAATAGCATTCAGTAGGTGATGCTACGCCATCTACTGGGTAATTGGATTACTTTTGTATATGAGCTAGATCTGCAGAAACTAAGTTACCGTTTCATTGATTTAAACACTGCACAGAGTGCACAGTGCATGCAGACTCAGCTGCACCTTTGCCAGCTGCATTGATTCAATGCACTCTGTGCTCTTTGTAACTTTCTAGACGAATCATTCAATTCAATCAAATTAGAAGCAAAATTTGTGGAGGGAAATGTGTAGTAGTGATAAAACGTTAAATTTACCTTCTCTTTTTGTAGGGTGATTCTCTTGAAAAGGGCTTAAGATTATTAACTAGAAATATAACACCCGAACCCTGATCCAGACTTGGACTCGGGTATTTCCTTAAACTACGTCCAACAATGAGAACCAGCGCACAGCGAAGTACCATCACGCTTGAGTCTGGAAAAGCCTAACTGGGGAAGTACCTCCGCCTTAGAGAATACCGCAGCCATAATAGCACTGCTACCTTTCAGGTATTTACTGTTGTGTTCCTGCCTTCTTATGACATAGATGGCAAACGAGCAGACGGATTACCTGGTGGTAAGCAATTACCGTCGCCCATGGGCACTCGCAACACCAGGGCAGTCACAAGCGTGTCGTCCTGATTGTGAGTAAGGTTCTCAAAGCTCCAACCTCCTTTAAAGGCCGGCAACGCGCTTGTGACTCCCATGGTATTGCGGGTGCCCATGGGCGACGGTAATTGCTTACCATCAGACAATCTGTCTGCTCGTTTGCCACCTTATTCATAATAAATATAAATAAATAGGAAAAATAAAATATGTTTAAAAATCTATAAGTGGGTTGACACTTGTTGAGGCATCACTTATCCGCAAGAATGATTGGTGTAACCCACGCTAAAACATCAGAACTCAAGGTAAAAAAATAATAATTTCAGGCTAGACTGTTATTTCTAGTTGTTCTAATTACGTGCAGAAAACGAGTTTAAATTTGCTCATATAAATTTATACTTTATTTACTTTGATTAGAGATTGATACGAATCAAACCCATATTTTTATTAAAAAAAAAACTGATACATAATTTATACCGAACATAAACATTGTCGCAAGTGTTTGAGAAATTATCTCCAGAATTAACAAAACTGCACTTTTCCGTGACTAATTTGAAGCAATTGATATCTTCGTTCTATCCCAAAATTCGCTTTGCCTAGTTTCCTGTCGTTATATTGTTATAGGAATAAATATACCAACTACCAAATCCGTGCACTTTTTAACCGACTTCAAAAAAAGGAGGAGGTTATCAATTCGGTTGGCATGTTGTTTTTTTTTTTTTTATGTGTGTTACTTCCGAACTCCGTCATTTATGGACAGATTTCAAAAAAAATTTCGTTGTTTGAAAGCATCTACTTCAAGGTTGGTCCCATTGTTACCAGAATTCAGATCTGGTGATGGGATCCATGAGGAATTAAGAGAACTCTTCAAAATTTATAGGTGCATGTATAACGATTTTAGTATATTCGGTGACAAGTCAAACATATGTATTCAGAAAATAGTATTTGGTGAAGAAGAACTGATGAAGAAGACCATAGGTGGTTATAGGAAACTCCTTGCGTTTTCTGGGTGGCGCTGAGATATTTCAATTGAAATACTAAAGCGACTATGACAAAGCCAACTTAAATATTTCTGACGAAATGTTACCATTAATCTGATCTGGTGGTTGGACCCGGGAGGTAGGCTATGGAACACAAAGATAAAAAAGTGTAGAGTGGCCGTGTTTGGACTTAATGGGGTTGTCATGAGATGCAGTCTTATAACCTTGACTAATGCTTTAACCAACTTTAAAAAAGGAGGAGAATGTCATTTCGATTTTATGTTCATTTTTTGCGTGTTACCTTAGAACTACATCATTTATGAACGAATTTGGTAATTTTTTTCATATTTTGACTGCATATACTACAAGGTTGGTTCTGTTGTTACCAGAATCTAGTATGATGATTGTAGCGGGATAGGAGGCAACCGAACCATGATACAATAGTGTAGCGGGTCCTGTTTAGGCTTAATGTAATAGTCATGAAATGCATTTTGGTAACCATAACCATGCATGTATTTTTAACCAACTTTAAAAAGGAGGAGGTTCTTAATTCGGTTACATGTTCTTTTTAGTGTATTATCCCCGAACTTTGTCATTCGAAACACTTAAAAAATGCAATAAAAACGTATAAATAATTAAGTTTTTCGCCGACAGTTCAAGCATTTATGTTCAGAAAATACCACCTTCTGGCAACGAATATAAAAGTGTAATGTAGCCGTTTTTGGGCTTAATGGAGTTGCCATGTGATGCACTCTGGTAATAACTTTCTTATAATCATCATCATAACCAAAGGACGGCCACAGCTGAACATAGATTCCCCCTAAAGTGACCCACAATGACCGATTTAGCGCTATTCTTCGCACACCACCTGACCTCGCTGGTACACTGGCCGCTACAGTAACTAGGGTATCGTGGGCTCCTGGGAACTCGAGGCCACGGCTTTCGTGTGCCTTGCATGAGGGTAAATGCCATAATCGCCACACTTGGCAAGTGGGTTAGCGATCGTCGTGTTCCACCACATTCCAGATCGCAGTATTGCCTGTGTCTGGCGTTGCATTACTTATGTGCCACGATAAGTATCAGATGACTATTTCGAGTCTCATCATCTCCATTAAGTTAACGATCTGTAGTCAAGTGTTCGGTTTGACAGTTTACTAGCGTCCAAATCGGTCCTAAGCTTCGAACACGACTCAATTAGACATACATTTTGTCTCTTTGCAACGTTTATATGTATTCCTTTTATTATAATATTTCCTCGTTTGGCACAAAGGACACTGTCTGCCCATATTCGTTTATTAAAAATCAGTGACAAAATGAGAAACAAAAAGGCTAAAAATAAATAAACTTTTAACAAAAAATAAACCCGACTTCAAATAGGTACTAAAAAGCAACAAATAATTGTTTTCTTTATCACTTGATAAGTACTTTTGGACTATTTAGAACAAATCAATTTCTTAGGACAATTATATACAATTATTTTTGGTTTTGGAGTCGGTGCCAGCCACATTTTTCGTTTCCGAAGCCTTCGGCAGTCGTGAATAAATTGATATCTGAAGCGCTACCGCGAAAAACGAAATTCGTAAATTTCGGGCATCTTTCTATTTTACCCCTATTAAGACCTCATGAGAGTGACAGAGACAATCGTTTGAAATTAACGAATATCCTTTTTGGCGATAGCGCCTCAGTTTCAATATTTCACTTCCCTCTCGGTACATTCTGCACTATAATTCGTCGCTAACTTGAAAAAATCTCGTAAGTCATTCTGGTAATCAAAAAAAAATGACGTAACTATATATGGAATGAGTACAGAGTTACCTACTGCGTTTCAACTTACAGTATCTGTGTCAGATACAAGATTTTTTCAAAGTAGTGACGTTATATATGTGTTATATATTTTCATAGTCCATTTGTCAACAAATCAAAATCAAAATAGCTGACATGCACGTGCATCGGTGTAAAAGATATGAGTTTCAATTGTATGTAGGGTAGCGTGGCTGGCACCGACTCCAAAACCAAAAATAATTGTATATAATTGTCCTAAGAAATTGATTTGTTCTAAATAGTCCAAAAGTACTTATCAAGTGATAAAGAAAACAATTATTTGTTGCTTTTTAGTACCTATTTGAAGTCGGGTTTATTTTTTGTTAAAAGTTTATTTATTGAGGCAGCATACACTAATATCAATAGTTTATCTGACATGTGAACCTAATACCAAAGTCATAAGGTCTACTGTCGCTCAGTCAAGTGTTTAATTCAACCACCCAGCCTATATTGCTTTCAACCGTTGACCATTTGTGGTAGTCCACATGGAAAGGTACCTTATGGCGCTTGGCGCTTACGTTGCAAAGTGTCACATTAGTATTGAAGCGATATTAACAATAGCGTAAGCGCCAAGCACCATAAGGAAGCTTTCCATGTGGACTAGCAATTATCTATATCGTTACTTCGGCTTTGACACGGCCGAAATGGAATCACAAGAAGTGCAGTGTGAATCTTGTGATATGCGGTCGTAATCTGAAGATTTGCATGTCACAGGCTAACCAGCCTGGGTAGTGAAACCAACTAATTGATAAGGACAGACTTATTCCAGACTTTTTGGATAAAGCGAGTCAAGTGCTGAATTAAAGCCTCCATACTTTTAATGGAGTTGACAGATAAGTAACGTTGCAGTAAACGTGGATTCACAATAAATACAAGCATTTAAGGGAAACGTACTAGTGTTAGACACAGTTATGTCCAAAAACTGATACGCTGCTGTTTTTGTTTTTAAAGTGACATGTATAAGGACTGTCGGACTCTCGTACCTGAGTATTTATTTCCATCAAATTGATGATCTGTAAACTAATAGATTTATTTACCTTTAATAATTTTTAAGATTGAGAAAAAAAAATAAGCACACTTGAATTAGATCGAGGACCGGATTTGTAGGTCAAATATACAATACAACTACATCATATATGCTACTCCACGAATAAAAGCCATAACAGTAATTTATTAAAATCAATCAATTATCTACTTTAGACTAGTGCAATAAGATCTAAATTAGAACTGGTATTATACACTTACGACAATTTCCTGCTGTAGGCAAATATTGAAACCGAAGCTCATCAAAATAACTCTCACACTACCGCGGTTAAGCTTCTACTAATCATCGCTATAATTAATCCTAAAATTACAATGTAACCGTTCTATTAATTATGCAAAGGTAATTAGCATCTAATCATTTTTGATAATAGTGTTATTTTGACGTTGTAGCTGTTAAAATATTGTGTGTATCTTTTTTTTTTCAAATCAAATATCATCATATCTGTCTTCTGCTGGACATAGGCCTCCCCAATTTCAAGTCATCGTGTTCGATCTTCGGCTGTTCGCATCCAGCTCCTGCTAGACATCTTGCGCAAGTCGTCACTCCACCTTGTACTCGTATGAGGGTGTCCTACACTACGCTTGCCGAGACGCGCCTCCACTCAAGAACTCGTTTAGGTACCCCAACGGTTATCGGTTCTACGGATACTATGGCCAGCCCACTGCCACTTCGAGTTACCAATACGGTGGGCAATGTCGATGACTTTGGTCAAATATAAGTAGATTGTTTCACATCGAGAAAGAGTGAGAGCACCTTATTTATATATTTATGGTCTAGTGTAACGAGTACATGAATAGCAAGTGCCTAAGGCCTACTGCAAAATTAGGAATTTGAAATATCTTAAAGATTCTCGCTGTCACTGTAATGACACTTTAATTGGAGTGGAGAGAAGGATCACGAAATTTTTGAACTTTGATGTTCACTATAGGCCGTCAGCTGTAATTTTTCATTGATTTTGTTTTAAGTAGATGTTCTAAGAAAAGATAAGACGATAAAAGAAAAGACAACGTCATTACACTCATTACTTATTTAATATCTACTATAATATATTAAAACTGACATAGTATACCGTTCCATGACCTGAATACACAATTATGACGATACATGTGTATGTCCTTAAACTACGTCCAACAATGAGAGGTGGGGCACAGCGATGACCATCACGCTTGAATCTGGGGCAGCCCAACTGGGGAAGTACCTCCTCCTTACAGAATACCATAGCCATAATAGCACTGCTACCTTTCAGGTATGTAGTGTTGTGTTCCTGATGGTGAGTAAGGTTCCCAGAGCTCCAACCTCCCTTAAAAGCCGGCAACGCGTTTGTGACTCTCCTGGTGTTGCGGGTGCCCATGAGCGATGGTAATTGCTTACCACCAGGCAATCCATCTACTTTTGCGATTGCGATGCGATCTGAATTTTGCGTTTGCCACCATAAAAAAAAATACAAATATGATACAAAAATGTCCATCAAAGTAAAAATTCAAATGAATCGTCTTAGTTTAAAATTAAATTATAAGCAAATCATGCTAATTAATTCAATAAGAAAACAAAGTAAAAACTAGAAAATGTTACAATTAAGTATGACGTTTTCATATCAACTGATCGACCGCAATGTTCGCCTTAATTTCTTCTTAATTGTGATCAAAAACAAATCAACAATGGCCACTGCTATTTAAATAATTAAACGGGATTCCGCTTGAAACGAAATTCTTTAATTAAACTGGAAGGAAATAAAACGGGAGAAAAAATGTGTCGTGAACGTCCGAATTAGAAAAGTTTGAAGTCTACATTGGCTGTTCTGTTTAAAACGGTTTTATTTCTTGCGAGAATTAAGATACTTACGAATTAACGGATACTGAAGTGACTAGAAACAAATCAAATCATTTTATTAATCCTTTTCTTCAGTGAGCAGCAAAAATTGCTCAGCAGGCGAGGTATTCAAAATGACCTAAACAAGACTTTAAAGTAGAGAATAAGAGCGTGTCAATATCATTTTGAATACCTGGCCGGCTTAGTAACATTTGCTGCTGAATGTACATGATAAAATAATATATGTTTGAATTGAAACTACTTCCAATTAAGTTGAAAATTATAACAGAACTGCTACATATGGCTTCGTATGAAAGGTTAAACATAAACATATTTGATAAGCGTTTTTTATTTTAAATTCTAACACTACTACTATTTGTAGAAGATGGTAGTTAATAGTATCAAAACACTGTCAGTAATTGCACAAACTTAAAAAAAAATCTCCAAGTTCCGCCGTGGTCGGAGAGTCTAGTGATCTAAGCGTCGACGCAAAAGCTGAAGATGGCAATTCAAATCTAGCCTCGGACGCCGATTACCTATATTTATTAAAATTTAAAACATTAAAGTATTTCATTTCTAAACGAAACATTAACAAAATATACTCAACTTATTCTAAAAATCGTATTTGGTTTTCCAAGACTTCATTCTGATTCTTGTATATTTAAGTTTCATAAACACTAATTGCGAGGGAGAAATATGACCAAGTAGTACTCAGGACCTGAAAAAGAAATTCCATTTGCAAGAAACAGTAATTAAAGTCATATTTCATAACATGATTGCCTATTTAAAGTTATATTTAGAACTTTTTTATGTGTTGGCTTCTATTAAGAAATTATAAGCCCTATCTTAATAAGACTTACAATTTTTTTCGTTACTTCCATCAACACTAATAAACAATAAAAACGAAAAAGGAATGTAAAAAAAACTCGAAACAAAGAAAATACATTAAATACACGAAAAAAAATATTTATGAAAAAACAGTGATGAATATAAAATACAAACAGTTTGTCACAAAAAGACAACAATTCAGCATAAAGCTGGCAAAGCCAAACTTGCTTTAACTTGAAAGAGTGTAGTACGTACGTGTGTATTAGTAGAAAGCATATAATTTCCAAATAAAAGTGAGTTTCTAAATAAATATACGAGTAGTTTAGTTAGTATGCCCTTAGTACTTACAGTAGTGAAAGTATTTAAAGTAACTTGTGCGTATCTCATAGACGTCAAAGAGCATGCCTTTTGAGATCTGAAAATGTTAGAATTTCAAATAGAACATTTTTAATTCTACTAAAGGGAGTAATGTACTCCGTACATTTTCAAATGGTATTCAGGTTAAAAAATAATAATATCAGATTAGTTTAATACGATGCAGACACTATACGAGTACAATGACCGTGATGATTGTCAAAACGTAATCCATAGCTTCTGCGGTCGAGAACCCGCCAACGTGGCGACTATGTCATCTAACCCCAAAGATGATACAAGTCATATGGCCTACGTCCAGCAGTGCAGGCGACTAACGGCTGAAATGATGATGATGATGTCTATACAATGAGGCAAAAATTAACATACTTCTCTTTTTAGCTTACCGATGAACACCAATTTGTTTTCAGTCGGAAAGTTATAAAATTGTTTTTTTGACTCTTTAAGTTAGAGAACTCTATGTAGTATTTTAGAATAAGTAAGACAGGAAAAATGGAAAATAAAATAATTAAGAAGACTGTGTAGATGACTATAGAATAGGTAGACTCTAGTAATAATTATTTCAATAACCTGTAGATCTATTTTTACCTTAAAATGATGAAGATAATGATCTTCTGATATCGAATATCGCCTTCGTACCATAAATTATGATAAGCAGAATCAGCGACCCCGGAGCTCTGAAACAAATAATTCCGTGAAACCACAATAGCTTATTAGCACTTTACGGAACTAGCTATATGTGTAGGAATCCTAATTGAGGTAACGGGGTAGAAGAAGGTACAGATCTGGTAAACTAATCCACCGCAAGACTGTAGTTCCTACTGGAACAAACAAAACTTAACCGAAGAAAGAATTACTGCGAAATTTAAGAAAAGATATCGAAATGAAAAATAAAGTTGTTTTATCTAACATTCCAAAACATCAAATTAGGTTTTGTTTGCATTTTTACAAGCGAGTGGCATTTTGGTAAGATTTTAACAGAATTTTGCTATGATAAAATATAATATGATTGTGAGGCCTCAAAAAATTCATGACTAAGCACTCAAAGTGAATTAAACAATTGATTATAAAACAGACAGCTGCAGATAGTAGCTCGGAGTAGTAACATAAGTTGAATATGGGGATCATGGACGCAAAAACACCGACGAAGTTGTTTGCCATTTCTGGAGGATCTCGGGCAATCTGTAAAGAAAAAAAATTGAATTAATATAATAGAATTTCAGCGAGAGATTTAAACAATATACATAAAAAACAAATTGTTCTAATATTACTGCTTTGTCGTGTGATGCCGGTTGACTAGAATAGTACCACCCCATCTCCTCTCTGTCGTAAGAGGCGACAAAGGGAAAAATCCTACAGACAGACAGCAGCGTTTGTCGAAACCCAATCTACAGCTACTGCGGTCGCTAACCCGCCTGCCAAGTGTGGCGTCTATCCAACTACCCCCAAGATGATACAAGTCATATTTGTGGGAGGCCTATGTCCAGCAGTGGACTGCATACGGCTGAAATGTATGTACTTATATACTTAATCAAAGATTATTAGTTAAACACATTATAAAGCATGTGAACCAATTGGGCCACCCAAACACCAATTAGTTAAGGCGTTAGTCGCGATAGCTTCAAATTCTGTCTCGGTTTAGTCACTTTTTCTTAACATATACGACTATTTAAATTTGTTAACTAAATCGGACAAGTCTAAGATTTCCAAATAGTAAATAAATCTATTATTTATTGGTGAAAATTATTTGCTTAAACATCAGTTACTCAATCTTGTCAATAATAACAAAAAATAATGTAACTTTATTCTGTAATGTATGGATGAAAAAAGTATCGTATAAAAACAAGATATTACAAGTAATTGACACTGCTTTACAGACAATCGGGCCCTGCGTAACTTCAGTAATTCTAGATGATGTACTAACTTTTCTTACCTTAGCAACAAAACCAAAGAAGCAAATAGTGATCGTAGCAAAGAGAAGATTAAAGAAAATCATTCGATTAAAGATGTCATCTAGCAGTTCAGACAACCTGTAAAGTAATATTTTTAATTAAAATGTGGCAGCTGTAATAGTTAAGAACATGTTAATGGGTTCTCAAAATCATAACAATTCACTTTATTTATCCAAATAAAAGAATAGTACATTTCGATACTAGTGAAAAAAATTTTTTTTAGACGAGGTTGAAAGTTGGAGCCCGAGTGAAACGAGGATGACAATCACCCGAGTCTTAAAGAAGTTTTTACACGAACCTAATTTTTCATAGCAAGTGCCCTAAAAAGCGAAATTTACGCACGCGAAGCGTGCGAAAAGTGCACTTTTTACGCACTAGTTAGGAAAAGATTTTTTTAAGATATTATGTTTTTATAACTTTTCTTTTTTAGATAAACGAAAGATAAAATAATTTTCATTGAAATATATCAGCCAAAATCGTCCACTGCTGGACATAGACAGACAACCCACAGTAATTGGTTTACGCCTCCCGCATCCAGTAGTATCTTTATCAGGTCATCTGTTCACCTTGTGGGGGGTTTATGCTTTCCGGTTCATGGTCGCCACTCAAGAACCGTTAACCCTTAACGGCCACCGGTCCCGATTTTTCCGAGATAAATTTAAATATTCTTACTTTATCAATTTCTGATGTCTTCTTATGACTTCTTCAATCCGCGGTCCGTCTTCATCTGAACGAATATCAACATTCGCTGCATCTTCTTCAGAATATGTAATGTCGTTTTCGGAATAGTCTTGTGTTTTACAATTGTGAACATTACTGTTAATAATTCTAATATCTCCTAAGATCGGTTTCGCGTGCAGCATTTCTTGACGAAGCAACTCAAACTCAGTGGCCAAGTGCGAACACAGGGTGATCATCAATAGCTCGACGCCGAGGTACATGTATATTAAATGAAGCACTATGAGAAAAATAATAAATAGGTTTAGAAACATATTTAATATCATCTACTCAAAATCAAACTAAATTGAAACGTTAACATCTAAAATACTCACTGCTGTACGACTCCCAAAAGTACGACACTAAATACAGAACCCAGTTTTTCGTTGCATCATATGGAAGAGTACATATGAAGGGGAACAAAAGTTTATCCTGTCCTAGTATGAAATTTCGGAATAGTGTCTCAAATAATGGCACCAGAATATACTGCCATGTGCCCGCAATGTTCATCCAATAGAACACTGTAACATAAAAATAATCCTAACACATAGATTTATAGAAAGTTTACATGATGTTTTAACACTCAAAATCATCTTCTATCCTCTTCTGTCTCGGCATTTTTACAACGGCTCAGTAGAACAAGGCGTCAATCGTAAATCGATAACTAAGTCCCACGAACCCAAAAGAAAAACTAGGTCTTTTTGGTATGTGCTATTTTTTCCCTCAATTTTCAAAATCATATTTAGAACTCTGGGAACCTTGCTTATAATCATAAACACAGTACTGCATACCAAACAAATGTTAAGGTCTAACTAAGGTAAAGCCGTTTAATATTTTATTTTATTTTACCTTTATTACACAAATTCAGCCTCTTTACCATAATATTTTTCTTCTTCAACTGAGTTTTAGTCAGACCTGTGGTCCTCCACATTTCTCCAAGCTTATTAATTACTGTTTTGGTCTTCGACAAATTTGATATAATGACTATACCCTTCACAGCACCTGCAACAATAATAATAAACAGGTTTTTGTTGTGTTGAAAATTAGTTCTGTCCAACATGCCTGCAGTGCTATTAATTTTTATTTGTTTTCATTTGAGTAACAACCAGTACATATATCTATACAAATTGATCCCTACCTGCGTTACTACCTTTCTCGCAGTTATCGAGTTATCTGTGGGCTCATAAAGAAAAGATGAAGTTATGTTGACTCCGTGTTGAAAGATTAAAAATGACTTATCACCACTGGTAATTTTCTACATAAAACTCTTCCTGATATTTGCAAAATATGATATTCGATTTTTAGCAAACATTTATTTACTTATTTTGTTTTCGTTTAATTTTTACAGGGAACAAATAGCTTACAGCAGTACAACATACAAAAACGAATTGAGTAATACAAAAGCCAGAACAGTTGCCACTGCTGCAATAATGCATTATTGCTCAAAAAATACTTATCATCATAGATCAAAGTACACATTCATTTAACAATTGCAAACAGAGGAAAATAATTTTGAAAATAATATAACAAACAACACTAAATTATATTATGTAAGGTTAGTATTTAGTACAAAATCGAACAATTTACTTGATATATTTGTTAAACACAAGAACATTTTGTGGCAGCAAAACAACTACGTTTATTTTTTAACATGGAAACAAATTCACCAAGCTTCATACTAAATAAATCTAGGTTTGAGTACTTTGACTGATGCATTGAACACGCTCTAATGATATGAGTTTTGATATAAATAATTAGTACGGCAGAAACATAGTCGCTTACATTACATCTATTACTTAAAACGGCATATCAACCATGTAATTATGTTAAATTGAATGAGTTTTCGGCACTGTTGCAAGCGCCATCCCCACGGAATAACTGAAGTACTTGGAGAATTAACGGTAAAACCTCACTCAGTAGCGATCTTTCATCTTTCTGATGTGCTTTGTTTGTGGAATATCACTTTAACTACTACCGTTCGCATTCTCACTTGAGACTACTCACTATGGTGTATAATACTCATTGTGTCATTTCGCACATTTTTCTATCGATTCATTTCGCATGGAAACTCATTCAAATTGCAAATGGTAACTTTTGTAAATGATAACTTGGTTTTAGGTAATCGTTGAAAAATATGTGAGGCAAGCAAAGGCGATAAATTAATTATGGAAGTTTTTGCTTCTTCAAAAAGTTCATTGTTTATATGACTTTGGTGTTAATTTAAGGTTGTAAAATAGTTGGACCGGCAATCCGAAGGATGAGGGTTTGAAGCATGTGATTTATCAGGTGGTAGGTAGTTATTCTTAGTAAAAAATCTCAAGTTTCTTTGCTCGACATTTTTCGTGGCTTTGCGGTTTGTTTGTCTTTTAAATCGACGCGACGAACGGCCATCCAACCGCGGCTTAGTTATAACAATTTTCGGTCGAAGTTGGCGTCGATGTAATATTGTTTTACTGTTATTGTGTTGTTATTGGCAGACTTGTTTGTCGTCGCTTTCGAAGTAAACAAAATACAGGCTATACTGAAGATTGATTCATGAATACAGTACTGTCGAATGAAGATTAGTCGCTTGTAGAATGTACACTGACACTGTAAAGGCGAAAGTTTGTGAGTGTGTATGTTTGTTACTTCTTCACGTTTAAACGGATGAAGCGATATTAATATAATTTGGTATGGAGTTAGCTGACACCCTGGATTAACACATAGACTACATTTTTTCCCTTTGAAACCGTGGGTTACGCCGCCGCGAGGCACAGCGTCCATCTATAATAACAATAATAACTCAAAACTAAGAACAAATCAAATTATTATTTTTATGAAATATTTTTGATTTGCTTTGATTTTTAAGTAGTAATACTACTATATAAATTAAAAGTTGAAATAGATAACATATACTTAAGAAAAAACGACGAGGACCTCCGGTGTTCGAGGCGGGATTCGAACCCGCATCTCCAGCTATCGCGGCTGACGCCTTAACCAATTTGGCACCCGTACACAGCGGACCACGTCGAAATTAATCAAGTATATGTGATCTTGTTTATTTTAAACGGTTTTAGGCACCGTTTTACCAGCTCTAAGGTGAAACACTACGTGTTTGCACCTCCTATATGAATACCTTTCGGGATTCTGATATAGCTAGAGAGGTGGTGCTGCCATCTATGAAACTAAGAACAAATCAAATTATTATTTTTATGAAATATTTTTGATTTGCTTTGATTTTTAAGTAGTAATACTACTATATAAATTAAAAGTTGAAATAGATAACATATACTTAAGAAAAAACGACGAGGACCTCCGGTGTTCGAGACGGGATTCGAACCCGCATCTCCAGCTATCGCGGCTGACGCCTTAACCAATTTGGCTTAGAAGCAAAAACTTTTAATAATAACTCAAGTTGCTATAGATTTTTTTTCTTGCCTTAGCAACAAAATCAAAGTAGCAAATACTCCTAGTAGGAGAAAATTAAAATATCTGTTATTAAATTACCAATAATGTAACATAGAATTTAATTAAGTTTAGTTTTTTCGATATTTAAATCGAAAGAAAAATAGAAAAAATTGACTCGAAGATGTGACTACACGTCACCCATGATGACGTACACCACGAAGGATAAGATAGAAAAATTTTACAGGTCTAAGCGGTACTAGGATAGCACAATTGGTAGTACACTGGGCTACTGATCCAGTGGTTGTGGGTTCGAGTCCCGCTTCGAGTCAAATTTTTCTATTTTTCTTTCGATTTAAATATCGAAAATATTCGCTAGCACACGTTTCTGCGTAATAAAAAATCATTTCAGCATATTTAAAAGCATAGTTTACAGTACATGTTCTAATTACTATTCAAAGCAGCTTTTTCCTGCGTAGAATTAAAAATGGCTTTTTCCTTGGCCTTGCTAGAATTAAAAATGGATGTATTTCTAGTAGTTACACAATCTCCGCATAATATATTCACCTAATGGATTTAGCGCTAAGCGTGAATAAATAACAGACAGACGTAATTATTTTCACTTGAACACTTATTTAAAAATTTACGGTTTTTGCACAACTGCGTATGTTTTGAAAAAATACTTCCAATATTTCAAGGACAATTTTATGTAGTTTTCAGAACGCCGGAGGTAATTTTTGTTTATTTCTTTCAATCAGTTCACCTTTATAATTAAATACCTAATGGATTTACATTACCTACTGTCCTATAACAACAGTTTTTGCGCGAAATTCGAATTTATTTCCCTTCTTTCTCATATTCAGTACAAACGTGTTCCATCATAATTTCAGCCATTACATGTACTACATCACTTTCAAATTAGAGACCTCTCTGTTCTGGATATCTTCCTCCTTCAATTTCCAAAATATCTTGATCTCTAAGTTTTCTTTTTTCAAATCTGAACAGAGGTCTATCTACGCTGGCAATATCTGGGTTCCTTTGTATTCCATCGGACATGTCTCAAAGGATATTAGTCGGACACCTGAGTGCGACGCAGATTAATTCGGTAAGGGATTGGTCCGAATACCAATCACTTGCAGTGATCATAAGCACGTTAGTCAGAATTTAAATTTGAGTTGGGGACATTTCAAATGTAGATTCAGGCAGGTCTGATAGAAATCCAGCTTTACTGCAGCTATTACATCTGAATCTTGGTCTAAAGTTAATTTGATTACTTTCTAAATACAGATCAAATGGATTAGAATTTGTCAAATGATTGATTACTGATTGCTATTTCGTAAAATTGGAAATATTTAATTTGTAATTTTTCGGAAGCCGAAAGAATATTAAGTTTCAGTGAAAACGGATTATATCGCTTATACTAATTAGAATTTTATCCAGACGTTTCGAACCTCTTAGAATCGATGAAATTGAAATTAGTGTGCGTAATATAATCATTTGCTTTTCAGGTATTTTAGAACAATATTATATACTATAAAAAATAGTTAAATTTTTATTGAACAAAGGTTTTTCCTGGACTTAACTGACTTTAAGGTACGGAAGTTCGTTCTCATTAAATGTTGGGGTTAATAACAAGGAATAATTTTGATGGTTAGTATTACCCACGTTCTGTGGTACATTAGACATGTATGTATAAATTTGGCGGTTTATGTATTTTTCTATGTTACAAAATAATTATTTATTAACGTTACTAAAAAAAAAATTATAATTTTAATACAGCAAGAAGTACAAACCAAGACAAGTCCGGCAAAATTGTCTCCCCCCTCTCTCTCCACCTTTTGTACTACAGGACTTTAAAATTTATATAAAAAAGTTCAGCCTAACAAAACTATCAACGAAAATTATTTTGAACTTGATCGGTCGGTTGAAAGAATATTGAGTTAGGTTTTAGGATCTAAACTAATTTTGATTTTTATTACTGAGGCTAACATAATTTTAAATATCATTAAAATAAATGAAGATAAAGTGGCAACTTAATAAGTTATATAAATGATTAGTCTTCTAAATAACTTACCTTGCGTGGCTACTATAAAAATAGGTAACAGGTTTGCTAATTCATAAAATCCCATTTCTCCACTAAAAACTTTTTTGAAACTTATTACCAACGAAACATAAAAAGTAACATAGAATATAAGTAACACTAAAGATCGCAATTTATGTCGAATACTTTTAGTTTCATTGTAGATCGATATATTGGAGTTTGCTAACAAATCAAAGCAATTTGCAAAAGGTTTGGAAAACTCCGAAGCGAAATCTTTTAAATGGTCCATTGTGTGATAAAGTGAAGTATCTCAGTAAAAACTTGTTATGACCCGGTCGAGCTTAAGCTGCCGTTTTTATATTTCGAAATGGAGGCCGCATTAAAAATGCATTACTTTATGTTGATACATTAAACGGAATAAAATAGGAGCATTAGTATAAGATATTTTCAATGGCAAATAAAGTATTAGCCTGTTGAAGGATTTTTCGTAGCATTTTTCTATAATCCCTATTGCATCACTAAAAGTTCCAGGATATATTTTATTAAATATGACTTTGCTTTTAGTTTTAACCGCCGACGCAAATGTGAATTTTTGAATATTAACACACTTGTAATTTAATAACTCTATTGTCATGAATACCTTGTCAGCTAGCTATAAATAAAATCTTCAATTAGACTACATTAGTTCAGGGGTCACTCAGGGATGCGCATTTGCACCAACTTTTTTCTTCTTGATTATGCAACGATCTTCTGAAGGTTCTCAGGGCTCCAATGATTATAACCCGAAACCAAATAGACTTCAAAATCATTATCATCATCATCATCTCAACCGTAAGACGTCTAATGCTCCTTCTCTTCTTAGAACTCCATATAGGCATAGGTTGGAAGCGACCTGCATCCAGCGTCTTCCGGCGACGTTTATATTTAAGGTCGTATATCCATCGCCCGCCCGCCAAACGTGGCACGTATCCTTCCAAAACCTTATACAACAAAATTTTATTTTTTCGGTTATCCTAGAAAGAATAAATACTACTAACATTACATCCCGCTCCAAGCGTAATGTTTATACATTATAAAGCCAAAATCGATCGCTGCATCAATCAGCATCGCTATATATTTATTTCGCGCCGCTATCCGATACGTTATCTAAAGTAGGTCGCTTCTCGCCCCGCTACCCGCGCCGCTTTCCGCTCAGCTCTCCGCGCTGCATATCACATCAACAGTCAAACCTCAATAAATTAGATCTCAAAGTTATTGGGTCCACCGATGATCTTTTATCTATCTAAATATGTAACAACATATTTACAAAATATTTTTGTTGCGAAACGGCAAAGAAAATACCACATTAGTTTTAATAAATTATGAGTCAAAAATTACAAGACGCGGGCATGCTATAATTTTTCTAGAATTGATAAATTCCCTTTGTGAAGTTAGATATTGCTAGATTATTCATCTACCCTTTTATTTTGTACATTATGACAACTTACACTTCATGTACATTATATTTTATCTACAGTAATATTATAAAGGCGAAAGTTTTTGAGTGTTTAAGTGTGTACATATGTTTGTTACTTCTCCACGTCTAAACGGCTGGAGCAATTTAAATTAAATTTAGTATGGAATTAGCTGACACCCTGTATTAACACATAGACTACGTTTTTTCTCTAATAAACCGCGGGTAACGCCGCAGGGCGCGGTTAGTATAGAATAAATAATAAATTGTATAACAAGGGTTTAACATGGTACCCGCTTTTTTTGTCCTGTCCTTTCTTAGGCTCAGTATTCCGTTCAGGATGTTAAAGCGGGTGGATTGTGTGAGAGGAAAGTAACCCTTAAGGAAAAATTCAGGATTCTTCTTTACCATACTTATACCTTTGTACTATTGGGATACTCCTACTAAGTTTACGCTTCCAGCGAGTTCGTTTGAGGCGGTCTCAACCGAATCTGAGTGGTAATGGTGAGTGCGGTGAGTCAAGTTCACGAAAAGTACAAAGCAACTTTTGAGTCAAGATAGTTTTAACTGCCAATGACCATTAAATGAAATTTATTTAAGGTTTTTATGTTTGTAATTTGTTTTATTATAGTTATATGAGTAAAATATGATGATTTTCAGAATTAACGTTTCTTTCTTTGTTTAGTATTCCTCATACATTCTCGTTCAACTGACAGTGATAGCATTAAGGTGTCTTCAATCTCTTAACTGCAAAGATGGATCGATAAAAAAAGTCACACTAGTATTGATAAATAAAAGTCAATATTTTATACTTTCTTTTACATTTTCTTGCTTTTATATTATGTCGTATAGCCCTTGTTCGGAACCTGCTACGGACAACGTGATATTAAAGAAAATCGATACACAAATTTGACTGAGCCCTACGATAAACTCAAGAAAGCTTGTATTGTGGGTACTCAGCCACCGAATAAAATATACAAATACTTAAATACATAGAACACTCATGACTCAGAAACAAATATATGTGTATCATAGGTGACATCAAAGACAGTGTCACTATCCACTAGACCTGTCGTCAATGTTGCACCCTCTTTCAATGAACCCAATCAAAGACATGTAGACACATATATGTGTCGACTGTGCCTATTATTCTAGCCCGCGTCCCGGTCACATACGCTGTCATTCGCAGGCCTAATTGCAAGTTGCGACATGTCCGATGTGTGACATTCAAACGTGTCACGTTTGATGTCACAACGGACAGCCGTTTCCAATGCGTATTGCCGATTCTCGTTCGCTCGTTTTGACTCGCCTAGCCGTCATATGATGAAAAGGGTGGATTTTAATAGAAATAGAAATATAATTTATTAATTCGTAAACACATACTATTTATACAAAACATGAAACACACAATAAGAGACATTATAGGAAGTGCCAGAAATTTTTTTGTTTTCGTAATAAAAAATTAGATAAACATGATAGTAATAAAAAAAAAAAAATACAATGATTGTTTTACTATATTGAATGATTATGTTGTATAAAACATCTAAAAACCAATTGCATTGCATATGTGTATAGGTAAAAAACTGAACTGAAGGACCAACACTGTAGTTTTGCAGTTAATTAATATGGAACTTAGGTCTCAATTTGAATATAGAACGCCAACACGTATGTGCGTGTACACACGCACTAAGTTTTTCACCTATACATGTGTAGGGTTGAAAATGACGGAAAAAATCAAATGATTTTTTCGGGAATCTATGAAATTTTAGTTTATTTCCGTTTTTTTGGTTTTTTAAAGAAAAAAACCAATAGGTCATTACAATTTATTTAATAGCATTACTATTAATTTATTTAATCATCACTATCACCATAAAATATTTCGAATAGTTTCGGCTATCAAATCTTCGATGTTGCCCATTTGTAGGTGTAATTAGACCAAATGCAGATTAATTCTGAAAAGTCGATTGCGGTCTCTGGTATGCGTCCAAATAATGACCAATTTCTTTCTGCGGCGGCAGATGATGGAGGAATGCTCAATCGGAATACAATTTTTGAAAGCAGTTTTGTAGAGCATAAACTTTTCCACCAATTAAGGGGATTTATTTCCAGGCTGTCAAATACACTCATTACCCCAGAAACCGCCCTTCGATGAATACTCGGCAAATTGACCCATCATATCGGTTAAACAATAAACATTCATCTTCACCTACCCATCAGTATTAAGAAAAATAACCGATTAAAACCTGTTTAAATCGTTTTTTTTTTCGGAAAAATTTAAGCGGTAAATTTCATTCATTTCATTTCATTTTCCGTAAAAATCCAGGAAAAACGAACCATTTGGAAAGATTGAAGAAGAATTAGAAGTCATGCATGTCCACTGCTGGACAAAGCGTACAATGCCACAATCGCTACGCTTGTCAGGCGGGTTGGCGATCGCATTATTGTCCACCGCTCTAAAAGAACGCTGCAGAGCTGCTTCCCGTCCTTTGGTGGCAGTATTTTGTTGTCACTGTTTAGTACCAGAAAATGCATGGGTTTTGGTTTGGGTGTCCATTTTTACTACAGATATTAAATATGTAGTCCCAACGCGAATTCACTCTACGAAGTAGTTTATTGTTATAATCTCTAAAAAAAAAACATTAATTATTTGGAAGAATAAAATACTAAGATCAATGCTTCTAATACTTCTAATTTACTTTTTAAATGTTATAGTATAACACTTATTGCCGTATGGTACTAAATTAGGCCACCCAACTTTTGACGACTGGTTTGGTCTAGTTCGTGAACCTGCCTATGAATTCGACGCCATATCACATCCACGTAAGAGTATTTATTTGTGTGACGACCACGGGTAATTGTTCTGAGTCATTGGTGTTTACTTTACCCATAACACAAGCAATTTTAGCTTACTGCGGGGCTCAGTCAATTTTTGTAAGGATGTGCTTTCATATTTATTTATTACTAGCTCTTGCCCCCGGCTTCGCACGCGCATAAGAACCCTCTTTTTGACCTCTTCGGGGATGAATATCAAACAACGCTGAAATCACTTTTCTTGTATTTGTATTAGGAGTGTTTACCCAAAATTTCAAGTCTCTAGCTTTAAATTTTACACAATCGCCATACACACTATCAACCCCTTTTTTACCCCCTTAATGGTGGAATTTCCAAAAATCCGTTCTTAGTGGGTGCTTACAGTATACAAAGTAGCTATTGTGAAAAAATCTGCCATCTAGGTTTAACGGTTTGGGCTGTGGGTTGATCAGTCAGTCAGTCAGTTAGGACTTGCACATTTATATTATATAGACTACCAATCTCTCCCTATTACAAATCGTTCTAACCCGCTTCCAGTGTACCTTTGCACCAAACTTAACGTGTGGTTTCACACGAGGCATCTGCCTACGAAATTTCCGAGCTAATTAGGTAACTTTAGAAGAATTTTATACATCACAGCTATTGCTCCGGCTCCCTGCGCATTGAGCCAGGAATCTCAACCTGACCTTACTCCATACTAATATCATAATTGTCTTTTTGTTCGTCTGCTAAACTAACTTCAGATGATAAAAAAATCTGGTAAATTGGTACACCAGTTTTTTTAAAGCAGTAGGAAAAATCGCATTTTATCCACTAGTGTAAAACGTAATTAGTGATATTTTTTTTTACTTAAAAAAAATTGTGCCTGGACCCATAGACTATAGAGGGATCACCTTTAAATGAACTTACAACAATTTTGAGACAATTTTACAGTCATAGAATAAACGACGATATCTATTATACAGTGTGGAAATTTAACTCGGGCCCTGGAGGGAAACTACCTTAAATCCTTGAGCTAGCTCATTTTACTTAAAGGAGACATTCTTTTATTTTTAAAAAGAAACAAAACTGCATTCAAAGATTTTCTAAAACTCGCTTGCCTCGCCCGGGACTCGAACCAACTATAATTTAAAAAAAAAAAAAACACACTATTTTATTATACTAATCGATAGTATTAATACTCAGGAAAAAAAATCTCTAAAAACTTTTGGTCTTAAAAATAAAAACAATCGCTAAATCTAACATTAACTTTGTTTTAGGTACTACCAATTTGTTACACTTAAATTATTTAACTGATAAATTGTTCGAAATGAGCCCCGTCGTTCCGTCTACACAAAATTAGTCGCCATTGAAATTCATTTCTTGTAGCCTTCATCAAAGTGTTGTGGTGTATGCACCTAATAACATTTTCTACCGCAACCCTTAGCTCTTGAACGGTTTATTGTTACGTGTCTTTTACTTGTTAAAAGTGAACAGTAAACAAATGTTTGTTAGAGAAATTGTATCCTGAGTATTAATACTATCGATTAGTATAATAAAATAGAGAGCGTGTGTTTTTTTTTATTTTAGTTGGTTCGAGTCCCGGGCGAAGCAAGCGAATTTTAGAAATTTTTTGAATGCAGTTTTGTTTCTTTTTAAAAATAAAAGAATGTCTCCTTTAAGTAAAATGAGCTAGCTCAAGGATTTAAGGTAGTTTCCCTCCAGGGCCCGAGTTAAATTTCCACACTGTATACGAAAGATAGAAATAATTAAACGGACATAATATAATGAACACGGCCATAATAATGATAACTGGCCTTTCAAGGATTTGAACCTGAATGTTCCTGCTCTATAGGCAGGATCACTATACCAACTAAGCTAAATTTTTAAATAAATCTTGGTTGTTATCCTTATCTTTGAAAATCTGAAAGATAACACTGGACAGAGAATAAACATATTCAACAACAACCCTAGTATTAAAAAAAAGAATGACAAAATAAATAAAAATCCTTCAAACTCGCTCGACATCACATCATTTAAAACATTCTTTGAACAAATTCTATACCATAAATAAACAAGAAAAAACGTCAACGCATCCAAAAGAATACCTAATTAACAAAAACATTCGTCTTTCAACGAAAATGTAGGCTTAACCCTCATATTTTCCGGAAAAAATCAAGAGTATTCAACAGCTATATGAATATTGACTGAGCCCAGCCAGCTAACGAAGATACCTCATTTTCAACTGATGTCTGTTCTTATTGCAATTTTTTTATGTCACGTCGGCAGAGGAGGGGTTAAGTTATGCTGGCCGTTGTTGCGATATTGCTGTAAGGAAAAAAAAGAACAACACCGCGGGAGGAAGGAGAGTGCCGAGTGCAAGCGGGACGGATATTTTTTTATCGTTTGTACCGGATAATGAACAAACGATGATATAGTCGAATGTAGAGTATGCTTGAGCTCGGAGGTAATAGCTAGCTTACATTTCTATTTTTAAAAGTATTAACTCTGTGTATTGTACAGTAGACGTCAAAGATATATTTACAATATTGCACCTTATTACAAAGGATTAAGGTGTGAAAGTGTACACATATCTTTGACGTCGACTACAGTCACCATCAGATATATCGGAGCTGTGGAGATGACAAATATCGGAACAAGATTCTATTGCCAAAGTGATGAGGTGCATGTTTAGATATTTGCGATCACCTCCACAGCTCCGATATATCTGATGGCGACTGTACCATAAAACGCGGTGAGTGACATTCAAATCTCGATCAAATTTTATTTTTACATTTCATGCAAACTTAGTTTTATGTTTATGACTAACTAGATACTTAGTCGTTCGTTCTAGAAAATTATCTAAATAGAAGGAACGATTTATTGTAAGTGATTGACAAAATAAAAACATCGACAGTCCTGTTATCGATGTCCATTTCAACGTCATACAGACCTTTTGGATTTTAAAGATTATTATTAAAAATAAACCGGACTTCACCGAGTATGTTACCTTTGAAAATTACGTCATTTGAGACGTTCTCAAAATGTTGGATTTTTTTTTAATACCGTGAAAATTTAAACCAGTTTCATTAAGATTATTACTAAAACTCTATCTGTAATAATAAGAATAAGTTATTTAAGTAGTAGCAGCCTTAAACATCCTCATCCCTCTGTCAACTTTGCCTTCCCCATTCATTACCCAATACATGCCATATAATTTTTAGTTTATTTAAATGTAATCTATTTATTGTATCCTACTCCATGACTTCACTTACACGTGGCCCCGACGGAAGACCAGCGCTGGCTTCCATGCTGAGTCGGGACCATTTCGTGGCACCCTAGTTAAGTCTTCTAGTTCTAAGTATGTAATTGTGTACGTACACCTCACAATAATGTTTGTTTCTTTTCAAAGTGCTCAAACGATCTACATACCAAATTTTCATCCTAATCGGTTTTGCTGATCGGTATCGCATTTGTAATATTAATCGCTACTTAGTTACAACGGGTAAACTCACGTGTAATTATATCGCAGTAGGCGACATGTTTCTCTTAAGCTCTGGTACCCATTTTCAAGCCGAGTCAGGACACACCGCTCGCGTTGAGGGTGTATTCGCTCACTGCTGTTCGCTGCCTAGCACGTGCACGGCGTTCCGCACGCCGCGCTCGCTGAGGAATTGCTCGCACTTTTTGTATAGGCGCTACCACTACACTCGGTTGTAGTATATGATTAACTAGCGACCCGCCGCGCCTTCGCACTGGTGCAATGCTGATATTAGTATTTGTCCACTATTTGATGGATGTTATTATTTATATAAACCATCCTCTTCAATCACTCTATCTATTTAAAAAACCGCATCAAAATCCGCTGCGTAGTTATAAAGATTTAAGCGTACATGAGATATAGGGACAGAGAAAGCGACTTTGTTTTATACTGTGTAGTGATGATTACCGAACCCGTCAACCGATAAGCACACCGAACTAACTGTATCCACTTCACTATCATAACACGAACTACGCTCCAAACCCGGAATAAAGCGAGCTTCCACGTTCGCGCTAATACTCAGCCACTATCACGATATATTAAGATGTAGCCCAATTTTAATGGCCTCTCGGATCTTACGTGGTTTAAATTATATGTGATGTTCCACGGCAAAAGGTACCTTCTGGCGCTTGGCGCTTACGTTGCGAAGCATCACATTAGTATTGAAGCGTCGTTAACAATAGCGTAAGCGCCAACCGCCATAAGGTACCTTTTGCCGCGGACTGTCCCATATTAGCCCGGGTATTGCCTATAACCTGCGACCAGAAACCAATAGAAACCAGAAACCAAGAGAGTAGCATTTCTTTTTTTTATGCTAAAGGTGGTTAACGAGCAGACGGATGGTAATTGCTTGTCTGATGGTAAGCAATTACCGTCGCCCATAGGCACCCGCAACACTAGGGCCTAGTAGTAGTAGGCCTATAAGTGGGATTGGAGCTCTGGGAACCTTACTCACCATCAGGAACACAACACTCCACTCCTGAAAGGTAGCAATGGTATTATGACTGTGGTCTTTTATAAGGAGGAAGTACTTCCCAAGTTGTGCTGCTCCAGATTCACTGGTACTTCGCTGTGTCACCTTTAAAACCCCCATATATACATTACATACATTTTAGCCATATGCAGTCCACTGCTGGACATAGGCCTCCCACAAATATGACTTGTATCATCTCGGGGATAGTTGCCATAGTCGCCACGCTTGGCAGGCGGGTTGGCGATCGCAGTAGCTGTAGATTAGGTTTCGATGGACGCTCCTGCCCGTCCATAGGATTTTTCCCTTTGTCGCCTCTTACAACACCCGCAAGAGGAGATGGAATGGTACTATTCTAGTAAACCCACGCGGCATCACACGGCAAAAACACCCCCGCACGACTAATCGCAACAATCTCCTGACTTGCCCCATGCCTCAGCTCCATTGTTACTCTGTATTCAAATGAAATCCGTGACTCCGTACCACACATCTCTCTGCATGCATCGGGGAAAATGTAGGATTAAACTGTAGGTATCTTGTGAATGCACGCGTTGTTTTAAGGTTTTTGAGAACGAAACAATTACTATATTGTTTGAATACTGGCTAAAGTTTTAATTTATCTGATGTGTATACTTAGTACAACGGATGAACTCGTGTATTTACTCATGTTTTTATACGTCACACATATAATCAGTTTTTTGTTATTTTATTGAAGTTATTTTATAGCTAGGTTCACATACCCAATAAGCGAATTAAGGTTGATTCACATTAGAGCGGCACGGCACGTCTCCGAGCCGAGACCGTCATCGCAAAATTTTGTATAAAATGAATCACGTAATCAACGAGTCAAGAAAAACTGCATACATAGATTAAAAAAAAAATAACACTCTGTTCGAGAATCGAACCATGTTGTTTCGGAAAATAAAACTTTTAATTATTTCCGTTTGGATATGGATTGTGTAGGTTATAGGCAGCAAAAGTTACCATGAAACATGGTATCTCAAATGAATAAAATGCATTGTAATTTATTCAATTATTTTAACAACTGGGGTCGATTCTAAAACTGAACACATTTTTTTAAAATCCGTTTATACAGTTTTTCTTATCCCTAAAATCGATGACATGGTTCTTAAAAATAAATCTTTGTAAGTATGTCTTATAGCACTGTTACTTTTCAGGTATGTAGTGTTGTGTTCCTGATGGTGAGTAAGGTTCCCAGAGCTCCAACCCCCCTTAAAGGCCGGCAACGAGCTTGTGACTCCTCTGGTTTTGCGGGTGCCCATGGGCGACGGTAACAATAATTCTGAATAACTGATTGGTATGAGTTGGGGGTTTGAACCTGCTAGGGCTTTGAACCACCAGCGCAATATAAAATAGTATGTATAGGTATATGGTAAAATATGATTAAAAACCAATCCATTGAATATTATATTATATGATGCTAGCTCACGACCTATAACAAACTGCAAACAGAACTGCAATTAAGAGCAAACACCAAAACTGTTCCATTAGTTATTGACCTAATTTGGGTTGTATGCAATCAGAAAATAATATCTGCATTTAATTTTGATTACAGGATAAACAGATTTTTCCGCAGCTTTATTTTTTTTAACAACTATTTTATATAATTGCTATAAAAAGGTATAAGTAAACATGAGGAAACCGAATGTTTTTTTTTTTTATGGCGGCAAACGTGCAGACGGATTGCCTGGTGGTAAGCAATTACCGTTGCCCATAGGCACCCGCAACACCAGATGAGTCACAAGCGCGTTGCCGGCCTTTAAGGGGGGTTGGAGCCCTTGGAACCTTACTCACCATCAGGAACACAGCACTACATACCTGAAAGGTAGCAGTGCTATTATGACTGTGGTCTTCTGTAAGGAGGAGGTACTTCCCCAGTTGGGCTGCCCCAGATTCAAGCGTGATGGTCATCGCTGTGCCCTACCTCTCATTGTTGGACGTATTTTAAGGACATACCCGGGTCCAAATGTTTTTTCCAAAGTTATTCTGACCATATTTAGAGACTAAAATGTCCAATAAACCTTTTAGAAATTCACCTCGTTTCGGATATACAACCCATTACAAAAAAAAAATGATTATAGCTCAGCACCGTTCGCTTATTAAGGGCGTTTTTATCACTATTGAACTCATTCTTTGTTTTCAGGCATAGTTTTCTCAATAAAATTTGTTTTTATGTCAAAAATATGAAAAAGAAGTGTAAAATATCATATAATTTTTGGTCAACTCCGGCAAGAAAAAAATTGTCCGTTTTGTTTTTTTGCCGGAGTTGACCAAAAATTATATGATATCTTTCACTTCTTTTGGCCTCGGGAATACGCTGTTAAAATAATTCGGTTTCCTCATGTTACATAGTGTAGATACTTCTACATTTTCAATGTGTAAGAATGCTTAAAGTTATATCGGATATTTATTTATATTTTTAAGTTAAATAAAATAATACTGATGTGGTTTTGGTTATAGCGACAAAATACTAACTACAGTTTTTAGTGTTTTCTTTTTTGGCTTCACCCAAGCGTATCAAATTTAATATTAATTCCAATTCAAATTGTAATTTAATCATCAAATAAATAGGTACTCAAGCTATTGTATTGTAAAATTAATTTTATCGTTAGCAGATTTAAATGCAACATGATACTTATTATAGTTATTGTTACTAATGGTTTTGAAAATTATATTAGTAAATTGTTAAATTCTATTAAATCTTTGTAAAAACCGATATACTTTTTTTTCTAAATTAAAATAAACAATCAAACATTTAAGCAATCACCGTCGCCCATAGGCACCGCCAGGGGAGTCACAAGCGCGTTGCCGGCGTTTAAGATAAGAGTCCGCTCTTTTCTTGAAGGTATGAGGGTCGTATCGGTCCGGAAATACCGCTGCTGGCAAATTATTCCACAGATTTGATGTGCGAGGCAGGAAGTTTCTAGAGAAACGCACATGTAGAGGATTGTCAACTATCCAGGAGGTGGGATTGGAAATGTTGCCACGTAGAACGATGGCGGAAGTAGGCTGCCGCCTGCTTCCGCCATCGTTCTACGCGGCAAGTAGAGGTGGAATCCGAACAATGCCTCAGAACACTCTCCGTTATAATGCGATAGAAGATGCAGAGCGAGGTGAGGTGTTCTAACACTAAGAGCGTGTGACATGCAATCCGGAGGTCGCAACTTCAAACCCCAACTTGTACCAATGAGTTTTTCGGAACTTAAGTACGAAATATCATTGGATATTTACCAGTTTGTTTTCGGTTAAGGAAAATATAGTGAGGAATCCGGATTAATCCTAATAAGGTCTAGTTAACCCTCTGCGTTGGAAGGTCAGATGGCAGTTTAGTCAGCATGGCTCTTTCATAAAATTACGTCAATTCATAGGATTAGTTGCCAAGCGGACCCCAGGCTCCCAGGAGCTATGGTAAAATACCGGGTAGTGATGATATTAGTATGAAAAAAAAGTATGGTAAAATATGATGGACATATATGGATAAGGTTCCCAGAGCTCCAACCCCCTTAAAGGCCGGCAACGCGCTTGTGACTCCCCTGGTGTTGCGGGTGCCCATGGGCGACGGTTATTGCTTACCACCAGGCAATCCGACTGCTCGTTTGCCGCCTATGTCATAAAAAAAAGTATAAAATGTACGGATATTAGTATTACCCTCAAAACTGCGTTCACCAACCCGCCTGCCAAGCGTGGCGCAATTTTAATACATCCCCATGCAAACAAACAAAAAAATGTAACGAAGCTTAATTTTGCTTAAGTCTAGAAATCTATAATACTGATCACACTTGCGTCTGTTCCGATTCTTGGCAACCTAAAGACGTAAGCAATTAATCTTCGTTCTCGCACGCACCAGTTAAGAGGGACAGTGACAAAAAACCTTGATCGATGTTGTATGACTATGACTGATAAATTGATTATTCATCAGTTTTTTTTAACTAATGACTGGTCTTTCAAGTATAAATTGAGTATTCATAAAAAGGATGGATCTACTGACGCTCATTTAGTCACTCAAACGACGAGGTGAACGATCACACTGGCCGCCTCTGGTCGCATTTTACGGACAATAACCGTACCCATGTCAAACATTTGGGTACACCCGTGTGTCTGTTGATGACCGGTCTGGCCTAGTGGGTAGTGACCCTGCCTATGAAGCCGATGGTCCTGGGTTCGATTCGCAGTCAGGGCATTTATTTGTGTGATGAGCACGATATTTATTCCCGAGTCATGGGTGTTTTCTATGTAAGTATTTTTATATGTTTATCTATTATTATATCGTCGTCTAGTACCTACAACACAAGCTTTACTGAGCTTACCGTAAGGACTAGGTCGATTTGTGTAAGATTGTCCCGAAATAAATATGAAATGACTATTCTAGTATAAGAGTGAATAGTGTCATATTTCGGAGAGCCTACGTTTTAATTTTTAGGGTTCCTTATCCAACTAGCAACCCAAATAGGTATTTATTTAATACTAAACTACTGACTTATACGAGTACAACCTCGTTTCGAACCTCTATTGAGTTTTCTGTAGGGCTGGATCGATTTGTGACCGATAGTACCAAAAAAAAAAAATTTAACACGTTCGCTGCGTTATCAGGTCGATCGACTCCTAAACTAGTTAACTATTAACTAGTTTAGGGGTCGATCTAGTGGTTAACTATTAACTAATTGCTACATCGGATGTGTTAATACAAGTTGAAACAGCGGATTTAATGCCTAATAGCATCGCTGTCGCTTACAGTACTACGATGCGGTCCCATGACCATAATAAAATTCATTTGTGGCATTATCTATGAAAAGGGACCTTATTGTCGATGGCACTTACGTCGAACAGCGTTACGTTTGTATCGTGCCATCTCAAACAACGACATAAGCGCCATCGACAGGAAGGTCCCTTTTCATAGATAATGTCACATTTTTAACTCACTACCTCGGACATACCGTTTTGATTCTTTAATAATAAAGCATAACAGCATTTTGCCAACTAGGGAGGAAAGTAGTTTCATACAAAAATGAATTTTTCACCGTTAGCTGGGCTGGATGTAATTTCAAATGATGATTTTGAATAATAAATGCTGAACAATAATAATTTGGAGTTAATATGAAGTAGTTTTTTATTTTTCTCGCCGTGGTCAGGTGTAATTATGCACGGTAGCAAACATTGTTTCTCGTCTTTCTCGTGCCTTGATACGCTCCCAACTCTCAAGATTCCATTATTAAACCACTCGCTATGCTCGTGGTACGATCCTGTAATCTTTCTCTAGCTCGGGTCTCAATATTAGCACGAGAAGGTAAACACTTACTTTCCTCCCTTGTATAACAAATAACTATTGTTAATTACGCTCGACGCTGCTAGCGTTAATCGCTTGAAGCGTTTCATCCATGAACTTTGGTTAATGTATCTATGGTATCTGACGTCGAAACGCTCAACGCGTCTATTAACTCCGCCCTTGGCACATATAATGGTCAAACTTGACAGGAGTGTCATTAGCCGCGCCATAGCTTTTGACAGACACTTAGCTGTTTTGATAGATCATCGAAAATGCCCCTTTTTGTCTCGTCTTACTTGTAAAAGTTGCCCTGTTAGAGAAAACAGCCTAGTCACTTCTTTGTTGTCTACAGAAAGTGTATCAACTGTTTAATATAATTTTTCACCTCAGGAACTCCAAAAGCCTTTTTTATTCTTAAAAACGTGACAGCAAAACATATTTCATTCACAAAAATGCAAAGAAATTACATTTTTTTTTAATTTTTTGATGGTTGTCTGATGCTTGAATTAACTTTATGATTACAATGATATATTATTTTAGATATCAATACTTTGAATATTTGTAATGTTCTATTTAATTGATTTTGTTCTTTATTTAAGGTTTATAATCCTATTAGAAATCAGTTACCAATCTATACTTATATTATAAATGCGAAAGTAACTCTCTATGTCTGTCTGCCTGTCTGTCTGTTACCTCTTTTGGTATTAAATGTAGTATGGAGAGAGTTTGAGCTACGAGAAAGGACATCGGATAATTTGTATGTCGCAGCCATACTTTAATGACGGGCTGGCCGACGAAGTCGAGAGGAAAAGTAAGTTGTTTTATATATATAAAAAATTGAAATGAAATGAAATGAAATGAAATGTTTATTTGCAAAGAATACGTTTTGTACATTGAGGTCTTAAAATGTAGGTACACAGAGTCAGTATTCAGTCGATATAAAATCAACATAATTTGCATGTTTGCATAATCATTTATTAGATTAGCATACATGTCAGAGAAATTAATACATTTAGAATACAATAAAAAGTCAAAAATATAAAAAGACATTAAAATAATAAAATACCCGAACATGTGAAGAAAGTTTGTTAACCGTGAAAATTTAAAAAGTCCTTGACATTATAAAAACAATGCTCTTATAGCCATTTATGAAATTTTATATTAAATTCCTTTCCATAAGTGGTTATCAAATCATTAGGAAGTTGATTATACAACACAATGCACATGTTATTATTATTGTTGTTGTTATTGTTTAAATGTCATCTTTGTATACTTCTTGATTGAAGTAAAACTGAAAAGGCTCTTCCTGCTACGCTCGAGTTGAGACAACCTCAAACGAAAGTGATTTATTACTGCTATTTACTTTGACACTTTTATTAGAATCTTTTTAACAAACTTCAGATACAGAGGGATTGAACAATCGGACAATTAGTTTATTTAATTGCTTTGCAATATTTCCATTAGCTTAACCGCGTATATTAACTTTGATACCACAAGTTAAAAATTCCGATATCGTGAGTGTAGTGTGTCGACCGAGTGACATCCCTAGTGCGCAAAACGTTCAAGTTGATAAACAAAATCAAGTGCGGGTAGTTCGAAAAACTCGCGTGGCTAGAAGATGTTGATGTGAACTTCAGCCAGTCTTAATCCGAGACCACGAGGTCAACGTCGTCTTTGAAACGTCGGAGGTAAATTTTAAAGTTAATATTCGCGGTTAAGTCCCGTTCATGTTTAATAATGTGTACAAACCGTGAAAGTTTAAATCAGTATTTCCATTAGCTGTTAAATTGCAGTTAATAATTTATGTAGTGATTGAACGTGATAGCTCCAGTGTGCTAGAAATCGCTGTGGTGTTCTTTAACACGTTGGTGGACAGTAAATGACGTCATCTGTCACAGACCATAGGAAACAAAAACATACGCGACGCCTATAGGCGTACTGTCCGCCAAAGTGTTAAGTGACACCTATCTCCAGCAGTAGATAGATAGGTGGGACGAAAAGCTTACTGTCAAAGACTCATATCCTGTCAGTAACATCTCCAATTTTGGACATTTGCGTCCCTTATAGAAATTTCCAGCACATTGGACCCGGGTATGTCCTTAAACTACGTCCAACAATGAGAGGTAGGGCAAGCCCAACTGGGGAAGTACCTCCTCCTTACAGAATACCAGAGCCATAATAGCACTGCTTCCTTTCAGGTATGTAGTGTTGTGTTCCTGATGGTGAGTAAGGTTCCCAGAGCTCCAACCCCCCTTAAAGGTCGGCAACGCGCTTGTGACTCCCCTGGTGTTCTGTGCCCATGGGTGACGATAATTGCTTACCATCAGGCAATCCGTCTGCTCGTTTGCCTCCTTTTGTCATAAAAAAAAAGCAATGTCACATTCAGGCCCTTCCCTCATAAACCGACACAAGTGACCTCTGATCCTGGAGGAGGAGCATCGACCATCGATTAATTGCTCTTACCGTGTGAAGTTCGAAAATTGTCTTTCTCCATTCTCTATCGCTCTTGCTTAATACGAGTGATAAAGAGGCAAATAGGCCTTCAGATCCTGATGACAGTATAATCCATTTGATGAAGCGTTATTGAATTTGTTCATTGATGTTATTTTGTTTTACTGGCTCCGTTTTGATTAATTAGATACATTAGCGGACGAGTCGATATTAGAAGTCTGTCTCGCTGTTCGAGTATATACGCGAATGAAACAAATGATGCTAATATTTTGTCAGATGGGCGCAAATTGACAAAATAGCAAAAGCATCAACGAATACTGAATGATATAATTAAAACTATTGTGAGGCATAAAAAAACATTTCGGGACAATCTTACACAAATCGACTTAGTCCCTACGTTAAGCTCAGTAAGGCTTGTGTTGTATGTACTAGACGAGGATATATATAATAGATAGATCTACATTACTTAAATACATAAAAACACCTTTAACTCGGGAACTCAGTGCTTATCACACAAATGAATGCCTGGACTAGTATTTGAACCCAGGACCATCGGCTTCATAGGGTCACTACCCACTAGGCCAGACCGGTCGTCAAATCAGAGCCATTGTCAGAACCATGTTACTACCTACTTAGTTCCAAAAGTACGGCAGTGAGTGACTCACCCTCACCACGAGCAGTGTGGCAACTTTACTTTAGGACTAAATTAGTCAGAGAGGAAAAGGACCCCATTTCTTAACTCTATTTGAAGGAACGGTCTACTTTCCTTTAATCAGCTGAGTACCTTTTATTACTGAAATTCAATCTTTGTTTACCTTTTTGACCGCACGAACTGTCAGATTGGATAAAACAGACGCTACAAGAAAAGGTAACACTTTGAATAATTGTTTGTTTCATGTCCGGGTTGTTTACATAAAAGCTTGGGACACTTTTTTTAAGGTCCAGGTCAGAAAAAAATAATGGTTTCTGTTACAGATGCCCACTGCTGGATATGGATCTCTCCCATTGACCACGATAAGTGGCATGGGGGGTTTAATGCTATGGTCGCCACGCTTGGTAGGTGGGTTTGCGATCACAGTACATTAGTCCACTCTAAGGGACACTGCTGCCCATACCCGGACCCGGGTCTGTCCTTAAACACTACGTTCAACAATGAGAGGCGGAGCACAGCGAAGTACCATCACGCTTGAGTATGGAGAAGCCCAACTGAGGAAGTACCTCCTCCTTACAGAAGACCACAGCGATTTTAGCACTGTTACCTTTAAGGTATGTAGCGTTGGGTTCCTGGTGGTGAGTAAGGTTCCCAGAGCTCCAACCACCCTTAAAGGCCGGCAAAGCGCTTGTGACCTCCCTGGTGTTGCGGGTGCTGATAGGCAACGATAATTGCTTACCATCAGGCAATCCGTCTGCTCGTTTACCACCTCTATCATAAAAAACAAATTGACTCGGTTTGAAAATGGGTACCAGAGCTTACCGGAAATATTATATAGCTTATATAGCTAGCTTTTCCGGGCGACATTTTTCCGGCTTTTTATATTATTAAATAGCTAGCTTACTTAGATATATACGTACTAATCTTTCCTCGCTACTATGTCGGCAGTCATGCCCATATTGCCCATCTAAAGTATGATTGCGGGATAAAAAGTATCCTATGTCCTTTCTTGTAGATAGCTCAAACTCTCTCCATACCAAATTTCATGCCAATTGATTCACTGCTTTAAGCGTGAAGAGGTAACAGGTAGGTAGAAAGAACGACAGATAAAGAGAGTTATTTTCACGTTTATAATATTGGTATGGATAGCATACTTATAATACATGAACACAAAACAAATATGAAAATTGTGGAAAATAGCATGAAAAGTATGAAAAAAAAACCTTATCTTTTTTTTCTACTGATTCTGTTTTGACAGATAAATACATTCCCATTTATAATATTAGTATGGATATGGATTGGTATAGATTTCAAAACGCAAATACAATAATAATGTATGAAACACTTCTAAAGATATGCATAAAATAATGCATATTTTGGCTCGTTAGCCGTAAATAACTAATATGTGGTAATCCACATGGAAAGGTACCTTATGGCGCTTGGCGCTTACGTTATTGTTAATAACGCTTCAATACTAATAAGCCATAAGGTACCTTTTCATGTGGACTACCACCATATTCATAGGGTATTTTTAATGTAGTCCATTGAACTCACTCTAAGGTGGAACGATGACGGCAAAGATCGCGGAATACACTGTATGGTACCATCATTGCGGGTCGCTTTTGGGGCTATGTCCAGTAATGGAAGTTCTTTGGCTGTTATGATGATGATTTTGTTTTAGCATAATTGATGTATAAGTTCACTACAGTTCAGAAAGCCTTAAAGTCAGGAGGCCATAGACCTTTACATTAACTGAATGCTAATGAATGGAATTTTTCATGAATTTTCTTTCAGATATTGCTCATTGTTATACAAAATTAAAGTTGGCCACTACGAACTATACTTACTGAATCGAAAGAAAAATAGAAAAATTTTACTCGCGGCGGGACTCGAACCCACAACCACTGGATCCATCCAGTTATCCAGTTTTTTTTTTTATGATATAGGCGGCAAACGAGCAGACGGATTGCCTGGTGTTAAGCTATTACCGTCGCCCATGGGCACTCACAATACCAGGGGAGTCACAAGCGCGTTGCCGGCCTTTAAGGGGGGTTGGAGCTTACTCACCATCATCAGGAACACAACACTACATACCTAAAAGGTAGCAGTGCTATTATGGCTGTGGTTTTCTGTAAGGAGGAGGTACTTCCCCAGTTGGGCTGCCCCAGATTCAAGCGTGATGGTCAACGCTGTGCCCTACCTCTCATTGTTGGACGTAGTTTAAGGACATACCCGGGTCCGGTCAGGTCCGGGTCCAGTGGTTGTGGGTTTGAGTCTCGCTGTGAGTCTATTTTTCTTTCGATTTAAATATCGAAGATATTCGTTAGCAGACGTTTCTGCATAATAAAACATATATACTGACTATATTTTGATGCTGACTAATAAAATTTAACCTCACCTCGTGCCGCCTTATGTGCAATATGCTGTTCACTGTTTTACAATGAAATGTCAACCTTGCGTGTACCAATTAAAGTAGCATTTCCTATTTCTCATTTAATTTTGAGAGAAAAGATAAGCAATCCATTTATCAACATCGCAGTTAACCATACTGGTTGTAGTGCCGATCGGCTCGATGACGCAGCGAACGTGTTAATAAAAAGCTTTTTTTATGACAAACGAGCAGATGGATTGCCTGATGGTAAGCAATTACCGTCACCCATGGGCACCCGCAATATCAGTTCAGTCACAAGCGCGTTGCCGGCCTTTGAAAATAGGAGTCCGCTCTTTTCTTGAACGTATGAGGGTCGTATCGGTCCAGAAAAACCGCTGACGGCAAATCTTTCCACAGTTCTGACGTGCGAGGCAGGAAGTTTTAATACAAATACCATATACAGAGTGTCTTTGACTATGGCGCTTTAAATGGAAGCTTTGATTTTACCCTCCAAACTGAGCATATTTAGTTCAGCAACTTTAAAAAACATATTCATTTGTAATTTTATTATTATCATAAAAGTTAAATGTTATTTTCAATGTACAGTCAGCAGCAGAAGTTGCTAAGCGTTTGAGGTGTTCAAATTGAGGTCAACACATCTCTATTGTCAAGAAAATAAGAGCGTGCGCAGGTCAGTTTGAACACTTCAAACGCTTAGCTACTTTTGCTGCTGACTGTACACAGTCCAACACGAAATTGACAGTATGCTATTGTTTCTTTTAACTTTTGATGAGCCCTGAAATGTTAAACAAGTTAAGGTAATGTGCCGTCATACTAGGAGTCCTTTACCATTGCGATGATATCGCAATTTATGACAAGGATGAAAACTTTGAGGTATAATAAGTTGTCCAAATAGTCCGTATTCTTTATTCAATATACAAAATTAGATCAGTTAGGTGTGTAGTATCGATCCTTGAATTTAATGCTTCATAGTCGGAAGCACGTTGTATGTATAACGTAAAGTCAGAATTAGAATAACAAGAGTCTGAATACTTCTGGCCTAGGCTGTATATAATAAAATGTATAAAAAGATTTTATAAAAAATTATATGTGCATTAATATATTATGTTTTATTGTCGTCAAGTAAATAACACAAGCTTTAATGAGATTATTCTACGGCTAGGTCGATTTGTAAAATAATGTCCGAAAAAAATGAAAGCATATTCAAATAGTAGTACTTAAAGTAGCCAATGTAGTAAGGATGTGTGACGATGTTTTTGGTAACTTCGACTGCTAGCTATGAAGCTGAAATATATGCAAAACGGGCTCGACTTACGTATCAAAATTGTTTACATCTGAAAACATTCACTTTTGTTCCTTCAAGAGTTTGAATAATTAATTAACTCCACTCAAAAGAGGTATCAAGCTATGCCCTTGCCAGAATACACTTCGTTAACGTTACCATCAAAGTATGCAAAATAGATCGAGGGCATTAACTATAGTCCCTTCCAAATAATTTAAGCTTAACATTAAATTCACTTTGTTCGTAGCACCTCCACGTTTACATTTTGGTACTGTTATGCCTCGGAGACTGCGCGTATTTAGTACCCCGCGAACGTCCGACCCGTACGGCCGTGTCGTGTCTGGCCGTGTCTTGGGCGCTTTGCGCGGCAATTGTGAATTAAAAAAAACGGTGAGTGTGGTGTTCCTTTGGTTTTAAATGGTGTCCCATGGAAGTGCTGGCTGTTTCGTAAGCGTAAGATATTCTTGATTTCTGTCGTTTGGTGACAAACCAATATAATGGTATATTAATGCGTTATGATAACCTGGGTGTGATGAAAAAGCTTGGATTTTTGAATGAATAATCTTCTTTGTTTAATTTGTATACCGTACATTTTTAGGTGCCGTTTTATTATTTAACAGAATTTTTTACATGAAAATCTATTTGACAAAAATCGGTCGAAAGCATGTCATTGGCTCAATTCGATTCGTAACTCAAATATAATATACGATTCAACCGGTCGAGTTAAACTTATCTTTCCTTTCCTTCTTTCCATAAAAGTCTTTATTAGGCTGGTCTTTCATGATTTTTATATATTTTTTGGACTTGTATTTCAAAAGTTAAAGGTTGTGAGGATACATTCTTAACGTCCGCGATTCTTTCCGAAAATATTCGTATTCACAAAAAAAATTAAGGCAATCTCCAATTATTTTTTAATTACCTAACAGCATCTTTAAACCTAACAACTTTTAAGGTAGGGAACGCGCATGTGAATCCTTTGGAGTTGCAGGCATTTATCAGGCGGTTTGTATGCTTGTTTGCCACCGTCGTTATATTAAACTTTAGAGTTGAACTGAAGAAAATACTAGGGGAGGTACCCTATTTTTTTTTCTTTTTTATCGATTATACCGTGCGATTGATTTACATATATTCGTGCTTAATGACAGCTTTCTAGTATTAAAAAAAACTATCATTATATAACCGAAGATAAACAGACGTGACGGAGAGACATGGCGAAACTACTCGTATACAGCCTCCTAGTTGACTACGCAACCCTAAAAGAAATTGAATTTGTACTTTATAGAGAACACCAGGCCTACTGAGACTGCGATCAAAAAATAGATAGGTACTTTGCTAAGTAAATTGAATCATTATAATAATTATATACAAATGCTAATTATCATCTAACACCTTTTTGAAATTTTAACTGTACAATACAATTAAAATCAGTTAAGACTTCGGTTTTTCTCGGGTATCATCGCTTAATTTCCGAGTCGGAAATGACACGATATACATTGCCCCGATTACTTTTAGGTAGCATTTAATTTGAAGTATCATAAACGCAATGTTAAGCACCTGCCAAGATGACATTATCAACCGGTAGACCTAGGAAATTTGTTATGCAGAAGCGACATGAATTTGAACATTCATTATTTAATGAAGCTATACTTGTATACAGTATATAAATATATATATACATACATGAGTCACTATTTTACTGTTTGGTGTAACTAGGTACGATATTATGTCGCATTAATCATTGATAATAAAATAAACATGAAATTCAAATTAAAAAAAAACCGGCTTCACCCGTTTTTTATTAATATTTCGTAAACGGCTTGGCCGATTTTGGTAATATTTCATTTTCTTATAGTAAAACAACAAAGCTAAGCTCAAAATTAACATGATGTTAGAAATGTCTACTTTTCGTAATTTTTCCTTGATCTGTGCTATATGAGGGTGCTTCGTGCCAAATTTCAAGTTTCTAAATTCACGGGAAGTACCCCGTAGATTTTGCGAGTGTTGAAAAGTCTAAAATTTGCACCATTAACGACTGTATCTTTTATTTGACACTAAGAAGGCAAACTGTCAAACTAGTCTAGTACTTGCTAGCATCTTTCTTATTTCAATATAAAGGTTGTGTTAGTTTTGAGCTACAAAGGAGGTTTCGTTGCTCATATCGTTTTTGTACCTACTGTATTCAATAAGACAACGAGTAATATATATAATTAAAGGCCAAATCTGTAAATTGATAACTCTATGTGATAGACGAGGGATTCACGACAATTACCGAGGTTGGCCGAAGTCTTAACTGACTTTAATTGTATTGTAAAGAATCTACATTTTTTTTTAATTTGAAAATATCTCAATTTTCATAAAAAGCCTGTGAAGGCTGTCACCATCACTAAACTTAACTTCGCGGTATCCAGTTACGTCTTAATTATCCGGTTTTCAGTAAAGTCACCATCAGATATATCAGAGCTGTGGATATGTTCACAAATATAACAGCGTCTATAGTGTCCAGATAAAGTTCATGTTCAGATATTTGTGATCACCTCCACAGTGCTGATATATCTGACGGCGACTGTTTAGCTGCAGAAGTCGCTAAGCGGGTGATGTGTACAAAATGATCTTGACGCAACTTTATTGACACTTTAAAAACCGGGCTCTACGCGGCGCTACGAAATTTTCGCTACATACGGGGAACCATATGTAATCGGCTACGCGCCTACGACCGGTGTGCCCGACAGGCGCGTTGGTGGTTGCGAAAGTGTTTTTTTTTTTTTCTTTTTTTTTTTTTTATGACATAGGCGGCAAACGAGCAGACGAATTGCCTGATGGTAAGCAATTACCGTCGCCCATGTGCACTCGCAACACCAAGGGGGTCACAAGCGCGTTGCCGACCTATAAGTGGGTTGGAGCTCTGGGAACCTTATTCACCATCAGGAACACAACACTACATACCTGAAAGGTAGCAGTGTTATTATGGCTGTGGTCTTCTGTAAGGAGGAGGTACTTCCCCAGTTGGGCTTCTCCAGATTCAAGCGTGATGGTACTTCGCTGTGCCCTACCTCTCATTGTTGGACGTAGTTTAAGGACATACCCGGGTCCAAAAAGAGAATAAGAGCGTGTTCAGATCATTCTGAATACCTGGTCCGCTTAGCAACTTCTGATTTTATTGCCGTGTGATGCCGGCTGACACGAATAGCAACATCTCTTCCCGCGGGTTTCGTAAGAGGCGACAAAAGGAAAAATCCTACGGATGGGAGCAGCGTCCGTCAATACCAAATCTACGGCAAAAGGCAACGCATTAAACCTGTTAAGGAATATGTCTAACTATTTCGCATTTTTTGTTGGTGTTTATCAATTATCTTTTGATTCATCATTTTATTTATAATCGATAAAATGTACCTTTTTGAAATCGGTTTACACTTACTGTGAAAATTTATGTTATTGTAGTAACTAAATACCACGACTCCATGAAACTGTAAGCACATAACTATCAAGGCGTTTCATTAAGGGTAACTTATGAACTTACTTTGGACCCGGGTATGTCCTTAAACTACGTCCAACAATGAGAGGTAGGGCACAGCGATGACCATCACGCTTGAATCTGGGGCAGCCCAACTGGGGAAGTACCTCCTCCTTACAGAAGATCACAGCCATAATAGCACTGCTACCTTTCAAGTATGTTGTGTTCCTGATGGTGAGTAAGTTTCCCAGAACTCCCCTTTAAAGACCGGCAACGCGCTTGTGACTCCCCTGGTGTTACGGGTGCCCATGGGCGACGGTAATTGCTTACCACCAGGCAATCCGTCTGCTCGTTTGCCGCCTATGTCATAAAAAAAGACATTTTTAAAACTAAATAATTTTCTCGTATATATAAAACATAATATATATAAAAGTAGATAATTTAGGAGATGTACCAGTCGAAATATGTTCGTATTATCGTGAAAACAGTGCCCATTAATACGTTATTTATTATATGGATGTCACGTCAATGTCATTCTTTTTTCTTAGTAACAATAACAAACAAGGTTGGCTTATTAATTATTGACAAATTTTCTTGAATTGACGTTTCGTTTTGATCTTATACTTGACTTGTCAGATCTTAACATTGTAAATAATCAATACAGGATGCTTCACAATTAAATAGATTTATCATTTTCGAAAATAAATAATAAGAACTTGTATATCAATAATATATCTACACTTACACTACACTTCAGCCGTAAATCGTCCACTGCTGGACATAGGCCTCCCCCAAATATGACTTGTATCATCTTGGGGGTAGTCCATAGTCGCCACGCTTGGCAGGCGGGTTGGCGACCGCACCGCAGATTGTTGATTCTCGAGTTTTTCCCTTTGTCGCCTCTTAACTACAACACCCGCGGGAGGAGGAGTGGTGCTAGTATAGTCAGCCGGCATCACACGGCAATAAAAGCCTTGTACAGTCAGTAGCAGAAGTTGCTACGTGGACCAGGTATTCATAAAGATCTGGACACGCTCTTATTGTTTTAACAATTATGTTGCGTCAAGCTCATTTTGTACAGTCAGCGTCAAAAATATGTACACATGTTTGCACCTTATCACACTGCTCTAAAAGTGTATACATACACGGCAACAATACTCGTATATCTGCCAAAACCTTATTCTTACACTTTTACGGGTTAAATGCTTTGCCTTTCGTATTGATACATACTGTATTTTAAAAGTAATCCCTAAGCGAACAAACCCCAGTTAAAAGATTTCTAACGACTTCGCACTAAGCTTCGAAATTCGCTTTTCTTCGCTATTCCTAATATTAAACTTGAATAATCTTCAAAATGTCGTTGAAAATGTTCCTCAAAGATAAACATTTCTTTCGAATTTTCTAGAAGTAATTTCATTTTAAAGACGACTCAGGGGACGGTTCTTTTTTTCCGTCCCGGGGGATAAGTTCCGGCATTTCCCGCGAGATTCTATTTTCCGAGAAAAACTATTTATTCTTTGTAAGTATCGTTTTCTAAACGTGTAAAAATATATTGCTACTGCTTTAGAAAACTATCGTATCTCATCCTAACTTATAAGTTGAAAGCAGTGACTATCAGACACTGATGTCCATTGCTCCCCCAAGCTGAGGTATAATGTAAATTGCCACGCTTGGCAGGCGGGTTGGTGACCGCAGTAGCTGTAGATTGGGTTTTGATGGACCCTGCTGCCCATCCCTCGGTATTTTCCCTTTGTCGCCTCTTACGACAACCGCGGGAGGAGATGGGGTGGTACATGGCAATAAGCACATTGATAACGTCCACATCCCGACCGACAATTGCAACTACCCCACAAGATGATATAAGTCGTATTTGGAAAGGCCTCTGTTCAGCAGTGGACTACTTTTTTATATACAACGATGGTTGCAAACAAGCATACGGTCGGCCTGACAAGCAGTTACCGCAGCCTACGGACGCCTGCAACTCCAGAGGATACACATGCGCGTCTCCTACTCTAAATGTTGTTGGAGCTCTGCTCACAGCTGAAATTATGAATGTATTAAGTATTTAAGTTTATAAAAAGCGCCTTTAGGCTTTATACCAAGGATGCTGGCGGTGTTTTCTCGTTTTATCGCAATGTTGATACATTGTGCGAGGAAGCCGCCCGCCCTTCGGTCACCGGTCTTCGCTCCGGTATTATTATAATAATATACGAATCCTATTATATTATTTAAAAACGTACCTAGTTAGTAACCTAAAACGTAACGTGTGACTTACCAAGTTATCAAACTTACTGTACCTAGTAGATTTGTATACCTAACATAATCTATATAAACTATCGATTTTTTCAAAACGTATTTACTTATCTTTTTTTATATTCACCAGTCCCTTTTCGCTTAAGGAAAACGCCTCAAGGACACCTCCATGTACGAAGTAATCCAAAGGGGTTTGTGGAGTCCCTCACCAGAGTAAGGACTGTAGCCCTATCTTTCTTATGCATGAGAGGAAGCGTGTACCCGTCAGCCGGACTTAATCTGCGAAAGAATGTTTTTTATTTACATATTTAAATATTGATGCTATAATGAACTTTTGAAACTAACTGTCAAACGAGTGTTTAACTCTAGTGAGTTGCGAGGCGAATTATTCAATTCAATTCATAACAACACATGATGTCAAATACAAATGAATTACAATTAACATAAGTTACAAAAATACAATTATCAAAAAATACCCACAAACAAAATAATATAAAATAAAAATAAAATAATAATGAACTACAAATTTAAAAATGGCACATAAAGGCTAATTGTGAGTGTCCTTCAAAAACTCCTTAAGACTATAGTATACTTTATCCAATAAATTATTTCGTATGGATAAAATTTTAATTGCACTTCTAAGTAAAAGTAAAATATTACAATAACAACGAGAACTTAACTAGTTACTACATTAAACCTAAAAAAGGTCCTTGAGGCATTGTACCAAGGCTGCTGGCGGCATGTCCTCGTTGTATCGCAATGCTGATACGTTGTGCGAGGAAGCCGTTATATACAAGTTAGGTATGTCCACTAGATGCTTTGCGATTTCTGCAAAAAAAATGTACGCGCTGACTTCAATTATCTACATATATTTTTCATGTCCTATGCTATGCTACCTACCCATCGTCAAAAGATACACCCTTATTAGATTTACTTACTATACTAACAGCAACACACTTAGCTGTACATTGTCGACCTTATTATATGCGCCATAAGGTCCACCGATGTACAGCTAAGAGTGTTGCTGTGTGTATAGTTAGTAGATAGATACATGGATAACATCCATATCCACCCAGAATAAAATACCCGGACCTCTCGCTAGCCTAATATGGTCGAGGTATTATCGTTTGTCACAATATCTGTTCCTCGCACGTTCCAACAAGTATGTGTGTCAGAAAGTGACGGATAATGCGATACTTGACAAAATGGCCGCCATGCTATCGGTTCTGATGTGTAGGCCGGATTACTAAGTAGGCTAAAACTCTGTTATACTTAGATATTTAAATCGAAAGAAAAATAGAAAAAAATGACTCGAAGCGGGACTCGAACCCACAACCACTGGATCACTAGCCCAGTGCACTTCTAACACATTGTAATCGATGAATTCTCAATGTGAATTGAGACTTCGATGTCGTTAAGTGTTCAATACGCTGACGGTCGATGTGACTACACGTCACCCATGATGACGTATACAACGAAGGATAAGATAGAAAAATTTAACAAGTCTAAGCGGTACTCGGATAGCACAATTGGAAGTGCACTGGGCTAGTGATCCAGTGGTTGTGGGTTCGAGTCCCGCTTCGAGTCAATTTTTTCTATTTTTCTTTCGATTTAAATATCGAAGATATTCGCTAGCAGACGTTTCTGCATAATAAAAAATAATATGTTATACTTACTAAAACGGATTAACCTTATCTGTCAGCAGGACAATTGCTATGACAGCGTCCGCCATAGCCACTTTAGTGGTCGGTGGCGTGGCAGGCACGACATCTCGCGACCACTTTAGTGGTGCTTGGCGTTCAAAAGGTTAAGATAAGAATTAATAAATGAAGTTATTGCTAATAAGTTTCTGTCAAAAATGACATTTTATGTACAGTTAGCAGCAAAAGTGGCTGAGCCGGTGAAGTGTTCAAAATGACCTACACGCGCTCTTATTCTGCTGACAATAGAGATGTGTTGACCTCATTTAGAACACCTCAAACACTTAGCCACTTCTGCTGCTGACTGTACCTACAAGCTTTTCAATAATACTCATCGAGAGGATAATGACGGGTCTAAACACCATGGGGTTTTCTTGTATTTTAGGAGTTGCTATGGCTACCGTCTGCTATCTGATCTGTGGTATCATAATATTGCATTTTCACAGAACTTACATAAGCGTGCTATTTAGTTCAATCGGTTAACACGTTCGGGGGCGCTAACTGCTACAGCCGTAGTTGCCAATAAATTTTGACGACCGGTCTGGCCTAGTGGGTAGTGACCCTGCCTATGAAGCTGATGGTCCTGGGTTCGATTCCCAGTCAGGGCATTTATTTGTGTGATGAGCGCAGATATTTGTTCCTGAGTCATGGGTGTTTTGTATTTAAGTATTTATATGTATCTATCTATTATATTATATCGTCGTCTAGTACCTACAACACAAGCCTTACTGAGCTTACCGTAGGACTAGGTCGATTTGTGTCGAAATTGAAATTTTATGTTAGTGTAGTACGGCAATATCTGCTATAACCTCGAGATCAAAACTTCCAGGCCTAATGCAACTATGGTTTGTCATAATTAAAATTCAAAGTGACATTCAATGTGAGACCTTTTTATAGGTCTCTGGGCGGCTTGGGGTTAAATTTTTTTTTTTTTACGACATAGGCGGCAAACGAGCAGACGGATTGCCTGGTGGTAAGCGATTACCGTCGCCCATGGGCACCCGTAACACCAGAGGAGTCACGAGCGCGTTGCCGGCCTTTAAGGGGGGTTGGAGCTCTGGGAACCTTACTCACCATCAGGAACACAACACTGCATACCTGAAAGGTAGCAGTGCTATTATGGCTGTGGTCTTCAGTAAGGAGGAGGTACTTCCCCAGTTGGGCTGCCCCAGATTCAAGCGTGATGGTCATCGCTGTGCCCTACCTCTCATTGTTGGACGTAGTTTAAGGACATACCCGGGTCCAAAATTGCAAAAACCCGAACATACAAATATACATTGAAAGTTAAATAAAAACTTCTAATAATGATACCTATGTCAGCAAAGACGCATTAACTAGTAACCTCATAAAAATAACTGACGACATATTACTTACGTGATCATGTCGACAGATATGAATAAATGTGTGGAATCTCGCTTATTCTGAAATGCACCCATTACAACCCCAGGGACCTTTAAGGGTTAAAGGCTTAAGTGAGGTCACGCCCAAATATATATATACATTTAAATGTCATGTGTTTTGATCAATGGAAATGTTTAAAGGAATTTCATTTGATAAAAAAATGCTTGATGTCTTTGATGTCTTTGCCAGCCTCATAAATTGCAGAAAAATAAATAAATATTTTTGGGACAAATTTACACTTTACCTAGTCCCTCTGTAAACTCAATACGTCTTATGATGTAGGTGTACTAAATGCATACTAATATTATAAATGCGAAAGAGTGTCTGCTTGTTTGTTCATCTGTCACGGCAAATCGGAGCGACAAATTGACGTGATTTTTTATGTGGAGGTAGTTGAAGGAATGAAGAGTAGAGTCTGGCTAACCAATTATTACTCGATTGTTACTCTTAAAGTTGAAAAAATAAACTATACTCATCCCTTTTTTTGGGGTCGTAGTGCAAGCGAAAGAAAGAGACGGTATGATTCAATCGTCTATGCTTTAAGTGAGTAAACCAATTTTTTTTCACTGGCCAAACTCTAACATAGGCCACCATAGTAAATACATAATTATTAATCTATATGTAAGTATATACATACTAATATTATAATTCAAAAGTAACTCTCTCTCTCTGCTTGTCTGTCTGTCTGGCCTCAGCCAGCTTCATGTCACAGAGTGGGCCAGATGACACACTCTGCAACGCTGGTTTTCAGTGAAGGTGGACTAGATAGTACTAAACAACCAGTATAAAGGTATGTAACCAGTACAAAATATGACTATTACTACACCACTACAAAAAAAAAAGTAAAATACAAACATTGCGACAGCGAAAGAAAAAATCTTATAATACAAGAAAAAACAGCCTTATTTAATGTGTGTGTGCGGTTGCCAAGTATTGCACATAATTATTGTGTTTCGCTAGTATGAGTTGTAGCGTAGTTAACTGAAGGAATAAAGAGTTTTTAAATTATGTGCTAGCGGTGATAATTTAGTCATACCAACACCTTTTTTACCTAAAACAATAAAAAACGTTTTTTTTTTAATGACAATGATGGTAATCGAGCAGACGGATTGCCTGATGGTAAGAAATTACCGTTGCCGGCCTTTAAGGTGAGTTGGAGCTCTGGGAACCTTATTCACCATCAGGAACACAACACGTACCTACCTGAAAGGTAGCAGTGCTATTATGGCTGTGGTTTTCTGTAAGGAGGAGGTACTTCCCCAGTTGGGCTGCCCCAGATTCAAGCGTGATGGTACTTCGCTGTGCCCTACCTCTCATTGTTGGACCTAGTTAAATACCCGGGTCCGGGTATGGGCAGCAGTGTCCCTTAGAGTGGAGTAATGTACTGCGATCGCAAACTCACCTACCAAGCGGGGTGACTATGGCATTAAACCCCCCCATGCCACTTATCGCGGTATATGGATGAGATCCATATCCATCAGTGGGCATCTGAAGAAGGAACCATTATTTTTTTCTGACCTGGACCCATCGATATATAGATTCACAATCAGCCCCAAAAAATGGCTCTTAAAAACAGCCGCTCGAACAACTTGGGCGGCACATTTAGTTAGTCTTCTTTGAACCGCTGTCAGTGCAAGTGTCAACAATGACTGAAAAGTTATTACTTTATCAATAGTGAAGTTTGATACTTAATAATTAGAACACTAAGCTCTTTTTTGTTTGTTTATATTATCTAAAAGAAGATTATAAATTAGCATTATTAGCATAAACTGGAACGTGATAGAAATGTCATTTAGTGCCATATTTTTGTACATAATTTGTTCGCGTGTAGGAGTCTATTTGCGGCGCTGATAATAGCCCAAAAAGGACTCGACTCATTACATACGTTTCGATAAGGTAACCGTACTTTCGATGGAAAAATTTGTAGTTCAGCGCAAAGTACGGGAGGCTATTGAAATTAGTCGTTATCCGAACTTTAACCGTGACTGTGGATGGTCTGTGCCCCCTAGTTGGAGAACTGTTTTGTGTGGTGCGTCGGCGTTTTGTGTGGACGGACCTTTGTCAACGGACGTAGTAAGTGTAGTGTGCAACCCTACTATTGACAATATTGCTGAAAATGAGGGTAGTTTCTCGCCTCCCCGCCCTCAGCTGTTGCCGGCGTCGAGTGCGCGGTCGCGGAGAGCTGCGGCCCGCAGTCTGCGTCGGTTAGCCAACGCGAATGGCTCATGATTATGCTCCTCGTTACGGAGTGAAACATGTCGAGCAATATTCGACTTATAAAACGTGAGTTACCCGCTTTTATACAATTAATATAGCCCAAAAAGGAGTCTATTTCTTTATGTCAGTGCCTGGACCTTAAAAAAAGTGTCCCAAGTTTTTATGTAAACAACCCGGACATGAAACAAACAATTATTCAAAGTGTTACCTTTTCTTGTAGCGTCTGTTTTATCCAATCTGACAGTTCGTGCGGTCAAAAAGGTAAACAAAGATTGAATTTCAGTAATAAAAGGTACTCAGCTGATTAAAGGAAAGTAGACCGTTCCTTCAAATAGAGTTAGGAAATGGGGTCCTTTTCCTCTCTGAATTTAGTATTATAAAGATTTCTAAAAATATATAAACAAATGAAACAACTGAACCGCGTTATATTATTTATATCGCCTATACTGATTTGAATTTTGTGTCATCGGGTGGACTACACCGTTTCGTTCGCGTGTATTGCCTACTTAAAATAAGAGTTAGAGGCACAGGTTTCCGTTTTTTTCTTTTTGAGGCATGTAACCCTAAAAAACTGGGTTAAATTTTAAACGTTGCTTGAAATCCCAAAAAATCTCAAAAAAGTGTCTTACTAATAAATCGCATAGATAGTTACAATAAAAATGTCTTGCATCAATTTAACATAATCCTTGTTCAGTTATCCCTACTTGAAAGAAAATATAATAAAGCGATTGTCACAAAGGATTTATTAATTCCTAAATAATTATATTTGTGTAATTAATTGTTGCTAATATTATCTTCTTTCCTTGACCAAGATAATGCGGAGAAGATTACGAGTGACCGCGTTGCACGCTATTAAATCATTATCAATCAACCTCTTTTGCCTTCCGCTATTCGCTCCGCTAACGCTACACGCTTGCTTCAGAGACCGCACACTTATACTAAGCCTGAACAATAGGCAGATCGCAATTAAGCTGCATTGCCGCTTCTCCGACACTAGATTAGTCCGCTTTTGACAACGCTCGCTCGCTACTAACTGGGTCTCGTTGACTTTACGTCATCACATCATTTGACGTCACTGTGTTCTCATATAATTATCATCTCAGACATAGGAAGAACACTGCTGAATATAGGCTTCCCCCTAAAACTCCATTAGCATCGGTTGGAAACCTGCATAAAGAGTCTTCCGACCATTATTATAACGGCCCAGCCACGACAATGCGCGACTTGCGGCGCAGCAAGCGTTTTATCCCAACTAACCGTAGTGTTTTGCGCGTCTTGATCGCGCAACGAACAGATAAAACGCGTTAATGTTGTAAGTTATGTAGGTGACTTTAGTTCTTCTATCGATGTCCTCATTGCATCTGATAGCTACTGATAGCTATCAAGGACCAAAATGTGAATCCATTGTAGAAACGCGATTGAAACAAAATATAATATATGAAGATTAAGTGACCTGTCTTTTGATAATGAAAGTTCTCATGAAGGTCTCTAGACGTATCATAATACTAGGTATATTAATATCAATGGGACAAGGTAAGAAGTGATCCAAAAATTGTTTGAGATAAGTAGCTTATACGAGTATTTTGGTACATAGGAAGTAGGAAAATGGAAGAGGAAGTCGGAACAAAAATAAAATAATGGCGACATAAATATACATTTTGATAATCAGATTAATTCTATTGTTATGGACAGTCAGCAGTAAAGTAGCTAAGCGGTCGAGATATCCAAAATGAGCTTGTCATGACGTTCCGTAGGATCCCAGAAAAGGTATTTTCATCACACTTGCTCGTCAATGGCGTTGTTACTTGCGAGAGTACAGAACAGTTATAGCCGATTTAGCTCACACGGGCTGTTAAGTTTAGTTTTAAAAATATACAGAACCTATACTTCACTTGGACTGAGGATGTTTCTAAACAGCCAAGGTGTATTTCATATCTTCAGAAGTTTGCTACAACCAACTTTTAATATGTATAAAACATATCTTTATATTAAATTTGACTGCAATTTAATGTTTGGTATTTATTAAAAATAGTTGTTTTCTATTTGATTTTGATAATTGATACTATTTGGCAGGATGATCTATCAACTTCGAAAACAAAACGCAGTTGTTAACATTATCTGTGGAAGACATTGAACAAAGTTGACATTGTTGACAATCTTTTATAGTGGATGCGGTCTGATAGGTAAAACTACACTACACTAGTAACTAATATTTTACCAACGAATTTATTTTATTTCCTCGCAAATGTGATGAAAAACATTGTATGTACCACGGGTGGTAAGTGTAAAACAAACTTGAGTCATTAAAAGCCCTCCGACTTCGTCGTCGGGCTTCTAATAGACTCGCGTTTACTATACCTTACTTACCATCCTCGTTGCACAATGTACTATTATTTGTGTAATATTTAACGTGAGGCTCTGTCAATCAGCATAAAAAAAAAGTAAAATAAATTAAAACTTCATTTATGACACGAAATCAAGAAAAAATATAAAACAACATGATATATGCGGCAAAGGTATTATAGCCTCTAGCCGCCCGGAGACCTATAAAAAGGTCTCCCATTGAATGCCAAATTAAATTTTAATTATGACAAACCGTAGTAGCATTTGGCCCGGCTAGTTTTGTCCTCTGGGTGGCTAGAGGAAAGTAGCGTTTCAACTAACGCCAGTACCCTTACCATGAGTTTGAGGTTTTCGATAACGAGTATAGATAGTAAAAAAAAAACTTTAGTGCGAACGAGATGCACATCGAAAACCTCAAAGTTACAACGCATGGTAAGGGCACAGTTTTTTTTCTGCGATAACTTTTTTCACCTAAATATTTCGTCAGGAGACAATCAAAACTTACTAATTACTACCACAAGCCTTAGTGAATCATATTATTACCTAAATAAGGTTGATTTTTGTTTGGTTATTTTTAGTAGATATTGAGTTGTGGTTGTCGCCACAGTAAAAGTTACACAATATAGAAAGAGCCATATCACTTCAACAACTCTCACGTCAACTTTCTCGATCTTCCTGTTTAACTATGTAATAATATTTTTTTTTTTTACTTAACGGTTGGCGGTTTTTCTGTTACATGTATTGCTATTTCATTAATCACTACCCTCACAAAAATATTATAAAAATATATATGTTAAGTAAAATCTGTAATTTAAAAAATGGAAATTTTATTAATATGGAAATGTAATTAAATAAAAATAAAAAATTGGAATTGAAAGATACATACAACATTTTTTGTTTTGTTGTCGCCCTAGTTCACAACAAGTTACCTAAAGTTAAAAAATATTATTATACAAAATTCAATAAATATATCGACTTTTTACTACCTTGTCATATGTATTGTAATTCAACTTTATTAATAAATTTTAAAAAGACATCGAAAACAAAAAGACGATCTACGATTTTTTTTAGTTCAAAGTTCTAGTAAAAAATCCATGCAGCCAAATGGCTCGATCATCAAAAAAGTAGTAATTGACTTCGCGCCATCAAAAAAAAACAGTTGGCTAAGTGATGGCCATTCATCCATTCGCTCACGTAACCCAACATTGTTGTTCCGTCTCCCCTTCGCCATTTACTCCAACTAGGGCCGTGCCGTTGTGATTTACTTGTTACTAGTAAAAATACTAGTATTCATTAAACCCTGGATATAATACCTGTTTCTGTATTACATGTATTAGGGACAATATAGAGGGTATTGTCCCTATAATGCGACCAGAAACAAACTATGAGCCAAAATTCTTATGTAGTTCAGGAGTTGCTATGGCTACCTTTTTGCTCCAACATCATATCATATCAGAACGTCTACCATGGTTGACTTTTATTGTCTATCATGCCACCCGTCACTTTCGCCCTCACGTACTTGTTAGAGCGTGACAGATATTGTGACAAGTGATAAAAACCCGACCATATTAGGCTAGTAGATCAGTGGTACTACAATATTGCTTTTTCACCAAACTTACAGTGTCCTAAACGGTTCGGTAAAAGATATCTGCTAAAAAAAATTGATTTGCAAGATTTCACTCGACACGAACACACTTATATGCTTATGTACATTGCAATTTAAATAAAATCTTGTATAAAATACGATTATATATAAATGTATTAATTGTAAATTTGACAGCTTAATGTTTTTTTTTTTTTTATTTATGTCATAGACGGCAAACGAGCAGACGGATTGCCTGATGGTAAGCAATTACCGTCGCCCATGGGCACCCGCAACACCAGGGGAGTCACAAGCGCGTTGCCGGCCTTTAAGGGGGGTTGGATTTCTAGGAACCTTACTCACCATCAGGAACACAACACTACATACCTGAAAGGTAGCAGTGCTATTATGGCTGTGGTCTTCTGTAAGGAGGAGGTACTTCCCCAGTTGGGCTGCCCCAGATTCAAGCGTGATGGTCATCGCTGTGCCCTACCTCTCATTGTTGGACGTAGTTTAAGGACATACCCGGGTCCATATATTTTACTAGTATTCACAAGTAAAATATTCGTACACATATTAGTACATCACTAGCCCCAACTATTTGGCTGCCTATTGGACGTGAAAAACTCGAACAAATTCCAATGATCGTTCCCAAACCGAAAGGACATTTTGTTACCCAACTTGTTGTTTGATACTGCTTTTTGGATCTGGGAAGTGAGTTAGGCGTAACAATTTTGTTAAGAGTGGCCGAGTTCCGTTACGTTGTTATGAGTTATGTGTAATGCGATTTTGGATCGCTTTTCAGTTTTGTTTGCGGGCGGAGAGATAGTTACGCGTAGAACTGGCATATGATTTTTTTTTTTGTGATTAATCTAACTATGATTTATGTTGATGTGATCGTTAATCAAGAGGAAAAATCGGGGGCACGTGCTAATTTTGTGATAATGATAACACTTACTATCTACTTGCCTTATTTATTTTATCATAAGACTTGGTCGTTTTGTGTAAGAATATCAAATTTATTTTGAGTCGAACTGACACAGAAATAGAATAGAATAGAATATTTTTTTTTATTCGTAAAACACATACTATTTACAAAAAACATGCTACTGACGATATGACATTACCGGAAGTGCCACGAAATGGCCTCATCTCAGCATATTGCTAGCATGGGGTGTCACAAGTCTTCTTCATTTGTTTTGTTGTATTTACCTTGTCATTACGTTGATCAAATATCCTACGGCACATTTTCCCAGTGAGGTCGGCTCGACTGGCACGATGTCGCTAAATGTCGTTCGATATGTTAATGTTGTCGCCTATGTAGATGCACAGATTGCGAGTGCAGTGGAACGGATGAAGCGTGCATGTAAAACAAGTGCCAACGTATGAAATCCACTTTTTATCCCTTGGAAACTCGGCGCAACGCTCCAGTCAAGTCTTACATTATATTTTCGTTTGAAAAAAGTTTTGGAACCATGTCTTTATACTACGACCAACAATATGGGGTAGGCCACAGCGAATCATCACTACGTTTAAATCTCGAATAGCTCGACTTTTGTAATACTTCCTAACAGACCACAGCCATAGTTACACTGCTACTTTTTGGGTATGCAGCGTTGTGTTCCTGGTGGTAAGTGAGGTTCCAGCTCCAACCCCCACCACCCCTCTAAAATCGGCAGCGCGCTTGTGACCTCTGGTGTTGCAAGTGTCCATGGGTGCTGCTAATTGCTTATCATCAGGCGATTAATCTGCTTATTGGCCTCCTAATTTCATAAAAGTCACTTAGCGTCTCTTACGGATACGTTTATAACATCACGCGACCAACGACGTTGGTGACAGATTCGCATTATTGCCGGAGTTTGCATCAACAGTTTTGTGAACACACACAAAGGCAAAAGTTTCGCATAGTAGCACGATTTTGCCTGAAGTCAATGTCGGCATGAATGACACTGTCGCCACTACGTGTCACGGGATATATCTGCTCCAGTATATCCTTTGCTTTAAGAAACATTTATTATATTTTAATAATCGACTTATTATTTTACCTACAACTTGTTCAAGCGCCGTTTAAAACCGATAATTTGATTCCCAAATGTGTCTATTTGTATTTTAAAATACAAACCGAATGCACTCAAGTAAAACTCTTGTATAATTAGCAAAAGATCCAAAATTTAGACCACTTTTAAACAATGTAAATCACGGAAAAAAAATATACTAGTGTATTTTTATGAGGTTTAGGTATAAAACTTGACTGAAGGACCATGTCTATGTAGTTTTGCATAGAATAAATATGGAACTTACGTCAAAATTTGAATATAGAACGCCATTATTCATTACTACTACATGCATAGGCCAGGTTCTTTATCTAAGTTTTATACCTTTGTTTCAGATTTTTTTTGGGTGTTTTTTTTTGTTTTTTGACATTGCTTAAAATACCTTTGTTTATATAACTGGAAATCGGTTTCCTTGTTTATGTTTTTTCAGTAGAAATGTTGGCCAATTCTGTAGTCAACTCTTGTCACTCACTAACTCTATAATCTTTTTCTTTTCTAAACTTCTCAAATATATCTCCGGCATGATCCTCAAACTTACCGATATTGAAACCACTTTATTGCTGCTTCAAGTCTTGTTTTGATTTATTGCACTGAACTTTGATGCTAACATACGACGAATGATAAATTCTGTACGAAACGCTATACAGTTGATGCTTTGCTGATATTTTAGTTGTATAGTGATTTCTCGTAGCTTTATAGTTGTAAAAACATGATATTTGTTAGTTGTTAGTAGAAAAATACATATATTTTTTGTGCGTGCCGGCCAAATCGAAGTTTCAACCGGTAATTGTTCAAAACCGAGTTCCGTTACTTGTAACTAAACTTGATAAATTGACATTGTTAAAAGTAGATTAGTATAATGAGCAAAACACGATAAGTGATTTTATCAGTTCCAATAATATAATAATCTCAGAAAGAATTTCAGGTAAAAATAACAAAAAAAAAACATAACATGTAATAACCATACTTGGTTTACGTTAAATTAAAGGTCAACTCTATGGCGCACGTAGAAAAAATAAGTCACTTCCCTAAACAAAAATCTAGTTAAAACATAATCGTCTATTAAGCTAAGTAAGTTGTAAATAAATTTTAAGTTTAAATAATAATATTAATATATTCGATTTTGTTCGCCTGTTTTTGAGAAAGTGAAGCATCGTTTGATTCATAATAATTTAAATTAATTAAAACCGTTTTAGAATTTATAAAATCTTTTGAATATATGATGCTAATTGTCTGAAATCACTGACATTTCAATCCTTTATATGAAATCAAGGATGATATAAGACAATGCCTACACAATATATCGATTCCGCATTGCGGACTAAAGTATTAGTGCCATCTAGTATTACACATCCGTAATAGATCAAAGTAACTATGTATGATTCTCAACAGAGGGCGTTTTTTGCACTTAGTACCAAAAGTATACATTTAGCCAGGAACTAGGAAGACCGCGGTTCTGCTTTGTCCATCATCATCCTTGTATCAACTGTATCGCTTCATACAAAATGCCAATGCCAAAATCTTGCGATGGATACGGCAATAGCGACTTCAACATCGATCACGCCCTCTGTTGTAAAACCGGCGGTCTAATAACGAGACGTCACAACGAAATAAGGGATCTCTTTTGCGAATTATGCCAACAAGCGTGGGGAAATGTAGTAAAAGAACCAATTGTCACTGAAGGTGAAACCGGCCTACGAGGAGATTTAGCATGCCGGGGCGTATGGGTTGCACAGAGGGAGGCGTTGTTTGACATCCGTGTCGTAGACACTGACGCTCCCTCTTACACCTCACGCCCTGTTGCTTCTGTCCTGAAATCAGCAGAGTCGGAAAAACAAAACAAATACGCCAACGCCTGCGAGCTTCGTCATGCCACTTTTACACCTCTCGTCACCTCTGTGGATGGAGTTTTTGCACCACAACTAGCAACATTCGTCAAACACCTCGGGGAAGCACTCGCATCTCGCTGGGATAGATCCCTGTCTCGCGTATTGGGCTGGCTGAGGGCTCGTATAATTACTTCAATAATTAGAGCGACCAGCATGTGCATTCGTGGCACCCGCCACAAATGGAAGACAGCAGCGAAGTTATTCGGCTTCGATGATGGTGCCGCCCTTCCACACGCCGACTGACCTACGAACTCTTTCTACCACTATTTTATTTTACGTCTACCTATTTGTTTAAATTTTTTTGTGTTCTTCATCATGTTACATTATTATATACTTAATAAAACTTTAATTAATATCGGGTATAATAATAAAGTATCGCTTCATACATCGTAACCAAGGATTATAGAACACATATATGGCAAAATTAAGTACCTTTTTTCTGGCAAACGCACTAACGCCATCTACCACGTTTAACAATAGTAAATACAAGTTCCGTACTAGTTCTATGAAGAAGTCTGGCTGTCAAAATAACTCAATATAAGTTGAAATAGATAACATATACTTAAGAAAAAATGACGAGGACCTCCGGTGTTCGAGACGGGATTCTAACCCGCATCTCCAGTTATCGCGGCTGACGCCTTTACCAATTCGGCCACCCGTACACAGCGGAACCCGTCAAAATTAATCAAGTATATGTGATCTTGTTTATTTTAACGGTTTTAAGCACGTCAACTTTTAATTAATACCTACAAAATCTTAATAAGTTCAATAAACGGCGCTGCGCCGTATAGTACTGAAAACAGACAAATAGCCAGAATATATAATACAAATATAAAATATAAATATTTCGGGACAATCTAACACAAATCGACCTACGGTAAGCTCAGTAAGGCTTGTGTTGTAGGACTAGACGACGATATATATAATATATAGATACATTTAAATACCTCCATAGAAAACACCATGACTCAGGAACAAAATATATCTGTGCTCATCAAGCAAATAAATGTCCTGATTGGGATTTGAACCCAGGACCATCGGCTGCATAGGCAGGGTCACTATCTAGGACAGACCGGTCGTTAAAAGTCAAGAATGATGAAAGTCAACTTGACTTTTGACAATCCATTATTATCTTTAACTAAATAACTTCACCACATTGTTATTCATGTACTTGTGTACCAATATAAGAAAGACCTTTATGCTCATACATACATTTGTAAACATAAGTCAATTTTATACTGGTCATATTTGGGTACCAATATAAGAAAGACCTTTATGCTCATAACATACATTTGTGAATATGAGTCAATTTTATACTGGTCGTTTTTGAGCTTATTAAATACTACCACATATCTCCAAATACGAACCCGATGTTCGCAACCCTCATCACACATTGTTACATTTAATAATGATTTACTTTCGTTCATTTGTCTCATTTAAGATATATGATTGTTAATAGTTATTTGTTTTGACAGTAACTGTAACCTAAATGAAAGATTAACACGGTTCTACTCACGTTTATTAAGTCAGTCGCGCGACGGGCCGGCGACGCGATCGGCGAACCGAACGGACACTCAGCAGTCTTGTGCTTAGTGTTTGAAAATGGAGGCCTATGTTCTCCGAAACATATCGCACGAGTGACTTAATAAACGTGAGTAGAACCGTGTTAAGCTTTAATTTATATTATATGTCTCACGAAAGTTTAAATACAAATAACTGTTACCGCTCGTTCTAGTATACCCACGTAGGTGCAGCAACGTATAAGACTATATGCGTCGGGAATCCTTCCAACTCTAAACCCCGGTAAGCTCAAGAACCCTTGTGGGTACTCAGTAAACGATAATATATATTTTTCATAGCCTGTGTTTGTATCCCACTGCTGGGCAGAGGCCTCCCCTCTTTTTCTCCACTCAACCTTGTCTTTTGTGTGATCCCACCACTCTACGCAGAACGCGTCCAAGTCATCCCGCCATCTCCTTTTCGGTTTGCCTGCATTCCGGTGTGCATACAAATACTTTAATACATATATCAAACACCCATGACTCAGGACAAATTATGATGCACGTCACATAAATAAATGCCCTTACTGGGATTTGAACCCAGATCCATCGGCTTCATAAGCAGGGTGACCCAATAGGCCAAACCTGTCTTTATGTAAGGATGTCTTGTAATACTTATTTCAGAAATACGAACTTACGTTAATACAATCCCTAATCAATCTAGGTCGCTAATCTTAAGTGCCTTTGGACGAGGGACATGGCACGTAGAACCTATGGCCGTTGGGGCATAAAGGTTATCGAGTGGCGACCACGTACCGGAAAGCGCAGCGTGGATCTCACGAAGTGGATGCAGGTGGCGCAAAACCTGTTTTCTTTTATACAACGACGGTTGCAAACAAGCATACGGCCCATCTGATGGTAAGCAGTTACTACAGTGGATGCATGCAACTCCAGGGGATTCAGATGCGCGTTGCCCTTAAAGTTGTTGGAGTTCTGGGGACCTTACTCACCATCAGGAACACAAACTACATACCTGAAAGGTAGCAGTGCTGTTATGGCTGTGGTCTTCTGTAAGGAGGAGGTTCTTCCCCAGTTCGGCTTCTCCAGACTCAAGCGTGATAGTACTTCGCTGTGCCCTACATCTCATTGTTGGACGTAGTTTAAGGACATACCCGGGTCCCTGTCGGTTTGGGGGAGGCCTATGTCCAGCAGTGACCGTCATTCGGTTAATATGATGATGATGTTAATACAATTCCCTTTGAGGTTCGGGGGTACTCTAAAACATATTACCCATATGGGGAGTGTTTAACGCTAGTTTGACTTAAACGAGGAAGTTTGAATTCTAGTTTGTTTAACGTTTAAACTGCAAACACGCCTAATTTATTAGATTTTGTTTGTAAGTTAGTAAATAGATGTGGGGATTTATTGTGGTGAAAACTAGTTGGTTGAACTAGTTGGACGATTAGTTGGGTGACTTTAACAGCTAAGTATACATGGAACTATGCGGTATAATTTCATTTAAATGGAATTATAAAAATACATAAGCGAGTCACTAAAGTATAAAATACAAAAAATAAAATATTTGAAAAATTGTTTATTATTTGTTTAATAATTTTGATTTATGTAATTTTTTTTTTCGTGCCACTTTTTTTGTATTCAGTTTTATTCTTATGTAACATGTTTATGTTTGTGTCTACGAATAAAAAAAAAAAACTAAATTAATTGCAACCAGCATTAAGCTAAATAATAATAATTATTGTCTGGACCCGTTTTGATAATATCGAATATGTAATATTATGAAAATATTATTGTGTTATGAGGAACGTTATAGTCAGTATATAAAATAACACTTAGCTGCTTATACAGGGTGGGTTTTTGAAACATGTCACTGAGACTGATGAGTTACACTCATTCCATGATGCTACACTAAAACAAACTTAATGGATTTTTTTACTCCACTAAGTATTGCCGGCGCGTAATATAATTATGCCGTGTGATGCCGGCTGACTAGAATAGCACGACCCCAACTCCACCCGCGGGTAATGTAAGAGGCGACAAAGGGAAAAAGCCTAGAACGAGCAGCAGCGTCCGTCGAAACCCAATCTACAACTACTGCGGTCGCCAACCCGCCTGATGATAAAAGTCATATTTGTGGGAGGCCTATTACCAGCAGTAGACTGCATATGGCTGAAATGTATGGTGATGATGTATATAATAATATAAAATTACTGTTCTAAAAAATGATTTACTCAAATTGATAACATCTAGCCGGTGTTTTCGTATTCATTTTTCGTGTTTGTCAAACAGGGTATTTTAACATTCACCAAAAGAACAACTGTGACATTTACAAGAATCTCATAACACCTCAATATAGTACACAGTGACCACGTCCCAGTTTCCAAACTAACATGATGTCCATTACTAGATTTTACCGCGAAACTGCCTCTAATCCCGTCTACTGCGTCGTGAGTTACAATTGTGAATTTCCCTTGGGCTTAGCTTCTGGTGCCCCGCTGTGTTGTTGTGACTACTCGATCACTGTTTACACTAGATGGCGTTCGGGGTCCGGGTATTGTTCTTAAACTACGATCAAAAACCACCGCTGAAATATATTGCCAACTCGCCAAGCGTAGCTATTATGGCTTTGAAACCCATGCTCAGAGATTTCTGCTTGATGGCTTTTACCTTAAATAAACGCTTTAGTAAATACATAGTATACAATCAAGGTCAAAAATATAAGATAAGATAAGAAACATTTATTCATGAAAATCAAAATACAGAAGGAGAACAAACAATAAAAGAAAAAATTGTCACGAAATGAGCCCTGAGTGTAAGTTTTTAACGTAACTTTACGAACGCGTTTGCGTATCCCATATAAATAACATTATCACTTACGCATTCGTAAACGTTTTCTTACTTCAAAAGTAACTTACACTAGAGCCTATGGTCGCAATTTACAGTTAATATTGGCATGGCCAGCGTTGCTCTTCCATAATTGCTTACCACCAGGCAATCCGTCTGCTCGTTAGCCGCCTATGTCATAAAAAAAAATTATATGCCCACCAATAAAGTTGTATTCTTTTCTATTCTATGCTTAATGGCCAGTATGTCGGTTGAACACGAGTTTCTTTCTAAAAAACGACAGTTGGAAAGCTACATTCAGATGATAGTAGACGAGGCGAAAGAGAAGTTTCATAATAAAAATTATAATAATACCAGTATTTTGCTGATTCCGACTGTACTTCGGCGTCGTTTAAGTAAAGTGCACTTACATTAAGTGCACTATTTCAGAATTTTTAAACCGAAAGAACAAAATATATTATAAGGAAACCTAGTTTTCTTTATTTATTACGAGAATGGACGTATATCTGGGAAGCTGTTGTGCCAACATAATATATTATTATTACTGCCTTTGTACGCACTAATATAATTTTGTTACTGTAGTTCTATTAACTTCATTATCTTATAGAGTACTTACTTACTGTGTTTACCTTACTGAAACCCAGAGTACATACCTAACTTACTTAATTTCCAAGGACATCCACTACCGGACATGTGTGATGTGATATAAAATAAATAAAAATATAAATATTTCGGGACAATCTTACACAAATCAACCTAGTCCTACGGTAAGCTCAGTAAGGCTTGTGTTGTAGGTACTAGAAGACGATATATATAATAGATAGATACATATACATACTTAAATACATAGAAAACACCCATGACTCAGGAACAAATATCTGTGCTCATCACACAAATAAATGCCCTGACTGGGAATCGAACCCAGGACCATCGGCTTCACAGGCAGGGTCACTACCCGCTAGGCCAGACCGGTCGTCGAATATGTACATTTGTTCTTGAGGTATAGGTGTTATATATATATATAAAACAAAGATAAAAGATCTTTATTTTTCAATTTAGGCACATTACATGCACTTATGAACGTCAAAGAAAAATCTACACCGGTTCTAAACCTACACCTCTGACCCGAGAAGATACCGGCAAGAAACTACGGCGGGACTTATTTTTTCAATACAATGACACATCAAATCTTAAGTACTTACATAATTATGCGTATCTATATATTATAAAGATCTGTATCGATATATATTTGGGCACATTGTTTGCCACTAATTATTTGCCGGTGACTGTACATAAAATAGTATGACAGTCCGCCAAGTGTACCTTCTCGTATTGTGCAATCAATATTAAATAAATAAATACTAGTCCACAAATATATTATTTTTATGTGTTACCCATGTTCAGACTTAAACCGAAATTGTTTATGAATAAATTTCTTTATTTGTGAGTATGAAAATACGCGTTTGTGTTACTTAACCCATATTTATTGTACTTTGGATAAGATATATACAGAGTAATATTTTGAGAAAACAAATAATTGAATTACGGCAAGTTTTAAAGATGCAGACTTTTATTATTTACCTTTAAATTTTGAAATTTAACTTTTTAAGTCGTATTATTTTATCAAGACATTTCCCCAAAATAACTATATGACACGTAAAATTAGCACGTATTTTGTTCATTATATTATACATGAACGGGACTTAACCGCGTATATTAACTTTAAAATTTACCTTCGACGAAAAAAAAATTAAAGTTAATATAATCCCGTTCATGTATAATAATGTGTAAAAACCGTGAAAGTTTAAATTAGTACGTATTTTGTAGTTCAATATTTCAATTTAAAATTTTAAACAGGCTAATACTCATCATTAAATTCATAAAGGACTCCTCGTTTGTCAAGACTTTTATAACTATTTTTTTTAATAATCAATAGTATAATGCTAGATAACATGATAGTAAATATTAATTATAACAAAAAAAAACTTAATCTAAGCCAAATGTTTCCATTTTCACATAAATAAATGCAAATAGAAATCAAGTACAAGTTAAAATAATTCAAACATTTCAAGTCGATCCCCAATCCTTGCCACTCTGTATGCATTATAAATTTAGTGGGGAAAGAGGTGTGTCAACGCCACAATAAATGGCCCCACATCCTGCCCTTCCCGTAATTTATGAATATTATATGTATTAGTATTTTGTAATGTGCGCGCCATTACCATATCAACTTAATGCTTAGGCAGAACTTTCCTGTTACATGCTGACTTTGTTTTTAACTATTGTTTACCTGTTTGATGACATTCTGGCCTAGTGGGTGGGTGAGTCATAGGTTCAAATTCCAGAAAGGGCATTTTTTTTTATACGATGTCGGTGGCAAACAACACGGCCTGCCTGATGGTAAGCAGTTACCGCAGCCTATGGACGCCTGTAACTCCAGAGGTGTCACGTGCGCGTTGCCGACCCTTTATAAATCTGTACACTCATTTTTTGAAGAACCCCATACTGTAATCCCTCGGGAAAACCGTGGCAGGGAGCTCATTACACATTTATTAGTGTTATGAGCACAGATGATTTTTCACGAGACATTGTGTTTACGACAGGTTTGGCCTAGTGGGTAGTGACTCTGCCTATGCAGCTGACGGTTCTGGGTTCAAATTTGAGTAAGAACATTTATTTGTGGTGTTGAGCACAGATGTTTGTTCTCAAGTAATGGGTGTTTTGTATGTATTTAAGTCTTTTTATATTATGTATAACGTTGGCTTACCCAACTTGAGCTCGCCGAGGGTTCAGTCAATTTGTGTCAGAATGTCCTGTAATATTTTTTTTATACAACGACCTTAGCAAACTAGCATACAGCCTGTCTGATTGTAAGCAGTTACCATAGCCTATGGACGCCTGCAACTCCAGGGGCACATGCACGTTGCCTACCCTAGAAGTTCTTGGAGCTCTGGGAACCTTACCATCAGGAACACAACACTACAAACCAGAAACTTAACAGTGCTATTATGGCTATTTATTTATATGTTATAATGTGTTTTATTTGTTATAATGTGTCTCTGCGTGATCGCAACAGGAATGATTTCATCCGCAGTAGAACCAAAGTTACCGATATAGCCCTCCGGATCGCCAAACTTAAGTGGCAGTGGGCGGGGCACATTGCCGGTGGCCGGTAGGGTGGAAAGGTTCTGGAGTGGCGACCACGAACTGGAAAACGCAGCATAGGTAGGCCTCCCACAAGGTGGACCGATGACCTAGTTAGAGTCGCGGGATACCGCTAGATGTGGAAGGCGCAGGATCGCTCTTCTTGGGTCGTTCTGGGGGAGGCCTATGTTCAGCAGTGGACGTCTTTCGGCTGACATGATGATGATGAATGTGTTTTAAGTCTTTGTATCTTATGTATATCGTTGGCTGATCCGCAACTAGAGCCTTCTTTAGCTTACCGTAATATTTATTATCGTCTGTAACCCATACGTATTTGAATGGCTGAGACTTAAGTTTGCTCTTCGCTCAAGAATTGTTCCAATTGTGTTTGTGTGTGTGTTTTCTAGCATTGGATTAACAATTTCACTACCAAGCCGGTTATACAGCGACAGAAGTTTATTCACTCAGGGAAACACGTTTTTGCTCTTACGTTGGCAGTAAACGTGAATGTTAGTTGATAATAGTAGGTACTTAATGGGTTATAGCGAGATACGTGGATTAAGAGACTATATATTAAGTAGGTAAATTATTATTACGCTATTAATTTTAAATAAATAAATATTAATATAAATAAGGGGGAGGCCTATGTTCAGCAGTAGACGTCTTATGGCTGAGATGATGATGATGATGATGATGAAATAAATATTACAGGCTATCCTTACACAAATTGACTGAGTCCCACGGGAAGCTCAAGAAGGCTTATCTTGTGCACAGCCAACGATGTACAGTCACCGACTTTAATTGTTGAGCCACTTACGGCTCAAGCAATAGTCTTTTGTTTAGTACTTAATATATAAAATGCCCAAAGTAAAGTGAACCCTAAATGGCTCAACAATTAAAGTCCCTGACCGTACATAATAAGAAAATACTTAAATATATAGAAAACACCCATGACTCAGGAACAAATATCTGTGCTCATCACACAAAGAAATACCCTTACTGAGATTTGAACCCAGCACTATCAGCTCCAAAGTAGGGTACACATTAGGCCAAATATGTATGTGAAAGAAATTTGGATACTTCCTAAATTTTTGTATGTTTCTGTCTTAAAATTTTCAAGTACTTATATTTCGTGTAGAAATATCCGAGAATATTGTGGATTTTTTTGAGGACTTTCATCATGCTGCTCTGAATACCTAATATATAAATATTCACTTAACCCTATCTAAAGCGACGTTTGTTTCTGGCTATTTCTCTTCGAACTGTTTATCCTCTAGCCGCCCGTTGACCTTTTAAAAGGTCTCCCATTGAATGCCATTTTTAATATTAATTTTGATAAACTATAGTTGCATTCGGCCTGGCAAATTTTATTCTCTGGGCGGCTAGAGGTTATAATTGTATAAGCAGACGTTACTTATGCGTCGTAAAAAAACATGCAAATATAACCCTTAACTGCTAAGGCTTAAGGTTGAACAAGATAATGGATTTATGACTTAAGGTTAGCAAATATAATCAGCGGTTAAGTTCACCTTCAGTTTTTTTACCAAATAGCGTTTGTATAACTAATTGGTGGCTTCTCGAAAGCTTTTACGGGTAAATATTGACTTGGGTGGAATCCAAAAAATAAATGAATACCTTTGGTTCTCGGAATCTAAATGAGTCTTTAACCTTTTGCGAAAAATGGATTGGCCTAAAGTCAACTAATCCAATGATTATGTTTGACGAATGCGGTTGAATTTATTTTGGTTAAAGTGTATTCAAATAATATTTTTATGGGTGCAGATTTAGTCAATAAACAGTTTATAAAAACTGTTTATTATCATCATATTATATATTTAATCAGAGACGTTATACTAGAAGTTGTAAATACCTTGGACAAACTATCCAGTTAGGAAGATCCAACTTCGAGAAGGAGGTCAATCGTCGAATCCGACTCGGCTGGGCAGCGTTTGGGAAGCTACAACACATCTTTTCTTCCAATATCCCGCAGTATCCCAAAACGAAGGTCTTCGAACAGTGTGTGTTGCCAGTGATGACTTATGGTGCTGAAACGTGGTCGCTTACTATGGTCCTCATAAGAAGGCTCAAAGTCACCCAAAGGGCAATGAAGCTGGCTATGTTGTGGATATAAGAGAAATATTTATCATTATTTATTATTTTTTTTAGGTTTAATTAAATATTATATATTATTGATAATTAAATCGAGAGAAAAATAGATTTTTTTCACCCATGATGATGTATACCACGAAGGATAAGATATAATTTGACAAGTCTAAGCGGTACTCGGATAGCACAATTGGTAGTGCACTGGGCTAGTGATCCAGTTGTTGTGGGTTCGAGTCCCGCTTCGAGTCAAATTTTTCTATTTTTCTTTCAATTTAAATATTAAAGATATTCGCTAGCAGACGTTTCTGCATAGTAAAAATATATATATATTATGCTAGAATGTCGCTGATATTTTAACAACGTACTATCAAAATAGGACTTCGAACACAAAGCTGACACCAAATTCAATTTCCATCTATTTAATGTTACTTCCTTATTCGTTTGACAGGTTTATTTCCCATTTTCAAAGCAGAAACTTTTCTTAACTGAAACGCTACAATATTACAATAGAATCTTTAATATCAATATCGAATTGGGAATATCTTTGTGACATGGTATTTGTGTCAGGGTGAAGAGGCCATATTGGCTGAGACATAAATAGGTCATCATTTCATTACCAAAAATCGTCCACTGCTGGACATAACACGTATAATATTGGAGGGGTTGTTGCTATAGTTGCGACGCTTGGCAGGCGGGTTGACGATCGCAGGACCGTTCATCCGAAATCACGAAGACAATATCATACTCGAAACGTCGGAGGTAATTCTTGGGATTAATATACGCGTTAAGCCTGGTTTATTTGTAAAAAAACCTTATAACACTTTTAATAACACCGTTCGCTACGTGCTAAATACATGCTACGTGCTACGCGCTACGCTTGTAGCCGTAGCGATATTCCATTTTGTAGACAAAAACATCTACGCATAGACAACCGGCCTACCGTATTATTGAGGCTCAAAGAACCTTATTGGACTACATGTTTTATTTCCTTCGAAGAAAGTATAGAGATTATAATGGTACTTAGCACACCGAGTGCTAACAGCAGCGCTACGCTCGTAGCCGAAGCCTGTGTATTCTCCATAACAAGCGAATATAGCACCCGGGTTTCTGGCACTTTATATATTAACACGAGATTCTAGTTAAGAACTGCATAAAAGAAAGAAAAAACAGTAACTTAATATCTAGACTAACAATGTCGAAGCTAATGGACGTCAGAGAGCATTCCCTATCGGCAACAACTTTCACAAAAAATCTAACTCAAATAATCTTTTTAAAATCTTTGCTAACAAACAAAAAAACAATTACACTAATATTTGTTTAGTGGTGATAATACAAACGTATAATTATAAGGGTCACACAGATTGATTAAAATAAAGATCGTGTTTTCTGTGGTCAGTAATAAGGTGCTTATATGATTAGAATTCATATTTCTGCCAACACAAAAGCTCACTGATAAAACTACAAACATGAGAGTAGTTTACACAAAACATAATACGACAAGAATTAAACTTATCAATCACAAAAATGTTACAAAACTACATTATTAAAAAAAATATATATATATTAATATTTATGAGAAATAACATTCGTTTTCCAACAAAAAAAAAATATATATGAATTACAATTTTACTTTGTAATTGTAACATGTTCAACTACTACATTAAATATAGAAAAGGCCCTTGTACAATTGTACCAAGGATGTTGGCGGCAATACAATACGTTGTGCGATGAAGCCGCCAGGCAGCTGTACGGTTACCAGTTACGTCAACCAGATGCAACATGCGGGTTCTGCCAGGAATCAGAGGAAACTGCAATGCACATCCTCTGCTCCCGCGGGCCACTAATGCATAAAAGAAGTATCCACCTAGGCAGGCAAGTACTGAAACCTTATGTGTTACCTGTAATGTTGTGTACCTAATACAACATTACAGCCCAAAGAATCTGGAACTTTCTGGACCCAACGGCAATCAGTAATGAGTTATAAAAAGGGCTGCCACAATAGATCATAACTGGTCAACGCGGCGCAAATTAGCAAATAATAATAATAAATACGGCAACCAGACGCTTCGCGATTTCTGTAAAATGTTTACGCTCGGTGAGACCCAGTTTCTAATCATAATAAATACAAAAAAGATTAAAAACGTGACGTGATAGAGGTAAATATCGAACTATTCCACAAAAGCCTTTTTGTCTCGTAAATCGACCTTGGCAACTCAAAACAAGGCTTGACCGTAACAATAAATGTTGTCGAGAGTGACCCCAATGACTTTTATGGGAATTTTATTTTCCGCTGTGCGGTTACTGATTCTTCCCGTGCTCCATTTATATTTCCGGGTAATAGGGTAAATAAAACAGTTTATCTATTTATTATTTGGAATTCTTTTCTATATGGAGTCAGCGTTAGGGAAACTTTATCACTAAGCTTTATTGACGTTACGATTTTATCAGACTGAGGTTTGAAATAATAATTTAGACTTAAAGGTTGCCTGGTCATACCCAATAAGTCGAGTAAATGGGATTTTGAATTTAGAACTGTATTGAATTACGTAAGATTGTTACTTCAATGAAATATTACATCGATTTATCGGGTTTGACCACGCAACCCTCGTAATGGAGTTTAGGTGGATTTGTGTAAACAATTGAGATTTTTTTCAGTTTTGTGTTAAGGTACACGTCCGACTTATTTATTTAATCGTTATTGCACAATACAAGATGGTACAAAAGCCGGACTTAATGGCTTGAGGCATTCTCTACCAGTCAACCTACGGGGCAATCGTAAAAACTTGTAATAAGAAATATATTAAATCTTGAATATTATTTATGCGAACATATACATTAATAAATAAAAAATTACATTTGTATTATATATTTTACATACCTCGTGTGAACTATTAAATCTGTACCCTTACCATGAGTTTTGACTTTGAGATTTTCGATAACGAGTATCGAGTTTACTATCTGTGCATCTCGTTCGCAGTAAAATAGGACAAGCGAGATGAACAGATAGTAAACTCGATACTCGTTATCGAAAACCTCAATGTCACAACTCATGGTAAGAGTACTGTGGCCCTAGGGAACAACGGTATAAGTTTCATACTAGTTGTTTGTCACGAATATATTTGGAGGTACCTAATTAATAAGTAAACAAAGAACTAAATAATTTAGCCGTGTGATGCCGACTGACTAGAATAGCACCACCCATCTCCTCCCGCGGGTGTCGTAAGAGGCGACAAAGGGAAAAATCCAAACCTACGGACGGGCAGCAGCATCCGTCCAAACCTAATCTACAGCTAGCGCGGTCGCCAACCCGCCTGCCAAGCGCGGCGACTATAGCAACTACCCCCCAAGATGATACAAGTCATATTTGTGGGAGGCCTATGTCCAGCAGTGGACTGCATACGGCTGAAATGTAATGTATGTATGTAAATAATTTATTTCGCGGAGTTTAACTCAAACAACCTTTAAGCATTCTGTTCTTGAACATTTTTAATATAAGGCTGGTGTCCATAATTCATCCGGAATCCCAATCGGCTGATTTTCCGGGTAAAAAAAACCGTAATTGTTAAATTGACGGGAAACGCGGCCGGCCGATATTAATACTTAAATTAATAAAAAGGTCCTTCCCCGCACTTTTGCGGCTTACATAAATTTTGCTTCATGCCAAAATTAATCTGTACTCGATACCGTCAGGTGCCGGCCATCTTTGTTTTTTTTGGGTGTTCGAAGGACATCGATGAGCTTTTTTATTTACTGGGTTGGGCGTTGTATAAAAACATTTTTCTTTTCTTGTTTATACAGCGAGTATGTTTGATATTACTTCACCAACCAAACGTAGGTTTTCGTACTATATACAGATATAGCAAAGTAATTTTAAACCACTAAAGCGTTATTAATTTTTGTATTATTTTCGAGCAACGATGTATTGCGTACACTATTTAAGATCGACAATTGTGACGTCACGCTGCAAGTAAATAAAAGTAGCAATACATTACGTGAATTATTTTATAAGGATAAAAAATAAATCCAGTGAAGAAAAGTGATCTAGTGGTTGTGGGTTCGGTTCCCGCTGCGAGACAAAATTTTTCAATTTTTTTTTCGATTTAAATATTGAAGATATTCTCTAGAAGACGTTTCTGCGTAATGAAAAATAATTTAAAAAGACATTAGTTAAGTGTTTTTTTCATAATATTAAAATACATGCTATTAGTCATGTGATGCCGGCTGACAAGAATAGCACCACCCCATCTCCTCCCGCGGGTGTCGTAAGAGGTGACAAGGGGAAAAATCCTACGGACGGGCAGCAGCGTCCGTCGAAACTTAATCTACAGCTACTGCGGTCGCCAACCCGCCTGCCAAGCATAGCAACTATACCAATTGGGGGGTCCCAAGATGATACAAGTCATATTTGTGGGAGGCCTATGTCCAGCAGTGGACTGCATACTGTAATGTATGTATGTAATGTATACTGTAAATGTGAGAGTAACCACAGATTAAAGTTTACATACGCTTAATTAGAGGTTCGATGATGATGATGATGATAACATCCTAATATCCCTCATCACAGACAAAGATTTCTCAGAAAAGATTTTCACTGTTCGGTCTTGCGAAGCCTCAACCATCTCCGCCCAGCCGAGGCCACTTGACGCAACCTCCTTCAGAAAAATAAGATCTACTTTCGCAATATAATTAAACTACTTCATTAATACTTCTTGGTTACAAATGGATAAAATCACGTGTACTTATATTGAATTAGTACCCTTACCATGAGTTGTGACATTGACGTTTTCGATAACGAATATCGAGTTTACTATCTGTTCATCTCGTTCGCACTAAAATAGTACAAGGAGATGCACAGATAGTAAACTCGATACTCGTTATCGAAATGTCAATGTCATAACTCATGGTAAGGATATTGCAGACATACTTCGGGTAAGCTCTGGTACTCCAAAAAGTGTAAGTTTCTTTGCTGTGCAAGGCAGCTGACAGAAATGAGTGATACGCCCTCACCCTTAGCGGTGTGTCCTGACTTGGAATGAAAATGGGTACCATAGATATCGTCACTTAGTGCGATATAAGTGCATGTGGGTTTATCCTTTTGTAACTAACTAATAACATGGCTCACCACAGTTTGAATTACATTATTTCATGAATGTTAAAGACCCTACTGTCAAGGCTTCCATTGTTCCAACTCTAGCCTTAGCATCTTAAGCCTTTAAGTCTCGGGATCGACTAACACAGACCCTTACGTCTCAAGGCCACAATCAATAGATATATAGATAGATGCTTTACTAGGTTTAAGATCATTAATTGTCATAAGAATTAATCAATTCACTTACAGAAAAATTTACAAAACTCGTAATTTGAGCGCACAAAGTAACTTAACTAAGTAACTACTAACATGGAAACAGTAACTTAAAGGTAGTTTTACAATTCAACTTATTATTTAACCGCGCGCAAAGCGGGCAGCGATAACGAGCGAGTATCGTATGTAAATCTTTAAGGCGTAAAATACACACAAGCGACGTAAGGCATAAGGCGTAAGGCATAAGGCACGATGCCGCTTCAAATCGTTTGTACACAAAATGTACTAAAGAGACGTATTTTGAATTACACTTAAGCGGCGCGGCACCGCTTCAAAACGTTTTCATACAAAATGTTCGAAGAAGACGTTACTGTAAATTACACTCAAGCGGCGCGACGCAGGCATGCCTTACGCCTTATGCCTTACGTCGCTTGTGTGTATTTTACGCCTTACAGTGTTGTTTTGTTATACCCTGCAAAACCGTTTGAACAGTTTGTCTGCAGGTTTGGGAATATAGCTACTTAATGACTAATTATTTATTTAATTAGTGTTTAACAATAGTAAATTATGTATTAATCAAGGTAACAATAAAGGTCAAATAAGTATGAATCGAATTCATAACACTTGTGATGGGAACTTAAAGGAAATAAATAAAATAACTGACTGATGAAAAAAAAATTACAGTTCTAAGGTGAACTTTAAGAGTCTTTCTTCTTCTTCGTCTTCAGTCCAAACCAACTCTGCGTAATTAAAAAAATATATCTTTTTTACTCGACTGACCAGCATATGACCTAAGTCGCACCTAATGGTAAATGGCGACGAAGTCGAGGGTGTATCACGCTGGTTCAGTAACAGCCTATTCCCTCTTACCTTGAAATAACCCAAATTATATCTTTCCGGGAATATAGACGAAATATTTAAGTGTTTTCAAGTTAGTGTGATGAAAAAATGTAACAAAACCGTGTAACATAAAGTTGTATTTGAAATTTACCAAAAAGACAAGAAAATTTAATTAAATTTAAAGCATATATGAACAAAGTCTTGTCCAAAACATAATTTTGGATGTAAACCTTTTAATACCATAGCTAAAGCCAATGTAGGCTGCTTTGATCAGGGACTAGTATCAATCGCTTATATAACGCACAGGGTTTATATGTGGTATCAAGGCACTGTATAATTACGATATTTCGTTTTTCACGTTACAACTATTAAATTTCTTGAAACAGTATGTGGTTTGACAACTGTTAAGTCTCGCAGTATTTCAATAATTCCGTGACAATGGCGCTTGCAACAGTGTTGATATGTCGGAAACTTGTCAAAATGAACATACATTTTTGACGACCGGTCTGGCCTAGTGGGTAGTGACCCTGCCTATGAAGCCGATGGTCCTGGGTTCGATTCCCAGTCAGGGCATTTATTTGTGTGATGAGCATAGATATTTGTTCCTGAGTCATGGGTGTTTTCTATGTATGTATCTATCTATCTATTATATATATCATCGTCTAGTACCTACAAAACAAGCCTTACTGAGCTTACCGTAGGACTAGGTCGATTTGTGTGAGATTGTCCCGAAATATTCATATTTATTTATATTTATACATGGTAACTACCTTATTGTAGGTAACAGTTGCTAACCAATAATGCTATATCACAATCAATAATTAATCAATGAGAATAAACAGGCCAAAACGACTAAATACTCCTCAATGTATTACAAAAATCATAAGAGACGATAAATTCTTCCTCGACATGTTTCACTCCGTAACGTGGAGCAGCTGTTGCCAGCGTTGCACGGCCGCGGAGAGCTGCGGAATGCAGTCTGCGTTGGTTAGCGAACGCAAACTCATGATTTGCTCCATGTTACGGAACGATAGATTCTTGTTATTGAAGGAAAATAATACATTTATTTGTTGAGGAGAACATAAAAGGCGAGCTCTATTTATAGGTTCAATCGAACGAGCTAGAAAGAGAAATAACTTTGCGACTTAACATTTTCGCCGCTACGTTAAAAAAAATACTGACGTGTGTCACACTCCAAAGGCAAGCAAGCAAAAGTAAACCTTGCCTCGGTAAGTCCCAAGGCCTCGACTTGATATCAAGTCATGGCAAGTGGAGCACGAATGTTTTTGACTTATATCAAGTCAATCGCGTCGAAAAGGTTAATACGAAAAAAAGTGGGAGTGGGCTCGACAATCACCATCAGAGTCAGTTACACGAGTGACTTGTTCAAAAACATGTAGACACAACCTTTTTAACACAAAAATAGCATGTCAAGAAGATTTCGAGCACATTTACTCGTAGCTAACTGAAAGTAAATTTCAAAATTCTATTACATTTATTTATCTCATTATTGTGGCAGTCCACATGGAAAGGTACCTTATAACGCTTGGCGCTTACGCTATTGTTAATGACGCTTCAATACTAATGTGACGCTTTGCAACGTAAGCGCCAAGCGCCATAAGATACCTTTCCATGTGGACTACCACATATACTCTGAAATGATAATAAAGAACTTTGACACTCATGAATCTATCCCGATTTATTATTAGACTGATAAAAATTCTATTCAGATAAATGTATAAAATTCTATAGACACTTAAGCAGTTCTTAACTTAATAATAAATGAACAATAACTGTCCAATATTATGCCATGTGGTGCCTACTAAGAATAGTGCCTCTTGCAGGTGTAAGAGGCGACAAAGGGTAAAAGCCGAAAAAAGTTTGGCTACGGTCTCCAAATCGCCTGCCTAACGTGGCAAGATGATACAAGTCATATTTGGGGAGGACTAGGAGTGGATGTCTTACGGCTGAAATGATGATGATGATAGAATATTAAGGTTCCAGATATAAATCCATGTAGTTTTAAACGTTCCTAATAATTCGCCCACTCTCTCATTACCAATCAGAACACAGACTGTAAGCTTCCATCGACGGCCTTAAGCCCTTTGGAACAATCTCGGCTCGCTACCTAATTACATTTCAAGTAATTCGTTTCGAGATTAGCTAACCTTATTGTACTTAACTTCTTAAGATACGATGTTCCCTTGGGAATGAATGGAGGAGTTTCGGATGATAAATAAAATTTTCAGGAAGTGGTCGGTAGAAAATTGATGCAATACAGAAGGGGTATAGAGATCTTCTGATATAACCAGTTATATAACGATGATTAATTATAAATTGAAAATAGATGACATATTATACCGGGTGCGGCCTGTAATAGGAGCAAAAATTTTAGGGATCGCTTCAACACCACGAATGTAACAACATTTGTTCTACAACTTTACACAATTGGGTAATTTATTACTTGTGATTTTTTCGAACAAACTAAATAGTATTTCCAATGAACAGCATCCAATAGTCTAGTTGACGTTTACTGTCAGCCTCCATACTTCATAGTTTTCGCAATACATTGCTTGCTTGGAAAATCTTTTTTTTTTTTTATATTTATTAAACTATAAGTTATTTTCAAAAGTCGTAGAACAAATGTTGCTACGTTTGTGGTGTAGAAACGATGCCTAAAATTAATGCTCCTATTACAGGCCACACCCGGTATTAATTGCATACATTTCAGCCGTATGCAGTCCACTGCTGGACATAGGCCTCCAACAATTATCACTTGTATCATATTGGGGGTAGTTGACATAGTCGCCACGCTTGGCAGGCGAGTTGGCGACCGTAGTAGCTGTAGATTGGGTTTCGGACGCTACTCGTCCGTAGGATTTTTACCTTTGTCGCCTCTTACGACACCCGCGTCAGGAAATGGGGTGGTGCTATTCTATTCAGCCGGCATCACGTGGCAAATATTAATTCTATTGAAGCGGGTAACTTACGTTTTATAAGTCGCATATTAATATGTTTGGGTCACGATAGTTTTGTGTTTAAAATAGATGCTACCTATATAATTATGAAAAGTGATGAGAATCTCCGGTGTCCGAGGCAGGATTCGAACCCGCATCTCAAGCTATCGCGGCTGACGCCTTAACCAATTGGGGCAACCGAACACTCCGCCCAATTCCTCCATGTTATTTCACAAATCAAAGAAAATCGTATCGTATCTCCTTACAGAAGACCACAGCTATAATAGCACTGCTACCTTTCAGGTCTGTAGGGTTGTGTTCCTGATGGTAAGTAAGGTTCCCAGAGCTCCAACCCCCCTTAAATGCCGGCAACGCGCTTGTGACTCCCCTGGTGTTGCGGGTGCCCATGGGCGACGGTAATTGCTTACCACCAAGCAATCCGTCTGCTCGTTTGCCGCCTATGTCATAAAAAAAAAAATCGAAAGTTCACTTAACTACATGGAAAACTTCATATATTTTTACATAGTATCGCTACCCACTTTCATTGCCCTTAAGGGTAAATACCCTAGCGATTGAAATCAATCAACTTTCAGAATTCAAATGCGTTTTTCTAATTTAAAGGATCTTTTGGTTTTCGATTATAGGGTATGTTCTCGAAGAAACCGCTTTATGAAGTTATTAGGGACTGAAAGATGAAAGGGATGAATTATCAAACGATAGAAGAACTCGAATTATTTATTTATTATATATGTACGTTTAAGTATTATACATAAGTGGTTCGTGCGCTCGTGCACTCGTGCGTGTGTGTGTGTGTGTGTGCGTGCGCGAAGGTGTGCGCGCGTGTGTGTGTATGTGTGTGTGTGTGTGTGTGTTTGTGTGTGTGTGTGTGTTTGTATATGTGTGTTATCGTAACGTGTGTGTGTTTGTGTGTGTGTGTGTGTGTGTGTGTGTGTTTGTATATGTGTGTTATCGTAACGTGTGTGTATGACTAGCTTCATAGGCTGGGTCACTACCCACTAGGGCAGACTTGTAGTCAAACTTAGCTGACGGGTTAGCCATCTTAGCTTATATACCACCGCTCCAAAGGAATACATTACCCGGCGGGTTCTAAATTAGGGACGATACCTGAGTCCAAGCGCCATTTAGTGAAGAGCCAATGTAGGCCTTAAATTGGATTTTTATTTTTTTATTAATACTAACTATCATTATTTATTAGTACAACAGTTGCCCTAGTCACGTCATCCCGTCAGCCGCGCAGTTATTAATCTCAGTTGTAATATTGCTGTACTGCAAACACCAGCTGCGCTAGTTTCCTCAGACAATAAAATTGATTTATCCCGCGGTTAAGGTACATGCAGATTATATGATTATTTTATATTTATATTTTATACCACTTGTTTAGTCTGTGCCTTGAGTTGAGCAATGCTTTGCGGGATTGTTTATACGAACAGAGGCTCTAGTGTAAGTTTCTTCTGGTGTAAAAAAACGTTTACGAACGCGTAAGTGATAATGTTATTTATATGGGAAACGCAAACGCGTTCGTGACGTAAAGTTAAGTTAAAAACTTACACTCAGGGCTCTGGCTTGATACGATGCACGTTTTGATTAGTATGATTTCGCGTTTATTTTTTATACTATGTCGGTGGCAAAAAAACATACGACAGTTACCGCAGCCTATAGACGCTTGCAAATCCAAAGGTGTAACAGGTTTTGCTTAGTGGGTAGTGACCCTGTTTATGAAGCCGATGGGTCCTGGGTTCCCAGTAAGGGCATTTATTTGTGTGCTGAGTGTAGAGGTTTGTTCCTGAGTTATCGGTGTTTTATATGTATTTAAGTACTAGCTTTTGCCGCGGCTTTGCTCGTGTAGTCCCGTTTGTGGGGGTTGCATTTTCTAAAATCAGCAAACTCGTGAAACAGGTCAACTATACTTCTTTCCCTATTCAAAGTTTGGACCCCCATTTCACCCTTACGGGGTGAATTTTGAAAAATCCTTTCTTAGTGCTCCCCTACACCTTATAAGGAACCTACGAGCCATATTTGGATCCTCTAGAACCAGCGGTTTATGCTGTGCATTGATATGTCAATCAGTCTATCAGTCAGTTTATTCTTTTATATATTTAGTTAAATTTGTATATTATATTTATAGTTGGCTTCTAAAATAACTATGTTTTGTGTATTTGGATGCAATTAAACTGTGGTTTGAAGAGTAACCAAGGGGAACGTAACCATAGCAACGAGGGACAAAGAATAGTTGATTGAGCCTAGCTATTTATCTTATGAAAATGCAACTGTTAATACTTAATCTTCTTAGCTTATTATATTCAGCGATATCACATTTCGCCGGCAAACTAAAACAATTAGCTACCTAAATTTATGAAACCATAAACTTGACTACTCTAATTTCAAACTAATATCAAGTTATTCCTTTATTATTTGTGTTTGAACTAACCAAATATTAAACTAAACGTATTGAATTTGATTGTATTCAGAAAAGGTCCTTAACCTGAGTAGATTTATGTCTGTTCAACTACGTATGACATTAAGTCATAACAAAATTCATTTAATTTTGAATTGTATTAACTCGTAATAAAGTCGAAATTGGAACATGCTTTTCATTGTACTTAGGCATTGTATTGTATACAATTTAGAACAATTAATTTGAATATGTGTAAATTTAAACAGGCACGTGTAAGATTTCTATATCGAACGCTTTGTGCGTGGAAGCGAAATATATTTATTTGTTCAATCTTTATTGCACAAAATATGTTTTTCATTTATTAATACAAAAATATAAGATAAAAACATAATAAAGATACTAACTAATAAACTGCTGTCATGTTTGTTCACTAATAAAATCTGGCCCTATTATAAAAATGACCATGTTCGTTCACATTACAACTATTACTTGAACGGGATAATTAATGTATGTTCATTTGAATTAGATTCCGATACTTCGACTACTGTTACAAACGCCATCCTCACGGGATATCTGAAGTACTGTGAGATTTAACTGTGGTCAGGTCGGATACTGTACCAGGCGATGGGAGTCGTGGGAGAAATAGATAGCATAAATATTAGCAGATAGCGTAAATATTAATAAATAGAAATTAACTTGAACAAATACTCATTCAAATTAACATACATGGTAGCTATTGCGTTTTAAGTTGTAGTTCCAAAATATAAATATGCCTAAACATAAAATAAAATAATTTTCAAAGCATTTTGGCTTAAGGACCTGTACACAAAACTGCGATGCGATGCGAAGCGATGCGAATTCGCCATATGAGGCCATAGGAGGTTTTTGCGATGCGACGTCGCATCGCAGTTTTGTGTACAAGCCCTAAGTCACACACGGACCAGAACTCAAAATGACTACATCGGCTCATAATTCATAACTCAAAATGACTAAAACACTTTTTAGTCACATTACGAAAACAGATGCGGAAAAGTTAACTCACTGTCCTATCTAGGTAGGTTTAGGGTATGTATCGGCCCGTAGGGCCAAAGAAGCACGCAAAAATAGGAGCTCCGTCGACTAATTTCGTTGTACCTAGTCATTTTGTATCTGTCATTTTGAGTTTCGGACTATGAGCTGATGTACTCATTTTATGTTCTAGTCTGTGTAAGACTAACCGCATATTGTACCTGTAACTTTATAACCACAAAGAAGTGTCCTGGACGATTCGAACCTGGATTCTTCTGCTCTATAGGTGTTTGTGGTTAGGCGTTTATTATCGTGATATCGTGGAGAAATTGACTTTTCTTAGATGATAAAATAAAATACCAAAATTTTACGTGCTTAATAAATGTGTACAAGAATCAGGGATGGTGAGGTGAAGGGGACAATACATCGTGACGTAGGCGCACAACGCGCACGATATTGGCTGCGACATATATATGTTGTGATATGAATTAGCGCTGCGTTCTGAGGCTCTAGTGTAAGTTACTTTTGACTTGAATAAACGTTTACGAACGCGTAAGTGATAATGTTATTTACATGGGAAACGCAAACGCGTTCGTGACGTAAAGTTACGTTAAAAACTTACACTAAGGGCTTAGTACCCTTACCATGAGTTGTGACTTTGAGGTTTTCGCTAACGAGTATCGAGTTTGCTGTGCATCTCGTTCGTACTAAAATAGTACAAGCGGGTTGCAAAGATAGTAAACTGGATACTCGTTATCGAAAATTTCAATGTCACAATTCATGGTGAGGGTACTAATCATAGATGTCGCTATGGGTCTTGTATGAGACAATAGGCTACTACTCTTGTTAATGCATGTAAGCAAGGCTTTCTCAAATATTTAGGTCAGTTCAAGCTTATATACCAGCTCAGTAGAAATGTCACTGGTCTCATAAATTACCGCGTTGGCTGCCGACATACGGATCTAGAAAGATGACACGGTAATTCAGGGTAATAAAGTGCGAAAGGATATATTATACAGAAACTAAGATATATTATTACAACAGGGTATTTACAGACTGATTTGAAGACAGATGTGGCCTAGTGGGAAGTGATCTATGAAGCTGACGGTCCTGGATTCAAGTCCCAGTAAGGGCATTTATTTGTGTGATAAGGTATTTGTTACTGAGTCATGGGTGTTGTCTATGTATTTAAGTATTTGCATATCCATGCTATTATTATAAATGCGAAAGTAACTCTGTCTGTCTGTTACCTCTTCACGCTTAAACCGCTGACTCAATTGGGATGAAATTTGGTATGAAGAGAGTTTAGCTGCGAGACAGGACATAGGATATTTTTTATCCCGTAAGTCGCAACCATACTTTAAAGACAGGACATGGTTGGCCGACGAAGTCGCGAGGAAAAGCTAGTTGTTACATATATCGTTTGCTGAGCAATCACAATACAGGCCTTTAAGCTTACCGTTGGACAAGGAAAGCAGAGCTAAATCGGATTATAAACATACATGTCGAGATGTCATTTAAATTCAGAAGAAGCGACAAAACCCGTTTTTAGCTTCAAAAAAGGAAAGTTTCTATGTCCGACTGTTTTTTTTGTCGGTTGATTTGTGTCTACGTCTAAAGAAAAAAGCTAATACAGTCTTTTTAGAAGTAAAATAAATAATTTTGTAATAAGCACATTATTTGTCTTACACCAAACGTGTAGATATCGATATACGTGACGCAAACACCTGACAAGCAACGTGAGTTAGCAAATAGTCTCGATGTGAAATTGCGACACTAGCAGCTTTGGACAGTCATAGAACACTCGCGAACAGTAAGCCAACTCTTATTTTTCTTCCTTGCGTTGCGTTATTTTTCTTATTTTGAGCCCTGGGCTAATGGGAACTGGTACGAACCGGAGTTTCTGGGAGTAAGTCGCAAGCTCTTACCGCTAGACTACTAGCGCTTTTCCAGCGAGTAACATAACTCTTATTAAATTAGAAAATAGCAGCAGGGAGTACTAACTTTGATCTTTTGTACAACAAATAACTATTATTGTACAAGGGAGCAAAGTTAGTGTTTACCTTCTAGTGCTAGTACGTTAGCTTCTCGTACTCGGGTTTTTACTTCACTACCGCGAGGAAAATTTCAATCTAAAATTATAAAGATGAATTCAAAATTATTGACTTCTATAATTGATCATTTAAAGACATTAAATAAAACAACATCCAACCAGCTCACATAAGAATAACACACGATTAGAAATAAAAAATTGTATGAAATTACTTTGCATTCTTGTAAATAAAATGTGTTTTGCTATCTGTTATTTAAGAATAAAACAGTTCTTCCCGAGCTGGTGAGGTGAAAACCCATCCACCAGATCGGACCGGATCGAACCCACAACCATTGGATCATTGGTCCAGTGGATCAGTAGCCTAGTGGTTGTGGGTTCGAGTCCCGCTGCGAGTCAATTTTCTTTTCATTTTTTCTTTCGATTTAATTATCGAAGATATTCGCTAGCAGACGTTTCTGCATATAGAATAAAAAAAATGATTTACTTGCTTTTAAGAACGTGATAGTTGCCCTTCTGTTTATAACTAAGTGGGGACTGTGGTCTGGACGTGTGTGATCAATACGCACGAGTAACCCCGAGTGTCTGACGAGTCTGACTCCAAGTTCTTTATTGGTGAAAAAAGCAGATGTCGGGAATTTTGAATAGACGCTAATACGCGGAAAAGGTTATGTCAGGGTCTCTTCATGTTGTTGGATAAAAATAAACATAATTTTTGGACCCGGGTAAGTCCTTAAACTACGTCCAACAATGAGAGGTAGGGCACAGCGATGACCATCACGCTTGAATCTGGAGCAGCCCAACTGGGGAAGTACCTCCTCCTTACAGAAGACCACAGCCATAATAGCACTGCTACCTTTCAGGTATGTAGTGTTGTGTTCCTGATGGTGAGTAAGGTTCCCAGAGCTCCAACCCCCCTTAAAGGCCGGCAACGCGCTTGTGACTCCCCTGGTGTTGCGGGTGCCTATGGGCGACGGTAATTGCTTACCATCAGGCAATCCGTCTGCTCGTTTGCCGCCGATGTCATAAAAAAAAAAAAAATTGTGACATACTAATAAAAAACAAAATAAAAATAAATATTTCGGGACAAATCGACCTAGTTCTACGGTAAGCTCAGTAAGGCTTGTGTTGTAGGTATTGGAGGTTGCATATGCGTATGCCGGTTTTTTAATCCATACGACATATTATGACATAAGTTTGAAATGTTTCATAGAACAATATTTAGTATTGTTTGTTATTGTGTCACTCAAAATATATCTTTCATCACGATAACTTGTTTTGAACTATCACTCACTGCACCTCTGCTGGAGCCCTAATTCTCTAATTTTACAATAGTAGGTACTAGACGACGATATATATAATTAATAGATACATATAAATACGTACATATATAGAAAACGCCCATGACTCAGGAACAAATATCTGTGCTCATCACAAAAATAAATGCCCTGACTGGGAATCGAACCCAGGACCATCGGTTTCATAGGTAGTGTCACTACCCACTAGGCCAGACCGGTCGAATAATTGTGTAGAAGCGAGTAACTCACGTTTTGTAAATCGAATATTGATCGAGTAGAGTCTGCGTCGGTCAGCCAACAACACTGCTCATGGTTAGGCTGTTGTGGTAGGGCACAGCGAAGTACCATCACGCTTGAGTCTGGAGAAGCCCAACTGGGGAAGTACCTCCTCCTTACAGAAGACCACAGCCATAATCGCACTGCTACCTTTCAGGTATGTAGTGCTGTGTTCCTGATGGTGACTTAGGTTCCCAGTGCTCCAACACCTTAAACGGCAACGCGCTTGTGACTCCCCTGGTGTTGCTTACCATTAGGCAATATGTCTGCTCGTTTGCCGCCATTGTTTAAAAAAAAAAAATAAACTAAAAACTGATTATATTGCATTATCGCTGGATTACCAATATCACTGATAAACCAAGGTATACCATACTTGTTGGTTATTTATATTGGCGACAGATCCTAAAATACGCCCAATCATTATGTTTCTATGTAATATTTTGATGGTAGTCACATCAAAGTTATATTGATAGGTTTAAGTTCGTTAGGTTGTAAAGGTTGTAAAGGTTGTGTAGACGTGTAAAGGGTTATATAACTTGGGACCTATTGTATAAAAACTTATGACTTATAATACACGCGGAAGTCCCTTTCCTATTCTGTTTATTAGAAAGAGAGTTCCGTTAATAGTATGAGTTGTAAATTGTTTTGCAATGGACCCCTGGCCAGAATTCCGAAATAAGAGCCCCGTCGATTTTTGGAACGAAAATATACAAGTATATAATCATCATTAAAAGATAAACGATCTTTATTTTTCAATTTAGACACATTACATGCACTTATGAACGCCAAAGAAAAATCTACACCGATTCGAACCCTACACCTCTGACCCGAGAAGATACCGGCAAGAAACTACGGCGGGACTTATTTTTTCAAAACAGTGATACATCAAATCTTAAAGTACATACGTATGCGTAGTCCAATCAGAAAACATATCAAACAATTTATTACAAAATATAACTGAAAATACTAAAATATAAAAGTAAAAATAATAATGTTTAAACAAATTTCCTTTTACAACAGAAGTACTTTTGAGTCTAATATGGAAATAGGTCAATCGTATAAAATGATACCAAAATATTGATTTACCTCTGTTACACGTGCAGATTTATTTGGCTGTCACGAGAAAAGGTTTGTTTATTTTATTGTTCAAGACTTTTTTCCATTCAGAAGCTCGTTTTTGGTTTACACGTGTATGGTAAATTACAATGTAAAACTTCCCTGAAAATCAAGTGAACACTTGATTCGGAAAACGAAATGGCTATTTTTCAACATTGGGAGTTATACCAAACTTTCCTTTTAAGCCCTGTTAAATTGAAAATACACAAAACTTCATTCATTTCAAAGTTTGATAAATTAAAAAACAATTTTTTTTTTATGACATAGGCGGCAAACGAGCAGACGGATTGCCTGGTGGTAAGCAATTACCGTCGCCCATGGGCACCCGCAACACCAGGGGAGTCACAAGCGCGTTGCCGGCCTTTAAGGGGGGTTGGAGCTCTGGGAACCTTACTCACCATCAGGAACACAACACTACAGACTTGAAAGGTAGCAGTGCTATTATGGCTGTGGTCTTCTGTAAGGAGGAGGTACTTCCCCAGTTGGGCTGCTCCAGATTCAAGCGTGATGGTCATCGCTGTGCCCTACCTCTCATTGTTGGACGTAGTTTAGGGACATACCCGGGTCCAAAAATTGCGAAATGGTTGCGACAAGTTACTAAACCCACCGGACTCTGTCGCACACGAGCCTCAAAATTCTCGGCTGACGCTATAACCAACTAGACCACAAGGCCAGTCTGCACAAAATGGCGGATAAGAAATAAAGCCTAAAGGAGCCAGGAACCTGAAGAGTCGCACTAAGCGGTTTTGACGAACACCTCCGCAAATGCTCCGGCTGTGGAATGAACTCCCTGCCGAGGTTTTCCCTAGGAACTACAGTATGAGATTCTACAAAAAAGGAGTGTATAGGTTCTTAAAGGTACGAAACGCGTATGTGAATCCTCTGGAGTTGCCTTCTTACCATCAGCGGGCCGTATGCATGTTTGCCACAATTGTTGTATAAAATAAATAAATCCTTTTATACATGTTTTTATACAACTAAAAAGAATGGTTTGGGGTTTTTACAGTAGATCTCATGGTCCGTATCCGTAATATCTATCATATCTTTTTAGTTTCATATCGGGTCGGAAGACATCCCCTACTGGACATAGGCTTCCTCCAAAGCAGGCCTCGATGGCCGATTGTTAGCCTACATTAGCGGATTCACGCAATTTTTACCTGGTCGTTGGTCCACCTTGTCGTGCTTTGCTCGTTGCGCTTTCCGGTAAATGTTGCCAATTGAAAACCTTTACGCCCCAATATCATCGATTCTATGTGCAATGTACTCTTTGCCAGTTAACTTTAGCGATCCGAAGAGCTATATTTGTTACTTTGATACTGCTGTTTTCTTATCTTATCGTGTTTTCAATTTACAGAAAAGGGAAAAGACAGACTAATGGGTTACTGTTCTATCATCTACTATTTTCTTACCCTTAACCAGATGGTTGATAGGTTAAGATTAACTTATTAAATATTTCGATAAATGCTCCTTTGATGTCGATTCGTTTAATGGTTTCATCAAAGGTTACGCATTCAACAACTTATCGATATTTTGTTATTTCGACTAAAGGCTTGTGCAGATAGGCGCGTTTTTAGAGCGTGGCGCAGCGGGAGGGGCGTGACAGCGTAGTGGCTAATGTAACGAAATAAGGAACACATTCGGACGGCAGCGTCGCGCTCCGCTACGCCACGCCACAAAACGCGCCCTATGTGACCAAACTTCTGTATTTTGTTGACTTTTGAAGCCAAGCATCAAAAGTCAACAAAAAACAGACGTCAACCTCTGAAGAGAAAGGACATAGGATATTTTTTATCCTGCAACCATTCTTTAAATACGGGTATGACTGGCCACGAGGAAAAGCTAGTGTGCTATAAATAAAAACCACAACTATTTTCCTTAGCAACTCCTGTTGGTAATTCATGGAGTTATTTTCAAAGCTCTTACCTATCGTTGTGTAGGGACAAAACTCGAGTCCCAAATGGAGTTTAACATTACACAGATAAGTTTATGTTAAATTCGTAAATCCAATTTACATGTCTTATAACAGCTTGGGGACTTCAAAGATTTAAATACATGAAGTTGGCAATAATTGATTGATACTCTTAGATTAACTAGATTTGTGCGGTTCAAAAATATGCATAAATAAGGTCGATTGTGGTGTAACTTTTCAGTGACAATGAAGTGAAAAACAATCTTATAGTACAGTTGCCATCAAATATATCGAAGTGTCAAAGGTTGTCACAAATATCGGAACAACGCCTCTATTATCAAGGGGATAAAGTGCTTGTTCATGGCGACTGTACTTCATTTGAAAACTCAAGTTTTTTACTAAGTAATTAGTCAAAGTATTTTTAGCTTACATTCATTAAGGCACAAATGATACCAACTTTATATTTTTAAGCCACCGAGAATCTACAATTAGTAAAATTATAGCTTAAACTTTTTTTTTATACAATGACGCTTGCAAACAAGTATACGGCTTGCCTGACTGTAAGCAGTTACCGTAGCCTATGAACGCTTGAAACTCCGGAGGATTCACCTGCACGTTGCCTACCCTAAAAGTTGTTGGAGCTCTGAGAACCTTACCATCAGGAACACAACACTACATATCAGAAAGGTATCAGTGCTATTATAGCTGTGATCTTCTGTAAGGAGGAGGTACTTCCCCAGTTGGGCTTCTCCAGACTCAAGTGTGATGGTACTTCGATGTGCCCTACCTCTCATTGTTGAACGTAGTTTAAGGACATGCCCTGGTACGGGTTTATTTTGGCTTGCTTGCCTTTGGAGTGTGACGCATGTCAGAATTTTTGTGACGTGGCGGTGAAAATGTTAAGTCACAAAGTTATTTCTCTTTCGATTGAACCTACTATAAATAGAAATCGCCTATTCTCTTCTTCTCAACAAATAAATGTATTCTTTTCCTTCACACACAGTGTGTACTTCGCTAAGCGTGATAGTACTTCGATGTGCCCTACCTTTCATTTTTGGACGTAGTTTAAGGACATACCCGGGTCCAAACTTATACAGATGCCACAAATACCTAAATCAAGCAAGATACACAAAAGAAATAAATTGATATGAGTGCAGTGTGCTACCGGCTGAATAGCACCACCCCATCTCCTCCCGTGGGTGTCGTAAGAGGCGACAAAGGGAGTAAGCCGACGGCTAGGAAGCAGCGTTCGTCAAAACCGAACAGCTACTGTGACTATGGCAACTATCACCCAAGACGATACAAGTCGTATTTGGGAGAGTTACCGATGTATATCCAGTAGTGGAGGGTTTACGGCTGAAATTATGTATTATAGCAGAGCGTCGTGTCCTTACACTGGAGTTTGCAAGAACTTAAAGACACGCAAGCTCGCAGAACGAATGTGAATATACAACTTTATTTTTCCTCTAGGGTTAGATGGGGATTTGGGTCGCTTCTTTCAATAAGATAATATCATTGACTTCGTTATTATATTCGTTGGGAGTTTCTTGTTACCTCAGGGCTCAGTTTGGGCCGAATTGGCCGCTAGGGCAATGATTTGTGTCAACGATATCATCCAAAATATAGACTGGCTAACTTCAATGATACAATGAAGTTTTTAGGAGCCTTCTTCTCACTTACCTGAGTTTACTTAGTTTTATAAGTTTACATGACATCACCGTTACAATATTAAGCTGCATGTCTTTCCTTTTCTTTTCCATCTATTGGGAATATGCGTGTGAAATACTAGTGCCTGACACATATACCTGAGTTTGCTTATTTGAAAAAAATATATAAATGTGACATTGTCTATGAAAAGGGACCTTTTTGTCAATGGCACTTATGTCGTTGTTAAAGACATAGGCGTTACATCTTCTTAAACAAATTTCGAACGCGTCTACCCAAAGTCCAGCGTCTTTTTTTAAGGTCCAGGTTTTTGAAGCGTACAGAAAGATCGAGAAGACGAGGGTCCTTATAAGTTTCAGCGAGGGAGTCTGGAAAAGCGTATACTGACTGGACACATGACAAGGAAGAGAAGAAGTGGCCGTATGGTGACACGTTGGGCGGAAAGGCTCGGATACCGGTTAAATTTCCAACCGTTATCATGTACTTGGCGCAAAACCTTTTCATTTCGGTTTCACTCGCGAAACCGTTATTTTTAAACCGGGTTTTAGGGGAACAATTTCATTAAGTTCCTGTCAAGTTAACCGGTTTGGAACTTTCAAAACCGGTTTATTCCAAAAAAGCAGAAGTTGCTAGTAGCAATTTGCTACGTGTCTGTATTTACGCGGCACACGCGGCATGCAGGCCATCGTCAATCGTCGAATAAACCGGTTTATTTAGGTTTTAATAAAGTTTTTTAAACGCCTTCTTATAATAGTTCGGAGTAAAACCGAAATAAACCGGTTTTAACCGCTATTTTTTAAACCGGTTCCGAGCCTTGGGGCAGACAGAATAACATACGTCACTGAAATCACACAACAGGCCAGCATGCATCGGGCCTAAGATCTCGTGGCTTGGAGAGGGTTGGTAAAAGGTGTCTACCGTCGTCACTTCCCTCAGTCATGAGGATACGACGAAGAAGAAGACTCAAATCTATTGTCTGTTTATCGTCACAATTTCATAATAAAATCAGATAACTTTACAGTATTCATCGCAAATAATTTCAGCCGTTTCTCGAAACAACCATCATCAAAAAGCCACGACAGTAAAAGACACAGATATATAATTTTTTTTAAATATTAGAGCACGCAATTGATCTATATTCGTTCTATAGCAGATTTGTGCTTCAATGTGATATACAATTATGACAAATCATATTAAGAGGAAACATAGATATACGTACAGTCGATGGCAAAGACATGTAGGTATAGGTATACACTTTTCACCTTAATCCTTTGTAATAAGGTGCAAAAGTGTAACCATATATTTGACGTCGACTGTGCATAATTTTGTAGCTTAAACTCTCTCCATACTGAAATTGATCCCATTTGGCTGACCAGTTTAAGCGTGAAGAGGTAACAGACAGACAGAGTTACTTTCACATTCCTAATATTAGTATGGATACAAATACCTATATACATAGAAAACACCCATGACTCAGGAACATCTGTGCTCATCAGAAATAAATAGTCTTACTGGGATTTGATATTTATATTTCTACTTAATACAAATGTAACTAGATTATTTCCTTTTTTGATAAAGTGTTTTAATTTGTATTGGGAACCTGGAACATACAGCTCGAGTATATTCGGAACGGAACATTAACGAAAAATCTGATATGAAATTAACTATATATGCAAGTGTAATTTTTTTAAATAGAAAATCGTTATTTACAATACTACATTAATCAAAAAAAGGCCCTTGAGGCATTGTACCAAGGATGCAGTCTGCATTTCCTCGTTGTATTGCAATGCTGATACGCTGGGCAAGGAAGCCACCAGCTCTTCGGTCACCAGTTACGTCAACCAGACGTTTCGCGATTCCTGCAAAAAAATTATAAGCGCTGGGACCTCATGGACCTAGCGTTTACTACGCCATACGGATCAAAATAGTAACTACCTAATCTCTGCCCAGGCTCTTGTTTTTGTTACGTTTGAAAATTTCTGCGCTTTTCGCCGCTACACCAGCTTTTACATTAATTCGTTATAGATGGGACGGAGCTAGTGTCTACGCAGGTAGCATCCCACACCAGCTTCCGTCCCAAGCTTCAAGGAACCAAAGGCACTCCACTGATGGAGAGGCCTGAGCCTCTGGTCATCATCTCTGACAATGCCGATCGGCTCAAGAAGACAGACACATTGATAATGATATGTAGTTTTAAGTTATGCTTAAAGTTTTTTCCAAGTAAATTGTCTTCTTTAAACAATGAGTTTCATGTTGCATGAATATTCTTCGAACATTATTATATATGAACGGGACTTAACCGCGCATATTAACTTTTTTTTTTTAATTTACCTCCGACGTTTCGAAGACGACGTTGTCCTCGTGGTCTCGGATTAAGACTGGCTAAAGTTCACATCAACATCTTCTAGCCGCTAAATATGTATATATAAATATGTGCCGCTAAATATGTGCTAAATATGTATATGTTGACGACCGGTCTGGCCTAGTGGGTAGTGACCCTGCCTATGAAGCCGAAGGTCCTGGGTTCGATTCCCAGTCAGGGCATTTATTTGTGTGATGAGCACAGATATTTGTTCCTGAGTCATGGGTGTTTTCTATGTATTTAAGTATTTATATATATCTTATCTATTATATATATCGTCGTCTATTACCTACAACACAAGCCTTACTGAGCTTACCGTAGGACTAGGTCGATTTGTGTAAGATTGTCCCGAAATATTTATTTTATTTATATTTATATATAATAATGTGTACAAACTGTGAAAGTTTAAATCAGTATTCTTCGAACACCCTCGAGGACATTTCCACTTTTTGGGAATGATCTGCAATTTGTACATTGCTACTTCTACGCCAAACGGAACAAAATGGTACTTTCTGCTTCTCTTGTATTTGTTACATTTGAAAATTTCGGCGCTGCAACCGCGTTACAATTTTATGAGATAAGCGAAAAGAAAAGATAAATATCTGTGGCGCAAACCCACTTAGTTCAAATAGTCGCGGCAATCTTACACAACGAGGCATTGTTCTCAACAATGGAGCCTCCGATATTTCGAAGGATCATTATCTGTTTCTATAAACAATGGGATGAAAATAATGAACGCGCCACACTGTGTGGGGTGAAATCAACATTTTAATTGCTCGACACACATGCGGCTAAAGTGGTGTGAATACTAATTGGTTGCTAGTATGTGGATATTAGTTTTTCAGTGAAAAGCTCATCATCATCTTTCTTGCGTTGTCCCGGCATTTTGTCACAGCTCATGTGTACTAATGCAATCAAGTAACTAAGTTTTAAAACCATACTTATTTTTGCTGTGCCGACTGACAATAGCACCACCTCATCTCCTCCCGCAGTAGTAAGAGGCGATAAAGGTAAAAAAACCGTCCTGGCAGCAGCGTCCGTCGAAACGAAAAACAGCTACGGCGGTCGCCAAACCGCCTGCCATGCGTGGCAATTATGGCACCACTCCCTTAGTTATAATATTATTTGGGGAGGCCTAAGTCCAGCAATGAACGCCTTAATGAACGTCAGAAATGATGATGACTTATTTTTAGCTAAGAAGTATAATTAAAATTAATCACTTAATTTATTCAAAAGTTCATAAAGGTGAGCTAATTTAATAATAAGTTAATTACAAAGGTTTTCTAATTTACGTACAGAATTATAAATTTCAAGCTAAAATGAAACCTAATAGTGCAAGCCAAAATAATACCTAAACGTATTTTAGTGCTTTTGAATGTAATTCGCTGAATCGCAAATGATTTGTTTTATTTAACTTTTATGCCTAATCAAATACACTCAAAGTGATGTTAGACTTTATAAAAAACTTTAACAAAAATCTAATAAGTGAAAATGTTATTCACACTCGTACTGTGTAAATATTTAGAAACGCCTAAGTAATAATAGCAATGAACAGAATTTCCAAGAAATATTTTTAGTTTGTAATACGCAATGCATTTTGGGTCTTACATGCTTTTGACAAGTAAAAATAAGTGTTTCTCTAGATCTCACTTACGATTTGACTTATTGTTATAAGAAAATGTATTTCAAATTTTGCTTATCGTGAAAATAAGTACCTATCTAGGTAGGATCAGAGCGTCTGTAGGGGTCCAATTATAAGTTCCAATAAAATTCATAGTTACTAAACAAATAATGATTGAAAGGAAAAACACCTGAGTACAAATACTGCAGATTTGAGTTGACTTAAAATGTGGATAGCACCATCATCATTATAATCATATCTTAGTAACACAAGAGGCAACAAAGGGAAAAAAGCGACGGATGGGTAGCAGCGTCCTTCAAAACTGAATCAACAGCTACTGCGATCGCCAACCTGCCTGAAAAGCGCAACGACTATGGCAATAGTCTAAAACATGATATAAGTCATATTTGGTAGACACCTATGACCAGCAGGAGCTGAAATTATGATAACGAAAATGTGGTTTATGAAAAATAATAACCTACACTTGTTGACAGCTGGACCAATTTGCAAAAAGGCTAATTACCTGTTTTATTTTCTTTATGTTATCAATAATTTTGTTTTGTTGGCGTAAAATCTCTCTCGCACGACGTAATTGGTGACCGAAGAGCTGGCGGCTTCGTATACAACGTATCAGCAGCGATACAACGAGCAAATGCCGCCAGAATCCATGGTATAATGCTTAAAGGGCTTTTTTACCTGACTGCATCAGAAGGGGAGGTTATTTAGATAAAAAACTGAATATGTAAGAAATCTTTGTTGTAGGTCTTAAATAAAAGTGTCTTAAAACTTCACAAAAGTTAGAGCAGAGGTATTATAGAGGAAAGTTCGTAACTCTCCACGCAAATGGTATTTTCTCTAAGTGATTGTTATTCTTGGTTACGGACTTAGATTTATAATTTTATATATATTCACATGTATAGGAACGTAATTTAACATCACGGGTCGGAATATACTAATTTTCTTTTAATATAAAAAGAAAATATGTTTCTTACATAAATGTACAGTATGCCTCCGACTATTCTAAGTCGAGGTTCAATTATTATACAAACTTTACTGAGCTAATTTTGTTTTGTTTCTTAAAACAATACTGACAATTTAGACAACTTATTAGACCTCAAAGTTTGATCCTGACGTCATTGTATCAAAAAAATAGATATTATCGTTATCTTGTGTTGTTTGACATTTGACGTTTCTTAAAAGTAAAATTTAGTAGTAACCTAAAAAATCAAGGCATCTTGATTTTTTGGCAAGGGTATCTTAGACACGAGATTCCCGTTCTCAATGGATATCGCTATTGCAAATAATGTCTTGAGAGTTTTGAATTTTGCACCAAAGATCATATTTAACATATAGCACAGCAAAATAGCAGGCTTGAAAATAAGGCTTTTCTGACAGAAACAGGAGAAAATGTTAATGAGCTGTTTCGTAACACGATTCTGGCGTTTTTCCTAAGCTAAATTTATGAAAACACAAAACCCGTCTTGAGATAGCTGGTTTACTACGCGTTTGGGTGTTTTACTAGTAGTACGGCGTTGTTGTTTGGGGCACTTTAAGTGCAAAAAAAATATATTTCGACGATTGTTCACAATCTGTTTTATATTTTTATGTGTAGTAATTGTTGATATGGCATTCCTTCTCGAGGAAGTTATTGTTTTGTACCACAAACGTTGAAAAATGATAAATAATAAGTATTTTAGGGATTGCCGTATTAAAAATTAGAAAAAAAGTGAAAATTAGACCGTCTGAATTTTTGGTAACTAAAAGTGTTACCAAAAACTCAAATTCTAAAGTTTCATATTAATATTTATTAATCACACAATAATAAAGTTAGACACGAACTTATTTGTTTTTACGTTACCATCTTTGGACACGGGTATGTCCTTAAACTATGTCCAACAATGAGAGGAAGGGCACAGCAAAGTACCGTCACGCTTGAGTTTGGAGAAGTACCAGATCTCTTCATTACAGAAGACCACCTAAAATCGTTCTTAATTTTTTACCCATGATTTTCCTTAAATACGTAGACGTGACCGTTTCGGAATTGGATTGTAGGACCGTGGACACACTTGCATTTCTGTCTAATGTCAAATTAGCGCAGCGTGCCGATTTCTATGGATCCGCCATAAAAACGTCGAGTGGCCGCTGCGTGGCCCTAAACTTGACATTTATTCGTCGAACAGAATACTAACGGCTATTTTTATTTATTTCCAGGCATGCGACATCTTCTAAGACATCACTGCTGTCGACAATTCGTCCTGCGCTGTTTGTGAGAAGGTAATTATAAACAGTCACAATTCCTATATTTTATTTTTTATTTTTTATGACATAGGCGGCAAATGAGCAGACGGATTGCCTGATGGTAAGAAATTACCGTCGCCCATGGGCAACCGCAACACCAGGGGAGTCACAAGCGCGTTGCCGGCCTTTAAGGGGGGTTGGAGCTCTGGGAACCTTACTCACCATCAGGAACACAACACTACATACCTGAAAGGTAGCAGTGCTATTATGGCTGTGGTCTTCTGTAAGGAGGAGGTACTTCCCCAGTTGGGCTGCCCCAGATTCAAACGTGATGGTCATCGCTGTGCCCTATGTGCATTGTTGGACGTAGTTTAAGGACATACGCGGGTCCAAAACATGAACATTTGTGTTTTATTACGAGCGTCAGCTTTGTATTTAAGCATCTATTTGTAGGTATGTATCTGTTATTTATATAAAATATATCGTTCGTATTATTATTTTTTAAGTTAACTTTCGTGTTATGTTATTAAATCTCTATTTCTTATTAAGCAAACAAGACAACTGTCCTGAGTTTTCCTAATTTATTTTAAGAATTTCGAAAGCAGAAATGTCCCTATTAATCTTTTTCGAAAGTGATATGTCACTCTAAGCATTATCATTTCATACTCGACCTCGGGTGATCGTCGCTTATATAAATCGGCCCATAGCGATAAATGACATAAGAGGCCATTTTGTGAATCCTTGGGGAGGACCTTTGTCCAACGGCCGACGGGTTGGATGATACAAGCCATTTGCATTAGTACAATATAATATATTATAACAATGAAAAAAAAAAGGTTTATTAACTAATACAACATTACAAAATAATGAAAACCCTGTGTTTCAAATACATATTACAGGACATTCATACACAGATTCCGAGAACCACGGTAAGGCCAAGAAGGCTTGTGTTGGGGGTACTCAACCAACGATATATATAATAAACAAATACTTGAATACATGTTTGACGACCAGTCTGGCCTAGTGGGTAGTGACCCTGCCTATGACGCCGATGGTCCTGGGTTTAAATCTAGTACCTACAACACAAGCTTTACCGCGCTTACCTACCTTACTTAGTCGTACTAAGTCGATTTGTGTAAGATTGTCCCGATTTTTTGTTTTTTTTTTTTATGTATAGAAAACACCCATGACTCAGGTACAAATATCTGTGCTCATCACACAAATAAATGCCCTTACTGGTATTTGAACCCAGGATCATCTGCTTAATGGGCAGCGTCACTACCCACTAGGCCAAACCGTCATAAAGCCCCATACAGTACATAATACAGTGATGTTCAATATAATACGAGTAATTATTTAATGTATCTACTTTTATCGTCGTATGTGTATTTGTGTGTGTAAGAGACCTCGTCAACACTTACCATCAGTACAGATAACGAGTATCGAGTTTACTATCTGTGCAGATCTGTGCATCTCGTTCGCATTAAAATAGTCAAGCGAAATGCACAGATAGTAAACTCGAGACTCGTTATCGAAAACATCAAGTCTTAACTCATGGCAAGGGTAGGTGTAACAGACGTGTGAAAATTTTGTTTTTATTACCTATTTATTAAGCCCACGATTACACTTACTGACATATATTGTAGACAACGCGTGTGAAGTCTGGCGGGCTTAGTACATTTTTTTTTTTACTAATCGAGAGAATTCTAACGAACCTTAATACTTGTGTGTATTTTATATAGGAGTGGCTAAAAAGGCAACCCACAAAGTGGACCTAGTTAGAGTCGCGGGATACCTCTGGATGTGGAAGGCGCAGGATCGGTCTTCTTGGGTCGTTCTGGGGGAGGCCTATGTCCAGCAGTGGACGTTTTTCGGCTGACATGATGATGATGATGAAAAAGGCAACATTCGTTAACACAACTCAACCGTTTAAAGATACTTGTCTAGATATGTATTGAATAAAATTTCAATGTCAAAGTGAATACATTAGCTTCAAAATATTATTATTTTTAGAATATCGGTTGCAATTGCACTTGTACTAAAAATAGATTCCTTACGTTGTGTGAATCAAGAACGCCTTACATTGTAGATTGTTCAAAGTTCCGGATATCGGGGGCCTTTTGTGATTGATCAAATATGTCCCTTTAAGCTACAGGTGCTTCAATTTCATAAATGGCGATCGACTACCAATATCACTTCACGAATATACCTCACTCAAATGTCCCATAACCCGATAGGTCTCGAGACCCACGCCTTTAATACACTTCAATGGCTGACATATCAAAATGGATGCTATTTACACGTAAGCCTATCTGAATAATTAGGTACTCTGAATATGCTCGTACGCTTTGTGTAAAGTCAGATTAGTTTGAAATAGTTTGATGTTAATGAATTCGATCATTTTCTTGGGTACCTTAAGGCAAAAGCATGTATAACAAAAGATTTGATTTAATATTGACGTAACGTTAAACCGTCTATATTTGCCATTTGGAAAGTAAATGTGGCCATTAATGAAATATATTTATCATTGATGAATATATAATGCGGGTTGAGTTAAGGACATATATGTTTACACTATTTCACCCATATTCTGTAGTTTTAATATGAAAAAGTGTGTTAATTTGCCCTTGTTTATACAAGTTCTACTCCACTGAATAATGTACCTATTTTTTTTTTATGACATATGCGGCAAACGAGCAGACGGATTGCCTGGTGTTAAGCAATTACCGTCGCCCATGGGCACCCGCAACACCAGGGGACTCACAAGCGCGTTGCCGGCCTTTAAGGGGGGTTGGAGCTCTGGGAACCTTACTCACCATCAGGAACACAACACTATACATACCTGAAAGGTGGCAGTGCTATTATGGCTGTGGTCTTCTGTAAGGAGGAGGTACTTCCCCAGTTGGGCTGCCCCAGATTCAAGCGTGATGGTCAACGCTGTGCCCTACCTCTCATTGTTGGACGTAGTTTAAGGATATACCCGGGTTCAAAAATTTGGACAACACTTTTAATTAATTAATATTACAGGTAACCTTGCTGAAATTGACTAAGCCCCACGTGAAGCTCTAGAAGGCTTGTGTTGTAGGTACTCAGCCAACGATATATATACTATATAAATACGTAAATACGTAGAAAACACCCATGACTCAAGAACAAAGCCTGTGCTCATCACACATATATTTATATGAATAATGTTGGTAGGCCAGACCTGCCGTCAAATATTACAAATTAACATTAATAAACTGTACATTGTTCATTTACTCGCAATCACTGTGGCTAGTAGAGTGTATAATTCGGGTGAAAACTAAACATTTTTGCGCTTGACTTAATTATATAGATAAATTCGCCTCGGGCTGTAATGGCGTAAATATTCCCTTGTACACTCAAATATACTCTTCTGTTTTACTCCTACTTATGAGGACGTGGAATCGACTCAATTTTAAATTTATTATCGTCATTTATTTTGTATACTACTTTACTAAGCTTGTGGCCTGTATTGTTTATAATAATACGCCTATAAATACTAGTGTTATGCTATGTGATGTTATGATAATAAATAGTATACTAACATTTCACGGTACAAAAGTAAACAGCAAGAAACAACGCTCTCACCAGCGCCATTTTTCATTTAGATATATTTCTATGAAACAATGGCTTATCAACTTCCTTACGACTAAGTACATACGCTGTTTTCTAACTCGACATGTTTCGTCTACATAATTTAATACTTCTAAGTTCATGCCCAGACTAGGCTAAACTTAGTGTCTCGCCAGATAAGTTAACGCGGATTTAGTTGGAAAAAAAAACCTTTTCGTCCACGCAATAAATTAAAGACCCATGGCAGTTTAGATTTGCCACGGAGCGGGGCGTGTGGCGTACTCGTACTTATTAAACATATTCGACGGTGGAAAGGAACAACCCCTTAAGCGACATTTAGTGAATTGTACAGGAGAGTGTTTCAAAGTTTTCTTTTTGAGAAAAAAAATCATAACTTTTTTCCTATTTGAAATAGGTAAATGAATTCTTAAGACGATAATCTTATTTAATTTTTGTCTATTTTATGAAATAAACATTTACCCCAAAATCTTACAGGATCCTGAAAATGTTGTCGCTTAATTGAAAAGGTCCTCAAAATATTCCCGGAAAAACCATTTAAGCGACATAATCATAGTACTATAAAACTAACTTAAGCAACTTACCTTCTTTAACTTGTCTCTAAGATATTCAATTAAGCAACAGTCGTATGGGCAGTTATTACGTGCCAATTTGAAGTGGTACCAGAAATTTGAAACTAAATAGACACTTTTTTGTGAATTACAACGCTAGCTTTAATATTATTTTTTATTATGCAGAAACGTCTGCTAGCGTACCTCGTATAGCACAATTCGAAGTGCACTGGGCTAGTGATCCAGTGGTTGGGGGTTCGAATCCCGCTTCGAGTCAAATTTTTCTATTTTTCTTTCGATTTAAATATCGAAGATATTCGCTAGCTTTAATATTTTTTTAAACTATTTCATATTATTGATAAATTTAGAATATATTTGCGGTTAAAAAACGCTATATTATGCGTTTTTTAAGGAAAAAATAAAATACTTATACGAAATTAACATGTATTTTTTTTTAATAAAATAAATCTACTTCTAACAAATAACTCTTAATTAGGTATGCACTTTTTTGAGATCAATATCATTTTGAGTTTAGAAATTATTAAGAATAAGTAGCTAACTTACTTATTTACTTTTTTACGCCCCACTCCGGTGTTCGTCACTGGCTGAAGCGACCCACTGCTGTCCATTGTATACGTAAAGGACCATTCGCGTGAAATTCGCGCCAAAAATTGTTCACTGTACCGACATCAAATAGATTAGAGCAACACTTTAACCGTTATCATACCATTTTCAATCTCCACTTATCCGACGTATCGCATTTATAAAGTATACTTTAAGCGACAGGTTCGGCCGCGGTAAGGAGTGTCGCTTAAAGCAATTAAATAACAACGTAATTTTTCGTAACATTCATTTAACCGACAATCGTTTTATTAAGCAGTTTTGAAGAACCACTTAAGTACAGAATTCAAGATATATGTTTCCGGAATAATCAATTAAGGGACATTACACCGGAAACGAACTCTTTTTAAAAATAATTTATACGACTGTGGTAATATTGGAGTAGGTTTTAAGTGACACAGATAATATTTTATTCAAATTGTGTGTCGCATAAGGGGTGGTTTTTCAAATTGAGACCTCATTCGTGAATTACTTTAAGCGACATATAAGTCATCGGATCGACGTGAAACCCAATTCAAACGACGCAGAAAAAAACGCTGATTCCAATGATATGTATAACTCATTTTCGACCAAAATGTCGCTTAAGTGGTTCTTCCTTTCCACCGTCGATATGTAAATGTATGGAAGTGGCCGTCATTATTTCGGCCATAAGTTGTCCACTGCTCGACAAAGGCCTCCCTCAAATATATCGTAATATATAATGAATATATCCTAACCTTGTGTCATCTTGGGGGGTAGTTTTCATAGTCACCACGCTTGGAAGGGTTGGCCACCGTATTAGCTGCCGATTGAGTTCTCCGTGGGTATTTTCCCTTTGTCGCCTTTAACGATACCGGAGGGAGATGGGGCCGTAGTGCTGCTCAAATCTCTTGGAAGCTCGACGCTACGCTACCCGCCCGCCAAACGCTCCGCTACCCGCCCGCCGTTCCGCTTCTAGCGTCCTCTCAGCGGCGCTACAGCGAAAAATGATATTCGTGAATTTCGGACGATTGTCTCTGTTATTCTCATAACAACTTAATTGGAGGTAAGCAGAAGTATGCTCGAAATATTCGATGTTCGTGTTACCGGTTCAGGTCTTAATATACTACTAGTAAAAATCGTGACGCTCTCGCCTCGACTTCACCCATGCTGGTACCCTTACCATGAGTTGTGATTCGATAACGAGTATCGAGTTTACAATCTGTGCATCTAGCTTTCTTTAGTGCGAACGAGATTCATAGATAGTAAAATCGATACTCGTTATCGAAAACCTCAAAGTCACAACTCATGGTAAGGGTACTGGTCAACGTTTATCGCTCTTATTTCTGGACATATAGAATTTAACGACCGTTAAAAGCCTTATGTCTACATATGTGGGGAAACTCTAAGTCCTTGGCCACCCTCATGACCTTATTTTGGTTCAAGAGCAGGTCCTAATGCTATTAATCTGGATATTAATATAAGATTGTTAAAGTAATTAGGTTGTATTTATAACATTTTCGTGGGTCCATTTGTAACTTGCGAAATGTTTTCATGAAGGTTTTCTACAAAATATTTTAAATCATAATATTTCGAAATAAAGGAATAATTGTAAAATCCACAGCTTATATTTTCTTATGATTTCTAAGTATTAGTTTATGATTTTAATGAATACAAAAAAATATTTTACCAAAGATCTTACGGCCAGTAACTGTAATTTTTGAGCCATTTATAGTTCAATTTACATTGGAAATTTCATTGATTCAATACTAAACAAAAGAAAACAGCAGAACCGTAAGTGGCCCAACATTTAAATAAATATTTCCGAACAATCTTACACAAATCTACCTAGTCCTACAGTAAGCTCAGGAAGGCTTATCTTGTAGGTGCTAGATGACGATGTATATAATAGATAGATACATATAAATACATAGCAAACACTCATGACTCAGGAACAAATATCTGTGCTCATCACACAAATAAATGCCCTGACTGGGATACGAACACAGGACTATCTCTAGGGTCACCACCCACTTGGCCAGGCCGGTCGTCAAACATTTATAGTGCGTGACTATATGTGTTTGAAATGAAAGATCTACCAGAGCACTATAGGTGACTAAAGTGATACATAATCTTTATCGAAATTAGTTGGTATTACTGTGAAACTACTATGATTTAATAGACTTTAAGCTAACACAGTCATTCACATTACAACTATTACTTGAAACGCGATAGCTACCATGTATGCAGTTCCGTGAGGTTGGCGCTTGCAACAGTGCCAAAATATCGGAACCTCATTCAAATTCACATACATAGTAATTATCCCGTTAAGTAATACTGTGTTTAGACTAAATTTTGATAATACTCAGCCGTAACCCTTATTACCTAGACAATATAGTTCAATAGTTGCCGTGTGATGCCGGTTGACTAGAATAGCACCACCTCATCTCGGCCCGCGGATGTCGTAAGAGGCGACAAAGGGAAAAATCCTACGGATGGGCAGCAGCGTCCGTCAAAACCCAATCTACAGATACTGCGGTCGCCAGTCCGCCTGCCAAGCGTGGCGACTATCGCTACTACCCCCAAGATGATTCAAGTCATATTTGTGGGCCTATGTCCAGCAGTGGACTGCATACGGCTGAAACGTAATGTTATATAGGTAGTGCACTAAAAACAAAAATCAAGTGAGAATAACTATCGTAGTAACATCAAATAAAGAATAATATACTTAATGAAAAAGCTATCAAGATGTGACTGACATACATTTTGAATTCTCACGGGAAAAAAAAATATATTAAACATACGCTAGTCGTCGTATTTGAACTCGACGCGACACGTCACGCTTCGAGTCTTTGGGGAAAATAATAAAATTGTAATGCGATGTACTGTAAATAACATTATTTCATGCCTATCCTTTAAGCATCTTTTATGAGCATTATAAATAAGTCTGTGCAGTGAAAGGGTTCAGTCACCTGTAATAATAACTCGCACGTCACATGAAAAATAAGCTTTTATGATTTTAAAAGTAAGACTAATCTACACTAATATTATAAAAGCTAAAGTTTGTGAGTATTTGCGTGTGTATGTTTGTTACTTCTTGACGTCTAAAGGGCTTGAGCGATTTTAATAAAATTTGGTATGGAGTTAGCGTTTTTTCTCTAATAAACCGCGGGGAATAGCAAGTGATATAATTATATAAGTCAGATATTGACTTGATCAAAAAACGGACGAATAGGCAGCAGTGTCCATCGAAACCGAATCAACAACTGCTGCGAGCGCCAACCCGCCTGCAAAGCGTGGCGACTATGGCACCTCTACCTTAGATGATACAAGTCATATTTGGCGGAGGTCTAAAAGTATAGTAATGGAAGTTTTAAGGCTGGAATGATGATGATGATGATTGAAAAAGATTTAAATAGTATTTTTTTATGTTGTTTAAGCCTTAGGCAATGTTATATCCAAGTCTTTATTTACGTCAATAGGTAGATTGCGGGGGGTTGTGGTGTCGGAGTTTTATCATAATTTTGAAAATAGCACAAAGTAATTCTCTAGAGAACTACGCAAGGAATGTTCAGTTTAAATTTTTCCCATATACGAGTAATTATTTACTATGTCAACAAGTTTGACACACCACAGACTTTATATAGTGTACCGAACTATTTGACTACATTGAACGCTGTCAACTACATAACGCTGGCTGTACAGAGCCTAACAAATGTACGCAAAAAAACCTGATATATTACGTCAACTGTGCCATCTCGAGAATGTGTACACTGAGAGCAAAGTCGTGTTTCACCATCTTTAGAGCCCGAGGGACTGAATTTGAAGGATTTGAGCCGAATCAAGCTAATTTGCAAGATTGTATGCCTTCAATGGCAAGAAATAGGTTGCGCTCGTTTGAAGTGGGGTGTAAAAGGTGATCGGATTTGGGATGTGGCAGGTTTGTTTGCTTGCGGTTAGACAATAAGGGTAACTTGGTAATCCTTAGACTTACGGTTTGTATAGCGGGTTAGTTAAGGAAACTATAGTCATTTTGGTCCCGCTTAGAAATGTTAGTTTGATACGAGCTGTGTGGCAGGTTTTTTCCTAATAGAATATCTTGTGCCTGGCCATAAAAAGAGCAAACGCTGCCAGCCTTCTGGGTACCGAGTAACGAGGGGACTTGGGGTATATATTTTATTTTTAATTTATATTTAGTTTTTTTTTTCTGTCGGCATAGTTTCATATATTTTTTTGTGTTACGAGTAGTTGCTTTATTATATAATTGTTCACATCTCAATGTAAATAAATGGTCATGGTGTTTTTTTCTAATTTTCGATACATAATCTAACATTATTCATAAATTATACTTAACTATATCTTTACTTATTGTAGATTATTTATTTTGTATTTACTGTTGATTTTCTTTTAGAAGTAAATATATAAAAACTTTCACATAACTCTGAAGATAGAGTAAACTACTAATATAATTCTGTAAATAAAATAACCTTATCTTAAACAATGTCGCAGGTTCGAACCCCGGTTTGTACCAACGAGTTTTTCGGAATTTATGTACGAAAATATCATTTGATATTTACCAGTCGCTTTTCGGTGAAGGAAAACTTCGCGAGGAAACCAGACTAATCCCAACAAGTCCTAGTTTACCCTCAGGGTTGGAAGGTCAGATGGCAGTCGCTTTAGTGAAACCTAGTGCATACGCCATATCCTGGGATTATTTGCCAAGCGGATCCCAAGCTCCCATGAGCCGTAGCAACAACGTGAGGAAGATGACGATGATTTCAAACAATCTTCCTGCCAGGCGCTCAGAATACTAACCTAATTGTTTAGCGTTTATATATTTTCTAGTAGAGTATTTTCTACGCCATTACCTCTAGCCGCCTAGGGATCAAAAATTGCCAGGCCAAATGCAACTATGGTTTGTCATTATTAAAATTCAAAATGGCATCCAATGGGAGACCCTTTTATAGGTCTTCGGGCGGCTAGAGGATAAAGCCATAAGGCATTCCTTATGAAGCTAATTCCGTAATGTTTCTTGTATTGTGCAACCAGGAGACTATAGAAGCATAGATTGTAAAAATAATGTTCTACGGTGTTTTACTAACACGCTTGGTTGGTGACCCATTATATAAGGGACATAATTTACCTACCCCAAAATACTTGTGAAAATGCATGCAACGATTGAATAAAATAGTTCATAGAAGCAACTATTTTTTTGACGACCGGTCGGGCCCAGTGGGGTAGTGACCCTGCCTATGAAGCCGAAGGTCCTGGGTTCGATTCCCAGTCAGGGCATTTATTTGTGTGATGAGCACAGATATTTGTTCCTGAGTCATGGGTGTTTTCTATATATTTAAGTATTCATATGTATCTATCTATTATATATATCGTCGTCTAGTACCTACAACACAAGCTTTTCTGAGCTTACCGTAGGACTAGGTCGATTTGTGTAAGATTGTCCCGAAATATTTATTTATTTATTTAACTAATATCCTTTACGGCATAGACAAGATAACATCAAATCAGCCCAGTCCGTGTCACAACACATTTTTATCTTCGTCAACTGGCCTCTACACATGTCAAATTTATAACGTATCCCCCCGCGGGTTAAAACAGTGCTTGAGCATGACATGACACGCTTAAGGCATTATCTGTTTAGCAGCAAAAACTCGTGACACTATCCTTGTCACTCGTCGCTACGTGACACACATAGCTTAAGCTATGCTCCCCTGGTATTCGAACTTAACGACTAGAGTATATTTCGTATTTTAAAAAGCTAATCTCGTATATTCACATTAATAAATTAAATCCTTTGCTAGATTCCTTTTTTGTATAGTTAATCCTTTATACAGACTTAGGTGACTTAGGTTAGTTTTGTTTATTATGTAACCTTTTTATAATACACTTTGTGTAAATAAATTAATAATATCCTTAATATTTGTAGTTGTATTCTTAATGTATGTAATAAGTTAGATGTTTAAGGATTAACCCGATAAATCATACTATTTAAAAACATGAATACTTGAATTTTGCTTAGTGGAAATTACATCCAAAGTGACCTATAATAAAGAACGGAATCCCTCAATACATCGCAAATACTCATCAGAAGGTCATGCGTTATTTATTAACACGTTCATTGCGGCAGTCAATTTCGTGTACTTTACGTTGGTGCTGTATCAGGTACATTAGATCTGTTACGTAACTTTTTATTGTAGCGTCATGGGGTCGAATGGATCTGTTCGAGATGCAAGTATTTAAATGCAACTTACTGGCTAGTGGTAATCATTTGTATCGATTTTTTTATCGGAATATACTTTCGTTGAACTTATTAATATAATATTTAAGCCGTTTCTAAATCGAATAGTTGGAAGACTATTAAATAAAAAGAATAATCTGTCAGATCCTTTCGACCCTACGTGCGTTCTGAATGATTGTGTTATCGATAAAGGATTAGGGTTGTAAAAATAAAATATCGATGAACTTTAAAATAAATGTTTTATTTAAAACATAAAGACCAAAACTCAAAACTTTAAAATAAATGTATAGATGTAGAAAATACATGATTTGTGTAATTTTTTTTTTGTTGGGATGGAGATATTCTCTAATATTTGGATTTTTTTGCTGTTTGGATTAGTAGAAGCGGATACAGGTGAATGAGATGAATTTTGAAGAATTATTAATGTGTGGCCAGTAGTCGGACTCGTATATATGTTAGTATCTGTACCTACTCACTCCTTTACGCAGTCAATAAACTGGTGCCAAAGGCGTAGGTCTTTTGTTATTCAGTGGTCCAGCATCAATATCTTCATTATCACACAAACCCACCTAAACCACAAAACAATGATCCAATATTGCATTCGAGATTGCACTTTATTTACGTGTACTTATTTACACTAAACAGTCTATCGAGTATTATTTACACCGACTGCACTTGAGGGCGGCACTAGATAAACTAATCCTAATTCTAGTGCGGTTATCAGGTCATCGGGTATCAGGACGAAAAGATCCGATATCCGCACTAGGTGAAAAAAAAAACTTTTCTGTCGGTATAAGACACAATCGACCCGATACGGTTTTATCATGCCGATGTAAAATATTGAAAGAGACAATTTTAAATATATATTTATCTTGTTCCTACTCCTTTGCAAATAAAAGATACCTGTCCCGCACCAGCGGTAAGAACGGTACATTAAGTGCGGCCCCGCGGGATAGTTCATCATCGGATCATGCAGACCTGATACCGCAATGAACGTGTTAATAACAAAATGACATATTTTCTATAACGTATACGTCTTAATTTTTTTTTAATATCATTACTTTTGAAATACAAAGGAAATTCCTACATTCACTCGCGGTTTGCCCGTGATATTACATTGCCCATTCACTGAGCGTAGTATAGCCTAGAATCGAGAAGCGCAAGTCGAGTCGGCGCCCTCTTTAATATAAAATACTATGCTTTTACTACCAGGAACCCACGACTACTTTAGACCTAATATATATATATATGTGTTGACTCTCTCATTGATGGTACGTTTAGCACGAATATGACATATTTTTTTGCCAAAGTTAATTTTTATGAATATAAAATGTGTTACCTAATAACCATCAGCTTCCCCAAACTTTTTGTTAAAAACATCTACTTTCAAAAGATAAAATAAAGTGTTTTAGTTACGAGACGATAACATATATGATAAATATAGATTTATATTTACAAACTTAGAAAACTTCCATAACTTGTTACCGAATATTCGTGACAACCACTGAAATAATTACGTTCTTACCAGAATTCTAAGCCGGGACTGCTCCGTAGCGAAGGCGATCATTAAAATTACATATTCTCTCTGAAAACGTCAAAGTCCACACGATAAACTCATTATACACCCTATATCGATATACCAATTACAAAACACATTAGCCCTAATGATTATTATTATAGTTTCGGGATAATTTTAGTGCTGCCAAACCCTTACTTACCCCGTTGTTTGCCGGCCGGGTCGCTCCATTTCGTGAAAATTTCCTTTGACCTTTTGAGGGTTTATTGCAAAAATAGGCCACCAAAAGATTATTTTCGTAGGGCTTCGGTGGGCTTTTAAAATAGAGAAATTGAGAGCTTACCGAGGCTTGTAAAATATTTTGAAAGTAAATTTTAAAATGTGGTTTCCGAAATAAGGAAGTGCTTATTATCATTTTCACTTAATTTGCGCTACCCAAAGGTTTCTGTAATAGATTGCTCTCTAGCGTTAATGCCAACAATTTTGTCTACCTACCTAATTTAATCATATCGACTACCGTAGGCTCAAAGGGCGTAACGGACAAAACACGATTTTACAGGAGAGCCAAAAAACTGTTTTTATTTTGAAAAAAAATTCGTAACTTTTTGGTTTCATTACACATTTTGATGCATGTTTCCAACATATTTATATCTTTTTGAGCTCTTCAAGACTAAATATATCATTCCATGCTACAATGCCTAGTTACGGAGATAGCTTGTCCGTTACACCCTAACAACACAAAGTTTTTTCAGGGAGTTGTCCCTTACGACAAGGTACTTAGTTTTCACTTGGTATATAGAAGGCCGTATTGGACAAAAATACGAACTTTTTTTATACCAATGGGCGTAAGGCTCGTAATATATGTACTACAAATTTATGATTTTCAATAAAAAAATTAAACAAAACAAAGAATTATGTTATGAATAAGTTTTATTGAGATCCAGAGAAAGATAGACTAACATAATTATAATTAAAATATCACAAAAATTAAACAAATCTTAGGTTTTTTTACCCGTACAATAATTACTCATTTAGTTTTTGACATAAATTATCTTCTTAAAAACAAACCATTTATATGGCAATCAAAATAAAACTTTCTTTAGAATAAAAATACATTACAAGTAATTCTTCTTTGCTAAAACACTTTCAGTTAACAAAATAAACAAAACGAATTCTTAGGTTTTATTACTCTTAGGTATCAATTATCTTAACAAAAATAGCCTACTACTAAGGCACTCAAATTTAACATCCTCAAACATTTATATAAAAAACACTTCTCATTTGCCAAAACACTGTTAACAAAGTAAACAAAACAAAAGGAACATTGTAACATAAACATAAAAATCAACAACTTCAATTGATGTAATTTCATCGATGCAAAAGGGTGTAACGTACACGAACTCTGTACTTACGGCAAAATGACTTGTTTCATTTTTGATGCATAAGGACGTAACGTACACGAACTCTGTACTTACGGCAAAATGACTTGTTTCATTTTTGATGCATAAGGGCGTAACGTTCACGTAGTGTGGAGTTACGCCAAAAGGCTTTAGATTTTGAATGATACTGGTGGATACGGCCAAATGCAATGGAAAATTCTGTTCAAAAACCGTTTTTTCGTAGGGCGTATCGGACACATTTTTGAAGCTATCGCTGCGTTAATTATACCATTCGATAGAGAAAAAAAAAACTGAGTAGAACTGCATTCATAACCCATTTTCGCCATTTTGTCCGTTACGCCCTTTGAGCCTACGGCAGTCGATATTCTAAATTCATTGTTAGTTAAGGTATAGAAAAATAGTTTAAATAAAAATGGCTTCCATCAATTCTGATGATTTCGCCAGTGTCAAAGTGATCAATCAATGTGGAGCAAGTCTATCGAATAAAATAACAAGTTTGCTCATAGAGCATGCCAGTGTACGGTAGTATGCCTTGCGATCTGAAAAGTGGTAGCTGGACTTTGCACAAAGCCACGAGGCAGCCGTGGCCCCGGGATTGGCGGTGGTGGCCAAATAGTGGTAGAATGCGTATTGAAAATAATTCTTCATTAGCTGCACAATTCTGCGTTAGATCACTGTATAATACGCTATCAATGTTACACATTAAAGTACGTTTGAACAAAAAACAAAAAATATATTTTCAAGACGACTTCGCCATTTTGAGGTTCAACCGTCAATCCCTGTTAATTCATTGTTATTTTATTAAAATCATCTAGTCTAATAAGAAGAAATTTTTGACACTTGACGTTGACGCAAGTGACGCGGGCAATAATGTTGCTAGCCGCTCACCGTCAACAAATAATTATACGCTTTCTCCCATAGTCCGTGAAGTTCCATCACGCTTGAGTCTGGGGCAGCCCAACCGGGGAAGTACCTACTCCTTACAGAAGACCACAGCCATAATAGCACTGCTACCTTTCAGGTATGTAGTGTTATGTTCCTGATGGTGAGTAAGGTTCCCAGAGCTCCAACCCCCCTTAAAGTTCGGCAACGCGCCTGTGACTCCCCTGGTGTTGCGGGTGCCCATGGGCGACGGCAGTTGCATACCATCAGGTAGTCCGTCTGCTCGTTTGCCACCTTATGTCATAAAAAATGTAGATCCGTTCAGTTATTACTGCCCGAGTAACAAAATATCCAAACATCTTCACAAACTCACATTAATTCTTAATTTATAATTACAATATTAGTACGTTACTTTGAAATTTGAGTAACATTACTAAGCATACTTACTAGGTTGAGTGAGCATTCCCTAAGCAAGTTTGCGTTTGTACCATATTTTGCTTCATAGAACGTTGATATAGCAACAAAGAGGAATTTCGTAGCCAGTACAGCATGAGAGCCACTCGACCTTAGTAGCCTGTAATAATAGCAGATACATTATGTGTGCTACGCTAAAATACCAATTTTATACATATAATGGTCGATATTTTAAATGAGAACTAGATAAATGGAAATAAGGTTTATATATCGTACTTAAAAACGACTTTAAGACTTCAATTTTGTTTTTTAAAAGTTTACCAAAAATAAATCATTTCATATTTTTTTCCTTCATGATGCCACTGACAAGTTTTTTGGAAAAGTTTCATATATTATTTTGGCGGCAAAATTAATTATCCTGAAATTTTGCATTTTGGCACAATCTTCAATTTTCCTAGCGGTAAATAGTAAAATTTCGGCGTCCCACTCACTCCTGGGGGGCTGAGCAAGAAGAAATTATAAAAAAAAACTGAAAATTTTACAAGTTATGTGAATGAGCTGTTTTGTTTTTTTGCGCTGAATCGATAGATACCAAACTCAAACTCAATAGAGTCAATAATTGTTGAGATATAAAGCATTTAGGGTTAGGTTCTACATGACTACATACCCAAGTGACATCTTTTATGGATATTCTTATGTTTAGAAGCTTTCCAATCATTATGGAGAAACACTCCGATCTGAGCCTTTTGATTCGTCCCATCGTGAACATTACGCTTCAAACCTGAATAAAATATATTCTAATACGTCTTGTTCTAGTAGTGAAACCACCTTCTTTTCCCCAAACAGATTTATTCCTACTTTACGGAAACTTTAAGGAGCCAATTTGCAATAAAGGCCCCGTGCGAAATACCCGCAAAATTTTAAGACATTACCCAAGTCAAAAGTGGGACAATTGCCACGGGACTATGGGGACCTTTTATCCGGGTACCGGGTGTAGCATTGCCGGCAATTGCTGGGAACAGGCAAGTTTAAACCGAATAACTCAGTATACTCAGTAAGAATATATGAAATAAAGAAAAATCTAACAAAAACCGATTTTAAAGTTCCATCAAAAATTCAATTTCATTTCATTCAATTTGACAATCTTACACAAATCTCAAATCTTACGGTAAGATATATATATATATATATATATATATATATATATATATATATATATATATGTGACATATATGTATATATATATATCGTGGTCTAGTAGTACCTACAACACAAGCCTTACTGAGCTTACCGTAGGGTATATATATGGCGAAGATATTATGAGAGTATATTTTTTGTTTTTTGTTTTTTAACGTTGTTTATTGTGTAATATCAATAGCTTAATATGCAGTGATCTAACGCAGTATTGTGAAGCTAATGAAGGATTGATATCAAAACGCGTTTCACCATTATTTGATTACCACCGTCAATCCCGAGGCCGCGGCCGGCTCGTGACTTTTTGTAAAGTCTAGCTACCACTTTACAAATCGCAAGGCCTACTACCGAACAACGTCATGCTCTAAGAGCAAATTTGATACTTGTATTATTTTACTTATTACTTTACTTGACATTGGCAAAATCATCGATGTATTGATGGAAGTAATATATTAAAAGAAGATTATGAATGTCATGTGTGACATTACGTGTACATACATCCAAAGAAAAACCTATTACAGCCTGTACCCTTACCATGAGTTGTAACATTGACGTTTTCGATATCGAGTATCGAGTTTACTATCTGTGCATCTCGCTTGTACTATTTTAGTGCGAACGAGATGCACAGATAGTAAACTCGATACTTGTTATCGAAAACGTCAATGTCACAACTCATGGTAAGGGTACTGAGGGTATGTCGAGGCACTCCGTCTACTTACCCACACGTCGGGGACTTTTACGGAGTTTAAGAATTAAATTTGGTAGAAATAATACGAGTCCCCGTGACAGCTTACGTGGGTTTTCGTAATCACGAAGGGATTGGGATAATTGCTTTTGTTTTGTTGTAAGAAAAGGAATTAGCTGTTTCTAGGAAAACCATTTCATCTCACAATTGCGTTTACTAGTTCCTTACTTCGTCTAATGAGGCAATTTCGCTTTAGAAATTTTTAAATGTCAAGGTATAAATATCTTTGTATTTAAACTTACGTGAGTCATAGTATAATAATTAACAATCAACACGATTCTACTCACGTTTATTTTGTCACACGCGCGACATGTTTCGGAGAACATAGGCCTCCATTTTCAAGCACTAAGAGTGCTGAGTGTCCGTTCGGTTTGCCGATCGCGTTGCCGGCCCGTCGCGCACTAACGCGCGCCGCGCTGCTCGCGTATATATCTGCTATATGTTTTGGACTATTGTCGTTTTTAGGGTTCCGTACCTCAAAAGGAAAAAACGGAACCCTTATAGGATCACTTTGTTGTCCGTCTGTCCGTCCGTCCGTCCGTCTGTCAAGACCCTTTTTCTCAGGAACGCGTGGAGGTATGAAGCTGAAATTTATATCAATTACTCAGGTCTACTGTCCCTTGAAGCTGTGAAAAAATCAAACTTCTAAGCCAACGCAATCAAAAGATACAGCCGTTTATGCCGCAAATTTTCCCGTGCTTATTGCTTCCCGTGAACTCAGAATCTTGAAATTTGGTACGAAGCAACGTCTTATAGCATATATAAAGGAAAAATTACGAAAACCATAAATTTTTAGTTACATCACATAATATATATTTTTTTAATAATTTTAAACTTACTACCCATTTCCTCATAAACGCGTAGAGGTATTAAATTGAAATTCATACCAAATACTCAGGTCTATAATACCTTTAAGCTGTAGCAAAATCAAACTTCTATGTCAACGCAATCAAAAGAAACAGCAATTTAAGCTGCATATTTTGAAACTCGCAAGTACTCGCAAGGGAATCAAAACCTAAAGGGTACTTGCAGTCGACCTAGAATCTTGAAATTTGGCATGAAGCAACGTTTTATAGCACACATAAAGGAAAAATTCCGAAAACCTTAAATTTTTAGTTACATTACAAAATATATATTTTTTAATAAATATAAACTTTGTAAACCTTGCAGGTTTGTACGGAACCCTCGGTGCGCGAGTCCGACTCGCACTTGGCCGGTTTTTATTTTATAATACGTCCATTCACAATTAATATTTCATTTATATCGCTTTCACACTGACGCCACAATAAGCAAACTCAAGGCGAAAAGATTTTAACATTATACGAAATTAGCATTTAGCTGTTTTGCATCTAGGCTATCTAAATCATAATATTGTATCAACCGGTTTTATATATGTATATATTTAAGTATTTGTGTAATATATGTATATATCGTTGGTTGAGTATACACGCCTTTTTGAGGTTACCTCATGAAGGTCGCCGGAAGACACTGGATGCAGGTTGCTTCCAACCGGTACATGTGGTGGTTCAAGCGGGAGGCCTATGTTCAGCAGGTAGACGTCTTATAGCTGAGATGATGATGATGATGATGATGATGATGATGATGATGATGATGACGATGATGATGATGATTTTGATGATGATGATATATAAAACCCATGACCCAGGAACAAATGAATGTGCTCATCACACAAATAAATGCCCTTACTAGAATTTGTACCCACGACTATCGGTTATCATCACACTCAGGGTCACTACCCACTAGGCCAAACCCGTCGTCAATTATGCAAATGACATGATTCCTTAAACTCGTAAAAGATAATACTAAATATACATTCCTTAGTAGGAAGAACAAGTAAAACCTTTTCGAGATTGTTATCTAAAACGCTATCTAATCTCATTGTTGTAGCTTCATTACCAAAACAATGTGCTTCAGACATAAAGACTTCACAAGCCCACATTTTGCATATGAAAACAGTTATTAAGTGGTTTCATGTGTAAATTCCCTTTAGAAGAAAGATTCAGTGTAATCGCGGTCTTGTTTTTTGTCCTTACATTTATTTTCTCGTGTGATTTGTTGTTATTGTTATTATCCGTTTTAAGAATGACTCACGTTATGCCGTCGCGTCTCCTACACTTCGCCTTCCCGAGCCCGAGCCTTCCGTTAACCCACCGGCGCGGAACGGGCTCGAGCGGCCCGGCACTCCAAAATTTACATTAAAACGATCATCGTTCCATGCAGCCATTTATTTCGAGTAGACGATTGTCGCATGCCGTCGATATCACGTCGCCTTTCGGTCACCGGGCCGAGTCGAGCCTTTTAACATAGTTGTAACGGCATGCATGACCGGACCGAGCCCGGGTCGAGCGGCTCGGAGGACTCGGTTATCACGTGATTAATTCCATGCAAAATATAATGACGGTGACCTCGGCTCGTCACCGGGCTGCTCTAATGTGAGTTAATCTTTAATATTAAATCGCTTTTCGCTAATTTTAATAAAGTTTTGAAGCACTAAACCATGCTTAGGATGAAACATAGGAATTTTATTTAAACGAGTCAACGGGCCAACGTGAACAGCTTGTGATTTTGCTCCTCTTTACAGGCGAAACATGTTTAGTTATATTCGATTTCTAAAACGTGAGTTACCGGCTTTATTTTAATGTTTCAATCTAGGAACCTAGGTGACAAGGTGTGACCAATAATGTTGATGGAACTCTCTATCTAATAAATGTAATACGTAAGGGACTTACGGTTATAGAACAAGTTTCAAATGGTTATGGCACAGGTCCCAGGTAGCGTCAGCTTGTCTATTGGCCAATTTCAAAAGGAATCCAGGTTATTCTAGGACCTAATCCTAAATTTACTCAAGTATTCCAAGTGCACATTTGCGTTTCTGTCCTTTCTTTTTCGGACTCTCTTCGGCGTTCCTATATAAAATTGTACGCTGCGGAGACGCTGCGTTCACGCGACGTGCAGCATTGCCGATTACTGTTCAATCGCCAGGAAAACGTTGAATAGCCGCCGCTAGTGTGCACACGCTCTACGACGAATTAATAACATACGAGTATAATTTGTATAGTATTTGCTCCAAGTGTTGATAGTGTAAATGACTATAAAGTAGATAAGTATTCCTAATAGAATTATGAGTAGACCTGGCTATTGTGTCTAAAATGCGACCCGAAACTCAAAGACAGCAGCGTCCCTTTAGAGCGGTAAAATGTACTACGATCGCCAACCCACCTGTCAAGCGTGGCAATTACGTCGTTGATCCAATATAGGCCAATGTCAGTGGTTGATAAATTGATAATATAGAAGGATAAGCGGGGGGCAACATTCACATAGCCTGCAAAATTAGTTGTTTAATACGCCATTTCGATAATATTAAATACTACGTAAAATTACACATTATTTTAAATCACAAAAAAAATTCTGTAATAAAAAATTAACTACCTTTTATTTCTTTATGCTTTTCAATTATTGAAATCACATGAAATTTTACATTGTAAATCGCCAGTCACTGCAATTTCGCTCGTTGTAAAATAAATGAAACGAGAAACAAAATGGACGAAATTGAAATTAAAATGCGAGAATTCTTGTTTTAAACTCCTAATGACTTATTTAATACAAACTAGCATTTCCTCGCTAGTTCGTTGGCAAACCATGCTCGTCTCTAAAGTATGGATCATCATTATCATCATCTCAGCCGAAAAACGTCTACTGCTGGACATAATATGTCTCTCCCAGAACGGCCCAAGAAGACCGATCCTGCGCCTTACACATCCAGAGGCATTCCGCGACTCTAACTAGGTCGTCGGTATAGTTTGTGGTCGCCAGAGTCTCTAGTGTAAGCGTCTTTTGACGTAAAAAACGTTTACGAACGCGTAAGTGATAATGTTATTTATATGGGAAACGCAAACGCGTTCATGACGTAAAGTTACGTTAAAAACTTACACTCAGGGCAAAGAACCTTTCCACCGTAAGTATGGTTGCGTTGCGGTTGCCAAAGTATGGTTGCGGGGTAATTTTTCAAAACAGTGATATATCAAATCTTAAATTACATAATTTTACGTAGTCCCAAAAGAAAATCAAACGTAATAAAATATTCACGTAAAAATAATTATGAGTAAACATTACTTTGATATGGTTTCTTATCTAAACTGTCATTTACTTAAATAATCTAGCAGTACAACAATTGATGATTTGATATAATTATATCGTCCTTAGTAAATAAATAAATAATAAAATTGTCTTCGGTTGCCGCGATACATAATTACTCATGAAATAAAACAACTAAAACGGATTAAATCGCGTATAATAATTTAAACTTCATCCCGACATTTCGAACCCTTTAGCAGCGTTCGTGGTCGTCGGGTGGATTACAAGTTATTTCATAAATAAATAATCCCCAAGCTTGGCAGGCTGGTTGGCGATCGCAGTATATTCCTCCAATCTAAAGTGACGCAGCTGCCCTTTCTCCGGTGTTGTCGTAGTTTAGGACAATTCAATTAGGTACGTCATATAGATTTGATAACCACACTGAACGTTTAATGGAATCGGTTGTCAAAATCACAATTTGATTTGAATCTCATTTTGATGACTAAATTAACATTAGATTGAAACTACATTTGTGGCAAATTACTAATTCTGTTTTCATTTAATAATTATATTCTAGATAAATGCCGGTAAATGTCAGTTCCGTTTGGTGCCTGGTGACTAAAATAGCGCCACCGCATCTCCTCCCGCGGGTGTCATAAGAAGCCGTAAAAAAATCGTCAGATGCGCAGCACCGTCCGTCGACACCCAATCTACAGCTACTGCGAACGCCGACCCGCCTGTGAAGCGTGGCGACTATGGCTAGAGTCCCCAAGATGAAACTGTATGTCATATTTGGGGGAGGCCTATGTCCAGCAGTGGACGAGTTACGACTGAAATAATGATGGATGAAGGAATGAAATGAATGAAAAGTTATAGTCATGATCATGACCACCCTAACATGGGCCAAGTGGGAAACGTAGTAGGTTCAGTCACCATCAGATATATTGAAGCTATGGAGGTGGTCACAAATATCCGAACACTTTATCGCCTTGACAATAGAGGCTTTGTTGGCGACTGTACCTACAAACTCGCTCGTCCCGTTGTCCCGGCATTTTGCCACGGCTCACGGCAGCCTGGGGTCCGCGTGGCACCTAATCCCAGGATTTGGAGTAGACACTTATTTTACGAAAGCGACTACCATCAGTCCTTCAAACCCAGTGTGTAAACTAGGCCTTGTTGGGATTAGTCCGGTTTCCACACTATATTTTCTTTCACCGAAAAGCGACTGGTAAATATCAAATCATATTTCGTGCATAAGTTCCGAAAAACTCATTGGTACTAGCCAGGTTTTGAACCTTCGAATTCCTGATTGCGATTCGGCCGCTCTGATCGATAGGCCACCATGAGTTATACCTACAACATTTAAAAAGTTCGTTTTTTTTCGCAGTTAGGACAATGCCTTAGAATTGATAAAAGTACTTCTTCCAATAAAAAGTCACACCCGATTTCGACTAATCAAATAGTAAGTTTCGATCACCTATCAAATACTCGTAATATCTAGTAAACCCCGTTTAGAAACAACGGGAAAGGATTAGGTATCCTAAATTCTCTGTTGTATCAAACTGATTGAATATCTTGTGATTTAATCAATTATTTGATTGATTTTAATCGATAATTTATTTAAATTGAAATAGCTACAAAGCAATTACGCTTAGTGCTGTAATACAGTAAATCTATATTTTGTTTGACAGTTTTAAGAAGTTTTGTATTAACGACAAATTATATTTACAATTGAACGAACCCACGATTTTAGTCTTTAAAGATATTATTGAAATAAAGAAAAGATAGAAAGAAAAATCATTTATTCATGACACAATACACAATAACATAATCATCACCACCATCAAATATGACTTGTATCATCTTGGGGGTAGTTGCCATAGTCGCCACGCTTGGCAGGCGGGTTGGCGACCGCAGTAGCTGTAGATTGGGTTTCGACGGACGCTGCTGCCCGTCTGTAGGATTTTTCCCTTTGTCGCTTCTAACGACACCCGCGGGAGGAGATGGGGTGGTGCTATTCTATTCAGCCGGGATCACACGGATTATAATCATAATACTTTTTATCGTAAGCTTGAAGCTTCGACCATTCCACCTCTGCCATAAGACGTCCACTGCTGAACATAGGCCCTTGAATCTCCACATGTACCGGTTGGAAGCGACCTGCATCCAACGTCTTTCATCGACCTTAATGAGGTCGTCTGTCCATCTTGTGTGTGGACGTCCTACGCTGCCCTTGCTAGTCCGTGGTCTCTACTTGAGGACTTCTCTGCGTGCAATGTGTCTGGCTCATAATATAATAATATAAAAACAAAAACATAAAAACGAAACGAAATGGCTCAAACTCAGCGTAATACCAGTCGAAAAGGCCAGCACTGGTTATTGAAGAACTAATTTGTCTTATAAACCAATAGATGGGCAGCAGCGTCTGTCGAAACTTTTGTGTTTCCCCAGTTAGGTTTGGATTGCCTCAGCTACTGCGGTCGCCAACCCGCCTGCCAAGCGTGGCGACTATAAGATTATACTAGTCATAATTGGGGTAAGTCCGTTCATCCATCCAACCGTAGACGACTTACAGCTGATAATGCTAATGAATTTGTCTAAAGAACTCTGTTGATTTTATTATGACTAAATTAAATAACATCATTTAAACGTGTTTTTAAGGTCACTGAGGTACTGTATCTAAAAAGCAGCTACAATTGAAAAATCCCCATTTTTGTTAAATTAAAAGAGAATGTTATTTTTAAATCAGAACCCTTTGAAACGTTGTCAAAGTTAATTTAAATCAAAAACAAAACGGAAACACATCCTTTTATCGTTCTGCAGTTTATTTTGTGCCATTTCTAATATAAATTCTAACTTTTTAATGCTTTTTATGAAGACAAAGGCACCATTATATTGAAATAAATAGCTTATGTTTAAAATTTTAATTTCATCGTTTACACTTGCGGCAGACTCTTGACAGGCTTAGTGGGTAGACCCCTCACAAGGTGGCTCATAAGGTGGATAGATCCTTCACAAGGTGGGTAGACTCCTCACAAGGTAGGTAGACCCCTTAGAAGGTGGTTAGACCCCTCACAAGGTGGATAGACCCCTCATAAGGTAAATAGATCCTTCACAAGGTGGGTAGACTCCTCACACGGTAGGTAGACCCCTTACAAGGTGGTTAGACCCCTCACAAGGTGGATAGACCTCTCATAAGGTGGATAGATCCTTCACAAGGTGGGTAGACTCCTCACAAGGTAGGTAGACCCCTCACAAGGTGGGTAGACCCCTCACAAGGTGGACCGACGACCTGGTGAAGATCGCGGGAAACGGGGGGCGCAGAACCGGTCATTGTGGATCGCTTTGGGGGAGGCTCATGTCCAGCAGTGGAAGTTTTTCGGCCGATGATGATGCCGCTTGCGGCCATTAATGTGCTGTTAGAGATAGAAAAACCTGTTTTGATTGAGGTTTTAAAAATAACATTTATTAGTGAATGTTTGGTTTGCCTTATTTCCGTAGCTGTCAGACTGGAAATTAATTTTTTTTTTGCTCATTAAATATTAAATCACGTATCATTTGTACTTAACTCGATCGAGACAGTAGTCCTCTCAGAAGTTTTCAACAATTTGTGACGTCACTAGTGTTTATAAACGGATAGGTGGATTTGTTATATTTAATTTATAACGTATCCGTTCAATTCTTATATAAATTATATAAACTATCCATATAGTAATACCTAGTAATGATAATTTAACTTAAGGTATTTAAATAATAGATAAGAATTACAAATTTACAATAACAACTTAACTACTACATTGAATCTAGTAAAGGCCTATGAGGTATTGAACCATGGGTGCGGCATTTCCTTGTTTTATCGCAATGTTGATACGTTGTGCGAGGAAGCCGCCAGCTCTTCCGTCACCAACCAGACGCCTCGTGATTTCTGAAACAAGTTTGTGCGCAGTTAGACCAAATGGACCTAGCTTTTTTACGCCAAATGGTCCAACATGGTATTTTCAGCCTAGGCTCTTATAATTTATTTAGTTGTCTAGACATGAAACTTCTTGATAAGTATAACAGACTGCATGTAAAAACCATATAAATGCAAAATATTTTCTATATTTTTTTGTACTCCATTTTTTCCATTTCAATCCTACTTTGAGACAGTTCAGCTAAATGAACTGTGTCTGACCTTCCTAGCCCAGAACCCAGGCCTTATTATAATACCAATTTCCTGCCTTGAATTATCACACCATTAAAACCAACTGTTAACTTCGCATTCGACACATTAAAGTTACTGTAAATTGAGCCTCTCTCTCCCGCTCATAATTTAGAGCGAGACAAATGCGTTTACTAAGCGCTCACATAAACCTTTTGGGTATAAACGGCGCACTAATGGGCGCAGGCGCGGACATGTGCCTTAAATATATTGAAGCAATATATTTCAATCTAAATATTCTGCTATTATTCACAGACGGAGCAGCTACGGCAGTTGATTATGGGGCGCAGGTTGTAGTTTAAATTGCGTCTATTGACAAAACTTAAGGACGTTTTAATAATATCCACGCTTTCGGTTTAGTTGGAAAATTGTGACTTGTTTTATGGTTCGTAAATCACAACCGTCGATCAACCATCAATAACAAACGTAGACAACGTCAAAAAACATGTCGAGCAATATTCGATCTTTTTGGGTCGTTCTGGGGGGCTATGTCCAGCAGAGGACGTCTTTCAGCTGACATAATGATGATGATGAATATGGTTAAATCTTACGACACTCTCGTGTTTAAAATTGCTAATATGTGACGTTATCTATGAAAAGGGACCTTATTGTCGATGGCGGTTACGTCGTTGCTTAAGATGACGCAATACAAACGCAACGCGATTCGACGTAAGTGCCATCGACGATAAGGTACCTTTTCCTAGATAATGCCACATTATACAGGAAGATATGACAACCAGATATTGGCTCGGTGGCATACGACCCGACTAGTTAGGTCCTAGAAAATAATAATTAAAAAATCCCCTACGAAGTTCTATAATGTCTAATAACTATCGCCGTAAAATCTGTTAAATAAAATAAAAATAAACACATCAAAATTAGTCCGTACTTATAATACCCATTTTTTTGCGTCGATGCCGGAGCTTGAAAATCAAATAACAAAGAAACCTTAATAATAAATAAAAAGTCAAAAAATAACATCTATCTTTTTTGCAGAAATCGCGAAGCTCATATAATTAAAATTGTTGTGAGCCATGTTACTACTACTTAGATCGCGAAGGGTCTGTTTAATGTAGCTGGCGACCGAAGAGCTGGCAGATTCCTCGCACAACGTATCAGCATTGCGATACAATGAGGAAATGCCGCCAGTGTTTTTTTTTAGATTTATTGTAATAACTAGTTAAGTATTCGTTGTTTATTTGTTTTAATGAATATAATCATTGTATATATCTACATAAAAAGTTTCAGCTAGTAAAATAATATCTCATAGCGAAGTTGTAGATGTGGGCTGTATATATTTAAATGTATTATTTGTGCAATACTCTACTAGCTCACAAAATTAAATTGAAATTTGCAGACTCAGTACAACACCCATATATTTGAACGAAACTTTCCGCTAACTATTTTGGGTAGCGCGATTTAATAGTTACCTACATGAGTAATTATATGAAGAGTTGTTATATTGAAAAGGTATTTAAATATGAGCATGAGACTTAATTAAGAGAGTTTGCATTATATTCCATAATAATATTATAAATGCAATAGTAACTCTGTCTGTTACCTCTTCACGCTTAAACCACTGATCCAATTTTGGACCCGGGTATGTCCTTAAACTACGTCCAACAATGAGAGGTAGGGCACAGCGATGACCATCACGCTTGAATCTGGGGCAGCCCAACTGGGGAAGTACCTCCTCCTTACAGAAGACCACAGCCATAATAGCACTGCTACCTTTCAGGTATGTAGTATTGTGTTCCTGATGGTGAGTAAGGTTCCCAGAGCTCCAACCCCCCTTAAAGGCCGGCAACGCGCTTGTGACTCCCCTGGTGTTGCGGGTGCCCATGGGCGACGGTAATTGCTTACCATCAGGCAATCCGTCAAAAGTCGTTTGCCGCCTATGTCATAAAAAAAAAATTAAGATGAAATCTGGTATGGAGAGAGTTTGAGCTACGAGAAAGAATATAGGTTTTTTTTTATTTTAACCATATTTTTCAGACGGGCATGGCTGGCCGACGAAGTACGTACTGGATGAGCCTTAGTAGAGACGACTAGAAGCGGCGGTCTTCTCTTGTTTTCGGAACTATATTGAAATGTGCAACTTTCTTTTATATACAAGACTGGCCAGCGTTTGACCTCAGTCACACCTGATGGTAAGTGTCGACTAGGTCGAGGGTGTAGCACGCTGGTTCAGACTAGTGTGTTTTTTTTGTGTCTTTTGACCAATTTTGTGATAACACTTAACTGAGTCAGGGATTCGGTCAAAAGACAGAAATTTTATAGAGAAATAATAAAATAGATTCGCCATTTTAACATCCCGCGTGATTTGATCATATCCCTTAGAAATTTGTTCAAATCTCTATTTTGGTCATTTCTCTGCGATATATATATCGTTGGCTGAGTACACGTAACACAAGCCTTCCTAAGCTTACCATGGGACTCAGTCAATTTGAGTAAAAATGTGCTTTAATATTTATTTATTGTATTTATATTATTTTATTTCCTTTTCTGCAACAGTAAAATCATATAACAGATTTACCAAGTTAACAAGCAAGTAAAGCTGAGTACTCACTAGCGAGCCGTAACTATCCCCGAACCGATACGGTGCAAGTTTCAAATGAATACTTGTGTAACTTTGCTCGCTTCCTTAGAGCTACTTTAGGGCAGTTGCACATCGCATAAGTTCACGTTCACATTTTTCTTCAGAAACTTAAAAATACTCATAGACGCTCTAAACTTTATTTGTCGACGATATTGGTCATATCAGTTCGGGTTTGGTGGGGTTGTTTAAAGCTTTCTTACAAAATAACATGCTTATAATATTGTGATTGAAATGCTTCCAGTTTCAATAATAAAGACAATCAATAAACACTAAATTGGAATGTTTTGTATGAGAAGCAACATTGAAATCTCATGAGTTGTCTTGTTGAGTTGCTAATTATTTAATTAAGTTGAATGTTTCAAGATAACAGTGAGCTAATATTTACTCAAAATTAACATCTATGTTAAAACTTAAAACTATATATTGACTTAATAATTGTGTCATATGTTTGTTAGTATAAAATCCATGTAATACAGTTTTGAGTTCATCGACCAACGTCTTTGATTGATATCAAATTTAATGTATTAATGGTTACTGTGACAACCGACTCTTGATACAAACTAGCTTTTTAATTTGACCTAAGTTCACATGGAAATATATTAATAAATAAATATTAGAGGACATTCTTACGCCATTCGACTGAGCCCCACGGTAAGCTTAATAAGACTTGTGTTGTAGGTACTCAACCCTCGATACATAAAATATACAAATACATACATCTATAAAACATCCATGATTCAGGAAAAAAATCTCATTACACAAATAACTAAATGCCCTTACTGGTACTTGAACCCAGGACCACCGGCTTCATAGGCAGGGCGACCCACTCTCAAACCCGTCGTCAAATATATTTACGACCACCTTCAACCCTAGAAAATACATGCATGAGTTACATTTATCTGTTAAATTACAAACAAAACCCGCCGACACTATTAACTAATGACCCTGCGGACACCCGTAATCGCCGGGCTCAAAAACCGTCTGATTAATTAAAATGAGCCACAATCAACTATGAACATTAAGCCTTATACATATTAATGTGTTTGTGTACCCAAAGTGCGGTTAAGCACACATGTTTCCATTATTTTCGACAAAGATTTTCACGGAGACGGGATCAATACATTGTTTTGTTTGTTTAGGAAAATGGTAAAAGAAATTCAGACTTCCTCTCTTCGACCCGAGGTCTTTGACCCGAGAAGATTATTACCGGCAATAAACTCAGCGAGACTTCGTCATCTTCCTCCCGTTTTCCCAGTAATTTGCCACGGCTCATGGCAGCTTGGAGTCCGCTTGGTAATTAATCCCAGGATTTAGCGTAGGCGTACTAGTACTTTACGAAAGCTGTCATCTTACCTTCCAACCCACTCTGGGTAAACTTACCTTATTCCGGTTTTCACGATGTTTTCCTTTATCGGAAAGCATCTGCTTAATATCAAATGATTTTCGTAAATAAGTTCCGAATAGTATATTACGTCCTCAGGGCGGTAAAACAAAGAATGGCTCAGATCGCGTGTATTATACAAGCGATCCAAGGCCTTCTTTATTACCGCCCGTGGTGCTTACATAGTTTTACGTCTTCATCTGGGTGTAAAGTGAGATTTTCCATTACGCCCTCGGGCGGTAAATCTCTGTTACCGCCCAGTGTGACGTAAAAACTATTAAGTACAAGCCACGATTTGAATCTGCGACCTTCGGATTGCAAGTTGCACGCTCTTACAACTAAGCCACCATCGCTTCTGGTAAAATAAATTGAGACAGAAAATACTAATTTGAGGGGCTTTCACTCAAACGAATCATTTGAGTCTGTGTAGAAAATATTCACTTTTATATTTAATAAGTAAAAACCTTTATAGCACAAGATTGAAAATCCAAGACATAAAAATTTCAGTCAATTTGTGTGAGGATGCCCTGTAATATAAATTTATTAATTATCAAATTTTTAAGTCGACCCACATACAGTCAGCAGCAGAAGTAGCTAAGCATTTGAGGTGTTCAAAATGAGGTCAACACGTCTCTATTGTCAAGAGAATAAGAGCGCGTGTAGGTCATTTTGAACACTTCAAACGCTTAGCAACTTTTGCTGCTGACTGTACAACTGCTGCCCAATACCAATATGTAGCGTACACATTGCATTTCAGTCGAAATCCAAATTTTAGGTATTGCTATCTCAATCATCTACTCGACTAATCCAGAGTTAGTTTCCACTTGAAGTTCAGTAAGTACCGGCTTCAAACTGTGAAGAAACAATCGCATGAAAGCGGGCGTGTCTCGGGCTCAGGAAACCATTATAAATGTGCTCTCCGATTTTTGTCTTAATTACTAAATTTTGAAAAATGTTCTTCATAATTTGGGATTCTTCTAGAATTTCACGATTTATGTATAGCGATTTAGTTTTGGTTATTTGTTGTATTTAGTTCAATCTATTCCATATTTGCTCCTGAGTCATGGGTGTTTTCTACCTAAGTATTTAAATATATATGTATAATTGCAGTACCCATAACACAAACTTTCTTGACCTTACTGTGGGCCTCAGTAATTTTGTGAAATTTATTTATTTATCTGTCTACTTTGGTCTGTCACTGCGGCGCATAATATGCTTTCCCCAGTAGACCCCCACAGAGCGACAATTCCGATTCTTCTAATGCCGCGTAATTATTTAAGAAAGAAAATAACTAAAAATTGATTATATCGCGTAACTTAGCATAAATTATATTATCAAGCCCAACTGGGGAAGTACCTCCTCTTTACATAACATCACAGCCATAATAGCACTTCTACCTTTCAGGTATGTTGTGTTGTGTTCCTGGTGGTGAGGAGGGTTCCCAGAGTTCCGACCCCCTTAAAGCGCTTTTGACTCCCCTGCAGTGCCCATGGGCGGCGGTAATTGCTTACCATCAGACAATCCGTCTGCTCGTTTGCCACCTATGTCATTAAAAAAATGCGATCGCCTATCAGCCAGCAAAGGCATTATGGCATTGAATCCGATCTTTTTTTTTTTTTTTTTTTATGATATAGGAGGCAAACGAGCAGACGGATTGCCTGATGGTAAGCAACTACCGCCGCCCATGGACACTCGCAACACCAGAGGAGTCACAAGTACGTTGCCGGCCTTTATAAGGGAGGCTTACAAGTATGTCCAGCAGAACGCGTAACATGGTTGTCATTTTTTCGTTTATCGCGCTATCCGTCATTTTCACACTCACGTACTTATTGGAGCGGGAGCGGGATTGTTGACAAGTGATAAAAACCCGACCATATTAGGCTAGCAGTGGACGATAATAGCTCATTGGTAGGTGGAAAAGAACATCTTTTTATTGAAATGTGTCAAAAATATTCAACCCATGCAGCACACAACACATGCCCGCCTTTATCATATTTACATATTAGGTATATGTACTTGTCACATATTCTATTCTCGCTTTTACACCGGCGGGGCTATTGCCGCACAGATAATTATGAATTTATGATATTTATCTTAGACTGGTTTCCTCAATGACTCGCCTGGAGTATTGAAGATTTATTAGGATATTAATTATGTAACGTGAGACAAGTATCACATGCAAATGCAGATGAAACTATCTAATGCAAGCCATCTTAAAACGACACAAGAGTCATACACAGGAAAGGAATTAACTAAGAGAATGGTATTTAAATCGAAAGAAAAATAGAAAAAATTGACTCGCAGCGGGACTCGAACCCACAACCACTGGATCACTAGCTTAATATAAAAATAATTTTAGAAAGGGGTAGCACATTGTTATCGATGAATTCTCAATCTTGAGACATCGATGCCGTAAAAAGGGTTCAATACTCTTCGGTAGATGTCACTACACGTCACCCGTAATGACGTATACCAGGAAGGATAAGATAGAAATAATTGACACGTCTAAGCGGTGCTCGTATAGCACAACTGGTAGTGCACTGGGCTAGTGATCCAGTGGTTTTGGGTTCGAGTCCCGCTGCGAGTCAAATTTTTCTATTTTTCTTTCGATATAAATATCTTTGATATGCTAGCAGACGTTTCTGCTTAATATAAAAATAAGAGAATGGTATAAGAAATATGGCTGCACAAAAATCCTACTTCATCAAAATCATATGGATTTGTTTGATTGTTTGAGATTCTTTCTCTCCCTAATAGTTCCCTCATGCCTGAGGATTGTGGTCATCATTGCATGGCTTGCATTTTAAGTGAATGATTCCTCTTCATCAAGTCCTGCGTAATAATAGTGTGATGGAAAGTTGAAATCACTCGAAAACGCATAAATTGGGCGTTTGGTGACTTATTGAAATACATTTTTCACAAGACAAACACCAAATAATCTCGAAAATCAATTTAAGTTCCGGACCGATATGACATCCAAACCTTCCAGAAAAGAGCGTATAGAGACCTTAAAGGTTGGCAACGTACTTTGCGAGTGTCCGTAGGCGGCGGTAGTTACTTACCATCAGGCAATCCGTCTGCTCGTTTGCCTACTTACTGTATCATAAAAAGTAGATGTTACATCTATATAGTTTCACATCAAGACTCATGTTTAAAATGCTAGCAAAATTTTACTAGCAACAAAAAATGTCCAGTAATGGAAAGCAATGCCAAATAATCATGGAGCATAATCGATTCACTGGAAAATATTGTCCAAAGAAACTCTTTTGATGGCAAGTTCTTTTGAAGTCCCGGTTGTACAATGAATTAATTTATCCTCTTGTTTACTTAGAAATGTCTACAAGGCTTGAGAGGCAATTCAATTTGTCCCTGACAGGCAAAGCTCATCGATTTTATTGCTTTTCCTGTAGTAAATTATTTCACTGGAAACTGGGATTTTAGTATACAATGTTATTTTATGAATACTAATAGGATTACATCAATTTACCGGCCTCCTAGTCGGTAGTGAACTTGCTTACGGAGCTGGAAGTTTTGTGTTTAAATGAAATAAATATATAAATATTTCCGGACAATCTGACACAAATCGAACTAGTCCGTAAGCTCAGTAAGGCTTGTGTTGTAGGTACTAGATGACGCTATATATAATAGATAGGTACATAATTATATATACTTAAATACATAGAAAACACCCATGACTCAGGAACAAATATCTATGCTCATCACAAATAAATGCCCTGACTGGGAATCGAACCCAGGATTATCGGCTTCATAGGCAGGGTCACTACCCACTAGACCAGAGTGGTCGTCAAATACTGTGTGTTTATATACTGGCAAAGGAATTTATTTTGTTGTATGACGACTATTTGCTCCAGCCTTGGTTATGGATCATCATAGTTCAGCCGAAAATCGTCCACTACTGGACTAAGGCCTCTCCGAAAAATGACTTGTATCATCTTGGAGCCAGTTGCCATAGTCACCACGCTTGGCAGGCGGTTTTCTGACCGCAGTACCTGCAGATTGGGTTCGATGGACGTTATTAAGTACTTACACGTATAATATAAGAGATGAGAACTTTTAATTGGTTAAATCCACAATAAGCTTTGTCTCATACAAACCAATTGGACAAGCGGATTAAGGGCAGGTAAAGACACATATAAATCCCTTTACCCTGTCAAACCCCGGACCTCCTGCTACCGAAGGCACTAGCGTCTAGGCTAAGAATTTACCAAAGTTTTTCATTCGTAAACATAGGTATAGCTAGATCTCGCCCTTTAGGCGCATCCCTTGAGGAAAAAAAATGATGGAGCATGCATTTTATCACATTTTACACGTTAACAAACAAACATTTTAAAATGGCCTATGCGGCATGGTATCTAAAGCGCTGGCAGCATTCCCTTGCTGAATTGTTACGCTGGTACGCTGAGCGAGGTGCAAACTCTTCGGTCTCTTGTGGCATCTCTGAGTCTCTTTGAAATATCCTTAAAGAGACTCAGAGCGCCAGAGCCCCACCGCCTTTTGTTAGCAAACATTTTGAAACACGTAAAAAAAAATTATCATTTTTGTGCTAAACATTCGTACATTTTTTTTCTCACAAGGTCATTTATAGTGTAATGTAGTTCGCGACCCGTTAGGGTATTTCCATAAAATAACCTCGTCTAATTGAAGTGCACGGGCAAGTAAGCAAGACACGATTGTTCCACAAAGGATAAGGCTAATGCCCGTTTAGGGTACAAAGAAAGCCTGACGTTGACAAAGGGGAGGGTATATAGAACTTTAGGGTTTTGTTAGCTTTGGGGCTTTAAGTGAATGAATAAGTTTATTTTGACGTTCCAAATAGTTCCAGTAGCTGATGTTGGATTGGCGGAGATTTGGTATTAGTTTTACGTGAAATGTGTTGTATACACCGCGTCACATGAGGAAACAGAATAATTTTTTCCAGAGTTATTCTGACCATATTTAGAGACTGAAATGTCCAATAAACATTTTAGAAATTCATCTCGTTTCGGAGTTACAACCTATTACAAAACAAAATTTTTGATTATAACTCAGCACCGTTCATCCGCGTTAAGGGCGATTTTACCACTATTACTCAATGTTTCTTTTCAGGCATAGTTTTCTCAATTTTTTTTTTGTCAATAAACATTTTTTTTTGTCAATGAACGGAAAAAAAAAAATTGTCGGAGTTGACTGCAAGTTATATGATATTTTTTACTTCTTTTGGCCTCAGGAAGACGCTGTTAAAATTGTTCCGTTTCCTCATATTACACAGTGTATATCGTCGTCTAGTACCCACAACACAAGCCTTACTGAGCTTACTAGGTCGATTTGTGTAAGATTGTCCCGAATTATTTATTTATTTTATTTTATTTGAATATTTATACATTTATTACAATTATCATGTTTCGAGTACCCACAACACAAGCCTTCTTGAGCTAACTGTGGGTTAGCCCCACAATACTGAACAAAGTATATTTTTTATCGCAAAAAAACTTACATGTTATGTACAAAATTATATTCCGAAAAACTGAGGACAGTTGTCCTGAAATATTTATTTACTTAATTTAAAACTTAATTTTCCAATTAAATGGACTTCGTGATTCCAAACATCCAAAACACTCAATACTGTTAATAGTTTCGTTTTGTTTTGTCAAATATTAGATGCATGTATATTGCCAAAATAAGTGTAAAGACACTTTCATATTTTTACTAAAATTTTGATGATATAATTTTATGTGCAAGCAGACAGCGTATTTCATAATTTTAATAATATTTAACATCCAATATTTTAAGTGCACCTATAAAATATACCTGAAAAAATACCGTTTCAGTTAAGTGGTAAATTTAATTTAAAAAATATAGCTGTTACTACAAACTGAATTCGATTAACGAAATTGTAGCATTAAGCTTTCTTTAGTGTTCAGCTAATTTCATATTATTTTCAATTCGTTTGTCTAAAATTCTAGGTGAGATTGAAAAAGTTTTCTCCAATAAAAACTTTGTTACATTCTGTATAATATTCGCTTAAATTTTAATTAAACATATTATTTCACAAGTCAAGTCTTAAGCTCAGTTTCATATTAATAATTATTAAATTCGTCATAAAAGGTATGCTTAATGAAATTTGCACACAAATTTGTGCTATTAAACATTAATAATACTTATTAAGAAACTAAAATTAAATATATTTAAAGAGGAATTTGCGAACAGTTGTGGAATGTACTACCTGCCGAGGTTTTCCCTAGGGACTACAATATGAGGTTCTTTAAAAAAGGCAGTGTATAGTTTTTTAAAAGGTAGGCAACGCGCATGTGAATCCTCTGAAATTGCATGCGTCCATAGGCAACGGTAACTGCTCACCATCAGGCGGGCCGTGTGCTTGTTTGCTGCCATCGTTCTATAAAATAAATTGCATTAAGTACGGTTACATTTTTGATCATCTTCGTTTTATATTACACTAGCTCTTCCTCGCGGTTTCGTCGGCCAGCCATGCCCGTCTATAAAGTATGGTTGAGGGATAAAAATAATTATATTTTTTTTCTCATAGCTCAAACTCTCTGCATACCAAATTTCATTCCAATTGGTTCAGCGGTTTAAGCGTGAAGAGGTAACACACATAAAGACAGGCAGAGTTACATTCGCATTTGCAATACTAGTATGGATATGGATTAGATCCACATAATTAGCTAACACATAATAATTAAGTTAACATGGTCATTTACATTACAACAATTATTTAAAGAAAAAAAAAGAGGGTAGATTGCTATCGGGTGTAGTTTGACCACCGTGAAATTAATCTCGCAGGACTTCAGTTATTCCGTGAGGATGGCGCTTGCAACACGCCGGAATATCGAAAACTCATTCAAAGTAGCATAGATGGTAACCATCCCGCTTTAAGTAATAGTTTAAATAATTATATACTTAATAATTTGTTAATATTTAAACTTTCGTGAGACATAATTAATTAATGATTAACACGGTTCTACTCACGTTTATTTAGTCACTCGCGCGACATGTTTCGGAGAACATAGGCCTCCATTTTTAAGCACTAAGAGTACTGAGTGCCCGTTCGGTTCGCCGACTAAATAAACGTGAGTAGAGCCGTGTTAATCATTAATTGTAATTTGTTTTTATAATATCTATAGATACTTTAGTAGATCTTTATTACGGGCTGTACTGATACCATATACAGCCTGATTTCTGGGTGACCCAGTACCAACTCAATAAATGGTCAAAATTCATCATCATTTCAAATTTAAATAATCTGGCAGTACATACAATTGACAAAATATATGTTAGACGCTTTAGTGCTACCGAATAACAAACGAAAATCAAATCACGGGACCAAAAATTCCTCTACGCTTCAATAGCGAAGACAAATGACCGAATCCAAAGGTTTCTATCACGCACAGCTTATTCTCATCTCTTTCGTAGCTTCCTACCAAACCAGCAAAAACTAGATCTTGATATTCTAGTATTTTATTAGAGAACAGAGATCAAATTAAACTTGGTGTGGGAAGAGAAGAAAATGCCAGGGTTAGGCGATAAATTATGCATTCGAACCCTTCATAACCGCTGCGATTGTAAGAGACCGCAGCCCGTATTTTCGCTGCATAACTCTAATTCAAAATCGTGTGTGGTAAGCCTATAATACTAACCTACTACGCATTATGCCTACCCTAAAGACTTACAGCCATAAGACCGCCTCGCCTGCTCCTACGTTTACGTATTTGCTATAAATCTTCTTTTTTTTCATATGTTTTTACGCTGCAATCCATACTGTCCATAGTAATATTACAAATGCGAAAGTAACTCTGTCTGTTACCTCTTCCGCTTAAACCACTGAACCAATTGGACTGAAATTTGGTATGAAGAGAGTTTTAACTATGAGAAAGGATTTAGGATTATTTTTATCAAGCAACTGTATTATAAAGATGGGTATGGCGTGGCGGGCTGACGAAGTTGCGAGGAAAAGCTAGGAAAGAATATTTATTTTTTCATCTATACTGAATATCGATGTAGTTTTTTGGATTGTAAGAATACGATACATATTTAGTTTATTTATATATACAATGCTTTGTATGCTATTGAAAAGATTTTTCGAAGCGCTGCGTAGCAAATGTACCTATTATTAATACAATTTTATAACGGTCGACGTCATAACTATGCACCTTATGCCTTTGTAATAAGGTGCAAGAGTGTGCACATATCTTTTGTAAACATAGATTTCTGTCAAATAATTAATTGTTAAATTTTTCTAACTTGTATATTTTATGAAAAAATGATTAAAATTGAATACCTATCTTTATGAGTTAGTAATATGATTTGAAATTACGTCATGCTGTTTTTTCAAGTTTTTTCTACAACAGGATTTTTGTGAATCCTTATTAATGTAATGAGCTCCTCGAGTTATTTACGGTCAAAAGCCGACCTCCAAATTCCTTTAAAAAATCTTCAACTGCTATTTGCTCTAGTGATGTCAACTTTAAATCGGTTCTGAAAAAAATTCGCTATAAAACATGAAGATAAATATATATTCATATAAAATCAAAATAGGAGACAGCTCAAAATTAGAGGTCCCGTTCCGTTTTCGTTTTCACGTTTAAGGACCTCAAGTCATTTTTCAATTTAGGCATATATCTTGTCTGCGCTCTTTTTTGTAATATTACACAATTATATGTCATTGTCATTAAAGTATCATTAAAAGGCTTTCAAGCAGAGTCTGTATCATTTTTAATAAGCCTACGGAGTGTCCCACTGCTGGGCAAAGGCCTCCCCTCTTGATTTCCACTCTTCCCTGTCATGTGCAATCTTTGGCCATTCGTTGTGGAATGAATCCAAGTCGTCCCGCCACCTCCGTCTTGGCCTACCACGTCGTCGCCGCCCATCGTGAAGCACCCACTCTGTGGCTAGTTTGGCCCACCTTTGTGGATACATGCGGCAGACGTGGCCAGCCCACTCCCATTTCAGCCTGGCGGCCTTGATCTTGACGTCTGCAATCCGGGTTCTTGAGCGCAACACAGAGTTTCTGACCCGGTCGATCCGTTTCACTCCCAGTATGCTACGTTCCATGGCTCGTTGGCAAACCTTCTGTATCATTAACGCATGTAAAATTTACAATCAAAATAGTCACCAGACCAATACAATTTCAATATTATATTCTGCATATTAAATACTGAGAAGAGAATAAGCTCAACCAAAGGTTCAATGGGAGAATTAATTTATAGTCTGAATTTGAAGCCACAAAACTGGACAGATAGAAAAAGTTTTATACGATTCGTAGAAAAGGTGGCTTGTGGAAAATAGATAAAACATAATATTAATAATTCAATTCAATTTGTTTTAAAAGAATCTGACCGTTGATACTCGTATATCCACACAATATTAAACAACAATTTCTGTTTTTATCAGAATTTAAATAAATATATCTTTATAAAATGACTGATGTAATGAAAACTGGCCAAGGGAAATCAAATCTCACATTTTTGAAGAAATAGAGTTAAATACTTGTTCATAATATTATTTTGTTCCTACAAATACATATTTGGATTTTGTATATAACTTGGCACTCATTTAGATCCCCATTATTTTTGCGGCGAAGCCCGCAGCCAAGCATAATTTATGTATTGAACTTGGCTCTCCTTTTTTACATTTATGTTTTTGGTGAGATAATATATACACTTAATCTCAAAACACATGTTATGTGTGTTTTCAGAAAACGTGTCAAAAAACTGAACAAAGGAACTGACATAATAGAGAATAACAAAATATTACAGTCAGCAGCAGAAGTAGCTAAGAATTTGAGGTGTTCAAAATGAGGTCAACACGTCTCTATTGTCAAGAAAATAAGAACGCGTGTAGGTCATATTGAACACTTCAAACGCTTAGCAACTTTTGCTGCTGACTGTACCAACAAATCAGACCACTAAACACGAAATACGTAGAATGCCATCGATTTGCTTTGTTACCAGAACTTTGTCATTAAGTAATCTGGCAGTATATAGAGGTGAGTTTATAGAAGCTGGGACTATTTCAGAAAAGAATTGTTTCAAAGTTTTTTTTTTATTAATTTTGTTACCATCATCCATATAATTTTATGGTAACAAAAGAAGAAATTTTGCCTTTCTTCAAAATATCTATTGAAATACAAATCGCCATAAGTAATTAATTTACCGTTTTTTTTTTTGTAGATTACAAACTTGCTTATACGGACCGAACTGGAAAAATAAAGATTTCATTTCCATCCTCTCGTCTTAGCGTGTATTTCAAAACTCGCGTGTACATACTGGTGAAATTCAGCCATAAGAATTTCCTTTGATAAACTGTCCGACCAAGCTATAAAGTGCAGGCTACAAACAGAACTGCCGACATAAGGAACGTGATAATATAGCCAGTGAACACAACGTTTTCTAAGCTATTCCACTCCGTTTGCCAAACACTGCTTGTCCGTGCCCAGGCGACGGATACGACCACTTGACGGTGGCGACATTTCCTAGATAATTTTATTATGTTTAAGGGCTTACTTAAATTTACTCAAAGCGCACCCATGAGTAAGGGGCACTAGCATGAACCGGGGTTAGCCAACTAACCCAAGGTTAACTGATATTACTTTAAATACATTTATTTACAGAAATTACAATCGTATTATGATAACTACAAGTACTTAACTAGTTACAGTATAAAATCTAAAAAAGGCTCTTGAGGCATTGTACCAAGGATGCTGGCGGTATTTCCTAGTTGTATGTTGTATGGTGAACTGATTAATGTTCAAACATTGATATACCTTAACTTTGCGTTAGCAGTTGACCCTGGATAGCGCAAGACGCGCTTCCGATAGAAAAAAGTGCACTCAAATATATTTTTTATTTGTTTTAATATACATGCCCATCACTCTACCAACTGGGAGGCTTTTCCAAAGGATGCGAATTTCTCCACCAATCAATGCTCCAACGAATTTCTCCTTCAATGCGCTTATGAGGTGCCTAGCGACATTTACCGTAAATGTATTGACACGTTTTAGCGCCATCGGAGTTTTAAATCATATTGAGAATACACCGATATCGATGCGCTACCCCATAACCAAATTATGTTTTTAAACAATAACATTTGCTATTCTTAAAAATAAAGGAAAAATTGCTAAATCAACTGCCCCGGGTGAGACTCAAACTCCCGACTCTGAAACACATCCATGATTGAAATGATCAACTTTAGACTTGATAGCCACATACACCCTTTGGACCCGGGTATGTCCTTAAACTACGTCCAACAATGAGAGGTAGGGCACAGCACATTGTCTATTACCGTCAGCTATTTGGTTGATAAGTGATAAGTTACCAATAAGTTCCTTAAATTCTCATTGTATTTTAGAGAACATTTCGACTTTCGGACTGCACAATTATAGCCTTGGGCCGGTACCGAGAACATGGAAGTTCGTATATTGCGAACATCTTTTTCTTTCACTCCAATTAAGGCGTCATGAGAGTGAGAGAGACAATCGTCCGAAATTGGCGAATATCGTTTTTCGCGGTAGCGCCGCAGATTTAAACTAAGTTACCAAACTATTTCTTGATGCTTGTCTTTGGTCGTGTCAAATTGACGCGTTGACTTGTGTCAACGAGTGCGCAAGGAGTTTTATATAACAATGCCAATGACTATAATTACTTCGATACACATGCATTTTACTGTTCGTTGAAAAGATGATAATTGATAACTGGAGTTAACTGGAGTGCAAACCCGTAAAATATTTATATTATATTACATCTAAACTACGATGAATGTTCATGGTAAAAACCAAGAAGTTATTAAGTAATTCGATAAATTCTCGTTCTCGAGAACATTCTCAGAAGTTACCGAGAAATTCTCATGTGGAAAGTTTCGCAACTTTGGAAACTTCTCTTGCGTGCATTGCTACTAGTGACTCCTCTGGTGTTGCGGGTGCCCATGAGCGACGGTAATTGCTTACCATCAGGCAATCCGTCTGCTCGTTTGCCGCCTATGTCATAAAAAAAATACAAGTTTTTTGATAAGTTTGATAAAGTTGCAGTAATCAAATTAAAATGGTCGCTGATATCATTGTACTTGATATGCTCAGGTGGAAACAAGTTACATTATGACCGTGAACAAAATCTTGTTTCCTCCAATCCCTTTTTTTCAGTGCAAAACTATGAAGTGAACGAAAAATAAAAATCTTATTATTATATTATTTAAAGTATCAAATTTTCAAAACTCACTTCATCTCTTCTAAATTACAAAGAGGTTGCCAAGCTTTAAACCCTATGAAGTCTTCTTATCCTCTGTTGAAAGGTCCTTTTGACGGACCCTAAGCTAAATTAAGCCACGGCAAAATGGCAGGATACACAAT